>OU342791.1:26490036-28990036 GCA_910591515.1 Cerceris rybyensis | reverse complement strand
TGTATTAAATTTGTTTACAGGCAAGTTAGGAGTATTGCTAATGTTAGAATCAATCTGATGTACCGAAAATTAGTTAAATAAATTGTTAGTTTGGATGAACATTGGTAGTCAAATGCAGTATTTTCCTTTAGATTTTTGAATAGACAGATTAATCGATAGAGTAGGCGATTTGCTGGATTACATGGCTCCATTAAAAGTTTGAGTTTTTGTATATTAAATATTATTATGGGTTAGTTAGAAATAGTATTAACACTAGAACTACCAAACCAGTCAAAATTACTGGTACACAATTTTTTCAGAAAATTCTCCAAGTTTACATAAGAGTCATAGAATAAATATTCTACGTCTATATCAATAAACATAAATCAGACAATCGATCTAATTTTCCGCCGCTTGATTCCGCCTTTTTCAAAGTACTTATTTCATTTATTAAAATATGCTAGATTTAAGGCCGGTAGTTCTAGTGTTAAGATTAGGGTCTGTCTGATGCATCTAGAACTAGTAGACAAATATATTAGATGAAAAGAAACGGAAGAATAAAACTACTTGAACAAATTGTTTAGATTTTGCAAGATAGCAAATGGAGAAATTCTTTTAAAATAGGAACTAGTAATTTCGACTAGTTTAGTAGATGTAGGATTAATTAAGTATAGCAACATCATCAAAGATGCACGGTATCAGGTGGATTCCAAACAGCAGATGTTACGACATCAGCAAGCAATCACGACAGCAGAGTAAATCACGTTGAAAACCCGAGATACCAAACGGAACGGAATTTTAGTGGTCGTGTATCCTGCAGAAAATTCAAAATCTGCGTTATTTTATCGCAACGAGGATCTTATATCGCGTCGACCTCGACTGAAATCAATCGGACGCTTATTAAAGCAAATATAAATATTCAACGATCGGTAAATTGTTCTCGGAGATCCATTTAAATCGGCTGATGGAAAACGATGAACGAAATTCCGTCATAGCGCGGGCGAAGATTAAAGGTTAAAATTAACGCACTGTTTATAATTGAAGTACGTAAATATGGGAGGGCAAACATCATCGGGATCAACGTATTATATGTGTAATCAACTTATTCTATTGATCGTTACGTCGTAACTTCAACGTACTAAATTACTAAATTACGTTCTCGTGTTCAAATATGGGTGTTATTAATTAATCTCATCGTGGAAGGTACCTTCCCTTTTTTACGGTCAAAGGTGTAAAATTATTATTATAGAAATTCCCAAATTAATTTTAATTATTTACTTCGTATGATCCACTTGCTCTCAATTAAACGAGGACACCATGCAGTAGTAATTAAAAATACGCAAGTCATTGGTATGAATTATTATTGCAGAAATTCTAAAATTAAATTTAATTATCAGTTTGTATGGGTATCTTAAGTTTAATTTAATAAAAAGGCCAGGGATCAGTAATTAAAAATACGTAAGTCATTGGTACGAATTATTGTTGCAGAAATTCTAAAATTAAATTTAATTATCAGTTTGTATGGGTATCTTGAGTTTGATTTAATGGAAATGCAATGGATCAGCAATTAGAAATATGTAAGTGATTGGTGTGAATTATTACTGCAGAAATTCTAAACTTAAATTTAATAATCCAACTTTTTGGTATCTTGCGTTTGATTTAATGGAAATGCAATGGATCAGCAATTAGAAATATGTAAGTGATTGGTATGAATTATTATTGCAGAAATTCTAAACTTAAATTTAATAATCCAACTTTTTGGTATCTTGCATTTAATTTAATGGAAATGCAATGGGTCAGCAAATTAAAAATATGTAAGTCATTGATATGAATTATTATTGCAGAAATTCTAAACTTAAATTTAATAATCTGTTTGTACGAGTATCTTGAGTTTAATTTAGTAGAAAGGCGATGGATGAGTGATTAAAAATGTGCAAGCAGATACTAAAGTTTTTCTACTGGATGAAAATAATTATTGGATTAGTTTTGGCTCATATAAGAAGTTTGTTAGTTACTGTATCGACGACCGAAAGCAAGTAAGTTTTTCTATTCGATGAAACTTTGGTACATGTTACTTTTGTTCATTATTAAACAAGACACTTTGATCAGTGTGTTACACGGAACGGAAGAGTTTGAAAGACACGTTAATTATGCAAAGAACTGCTCTTCTATTTTCTCGTTACTGAAGAACGTACCTGTTATTTATTCATCGTCAAACTCCACGACAGAAATTCGGAATCAGAATATCCGAACGTGCCGAAGGTACGGAATAATTGAAGATACCGCGAACAAACTTGAGGCACCTTTTGGTCAGAATTTTGAATTCGATCGTAAATCATAAGAGCAAAGAAAAAATACCAAGCCAAGGGGCACATAATAAATAATTCTTACAATATTTTAAAGCATAGTATGCTTGTATTCTCATTGACTTCAAGCAAAAAGTAATTTTGCATAATGAAATTTTCTTATGCCACTTTCTATCAAATATTTCTAACATAAATTTTTTCAGAGTACCATGACAATTAATATTTAATTAATATTTTATGATAGCAGCTTATAATGTTTTAAAATAAATTATATATAAAATAATAAAGGTTTAAGGAAATATTCAGAGCAGTTAGATGTATATATCGATGAGAATTGCCAAATGGCGAATTTTTGAAGTTCGACTTTGAACTTCCAATTAGTGAACCCCAGTTCGTATCCCCTCATCGTCATCTGCAGCAAATTCTCCCTACGTGACATCAACCTCGCTGGTTTGAAACCTAAAATTGCAGTCCTGCAATATGTTCTGGCGATAACAGTGTTCTAATTGTAAATTAAAACAGCTCACAATTCAAGTTATTCCTTGTTTTTGCACCACGTTAATTTTTATTATAAGACTGTAGAAAAGTTTCGTGTAACAAACAGGCAACTGTTTAACAATAAATTGCTATCTCGTTAACTTAGCTTAACGTCTTTCAACATAAACGTAACACATTCTATTCTATTCTCCAAGAAAAATTTGAACTTTTCCAACTCTCCCGATTTCAGCAAGAAAAATTCTCGGTCACGTTTTCTCGTAAAATTCAACTTCTATTATTATCGTTTCAATTATTAAAATTCTATTATCTCTCAAGCTTGCCAACAAATAAGCAGTTTATCATGAGCCCGAAGGAACTCCATTTTCAGAAAATCCTTCCACCTCATATTATTTGTACTTTTATCAAACGTTCCATCGAAAATTTACAATCCAGAGAACATGTCTGTTTTCATAAATAAGTTTCAACTCCAGTGACTGAAATTAAAATAAAAAATTCGAAATATTTCAAAGGATGTGAGAAAACAAAATATAGTATGCGATATAACTATATAAAAATGCACCATAGAATGTGAATACGTCTGTAAAAAAAAGAATTCCGCAAACGCATCCTCCCATATTTGTTGGTGCATTACTCTCCGTTGATGGGAGCGGGTAGATGCAACGGTTTCTGCCGGGAAGCATGAAAAATATTTGATACGGTGGATGGAAAATCTTCCCCTGTGTCTCTCCCGCGTCCTGCTATCTTTTCTCTGGATTCAGTTAGCTCTACTTCTGGCATAAAGCATTCGAATTGTTATGCGCACATTCACGGAGTATATCTGGAGAAACGCTCAAGACGTTCCCCGGCAATTCAGCGCTATCAGTAATGTCTGGCACGCGGATGTGTTACTCGTATCTCGGTGTCTTCCCGGAGGTATTTTGCGAATCGATAAAATTTAATTCGTTTCCAACGGTTGCGCGAAGAGAGGAAAAGAGATTCTGATTGTGAGGGAGAAACAGACATAGGATGAAAGGGACAGACTTTGAGAGAGACATAGAGTCAGAGAAATAGAGCATCTGAGATAGAGTTTGTACAAAAGGAAAATTGAGAGAGAGAGAGAGATGGCTGAGTATTAAAGGCCTAAAAATTAGAAAATTGAAGAGATTGAGAATCTGAGGGATATGGAATATCTTACCGAAGGTATTTCGCGAAACGATAAAATCTAATTCGTTTCCAACGGTCACGCGAAGAGAAGAAAACAGATTCTGATTGTGAGGGAGAAACAGAGATAGGGTGAGAGGAACAGACTTTGAGAGAGACATAGAGTCAGAGAAATAGAGCATCTGAGATAGAGTTTGAGGAAAAGGAAAATTGAGAGAGAGAGAGAGAGAGAGAGAGAGAGAAGGCTGAGTAGTGAAGGCCTAAAAATTAGAAAATTGAAGAGATTGAGAATCTGAGGGATATGGAATATCTTACCGGAGGTATTCCGCGAAACGATAAAATCTAATTCGTTTCCAACGGTCACCCGAAGAGAAGAAAAGAGATTCTGGTTGTAAGGGAGAAACAGAGGTAGGGTGAAAGGAACAGACTTTGAGAGAGACATAGAGTCAGAGAAATAGAGCATCTGAGATAGAGTTTGAGGAAAAGGAAAATTGAGAGAGAGAGAGAGAGAGAGAGAGAGAGAAGGCTGAGAAGTAAGGCCTAAAAATTAGAAAATTGAAGAAATTGAGAATCTGAGGGATATGGAATATCTTACCCGAGGTATTTTGCGAATCGATAAAATTTAATTCGTTTCCAACGGTTGCGCGAAGAGAGGAAAAGAGATTCTGATTGTGAGGGAGAAAAAGGGGTAAAAGTAAGGGTGAGAGGGAGAAAGATTCAGAGAGGGATAGTCAGAAAAATAGAGTATCTGAGATAGATTTTGAAGAAATGATAAATTGAAAGAGACAAGAAGAGGGGAAGGCTGAGAAACAAGAACTGAGACTTAGAAAATCGAAGAAGTAGAGAATCTAATTGAGATAGAGTGTAGGAAATGTAGAATCTGAGAGACAAAGAGCCTGAGTGGTGAGTTTTTAGATAGAGCCTGGGAAAAAGAGGGTTTGACAGAGAGAGCCTGAGAATTTGACGATCTAAGGGAGGGAGAGCTGCTGAGAGACCCTGAAAAATAGATGACCTGAGATAGAGTATGAGAAAAAAGAAGTTTGAGAGAGAGAAAGAGCGAGGAAAGCTGAGAATTAGGACCTGAGAATTAGAGTATCAAAGAAATATAAGATCTGAGGGAGATAGAAATGTAGAATCTGAGAGACAAAGAGCCTGAGTCATAGAGTTATTAGACAGGATTTGAAAAAAAGGGGGCTTGACGTAGAGAACCTGAGAAATTGACGATCTAAGGGAGGGAGAGCTGCTGAGAGACCCTGAAAAATAGATGATCTGAGATGGAGTATGAGAAAAAAGAAGTTTGAGAGAGAGAAAGAGCGAGGAAAGCTGAGAATTGGAGTATCAAAGAAATGTAAGATCTGAGGGAGATAGAGCGTGAGAATTGTAGAATCTGAGAGACAAAGATCCTGAGTGGTGAGTTTTTAGATAGAGCCTGGGAAAAAGAGGGTTTGACAGAGAGAACCTAAGAAATTGACGATCTGAGAGGGGGAGAGACAGTGAGAGAGCCTGAGAAATAGATCTGAGAGAGAGAGAGAGTTAGTGGGAGTTCCTGAAAATAGAGAATCTGAAAGAAGATAGAATCTCATTGTTAGAGATTGAAAGAATCAGAAAGAGTGAGAGAGTAGGAGGCAAGTGGAAGAGAGCATCTAAGAGTTCTGCACGTTTCGTTAAGTCCACTGTGTTGAATTCTATTCGACAAATTTCTTGCGTCGTTTCGTACGTTGCTACCGTTTGCAAGGGGTATTTTGCAGGTGATTGTGTTAATTCTATAGTCGGCTTCGTTAGTAGGAAAATGGGAATGAATTTTGTCGGAATGAATGTAGAGATTAGCGAGAATGCTTGAAAGTCTTGTAACGCAGTGAAAAGCTTTGTGCAATTAGGATGTTTGTGTAATACCATAATACCATGAATAACGGCGTTAATTGGTTCTGATAAGTTCCAATCTATATCCCAATGCGTGCGATGAATTGTTTTCATTCTTTCAAGTCTACCAAATGCACTTATTATTCGATACATAAATTAAATGTTACTTCATCAATTCGAATGTTATACTTCTCCGATGGTCAGGTTTTAATTATGTAAAAATAAACGAAAAAAATAACAATTGCAACATAAAATATCATATATTTTTTATAACAAAGATGTAAATTAAAAATTAATTTGACTTGTTAGCTCGTACCTACAAAATTACAACTACTAGAATAAAAAATATAATTTCCGTAATTACATAATCAGCATGTTTATCCAATTTTCATAAAATTAAATCAGAAGTTTAACGCAATCCTCAAAAATACTGCCGTGAAAATTACGAAATTACAAATTTACAACGGCAAGCGAAACGATATGGGATTATTGTTTGAATTACAATCTGTCAGAAGCGGCGTAATTAAAGGCTGCTTTGATTACGACAAATACAAGCAATTTTTAATGTCTCGCGAAACATTTCGCAGTTGACGTTTAATTATTTACTATAGAACGCCGGTATTCGGAGCTTAAGCAAGGTGGCGTTTCATCGGATGGAGTTATTAGATTCCGCGGAAATAATTCAGTCGCTCGTGTTTATGCGAAATGGCATTTAATCGTAGCTATGAGATTGCATAGAAATAACAATTCGTGTAAATTCCCATGCCTCTGTATCATTACTGTTGTTATTATTGTTATTTCTGCTTTTAGCTACAGCAGCCATCAAACTAAACTCATTATTGCCTCGTTTCAAATTATTTTATATTTAAATATCATATGAATTATGATTCATTGGAGAAACAGTATTTCGAAAATGAATTATTAATTATATTTCACCTTGCTAATCTTTTCTTTTCATTTAACTTTCTTCCTTTTAAATATATATCTTTTCATGTTATTATTTATTCGTTGACTTTCTAAAATTCACAAATTTTTGCATGATTCTCAATTATCAAAGTAAATTTTCACTTCCACCCAGAACATCTGCATTATATTCTAATTATTAATAATTAATTCATTCCTATCACTTTTTTCTTCAATTGTATATTTTATCATTGTTTATTCCATGATCTATTTCAAGGATTATTCTGAAGAGAGTTTAATTTCCATTTTCTTCCAATATTATTTATTTCCCTATTACTTCTACCCTTTTGAATCTATCCGTTCTCAAGAATCTTCATACCTAAATTAAAGATCTCCACAGTGTCTTCCCGCGCGCGGCAATAAAATTTCAATTGTAGTTCACTGTAAAATCTGCATCGTCGAGTAATACGACATAGTACGAAGGTAATTATGAAACTTTCGAATTCTATCGTTAACCTGCTACCATTATCTCCCTTATAACTCCAAACGTTTAGCGAGTTCTTAACGGTAGCGTCTTAAATTAAACGCATTCAAGGATTAATCGTTTCGCGGGAAGGCACTGAGAAAAGAAGATGAAGGAGATGAGAAAAATTAGAACAGAAAGGAAGGAGGTATCGGTCAAAGAGCACGTTTATACCGTGCTTTAATGTAGAAACTAAAAAAGAGTTAGTAATTTATTCTTAAACGGAGTGGCCGACCAGTTGAAGTTATGCTTCAATCGTCGAGGAAATACATTTATTTAAGAGTCCTTGGTACTTTTCAAATTACACTGCCGCGAAAGCAGAGCGAGGAGAAAAGTATTCCCGACGAATGTTTCCGCGGGACGGTAGAGTGAATACAAACAATTTAAACGATCCTCGTGATTGCGAGGGAAATTCATTTTAAATTCCTTAGGGTTTTACGACCGGGAGTAATTCTGTTGTTGTTGCTGAGGCTCCCGTTGGTGCTTCTTCGTATTGTACCTTTTTTTCGGCGGGAAAAACTCGCCACAGATTGGAACGGTTTTACTTGCAATATTATATTAGGATTTGTGACATAATTTTGGGGAAATACGCCGCGTTTGTGGGAAAGAGAGAGGATCAAAAAATGGAGAAATCGGAAGTCGGGAAAAGTGAAGTAAGGTATCGTTCGACAACCTCGAGAAGTCTCCTGAGCGGCGGAGCTTCTCGCTAAATAGCGCCTAGTCGCACCGTTTTTTTCATTTATTCCAACCTGCTCAGCTTCCTGGAGGAGGCACTTGACAAAGTCGTAACATTGAAATATCGATATGACGCCTGGCGAATCAGATCTTGTCGAAATAGGCCTACCTCCGAGGAGACTTTTTGAGGTTGTCGCGTTATATCAGGAAAATAAGGAAGTTAGGGGAAGGAGATAGGAAAATAGAGGGAACAATAGAGATACAGGTAAGCAAGGAAATATAGAAGGAAACTGACGTGGCAATAGATAGAGAAATTTGTATAGAAGTAGGCAGAGAGATACAGGAAAGAAGACATAGAAATTGGTAGCGAAATAGAGAGGGACAATGACAGAAATAGGAAAGAAATAGAGAAGGAAATTGTTATACAGATGAACCGAGAAAGAAATTGAGAAATATCCAGAAAAGTAGGCAGAGAAATAGGCAGAAAAATAGGCAGCGAAATAGATAGAGAAATAGATAGAGAAATAGATAGAGAAATAGATAGAGAAATAGACAGAGAAATAGACAGAGAAATGGGCAGTGAAATAGGCAGAGAAATAGATAGAGAAATAGACAGAGAAATAGACAGAGAAATAGACAGAGAAATAGGCAGAGAAATAGACAGAGAAATGGGCAGTGAAATAGGCAGAGAAATGGACAGAGATATAGACAGACCAATATACAGACCAATATGTAGAGAAATAGAAAGAGAAATCGACAGAGAAATAGACAGAGAAATAGACAGAGAAATAGGCAGAGAAATAGGCAGAGAAATAGACAGACCAATATACAGATAAATATATAGAGAAATAGAAAGAGAAATCGACAGAGAAATAGACAGGGAAGTAGGCGGAGAAATTGACAGGGAAATAGACAGAAATAGGCAGACAAATAGAGAGGGAAATTGACGTACAGATAGGCAGAGGAATAGAGAGGAACATTGACATAGAGATAAGCAGAGAAATAGAGAGGAGCAGATGGCAAAATGAAGAGGGAGAAGCAGAAATAGAGTGCAAAATTGGAAGGGAGAGAGTTGCAAAATAGAACTGACTTGATTCGCAATAATGATAAAACGAGCCCGGATGATAACAAATTGCATTACCATCGAAATCACCTTGTTACCCGATATTTCCTATGCCTGCAAAAGTGACACTATAAATCCACTCTGTCTCTGGTTTGCACACTTCGCCCGCCATTACATTATATTGTATATACACCTATATCTATAAAGTGTAATTAAATTTTATCGATACAGTGAATTATGTTGTAATCGTTTTCCGATATTCTACCGTCAGCCGAATACCGCAACGCTCGAAATCTCTCTAATATTACTCTAATCTCCGCTTGATCTCGATATAATGATCGGCAATAATTAAACGTGCGTTAGAAGCGCGAGATATCACGAAATTTCTTGTCACTTCTCGACAAATTACAGCTTGCTTCTTTCCCGCAATCGGTTCATATCGATCTTCCGTTATTATTGCCCTGTGATAACAAATATTGCGAGCAAAATACCAGAATTCCAGCGAAAACGAAACGAATAAAATGGAAACCGAACCTAACCCAGACAATTGAATTTTTTAATATCAAAATTAACTGTCGCATGGACTGATTCTAAATCTTTATACCCTTTGAAATAATATAACTGTATGATAAGACAAATTTTCTGTATCAATATTATAATCCACGTGTGATTTTTATCAATTTATTAACAATTCAACCTTCATTTTACAACGCTATTTATTAAGATATTTAACAATATATATAATATAAAGTAATTCTAGTATTTATATTCTGAATATAGTGTATCATCAGCATTGCAAAATTCAGCATTTCTTCCACCTCTTAAAAAATAATATCAAGGAATTTTTCCACAAATTCCATAGAAAAATAATATCGCAAAATAAGCAAGAATTGTAGAATATCGAGCTGCGTTTATACGTGATATTTCAATAAACGTTGTATTTTTAATGGCAAGAGTATTGTTTCAATGACAAGATAAACAAAGAGTCTCCGTTATTCAACGTGTCGATGTATAATGTAATCGTTGAATTTCTATTCGATCAAACTTCGCGAGGAATTCGATAATCAATGTCTTCCTCTTTTAACCATAATGTTCGTTATTACATCTATAATTGGCGAGTACTCGAGGAAAGTGGTACAAGTTGAAAAATTTCAATATCGCGTTAAGTGCACGAGTCACTCGAGGAGATGGTGCTCGAGCTCGGAGAAAAATGATACAAGTGGATTTACATTGCAGCATCGGATATTCTACCTTTGTTCGTAACGGTTTAACTACTCCATTTATTAGGTGCACTTGACAAATGGAAGGAAAAAGTGCCAAACGCTGTCTACCCTCGTGAAACTACCGTACAGAAACGTGCGTTTAATATGAAAAATATTGGGGATTTGTTTTTTTTCCGTGGGAAAATTAACCCCTTGCCGTACAATAACGAGTACCACTCGTGACGCAATAAATGGAATAGTCAATTTTGAAGTGTTCTAAGAATTATTCCATGAAATATATCAGTGGGTCACGATGGAATAAAATTAATTCAATGCTGTTCAATATTGCGTTAAGTCATGCGCTATGTCCGAAATTAAGGATAGATTGTTGTTTCAGCAATTAATTCAGAGTTATTCCGCACTCAGCCACAAAAGAAATGGTATGGCAAGGGGTTAATGTTAGAAATTTCAATTGTCGAATTTTCTCTATAACTCACAAATTAGATGTACAGTATTTGCTTCACCAACTTGGTAATTGTTAGATGAATCGTGAGAGTGTGACAAATTTCCAAGTATTTAGACTTCCTTCTTGCAATTATTTACCTCTTTGTTAATATTAATTTATGCAGATTAGTGTCAGAGCTGGGCATTATTTCAGATACAATATTTTAAAACTTATTTGAAATATTACTTGAAATGAAAAGTTATTTTACAAAAACATTTCACTATTTGAAATAAATTATGTTATATTTCGTCCAACAAAATAATTTTATGAAATGATTATCCATTCTTTTATTTCGTGAAATACATCAGTTGAAATAATAAAATAACAAGTTATTTTCTTATTTGAGATAAGTATTTCAAATGTCAAATGACACGTTTGATGCCCTAAGAATGAAATTTGTTTGCGATAAACTGTTCGAAAAAAGGGTTTTATTGAAAGCAAATGGTGTAAAATAAATCTTTATCGCTACCCATCAATAACTTATTTTCCAAACTAAACATAAATAAGGCGAAATTTCAACTTACAATTAGTATCATACATTTCTCTTAATTATTTCAAATATGTTTATTTTAAATGACTACGCCGAAATAAATTATAATAAAGTTATTACTTGAAATAAATGTACTCAAATAAAATCCTCTCAAATAGTTATTTCATAGAGATTACTTGAGATAATGTTATTTTCAATAATTAACTTATTATCTTTATTTGAAATAAAATTTGCCCACCTCTGATTAGTGTATCGCTGTTTCTACAGGTAGGTACTGTAGATTAATATTACATAACAAAGATTTCATTGCGATATTACAAAAAATTTCCCTTCGATGCCTGAGAAGTTAAAAATTACCAAAAATAATTTTCCCTTGGCAATATATACATTACAGCCCAATTACATTAAGCCATAGAAATGATATAGCCAAAAAGTAAATTTATTTCTCACATTATTGATAACTAGACTGCGGATGTTTATGCAAATTTCGAAATTCACAAATGCAGGTGAGACACGAGAACCTATCTAGGGATTAATTGCACTCGATTTATATTACAACAAATACCATACTTTGGATATTTTAGATATATTTTTATATTATGTTCTTTTTGTATATTTTAGCCGTATCTAATTTGTCATAAATGCATAAAAATCCGCAGTCTATTGATAACTTATAAATTTCTAAACTACAAGTCATAATCGTCACCCTGTCCACTTCATTTATATTTCTTCTAACAACGCCAACTTAATTTCGATTTCTACACACTAAAATAATCAAACCCAGGTTAAAATTATAATCTAAATCACTCAGAATCCTAGAAACCTCAAGTCCCCAACATCATCCAATGCTCAAAACACAAGAAATCCAGAGAAATCAAACGTACAAAGTACATTCCCTTTCTAACTGTTTCAACTTCCTCAAAAAATGTCCTAACGATGCAATTTGCAGTGAAAGTTGCTCTGAATCTGATCGATAGTCGTCGATAAAATGCAACGATAAGAGTCGTCGAAATTGCGAATCATTTGCAACGAGACAAAAGTGTCGCAAGGCTTAGGCGTGGTCTGCTTCGTGGATATCGTCGTTCACACGGACATTGCATCCGCGGCCGCTGTAAAAGTTCCTCTGAACTGGTTTTGCGATCAGCAACGCGATTGCGAATACCGAACAATATTCTTATGCAACGAGGAATCGCGACGGCGTCGTTCTCCAGCATGGAGACGAGGAGGAAACAGAGTAGTCACGTTGTATAATTCATCATCTACATTGAAATTGCTTTGGTATTTCGTTTCTTGGATCGTGAGGACGTTGAACGAGCTGTTCGTGAATTGTAATTGAAAACTTTCAGTTACGTGTTGCTGGAAAAAAGTCACGTGAGATATGTTCAATGATCTTTTGTGAATCCGTTGCAAATTTTAAATACCGTTTGACCTCTTCCTGGGAAGTTTTAATGACCTGCGGTTTGAAACCAGTAGTTTTGTTTTTTTTTAGCATTCGGTGGAAGTTCAAAGTGGAGGTTGGAAATGAAATTTTTGATTGGTGATTGATTGAATGGCTTAGCGTTTGAAATGTCGATCGATTGGTAGGATATTGAAATTTATATTTCCTTTCATTGTGTTGCGATATCCCTGTGATGTAGTTTGTGTTTATGATGGGATTAGCGATCATGGTTAGGAAATATTGCGATGGTGTAGGAGATATTCGTGATTTTTTATGTCAGATTGTGAGAACTTAATTATTGGGGAGAATGAAAAAAATGTTAATACTAGAACTACTAGGTTTATATCTATTATAGTTAAATATATTAATAAGTACTCTGAAAAAGGAGAAATCTGGAGGCGAAAAGGATGATTAGTTCACACTAAACGTACTATTTAGTCAAAATAACAGTTTTCTATTTTTTGCAAAAGTTTTGTCTCATAAAACCTCGATTATTTAATTCATTATCCTTCTTTTCTTCTTATATACATATACATAAGTACATATTTTTTTTACATTTTTGCTCTTCCAAAGTACTTATTTTTTATGTTTAAATATAACAAGCTGTTCATTTAAGTAATTTTTGCTTTATAACACAAACATAGAATATTTGCTGAATGGCTTCCTTAAAATGGAAAGTTTTTAGTAACAATGGGAAATCTGCCATTTTGACTTTTTAGTGTTAGCTCTTGGTAAGTTTAGTATTAAATAGAGTTTATTAATAAATGATGTTGTTTTGCAGTTATAAATAAGTATTGAACGGATAGTATAAATAGTAGTTCAACGTGGTGGAAAATTGACTATGTTTACTTACCCAGCGTACTCATGTGCTTCACTATCTAATATTTCTTTTATAAAGATACATTTTCTATCAAGAAAACTAATTAACCCTTTGCGGACGAAGACATTTTTGAGTATTGAGAGATAATCATTTATTTGGCGATTCAAACTCGCCGTTTAAGTAAAAAGTTAGAATATTAATGTATAGAAATTATAAATTTCTATTCGTGTAATCATATTCCCACGGCTAAATTTCAATTTTTAAACTTTAATCGCATATACATGCGACAATAGATTCTAATTCAATTTTTTCTCAGGCCACATATATGCGTCGCCAGTCCGCAAAGGGTTAAACCAGCTAGACAACCAATAGAATTTTTTCCATTTCTACATTACGTTCTCAATTCAACAAAAATCCAATCCACCCTGCACATTGTCACCAAATATCCTGCAGATTTAAATAAAATAACCATTTGCCAGCAGAAATAACCGCGTGATTTTTGTTCAAGGTAGAATAATTTGAAGTAATGCCCCAAGAGACGATATTATCGAAACAAAAACTCTGAAACAAACGGAGAATCATTTTGCTTGGTTCGGTGAAAGTAAATTATTCCGACGAAGCCGTGGGCAATAATGATATTGCTGGGCGATCGAAAGTCCAGAAAATTCACGTGAAATGAACCGAAAGGGTGGCAAGGAGAAAAGAAAAGAGAGAGGTCGATCGGAGAAATTGATGAAATCACGAGCATGGCAGACTTTCGTTGCGGCAACGTTGCGGAAAATAATTGAAGACCAATAAAATATTTCACGCGCAAAACCGATACCATCGGGTCATTATTTAATTTGGCAACGATGTCGAACGTTATAAAAACAAGTACGTTTGTTCCGAGGGGTCATTATTCGTCGCGTATAACGCACACGTAATAAAACTCTGCGTATACGCTTGCTCCGAGAAGCCGGAAACAAAAAAGCAAACGCATAAAAATTCGAACAATTATACGGTCGATTAAACATACAACGAGAAACGCTGGGAATAATGCGTATCGATATTGGATGTTCCGTGAAATGGCTATTATTAAATTGCAAAACGCGAAAAACAATTTAACCGCGAAATAGTATCTCGAAGCGAATGGAAATTATCTCAGCTTATCTGCTTTCATTTATCCATGGTGATTCGACTTTGTAAAGAATAAATAATGGGCAGTTTTCTGACTACTTGCAGCGTGAATAATCGTTTTACAGTTGATAATACGTGAACACTGTTCTTGATCAACTTTAGGTACAATTTGTGAATTTTTTATATGCGCTCTGACTCATAGATGAGCTCAGAATACTTTTTTGAGTAGAAAATATTTAACAAAGGCTGACGTTAGTAGATTTAATTATGTGACTTTTTTAATTTTAGAGATTACTTAGAAATTACTAAAATATTAGATTATTTACACCCTTGATTAAAAATAGTTTAATTCTCTTCGGTTTGGGTTAAATATAGTTAATTTCACAGCATTTTCTGTCATTTTCTATTCGTTTCTTTCAATGTTATCAATGACTATAGATACTGGCGGATATTTAGGTGAAATTCCAAAATTATTACGAAATTGGAAAGTCGATATGATATTGTTAGAAAATAAAATCAAATTGAAAGCTATGTCGAGTACTGCTCGACATTGGACCGCAAAGGGTTAACCCTTTTAGCTCTGGACGACGACATTTCGTGTTTAGCAATACTGTCCTTGCCCATCGTTGGATTATTGTACAGTTTTCTTATGATATTAGTCATTTCAATGACGGATTTCTAAATAAGATAGCTAAGCTATAGCCTACGGTGTCAAATTTCCAGATGCGGCTTTTTTTCAGCGGCCACTAAAAATAGTTTATCAGTGATGATTTGATTTATCCCACATGCGGCACATTTGGAAATCCTCCTCTAAATAATTTCGTTCATAACAAATAACCCACATTTCACATTTCCAATAACATTAGATAGATATTACTACTGTTTTCAACAATTAACAGGTTGAGTGCCATGGGGGTCACCGGTGACCGGCGCTATTGAATTAAATGAAATTTTATGTTACGTTTAAATTGAAATATTTATGAATTTTCTAACATATTAAATATTTAAATTTTGGCGTTAAGAAGATAAAGATCTGCTAAACACCGATCAATCAGTGTCCTTAAAATTTCTGTTTTATGAATATGTGATTTTCATAAAAAAAAGTTTCACCTCAGTAGAAATGACGATATAAGGGTAACATCGGTGGCATTCAACCTGTTAACAACTAATCCATTTGCCACTAGTTCAATCTATTTTGTCAGTCAGCTCAAAAATGGTGAATGACAAAATACAAAGTCAGTCACAAGTTAATCCGTTAAAAACCTGTCCCATATTCGTTTATCTCACCCTGCACATGTGACAAAGCCAGCAACAAAGAAATTCTATACTAAAATAAAAGACCAACCAGAAACAAAAGAAAGGCGAGAATGCAGGCAGCGACAAGCAAAAAGCTAGCAGACGGTCAACTAAAAATCCATTATTTCATTTAAGGCTTTTGAAACGGAAAAAAAGCTCTGTGTACAGTGATCTCGATAAATGGTCCCTGGTGGGGATACCCCCACCATACAATCGAAACTGTCCATTCGTCCTAGTCCTAACGTGCACTTTTTTCCTCCCTTTCCCATTCGCATCACGTTCCATGATAGCACACCGAACTAACAACGACCAGATGGAAGCATACAGAAACAAAAAAAAAGGAGAAGACAACGACCAGCTACGAGAGCAATAACAAGCCAACAGAGAATCATTGAACCTGAGAACGTCCCAATAGGACAAAAAGCTTGGTGTGCACCAGACCGAAACAAAGATCGACCGTCGAACGTACCCGTTATTTATTACCAAACGGAAAGTTTATAATTCATGCACAACCGTAAATTCTCTCTAACTTTTTTTTATGCGACGTCATTTTTTTGCGCTAGAGCTACCAGGGATGAATCTATTTTATTTAAATATATTAAATGAGTAGTCTGGAAAAAGAGGAATAACGTGGCGAAAGATATGATCAATTTAGTAATTTATATTTTAAGAAATAGATGGTAAACATTTACTGTATGGTTTCGTCGTAAATTTGAAGAATTTTTGTCAAAAATTGGCAGTCATTTTGGCTGCCTTGGTGTTCTAGTGTTAAGACCTTGTCCTATGAAATCAGAATCACTTTGTAAATTAAAAGATTATCCCTGATTTTTGTTATAATAATTTCACGCAATACTAATACTACGGAAAGAATTTGATCGTCTCGTGATCGACTAATACTTTTAATATCTCACTAGAACTACCAAGGTAGTCAAAATGACTGATCCATCTTACAAAATTAAAATTACTAAATTAATCTCTGTCATTATTTCATTCCTATTTTTCTATAGAACCTGTTTATTAAATTTAAATACCACAGCTTCATCGTCGATAGTTCCAGTGTTAATAGTTTTTGGAAAACTCCAAAATTTCTTATTCGATTCACCGCGTTACGACTGTCACACGTTATTGTAGGCCAAGGGGTGAAAGTGCTGCTAAAAACAAATGGTATTGCGAAGTTTATACTTTTCCAATTATACCCTCGACGATGTGAGGTTAGAATGATTCAAGGGGATGATTATAATTAATGGGAAAAACGCATATCAGTTTGGCAAAATTTTCGAAAGGGTCCTCGAGACAAACGAAACAACGTGGCCGTGAAACTACGGACGTCAGGATGTCAGAGAGGACGGCCGGAGAGAAGTGGTCTGTCGTGCTCTCAGAATTTAATGTCCCACGTGTTCGTAACGATCCAAATGTCTGCTCGTATGTCCTGTTCTGGAATTTAATACAGTAACGTACGTGTAATTTAGACCTGGTCCGAGTATGGCTAATGCGTTACGCCGCAACGTTCGCTCGCGCTTGGAATTTACCAAACAAATTATATCGGGGCATTAATGCTTCTGCATACATTCCCGTTCGTTTTATTCGCACTCTATTTCGGACGTTAACTTTATGCCCGATCGAAACACGCGGCTCGGTCTCCGGAAATCTTGTTATCCGGGGAATAATGTGCAATCGTAAAAACTGAATTGCCCCTTTGAGAATTTAAGTAGAAGGTGTGCTCTTCTTTTTTAGCCCTTCTGGATTTTTGGACTTTCGACTGCAGAATTTTTTGTCACCGTTTAAAACGGGGGGGATGGATTTGGTTAACATTTTTACGAATCTTGACACATTTGTGTACCTTTTTTTAAATTCAATTACTACGAAGAGTAATTAAGAAACTACGAAATTTCTCAGTAATGAGAACAAATTGTCAAATATCAGCGTCGATAGCTATATTTTGTGATTACTTTTGCAAAAAATCTGAAAAAATTGCAGTTTAATATTTATGGTGCACTTGAGAAACTGTAAAAATATGGACGCGGTAATATTTATAATTTAGCTAATAATATAAACAAGTTTTGAATATTAATTTACTTAACTGTGTTCCAAGAGTCTTAAAAATCTGAGGAAATTACACATTAAAATTGACGGTACGATAAAAGTGCTGCAAAAATAAGAAAGTGGTCATTTCATATTTTCAATAAAAAAATTAATCCCTAAAGTCGATCAATTTTTTCAAAATCGATTCGTGAACAAAAAATCTAAAAAAATTCCAAAGTATGTACCCCATTGGGTGCAATATCTGTGATTTCCTTCAAAATTTTCTATCAAGCCAAACAGGAGAAATTGTGTAAAAATTTTAAAGTAAGTACATTTCACTCTGTAACTAGTCTAATATCCCTAGACCCTTTAGTAACTATTTGAAAACTAAACAAAACCTCCCGCATCAAAATCCGCCATGACCTAACGCCACAATAAAACTTCTATCTCACTTAAAACTAAATCCAAACCCTCGACGCCCCATAGAAATATCCCAACACCATCGAAACAGCCAGCAACATTAAAAATCTGATTCTCCGAATCACCATACTTCGCACCTCTATATTTCAGCTGGAAATTATGGCACGCAGTAGCCCTCGTCGTGTCGCATTTACAGTGCCCCAAGGATATCTTACTTAACGATACACTATACGGGCAATGACGTGTCCTCTGACAACATGTAATAATTTTTATGGCGTCTCGTAGTTAGCTTTTATTCGTCCGGCAAAGAAACAAGACACAGAGGATGTGACTTTTGCGGTGATTCACTGATGTTCACTCGACGTGCGTTTCATATACCTTGAAACAATAATGATTATTTACACAGAGGAGGTTGAGGAGATAGACGAAAGTAATTACAGAGGCGTGGTTAGACCCCGGACAACCCTCAGACGGAATTATCCGTAACTGGAGAGTTAATATCTTGAACGGGTTGCCGAGAGCCGTGGCAACGGTGCGGTTCTCCAAACTCCGCGAGACGAGTCAGTCATCCACTTTGCCGATTTCAAATCGAAAGCCTATTATTTCCCGCGATAAAATTTACAATCCGATTAATGTACGCCAAACTCCGTAATTACTTGCCGGCATATCGTGCAACTTGAGCAGGTATTCTCGATGGAGAACGCTCTTTTTTTTCTCTCGCTTCCTATCGCTCTTCCTTTGGTACGGTGTTCAGTGGATTTTTTATTAGAATTATTGGCTGCTGGGATCTTTTGAATTCTATTTTCTGGGAAGCAAGGTTTTTTCTCAATTGTTGAAGCAATTTTAGAGTACACTGGTATTCTATGGAGATGTGTATGGAAGGGTGAAAAAAATTGAAAGAAAATCTAATTTAGGAGATAAAGTAATCTTCACCGTTCTTGCTCTTATCATTTACAGACCTTTCAATCATCATCAAACACAGATACCTACTAGCGAAAACACTACTTAAACCCCCATTCCACCACAAAACACACAAAGTTCTCCAAAAATTCCTATCTCCTCGCCATATTAGCACGTCGAACGCCACCGGTATTTCGATATTTTTATCATTTCTACTGTAGTGAAATTTTTTCTATGAAAATCACATCTTTATGAAGCAGAAACTTTAATGTCTCTAACAGAAAGATGTTCAGAATCCTTTATGTTTTTAACACGTTAAGCGCCACGCTCGTTCTTAAAGCACTTTCCGTTTAGGCCCTTTATTAGAAAAGATATCTTTCTATTTGTTTTAACATACTACATTCATTCTTGATAAAATGTTCTATTTTATACTTAACTCCACTAATTGTGGCTCGGTTAGGCTCGACAACGTAGCTTAGGTAAAAAACTAATTGTTCATTTTCTTTGATCAGCGTCAGCATAAACGAAAAGTCAACGCCCGGTCCCTAGGGACCGGTGTGGCGCTTAACGTGTTAACACCAATACTTAAATATTCGATATGTTCGAAAATTCAAAAACAATTTAAAACATCCATGAAATTTCATTGAATTCAATAGCACCGACGAAATAAAAAATTATCACTAACTGACTACAAGTGATGGACTAATATTTTCAATGTAACACTAAAACTACCAAGATCTTCAAAATGACTAGTCCCTCATTTTCCCTAAATATTCTCGAAGTTTATAAACAATCCATAGAATAAATATATAGTGACAACCTCATAAAATTGAAATTAATCACCTGTGACCCCCACAGCACTCAACATGTAAAAATTACCCAACTCTCAAACACAGACTCTCAATCCCACAAACTATTCTGAAAAAAATCATCCGTATCCAAAAATCCACGAAAAAGCCGCCATAAAACGCAAACAACAAGCGTCGAAACAATCTCGTGACTTATTACGAAACCGCATGGCAACAATTCACGCTCATACCGATCTAAAATTACTAATGGCCGCTGTCTCCTTCGCAATAATTGATGGAGGGTCCTCTATGAAAGGTGGGCTGATTGTACATCAGTTCCAATGGCCATAGGGACAGAGAAGGACCACGGTGGGGCAGACGGTTCAACATTCGCGTTTGCAGAGCATATATACGGGATATAGTGATTCGTGAAACTTGGCAGATGCACGGCTCGATGACCAGAGGGATTGACCGGCCTCGTAATTGACACGGTCAAACGCTACACTCCCCCTCGATACGTGTAACATGATAGAAGATGTATCCTGCAAACCATCCTGTACCGTCATGAATTTCAGGGTGGTTGGTACACGTTGCGTATCTTGGTTCTAGCTAAAGACCGAATTTATACGGTCGCTGGTGAGGAAGATTCGGACTGCTGCGGATTATTCACACTTAGTTCTGATAGGATGCCAGAGACGCTACGGTGACCCAGTTTCCGTGAAGGTAATCCGGTAGACGGTGGTGCAGCGTGTCAACAGTGACGATGAGACGAACGGTTGAATGGAATTGATAATTTATCAGTAGTTTGGAGAAATTTAATTAATGTGAAAGCTCGACGCGACGAGAAATTCTGTCAAAGTAGCGGTCTGAGTAATTAACGATGGATTAACGTTTGCGCTAATAAGTGAATACCTTCTTGTTCTCGATGTTTGAGGATGTAGGGGTGGAATTTTTGGTGTTCTAGTCTTCTGGGGTGGTAATTGTGAAAGTTTCTTGGACGTACATTTAAAACAATTACTTATTATTTACTTGGATACACTATTGTATTAGGTTGTTCGGAAAGTAATTTCGTTTTTTCCCGACGGAGGACATAATTATATTTTTTTCACAATTAACTTCACACTTAATTCGCATTGCTATTATATATTTTGACAGTTGATATAGCAACGCTTGTTTGTGAAAAAATTTATTTGATTCTACACAATAGTTTTTCTTTGGTGCTCTATTAAAGATGGGAAGTCGAAAGCAGCATTTTCGCCATATTTGACTTTTTTATTATCGAAACGGTAAAAATGCTGTTCAAGCAAGAAAAAAATTATTCGATTTTTATGGGGAAGACGCATTAACATAACGGCAGTGCCAAAACTGGATTGCAAAATTTTTTGAACGGCAAAACCTTTACTTCGAATGAGGACGTCAAAAAAGGCTTTGATTTTTTTGCCAGCAAAGATCAAAACTTTTATGAGCGTCGAATCATACTACTGCCAGAAAGATGACAAAAGGTATTAGAACAAAATGGAGAATATATAATTCAGTAACATATTTATGGACTACAAGAAAATCGTCTTTCATTCTCACTGGAAAAAACGAAATTACTTTCCGAACAACCCAATAATTTTAACCAATTGTAAATTAAATTGTAAAAGGGAAAATGAGTGATTGAAATCGCTAGCGGTAGTATTATTAGAGTAAATACTAGCAGAGTACTGGTATATGTATATCTTTATAAGGGCTGGTCAAGAAAAATATGACTGTCACCACTTTTATATTAAAAAATACTTCCTTTGGACCCGCGAAATTAGTCTCGTTCCAGCCCATCCGCAATCGCACTTGCCATTATTAGACTTACTGATTTCAAAAAGATCTGTCACAACGAATTTCAAATAGTAATTAATACTTAATAACCATTCATCGACGCGAAAAATTGCATATTAGCCATAAGTACATCCATTATCGACAAACTCATCAATCAACACCTGACTATATCTATACGAAAGTGCAACGACCCACAATTAACTTAAAATTCAAACTATTTCCTTCCTTATGGAAAAAAAAACAGAAAACACCAAAGAGACAAATCGAAGGAAAGGTCGAAACGCCAACAATTTCGCGACAATCCCGTCACGTCTCTGCGTTATAACGTCTAGTGTACGTTCCAAGTTAAATTTCGAACTCAACGGTACACAAAACATTTCGTTCCCATCTAGAACGTTCGATTTAACCCTGTCCTCCTATTTCCCCGCGGAGTTAGTGATCTGGACGTGACAGAAGCAAAGTTTGAGAAACCGCAGGCAACGTGCAAATCGAACTTTACACCGTGCAGCATAACAGGAGGTCAGTACAGCCTTTACCTGGAGGCCTCGCCGATGCGGCGACTCGAATCGGGCACGTACATATTTGCCCATGGTTCATGAAGGCAATATAACACGAACCGGAGTGCATCGAATGACTGTGTGCATTCGGAGGGATGTTAAGTGTACTCTTCCTGTGGTGTTTCGTGAGTTGTGTAATTTTACGGTGCTTAATAGCGCGGTAGAATTGATACGCAAGTTATTGGGCGTGAGTGTCGAAGGTTGGAAAGTCATTTACGTGCTTATGATAGGACGATGGGCTTGAAAGGTGAAAATCGTGGGTATTCGAGGATCGAAGGATTTGATCGTGGAGAGAATCAATGAAGTTTAGTGTTAAAGGTGGTTTTGAATTCATTATGGTACTGCTGAGGGAGCCATAGAACAGACAAACGAAAATTTTGGTGTTTGAAGGTGGTTGAGAATTTATTAAAATGGTATTGATGGAGCTCGATTGGGTTGAAAGGAGAAAATTTTGGGTGATTGAGGATCGAGGAAGTTGATCGAGGAGAGGAGCGATGAAGTTTCGGTTTGAAGGTGGTTTCGAATTAATTGTGGTACTGCTGATGGAGCAACGGAGTAGAAAAACAAAAATTTTGGGGTTTGAAGGTGATTGAAAATTTATTATAGTAGGGTTGTTGAAGCGAAGGGGTTGGAAGGCGAAAATTTTGGGTGCTTGAGGATCGAGGAAGTTGATCGAGGAGAGGCACGATGAAGTTTCGGTTTGAAGGTGGTTTCGAATTAATTGTAGTACTGCTGATGGACCAATGGAGTAGAAAAACGAAAATTTTGGTGTTTGAAAATTTATTATAGTAGTGTTCTTGAAGCGAAGGGGTTGGAAGGCGAAAATTTTGGGTGTTTGAGGATCCAGGGAATTGATCGAGAAGAGGAGCGATGAAGCTTCGTGTTTTAAGGTGGTTTCGAATTCATTGAAGTACTGCTGATGAAACAATGGAGTAGAAAAACGAAAATTTTGAGGTTTGAATGTGATTGCAAAATTTCTTATGGTAGTGTCGATGGAGGGATGGAAATCGAACATTTTGGGTGCTTGAGGATCGAGGAAGTTGATCGAGGAGAGGAGCGATGAAGTTTCGTTTTGAAGGTGGTTTCGAATTAATTGTGGTACTACTGATGGAGCAACGGAGTAGAAAAACGAAAATTTTTGTGCTGGAGGTGATTGAGAATTTACTAAAATGGTGTTGATGGAGCGATGGAGTTGAAAGGAGAAAATTTTGGGTGCTTGAGGATCGAGGAAGATAATCGAGGAGAGGAGCGATGAAGTTTCGGTTTGAAGGTGGTTTCGAATTAATTGTGGTACTGCTGAAGGAGCAACGGAGTAGAAAAACAAAAACTTTGGGGTTTGAAGGTGTTTGAAAATTTATTATAGTAGTGTTCTTGAAGCGAAGGGGTTGGAAATCGACAATTTTGTGTGTTTGAGGATCGAGGGAGTTGCTCTGGGAGAGAAGGTTTGGTGTATGTGAATATGTTTTTTGAATATCATGGTTGAGGGTTTGTAACGTAATGGTGTCGACGGTGGAGCTGGCTTTAACAATTTTAGTTTAGCAACGTTCCTAACACCGAGCATCATGGAATTCTCATTTAGTTTTCTCGTATAATATTACGAACTTGATTAGAAATAATTGAACGTATAATACTTGTTATTTGTAATTACTGTTTGCAACGGACAAAACCACGTACAAACAACCCCGTCGTTGATACTTCGACGACAGAATTTCGTGGGACGTCGTAAAGGCACATTCGAGAATAGCCGTATAACTCCTGAACGATAATGGCAGTTTGACTTGAAAGAAAAAAAAAGACTTTATCTTCATTATTATTAAAGTCGACTAGATGAAAATGAACCACGAAATTGGTCCCTCAATGGCAGTAGTCGGGGGAGACCAATAACTGTACAGGGGCCAATAACTATATAACTTCTCCCCCTCCTTCTGCTTGATAACGACACCTAGATCGATATGAAACTACCGTAGACTGGCTGCCTCCGTACGACGACCCTTTCGAAAAGCTCTCGATTCAAATCGCATCCTCCTAGGATAGGGATGGGACCAATTGTATTCCTAACAGTATCGAAACTTGATAGAATAGCCTCCCACTCTTTCTAAGCAACTTTCCTCGCATAATTGCGGTGCACTTAAATAACCAATTATAACGAAATATCCTCCAACAAACAAACAATTTTCAATTATATTAGAAATACTAGCTGAAAGCTCCCATCCTTCGCTACGGTTTAATCGAAACTAAAAAAAAAAACTTAAAATTTCGAATTTTGAAAATCCTTTCTTAGTGGGTGCTTATATCCTAGAAGGAACGCTCATGCAAAATTTCAAGTTTCTAGGTCAAGTAGTTTCGGCTCTGCGTTGATGAGTTGGCCCATACTGTAACCCCCCCAAATCCCCCCTAAAATTTCGAATTTTTCAAAAGCCTTTCTTAGTGAGCACCTAAGACCCAAGGAGAAGGTATGTTCCAAATTTTATTGCAATCCGTTCTGTGGTTTTTGAGATTTCGTGATGATTGAGTGAGTCAGTCAGTGGCATTTGAGCTTTATATATAAAATTATTAATTTGGGAGAATTCAAGATATTTGATTTTCTGGAGGACTAGAGATGCTGGAATATTATTATATATATACAAATTATTTGTAAGTACAATAGCACTGATATTTTGACAACAGCTCATTCCAGTGGAGTTTAGTATCAATTAACATAGAAGTAAAAGGTATTTTGAAATAGCAACTACGTTGGATGTGGAGTTGCACTTTGAGACTGCCAATTCACAGATCCGAAATCGTCTCTGAGATCATCCATTATCTCTGAAATATTTTTTGTAAGTTTATTTAATATACCATCCGGTAAATCTCATCCGAAAAAGTGTAATTATAATCAATTTTAAAAACGTCATGGCTAGTGGAATAATGCTAGAATGTATTTGTAACTAATACTATGATCTGTAATTAAATTTCAAAGGAATCCCGATGGCCATGGAGCTGAAGGTTTTAATTTCCAATAAGTCAGCCTTCGTTCAAATCTCCATCACCTGAGGCATATTTTTTCTGAATTATTATTTAATATTAGGGATACTGAAAAGTAATCCAAATTTTTCTTGCTGGCGAAAAACATTTATTTATTAAAGAAATCTTAAATACTAATCAATTTCCATAATTTTCTAACACTTTTTGCCAGCGTAAAAGTAGTTGTTCGATTACATTTTTTTTAAAAATTCCTTCTATTGTTTGTTGAAAAACGTTTCCAATTACATTTTCACTTCTCCAATTTTGATTACTTTTTGGTACCCCTAATATATCAAATCCTCACTAATGTGATTTTAAGTGAAATTATCATGTCAATTAAACACGAAATACAAAGCAACAACAAATTCCACCCTCTAACTGTCTTATAATCCTTTAAAAATTGAAATCTATTCTTAAAGTAGAAGGGACTATCTCCTCCGCATAGAAATTTGTAGCTCGCAAAACTTTCCAAACTTTATAATTTCCTTTTGTTAAAGAGTTTCCCCTCTCAACTTTTACTTTGAGTACTCCTCTCTACTCGTTACTGTGTAGGTTACTGAAAAGAATGAAAATCAGTAGTCCAAGTTGATTTAACACCCTTAAAAAAAAATTGAATATACTGACAATATCCCAGTTGGTAATCCAACGAAATTTTCTTCGATGTTTTCAAAATTAAAAGACGAACAGCATGGTTCGAATTGTTCCCAGGAGCGTCGGATTAAAATGGCAAAGTGTGGGGAAAAGTGGCTAAAGCAATCGAAAGTTTGGTTCTCGTGAAACTGTCTTAGGGTGATTGTACAGAAAAAGGAAAGTTTCTATGACGCGAACTTGTAGATACGTGGTAAGAAGCGTCGAGAGAATGGAATATTCGCGGGGTAGAATTTCGTGAAGAAGGGGTGAAAAAATTGTCACACGACGAGGTGGAAAAAGATGACGAAGAACGAGGGATGAGCGTTATCATTGAAAAGCGCTGTGGTTGAACGACGGAAAGGCAATCCGACTGTCGCCGATAAAATATTGCGGCAGAGAGAAAAAGAGAGAGGGAGAGAGGAAGGATGGAAAACATAACAGTCTTCTGAAGTCCCTCTTGCTTTCTCAGCAATGGAAATCGCCTTTTTGTATCCTCCAAGAAAAAATTTTTTTCGATGCACTTCTTTATTTTTAATACTGCTATTTATTATTCATCAGTGATGATGATTATTAACTGTTCTACAATAAGCAGTATGATTACACTATTCAAACAATTAAAATTCATAAAGAATAGATTCTAGTAGTCCACCTTTACTTCAGGCTTAAAGGAAAATTAATAATTACGATCTTACTATCAAAACTATGTAATATTATAATTTCAAATCAAAAGAAAATATTTTTTTTCAATTTTATTTTGATAGGTTTGCATTATCCCATTTATACATCGAAAGAGCATCATATTAATGAATGCACTCCCTTAAAAATTTGATAAAAATTTCGTAAACAACACTTGCAAAAATTTAATTGCAAACGTGAAAGTCATGTGTTTTGAGCTTCACTTCCAATGTATTTAAGAAAAGAAAGAACCTTTAACCAGTTAGCTGTGTTTGACGAGTATACTCGTCATGCATAAAAACTACCACTGGTTATTTGAATTGTAATTTTGACGAACTCTAAAATATATTCATAAATCTCAAGATGTTTGCAATATTTTGAGGCGATGACGAAGTAAAACGAATAACTAAAGGTTATAAATCATTTGAAATAGATTTATGCTCATCTCTCGAGCTTTGTGACCCAAAATTCAAAAGAATTTTCGCAACAGTTAACTGGTTAAGAGTGTTTTTTAGCACGATTTTTTTAGGAACACATCAACCGTGTAAACGGAGTGTATGTTTGAAAAATTCACAGTTCTGGTATTACTGATTCGAATAAGATTATTAGCTGACGAATAATAACAGCGAGTAAATTTGTAAAATTCTGGAAAATATTAACACTAGAACTACCAAACCAGTCAAAATGACTGGTACACAATTTTTTCAAAAAATTCTCCAGGTTTACATAAGAGTCATAGAATAAATATTGTACGTCTATATAAATAAACATAAATCAGTCAATTGATCAAATTTTCCGTCGCTGGATTCCCCCTTTTTCAAAGTATTTATTTAATTTATTAAAATATGTTGGATTTGTCGCCGGTAGTTCTAGTGTTAATATATCGTTAGGTAGATTTTGTGCTGGGTTAAAAATGAGAATGATCTTAGTTTGTGGACTAGATTTCAAATAATAGTCGTTCAGAAGCAATGTCCAAGTATGATGAGGTCTGTGCAAACGAACCAATGAATGGACTACTTGTTGTCGATGATGATTTCGTTCGATCGAATCCAATTTAAAAAGAAAAGGGAGCTGTTGCCGGGAGATGCAGTTGAATCGGTGCTGTTCAGATGAGGAGGATATTCAGCCGGAAATGTAAAGTGCTTTACAGATGATGTAGGAGACTATGGTCAAGCTGATAGAAACTGGAACTTCTATGTGGGGCTTGGGTTTTATCGTCATTTCCAAAAGATTTTTCTGCGACGTGTTTATCTTCCAAAATAAAATAAAAACAAAGATTGTGTAACGGGAGGAATTGTAGTCATCCTTCAACCTTCTGATGGATTTATCCTAGAAAATCGTTCTAAAATAATTTCTAAATTATATCATTCTCTTTTGTGATATCGAATTCACAATCTGCAGCATTTTTAACTTTTCTGTTTCTAGGGATTTTACCATGAAACCTCATTTCACAGAATTTCTAAGTTCCAGTAATTATCTAATGAGAAAAAACATTTTCTATCTGTTTTACAAAAAATACACAGCAATAAATAAAGTTTCATTCGTGTTAGAAAAATTTTATTTGGATTTTAAAAGGTTAATAAAATTTTTGCAAATGACCAAGGTCTTTTAATTAAAATATATGCATTAACTTTTCATATAAACATTTATCGTTAAAATATTCTTTCATAATGCTACCAGAACTTGTTCTCCGACCTTACTTTCACATTTAAAATTTACAATATTTCTTTTGAAATACTTAAAAAAAAAACAATAATTTCGACAAATACACCGACAGAATTACACCAAATGCAGCGCTGCAAAGTGCAATTCAAAGGTGCACGTTCCTTTTTGAAGTGCCGAAAAAAAAGTGTCGAGGGCTTTCAGAAATGGCGGAAAAAATTCTGTATTAATTTCGCACGAAATTGAAGTTCTCATAAAAAGTGTAATATTCGTGGGAGATAATATATGACTACCACCAGTGCACGTGTCAGGGATGCACATAAAGGTCCATATCGCACGGTAACGGTAATAACACTTGGTGCAATAATAAAGATTTAATGCTAGGCGTTCTACCTTTTACGTACGGTTATACAGGCCGTGGATCCATGGTCAAAAACCAATTCTAATATGTTTTCGATGAAATTACGAGTACGATTTCACCTAAGCTGAATTCCTTTGCTTCGTAAAATCCCTGCAGTAAACTATAACTCAGTTGGACATTTGACGTAGATGGGAAAACTCGCTGAGGAAATGGGTGGCATCGAACCGAAATAGGAAATTACATTCGTATTGCGACGTAAAGTTCAAGAATTCGGACGGCAGAATTCCAAATGCACACGATCGGCCGATAATTGTGAACGAAATGCCAGACATCGGGAAATTTGAACTTCGAGGGAACTAAATTCCATGAATTTATCGACCTCCAAGTGTTTACTCGAAATGAAAGTGTACTTTTACCCTCCACTACTTTCCTCTCACTCTTTCTTTTTTTTTTTTAATTATCGAGTAATCGATATTTTTGACTCATCTGTTTCGAGAGTTTCGTGTTTCGTCGAAACGCTACACTCGTGTGAAACAAACGGGAACTTAATCAACGGAAATGCGAACGTTGGAAATTTTAAAGTTATTTCCTCCCCCTTAAGTTTAAATGAATTTTCACGAAATTTTTGTCGACGATCGATTTTCAATTTTCCACAGTACACAATAGAGAATTTTTTAGAGGGTGAATTAAAGGAATGGTTGTTAAGTTAACGTTTTTAATTAATTATGAAAGGAAAACTTGCGGGGAGCAATATTCTAAGCTTTTTATACAAAACGACAGAGGTGCTAGATTATCGTTCATTTTTTCCAGCACCTCAAACAACACACTTAGCATATTAACCCTTTACTTTCGAAACATTTCTCCCGGGGGAACAATACACCCCCGGGTCTCGTGCGGAGCACGGTTACGTTTAACATCGTCCGATAATAAACAATAATTAAAAGCAATCCCAGCGGGACTCGAATATTTGCATTGAGATTATTTCTCTCTCTCTGCTTCATGCTTTTTTTTTAATGCCACGTTGTTTAAAAAGGAGCACACTCTTTGGCCCTTGGAAATTCAAAATGGTAAAGTTCGTAGGGTGAAAATTACGAGACGGCCGTTACGTTTTTATTTTATCGCCTTGAATATATTGGACGGTATTCCGGGTATATTGGCTGCTTTTATTAATGTTTAAGGGAAGTATTAATATTTTCTTGACTCCGTCCTACCACTCGGATATTTCTGAGGGAAGGAAGTTTAGGGGATGTTTTCGACGAAGTTTGCGAGGTATCTTAACTATTTTAACGTGTCCTTTCATTTTGTATTATAATCTAGAATTTTCTAGTACTTTTTCATAAAATACAATCGGACTTGTCGAAATGTTCGATTTAACGTGCAAGACTAAAATTGTCAAAGTAGTCAAAATGGCCCGTTGCCAATTTTTTTAATAATTCCAAAAATTAGTAACTACTACTGTTCTATCTTACTCAAATTACTTAACCCTTTGCGGACGGAGACATTTTCGGATATTGACGGACAATCATTTATTTGATTGTCAAAAACCACCTTTTTATCAGAAATTTCGGCTACTAATGCATATAGATTATAAATTACTCTCTTCTTAATCATATCTTTTCAATTTTAACTATGTATACACACGGCGATAAACTATAATTAAAATTTTTTCTCAGACCGCATATATGCGGCGTTAGTCCGCAAAGGGTTAAGCGATCACCCTTTTCACGTCCTGCTCCCTCTTTTTCCCAGGTACTTACCGATTATTAACCTTTCGATGTTTTACAGAAACTGACAGATGCTTTTTCAAATATTGAAAGATGATTATTTATTTAGCAATCGAAAACCACCTGTTCATCAAAAAGTTATAATCTTAATATATAGAAGCTACAAGTTACTATTTGCGTAATACTAGTTCAATAGATTAATTTCAAATTTCCATCTTTAGCCGTGCATACATGCAACTTCAGATCCTCAAAGGGTTAAATTAAGTATAAATATAAACAAAGTCATCACTTCAAGCGTTAAAAATCTTAATCCCTTATTTTATTCTTCCCCTTTAGCCATCCTTTTATAATTATAAAACACTCGGTATCCATTCATTCATTAAAATCAAAATTCTCATTCCAGAAATCATCCCCCATCCGTCGTGCCAAGTTTCCAACACCCCTCGACCCTCCAAGACATCGAAACCCCGCGGAGAATCATCGGCGATGCCAGGAATTCGGCGGAGCGATTTTCCAGGGAAAATGTGACGGCTATTAAACGAGCAGGTGAAATCATGCCGACAGTTTGATGTAAGTTTGCACTCCCGCCCTACCAGCCATGGAATAGTAATGAACGGTGATGAGAAGGGTGTTGCGTCGCACAGCCCATTACCGTGAACGCTTTGCGGTCCCTGATTTTCTGTTGCGCGTTAGCTAATTCAAACTGATTTAACCCCTTCGCCGGTGAAGGCGATTATAATTGCCAAACGGATTGCGGTCGGGTGTTGTTCGCCGAGCGAGAACGCGCGGCTGTAGTCGTTTAATTAGAGCCGAGTATCTCTGTTGGCAACGGTGTTGTACACTTCGCACCCCTTGTGCTAAAGATGATTGTAGTCTGCCTGGCTTCCGGTCACTGTGTACCGAAAGCAACTGGAACTATACTCAATTAGTGCTACTGTTGTTGCTATAACGGCTAGACTGATTGGTGGTTGTTGCTACTGGAGGTGACTGAAGTTGCTGGTGGACTTTTAGTCAAGTGGAGACTTGATGATTGGATTAATGGATCATTAGTTGAGAAATAATTTGTTGTTGCGGATGTTTCGAAGTTTGGTGTTTGGTGGAGATGGAGATTGGATTGCTGGTTGATTTTTAGTCTGAAGGACTATTAGTTGGGGGGTAGTTTATTGTGTGGGTGTTTTGAAGTTTGCTGTAAGGTGGAGATGGAAATTGGATTCGTGGTTGACTTTTAGTCACCTGGCGGTTCGATGATAATTAAATTAATTGATAATAAGTTGTGGAGTAATTTATTATAGTAGGTGTTTTGAAGTTTGCTGTAAGCTGGAGATTGAGATTGGATTGGTGGTTGACTTTTAGTCACATGGAGGCTCGATGATAATTAGATTGATTGAAGACTTGATGATAATTGGATTGATGGAATATTGGTTGAGAAATAATTTATTGTTTCAGATATTTTGAAGTTTGGTGTTAGGTGAAGATGGAAATTGGATTCGTGGTTGACTTTTAGTCACCTGGCGGCTCGATGATAATTAAATTACTTGATAATAAGTTGTGGAGTAATTTATTATAGTAGGTGCTTTGAAGTTTGCTATAAGGTGGAGATGGAGATTGGATTGGTGGTTGACTTTTAGTCACCTGGAGGCTCGATGATATTTAAATTGATAGTTAATAAGTTGCATAGTAATTTATTATAGTAGGTGTTTTGAAGTTTGCTGTAAGGTGGAGATGGAGATTGGGTTGGTAGTTGACCTTTAGTCACATGGAGGCTCGATGATAATTAGATTGATTGAAGACTTGATGATAATTGGATTGATGGAATATTGGTTGAGAAATAATTTATTGTTTCAGATATTTTGAAGTTTGGTGTTAGGTGAAGATGGAAATTGGATTCGTGGTTGACTTTTAGTCACCTGGCGGCTCGATGATAATTAAATTACTTGATAATAAGTTGTGGAGTAATTTATTATAGTAGGTGTTTTGAAGTTTGCTGTAAGGTGGATATTGAGATTGGATTGGTGGTTGACTTTTAGTCACCTGAAGGCTCGATGATAATTAGATTGATAGTTAATAAGTTGCGTAGTAATTTATTGTTTTGAATGTTTTGTAGTTGGCTGTTAAGTGAAGGTTGATAGTTGACTTTTCGTCATTTGGAGACTTGATGATAATTGGATTGATGGATAATGAGTTGACGAGTAATTTGTTGTCGAGGGTGTCTTGGAGTTTTCTCTTAGGCGGTGGTGAGGATTAGGGATGATTTTTGTTTGAGGGGTGAGAGAGTGGAAAGTGTTAATGCAAATTTGTCCTTTGCAACTGGTGTGTTATATGTTGTTAATTGTATTATGATTGGGATTAGATGAGAATTGAAAAACACTCTAAGGGATGATTTGTATTCGAGGCAACGTTGAAGACGTTGAAATATTGTCTTAATCACTGTGGCAATCGTTCTTATTTTTAATTGTCTAACGACGACTGTAATTATTTACGATTGAATTATCTAATTAGACAACAATTGAAGGTCTAAATTAGGGGATGATTTGCGTTCGTACCGTAGTAAGGTTGAAGGCGACAAAATCGAATTACCTGCAGGAAAGCACGTATACCGATGGGGCTGGAATAAATGATCAATACTCTACGATAATTTATATAAATGAAAATTAAATTCAAAATCTTCCTCGTACTAATGACGCTCTTCAAAGCCGTAGGATTTTAATAATTTTACGATTTCACCCAGCCGATGAGTCTCATGCAATTCACCGTCCCTGTACTCACAGCTTTTCATTTTTCCATATTTGCAATTCAACCCGGTCATAATTCGAATTTCAATTTACCGGGCGGATATCTTTTCGCGGTAAATTAACAGCGTGTTTGCGTTCGGACTGTAACGATCAAATTTATCCATGGATAACGAACTCGAAGTAAACTAATTATTTACAGAAGCATTCCCATTGCCCATGCATCGACAGATTCACAGAAAGAGACAGAAATACTCAAACAAAAAGAGAAACCCACCAAACAAAAAAATAAATAAACACAACCCCCCTCCCCCATAAAAAATTACAAAAAAAATTAAATATCTATTCTCAGTTAAAAATAGAAATATATAAAAACAAATTCAAAGTACAAAAGACCCAGACAGCTAAATAAAAAATAAAACATCCACCGGCGGAAAGAAATAAAGAAGTAAAAACAGGAGCCCACCAAAACAGAAAAACGAAGACATCGAAATCCAGAGAGAAACATAGGGACGAGCGGAAACAGAGAAGTTACAGTGTCTATTCGTACCTTGTCCCTGGCAGATATAAATTTCATGGGGGTGGGGGGCAAAACTAGCTGGAAACTTCGCGTGGAGTGATATTGCCGAGAAGCCCTAACCGTTTCATTTCTAAGGGTAGGTACACGTAACAGAAGCACCCTTCTATCCTATCCACGTTTTCCGCGAGTATCCCATGCCGAGAATCGAGCAGCCATGGAGAAGTAGTCGCATTAATCGAAAATAAAGTCGGCCAACTAAAACAGCCGGAGGCAAGTCGAAAACTCGTAATACGCTCTCGTGAAACCGGAAGCCGTGTACTCGAGGAGGGACGAAAGGCCTTGCGGATGGATCGAATGAAAAGATAATGCGTGCAGGACTTTAACGGGAAGGTAGACGATTTTTCCTGTGAAAAATGACAACAGTCGAGACAATTGTTTGGGAGAATTCGCTCGTGGAATTGCGTGGCTCTGACTGCCATTTTCTTTGGAGTCGTTTAAAATAATTCACGTTGAAAGTTGGAAAGTTTTGTCGGAGATTCGGCATTGTCGTTGCTCCTGCTGCGGATCCTGGCAATTTTAGGTGTACGGATTTTGGTTGTAGATGAATTATTGGTAGGTTTTTTGTGTGTATAATATTTTGTGATACTCTGAATTTTTTTTAGAGATAGTTCGATTAAAATTTGTTATTGTAAGGACGGTGGCTTGAAAGAAAAATTGGAAGGAGGAGTCTAATTTTCATTATGGAAATTCAAATGTTTATGATTCGTATGTTTTCCTGTGGTGTATAATACTTTGGGATATTTTGATTTTTTTTAGAGATAATTTCATGAAATATGTTACTTTAAGGACGATGGCTTGAAAGAAAAATTGAAAGGAGGATTCAAATTTTCATTACGGAAATTCAAATGCTTATGATTGTAATTGTTTGTGGTTACTACGTTTTTCTTTGGTGTATAATATTTTGGAATATTTTGATTTTTTTTTAGAAATAGTTTCATTACAATTTGTTACTTTAAGGACGATGGCTTGAAAGGAAAATTGAAAGGTGGATTCAAATTTTCATTATAGAAATTCAAGTTTTTATGATTGATATGTCTTTTTTTGGTATATGATATTTTGGAATATTTTGAATTTTTTTAGGAATAGATTGATTAAAATCTGTTATCGTAAGGACAATGGCTTTAAAAAATGTTGGGAAGAAGATTTAAATTTTGATTATGGAAATTCAAATGGTTATGATTGTAATAACTTTTCGTGATTGTATATGTAATGCTTTAACTTCTTTCTCATACATTGCCTTTCAAGGACCGATTCACGTTACATCTCACAGGCTTATGGCGGCGACAAGGATAAAGCCTCGAAGTTCTAAGCGGGAAGTTTGAGTTCGAATCCTCTCTTCGTCACCTCTGAGAAATGTCTCATAGCTTTGGGGGTTGCGAACCCTAAAACTGTCATTAATGAAATGAGGAGTTAAAGCAGAAAATATAGGCGCACATAAGTTTCACATTTGTCATTGAATTCTGAAGTTCAAGGTGATTTCAAGGCCATATCTTTTCTCATATTCACAACTACTTAGTATTATCGGTAATCAACGATTAGAAGAAATTTTTTCTTCATAAAAAACAGGACTTTGATTGATATTGAAAAATGTAGGAAAAATAATAACGTATATAATTTGTCCTACGGTCTCGTTATACCTTGAAATCTTTCATATTTCATACAAAATGTATCGATACTGGAGAAGATAAATAGGTGCTTCGATTTGGATAGGTCATTTTGAACAGAAATATATAGATTTCCAATATTCCGTCATTCAGACTGTCCTTGGTTCAGCGATTGACAACGAAACCGTATCGGTATCACTGGAATACATATTTTATCATGAAAATCAATCCTAATTCTCTCCAATATGCATGCAATTCCATCGGCGAATGGTAGCACGTGTAACGCTTTATAAGTTCATCCAATAATATCGCACGGAAATTCAATTAAACTTGGCGAACTTTATAATTGTTTCGGTTTTGTTTTTCGTTGGAAAAAAAAAACTTGCACCGACGACATCCGCGAACCATTTTTTTCCAACTACAATTATTCCGCTCACTTTGAATCCCTTTTTTTTCACTGCTGAATTTTTTATTTAACCAACACGTGCCTGTAACCGACGTAGCGGGAACGCTCGTTTTCGGTTTTGTTTCGTTGTCATATAAACTCCGTTTGATCATCGAGACATTCTTGTCGCGCTTTGAATACTGGCATTTGCCATTCCTTGCGTAATTCTTCCGCGAGCGTGGACATTTTTCATATCGTAAATAGCGCCACAGTGTGAGAATAGAAATTTTCTGGCGCGCGCTTTTGACGCCTGTGAGGATTCAAAAAGGTGTTTTTTTTTTCGTTCTTGCTGTTGTCAGGTATAACTACAATTTTGTAGAACTTTGTAAAAGTTTTTGCATCGTACTGAACAGGAAAAATGCTGTAAAAACCAAAAACTTGGCACGTGAGAATTTTTATTGGTGACCTGTAGAATGATACGTCATTAGATGAAATCCGTTGGGGTGGATTTTTTAATTCAGGATCACAGTACATCTTCCCAGACTTATTCTGTCTAGAAATAAAAATGTTGGCCCATTCCTCAGATTATAAAGGCTGTGATATATTAAATACTAGTTTTAGAAAAATTTGTCGGAAGTGACAACGATTTGAACTTGAAACCAACAATTGGAAGTCCGAATCCTTAACACCATTAGGATTCCAATGAATAAACGTAGAGAAACTTTTCTCTTTGCTTCTCAAACTGTAGTTCTTAGCCAATCGGTTCTCAAATTATTTGCCTGAAAAGTCAGTTTAAAGCGTCCAGTCAAAAATCCACCCCCAAAACTGAAGCACAAACCACACAAAACAAAGATACCACTAGCAACAAACCACCCCCTCCAAGTTATAACATGTCAAATCCCTTCATTTCTCACTCTCGTACGAAAAACTCAGCAGCAACAACAATCGCACCCCCAAAATTCGAAATCATCAAAAACATATGCCCAAACCGCACAAAACGAAGCTACCACTTACAACAAACTACCCCCTCAGACATACAACATATGTCAAATCCCTTCATTTCGTCCTCTAAAAAGAAAAAATCCCTATAACAACTATATTCGCAACTCCTAAAATTCCAACGCATGAAAAACACAAATACAATCCATCCAAAACAGAGGTACCACGTGCCCCAACGCTTCCTCAATGACAGCAAAAGAAACCCAGCCCAAATTCAGGATTTCTCAGCTCATTATTAAAATATTATTCTCATCTCATCAGATCAGAATATCAAAGCAAACGGCGTAACGAATTAAAACGATCAAGAAGAGGCCTCCGTGAGGGCACAGGGGGTGAAAGAGGGTGGAGAAAAAAGGGGAGACAAATGCTGGGCTTCGTTGCGGCTGACCATACCGTGCATCCACGATATTTAATTGGGCATGCACTTGGACAGTACGCCGATATTTTCGTTCCGCTCGGTTAGAAACTGCGGTCTGTACGCGTCAACGTTCCGGAGCGGACCGCAATTTTACTGTCCGCCACGAAACACCATGAAAGGTAACCCGAGAGAGAGAGAGAGAGAGAGAGAGAGAGAGAGAGAGAGAGAGAGTTTATACGGGGCCGAACCGATTCGAGCCGATTTGGCTCCGAAAAAATGTGCCCGTCACGCTCGAAATTTTGAACGGACCGATCGGGAATGCTTTGCAGGTTATTTTGTTGCACCTGCGGCACAGGTGAATTTCAGACTTTGCCGCAAGGACGAAGAATCATTTTTAGGAACGATTGGATGGTCGTGAAATTCATTTGATGAGGTTTTAATGATTTTTTTTAGGGCGGGTTCTGCTACAATGTTGAGGACGGTTTCATTTAAGGGATAATTTGTGCGGTGGATTGGTTACGGTGTAATTTCCATTTGGCTTTGTTTCTTTGGTGAAGATTGTTGGAATGGAGTTTTAGTTGGATTGTATTTTGGTTGTATAGATAGGGGTTGTTAATTTGAATATGCGTTTAATTGTAAAGAAGTAGGGTAGACTTCCGGAGTCGTTGATACCTGTTGCTTTGCATTCAGAAGTACAAGGAATGCAGCATAGGTAATAGAATTTCCTTAGGAAATTAATAGAATTATTATTCGACGTTAGTATTAGAACTATCGACGATTAATTTAATATATTTAAAGATAGTACCTAAATATTTTGGAAAAAACAGAATGATTCTGTAAAAGAAACTAAATTGATTTAATCTCTCACGTTTTAACACTTTTAAAAAATACAGTACAAGTCATTTCAACCCCTTGGTAAATCTACTGTTAAATTTCACAGTTACTATAATTGTAACATTTTCAAAACCCTTCTAAAAGGAAACAATTTAATAGTTTTGAGTCTTTCGCGGCCAGAGAGATTTTTAATGGATTTGGCTTCCGGTTTGATTCAAATCCTGAACGCTGTTCCAACCCGGAAGCCAAATCCACAAAAAGAAACAATTTCTTTAAAAATTGCAAAACAGCATCAACCCGCACCACAAAATTAATCCGAACTAATTTAATTTACAATTAAAAAAAAACTAGTCACTCAAATTCTTCACACTTAAACTCACAAAAAAGAATACATTACAGTATAAAAAAACGACGACAAAAAAACCATAAGTTTATAACATATTGCAGCATTCATCACGTCCCAAAAATTGCTCGACCGCCGAAAAAGAACCGTGGCCTTTCACAAAGAAAAAAAGAAAATATGTTCGATAGTGTTGGAAAATCGTTAAATTGAAGAAAACCAAAATTGCCAGAGAAGCCAGCGGAAAAGTGGAATTACCTTTCGGCGTTCGTTGCGGTACAAAAAATTTCGAGGAGCCACGATAAAGTATCGCGAAGTACCTGGCGCTCTACGAGAACGACCGGTATGCTCGGCGAGGTCGACGGTAAAATACATAAATTCAAACGTTCTCATTTCGAGCTTGACTTGGCAAAATGTATTTTTATTCGCCCATTTTTGCCGTTATACCGCAATGGTTCGAGCGCGCTAGTAATTTCCACCGGCCAACGAAACGTCCGGCCGCTTTATTTCGACGAGAGGAGGCCAGAATACCGAGGGGAAAAAGTTGTGCCGACGTGGACGAGGAATTTCGTGGTCGGCGCGAGAGTATCTTACGGTTCGGTTTAGCTCGGCGACATAACATGAAAATTAATGACACTTTTTTTTCACACAGCGAGCTCCCCCTCTTTTCTCTCCACCTTGCCGGTTCGTTCCGTTTTTTCTTCGATTAAATAAAACGCTCCGGCTACGTGCTGGGTAATTTTATCTCGCCGCTGATGTAACGTTTCTTTCTCCACGTTTGTTTTGGTTTTCTGTCTTTTCTTCTCTATCGTTTGCATCTCTTTTCATTGACAATGGTTTTATATGTCTGTCAGAGTAGTAACATAATTTTGTTACAATTTTTCTACCTATTATGTTATTCTTACTATTTTCTGCTCACATTGCATGCCACCCTTATGTCGCTGTATTCATCGCTTATAGGGGGACGAAACATTTTCTATTAAAACTATGTTTTTGTAGAACAGAATTGTTGAAGGTAGAAGTGGTCTGTGGTAGTTTAGTTTTATAATAGTAATATTAAAATATTCAATATATTGTTAAGCATCTGGAGGGTCTTTGAGCTTGGTCATTCTTCTAATTAAAAATTACTATTATGCGAATTCGCACGTCTGAATTTGAGCGTCGTCAACTTCATATCAGCGTGACAATTTTACCAAATCTGTGTGTATTTCAATTTAAAAATTGTAGAAAGTTTTATCGAATCCATTGACACCGGCTACCAATAACCCTCGTGGCATTCAATGTGTTAATTATACACCCTTCCGGTTTGTTTAACCCTTTGCACTCGGAACTATCTGTAACGTTACTTATTAGTAATTTGGCGGCACTTTAATATTTGCTATTTTGTGTCATTTCAATAGAAAAGATCAGGTAAATATATATTTCCTAAAATGTGTTATAAATTCATCTTCTTGATCACTAATAAATTCGAAGAACCCCTTACAGCAGGGGTGGCCAACCCGCGGCCCGCCTTGAACATTTTTCCGTACTGCGAGATTATCATCAGTATCATTATTATTATATTATTTATGTTTACATGTAAGAGTAATAGTAAACACAGTAATAATAACTCATTATATTTCAATTTTTCACTCCGAAAAAGTGCCTATAGTGAGTCTGAATCTAATTTATAGGGATATATAATTTTATATGCGGCCCACGGAGTTATGATGCATTTCCAAAGTGACTCGCAAGATGATTTGAGTTGGCCACCCCTGCCTTACAGGGTGCAACTGAGTGATATGACAGTTTCCCCTCAAGTGGAGCATCGGAGTGCAAAGGGCTGATTGTCTCTTCTCATTTAACTCCTCTTTTCAGTATTTTTTTTAAATTTTTGAGTATCACTCTACCACTTTGTGTCTCCCTGATATCCTCATCACAGTTTCTCTCCATCCCTCTCCTCTTTCTGTCCTTTACCGCTACTACAAAATATTTTTAGCGAAACAACGGTCCCCTGTAATTAGCCTTCTCTAACGACTATTAAATTACGATGTTAATTCGTAGTTCTTCTCCAGGGAGTTAATAACCCGCACGTTGTTCTCTTCGTTGGAACGATACCATCAACGTTTCCCCGTTGCGTAGATAATGAAAGCCAACCGGCTGTTCGTAGATATAATTATCAAAAAGCAGTGGCGAATAATTAGTGGAATTTAAGGAGTCCTTTTAATCGGCTTTAAACTTTCACGACGATTCCATCGGACTCGCTACGGAAACGGTAAAATCTCGCGGGTATCAAAGGGTAATCGGATCGCTGTAAATTAGTGGTCCTGCGCACTTTCAGCCTGTCCAACCCCTACGAAATCTTTTTTGAGGGTGAGTTTTAAGTCACGCGAAACGACCAATCGGCTGATACTGTCGGTCTCTGGTTTTACCAAACTCTTGTTTTTTTTTTTTACAAATACTCGACGTTCTTATATAAGTGGATTGTGATTTTAATGAAAATTCTGAGTTTTAAAATTAGTTCTTTGTTTTTCCACTCGGAGGTTTTCAGTTAGGAGACACGAACTTGTTTGAAGCAGATTTATCATTGTGCTGCTAAAGGGATTCCAGATGGAAAACTTTTTTTAAATTGTTTCGGAATCGTAATGCTTGAAAAGTGATAAGAGACTTATCAAAGTAAAAGAAACGAAGCTTGATCCTTTAGTTTTCAATTGGTGCATTAACTGTATGAATTGATATGGTATTGATGAAATGCTACTAGTGGAGGGTTAATATCGTTCATTTACGTTTAACAATTTGAATTCACAACACGATTGTCATCGCTGATCGGCACTACTGGATTCGATAATATTGACTGTAGTATTCTTGGATTTTCTAGTATTATCAATGTTTGAATATCGCAGTTAAAAAAGAACGGTACCACTCACTAAATAACGAATTTTATGTTTAACGTTTCTATCCTATAAAGATACAATTTTAGTAAAAAAAATTTTCATTAATATAAAATTTATTGAATTTGCTGAATTTATTAATTTTTATCGACAAATTACTTAAAAATTAACTGACACTGTGCACATTAATATTAATTTGGTATTAACAGGTTTACGAATTTTGAAGATTAATTAGCGACGAATATTTACATATATAGACACAGAATACATATATTATAGACATATGGGTTGTTTTCACCCTTTACAATTTGAAAGAGCAGAGATCGTCAGATTTTCCTGAAAATTTCTGCAGAATGTCGCTATAATCCTCGACTTACAGGCTTCTCCTAGAAAATATCGCAATTACTGCAGCAACGACGAGAAGACAAACAATGTTGCGCGTTTAAGCACACTTTGGCGTCGTTTGAACTTTATCGAAATTAATTGAGGCTACGTTAGACGAGCACGTAACGAAGCTCCTATCTTTCCGTGTCCTCCTTTTGTTTTCTCTCGCGTGCGAACAGCGTCGAACGTGACGAAAAAGTAAATTGAAACTTCAATAAAACAAGCGATTAAAATGTACATAACTTCTGCGCTTCATTAACGGCAAAACGTCCCTTTCATTCGTGGAAACAAGCGGCGAGGTTAATGAGTAGTTACCTGGGAGAGTAATTTATTTAACTTCCCGCCCTCGTATGTTGTTAATAATATTTAAATTTCGTTTATATCTTGTATTCTGCCCATTTCTATGGAACCATGTGCAACGGATTACAAATTCTCCCGGGGGATGAAGATTGCTACTTTTAGCGGTAATTTCGCACGTGCATCTCTACGAGTGTAAAGCGGATTTGTTTCTGATAATAGTTTTTTTTTTACTAGCTTTGTATTTTCATTTGATATGGAAAAAAGCCTTGGATAATCTGACTGATATTACAATTTTTAGTGCTGCACATTGATACTGTCGTACTTCTAATAATTATAAGTTAAGACATTTTCTTTTTAAACCTCCCCTTGATTTTTACAAATTTTTTATTTAACACTAACCGGCTCAAGGGACTTAAAATATCCAATTTTGTTAATTATCAATTAAAGCCTATTTTTTCTTCTGTGTCCTGTATTAAGTTTACAATTTCGTGCTTTTCTTTTAGAAAAGGTGTCAATGTTAGAAGGAGTTCAAACATCTGTCATTTTGTACAAGTGAAAATAGATATTCATAAAGTGCCATTACGGTTAGTATAAGTAGATCCACGAAAATGAAAAATACAATATATTTGACAATCACATTTTCTCTGTAAGGGATAATTTCATCCCTTACAGCCTAAAACTCTCATCGTTTGGAAGAATTTCTCAATTTAACACTAGAACTACCACACCAGTCAAAATGACTGGTACACAATTTTTTCCAAAAATTTTCCAAGTTCATAGAAGAGCCATAGAACAAAAATTCTGCGTCCATCACAAAAGACATAAATCACTGAATTGATCATCATTTCTGCTACTCGATTTCTTCTTTTTCAAAGTACTTATTTAATATATTGAAATATGATAGATTTAACGCCGGTAGTTCTAGTGTTAAGGATTACTTCATTGTACTTTTAATAACCATTTCTGCCAATTTTTTTGTTTCAGATTACTGAAGCAGATGTTACCCCATCCATGAATACAATTAGAGCCACTCAGGAGGAAGCCTGTCTTAACTACCTAAATGTACCATAACAGCCATTCCCATATCCTAGCACCATCCACCAGAGAAGGCAGGAAACCTGGCGTAATTCACAGGACAAAATTCAATAAACGTTGGCTACCACATACACGAAGCACGGGGCAAAGAGGGTAGAATTAGAATCGCCTCTACTTTCCCTAATCCTTTGTTTTCAACTTCCCTCTCATACATCAGTGAAGCAGCCACCATTGGTCACCACCCATGAACGCAATTAGAGCCACTCAAGACACAATCTATCTTATCAACTACCAAAATACACCCCTGGACCACAAACTGGCACTGTCCCCTCGGAAATGAGAACGTAGGTATGCTCGAATAATTCATAGAACAAAATTTAATAAAGGTGCGTTAGTGCATAGGTGAAGCTTCAGGCGAAAATGGAGATAATAGAGGTAAAGAGAGGTGGAGACAAAGGAATATAGAAAAAGGAGAATCATAGATCGACAGATATGATCAGAATATAGAGAGAAAATATAGGAAAGAATATAATATTGATCAGAATAAGAATATAGATACAGAAATATAGAGACGGAGGTAGAGTTAACGTTAGAGGTGGACATAGAGATTTAGGCGAGTAGAGATCAAGAGAGTTAGAAAAAAGGGAGTGATTGAAATAGAGAGATGTAGTAAAGAATAATGATAGAGTTGAAGAGAGATAGGAAAGGGAGGCTACAGAAATGAAGAGAGTTAGAGGCAGAGGGAGATGGGAAAAGGAGAATCATAGAGAAATAGAGATGATAGAGCTAGCGTTAGAGCTGGAGATAGAGGTGTAGGCAGATAGAGACCAAGAAAGCTAGAAAAAAAGAGAGGGATGGAAATAGAGACATATAGTAAAGAAGAATGATAGAGTCGAAGATAGATAGAAATTGGAGACTATAGAAATGAAGAGAATTAGAGGCAGAGGGAGATGGAAAAAGAAGGATCATAGAGAAATAGATAGAGGAATGTAAAAATTGAAACAGAGATGATGATAGAGCTAGCTTTAGAGCTGGAAATAGAGGTGTAGGCAGAGAGAGACCAAGAAAGCTAGAAAAAAAGAGAGTGATGGAAATAGAGACATATAGTAAAGAAGAATGATAGAGTCGAAGATAGATAGAAATTGGAGACTATAGAAATTAAGAGAATTAAAGGCAGAGGGAGATGGGAAAAGAAGGATCATAGAAAAATAGATAGAGGAATGTAGAAATTGAAACAGAGATGATGAAAGAGCTAGCTTTAGAGCTGGAGATAGAGGTGTAGGCAGATAGAGACCAAGAAAGTTAGAAAGAAGGAGAGTGATGGAAATAGAGACATATAGTAAAGAAGAATGATAGAGTCGAAGATAGATAGAAATTGGAGACTATAGACCTGAAGAGAATTAGAGACACAGAGAGGTAGGAAAAGTAGAGTCACGGAAATAAGGAGAAACAGAAAGACGTAGTTAGAGACAACCATAGAGCTAGAGCAATAGACACAGATAGAGCTACAGCCAGGTAGATACAGAGAATCCTAGAGAAAACCAGAGAGAATGATAATGACAGAGGAAGATAGAGATAGCCACCGTAAGAGATGAAGGCACAGAGAAAGAGCAAGGAAGAGAAGGTAGGCACAAAGTTGTTGACGTCGTTAATTTCCATCGTGTTAGGGATTAGAGTTACTTCCCCGTGTTTCGGATAACCCCTGTGTGCAGTGTAAGCATGTTACCGGGGGAGAGAGAGCACTGGAGAGAAATGAGACGTGAAAGAAGAGGTAGACTGCCGCGGCGTAGTGAGAGCCAAGATCCGCTCAGGCATGTCCCGACAATGTTGTTTTAGACGTCCTCAAAGGAGACACAGTTTCGTGAATGTTATGCCAGCTTTGCCCGGCCAGGCCGCAAACTGTATAATAATGATAAGTAAACATACGCGAAAGCGAGTGTACAGTGCGGAGCCTCGCCGGAAATGGGGATTCATGAAAAATGCATCCACGACGAAGAATCCTTCCGATAGGGAGATCGATGACGCGACACGTCGTCGATCACTTTAATCGCTCCATAGAGGATAACGTACGGGAAGAACCGAACGGGTAACGATTCTATGGGGACGTCCAATTGTTTTAGAAAAATCTCTCACAATTTCGACGACGATGTTGCATGACGTTAAGGAGATTGCTCGGTGATTCTGCTTTTATTTTGTTTCTATGGTAGCTTATGATCAGTTTGAGTTGAATCTTCAGCTCCAGAGGGTAGTTAGGACAGTTACCAGTTAGGACAAATAGATCATTTAGAAGTTTGTCAGGGGTCATGAGATTTGAATTTGGCTCAGGTAGAAAGTTGAGCCTTTAATGTTGTTGTCGTAACAGTGGATACTTTTTTCACTTTGCTGGCTTGGATGTTGCGATCATTTTGAGTAGAATTTTCGGTTTTGGAGGGTAGAGTCAGTGAAGTTAGGATTTATAGATCATTTAGGAGAAATTTTGTCTGGGATGATGAGAAGTTGAAGTTGGGTTCGGTAGAAAGTCTGAGATTTTAATACTATTATCATAACAGTAGCTTTATTTTTCTCTTTCCTAGTTTGGATGTTGTGATCATTTTGAGTCGAATTTTTTAGATCTCGAGGGTGTAGGATTAGTGAAGTTGGGATATAGGTATATATTATTGAGGGGAAATTTGTTTGAGGTGATGAGGATTTAAACTTGTCTTATTGTTAGATAGAAAATTGAGCCTTTAACGTTGTTATCATAACAGTTACTTTTTTCTCTTTGATGCTCCGTTATGTATTTCTTCTTAAACACTTAGCTAACTGCCAAGAAAAAAAGTAAACAGTACGCTGTGTACCGCTCAGTTCTCAACAACAACGCGACCTACTAAGGTGGCAGTGGCAGATCTCCCTTTTTGGGTCATCAACCATTCTTTGAAAAGGGGAAATCTCACCATTCGATCATCTCAGTGTTAAGTACTTAGTTTTTCTTAAGATTTAGAGCGTTTCGTTCCCAAATACAAAAGTTATGACGTATAAATCAATTGGGAAATGTCCAAAAGGGGATGTTGGAGAATTGAACACATGCTCTCTGGTGGAAAGTGTGAGGCAACTATGTGATTTACATATCACCCAGACAAAGTCTCTTCAAAGCAATAGAAATTTGAATTAAACAGATGGACCTACTAGTTGAGAGTGCAAACCTCCAACTCTATAACCGCCATGACCCCCTCAATGACCCACATGCTACCACTAAACCACCGATCATTTGTACTTTGATGGCTGCGTTAACGGTGGAATAATTTAGCGTTTTTACATGTTCCGGAGATGGAATACACTACCCGCGGCATTCACCATCGAATGAATTAAACATGTTGGTCGGTTCTGCTCCGGGTCTATAATTAAACGCAGCTTCCCGAAAGGTCAAAACGCCAGAAAATTGTACTCCGATAGAGGAAAGAATTGGAACGTTTCAATCAGGTTTGAAATGATAAAAAAAGCACCTACCATTTCAATCACGCTTTTAACACACACGTTTCGATAAATTATTAATTATTAATAATTACAATAGATACAATTCCCTCCATTAAAAAATAAAAATATCACATATCACCATCATAAATAATTGCAACGTTCAAAGCTCTCGTCAGCTCTAGAAAAATTCTCCCACGAGAAATCTACTGTCCCAGAACTTAAAGATGGCTAGGCAGCGGTAGAACCTCTCGCCTAAACACACCATTTCGTTTTTGGAATTTTCAAACTCTCTTTTCTAAAGTATACCCTCCGCATAGTCAATTTAAGAAGCTAGTTTTCAGAGTTGCAAAAATGGAATGACGAAAATAGGAGGATGAAAACGAGAGGTTCCATCGTTTCCTAGTCATCTTTTAGTTCTCGGACTATACACCATAGCTTCCATAATTCGATATCCATCGTACACCAGAAGCCTCATGCAAAATGACCATAACAATCGAAGTAGAAAAATTTTTAATTACGATGAAACAATTCCAATCATACCACTGTGTCTAAAATTCCAACGGAACTTCTAGATTTCCATGAAATCCAAGTAAGAGGGGGTGGAATTTGTGAATTCTCTATCTAAATTTTCATTTAACGATGCGCATGCACACGAACGGAACGAACGTCGAAGAACACTTCAATCCGTGCTCGTTATTAACAGAGCTTGGACGTTCTAATTTCTTTTTCCTCGGCGAATGGACGAGCAAAATTGGGCCAGGACGGGGGTGCGTATTCTGCACACGTGCAAATACTTTCGTTGATTGCGAGCCACAACCGGCTCCACCACTAGCGCAGAAAATTGTATTTAAAGGCGTATTGGGTAGCACCGTTGCTGGGAATTCTTTTTGTTTTCTACGCGGAAAGAGACAGAAAGCTACAGAGAAAAAGACAGACCGTGCCAACAAGATAGAGAATGATAGAAAACAAGAAATCTAGTAGAAGAAATAAAGGGTGAGTTTTATAGACGGAAATCACGCCATTCCATTGAAAAGTAAAAAGTTGTAGTCAAAAGAATTTCATGAAAAATCCCTAATAATAAAATATCACGATTTTAACTCTTTGCCTTAAAATGACGTATAACACTTGTTAAAAGTCATAGAGAATTTCGAAGTCTTCCAAAATCTATTAAATTGAAAATATCAGTTGGTCACATTAACACTAGAACTACCGGCCTCAAATCTATCATATTTTAATAAATTAAATAAGTACTTTGAAAAAGGGGGAATCAAGCGGCGCAAAATTTGATCGATTGGGTGATTTATGTTTATTGATATAGACGTAGAATATTAATTCTATGTCTCTTGTGTAAACTTGGAGAATTTTTTGACGAAATTGTGTACCAGTCATTTTGACTGGTTTGGTAGTTCTAGTGTTAAGGTCAAATTATTTCTATACTCATACTGCGTTCAGTTTGGCGAATTATGAGAAGTCAGCGAGAAATTTTGATTTCAGGAATTAATTCTGAGTTATGGCACTCGTCGTTACAAAAGAAATCGTAGGTCAAGGGGTAAATAAACAAACATCTTGTCAGGTTGAAAACCATTGGGAGTTTTCATTGTTGAAATTTTCGATTAATCAAGAAATATATAAATACACCTTTCACCGTGGAAAACCTGGCAGAGTTTTCTTCCAGTGTATACGAACGTTCCGAATGGAATGAAAGAAGGGTGAAATTGCTCGTTTCTTACTTTCGTGTTTGTCCGTTTTCGTTAAACCTTCGAGTCGTTCTCGTTGTCCGTTAACTCTTTGATAACGTTCTCCTTATACCGTTTATTTCATCGCTCGTAATCGTTGAGTTTCATTCCTTTTATTTTTCCTTTTATTATTTTACCAGACAAGGAATTATTTATAACGTCAGATTAAAAAACACGAGCTTGGAAATTGCAGTAAATACTAAATTACAGTGTAACATGTTTTTTTTCAATACACGAAAATTTACCGAAAATTTCGTTACGTTCATTTTTACTCTATTAATCTGATCGACGTTGAAATCCTGTCTTCGTACTTTAACGTTAATCCTTCGAAATATTAACTCGTAACGAATACGTGGCGTTAAATAATCATAACGATCGACGCAACATGTCGGGAGTTGAGGAGTGGAAGGTGAGGTGAAAATAAAAAACAAAAAACATGCAACGAGAGAACGAATGTTCTCGCTTCGACAATGCGTGAATGTTAAGCGTACAAACGGGCACGGTAGAAAAAGTTTTCAGACAATGAAATACTCCTTTCAGATACGAGCAAAAGGAAATTTCATTTTAATTAGACATTTACGGTTATAAACCTGGCATAATTACTGGCAGAATTAAAGCTAGAGATATCAATGAATGATTTATTTATTATTTTATATTCGTTCTGGAGTTCTAGAAAATACATATTTCACTTTCAAATTGTCTCTGACCCTTTTTCCGAATCAGACCTGCTTTTTTTTATTGCAATTAACATTAGATTTACGGAGCCAATTTGGCTCATTCAAAATTTGATTACTACATATATAATATATTAGTTGGTTAATTTTTTAATAATAAATCTTTCATTTCAATTGATTTGGAACTATTTTCTATGCAAAAAACTTTAATTTTTTTGTACGATTCAAATTGGCTCACTTCAGAAAAATAGGTATATCAACATCCGTAAATCTAGTGTTAAAATTGCATAGATACTGAATCAAAAATCTGTAAATATTTCAATCTGTTGATATCCTAAAATTTCCCCAGTAAGAAATAATAATATCCCAAAAGCAGTAAATTAAACACAATAATAATAAAAGTAATTGCAGAATTATCAGAATCTAATAACCGAAACCTTCTATTTTCTAAATGACAATTGGACAGAAGTTCAATTCAATATTATTATAAGAATTATTTTAATACACAGAGCACGTTAAGACGTTCCGAATGAAAGAGGTTTCCAAAAATAAAACGTAAGTGTTATTTCAGAATATCTCCGGAAGTTTCGAGTCATCCCGCGGAAGTTTCGTGTAACGGCATATCGACTTTTCGAGGCTCGTGAGAGCGACATTGTTGCTGGCATTTATTGCAAAAATTCAGGGAGCGTTCGAGCTTATACGATTCAGCGACGATTGGCTCCTAAGCTCCTCCATTTAAAAGCATAATAGGAAAATTCACGGCAGAGACAGAGCCGGCGCGTAGAACGAACGAATTGGACTTTATGAAGATTTATTAGCCGACCGTTCCACGGGGACGTAAATGCTGATTTTCAAGACGACGGAAAGTATATTCGCTAATGACTATTCCACCGAGACGATACGAGACGAATTAATGGCAAATCAGGCCTGGAGACTGAAAATTCAAAGAGTTTTAGAGGGGGTGAAATACTTTAGATTTCTCTGAAACACTGTGCTGAAGAAAGGAGGGTGTGATGCAAAATTTTGAGGGACTGAAATGTTTATCATTTTGGAGATTATTTAACACGTTAAGCGCCACGCTCGTTCATAAAGCACTTTCCGTTTGGGCCCTTTATTAGAAAAGATAGCTTTCTATTTGTTTTAACATACTACATTCATTTTTGATCAAATGTTCTCTTTTATACTTAACTCCACTAATTGTGGCTCGGTTAGGCGCGACAACGTAGCTTAGGTAAAAAACTAACTGGTCATTTTCATTGATCAGCGTCAGCATAAATGAAAAGTCAACGCCCGGTCCCTAGGGACCGGTGTGGCGCTTAACGTGTTAATATAGTGGAAATAAATAAATAGGAAAATATCTGTGAGGATTTTGGAACAGGATACTTTGAGTCTTTCAACACTGGAACTACTGGGGTTAAATCTGTTTTATTTAAATATATTAAATAAGTACTTTGAAAAAAAGAAAGTTCAGTTTTCGAAAATATGATCCATTCGGTAATTTGAGTTTTACGAGATGGAGGTAGAATATCTATTCTGTATCTGTCCTACAAACTTGACGAGTTTTTGAAACACATTTTATACCAGTCATCATATTCGATTTGATAGGTCTAGTGTTAACACGTTCGCGACTGCTGACGTGAATTCACGTCATTTTAAATCCTATACCTGGTTGCCGCTGACGTGAATTCACGTCCTGCAATTTCTATTTTTGAATTCGCCAACATTAGGCGCTTTAGATAATAGCTATCTCAATTAGACACCTTGATAGTCCTTATAGACTTTCAGGTGACATGACAACACAACAGTTGGAAAGATTTGCACATTCGAGGAAATTAAAATATCCACAAAAACGTTGCAGAGTTTGCAATACTCATGGAAAATGTCGTGACACTTCTTATATAAGCAAATTATGTAGAGTTTCTTTACGCAAAACTCATTGTTTTTTTACTAATCACACTAAACAGAAATATTAAATTTTGTCTTCACTCTGCTTTTCTAAAATGCATGTAATATAATGCTAAATAAACTAAGCATAGTAATAACAAATTATCAAATCTTTTTATTTTAAAGAACACATAATTACAACATTGATAGTTCAAAACAAATATTATAACTATCTTTGTTTTAACGATACAAGTTTGCGGCAACCAGCTTTACAATATCATTATTTTCGCCGGTACTCAGCATTAGAAACGGAAAAAAATTGCCGGTCGCGAATGTGTTAAAATACTCTCGAATTACCATTTAAGGTAGTTGCTCCACGCAGGTACCGTCGCTAGATCGGGTTCATTCCCCCATAGAAATAAAATTAGTATTTTCTACGGAATGTATTAGGAAGTTGTTCCAAAATATAAAATATTTCATTTTAGAGTTTTTGATATTAAAATAAAACTAAAATCCAAAATTAATCATAATGCAACTTTAAAAAAAATTTTAAATCTGCACTTTAATTATGCTAAGTTATTGAAACACACATTGTGCTTATTCCGTATATGTACACACGTACACTGGTTATCAGATTATCTGTTTAACCTGTACATATGTATACTGTCATATGGTATCTATAGTAATATCCCCTCCTCTACTAATAATTATGAAACGAAGACTTTATTTTTCCATATTTATGAAAAACTAACTGGTAACAGCATGTTTTTTTTCTAAATGATTCAGAATATATTATTCTATTACACTGTAGTTTTTCGTTTCAACGTTGTTTATTTTCGCCACAATAAAAATTAATATATACTACTTTCCCACGCTTTTCCAATGCAGTGTGTACAAAAGTATCATTTTTAATTGCAACTATTTAGCGTATAACGTGGTGAACGGTCATCAAATTTCACTATCATGTATTACATATCTATTTATATATAGTTCAAGTTTGAACAACTTCTTGTTTATTTCGAATCATGAGACAACTACCTTAAACTACAAAGCCAGTGAAAGTGACCCATTTCTATTAAAACATGCATAATATCGTCAAACAGTATCTAGAAATCACAGAGAACAACTTCAACCCCAAATTCTCTTCAGCCTAAATTGTTAAATAACCTTAGTTACTTTATTTTCCAATTATTATCTCAACCATCCAAAATCATTGCATTGCACCATCACTACAAAATATATCACTCTTCCTCTTTCAATTCCTCGCAATGTTAACCACCCCATCAAAACTATTTCCACCCCGCCACAAAAAAAAAAAAAAAAAACTCCACAAACAGTCACTACATCCACCAAAACCACCTCCAATCTTCCAAGGGTGAAAGTTGCCCCAACGAGAGAATAAGTGGCAAGGTTAAATCGCAGTCGAAATAAAAATCGCTTAACACGCCTAGTAATTCGAGGGCTCAAGGGGAGCCGCGTAGATCGTTAAATCCCCTCAGGGTTTTTTCTCAACGTCAAATTATCCGTCAGGCACAGTCGAGGTCTCATTAACTCCTTTGCACGGTCGCGAGAGTGCAACGACACCCTCGGCCGGTCGCGGATTGGATTTTATGAAGATTTATCGGTACACGGCGCGGGAATCCTGCGAGCGTAAAAGGTTGGCTTTAAGGCGAAACGGCCGGCACGCTCACCGAGCCGCGTTTCATTACACGGACGTTATTCATTTGGCGGACGTCGACGCGGAGGGCAGAAAAGTGAACGAGTTAACTGGCCCCGTCGAACGGCCATGGATGGAAAAATAGAAGAAATGATATTTAACGCCTTATCGACACAGGTACTGGCGTTGATTACTTGCGATGTGAAAAAAAAAGAGATGCATTGAAATGCCTTGTAGAAATTTGTTCTTTCGATTGGCAGTTTATAGAACCGGATGGGACGTGGTTATTTGCGACAGAGTTATCGGAAATATTTCACTATTTATTGCACCAGCACGGGGACCAATACTAAATTGTGGATTTAGCTTGCAATTTCTACTGGATATTCTGCACTTCTCTGTGGACTGTGGAATGACTAATGTTGAAAGTAAAGTATATGTTGCGAGACGAGAAGTTTCTGAGGATATCAGGAAATAGGATGTAAAGGACACGAGGGAGAAGTCGGAGCAGTGGCTCAACGGTGCACTGAGAATTGTTGTTGAGACGTATTGCATTGAATTATACACCGTATCAGAAATCACGGATAGATCGTGATTTAATTAATTAATTCTGAGTTATTGTGTATTCAGTCGGAAGAGAAATCGTACGGTAAAAGAAATCCTTGCCGAATAGTAACGAGCGACACTCGTGATCAAGTAAATGCGACAGGAAATTTTCAACTTCCCCAAAATCTATTAAATTGAAAATATTAACGAGACGCGATGCAATAATATTATTTCTATGACATTAATATTAAGTTATACAGCATATCAGGAATCACTGATCAACTTTTATTTTCAGCAATGAAATTTCAAATTATAGCGGTGGCAGTCACGAAAGAAATCGTAGGGCAAGGGGTTAAAACCTGTTTCCGGTTTTTTGCAACGTTGGTACCGCAAAGGTTAAAATATCGAGGAGTTTTCAAACATAATAAATAAATTTAATGTTTCTAAAATATATTCTCCTAATTTTTATTTTAGTAATGAAATTCTCAATTGTAGCGGTCGCAGTCACGAAAGAAATCGTAAGGCAAGGGGTTAAAACTTGTTTCCAGTTTCCTGCAAGGGTTGAAACACCAAGACTCTTTTCAAAGTAAAGAAATTTACCGTTTCTAAAATATGTTCTCCCAAAGGACAATACTATCTCGGCTAGATCAATACGTATTAATTATAAAATAAACTTTGACCTTGGCCATCAACCAGGAAGCAATAACCAAACCCAGGTAATTCCTTCCCCAAGTCTAAATTCAATCTAACTAAGGTCACTGACCAACACGAAATATTTCCTACACTTTGTATCTTCCATTTTCTAAAAAAAAAAAGAATAAAAGGAAACGGAAGAAACCCACTTAGTATCAATTTATCGCCAATAGCAAAGTGTTGAGCATCGCAAATCGCGTCAGCTACTTTGAACCCAAGCTGGAGTCACTTTAACTCGCACGGCTTTGCGCGACTCCTTTATAAACTTATGTAGCGAGTACGGACTTAAGTCGAGGATTGACTTTTGAGCCCTTATTTTAAACACAGAGTGGCTTTACCGGAACGAACACAATGGCAAACGCCCGGCGGGCCTCGTGAATCGGAATTTATGAAGATTTATCGGTACACGTACCGGGAATCCTAAAGACGTGAAAGTCCCTTTTTAAGACGATGCAAAGTACGCTACCGAACGTGCAACCCGTTTTACGTCTAGACGATGTAAAAACCGATAACGCGTCGACGAAAGGAGTGCGAGATATTTAAACGCGACTTCGTGAGGAATCTCATTATTGGAGGATTGCCGTTGATTTCCGCAATTCCGAGGGAATGAACTGTCTTCTTTTTTTTTATGAATGAAATCCATATTTTTTGCTGTGATGGTGAAAGACTCTTTCGAATTAACGTCACGCGATGTCGTATCGATATTATGCTAAAAGGGATCGAAGGTTATATTCATAATTTGATAATAGATTCGCATTATCATTTGCATATATATAAGCTGACGGACGGGACGATGGAATGGGAAGAGAAAGCAATACCGTCGGGGTAATTAGAAAAATAAACGACCTTTATTCCATCGGACTGACTGCGTTTCAAGCGTTTGTTGAAATTGAATATTTTGTTCTTTGTAAGTAATTGCGAAGGTAAAGCTATTATGAAGTACAGTTTGGTTTCTTTAGGAGAAGAGATTTTCCATTTAAAACAGTACATTTTTTATATAACGCAGTGGATAGATCGTTTCTTTTTACATGCTTCCTGAAGTCTAGAAATATTAACCCCTTGGCCTGCCCTTAGAATAGGAAATTTTGAAGTCTTCCAAAAACTATTTAATTGAAAATATCAGCCGGTTGCGAAACGGTCTCGTTATTTATATACTATTGATATTATTATTAGTAATACGAAATATCAGAAATCAGTGGGAACTTTTGATTTCAGAGATTAACTTTAAATCATTACACCGGTCAGAGAAGTAATCGTAGGCCAAAGGGTTAACCCATTAAGGACCAAGCATTGAAATAACAGAAATATTTTAAATGCGACTATTTATTTGTTATAAGATTACATAAAAGTGGCACTTAAGGTGATGAACGATTAGAGAACAAAAGTGCATAAATTAAGCCTTTGGTATGTTCTTTTACTATGACATAGGTTAAAATATAAATTTAATTAATCCCATTCCCCGAAAAAAAATTAGGAGTAAAATGTTGCGTTGACGCAACTTTGAGCCTTAATGGGTTAACTCATTGTCCTATAATTTCTTTATGGTCGTTTCGACAATAATTTCAAATGCTCTAAAAACTTATACCCCCTACTTCCAATTTCCCCAAGAAACTTCAGACTACTTGTTTCCACTTTTTGACACAATTACCGCCGAGTAGAAAAGCAATGACTTTATTGCAACCCGGAGAGAGGAGAATGAGAGAAGAATGTAGACAAAATGACTCAAACGAATTTCGAGTTGGCGGAAACGCGAGTTTTATCGCGTTGGAAAAACGTGGCGCGACACTCGGGACGAGGTTGAATTGGTGTTCATGAAGATTTACTGCCGACGACCTCCGGTGAAATCCTACGAAGTTCAGGCTGCTGATGTTGAAGATTAAAGCCCCGTGTTGGTCGATGGCTAATGCATATTTCGTTTCATCGGTGTGCTCGCACGGGGAGGGAAAATCTGGTAAACCGATTGGGCGGGTAAATCCTTCGAAGGATTTCGAGACAAACTTGTAAATGAACTTATAAAGATCCCATTAAGAATTCCCGGGATACCGGGTAAAGCGGACCGGATGGCTGGAACGATGCGGAGGCATCGGCCTCTGACGAATTTCGCGAATACCGGACACACCCGGCAATTAATCCAATTGACTAAAACTCTGCGAGACGGGGAGGAGTTCTTAGGAAAAGTACGACGTTGAATTGAAATTAATTAGGGCTTGTGCGTTTCTTCCGGGAATTCTGGAGTCTTGAAAGTTGGAGGTTGGAGACAGTCAGAGAGATAGAGAGAGGAATTGCGATAGAGGCGGGGAGATAGAGAAATTGAGATTTGGAGGGAGAAACAGAGAAATATAGGGGTGGAGAGACAGTGAGGTAGAGAAATAGTATGAGAGATAAAAAATTAGAGAATTGATGAAATAGAGCGATAGAGAAATTGAGGGATAGAGGGATAGAGATAGAAAATTAGAGCAATAGAGAAGTAGAGGGATAGAAATTTAAAGAAATAGTGAGGTTGAGAGGTATAGAGACGAAGAGACAGTGAAGTAGAGAAATAGAGAAACAGTGTGAGAGACAAAAAATTAGAGAAGTAAGGAAATAGAGGGCTAGAGAAATAAGACAATTGGAAAAGTAAAGAGGTAGAAGGATGGAGAGATCGGAAGTTAGAGTAATAGAGAGCTAGAGCGATAGAAAGTGAAAGAAGTAGGGAAATACTGAAGTAGAGAGGTATAGAGACGGAGAGACAGTGAAGTAGAGATATAGAGCAATATTGTGAGAGATAAAAAATTAGAGAATTGAGGAAATAGAGCAATAGAGGTATAGGAAGTTAGAAAAGTGGAGGGATAGAGGAATGGAGAGATAGAATGTTTGATTAATAGAGATATTGAGAGATACAAAGTTAGAGTAATAGAAAAATAGAGCGATAGAAAGTGAAAGAAGTAGGGAAATAGTGAGATAGAGAGATATAGAGACGAAGAGACAGTGATGTAGAGAAATAGAGAGATAGTGTGAGAGATAAAAAATTAGAGAATTGAGGAAATAGAGCAATAGAGGTATAGGAAGTTAAAAAAGTGGAGGGATAGAGGAATGGAGAGATAGGATGTTTGATTAATAGAGATGTTGAGAGATACAAAGTTAGAGTAATAGAGAAATAGAGCGATAGAAAGTGAAAGAAGTAGGTAAATAGTGAGATAGAGAGATATAGAGACGGAGAGACAGTGATGTAGAGAAATAGAGAGATAGTGTGAGGGATAAAAAATTAGAGAATAGAGGAAATAGAGCAATAGAGGTATAGGAAGTTAAAAAAGTGGAGGGATAGAGGAATGGAAAGATAGAATGTTTGATTAATAGAGATGTTGAGAGATACAAAGTTAGAGTAATAGAGAAATAGAGCGATAGAAAGTGAAAGAAATAGAGAAATAGTGCGATAGAAAGATATTATAGAAAGTTAGAGAAATAGAGATGTAGAAAAGTATAGAATTAAACTACTAGAGGTATAATGAAATAAATAGAGAAGTAGAGACATAGAAAAATCGAAATATAGAGGAATAGAAAAGTAGAGATGTAGAGAAGCAGGAAACTGGAGAAATAGGAAGATGGAGTGTTGTAGAGCTATGAAGGGGGCAACTGCCTAATTCACCCCTCGTTACAATAATATGACGTAAAGTGTGGAAAGTCCATTAAATTTGAAACGAAGCGTCGGTGTTGTCGCTATGAAAACCGCGCTGGAATTCTTTCCGGCGAATATAAATTTAGAATTTCATCCTTCGTTAATGTCCGGGTGACGCGAAGGGAAGGAATTGCGTTCGGATTTGCGGAGGAAATCCGCAGATTTTTCTCGGTATTTTTCAATATAAACCCGACGAAGCTAGTGGATGGGAGTTTATGAATACATTTGTCGCGGCTATGTAACGAAGCGAATAAATTATTCGTCAGCTACTTTGTAATTTGTGCTACTGACGAATGTCGAAATACACATTATTACAAAATGTTTAAACAATATACAAACGTAAAACAATAACATTTATAAGAGTAACAATGAATACAAGAGGATAAGAAATCCTATTGTAATATTTAATAGCAACAAGCACAGAATTAATGCAACTTTCTGTACACCACGAACTGTATTTTAATATGCTGCTATCACAACCCTAAAAATACGAGTTACTGTAATTCCTACAATTTTCTTTCACATATTAAATTCTACGTTTTCATATTTCAGATAAGTTTCGCCGGAACATGAAAGAATCGCGGTAAGTGAAATTCTCAGGTTCCAAAGGCCTCCGATGGAAATACAAAGCGACGTTGAATTTTATCAAGAATGTTCCTACGTAATTCCGGGAATGTAAAAATGGTCCTTAATAAAGACCAAGTTAATCCGTCTTTCGTTGCATTCACGTTACTCGCAGTGGGAAGTTCCATTCAATTTGGGAAAAATGAATTTTCGACAAAGGCCTTCTTCCCTCAATGCAAACGATCATTAAGAGTGACCTCGACGAGAGTCGACGAATTAACGAAGTACCTTTGACCTTTATTGACCGCCAACAACCAAACAATTCCGTCAAAAATGGCGAGGTATGTATATTTTCGCAAAAACTACTTTGCTCTGCGATTTTGCTGATATTCTTCGTGTCATGAATATTTCTTCTTATTGAAATTTAAGATTCTCTATTTGAAAATTCTCCATGGGGTTGCACTCGACCCAATTCCATCTTAAAAGTAATTTTCAATCGCATTCATTTTTACATTGGAAGTTGATAATGATTTTTTAATACATTGTCCAGGGATACATAATTTTCCTGCTATTACTTTTATCGTGAAATGAAATTGAATATTCAATGCTACTGAATTTTATTAAATTAAATGTATTTAACTGATGATTCATACGGAAAAATAATATGAAATGCAAAGGGTTAATTTTATTCCCAGAAGCTTTTAAACTGTGCATTCAGTCGACTTTAAAAAATTGCATTATGTTATTGATACAAATCGGGAAAGCAAATCAATCTTTTACCGCTCGAATAATTTTTCCGTTTCATTGTTAATTGCATAAAATTTATTTGGAATATCCTGTATTATTTTTTTAAACAGTGGCAGTAATTACTTCAACAGAAACTGAATAACTGCAGACCATTTCATCATCTACAAGTAGACATAAAATTTCACTGTCAAAACTTCCCCTATCATCTGCTCGAAAATTGCAAAACCACCCCACAATTAAAAATTCCAATACCCTCTAAAAATTTCAAAACCAACTCACAATTAAATTAGTCAAGTAAATTCAGAAATCAGTCAAAACTCCAATATACTCTCCCCAATCATTTCAAACCCACCCCACAATTAAAAATTGCAATACCTTCTCCCCAAAAATTTCGAAATCAACCCACGACATTAATCAAATAGATTCAGAAATCAGTCCAAAGTCTAATATACTCTCCCCAATAATTTCAAAGCCACTCCACGATCAAATTCCTCAAATAAATTCAATAACCAACCACCAATCTCATATCCTCACCCCAAAAACTATCGAAACCAACTTAAAATTAACAATCCTAATATTCTCTCGTGAAAAATTCTCAAAAATCCCATTACCCCCAAGAGACATAATACCAGTCTCTCAGAAGGGGGCTGGTGTACCGCCCACGGTTGCACATTTGGTCATGCGGCCTTTGCAAACCGAGGGGAGAAAAGGAGACAAGCTCAAGCTGGACCATCGTCAGGGCGTGCACCATGCATCGGTCGTCCGACAGCATCGAGGGAGACCGAGGGTCAGGCCAACGGTGGAAAGAGGACCGATCGTACGATTTCCTGGAGCGACGTTACCCAACTCCAACCGGGGTGACATTGTTCCAAAACGCTACAGCCTTCCATTGGTCCTCCTTTGCAGCTGCTCCTAGCATCCTTGGACGTGTATATACCGATCCCGTCTCCTTTTTCTCTTCCTTCTCCCTCGATCAGTTTTTTCCTTCTCCCTTCATCCAACACCCCCGTGCCCTTAGACGAGGGACCCTTCTTTTTTTCCTCTTTTCGGTTCTCTAACGACAACTTAAGGAAGAAGTTCGCGACAGAAGCGCCGCTGATTACTTCGAAAAAGGAAATTCTTCCTTTCCACCCCCTCTCTATCTGGTACGGTCGATGCGTTGGTCCCTCCTTCTTTCACCCTTGTGCAATCTCCCTCTATTTTTCTTCCTCCTTCGTCTTTCTCTCTTCCTCAAATTTCTTCCTTACGCTCTCTCTCTCTCCATGGGTTTTTCGAGAGAACGGAACTTTCGCGAGTAGGTCTTTATTAAATCCGCAATACGACAGTGGCGAAAGTTCTCCTTCGAAAGCCTGGCGAGATTCCGGCGGGAACACCTTTGCGCCACCTTGACGATTGCGCGAGGATTGAGTTACAAAGAAAATTAATTAGACCTCTAGTAGAGAAGGAGTGTAAAGTAAGTAGTAAAGAGAAGGAGAACGAGAGAAGATAGAGGAATAAGGTCAAAGGGGTGTAAACGAGGGTAGAAGTCAGAGTTGCCGAACACGCGGCAACAGCGAGGATTTCTTTCGTCGCGAAGAGCTCGTCGGTTTATTGAATTTCCGGTGTAACAGTGCTGGAAAATCCGTTTTTCAACCGCGCAACGAGAGCACGCCGCTGGCCGTTCATTCCCATGGAATTTATCGCTCGATTAGCGATAACTCGTCGCTGCAATAACGTCGCGAATGTAACGATTAATACTCGCGATTCTCGCCGGTTCATTTTGCGATTTCACGTTGCAGACTTTAAACGTTGTAACGAGCAACGTTGTTATTTTCTTTGGTAATGGTGTCGAGAATAAATTACCCCCGATCGTATCGAATTGTAAGGACGGCGAGGGTGGAAGAAAGCACGAGAAGAAAGAAGAAGAAGAAAGAGGAGAGAAGGAGGAAGAAAAAGGGACATAACTTCAGTTAGATATTCCCGGGAAAATGTCGACCGACAAAGAATGTTCCTCGTCGAAGCAATCAGAGCCGCTTTTCCGCGGTGGGACGAGAAATATTTCCTGAAGCAGGATATCTGTCGCCGCCCTGGTAATTAAGTAGGTCGAGTTAGACAAGAGACGAATTACCACGGAATGGCCGACACATGGCACCGCATTCTCATCCTGGTTTCCCTTCTTCAACCCCCCGGTCGCCCTCTCTCGTCTTCTTTGAGGGTAAAGCCGATTTCTCTAGGGCCAAATACGACTATTCTGTGGAGAAATTTCTCGGAGGAAGGACGGCGAGACGTCTTGGTCGAGACGGTGGTTAAAATTAAAAATGAAATGGGAATTGTTGGTTTTGAAGGATGAATGAATGGCTGACGGTGAAACGGGCAATTAAAGGTTTGTTTTTTTTTCGAAACGGGTGTTTAGAAATTGACTGAAGTGGTTATTTAAAAAGAGGATTGAAATTGGATTCAAAGAGCAATTCTTTTTAATTTTATTTGCAGACAAGTTTTTCCAACTACTTGCCTTACAATGACCTGTGGTACACGTGACGCAGTGAATGTAATAAAAAATTTTTTAGTTTTCCGAAAACTGTTAAATTGGAAATATTATTATGTCTGGAGACGTTGAAATTATTTCTATGCTATTAATATTGCCTTAACTTATACCGGTATATTGGAAATCAATGATGTATTATTATTTCAATAATTAATTCTGAATGATTGCGGCTTCGGTCACAAAGGAAATCGCAAGGCAAGGGGTTAATTATGTAGATAATTAAGCTAACGAGTTAAATTTAATTCATCCTCGCTAAAATATTATTTTAACAATAAAGCATCTCCCTGATTAAAAAAAATTGTGTCTTAGAGAAGAAAACCATTCAATCACTGAAATTCAAAAATGGCAAGAAAGGGTCTTGCAACAGTTGCCATAGAAGAGGAATTTCAAACAGGAAGAAAAAGATCTCCTATTACTTTCAAGGGAAACAGTTCAACGAAAATAGCTCGCGACTTGTAGCAGCTCCACACGCCAGTTCCTAATTAACGTTCACTCGGGTGCATCGCCGTGGACGTTAATAGATATTTAATTTCCATTCTGCTCGTCATTAAAGGCCCTCACCGTCGCTCCAGCTCGCGTATGCTGTTACGTATCTTCCTGATAGATTGACTTGTTAATTATCGCCGGGAATGTAATTTAAAGTTTACAGGGCGACTGGAATTATTCCGTTGTAGAACAACTGTCCCGTTCCGGCTTGACGATTACGAGCGGTTCGGTAATATAGAAAGAGATAGAGGGAGAGAAACATAGAAAGTGAGAGCGATGGAAGAGGGAGAAAATTAATTACTACGCGCTGAGTGTCAGTAGATACGAATCTACGAACACGTTCCAATTTTAAACTATTTTGGAAAACACGTATCTCCGGCTGGCCTGGGACCGATACGAAAAAAACTGTCGTTAGTTACAGGAAACACTGTTTCAGCTTGATAGGAGTCCGTTGCAGCTGCTCATCGTTGGTCTCGGATGAGAAGTGTCCGACGATGAGTGGGAAGACCTGGAGGATTGAGTTCTGGAATTTTTCTTTAACGTCCTATCGGAGGGTGTCGATGAAAGCCATGTTCAATGTTTCTGTCGGGGAGAATTACGATTTTAAACTGAGGCGAAGAGATTCTTGAGATCGAATCGTTGGAATAAATATGGCGGTGGTTTTAGCCGCGGGACGAAAGAATTTTATCCTGTAAAGAAATGTAGTCTAAGGAATAATTCTTACCACGATGACTTTTGGAGTGTAATTATTTCATTTACTTTTCAAAACTGTGTTTAGTGTCTTTGTCGCTGGAGAATTGTAATTTCTAATTAAAAGAAAGGAATGACTGGGTGATCCAATCATCGAAACAAATATGGCGTGTGGTTTTAGATACGGAATAACAGAATTGAATCGTGTAAAAAGATTTTAAATAGGGAATCTATACACTAGAACTACCAAGCAAGTCAAAATGACTGGTTTCGAATTTTTTCCAAGTCTATAGATAGTCATTCTTGGAGTGTGATTGACTAATATCCTTTTCAAAACTGTGTTCAATTTTTTTCTTGCGGTAGAATAACGATTTTAATTTAATTTTTATAATGTAATGTTAAACGAGTCATTGAAATAAATGTGGAAGGTGGTTTGAAGTGTAGGATGAAGGTATTTAACCTCGGGTAAGAAGATGTAGAACACAGCGACTTTTGGAGTGCGATGTTTAATGACTCTAAATTGCATTTTGTAAAATATACCAATATGCTAGGCAAAGAGAAATTAAGATCGTCTCAAAGATGCTCCTGGAATTAACAATTTTGCATAATGAAACTTTGTAACGTGACCCTTCCTTTGAATTTTACGACGAGAAAATTCTGCAAGATTCAGGGAACTATTTCTTCTCAGCGACCTAGAAATTAGATAAATATATCCAGTAAATACCATAGGAATTTTCAACAGACAAACTACGAGATTAAATAATAATTCACTCTATTTTATAAATATACGTACAAAACAATATGACAGAATGCTACCAATTAGCAATAACTTTCACAAAAAAATGATCAAAAAATCCCTCTTTTCCAAAACATTTCTCGTTCTTCCTGCACTTTTGCAAAACGTCTATCCAACAGCATAAAATTGCCACTCACCCTTATTTCCCCTTGTTCTCCAGATATTACATTACCCCAAAGATCACGTCTTTCTCAAAGCTCCTTCACAGAACACCAACGCCACTCTCATATTCACCATAAAACCCTTCCCCTTTACTTTCCAATTCCAAAAAAAACACTACCAAAGCCTCCAAAAAGAAAAAAACATCCATCCAATTCTCCCACCCAGCTAAAACCGTACAAAACCACGAATCAACTCGCGGTAGAAAGACTTTGTGAAATTTCCTCGGTTATTTCACCCCCTAAAAAAAAAAAAATACAGCCGACGGGACACCACAGACACCGTAATAGGACTAAATGTAAAAATACTCGTACACCGTGGCTTCTAAGTTGGCCGGAATGTCCGGCGTAACGATGAGAAAGCATGGAAAGTTTCGATGCTCGTAGCATAATTCCCGGCACTTTGGCCGTGGCGTAGTTGAGTCGCAAAGAAAATTAATTAGACGGCAGCCCGGCGCCTCGTGCGTTGCTCATAAGCATAGCACTGTGTATACCTAAAGTCATTTACAGCAGGGTATTATCTGCATTTGCGAGGGGCCGAGAGCATCGGTTATTATTAGCCAGGAGTCTGGTGTTACCGGCGCAATAATCGTCGGCTCCCAGCAGGGAATCAACCGTAGGGGTGGATCGAACCCCTAAAATTTAAAAGAAGAAGGGAAACAACGACGGGGAGAAACTGTGGTTGCATTATTTCGAACTTTTCTCCATTCCGAACTTTCGTAACGTTCCTCGACATTCGCAGCCGTCGAGTTAAACTCGAGAACATCCCGTGGTTTTAATCCGAGACAACGAACAACCGGCACACGGAAGCACGGGAATTACTTCTTCCGCATTAACGATCGGGATCTTCTTTCTAAGTTTCCGCGGTTGCTAATGATCATTTAACCTTGCTTATATTTTAACTGAGTTGTAGACCGGATGTACATATTTTTGCATGGAAAATTACAAGATGGGCGTTTGTTTTTAATTTAGTTAAGGGGCAAGTGTTGCGGGTGGATTGGTTACGGTGGAAGTTAATGACGATGGAACGTGCAATTTTACTTATTTTAGAGGATGAAGGAATTTCGTTGATTAGGAAATGAGAAAGGGAATTGATGAAGTTTTTGATAGGTTTTATGGACAGATGGGTGATCATGTGGAGGGAAGTTCGAGTGGAGAACTTTGGTCTAAATCAATTACGGGCAATGGATTCTACAGACTTATTTGAGGACTGTTCGGACAAGTTGCAGAACAAACGGCTTGCTTTCTCTGTTTGCCCTGGTAATTCGGGTATTCGCAGATGGCTGAAGGAGATAGCTGTGATGCTTGGTAGCACTTGTGGGGGACAATTTTTTACTTATCATTTTACGTATCAATTTTTTACTCATATTATTTACTATAGCACCTTTCCTCAAATGTCACTTAATTTAATTAAGGAAAATTCTCAATCATTGTTTAACCTACATCCTTCCTCTCTATCTTCAGGAATTACTAAAATTTCAGTTCCACCTTCTTCAAAAAAGACATCTTTCACAAATTTCTCAACACAAAGATCCTTCAGCTTCCTTCGCTCAATCATCATCCACTTTCCCCAATCAGAGCAATAATTCCTACAATTTCAAGCTACATAATTTACAATTTTTTACTTATAATTTTGCGTATCAATTTTTTACTCATATTATTTACTATAACACATTTTCTCAAACGTCACTTAATTTAATTAAGGAAAATTGTCAATCATTGTCTAACCTACATCCTTCCTCTCTATCTTTAGGAATTACTAAAATCTCACTTCCACCTTTTTAAAAAAAAACATCTTTCTCAAATATCTCAGTGCAAAAATCCTTCAGCTTCACTCAATCATCATCCACTTTCTCCAATCACCATTAATTCCCACAATTTCAAGCTACATAATTTTTCGCTGTCTTCAACAATTACCAAAATCTCAGTTTCACCTTCTTCAAAGAAGACATCCTCCTCAAATATCTCAATGTAAAATTCTGCCCGTACCTCCGCTCAATTATCATCCACTTTCTCCAATCAGCACATTAATTCCGACATTTCCAACCTAAATCATTTTCCGCTGTCTTCACCGACTACCAAACTCTCGATACCACCTTCTATAAATAAGACATGCTCACGTACAATTATATCAGCGCAAAATTCTTCACGCACCTTCCCTCAATCACCATCCACTTTCTCCGATCAACGCATTAATTCCCACAACTCCAACCTACATAATTCTTCGCTGTCTTCAACGATTACCAAACTCTCGATACAATCTCCCCGCGTAACTTCTCTCAACTGCAGTGCATCAGCGTGTAAGCAAACCCGCGACATCATTGTCTGAATTCTCCTATTTCCCTCGGCCATAAATACCCACTCTGATTTATCACCCCACGTATGTCATTCTTCCCGTACGACCTACGCGAACGTCCAACAGTAGGAGCGAAGTTCAGGTACGGTCTCTACATATAAAGCACGATATTTAGCGTTGGTACACGTCTATCCGGAATCTTGAAGGGCTTCAATAATATCTGCGAGCTACTTCCAAAGTCCCGGTGAACTTCTAGCAGTTTACGATACGTGCTGCGAGCAACGTTAGGTATCCTCCCAATCCACTTACCTTCGCTTCTCTGCCTCCTCTGCCTCCTTTTCCTTCACCCATCTACACCCACGTCTTCGTCGACCCACAAAGTCTGCCTGGCTGTGGGTACCACCAGCCACTCCGTCCATAAATTATCACTCAACGTGTACGACACACACCGACAACTTCTCTCTCTCTCTCTCTTTGTCAACCTTTCCCTTCGTCTTTCGAGTAACAAAGCAAGACACACAAGAGCATAGGTGGCTTTAACTTTTCTGCTTAATCGAGTAAAAGCTGCGAGTCCCGCCGTCGCTGACTACGTTCGCTTCTCGATCGTTGCGATTAGACTCGCTTTACGTGCCCGTGATCAATGCTGTCGGGGTAGAGATAAGATACTGACTTTTCTTTAACAATACTGTCCTCCTCGATGGAGAAATTCTTACCGTGATCGAACAGGGGTGGACGATTCGCGTTGAGACTTCGACCCTGTACTATGGCGGGGATGAAGTTGATGGATTTTCTAGAGACGAATTAACCCCTTCCCGTGCCATTTCTTTTGTGACTGAATGTGCAATGACTTTGAATTAATTATGGAAATAACAATCTAATCCCTAACTTCGGATATAGTATATGACTTAATGTAATATTGAATAGCATAGAATTAATTTTATTTTATCAGGACCCACTGATATTTTTAATTTAATAATTTTTGGAGCATTACAAAGTTGACTATTCCATTTATCGCGTCACGAGCAACACTCGTTATTGTACGGCAAGGGGTTAATGCTTTATGCAATTGTTTCTTGGTGGATGGTGAGATTTTATTGAGGCCCTTTTTAGAGATCGGGGATATTGGATCGAGTGTGAAGTTTAGGGCGGAAAGTTTCGAGAGAGTTTAGAAGTCGTTGGAGGAAAAGTGGAGACTTTAATGAGTGTTCGTTCGATTCTTTTGGGACTGAACTTTGAGCAATGTGCGTATTGTGTCTGTTGCTAATAATCTATTAATCTATTATATAAAGCTCAAATACCACTGACTGACTGACTGACTCATTCATCCACTCATCACGAAATCTCAAAAACCACAGAACGGATTACAATGAAATTTGGAACATACTCTTGCCTTGGGTCGTAGGTGCTCACTAAGAAAGGGTTTTGAAAAATTCGAAATTTTAGGGGGGGTTTGGGGGGGTTAAAGTATGGGCCAAACTCATCAACGCAGAGCCGAAACTACTTGACCTAGAAACTTGAAATTTTGCATGAGCGTTCCTTCTAGGGTATAAGCACCCACTAAGAAAGGATTTTTCAAAATTCGAAATTTTAAGGTTTTTTTTCAGTTTCGATTAGACCGTAGCGAAGCACGGGAGCTTTCAGCTAGTAAAATATAATTATATGCTCGGGCTAAGAACCAAAGTAAACTGCGGATAATTTGAAAATTGACTTTAATTCAAGCTTTAAAAACAGTAGGGCAATTCCTCCACCATATCGCATTGGAACTTATCATTCTTTGTCTCCCCAAATATAAAAAAAGACCTAAACAAAATATGCAAGCCAATTCGCAAAGGCAAAAGCAACGTTTTCGATCGTCAGAGTGGATCCAAATGCGGAGAACAGTAAGGTGTACGAATTTATCCATTTAAATATCGCAGCAGTCCCTTTCGGAGAGCTCGCACGATGTTGTAATATCGTGAGTCTCGTGATGGCGAATCGCGCACGAATAAGCCAGCGAATTTGCAGATTATTAACGCGGCCACCGACAAAGTTTTGAAACCGGCTAATGCGCTTAATATGCTCGATGGAGATTTGACGCGTAATATGTTGAATATACCGTACGTGCATACCTATATAAGCGTTACGTTTGTCACGGTAATCGCGTTATCCGACGTTACGTTGGATAATTGTGTCCGAATGCAGCCGCATACGGATGCACCGAGTGCATCCGATACGAGGGGGTATTATAAATAACAATGTCCACGTGAGCGTCAGGTCGCGATTGAATTTACACGGGAGAAAATTAAAGTACACCGCGATTTGTTACCGGCAATGCTTGGCTATGTGGATTTATGGTGTTTAGTTTGTAATTTTAGTTTTTCCGTTTTCTTTCCGCTGTATTTTCTTGGCTCTCAGGTGGATTTTGAATTACTTGGGTTGTAATATGCATATCGTTTAGGAAGAGTTGTAGATCTGTTAACACTAGGATTACGGAAACCGTCAAATTGGCGAGTTCCTACTTTTTTTATAAACATTTTTCTAATTTACAGAAAAGCTGTTCAGTAGATGTTTCAAGTTTATTTTAAACAAAAAATGCACAACTTATTATCGTTTTTTGCGTTAGATCCCTGTATTTTTTCAAGTCCCTATTTAATATATTGCAGAATAGATTTCACGCGCGTAAGTCTAGTGTTAAATAGGGTTTGAGTGTTTAATATTAAAAACACCAAGGCGATCAAAACGTTCGGTTCTAAATTTTTTGGAAAAATTACGGAAATTGACAGTGGAGTCATACAGTAAATGTTTCACTACTTTGATGTAAAACTTATTTATCTAATTGATTACTTTTTCATCTCTTGATTTTTTTTTTAATTTTAGTGTTAATTAATTAGGAACCGTAGCACCCTTTATCACTGTCAAAGCAATTTTGTAAATGTTGAGGTTCCAATTATGATAGTTAAAGATTAACAGAGTCAAACAGATAATTAGAAAAGATAGACGGACAATGTGTCTTATGTTCCTTCGTGATAAATAATAATTTAGGAAAAATCTGTCAGAGACGATGGTAATCTGAACACGGACCCAGTATCTAATTGGGAGTCTCAGTTTTTTAAATTCATGTCCTCCGTAGATCCTGCTAGAGATTTTTCAGTTTGACGACGACGTGGATGAGCGATGGTATCATGATCTATATTCATTTTTAACGGCAATCTTTCATTTTTTTATAGATAATACCAGGATTTTGTGACACTTCACCATCAAGCTTTGGGATTTAGTCGGCATTTTATTCTTTTTTTAATACCAGAGTAATGGTTTAGCACGATTTTTCAAAGTGGTTGGAATATCGGGATTTAGTTAATAATATTTTTGAGAAAATTTACAGATTTCTTTAAGGAAAGATCTAATAGTAAATAATTGACTTATTGGTAATAAAAATCATTTATAATTTTTCTATCACCAAGAATCTCTGCCATAGATATTTTTCAAAATGGAGAAACAAAGTCGTCGTTCATTTTTTAATTATTCAAACCTTTGGTTACGATACAATGGACGTTTCGACAACCGTCGAAAATTCTTTAGACATCGTTCCTTAAGAATTTACAAGCTCGAACGTGTTAAGATTGTAATCTTGAACCTCGCAGTCAAAATTATTGGAGATACCTTTATCTTCGTCGTATTTTTACAGAAAAACGACACGTCGAAATTTTAAATCACGATCCTTCCTGAGCTTCGCTGTAATTTCGACCATCTAAAAAATCGAATCGACTCTCTCGTATCGTAATACCGAATTTCTTCGCGCCAACAACTTTTGCCGCCTGTCTCCTTTCTCCATTTCTCACTCATTTCCTCTCAGTTCCATACTTTTTATCTCTGTCTCTATCTCTTTCACTCTCTCATCTTTTCTCTCTCAATCTTTTATCTTTCTCACTATTTTTCTTGTCTTCCACACACTTTTTTTTAAACTTCTCGTCGTCTCTTTCTTTATTTATCTCTCATTTTATTTCAACGTGTTCCTCATCCTTTTTTCACCTCCACCTCATTCCCTCCAAGAAACACCAAATCTCAGAGGGTTGCGTAAAACCACGAGTATCCGAGTGCACCGATACCTACACCCGTGAAATAAATCTGTGAATGGATCGTAAAATCGTCCCACCGCAAATTCCGCTTTTTAAAGCGTTAACGCGAACACTCGCGGCCGCTCGTAAAAGTCCGGGGCCCTTTCCAAATTTCTTAAATTATTCCCCAAACCATGCTCGTCTCGATATAACCGGAGATCGGCCGGACGATAATTGGACGGATGTTAGTACGTAATTTTCCTAAATATAGTCACGCTGAGGTCCGAGACTTCACGGTAATATCGATTAAATCGACACAAAAGGAAGAACGTAAAATCGACTGGTCTCGCGACGCAATCGATCGAAATTCGAGTGTACTTTAATTTCTCTCGTGCGCAAATGAAAATCTCCAATAGATTTTTCCATGTTTGGCGCTGTGTAAAGTGAATTTTTTGTTTTATTAGAATTTTTAATTGATCTTTTTTCAATTTGATATTTTATCGATATATAGAGGTAATACGACGTTGATTTTGTTAACAATAGAACTAGCGATGTTAAATATAAAAATATTAAATTAATTTCTAGTTGAATCTAGAAATATTTCAATATATTCACACTTTGACTGCCATGGAGGTCGGAGGTGACGGGTGCTATTGAATTCAATGAAATTTCATGGATGTTTTAAATTTTTTATGCATTTTCAAACATACTGAATATCTAAATATTGACGTTAAAAAGATAAAGGATTGCTAAATGTCTATGTATCAGTGTTTTTGAAAGTTTCTGCTTTATAAAGACCTGATTTTAATGGAAAAGGTTTCACGTCAGTAGAAAAGACGGAATTAGCGAAATATTGGTGATCTTCAATAAGTACTTTTAAAAAAGAAGTATGAAGAAATAGAAGAGATGATCGATTCAATAATCTGTGTTTTATAAGACCAATTTAGAGTATCTGTTCTATGACTCTTTATAAACTTTGAGAATTTGAGGACTTTGAAACTTGAAAATTATTCGAAAAAATTGGAAATCAGTCATTTTAACTTGCTTGGTAGTCCTAATGTTAATTTCCATAGGACACGAGGCCAGAATTCTATCTCTGTCTATGGGCCATCTAATCCAGAATAATATAAAGGTTAGTCTTTGAGTCGAAGAAACACGCGTGACACGAGGAGCATCGTTAAATTCGTAAATTAGTACCTAATTTCCTTAAGTGTCGTGTAACCATAACATAGATTAAATCAACACAAAGATTCACCTTCAACCAACAATTCTTGTATCGTACAAAATTGAAGTGTATTTTAATACATACATTTCTAAATAAATGAAATTTTCACATTGCAATGCAGTTCTCATCGTCTAGCATCGATAGTGGAATATTATTAATTTGCATCGTTATGAAACGCTGGCTTTATCAATATGTATCATCAATTCCTGGCCACTTTAATTAGTGCAGCTCCTTTGATCGAATCCTTCTTGTTTCAAATTAATATTTAAATTTCATTGGAACCTTATTTCCCATCTTAGGTTCGATCGGGTTTAAGAAACATTTTCAACAAAATTTTCATATACTTAAAGGGTCAGACAACCCATTCTTAATCATCAAAATCTCAATCTAATAATCAATATTCCAGTCATCCTAAATAATTAAATAACTCCACCATGTAATACATCAAGTGCATCAAATTTCCTAATCTCAACCATCCTATTTTACTAATTAACAATTTAACACGTTAAGAGCCACGCTCGTTCCCAGAGACCTGTGCTATACTTTCCGTTTAGACTCTTTATTAAGAAACATATTTTTCTATTTGTTTCAATAAACTACATTAATTTTTGATAAAATGATTTATTTCTTACTTAAAATCACTAATTGTGGACTGGCCAAGCGTGACAACGTAGCTTAGGGAAAAAAACTAATCGTTGACTTTCATTGATCAGCGTCAACATAAACGAAAAATCAACGACCGGTCCATAGGGACCGGTGTGGCGCTTAACGTGTTAAAGAAATAAATCTCTAAATTCTCGACTCAATTCTCCCAATTTGAAATCCTACCACAATTATCAAAATTTCACTGGTAATCAACGCACAACAATATTCTAAATGACCAAACACCCCCACCATCGGTAATCCTTCACCCTCAATTGACGAACATTGATCTAAGCATCCCCCTATACCTCCCGAACCACCCAATAATCTCCTACCCCCACTTTATCTCCCTCAAACGAAGTAACAGAAAAAGTATTCCCCATACGAACTAAACGCGCAATGTTATTTCGCAACTGCAATTTACACGACACGTTCTGTACGGTTGCATCGTTAGCGACGTCGCGGTTGACCGGCGTCAATCCGTTATCGTTAATTGACATCCGTTTAATTACTGATCTCACGACTCCGTGGCGTCATTTCGGTGCACCAAACTGTAGATGCACTTCGCGTAACAATATCATCTCACTCTGATTGTACCAATGATTCTCGATTTGCTTCGAAATGACGATGACATTCTCGCTTTTGAATTCAGCTAGGGGAAAGGACTTATTTAAACAATGTGGAGATGGTAAGTTGCAAAGACGATTATAGTAGGAGGTCAGGAAAATAGTTGACGAGGACTTTCACGTGGCTTCCACAGAGTTTGAATTCCATGAACGTCGACTCTGTTTGGACGTTGGGATGCAATATGCACTTGAAATTTTGCCATTAAGGGATGTTATTATATGTAGTTTAATAATTAATATTTTTTTTAAATAGTTTCTCTATTGGTATTTTAATTCTTTTTGGAAGGGTAATTAATACTAGATTTACGGGCGTTGAATCGAGCATATTTAAATATATTTAATAAATATTATGGGAAAATGGGAGTCAGCCGACATGGAAGATGATCCGTTAAGTAATTTATATATTTTAAGAAATATGTGAAATATCTACTGCATAGCATCTGTATGAATTTCAAAACCGCTCTTAAAAAAATTAGAATTTGTCAATTTAACAGCTTCCGAGGATCTAGTGTTAAACAAACGTAAGTGGTGTTAATTAGTGGTGAACTTATCTGATATATTTACAGGTAGTAGGTGAATACGTTTGAAGAAAAGAAATAAAACAATGGAGAAATTTGAGTGGTAATTTGACTTTTTACTATTAAATATAGTTTTTCAAAAGAATTGCATTGGGATGAATATTCGTGATTTTTGGAAATCTATAAATCACAGTACAGCCTGTTGTAATTGATCTACATTGATTTGATCTCTTAAAGCTAATGTTACTCAATATTAATGACAGAAAACTAGTTCCAGAGTTCAAATAATCCAATACCGAACTCTGAAAACGAAAAAAACGGAAAAATTCAAATTACCAAAATCTGAAACAGATTATTAAAATAATTTTCTACAGTCAAATGCAAATTCCCTAAACCTTAAAAGAAAAGATCATAATATCAATTCAAAAAACAACCCCCTAAAATTAATTCTCCACCATCACTCACTGACATCTCCTTAAAAAACCTCCCCATAGTCCCGCAAACCATAAAACTCGTTCGCTTCGATCATCTCACCCCCATCCCTTCATCCACGACCTCCGACTGCACCTAACCGTACCACCCTGAACAAACGGTAAAGCCGTCACAAGGGTTGAAAAAAAACATATCCGCCCAAATTTGCTCCAGCGAGCGAACGATTTATCGTTCGATCGTCAAAAGCAAACGCGGAAGCTGCCACTGACGTGGCAAAAGATTTGTAATTAACCAAAAGAGATAAAAGAAATGAACAGAAGAGTAACAAAGAGAGAAAACTCGACCGAAAGGTGTATTAGTATCGAAAGCTACGATACTCTCGGAACTAAGCGGTCCAGGCACATAGATTTAAGAGAAAATTAAAAACTCGTTAACAAGAGCAAAATTACGAAACTCGTTAGCGGAAAAAAGGAGGAAGGACCCCGAACGAAGAAGGTATACCAGGCGACAAGGGATGGTAGCTAAGAGAGGTTGGAGACGGGGGTAGTAGAAGGAAGAAAAGTTTCCTCAGTTTCTCAGTCGATTTCGAACAAAGCGAGCGAGAAACGGGCAGGAAATCGTCTCTTCTTCGGCGAAGAGGACGTCGACATTAGGGAAAAAACAAATATCAGCCAGATAGAAAGATAGAGGGGGCAAACCGGAACCCTTCGGCCCACGCAGGTGTCCCCCTTCATGGTTTTGCCTTCGAATGCCAATGCCGGGACGACGTTCGGTTCGAAAACACGATTTAGGGTGGAATAATCCGTTCGGTAAAGCCGCCTCTACCTCCCCTCACCCCTTCTTCGTGACCGTGCCCTTTGCTTTGCCTTGTGTCGCTGCATTTTCCGATGTCCTTTGTTCCTTTCTTCTCTATTTCTGTCTGCTCTGGACCGAATGCTAGGCTCGCGTCAGTGCCGAGTCGCTGGGGGCAGAGGAGAGAATTTCATTTAAGGTGCGTATGTGTACTTGTGTTTAGGAGTTGCGGAAAGTTGGTGATCTCTTTTGGAAGAATATGGAAGATCGAGATCTTAGGAAGGTTTTTTGCTATGGTGTAGGTGGACTTGGGAATGGGAGAGGGGACTCTGTTGTTTTGGAAGTGGGTCCAAGTTTTGATCTTTTTGATATCTGTTAGGGGATTTTGTGATTGTGATAATTGGAGGGTGATTTTATGGGGAGGAATATGGAGTGTGGGTGAGTATGGAATTTTTGAAATTTTAAGGAAGAGTGTGGGTAGAGATTTTGAATAGTTGGCTCCACTTTCGATGATGCGGATGTAGATAAATAATTTGCAAATAATTAGACTGTATGGAGAAAAGGAATTTTGTAATTGTAAAAAATTGAGGGTGATTTTAATAGGAAAAATATAGAGCGTAAGTGAATATAGAATTTTGAAAATTTTAGGAAGGTGTGGATGGAGGTTTTGAATAGTTGGATCCACTTTCGATGAAGCGGATATAGATAAAGAATTATAAAAGATTTAGACTTGTATGAAAAAAAGGAATTTTGAAAATACGTATCTGTGAAGGAATTTATATATTTTGTAGAGTAATTTCTTGAATTGCGAATGGGAATGTAAAATTTCTTATATTTGAGAAGCATGCACTCAACAGTTTGGAGAAATTGCAGTGTTAAAAAATCCAAAGGCAAAGTCGCAAAGTTGAAAAGCCGTAGAATTGTCAAAATAACTGTGCAAAATGCGGCTTATATCGTCGTCGAATGAAGAAAGTTGGAAAAAGAGACTTCCAGTTCTTCCTTTTTCTCCGCATTATGCTAATTATAACGTTTCGATAGAGTCTGAGTCGCGGCTTTCGTTTCTCCGCAAACAAGTAAATTGGTGGAATTTAAAAGCGAACGTAGAGAAGTGAATTCCGCAATTTACTTGTTTGCCGGTGCCGCGGAGAAGAAATACGAGAGAAAATGGCAAAAATTCAAACTCTTACTTGAGAAATTGTTTTGATAACGTCGCCGTCTTCTCGTCAAATTATCCTGAGCGAATCGGCTAGCCTTCTTTTAAAAGGATGAAGTATCGTAGAGGCTTTTAACGAAGTGGGAAATAAGAGTGAAGAGCGTCTCGAACTTTTGCGACGAGAAATTCGCGATAAAACGTAGAAGTACTGAGCAACAATGAACTTTTATACCGTAATTTAATATCCCACACATCAGCAGCACTCTTCCTTGATTTTAAGCTCCATTAACCACGTTTTTATTCTATTTTTTTCTGACTGCCGAAGGCGTATATTTACGTTTCCGGGTTTTTATTGCTTTCTCGTATTTTATATTGTATACCACTTTAATTTACCACCTTCTAAAATTTCCAGTGCAATGTAAAACTCGAAATATTGATTCTGACAAAATTTCCCTAAGCTTATAGGGCCCAGAGTACAATAGTAATTTACTCAGGCCACCATAAAACTATGTGAATCATGGTAATTTTGATCAAGGTAACAAAGAAGGTAATTAAAAAATTGCCAAAGTGACAAAATTAGGAGATACATCCTGCATATATTCATACCACCTTAAAACTGTGCAACTCCTAATAATTGTGAACAAATTACCAAATAAAAGCTAATTGAAAAATTGCCAAAGTCACAAAATTAGAGAGTAGACATTGCATGCAGAGTTCACATCATATTGGCAATATATTTAGACTACCATAAATTTAAGTAACTCCTAATAATTGTGAACAAGTTTTAATTGATGCTTTTAACACTAAAAATTTGTAACATCATGCATAAGTATTCCAAGTCACCACAAATTATCTTCTCGTAGTTTTACAACAATAGTAAAACCATAGAGGACCTTTCCACCCTCAAATTCTTCCTGCACCTGCAGCCCCGTCAGGTGCAGCCGTCGCAAGACTAAAAAAGCATGCAAATCATAAGAAATTTTCTGAAATAAAAAAAAAGAAATTTCCCCAACTATCCTAAAATCCCTTACACCACCTTGTGGCGCGGAAAATCACGCAGCTCCACCACCGTCAAATTCATCGTTTTATGGGAACATCTAACGCGTTCAGCCACGGGACTTTTTAGCTCGTGCGAGTAACAGGACACAAAGAAAGAAAAAAAAAAAAGAGAGAACGTAACAACGAAATTACTTCTTTGCCAGACCGAGTTCATTGGAGGCTCGCACACGTGTGGCAATGACGAAGTTACCCCTGGCGGGTCTCCTGTTAAGAATTGGCCCTGTAGGACCGCCCTTGACGGTCGTAAAACGACTATGAAAGGGCAGACGCGTGCGTCCGCTCGGACGAAATTGAGCCACTCTCGTGGCGTGCTGAAACATCGTTGAGGTATCGTGGAATTTTTGAATTTTTATGCGAGCCCTACACCGCCGGTGTACTTCGTTAGCGGTAGGACGAAGGGCCGAGAGGGTAGAAAGAGTTTCGTGGGTTGTGGCAGTCTCTGTTTAAATGCGAATGCAGCTGCTGCTGGTGGGAAGACGAGCGGAAGTTAAGGGATGATTGGACCGATGGAAGAGAGGGTTACGTTCGAGGGGTGCAATTAATTCTATTAATTTGTTGGGGACACGTGTGGACGACAAATTAATTCGATGTGTGTGACATTGGATGGGTATAAGGTGAATTTTTTTAGAGATTTGATATCTTTACTTGAATCTTTAAGGTTCAGATTATTTTTCCAATTTTTTATTACCTATTTTGTAAAATTCTCCATCTTTTTTTATTGACGTATTACACCAATTACTGTAGATACATTAACACTAAATCTACGATCTCTAAATCTAACAGATTTAAATATATTAAATAAGAACTTTAAAAAAAGATGGATCGCAGGACGAAAAATATGATTAGTTAAGTGATTTGTGTATTATAAGATAGGCGTGAAATATCTGCTGCATTGCTTTTCCATTTTGAGAAATATTTTTAGAAAAGTAGGAATCCATCGATTCGAGGACTTCCGTAGATCTACTGTTAAGAAATATTTACACGATACAAAATCATTATGAATTAAAATGCTCTTCAGAAGTCTCATCGTAAATCTCAAAATGCTCATAATCCTACAAATCTCTAACCCTACCAAAACTTCTAACATCTCGAAAACTTCACGTCTCAAAATCGCAACCCATTTGGCACGAAAACGTTGAAAAATCTTGAAAAGACCTTTCTCCACGATCACCGCGAATCCTTACGAATTCCGCGTACGAGCGTTGCGTCTGCAATCTCAGCAGGGGATGAGACAGTCGGGGGTGAATGAGGATGGACGAAACGAGAGAAAGTTCCTTAAGCGCATTTGTACTTTTCCCTCGGAAGTTTTGACGTACCCCAGGGTGCTCTCGACCCTGCAGAAGGGTAGGTCGATCAACGACGAGGGAGAACCGAGAGTGTTGGACGTCTGAAGAACGGGGCCTTAGGTATTTTTTGATTCGTCTTCTCCGTTTGAACGAAGATCCGTCTGGATAACGCTTGGAGCTGTCTGCGAAGCGGTTCAGACGTTGCCCGATATCCTGCGGGCGGATGCAACTCTCGGTGCAGTTTCGAAGCACTTCGAAAGTCAGCTACCGTGACTTCGTTGCACGGAGCTTACCAGGGCTGTGTGTTACTTCGGTGCTGAATTTGCACCGGCGCATCGGCGCACCTGACAGAATCGCAATGCGAACTTGAAAGTAGATTAACGTCGAAGCGACGGGACCAGCGATATTGGGGATGCAAAATCCTCGTGCAACGGCCACTCGTGTGCGCCATCGCGGTCAACGAATTCTAAAGGGACGTTTTGGCGAATGGTAGTACGCAACGGGTTAGAACATTGGACGATGAGGTATCTTTTGTCTTGAGAGTGGCTGCAACGGGTTGCATCAGTGGGGATGAATTTGGTGAGGTACAGTCGCGGGGAGAAAGAACGAGGGGAAGTATATTTTAGAGGTAATGTTTTGTAACATTGTGCGGTAAAATAGGGGTTGAAGGTTAAAGCAGTTGGTCGGTTGTTAGATTTGAGTTTGGGACTGAGGGATAGGAATTTTTGAGAGGTGGAGACTGAGAGAGGAAAATTTTCGAGAGCATGAGACTGAGCGATTAGAGGTATTGAAAATTTGAGTCGGAGAGATTAGATTTTTTGAGAGCTTGGGACTGAGAGTTCAGAGACTTCAACAGCTTCGAGTTGAGAGTTCAGAATTTTCGAAAGGCTGAGTCGGAGAGATTAGATTTTTTGAAAGTTTGAATCTGAGAGTTCAGACTTATCGGGATCTTGAGACTGAGAGTTTAAAAGTATGCAAAGTTTATAATTTTTGTGTGCTTGAATCTGAGAGTTCAGGCTTTTCGAGTGCTTGAGACTGAGAGATTAGAATTTTTGAGAGTTTGAGACTGAGAGTTCAGAGACTTCAAGAGTTTCGGGTTGAGAGTTCAGAATTTTCGAAAGGCTGAGACTGAGAGATTATAATTTTAGAAAGTTTGAACCTGAGAAATTGAAATTTTCGAGAGCTTGACACCGAGAGATTAGATTTTTCGATAGATTGAGACTGAGAGTTTAGAATTTCCAACAGTTTTCGATTGGAAATTTAGAATTTGTAAAAGTTTGCAGCTGAGAGATTGTAATTTTAGAAAGTTTGAGCCTGGGAAACTAGAATTTTCGAGAACTTGCTACTGAGGGGTTAGATTTTCCGATAGGTTGAGACTGAGAGTTCAGAATTTCCAAGAGTTGCAGATTGAGCATATAGAATTTTTTAAAAATTGAATTTGAGAGTTCAGACTATTTCAGCATTAGAATCTCTAAGAGTGTAATTGTTGAAAATTCTTTAGTGTTTCCAATTGAGCTATCCAGATTTGAGAATTTTGTAAAGTTTGAAATCAAAACTTGCATTCAATGATAAAAAATACACTGATTTATAGTTACGATTGACTCGATTTAAGTAATAAATGATATTCATCATTAATCAACAACACACACGTTACCAATCGTGAAAAGATTAATGCAAGAGGGTACCTAGTGCGAACAAAAAGGTTTCATCCCTTTGATCTTCATTTTTAAAAGCGACTGTACATAATAATACACGATAATCGGATAATAATGAGGTGCGACCCTCTCTACACAGCCCAGGTGTCCTCCCCATACGAGTCTCTTCTGTATTAGCAACACTTTCATTGTTCGATAATGATGAATAGAATAATTCCCTTTCGTTACCGCATCAACTACGAACACAAGGGGGTATTCTGCCTCGTTCCGCGCCATAAATCTTATTCCTAGCTACTGTACTCGTCCCAAAGAGGAGGTATTCCCACCATTCTCTCTTTTCAGAGGAGGCTGTGCACGGTAATGGGGTAATAACGAGTGAAAAAGGATGCGTTCACCACTTGACTCAAGTAATTTCATCGATGTTGTTATTTCAGGGCTACGTTCGGGGTATAAAATTCAAAGAAACGAAGCGCGAGCATATGTTCTACGGTGCTGTAACATTTTCATGGGAAGGTGTTACGCTCACACCAGTCTGTAAACATTCCATGCCTTGTAACTTAGAAACACTTAGAATCATTTTCAGTAAATAAAACGAAACAAGGGATTCCCTAGTTCAACTCCCTACGCATTTTATATGGTGATGTGCGTTATTGTACAACTGCAATCGAAAAATATTAGTTTAGTAAGCCAAACTATTAATTTTCTATTAATAATGCTCCTAAGATTTAATAACAATTCTATTAATAATTTAATAAGATTGAAAAACTACAGATTTAAAACGTTGCAATATTATAAAGCAAAGAAATTCAGTCACGCAGGGTGTCTCACGCCAATCGTAACCCAAATCAGTGTCATTTTTTCTTCATAAAAGGTGTTAACATACTTTCATCCATCTAACACCATTCTACCACCATAATCGGCCGTATTATAACTGACACCAACCCCTAAAAACGTCACTACGCTAAATATGGCGCTAAAATGAAAGTTTAAATTACTGAAATCTCCCAAAACCGACCTCTCCCTCATTATCAGTTAAATATATATTTAACATATAATAATCCCAGAAATATACCACCTAGAACAGCAAGAGCCAGATCAAACAACCGCAACAATTAAACCTAAAAAGAAAATGCAAAAATAAAACAGGAGAATTTTCTAATAAAAGAGGAAGGAGCAATTCAAAGATGACTGGATCCAGCAAAACTGTATCGTCGAGATTCGCTCGTTTTCGTAATCCTTCCATTCTTCTCTCCTCACCTCGTCGGCAGAGCAAACTGGCAAGGTGCACGCGTGCTCGGACGAACATATGAACACGCGTGCGAACGTGCTCCTTGTGTCTTACACGTAGAAAGGGGGCCACGTACGCGCGTCCCGATGGCAAATGCATAATACATGATCGCAGCGCGCTGCAGGCGGTCATGTTTAAGGATGTGTATGGAATATAACGTCCATGGTTGGCTTTTTCAGGAAAATGAGATTAGAGATTGGCGCACTGTCGTGTTTCTTCGTTCTGCACGCGATTTTCAGCCTCCTAGACGATGTTTCGTGTCATTTTACGGAGCTGTTCAGGCTTAAAAGAGAGCCTTCACGATTCCAACCCTTTTTCCTGTTATTGCGAAATTGGTTTGCCGTTAAATGGAGGGATGTAAGAAGCGTAAGTTAGCTTGTGGATTCGTCTTGAGGATGTTACATTGGGTGGAAGGTGCTGATGAGATGTCTTAAGGGGTGGAGCTGAGTTGAGCGATGGGGTTTCGATTTGAGGGTTTTATTTGGATTTGAAGCCGGTAGAGTATGGGCCGTTTTAACTTTGAGAGGTCGTAGATATGGGGAAATTTGTTTGATAGGGGGTTGGAAATTTATTAACCCCTTGCACGAGTGAGACTCATGATGAGGTAAATGGAATAGGAAATTTTTAAGTTTTCTAAAATCTATTAAATTGAAAATATCAATGAGTCGGGACGCGATGATATTATTTGTATAATATTAATGTTACGCTAATTGTACAGCTTATCGAGAATCACTGATCAATTTTTATTTTATCGATTAAAATCTCAATTAAAGCGGAGGCAGTCACGAAACGAATCACAGTGCAAGGGATTCATAGAGACATTTTGAGTCCATGGTAGAAAGAGGAATATCTCTGTTAGTATTGCTTACAATTAGCAAATTACACATCACTTTTCAATATTTAATAGTGTAGCTTCATATTCTTCATATTACTAAATAAAATATTACTTATTAACTGATATAAAAAACGTATAGTTGTCAGAAAAAGATGAAGTTCTATTTCACTTCTAGAGTCTACACAAAATTTCCGCAATACAAATCTTATTGTTAGAGTACATAATTGTAAAGCAGAATCTCCACACTTTGAAAAAAATAACAGAAAGATGATCTCCTGATCGATTTTTGATCTAACAAATAAATATTCCAGCTACAAACGCCCGAGACACGTAACGCCAGCAACAAATCGCCATAAAACGGAAATCACTGTCCGCAATTGAGAAACTAACCACGGGAATACCGAGAAATCGGTGTGTGGACGTCGATTATAGTCATCTCGTGATTTCACGGAACAATAACGCTCCTCTCGTCGAATTACCCGATCGAAGGTTAAACTACGGTGCAACGTGTCACCGTACAATTGCAGAAATCGTGGCAATTTCGTAAATGCAATAACTCTAAACGTACCAGTCGTAATGTGAAAATCATTTCTGCCAGAAACGAGACACCGAAGGTTACGTTTCTTCGTTTCTTGATGGTCTTCGAATGGAATGAAAAAAAAGCTATAATTAACGTTGTTCAACGTTGCACCTGGATGCTCGTTCGTTGGTAGAAATTCTCATTTAAAAAATAGCGAGGAACGTCCGACTGTTATACGACACGCGACACGTTGTTTTACGTATAATTATACGCCCGGCTAAGAATGAATAATACACGTTTAATTTTGCTAATAATAACGCATAGCGCGACCCCGCATTCTCGGGTTCTTTCGTTTTTAATATCCAGAGAAAGCCATTTCACGGGCCTTTTTTTTTCTATCGTTTAATCCCGCGAATGGCGACTCGATCACTCTCGTGCTACGTTTTTCCATGATGAAATGGTATTATCGTTTTGAATGACATATACCGAGGGTATGGAATTGCATAATTAAAAGGTTATTGCGCGAAAAAGTCTAGCTTTCTGTATTTCACTATGCAAAGCGTAGTACAGTAACATTTATTGTTCATTTCTATCATACATTTTAATAATAAATTTTATGTACCTTTAATTAAAACAATGGTACTGCCAAAGTTCAAAATAAAAAATTGTACACATTCTACTGTGTAAAAAAATGATCACAAATTATAATTAGGTACAAGGTTGCTGAAATAAGGCCTTCATTTCTAATACTCCTTATCTATATCAAACTTCAATAATCTTTGACAAAACCTTAAAGAAGGGAACGATTAACACTAGATTTACGGAGTCAATTTGACTCATTCAAAATTTGATTACTACATTTATAATATATTGGTTGGTTAATTTTTTAGTAATAAATCTTTCATTTCAATTGATTTGGAATTATTCTCTTTACAAAAAATTTCAATTTTCTTGTATGATTCAAATTGGCTCACTTCGGAAAAATAGGTATATCAATATCAGTAAATCTAGTGTTAATAAATAAATAAGATAAGCGAAATAAATAAATCCACATATAATTATCAATCTTCAATACTTTCTTCTCAAAAAACTGTCCTCAAGCCACTGTGCACTTCCCAACTCCATACAACATCCCCCATAAATCCCATATCCTCCATCTCTCAATTTCCCCCCTCGAATATGCAAACTCCACTCGAAATGGCCGTCTCCCACGTTTCCAACGTTCCTTTCCATCGAACGGGTTAAAAGTTTCCGCGTTAACTCCCCCGCAGATACGTTTGTCCCGTGAGATTTATTCCGATAGCACCGTCCTTAAATCGAGCCCTTCAAAGGACACTAGAGTTCCGCGAAAGGGCCACGTTTATTCTAAAACCTAGATAATAAGGCTCGATAGATCGAACTGTTGCACGTCCGATATATTGAAGGCGAGTCGTTTAATGGGATCCCTTTCGCAAAGTTTTCTGGATAACAGGGAAGAATAATCGTCCCATATATTAAACTCTGGTATAAAACCGTCCAGGGGTTGAAGCGTCGGGGGTGAGACGAAGGGGGATGAGAAAAATGTACCACCGACGAAAGTAGTTAGTATCGCTACATTTGCGGAGGAGAGACGACGGATCATAAAAGTCTAGGGGTGTTCGGGTCTCCTCTAATATACCGATTCTCAAGAACTTTCGTAGGGGATGAAATTTTCGTCGGTCTAAAGATTTTTCTGTCGAGAATTTTTGATGGATTTCGTTCTTTATTTGCGACGCGTCTCGGGGAAAAAGTGCTTCGTCGTTGTGCACGCATCGGGGGGAGGGAAAGGATTGAACGTGATAATCGAATTTCAAAGATTTTCTGTCGGGCGTTGCAAGATAGAGAGGAACTCGAAGGGGGTGTTTTTCGATGTGGATCCTGTGATTAACGAGACCAATGAATCGCGATTATTTTGTGATTTATTATTATTACGAAATACGGCCACTTAAACGGCTGGGAATCGTTTTTCTGATTTTTTTGCAACGAATTTGGATGGAGCGGGTCATCGGGGGGTGAAATGATTTTTTTTTTGTGGAGCTTAGGTATTTGGGTAGTTTCGTTAGTATTTTATTTTCTTTGGGACTACTGTGAGAATTGGGGGGTGAAATGTATTTTTGTAATGGATTATAGTTGATGTTGTTTTCTAATATTTATAAACTTTCAGAGTAGCGTGATAGAAGAATCGTGGGAGTATTGCAGTCCACATTTTTCAAAAGCGCCCCGTCCTGAATTTTGATATTGCTCGTATCGGAATCACGTAAAAATGAAATTTTGTGGGGTTCAACCCTTCGGAATTTCTGCGGAAAAGAATCCCGGATAATTTACAGTTCTTTCGGAACTGAAATTAAGCCAAGACGGTAAACTACATTTTCTCAAGCACAATACTTAACCCTCTATAGTCCGAATTTCTTGTGATGTCTGAAGATTAGTTTCACAATGGCATAATTACATTTTTAATGAGATAAATTATAATATTTGGCAAAATTAAAAAATTTGTAAACAGTAAAAATTTGACTTTGAAGAATAGGACCTTATATGTGTCTTGCGTTACTTCAGTTACAGGAGCCCATAAAGGGTTAATATTTTCCAAAAAAATCTACGAAGTAGTACCACAAGAAAAACATATCACTTCTCAAATTATTTCAATCCACGTCTCTAATATAAATATATTATTTTCTCGTCTCAAAATTTTCAAGAATTAACCAAATCAATGAACAAAAAACCCCATACATCCATCGCTTTATTGCTTCCTCCCCATTGTTGCGTTCATTTAAGCCCAATGGGATTCAATTACAAACTTAAATCAATACGAGACAACATAAATCCAAGCACATAAAACCTATCAAAGCTCGTGCAACATAATACAAAATTCCGTAAACACGGGAAACATTTGTATCGAATGTGAACCCGGCATATTGTTTACGCTCTTGGTATTCGATTTATTAGAAACCATAGGTAGATTTATCACCAAATGGATTTACCTTCATAAAGAATTGAACATCCCTCCCATTCTAATACACGGCAATACCGCATCCTATTACAATTAATTAAATTATTTATCCCCAAACCAAAAATACGACTTGCCGAGTAAATCTTTCCACGATTTTATTTATTTCAACCGACTCGATTTATAAATCGCCACGGATTGTGCTCGGTATCGATACCACTCTGCACAAATCTCCGGATAGCACGATGCACGCCGGTGCATGCATCGGCGAAATGCATCCACGATGATATACGCTTTTATACTATATTTCGACGAGGCCGGCGTGTATTTTCATAAATACAAATCGCGCCACTGCAACGGCCGTATTTGTACTTGCCATACAAGACCTCTCCTGGAATCTATTGTTACGAATGTTACGAGGAAACGCTACTGTTTTAATGCAACGGAGGTTTACGGGATTAACCGTGTAATTAGGAAAAAGGTATTAAGCTACGTTAAGATGCTGCGTTAAGAGTCGCGATGTAATTTGAGTTTATGATACGGACGTTTGAATTGTGCTATTGTTACAGGATGCGTGAAATGAGAGAGTAACGGTCACCCACGTTCCCGTGTTCCTGGGCCTGGTTGCTTAACGTGCTCAACTTCGGGTATATCTATTTGTTGCGCTTATTTTCTAGGAATTTTTCAATACATATTTTAAGATTTTTGGAAAGTGTTTTTGATTGTTTGTTATTGAGGTTTAAGGAAATTTGACATTGGTCGATTTCTATGAAACCATGTACTCTAAAGTTGTGTTCCTTTTTTGGTGTACGAGAGAACTTTCTCCGCTTTTGTTTAAAGTTTGAAGGAATTGTCAATTGCATATTCTAGATAAAATTAACAAAGTTAAGGTTCTAATAATTTTTTAATTTATATACAGATAATTATTAGAATTTTGTGGGGTTAACTAAATCATCGCCTCGTCTTCTTCATTAAGACTAACACTATCGAGCACCGACTTTTGAAAAGAGAAACCAAGAGGTTCGAAAATATGATTATTTAATTAATTTAAATATCCTAAGATAGATGTGGAATGTTTACTTCATGGCTCTCTATAAAAAGTAATTTAAAAAAAAGTACAGATCAGTTTAACCATCTCGATAGGTTTAGCGTTAAACTTCGTCTATTTAATCAGTGCTGGAATACATTTATTAACAACTGATACCCAGCATTTATTAATCTTAAACACAACACAAATACGTCAGCCCCTTGCGACGTCAGCCCGCGTAATCTCTCGTTTCCAACTATTTACAACAAATGACACTGCATTGTGCCCAAGTTGCAACAAATGTCTCGTCTACCGGCTGCTTCGTTCACGACATACCCATAGATTCTGATGGTGTAGGAGGACGCCCACGCGAACGCACGTCCCGTAACGAGTAATTTCAGTTTAACATAACAACTGCCATTCGAATAGTGCGAAGAGCGAGAAGCGCAAGATGGAAAGTCGCATCGAGCCGAGTTAAACAGTTGGAGGAGAGAATCGGGAGAAGCAACGCCTCGGTTGTGCAATTCTGCCATTAGGGTTCCTCCACCGACTGAAATATGACGCAAGTCATCCCTAAAGGGTAGACTGGCTTCTCTCCCTTCGTCATCTTCTCTCTCTCTCTATATATTTCTCTCTTTCACTTTCTGTCTGTTTAGATCTCTCGCATTCAGTGTGTCACGCACAAATCACTTTTCCAATCTTCAAGTGCCCATGTTTCGCATTCCTCCTGGCGCATTGCTCTTGTTAATGCCATTTAGAGAAGCGACTTGGCGAATTTCGTTGTGGAATGTCGTTCAGTGTTCTCGAATTACATGTCTTTTGGTATTTTAGTTTTCGAGTTGGTCGATTAACTGTAGCTTGAATGTTGTTGTTTGGTGGAAATTGACAGAAATATTGAATACTTTTCAGATCTTCAATATTTAATTAAGAAATGAAAGAATATTATAGATTAAAGCAGAGACAATCAACCCTTTTATTTTGAAATATTTGTTGGTAAGAAAATTTGTTTACGACCCACCGACTCTGCAGTAACTTAATTTAGTGCAATTGCAAAATTTCCGAAATTGGCAGAAATATTGGATACGTTTGAGATCTTCAATATTTGATTAAAAAATGAAAGAATTTTATAAATTAGAGCAGAGATAATTAACCTTTCTATATCTGCCGCACATTTTTGTATGGTTGTTGGTAAGAAAATTTTTTTACCGTCCACCGATTCTGTAGTAACTTAATTTAATGCAATTGCAACACTTTTGTGACGTTAGAGTGAAGAGTTAGTAAAGAAATGTGGTTAAATTTATCTTTTTATTTATAGGAGAAATAAAGTTAACTCTAGTGATGACTGCTGGTCAAAAAAATAAAACAGCTTTGGTTTGGGTAAAATTCTGACCGCCCACTATAAAAGCTTGTTTCGCCCACTACCGGGCCATAGGGTCCGGATTGACTACCGCTGGTTTAGAGAGACTTATGATAGTGGCCCCATCAAAAATTTATAAATCATGCTTATCAGTTACTTTGTGTCAAAAATGATATTTTCAAGTTTAGTTAAATTTTAATTCCAAATTCGACTAAATTGAAATTTAATTTTAAAGTTTGAAGTTGATAGATAAATAATTACACAGATCTCAACTTGGATTGACAATGAGAATTAAAAGTTTAAGTATTTGGAAAAGAAGAAACGACTTACAATTAAATCACTGTCACAAATACAAACATAATTAGGTAAAATTATCAAAAAATTATTGAAGAAAAACTCAACACTGCGGAACTGTTGCTCCAGCCAGAGACACCAGCCAACATAAATGATGCCGTCACGCGAAAACCCGAGGTATCTTCGAAGTAGTGTACCCATTAATACCTAACAGACTTCTCCACCTTGCAACAGCTTGTCAAATTACCAATCTAATACAAATGCCTTCATTTAACCCTCACAGCAAAGGGTTAACGACGTCTTCCCCCATTATATCCCTCCACCACCGACACAAAACCACAAAAACCACTTCCATTTTTTTTCAATTTCGCCAAAGAACCTCACACTCTCTCAAACCGTCCATCATCATTTCATAAACATCACATGTTACTCTCTCATCCTTCAACATCTTAACAACACCACAAATCACCCCCATTTCGCAATTCAACGATTCAGCCCGTCATCAACGTAAGACAGAGCAATTAACAGGCTCGTTAAAACATGTATTACAATCTCGTACCTTTCGAGGATTAGTCCAATCTTGTTTCACAGACGAGAAAAATGACCATGAACAGGGTAGTGTAAAAAATTATTTACCATCATCCGTCTTAAGAATAAGTTCCTTGGTCGTTGGTACGTCGACTCTTTCGATCATTACGATCCATCATCCAGGGGACAAGATACGGACGATACCATGTCAAATTCGTCCGTTATTGTCCGTTCCTTCAAGTCTGAAAAAATTCCAAGAAGGAAAGTAAAACGATGAAAAAGAAGGGGACAAAGAACGTACGTCCGGTTCCTCGTGAAGAAATGAACTTTCCTGGCGCGTTCATGCGAAATAGATAAACATCGGCGTGGGTCGTTACGACGACGCGTTAGCCGGACACGCGTGTTATTCGTTACGCCTAATTGCCCTGTCAAAGTAATTCTGAGGCCCCGAGGCCTACGAACGGACCGGACGATCCGCGTTTTTTAATATATTCCTCCAATTTACCGCTGACTGTCCTCGGGCGATCGGACCGTCGAAATTGATGGGCTCTTTCGAAATTCCCTCGAAATATCTCGCCGGATGGAGGAATGGGTGAACCAGCCGTCAGGAAACGGACGGCCGTTTTCCTGATACTGCAAATATTAACGATACAAATAGACATACTCTTTTTCGGATGCCGCCGCTTCGTTCCGGAGGGTGTTTTGCAACGTGTTTACTAACTCTACCCTCGTATTTTGCTGGTACGCGAATTATATACGCGTTAGACGGGGATACACGTTGTCGATGTTGAAGAGAAACGATCTTTATGCTTCGAGGCGAATATCGCAATGGATTTGGGCATTTTTTGTTCAATGGATTGTTTCGTCGAGGCATCGACGTTTGTTTGTTCCGGTAATGGAGGATGCGATGTCGTAGTTGCTCTGTCAGATGATAGAAGGCAGGGTACAATGTTTGAGTGTGATAGAACTGTGTATAGTTTCAATTTTTTAGACTTTCATTTTGTACCTTGACTCGGCTTTTTGGTGTCTTTCTATTTGGATGGACGTTTGGTGACACTTCAAATTTGGTGAGGGAGAAGAGACTCCAGCTGGAGTTCACTAATCGGTATTTTCAAAATTGATTCAGCAACGTAGTCGAAATCCAAAGGGCCATTAGGGAAAATTAAATGTACCAAAATAGGCAACATTAAATAGACAGCTGAAGCTAATTAAGCTTAAGCAAACCAAGTTGAAAGTAATGCCAATTAACATCAACCGTACACTATTCGGTTAAATGACCGTTTCAATGAAACGAAAACAAGTAATTTTTTCCATTGTTTCCCATATTAACACTAGAACTACCGGCGTTAAATCTATCATATTTCAATATATTAAATAAGTACTTTAAAAAAGGAGGAATCGAGTGGCGGAAAGAATGATCATTTCGGTGATTTATGTATTTTGTGATGGGCGTAGAATTTTTGTTCCATGGGTCTTCTATGAACTTGGAGAATTTTTTAGAAAAATTGTGTACCAGTCATTTTGACTGGTTTGGTAGTTCTAGTGTTAAATAATTTGGTGCATCTCGTTATAACAATTATTATCGTTATTTCATAACGGACCTAATGGCTACAGGGAGAATAAACGTAGGGGAAGGTTCCTCAAGTCTTACCCCCTAAGAAAAAAGAGGGTTCACATGTACTTAGGAAGCAAATGAAAAAAAGTAACTCAAAGTAATATTTCTTGCGTGAATCACTTTATTATCTATTATACACCACCCAGAATAAAGTAGATGTTACAGTTAACACTAAAAGAAACAGAAGAAAAGGAACTTCCTCGAAATATAAATTCAAATGAACATCCCCAACACGGACGTATTTCTTATGAAAAGTAGTAGATCCCCAAAAAACCCACGATCAAAGCAGCCATCCTCGCAACATCCTCCATAAAGCAATCGTTTCATTTCACAAAAGCAACCCCCGTGCCCTTAATCAAAAGCCCGGTTGGGCGTTTCACCGGAACAATTTTGTTTATTACACAAGCAATAAGACGGCTAGACGGCCCTCGGCCCTCCGTTTCATTTAGGAAATGGCCCCGTTCGAAAGGTATGTACGTTCGTATGTATGTACGTAGTTTAGCTTTCACGTACAAAACCGAGTTTTCCGGCCGCGGGCGGGTGTGCATCGTTTTCTCTCGCAGTTAAATCCGACCCCTTCTCACCGTGCTATGCTCATGAGATGGCAATTTTCCAATTCATTTGGCAGGGCTCGCCAGGGTTGATTACGTCGCGGGAATGGCATTGGTTTCGACACCGATGCGAACATTTCAATCCGGCCGTCAATGAACGCACGGGACACAATCGTCCGATACATTCGTCCGTGGATTTTTTTTCCGTATGATCACCCTCGACTACGACGAGCAGTTTCGTGTGGATTCGAAGCGACGGTTTTTTTCCTGCTCGTCCAACATCGTGATGGCCGTTTTGCTGGACGTTGCATTTTATTAACCCTTTGCGCAATGACTTTTCTGCTGGCGACTGACGACTCTGGCCTTTTTTTTTGTGGAAGTAGGTGGATGTGTGTATGTAAATGTTGTGCGAGATAGAATTGATAGTGGGGTGAGCTTATTGTGGAGAATGTTAGGATTGGAATTATTGTCGAGGTATATTAGGGTTGAGAGGGGTGGTTGAAGTAGGTGTTGATTCTTTTTCCTGATACTGCAAGTATCAACGAGGCAAGTAAGCATACTCTTTTTTGGAAGACTATTGCTTCGGTCTGGAGGGTGGTTTTGCATCGAACTTTTTTTATGGTGGACATAGGTGGATGGATAGATGAATGTTGTGCGAAATGGAATTGATAATGGGATTGAGATGATTGTGGAAGAATACTGAAATTGACATTATTGTGGAAATATATTAGGGGTGAAAGCGATGGTCGAAGTAGGGGTTAATACTTTTTTCTGGTACTGTAAATGTTAGTGATACAAATAAACATGACTTTTTTGGAAGGTCGTCGCTTCAGTTTAGAGGGTGTTTTGCACCGTGTTTTTTTTTATGGTGGAAGTAGGTGGATGGATATCGGATGGTAAATCTTATGGGAAACAGAATTGATAATAAGATTGAAGTGATTGTAGAAGAATGTTAGGATTGAAATAAGTAGAGGTTGAGTTTTGGTGCTGTTAATGGGAAGAGTACTTTTAACACTAGAACTATCGGCGTTAAATCTATCATATTTCAATATATTAAATAAGTACTTTGAAAAAAGACAAATTGAGTGGCGGAAATGATGATCAATTCGGTGATTTATGTCTTTTGTAATGGACGTAAAATTTTCGTTCTCTTGCTCGTCTATGAACTTGGAGAATTTTTGGAAAAAATTGTGTACCAATCATTTTGACTGGTTTGGTAGTTCTAGTGTTAATTAATATTTAGTTTAATGTTGGCTTAGTTTTTCTACACAGTGATAGGGCAACTTTGTGATAAATATATCGGTATATTTAGTTGAATACTGGCAGCATTTAGTCTGCCTTAAACAAAAATGGATTTATCTATTTAAAGTCAAAGGTATCTATTAAATTAGCTACTATTATGGATGAGGTAGGAACATTACTTATAGCTAAAACAGATATATTAAATGTTACTTTATTTCTTTTACATTCACATTTTGAGCTTGAGTATTGAAAAAAGTTTGGGAACATCATAGTTAAAAAGCGTAAAACTTCAAAGCGTTGAGAAAGTGTGGATTTTGCTAAAGAGAAGGAAGCTTTGAGAAAACAATGATGAAATTCAATTTTCTGGTTATTTTGAATATTAGCAGAAAATGACGAGGAAACCGTGGAGAAACTATGGAAAGTGTAATGCTGCTGGATATTATGTAACACGATGAAGATGCGCTCAAAAGGGTTAAACAGGCAGATTATCCTGCTCTTTTGTCTTCCTTTGACCGAAGACAGCTATTTTTCACCCGCTTCCTAAAGCGGATGCCACGATGAATGGCCAAGTGAGGTTCTGTCCTATTAAATGACCACCTCCGTGAAAAATGAAAGTATCAAAGGATACTTGGTTTACTTTGAGTCACATCACTACCCGTACATGTAAAATGAATACATAAAACGCCTTTTCATAATTATTTATGAAAATATCTTGATATTTTCACAAAGTTACACCTCCCAGACCATTTTCAATTTTACATTTTTCGCTCAGCACTTTGTTATAAAAATATTACTCACATTACAATTATTTCTCACTATAGAAAGCATCAGTTTCTAGAAAAATGTATAAAAGTAATTTTTAATCTTCTTAAATATTTAATAATTGCAACAACAAATTTATCTCCACTACAGTTGCCATCTTACAAGCTCCTCTCGGGTTTTTATTTTTATAATTCATCCGATAAAATATTTTCCAAGAACTTATCCTTAGAAATAATTAAAAGCATGACAATAAATAACAAACGTAATTGCGTGGCAATAAATTTCTCTTCTAGACCAATTAATTCGACACAGCTGTTTCAATGACTTCAATAACACCCCCCTGCGTTTAATCGTCAACCAATTGTCACTTCATTGGTAAAACCCATACAAAAATTACATTTGCTCGTTCATGGTTATTTATATTGACGAGTAATGGCATCCATTGTCCGCATCACGAAGAAAATCGTATTTTCCTTGTCGCGCGATTCCAGCTTATCGCTCGTCCCAAACAGAATGGTGGTCTCTTATCTTCGAAACCGCGCAAACAAGTCCGGGAAAACTGACGAACTGACTCGACATCACTTTTGCGAATTTTCTATCGGTGGTCCTTATCCTCCGCATCTTCCTGCCGCCTGCGATTTCTCTCGTAACTTTTCCCATATCCTGCTTTGATAAGAACCTGAACGTTTTTCTATCTTTGACTTTCGTTTATCGTATTCGCGAGGGATTGTTATATTTTCAGGTCTATGAATTATTTATTCGTGTCCCATTTTAACTTCGATTCGTTACCTCGTGAAATATATTGTCAAAGAACCTGCAATAATAAAATTTCCACTATTTCCTATGTACCAAAAGAAATCTGACAGTGATCAATATTATAATGGATTAACAATTATCACATTGCAATATTATTACAAAGTAACCAGTAACTTAATTTCTAATTATTTCTCCTAATTTATCTCTCTTCCATAAATGCGCTACGACTTTCAAATTTCAGAATCTCAAGCGCTTCAACTTTTATCACTTCAACGTGCCAAAAAATCGCCCCACAGTTTCATTCCAAACTTATCAATTCTTTCTACCTCCATTCCTCAGCAAAGGAAGCAAGCAGAAGATCTTAATTTCGCATCACGCGTCCCTGGAAACTCGGTCAACCCATCCACGTTCCCTCATTCCTTCTCCATCATCCTCCATGTCCTCGACGCCGTCTCTTCTCGTCCCATTCAAACGAGTCAATCGAAAGGGACCACCCTGTACAATCCGGTCCCCGCGAGCAAGCCCCGTAGTGTCGCTCGATCGGGCACAAACACGTCCCTCGCAAACGAACGTCAATTTCATCCGGCCGCGTGTACATCCTCCTCATCCCTCCTCGTCGAAAGGGTTAAAAAGAAGACCCTCTCGCCGATTCGCAATTGTCCATAGCCGCGACAATCCCCCGTCCGTCCCTCAATGGCCCCGTGTCCGAAACGTGCTTGCCGCTTGAATAATGCATGCCATGCGGCGTGTATCGAAAGCAACCTTTGGATTAAAACTACATCGCCAGAGGGAGAAGGAAGAGAGGGGTGGGAAGAAGGGCACGAGCCCTTCTTGACGGTCCCAGGTATCGTATCCGAAGACACGGCGCGATATCGGCCTCGATCCGTACCGGGGCCCGTGCGCCGGCGACTTGTCCCTCCTCCTTGACTCGTCCGGGGCCTCGTTCGAATATCCCCCCCATACTGGTCCCCGTGCTGGTCCCCCTGCTAGTCCCCATGCTGGTCCCTCTGCTGCTCCACATGCTGGTCCCCTAGCTCGTCCCCATGCTGGTCCCCATGGTCGACGAAAGGGGGTCCCTTCGAGTCAACCCGCCGCCCACGCAGCACGCTCGAAGCCTCTCTTATGTTATGCTAATAACGCCGACGAGAAACATCGGACCCGATACTGACTCAGCTCTTGGATAAGATAACCCCCCGAAATACCATCGTCTTCTTGGCGGGTAATTAAGGTATCCCTTGGTACCTATAGGGCAGGAGGGCGTAGGTGAACGGAGAAGAGATTCTGGGCGAAATTTTGGCAAATCTTGCGGCACCGTTGAGAATACAGAGAGTATCGGAGATAGGTGGAATAGAAATCGAAGAATTAAGCTCTTGCTTCGAAATATCTTAATTGCCGTGGTATTTCGGAGTCAGTTTCGGCTTGGAATTCTAGGGGAAAGATGGAACTCGTGGAATGCAGTGGCATGGGTTTAATTAAAGAGTCAATTGGGAGGATATTATCGTTATGCGTTTTCTACGAGATCGAGGGAAGGGTGAGGGATAGAGGGAGGAGAGGTGAGTTTGCAGAGGACGTTTTGGATTTTGAGGGTGGAAGCGAGTTGGTCGAGATTCTCGTCCTTGGGGCGAGTCAGATGGGGTTGTCTATGGATCGAGGATTCGTCGATCGTCTCGTTGTGTATTCGAGCGGAAGGACGTTACTTTGCATGGGTGGGCGGTGATAGACTTAATGGAGACAAGTCGCACGCTGTAATTTGTTTGTCGAATAAACGTTTCGGACGTATTTATCGAACGAGAGTAAAAACGAATATTGATGGGGAGAGAATTGGAAGTTATTGTGACGGGTGCGGAAAGACCTTGAGTTTTTCCGGGTGTGGCAAGGCGTACGGTGATTCCATGGGTGTTTTAGCTGCTTTATCGGGATGGAATTATTCGTTGGAGGCAAAACGTCCCTCTCATGACGTGAATATAAAAAAAACAGACTGAGATTGTGGATATTTTCTGAACAAAGTCACGGGAAAATGGTATTTATCGACACGGAAGTACATTATTTAGAAAAATAATCTATTGTAGTGTAATATCTACAAGCTTTTGTACTTAATACTGTAGAGACCCTAAATATCGTACTATTGATTCTAAATATTACAAGCATTATAGGAATTCGCATTGCAGGAATTCGTGTTATGCGATACTCTACCCTAATTCGTGCAATCCTGACAAATACACCCTCTACAACCTCTCAGTTTTAACTACTTATCATTTCATTGCCCTGAAAGTATACAGACAAACCACCCCATTCGGTCAAAAGAATCGCCTCTCAAAACCGTACCCTATATTCTAGAAATAATTCTCACAAAATCATCCCTCTGTCACCAGACAGTTTAAAGTACTTGTCATTTCATTGTCCTAAAAGTACACAGAAAAACTACCCCATTCGGTCAAAAGAATCACCTTTCAAAAACATGCCCCATATTCCACATATAACTCTCGAAAAATCACCCCCAACCACCAGTCAACTTTAACTGCTCCTAGTCATTGCATCGCCTCAAAAATATACAAAAAAGCCACCCCAATCGATCGAAAGAATCACGTACCAAAAACGTAGCCCAGATTCTTCATAAAACACTTCCAATCCAAGAAAACTGCACGACCGCAGATCAAAGGTGACTTCTTCTCAAAAATAGCCGTAACTTCTCAACCATGAATTGCAGCGAGAGGAGTGCTCGAAACGAGAGCAAAGGGAGATGCTCCTCCTGAGGATCGTTGGCGGGAAGTCATCAGGGGTTTCGGCTAGAAGAGAAAGGACGAGATACTCATGGCGGTAACGTCGGCAGTGCAGCACTGCTATGGGGCAGAAGTTGCCAGCGGAGGACAGGATGCAATATCGGTGCAATATTGCTCGAATATATAAGGTCACGTCTATGCACCGGCGCCCCGAAATGGCGGAGCGATACCGCAAACTGTTTCTATAACTCACTGCGAGAAAGAAAGAGAGTGGAAAAGATAGCGCCGTGGCGGCCACGTTTCTTCGTGCTGGACGAAAAGTTCTCCACGAGGGTGAATCACAACCCTCTTTCTCTCCTTCGATTCTTTTTTTCCTTTTCTTTGTGTGTGTGTTTTTTTTCCAAGAAGAGATTGGCTTGCTCGTTGCTTGGGGAATTTTACGTTTACTTGGATTGAGTTGGATCCTTGATTGCTGATTTGAATATTGTTCCATGGACGATCGAGCTCTCGGAGGATTTTGGAAGTTCGTTCTTGGGAAGATTTTACCGTTGGATTGCTAAGTCGATGAGCTTTTGCTCCGAATGTTTGAAGTTGTTGCGGTGATTACAAGTAAGGAGGATAAACTGTGTTGTCTTGAAAGGGAGAACGTTTGGTGATATTGATTCGAGGATTTGAGTTCGGTAAGTCCTCGACTTACGTGGCTTCGTGTTACGTAATTTCTTAAAAGCAAATCAGAGACCAGTTTTGTACCGTGAAATTCATTGTTTAATTGTCACAGTGAAAACTTTCCTAGTATATCTGTGAGAGGGACGAAGATAAGTGTAAGCAAAACTACACCCAATGATATTTCATTTTTTATTTGCACCCAATTGTTTATATTAGGTTGGGAGAAAATTTGCATCCCTCACCCAATGGTATTTCATTTTTTATTTGTACTCAATTATTTATATGAGATTGTCAGAACATTTGCATCACTAATATCGATCGTGAGCACAATTTAACTTACGCAGTGTTCAACTTTTGCAGAAATCTGAATTAATCGCGTAAGTTGAGAACTTTCTGTAACGTGAATTTATAATACGGCAGAAATAATATCGATACACTTTTTTCGGCGTTTTTCCGATCGGCGGAAAATGAAATTGATATGGCAAGGATAAAAACAGGAGCGATACGTCGGGCTGGAAAGAGGATCGGGGCGTTTAGAGAGAAAATAGAAAAACGTAAAGAGGCGACAAAAGCCGCGCGATATCTTGAAAAGCCAGCGAAAGACGCATTCCTATCGATTGCGTAATATCGTCGTCTTTCGGGTAAATAAAACGTCGGATCGGCGACGGCCCTCCTCTGGCAGGGGTTCGCGACCCTCCATTCAACGTGTCAGGATTTAAAGAAGGGAGGAAGACTGTTCTCGGAGATTATAGACATTAAGCTGCGAGGGAGGGTATGAAAAGTAAAAGCAAATATTATCAATTTTAGGGAAAACTGTGTGTACAAAAATGTAAATCATTTTGTGCGTTTAGCATCGTCAGGAAATAAGCTGTTTTTTTCCAACAAACCGAGCTACAATTAATTTTTCGTCTTTGGTTTTATTTCCGTGGAAAAAATTTATTTTAATACACATCCTATCTATTTTCTTTTTCTAAATACACTTTTTACAAATTTATATTTCACTTTCCCAAGATATTCACGTCATATTTTAACACTGACCTTCCTAGCCCGGTCAAATTACAAATATTAATTAACACGTTGACTGTCATGGGGGTGACCGCTGAACCCCGCTATTAAATTCAATATGTGGCTTTTTAATTGTAATATTCACGAATTTTCTTACACATTCAGTATTTAAATACTGATATTTAAAAGATAAAATCCTGCTGAATATATATCTACTTGTGTCTTTAACACTAGAACTACCGGCCTCAAATCTAACATATTTTAATAAATTAAATAAGTACTTTGAAGAAGGGGCGATCAAGCGGCGGAAGATTTGATCGATTGGGTGATTTATGTTTATTGATATAGACGTAGAATATTTATTCTATAACTCTTATATAAACTTGGAGAATTTTTTGAAAAAATTGTATACCAGTCATTTTGACTGGTTTGGTAGTTCTAGTATTAAAGTTTCTGCTGTAAAAAAATTAGATTTTAACCCCTTAAACTACAACAACGTGAGACACTCCTGGCGTGGAAAGTGGAATAAGAAATTTTTGAGTCTTTCAAAAACTACAAAATTGAAAATACCAGTCGGCTGCGAAACAATCTCATTATAATTTCTACATAGTTTCCAACATTAAATGAACAATCTCCTAAAATTCTTTCACAAAGGTATCATCGTGAATCCATGATCGATTGAAAGATCTGCTACGCTGAGAATAATTATAAATAAATTCCCAGTACGATTAATGTTAATTTAATTTTCCTCCAAACATCCCATCAATTCCACCTTCATAAACTGATCTTAGAAATTTCCACATAACCACCCCAAATATTCCTGTCATCCCTCAACGACAACCACGGCAAGTATGTCGCCAAAATCGACCAACAACGTCGAACTTATCAAAGAGCCTATCGATTCAACCTGGAAATTCGTCAGGAATCCGGTCGATCGTCGCGGCATAATTGCAAATCTCGATTACCATGATCTTAGGTGACCCGATCGTTCGATCGGCAAGTTCGCCAGCTGTGAAACGATCCCGTGGTTGTGCTACTTTCGACGTTGGAGACTCGAGCGATTGGAAATTACGCTCCTTATTCGCCACGGCACTTTCGGTAATCGGTTTTGCATTAGGGGCACAGAGGAATCTCGACGAAGGTTGGTCGTAGCGATTTCCAGGGAGAACTGGATGGTACTCCTGTTTCGCGGTAATGAGAGACTCACCGATGAAATTGTAAAATCAATTTTCCACAGTTGGCGTTAACTACGCCTCCTGGGTGGTGGTTAATGAAGTAGATCGCGGGGGTGAGAGAAAAGGGTGCCGATTTGGGCGCGAAGAAACGGTCGGATGGTGGATGCAACGAATGTGAGGTAGCGGGTCAATTTGATTAGGTGTTTGATGCTTGATCTTACAATTAGCACTCAAATTGACTTCTTCTTGAGACCTTGCACATAACTGTTTTTTGGGAGGAAATTCAATGAATTAGCTAATAAAGCTGGCCTGGAAAACAATAAAAATACATTTCTTAGTTCCTTTTTGAAAGAAACTGATAATTATTTTGTATTCCATCTATGGTACAATACATTTTTTTCCAAGTGCTCAGAGCAATAGAGAAAATACTTAGGTATACTAAACAACTTCCAGATGACACATATAGTCTATGTATATACTTTAATGTGCAAGAATTGTACAAATGACAAGTGAAAATGACTTTTCAACGGAGCAATGTCTCAAATAGAGGAAATAGTAATTTTTCTTTGAGTTTAAAATTAGTAACTTATTTGTATTCCTCTTGGAGAGCATAAGAAATTAAATCGATCAACTTTTCCCTCCTTCATTTCTTTTCTAATGACAAGATCTGAGCATATCTTAACGAACTGAATTAATGATCTAATTTTAATTATTATATTGTATATCTATGCTAATTCTACAGCTTCAATATTAGTTTATTTGAGGACGTTGAACTGGAAGTAATAGAACAATTATTTGTACTTTAGTTCTCTGGCCTTCTTTTTCTGTACTTAGAGATAATAAATCTAAAATAATAGTTCAATTACAGTCCAATTGCCTGCCATGGCAACCAGGAAAGCCCACTGTCGGCCTTATTTCTCGGCAATCCATTTAACAGCCATTAAGCAAACAATGGGAAAAAGAGTGCGAGGAAACGGGACGCAAACGCAAATATCGACGATAAGAGTTCCCCTCCGCGTTGAAGTGTAGCCGTGCACAAATTAGTGCAAAGCATTAAACAACACCGTAGGCTAACGTGCACCCCTATAGAAGCGCGGTCTTTGCCGTCGTTACGCGGTTCCTTTGATTTTCCACATTCGCGATTGACTACCCCCTTCATCCAGAAATTAGAGGAGAGAGGGAAAATGAGACAGAGAGCCGGAGGGAGGAATACGAGGGACGAGAGGAGAGAGATAAAATTGAAAATGGGGGAGGGTGAGAGATAGAGAGGAAAGACAGAGGACAGAGAGAAAATAGAGAGGTAATAGAGGGTGAATAGAGAAGGGCGACTATAAAGAGAATAGAAAACGAATAGAGAAAGAGGATGCCGAGAGAAGGAAAGAGGACAGAGGAAAAATAGATAGATAATAGAGAGCGAATAGAGAAGAACTATAAAGAGAATAGAAAACGAATAGAGAGAGGATGCCGAGAGAGGGAAAGAGGACAGAGGAAAAATAGACAGATAATAGAGAGCAAATAGAGAAGAACTATAAAGAGCATAGAAAATTAATAGAGAGATAATAGTGGGTGCATAGACAAGGACTAGAAAGAGAATAGAGAAACTATAGAGACAGTATACATAGAGAAGAAGAGAGAATAGAGTGAAAGCATAAAGATAGAATAGGGGTGGATAGCAAAGGACTAATAAAGAGAATAGAGAAAGAATAGAGAGAGTATAAAGAGGTGAAGACAGTAGCGAGAAAATAAAGAGAGAAATAGAAAACGTCCAAGAGAGAGATATGACGCAAAAGAAAGAATGAAAAATAGATAACATGGAAGGCAGAAAGAGGGTGCAAGGAAGGGGCAAAAGACAGAGAAAACGAAAGGGATAGAGGAGGCAAATGACAGAGCTGAAAAAGGGTTCTGATTGTGAGAAAGAGAATCAAGAAATGAGCAGAAAAGAAGAATAAAGACAGAAAGAAAGTACGAATTTCGAAGAAAAGATGAGCACAGGAAGAAAAGAGCGAGAACCAAAAGAGAGAACCTCGAAAAAATTAAGGGGCTGAAAAAGAGAAGTGGAAAAGGGCGAAAGGATACGGACACAGGGGACAAAAGGAAGAGCAATGGCGGGTGAGAACCGGACAGATAACATAATCGAGAAACAGAGAGGCAAAAGGACAGACACAAAGACGGAGGGTGAAGCCCTTGTATTTTTAATTGAATTCGAATGTCGCGACCTCTCCCTCCCGATTGAACTGGAAACCTCAAATTACCATTTGCCTTGTCGGGGAACGGGCTGCGCGAACCGAAGCGTTGCTCGGGTCCTCGACATATGCGTGCAATCAAGAATTGCTCATCGATGCGAGCACTTCCGCATGCACGCATCCCGGCGCACGCGAGCGAATAGCGCGGATCGATGCGCGTTATCGATTCACCGACGATTCTCGCGAACGAACGCGACCACGTTTGTAAAATCGCGCCTCGGTCTCTCATCGTTATCGCAACTAAAAGTCGATTTTATCCTGTACCCGACAAAGGAAATCGATAGGTTCGAGAGCTTTACATTAAAGTTCACTTTTAACCCCTCGTTCTTTCGATTTTACCCGTACGATTTCTTTTGTGATCGAAGGAGCAATAACTTGGAATTAATTGTTGGAATAATAATATATCACTGATTTCTGATATATTATAGAACTTTATACAATGTTAATAGCTTGGAAGTATAATATAGTATATTGGTTTTGTGATAGAACTAATTTCAACGTCCTCTGGTGGGATGATTATATTTTGATTCTATGATTCATATTTTGAATTTAATAGCTTTTGAGAAGCTTAGATTTTTGCTAATCTGTTTACCGCATCAAGAGTGCCACGTCATTGTAGGACGAGGGGTTAATGGTGTTTTTAGTCTGGCTTTATTTTTATACAGTTGAGATTGTATGTGAAAGTAATACAAATTTAAAGTGACATTTTTTTAGGAAGGTTTGAAGTTTGTCAGTAAATTTTTTCTATAGTAATTAATATACTTTTCTTACTTTTAATCCAAGCTGGCCATTTCAGTCAAACATATTCTATCAAAGACTGGATCTGCATAGAGAAATATTTGCAATCGAAACGTGACCAGTTCGATAAACGCAGTCGCGTTTAATTTGAATGAACGATCAAGTCATAGAAATTTGTCCTATGTAATATTGTACACCATAACATCGATGATTTAAAAGCCACCTAAAATTATAAGGTTCTAAATAAAGTTATCATCTAAAGCCGGAAAGTATTAAAAATATCAACGATCCTAAACAACAAAAGTACCAAAAATTCTTTAATCTCGTAAACTCACAGAAGTTGTATCGCACGTTTGCACGTGAATTTCACGAAAGACCTCGATCTTTCACGGTCAAACATTCCACGGACGAAAAGAATGGCGTGAAAACGCAAAATCTCATTACCGCCGACCCCGGCTGCTCGGTGTTTGCGGTGGGCTCGAGGAATCTGACTAGAAAGCGAGAAAATATCCGATGTGGTTACATGGTCGAAACATTAATCTAAGTCGTTGGTACGTGATGCGACGGGATCTGTTGCCCCTGATCTTTTCGCGCCACTAAAAAAAATGTGTTACGAACGCAATAAAAGCACATCAACGTCAAGAAAATACTGTCTACCGTTCGTTTTTATTTGCTTTCGCCGTAACATGTTAAAGAAATAAGGTTTATTGCTTCTAAATATTTTCAATAGAATAAAAAACTGTTGGGTGTTAGAATTTCGAGCCTTTGCATGGCGATAAACTCAGTAGAGATGGAAGAACCAAGATAATCATTTTTATAAATAGAAAATTGGTGCTTAGTCTCCTTTCAAGACAAAGATTTTTTAAAATACCTACAGCATTTGTCAGCAACGATATAGAGGCAAATATGAAGCTTTTTCTACTCTTTTTTTCCATCACCATTCGCTCGAAAATTTCCTATCATTCCTCGCGCCGCAAGTCAATTCTCAAACAAGGTGAACTCTTTTTCACCAGAGAAATCAAATGACTCCGGTTTCTAGTTAAAAAAAAGAATGAGAGTTTGAAGGACACTTTTACAGCGACAAACGCAAACACGGACAGGTGGTCGTCGAAAAACGTTAAAGCCGCGGTCGTTTTCTGCACGGCGAGCCAAACCCGCGATGCAATACGCTCGAAACGATGGCAATTTTTCGGCGAGAAAGGGTTAAACGGGGTGAAATAGCCTCAAAAGTGGAAGGATGGTCGGGGGTTTTCGTTATTAATCGAGGGATGCACTCGTCCGCGACAAATCGAGCGTCACGTTTATCGCGAACGATCGTTTCGCGGTACCACCAACCCCCGTGGCGGTTCCACGTTCCCTCATTCTCACCCCCTGCTACCCCAACGGACGTATATAACCCAAGATTCGTGTCCCGTTATGATTAATAACGTCTCCCAAAAAAGGAAGAGAACTCGTCGTCCGTGTGACACGCGAAACACCCTGGAATTGGTATCGCCATTTCCCGTGAACCATAGCAGACCTGATACGTGAAGGTTTTTTTTGTTAACGCGAATTTTATACGATTTAAACGTTGTTTAACATTAGATTTACGCAAGCCGTCAAATCGACGACTACCTCTTTTATTTCTCTTCTTTATAAACATTTCTCAAAATTACACACAATCTAAGCAGCAGATATTTTAGTGCATTATATAATACAATAATTATTTAACAAACAATTATCTTTGCAGCTTGATCCTTCCTTTCCTAAAGTCCTTATTTAATGTATTGCAGTCTATTTAACCGTTTGAATACCGGGAGGGTTTTAGAAAATTACTTCGAAAAAAGCCAAAAGCCACTTTCGCGCTCTTGAGATTTTATTTCAAAATAAGCTAAAGTTAGTGTTTTATTTTATGTAGTGCACAACAAGAACAATCTTCTCGTGCTTGTATCCTAATTTGGAATTACTTTATATTATAAAAGGGAAACCTGATGGATTCTTAACAAAATATCTTAACAAAGTCTTCCTTCAATTGTCAACATTGAAAAAATGTCCTGGGGTTTTTCGACACAAAAACTGAAGAGCGCGAAAGTGGCTCGTGGTACGCAAACGGTTAAGAAACATACAACATATTATTTAACATAATCTAACTTCCACCCAAACTCCTCTAGAGTACAAATACCTACTGATAAACGAATTGTCCGAATTGTCAAGCCGCAACAGCTTCCATTATCCGCTTCTGTGTAAAACAGGAAACATTAGAATCAAATAGTTCCCAGAGAATTTCATTTCCAACTTGAAATTTCCAATCCCAAGGGAAGCTCCGAGAGAAAAGCTGTTGTACGATTTTAAGTGAAACTTCGTAGATATCTACATGGATACCCCGTGAAGGATACGGCTAAGTGAACGCACATCCTCGACGCTGTCGAGCGACGTTATCAATCAACGTATCGATAAGTCTCGATCGGTTCGTCGAGCAGAAGAGCATAGGGGCGTCTCGCGAGTCTCCATCCTCGGACGAGCGCGCATCGACGGCGTGCGATGCCCGATAAGCGCGTCGCGACGACGTGACTCGCGGAAAAAGCTCTTTCTCTCTGCTCTCGTATTCTCCTCTTCCCTTTTTTTTGTTGTCTGCCTCCTCTCTCTCTATTTTTGTCTTGCTTGTCTCGTCTCTCTTCCTTCTTGCTCCTCCATTGCTCTATCTAGCGCTCTCTTTACTCCTCTCTGCTGACTGCATGCATCACTTCCTTTTTTCTGCTGTCTCTGATTTCTGCTTTTTACTTCGATCTCTGTTTCCTTTGATTCCGCATTTGCTTTTTGTTTTTTTGCTATTTTTGTTTTACTGCTTCTTTTCACTTTGATTTTTGCAGTGTTTGCTCTGTGTTGTGTTTCTGCTCTTTCTGTGTTCTGTTATAAGAGATTAGCCGGTTGTCTATTTTCTTAGTATTGTTTTCTACTCTGCTTCTTATTCCATCTATTGGGATTTCTGTTTGCTTGACTCTGTCTTCTTTGACCTCTATGTTCTTTTTCACGTTTAAAGAAATGTAGATGGAAACTATTCGGTGGGAGTACGATAAAGTACGCACATTCACGATTTAAATGACATAAGAATCATCCTGATACGACCACTAGAAGCAGAGTGACGAAAATTCAAAGCCAAACCTGCACCGCTGATCTGGCCGGCATGATCCCTCACCCAGGGTCCTTCTAAAAATGGAACATTATCGTCTTTAAAATTAAATATCTTGGTTGTTTCTCGGCCAATTGTGGTGAAACTTGTTTCCACGTCTTCCTGAGACTTCAAGCTTTCAAACTACGCCACACAAATAGTCCTTCAACAATAAGTTTCTGTACGACGGTCCCGAGACTGAAACAAAAGCCCTTCATGTTTAAACAAACAGAGATGGAAATTCTTTGGTAGAAGCTCGTTAAAGTACGCATTTTCACGATTCAAACCACATGAGAATCAACCCGCTACGACCCCCAGAAGCGAAGTGATGGAAATTCAAAGCGAAGCCTGCACTGTTCTATTTTCTAGCTATCACCATTTTGTCATTTCCCTGCTCTCTTCGGTGGATGTTACAACTTCTTCCATCTCCGTGCTCTATTTTGCAATATTAATTACAATGTTGCCATTTTCCTGCTCCATTTTCCTGGTATCTCAGTACTGTCATTCCTGGTCTACGTTCTTCTTCCTCTTCTTCTGCCCTACACTTTTAGGATTTTCGAACACCTTCCTCTCTATCAACATTTTCTCATTCTCTCCCTCCGAATATTCGCTCTATCGATATTATTCTTCACCTTCTCTCTATTTCCTCTCTATCCCGCCTCTATTCCCTCTTCTTTTCGTGTCCTCTTTCTCGCTTTCTTCGCCGGTGTCCCCGCAAGGGCGGAGTTAATCCGGCGTTAATGCGCCGGGAAATTGGTAACGTTGTTTCTCCCGCGGGTGGTCGACGAGCCACTTTCTTTTTTCAGGAGACGTTATTCATCATAACGGGGGAGGCTCCGGGAACTCCGGAACGCGTATTGGCCTCTTCGGGGGCGGGAGGAGAGGTCGGGGGGAAAACGATTAATTTTGGAAATGGAGAGCCTCCGAGAGCTCGAGGGATCGTCGAGAGTTAAGAGGAGCATCGTTGTAATTATTCTTTGCCCGCCCAGCCGCAACCTGGGTGAATATTTTATCTCTTTCCGGTTCCCTCTTTCCTTTATACCGACGTGCTATTTTCGATAGTTGATGAAATTGAGTGCACCGGAAATTAGTTGCTTTAACGTATCAATCTCCGAACGGTAGAGGTACTGGCCTGGTTTCGGAACTTTTTCAATATTTACGAGCAACGAGAATTTTCGAGGATTCACGGGTAAAATCTCTCTTAATGAACTAACAATGAGGCTGATTGATCGACGTTTAATTAAACGATTCGGAGAGTGGAAAAATTCCTGTCGCTGGAGAAGTAACGGGTATCGTCGAAACAATATGCCTCGTACTAAATTCTGACGTACCTGAAATTCGTAATTTAACGTTTAATTGTATATAACAACCCTTTGCCCTACGATTTTTAATTTAACTTCATTCACAATATCTCGGAATGTCACAATAATTCGTAATGCCTGAAATAAAAGTTACTCTGTGACTTCTGACATTTTATATAATTGAACATCAATATTATTGCTACTAAAAATAATTTATTCCTCACGTGATCAATGATATTTTCAATTTAACAATTTTTTCAAATCTTCAAAATTACCTATTCCATTCACCCGCGTTAGAGTGTCACACGTTAAGGGTTGAATGTCAAGGGGTTAATTGTAATATTTGTAACGTTAATATAAAACAAACGTAACAATAGTTTTCTATTAAGATGAACGATCTTATCGATCCACGACTGAGGAAAAAGTACATATCGTTCTTCCAAAGATGTATTTCCTCCATTCCTTCAGCTATTCCAGCGCGTTCGCCATCGACCCCGCGCAACTTCATCCGCCAAGAATCAACGCGTTCGGAATAACCATCGCCGAGATTCGCCCATGTCGAATACTTGCACGGTCGTCGAATTTCCGCGGCACCGTGCGCGAAATTCTCTCGCAAGAAACGCGCTCGCTATGCGTCGATATGCAAATAAGCGCGAGACGAATGCCTCCTCGGCGATCCGACGCGAAATGGCTGCTGAGCGGCTATGGTGGGTATGGAGTTGAAGGCTCGTAATCTCAATCAGCAGGGGTGAGCCTCAATCTTCCGCGAAATTTTTCTAAAATTACTATTCAATTTCTCAAATCTTTCACGACAGAAACTTCACATAAACTAGAAGCTGTTAGACGAAATGACTGCATCAAGTGAAAATAAACTGCGGAACAATAGCAATTAGAAAAAATTTAACACTCTGTACGTTTCAAATTGTTACCAATCATTACTCTCAAATTTGAAACTATCAAATTTGATATCGTATATAAATACTCAAACACTCGAATTTCCAATCGACGGGGCCAAGTTCAAATCCGCTATAACCTCTGACTTTTTTTTAAACGCTTACTCAGTATTTCACAGCCTGCATCATTCGGTACCTCCAAAAAACCAGTGTTAGGCAAAATGACAATCGCTTAAAGCTGAACCGCAAGATAGCAACGATAACAGAAAATTGGTTTCCAAACTGGGCGTTTTTATATTTCTATTATAGAGTTAACTTGAAAACGAGTCGATTGGAGAATGTCCTCGACAGACAAAGGCTCGATCTCTCACTCGTTGGGACCAAACACAAATCCACCATCGCCTCTAAGATTTTTTTTCTAAATTATTGCTCTACGTCTCACAACCTCAATGACTCGGAACCCTCCTAAAATATGAGATCTTAGTCGTAATGACTGTTGCCCTAAAAGTCCAAAACATACAAAAAGAATGATAGATATATCCTCCGCGAAAATCCGATGCGCACAGCAACCCTTGAAGAATCGCGACTCCTCGAGGAGCCGGTTGCCGTTATTAAAGCAAACCTTGGCCGGAAAACATTGATTTTCCACGGTTCGTTGAACGACGAAGAGAGCGATTAACTTTGAGCGGAGAGGATACGGCGAAGAAAGCCGCTCTCGATGCTCCTCGGGAGAGCGAGAAAAAAGGGAGGCTTTGCCAAACCCGGGCTATTGAATTCCGTGATTTGCGGTTTTAACGTTTCTCCTTTAACGTCCCTGCCAACTCGACGGGATTGCGCCTGGTAATATAATACGCGCGTCGAGAGGAATGTAAATTGTGTTTAATTCGATGGCCGATTTATGCCGATCGATTCGACGGCCTGGTAGTTTTCTTTAAAGAGGCGCCCGGTCTATGGTTCCCCCTGTGGGAGGAAGTTTGAGGAATCGTTCGTTCGATGAGAGTTACATTGAAGTTTTATGAGGCACGAATTCATTGTTCCGTGGATTCTTCTTGTATTTTTTATTGTTGGAAAAACGCACATTCATGGTTGTCAATTGAAGAGCTCGATTTAACTTGATGGAGATAACGAGGATCTTGTAATGTCGGATAGACGAGATTCAAAGGGAAAAAATCATCGTAATTGCGATAATATCAGATTTCAATCGTCTCTCGCCATACTTGAATTGTGGAAGAATCTGTAAAATCATCTGAGATGAGATAAAAATCTATAACAGCTCGATCTTTCCATCCACCCGATTTTCTACCCCAGTACATTAACCCCTTGCTGCACAATTTCTTTCGTACCTATCTTCTCAACAAGTCCAAATTAAATTATTGCAAACAAATTCATCAATAACTATTGACACATCATATAACTCACAGTAATATTACTATTACAGAAATACTTTCATCCTGTAACATCTCTCTGTTCTCAATTCTTTATCATCAACATAATTGAAAATTTTCCAATCCAATTTACCGCAACTATCGCCTCACTCGTCATTTTACAACAAAGATTTAAACTCTTCCAAGCCAAAAATTTTACAAAAATCAAACCTCTTCTTCCACATCAAGTCGCATACAATAATTCACTTATTCCTAACCATCCCAGATGCGCAAACATTCCAAACATCAATTCCCACCTCTTCCATCCTTCCATCAACCACCAACATCCCCATCCCCCTTTCTCCTGACAATCTCTCGAAAATCTCTTCTCCAGACTCGCGAATGAGTCGCAATCGTTGGACTTGGTCTCGATCGAAGGTACAGGTGAACTCCCGATCTCAATCCCGACGGAGAAACGGCCTCGAAGAAGGTGGATAGAGGCTGGATGAAGAGGGAAAGGAGGGAGTCTACAAAGGGCGGCCTGCCGGGGTGGCAAAAACTACGCGAGGCGCTCGGTAGAATTTTCAATAAGGCGGGGTCGGAAGAAGAAGATTAATGCAATGCCGCCGGGGGACCTTAGGAGACGACAGCGACATGACTGTCAAAAGAACATCCCTAGAGGCGAAGTCCATTCGCTCCTGCAAGCCCACAATCTTCCCCTCTCGGCTTTCTCCCCTCTGTTTCCCTCCCCCGCGACCCCCGCGGGTCTTTATCTCCTCTTTTGTCTCTTTTCCACGATCTCTCTTCCACCGAGAGGGTCGTCTACCTGGTCTCCCTCGCTCCTTTATCCTCCTCCCCGAGCTGTCTGTGCCGGGACAGCAGAGAAGTGCATACGCGTGCAGGTGTACCGCGCCTCCGGCCAGCCGAGCGAAATAATTCCCGTCGGGGAGGAAAAAATTCTACTCGTCCCTCAGGCGAAAAACGAAAACATGAGGAAGTGATGGTACTAGGCGGGCGAGGAAGTTGGAAAGAGTTATTAGAGATCGATGGATGTTAAGGAATTTGGATTAGGAGGCGATGAAAAAAGCTGTTGCGTTGAGTTTTTGGGGGTGGGAAATTTGCAAGGTGTGATGGGGATGAAGGAAGTGAGGTAATTGCAGTGGAAAGGTTTTTGAGAGAATTGTGGAGGTTTTTTTTTATGTTTTTTTGATCGTGAAGATGTTGGAGAGTGGTTGGTGGATTGTTGCATTGACTTAGTTAATAATAAAATTATCGGCGTTGAAAGTATTATATTTTAATGTATTAAATATGTACTTTGGAGAAAGAGAAATCATAGGTGGAAAAAGGTGATAGATTTGGTAGCCTGTATTTTACAAGATCAATGTAGAATTTCTGTTCTATGAGGGTTCTATAAACCTGGGAAACTTTTGCAAAAAGTGGAAACGAGTCATTTTGACTTGCTTGATAGTTCTAGTGTCAAGGGTTGAGATTGGAGACTAATGGGTTTGAATTTAAATTCTGTGACCCCTGTGGAAAATTATTGTTGATTTCTTATTTAATTTATCGTAACCTCGGGGAATGGGGAAGTCATTTAAAATAGTGGAACTTGTCAGATTAATTATTATTAGTTAAAGTAATGTTTGAGAATATTAAAGTTATTTAATTTTCTATACTTCTTTGTAGTTAACAGATTTACGCTTTTTGAAGGATTGGTTTTGCAGCCAAATAATTCTTTTTACTTCTCGTAACGTTATCAATTATGAATTAATCCTGCCTCAGCTTCGCGTGAGATTTACTCGAGTGCGAAACTGGCTATAACTTTTTCATTGTTTCTACGTTCCCCATCCGCCAGCAAAGTGGATCCCACGTATCAAGACCTATTCTCAACGGAAGATCTCAGAAAGCTTCGAAAGTTCGCGATACTCCAACAACTTTCACCCTCTAATATCCACTATACGCTAAAAACTTCAATTCCGCGAAACGTAATTGTGAAACGGTATCGTGACTCGCGTTAAAAATAAACTCTGTATCATAACTCACCCCTGGAAATAGGTTTCAAATTCAAATCCACTAATCTCAGCTTTGGATAATCACCGAAATTCAAGTCTTAACCCTTTGCACTCCGAATTATATTTAAATTTGGTTACTAAATAGTTCCCAACGCTTTTAAGTGTTTCATGTGAAATTTACTTGAACTGAAAAATGGGGCAATTTAAATAGATAAAGGAAACAACAAATTCAAATAAATATCACCTATTGTTATCTCTTGTAATTTGCAAGTGCATGACATCTCTTGAAAAAATGTCAAGGATACAATCTTGGTTTTCTCTCGCACTTTAACATCTACTGGTTTGAACTCGAAAGTTTCAAATTCATGATTTTTACGAGCTAAATTATAATATTTGACAAAGTTAAAAATTTTAAATTGAAGAATAGAATCTTGGATGTGTCTTGCGTTAAATTAAAATCACAGGAGCCCATAGAGAGTTAATTATACTACAAACGGTGTCTCAAACCCGTCGATGGGACTGACATGAGTGCACTACCGATTTGCAAATAATAAATTGAAACCTACAGTCGATATTACGATAAAATTTCTGTGTCGAACGTATTTATATGTCAGAAATGCTTGAAATGGTAGAGTAGAAGTTCAGGTGTTTAACTCCACATCCACCACAGTCCAAACCATATTCTCGTAGACGCACAGAAACACCATACATTGAAAGCTTGCGAGAAAGCATCGTAACAGCATCTGCGACTACCCCCTAGCCACACCATGGAAACGAGACGGACCTCGAGACAAACCGCACGCCACTGTCTCTCATGGTAGTTGTTCGATCAATCACGAATGCACCGTCTGCCGACTGGTCGAATGCAAGTCTGTGTGATCGTTTGGTCTGTGGACGATTGCGAATTCGGTGCAACGGGAGGGTCGTTTTGACCTTCCGCCGATCAGTTTTGAATTACGATCGACGTTTTAATGATCTATGCTTCAACGTGACGCAGGTTTTGGTCAGATTTCGACTGGCGGAGATGATTTTGCCGGGCGGTGTTTTATCGCACTTTTGAGAATTTCCCAGCGGATGAGTTTCCGCGAGGATCTCAAGAGAAATTTGGCTTCGCGTTGCACGGTGATTGAGATGATTTTTGATTTGTTTGGAAAGTTTGATAGGGATTTTTTTTTGGAATAGGGTGAGAGATTGGTTCGGCCGATTAGAGTTGAGGGGTTGAATATTAAGCGGATCAAGTTTTAATTGGTAGATAAAGCATAGTTGGATGAAGTTTAGAGATGTTGGGTTGTTTTTGTGTAATAGAAGAATGGAAACTGTTCTTCTTTAGTACTGTGAAATGAATAATTTATCTCCTCAATTATAATTTATTTCCATAGACTGGACAGTAAAGTTAATTAACAGAAGTAGTTCTTTCTGTTTCCATTTTCTTTTGCAGTTTTTCAATCATAATTTCTATGGTCTCTTTGACTTAAACCCGCCATCTTAGGTGTATTAGTTTATAAATAGCAAATTTGAAAAAAATTCCAGCAATAACAGGGTAGGATTCAAACTCAGACTCACTAATAGTGACTCCATTGCTTTACCTCCTAACCGAGCATAATCTCTAACAGTTTCATTGTCAAATTTGAAAAAAAGCACAGATCAACTACCTATCAACACTTAGAAATCTCCGTAAATACCCATAAATACGGCTATCTACTTTAATCGAGCGTAAACTTCCTACCAACTATCCAAAGCTCACAAAACTAAATCAGTCACTTCCTAGAAATCACCCCATCGACCCATCCTCCAAATATCCATTAAACAACTCCCATTACATCGAAACTGCGTCAATATTGTCAAATTCCCCCCGTTCCTGTAACATCGCAATTACAATTTTCCGCGCTTTAAACACCTCAATCTCGCCGTTGCACCTCGGCCATTAATTCCACGATGAACCTCGCGAAAAGAGGTACGCTATCGTGGAGCAATAAAAAGAAATCTTCTTTTAACGAGTGTTCGACATCCCGATGGAAACGTCGCTCGAAGTTTTTCCATCGTTACGAAGATAAAGACGATTCGAAATGCATCTTATTGCGGCGTTAAACGTGACACGCTTACGATAATACACGGCATACATATATGAGCGCATTAGCATTCGGAGAACAGGAAAGCATAACCGGAGAAGAGACGCTCGAGTTCTAGATACGTATGAATACCATAGCAAGGCCGTTCCTATGAAGCGACCGACGAAACTTTGATCCGTATTCATACCTCAAACTCTGCCTTAAACGTGGTACCGGTGTCACCCTGGTAAATTCGTTTTCACTGTTATCTCCCCCGTTATCTAAATGTTCGTTATGCTACAAGATGGTGGATATTAACCCTTTCACTCCCAATGGATTGTACAGGTCTCAAAAAATGTTTAACTATAGAGGCAGTCAATGTGACTGGTTTGCCAATTTTACAGAAATTTTCTAAGTTTATAGAGGAGCAATACAATAGGTATTCTCCTTTCGTCTCATAGAGTACACATTATTTAGTTAATAATATTATTCACCTTTCGAGTCTGCTTTTTTTGAAGTACCCAATTCATATATTTGAATATAATAAACTTAATTTAATTTAATGCGGGTAGTTCTGGTGTTAAAGAAACTGATAATGAGAGAGATCACGTATCTCTCAGACGACCAAGAGTCTTTCACAATAAAATATAGAAAATTATATTTTTCAGTTGTAATGAAGTCCAATGTGATTGACGATGTGATATAAAAACAGTGATAAATATCAGCGAATGAAAAATCAAGTAAATTGGAAGAAAGAAATAAGTTTGGGAGAGAAGGGTTAAAAAGGAAGGGTGGATTGGTGAAGGTGGATTTGGAGCGTTGGGTCGGTGATTGTTTTCAAAAATTTTTATTACAATGGAGGAGAATATATGATATACAGCTTTGGGTATTTTGAGAGTGTTATTTGTTTAAATGATTTTTTGGGGTGGGAAGTTATTGCTACGGTAATTGACGCGTTTCACTGTTATTTACTTTTAGCTACGTTTATTTGGAAAGGATATTTGATGACTGTTCGTGTTTTAGGTAGATTGGAAGTTGTTCAAAATGAATGAAGGTAAATGTATGTTTTCACGCTATAACTTCAGAGGAATTACGAAAGTCTACAATGCATAATGTATAAAATGTATTAAAGAATGTATTTTATTGTACTTTATTCCTATGTGTCGAAGAAGCCATTAAAATAGAATCACTTTTGCTTTAAATTACAAATTGATCGCTCTTTAACTTTATGAAAATCAATTTTATAAATTACTTCTTTTCTTCTCATAGCGGTACAAGATAGAATTTGTTCTATGTGCCAAGTGATTAAACCAACCCCATTCGAACCCGAGAGAACTCGTATAGAATGTTAATTCCCATGACATCGATGGTAATTTTTAATATTTTAAATTGGAATAAGTTAAGTTACTCGAGTCAATTTCAAAGTAATTGCACAGCAAGAGAAGCGTCCGAAGTGGTTCTATAAAGAAGAAAACTTTAATACAGCGATACAAACTGTGCCCCGGGAAGTTATATTTTTACTGAAACATAAACCTTTTAAAGTGTAGCATTTCAACTTGCTTTTGCGAAAGCATCAACGTAACTCGCAAATAATTCCCGATCGTCGAAGTATCGTTTGCGAATGATATCTCGTAGTTGTGAAATTACACGAAACATAATGCGGTTTTATTATTTAATGCAATGGGATATTGTTTCGCTAATGTTTACGAGAATCGTAACGAAACTGTTTACGCAAAGAGGGATAAATAACCGAAACTGGATGCTCTATGTACGCAATAACTCGTCTGTGTTTATATTACACTATTAATATCGTTATTAATCCTTTCTGCATATTAATATGTCTCGAGTTACAAACGAACGAGTACGGCAAACATCCGCAATCAATGTATTTTAAATATCGAGAAAAAATTAATTAAAATTACACGATAAACTCCATTGAGAATAATCGTTTTCAATAATTTATCAAAAATTTATTAACAATATCGAGTTAAATGTTCCAGCAAAATATCATTTTGTTCATCGATTTGTATTCCCGGGTCACCGTCCTATCGGTAAGAAAGAAACCTGATGTCCAAGTTCATTTCACATTCCACAGATGGTGACTGCAGTCCTAACGGTCGTCGTAGATCATTTTCAAATGGAAATTATTCCACCCTGCAAAAACTGCCAACGCAAAGCCCATCTTTCTTTCAAATTATGTAAAAATTTCCAAAAACTTATTATAGAAATTTTATTAATGCAAATTACAGGATAGAAAGCAGAGTCTCAAAGGATTACTTCATCATTCCAAAGGTGGCGGACAGAAACATTGTCCTTCTTTCTCCGCGACATGACGAGCCGCGCATTCTTTCAGCAATAACTTGAAAGGATGTGATTTCATATCTTCAGAATGCTCCATCAATCTTTTCGTTATAAACTGGTACTCTTCCTCGTCCTGTCTCAATTGTTCTTGAAGCTTCCGGTCTTCCTCTTCCACTTTTCGACGACGGTCCAACTCAGCGCGCTTTTGTTGCTCTTCAAGCTCTTTTCCATAACGCAGTGCCTTCTTCTTAGCTTCTTCTCGAGCCTCTGCGCACAATTTTGCATCCATCTCGATCTCTTTCTCCAATAACTCGCCCTCCAGCATCCGCATCTCTTGTTCTTCTTGTTCCCTTTCGCGTTTAATTTTAACCTGTTCCTCCCTTTCCCGAAGAACATCGCGAAGATCCTTTTCTCGAAGTTCTTTGACCTTTTTCATTGTCTCATCGCGCCTCGCGTAAGCTTTCTTTCTGGATTCTTCGATTATAGCATCGATTTCAACCTCTCTTCTAGCCTCCTCTCTACGAATGTTCTCCAGGTACTGCATATAAGCCAGCAATTCTTTCCGAAGAGTTGCGCTAGATTTTCCAATGTTAGCCTTCTCCTTTGCAAGTTCCTCCTCAGCCAAAATTCTCAGCTTACGATCTATCTCTTCCTCCTCCTTCGCCTTCTCAGCTAAACGTCTCTTGGCAATGACGATCTGCTCTTCCAAGTCTCTCTTCAACTTCTCTCTATTTTGTCTCTCCCTTTCCAAGTTCAATGCCTCATCTCTTCGAATTTCTTCCCATAAACGTTCCAATTCCTCTCGTCCTTCCCTCTGTGCCTCTCTCTTCTCCTCTACGAGGCTCATTTTTCCCGTCATTTGCTGTGCCAGGAAGCCCTTAGTTTCAAATCGTACCAAACATCTTTTCTTCTCTTCTTCCACATCTCTTCTCATCTTTGCCTCGACTTCCTTCAACATCAAGCCATGCCAAAGTTTATCCAATTCTTTTTCAGCTTCTTTCTTCGCCTCGTTATCAGCCATTTGAGCTAAATTGCAGAGTTTCGCCTCGATAGTTGACTTCTTCAAAAGTTCATCCCTAGCCTTTGGACATCGATTCAGATACTGTTGCATCCTCTTTGCTTCGACCATAGCAAGTCGTTCATCCTCCTGCTGTTTCCTGAGCTTCTCTATCTCCGTTCTCATCTCGTCCATCCGCGCATCGTCACCGTGCTGGGCCTGATCGACGACTTCTCGCATAAGGCCCGTTTCCTCCTCGAGCATCAGCACACGTAGCCTCTCCCTTCGCGAATTCAAGCTGTCCTCGTACTCCGCCAAGCCTGTAAATTAACCGGTTTCGAGTTAACGTCGATGTAATCATCGGTCCTTGAAGAATCCACTTGTAAAGGGACGACGGTTGTGGATTTCGGTACGCGTTATTAACCGGTAACGCGGCTTTGTATTCCGTGGACGGATGCAAATCGGATTTCGATCGTGACTCGAGTGGTAATTTTCATCGATCGTTCCTCCAGTTGATTTCAATGGACGATTCTATTCGAGGACGACTGAAAGTAGCTGAAGACGTTATTGGAATTGCCTTCGTTACTCATCGAAAGTACCGAATCTGGAGTACCTTAGATTCTCTGTACAGTTAACACGGTAGAAACGCAACAAAGACGCCGTTCAGGTGGAGAAAATTTCGTCAGACGCGACGTTCAATGGAACAGGGTGGGTTGGTTGTCGAAGAAGTGGTTCTTTCAAGATATTTGTTTGCAAAACTGAACCCTACAGAATCCTACAGAATTCCTTCAACTATATTCTCTCTGTACTCAAGACAACCATCGAACTCACTAAAATTTAAATTACCACGGTGAACCCCAACTAAAGACTTACGATAAGATAAAGGTCCATGCTTATCAAAGGAATCCAAGAGCAATCCTCAAATCGGTCATCGTCAACATCCTATCCACGTCAATACCTTGCTGAACGTGTCTCCAGACGTTCTTTCTCCCGATCTTTCGATCCGTGTGATGCACAAATTCGTTAGTCTTCAGTATCTGCTCGTATTCCCTCTTGTCTTCCGGACTTTCGCCAGGTGGATCGAAGAAGTCGCTCACGTCGCGTTTGACGACTCGACATCCCGAACGTTCGCGTAATCTGTGTCCATAGGAGATGTTCGGTGTGCCCGTTACATCCGGAGGATACTTTCGGGGCCTTATAGGTCCGCATTGTATTTCTGGCAATGGATGTACACTCATTGCTACGCATAGAGCGAATACGTGACGGGAAAGGGCTGTTTGGGGAACGTGGAGAACCTCCGCATGTTACTATGGTGATAGTTTTATCGAATTAACGCTAGAACGACCAAGCAAGTCAAAATAACTTGTCCACAATTTTTTCCAAAGATTTTCCAAGTTTATAGGACAATTATAGAGCAGATCATCTTTTCAAATTCTTGATTTCTCTTCTTCCATAGTACTTACTTAACACTAGATTTACGGAGTCAATTTGACTCATTCAAAATTTGATTAATACATATATAATATATTGGTTAGTTAATTTTTTAATAATAAATCTTTCATTTCAATTGATTTGGAACTATTTTCTTTGGAAAAAATTTCAATTTTCTTGTATGATTCGAATTGGCTCGCTTCAGAAAAATAGGTAAATCAATATCCGTAAATCTAGTGTTAATATATTAAAATGTAATAGATTTATCATCGGTAGTTCAAATGTTAATAGAGAGTCGTAATTATGACAGAGATCTGAGTAATTCCTTTTATTTAAATATTTGTGACGTGTTTATTTCGCCTAGGACGTAATGAAAGAGAAATAGAAAGAATTTCCTACAATTAAAAGAGGGGTAGTTTTCTTCGCGCAGACTTTGGAAATTAAAAAGATATGAAAAAATACTTTGAAATTTAAGAATATATACTATTTATGTAAGTTAAATTTAGTATCATGTCATAGTTAAGGACTCTATTATTATTTATTTCATTATTTTCATCGAAGTACACCCCCAACTTCACGCAGAGAAGACACCATTGCAAACACCGCCACAAACTCCAAGCAAAATCGTATTACAATTACTGTCAGATCTCACTCGTCCAAAATTGAATATCACTATCGCAAACAGCATAATCATTCGAGACGTTTGAAAACGAAAGCCACGGCATTAACCAGAATGAAACAGGGAACGTTAACGTCCCATCAAGCGCGAAACTTTCGGTCTTTGACGAGGACTCGTCTTTCAAGTTCATCGAGTTCACGAGACGCTCAGAGTAGTGCAATTACACGCCCACGGCGATCGTCGTAACGCGATATCTGTATCAACGTTGTCGGTATAACGATATCCCCCATTTAGGCAGGAAACTCGACGATGGAGTATCGAGCAAGGAATATTCGCAGCCGTACGAGACGAAGCTGAAAAGTAGCTTGAACTTCGACCTTCGTTTTGCCGTTTACGCGAACGACGTGTTTTAATTAAACGGCTACGAATGCCATGGCTTAAAGGGGGATCCTCCCTTGTCTCAAAGTTTATTTAATTCGATGCAAAGCAACGGCAATCGTTGCGATTAATTCCCCGGAACAAAGACTTTTTTTCCCCTTGCTGGAGGAAAGTTTGGGATCGAGGTGTTACTTTTAAGGGGAGAATCGTGGGAGGAGATGGGCGAATCTTTAAATTCTTATGGCGTGGGTGGGTTTGCTGTTTTTGTAAATTGGTGGAAAATGCTTGAATGTGAGGGGTATCCTTTGTATGATTAATCGGTTTGCCTGGTTTTGGGTTTTTTTGGGTTGTATTTGGCGCGAGAGGAATGTTCTTTTTGTGAAGATTAATTCGAAGGAATTTGAAGGGATGTTGGACATGATTGGCCGACGGTGTTTTTTCTCTTTATTTTAATAAGGCTTACAAAGAATTATTTCGATCACTTTTATTGCAAAGTCTCGAGTAATTTGTACTTTATTTCTCACAATATCACTCAAAGAAAGCTCTGCGTTTCAAAACGCAAAATTCCTTCGTCCATTGAATACATAAGTCTGAACCTTATCAAACGTCAACGGCACTCGAATATATCATTCTTCGATCTGAAAATCGCACAGTCGCAAATTACTATCGCGTCAGTCAACTTTTTCCGGAGCTTTTGTAAATTACCGATGGATGGAGTTTGATTTTTGCAAACTGGCAGCTTCTCGAAGGTAAAAATTCGAGAAAAAGAAATAATCGTGGATGCGAGAGAACGATTTCCTCATACTAACCTGGCGTAGGGGACATCATGATCATCGAGGTGGTTCCCCCGGGCAAGAGGCCTCGCGCTGAAGCCTGTAAATACTCCTAAAGAGTGTATTTGTGCGCTTAATTTTTGATAGTGTGGGGTACATGCGGAAACGCAGGCCCCATGCATTAATTATTCAACGAAAATCTATCAAATTCAGGTTGCGCTGTCATAACTGCCGATTTTGACGGCTCTGGCTATTGTGACAAGGATCAACACTACTTCATACGGTGTTAAATGTGGCCTATGACGTACAAATTATGGCGGTGCATTTTAATAATGTGCAACGAGACTTGGAAAAAAAATCTAATTCTTCGTTTCTGTCATCGATATGGTAGAAACTTTTGACTAACCTATCTGGCCCTCTTTTAATGTCTTTAAGCCATGATATCTCTAAAATACCATAACGAAATTAACCATGTAATCTGATTCACACAACGATCCTCAGCGTTACCAGAAATTGAGGTATGCAGTGGCGAGAAAAATGGACTTTGAAATCGTAATTATCAGTTGCAACCCTCTTACTAACAGCTCTAGAGGACTTTTCAAATATTATCTACAATCTACACTTGTTAAAAACTTCAAACATCTAAAGATCTCGTCATCAAAATATCAAAGAGTTTCTAGTGAAGCCACAAAACATAAACATAAAATGTTGGATCCATCGTCACCAGCGGTACCATAATGGCGGCAAGCAGTTCCCGTGAAGGCTACCCACGAATTTCTTGACTTAACCTGAAAATTTCCACCTAGAAACCTTCGAAAGAGTCACTTGCAGATGCGTGCAACGAGTACATCTAATTCCAACGCGAAAAATGGTAAAGAATCCTCTCTTGAGACATCGACGGTTCTTATTGCGAGGCTTAACTTACCCTAAGTGTTCCTCCGTCGTTGGAAAGTATCGCTGGAGTAGATAGAGCAGCTGAATTGAAGACTTTCACAATAGCAAGTGACTCGACGTTCGCGCAATCGTCCGAGTCTTACTTGAAACTGCTCGAAATGATCGCCTGAAAGTCATTGGACTCCTGGAGAACATTCCCAAGCAGCTACGAGTACCAAAGAGACTCTCAAACAATGCTCAGAGATGCGAGACTCTTCGTCATCTCCGTGAGAGTCGATCGTTTGCTCGTTAATAGCTCGTAGATACGAAGAAAACGACAGTTTGAATATATCGTAACAATTTTCTATTTAATTGCAATATATATATATATATATGTATATATAAATTCTTTTTATACATTTTCGTGCGTTCAATCTCACAATTGGTTTCTTCGAACGCGACTCGTGTGGTGTCGTTTGATTGTTCATTGTCGTGGAGAAATTTCTTTTAAGGACAATATGAATTTTCTTTTCACGAGACCACAACGAGTCGTTGCGATGGAAATACAGGCTTCTAGTCGAAGGCGGACATTAATTCCTTGTGTTACAACTAGCGCCACGCGGCGGATGGTCGTGACACTTCGATGATTGGAACTTAATTGAGGTTTAACCCTTCAGTTTCAACCTCTTCAACTGATTCAAACTTTTGATTGGATAGGACTGGCAAATTTTCGTGTTTCGTTTATTGTTAACGATAAAATCCTTAGATTTCTCAAGTAATACTTGTGGTAAATAAAAGTTTTTATGATTAGATATCAATGTAGAATGATACGAATGAGATTGTCGAAGGGTTACTTCCATCTTGGTTTCAACGAAAAGCGGAATGTCTCGCGAAAAAGCGCAACGATTAAGTCGAACAGACGAAAGCGTGGAATCAGAGACACTTAGAGAAGGAAGCATAAACACGTAAATTGGGAAGAGACAACGTTATTTATCGGGTTACGAATAAATTCAAGAATAATCGAATACGCACGATGACACTTATAGATACTACAGATACCTTATGGAACGAAATATTTCTTTTTTCTTCTTCTTCTTCTTCTTTTAACGAAAAGTACAAATACGTCCGGATAATTAGATGCTAAGACATATACGTAAAGGGATAAAGTATATTAATCCTAGGTTATAAGTATAATACAAACTAAAATTAAAGTGTTAAAAGTGGAATATCAAAGGCACAACTTCGTAACGTCGTCGATCGATGTACAGGGTGGGTCAATACATACTGGGGTCTTTAATCTTTTTTTTTAATTAGGAATGCAATTATCCAGAAAAATGTTTACGATTTTACCGAAACAATCGTATAAAGGTATAATCTCAAGGCCAGAGATGCTCAAAAGGTACCAAAGTCATTATCAATCTTCGCGATTTTGTATTTTCGAATTTCTTAACTCGAAACCATTTTGCAAAACGTCTCATTGAATTCTTCATCAAATTGTCATCAATTGATCTTCATCAATCATACCTAAAAAAAATTATAATCTGAAAAAAGGTCTCCTCGATACTTCCCAAGCACCTCTACCTACACAAATAATAATAATACCCAAGAAATTTCAACACCCCCTCTCTAAAAACATTTCTTCCATCGTTCCGAATACTGTGCACCCTAAAAACTAACCCCTTCGTCGTCCCACCCTGTATCCACACATATGCCAATGCCACAGGTAAAAAAATAAAACGCGATAATAATCGAACGAATCGGATGTGCGTGAGGGTGGAAATCGGGGTAAACCGATCGACGAATATATTCGTCGAATCTGAGCGGAGAAGTGCTCTGAAATGCACAAGTACGTGACACGCGAAACTAACAACTATCGGCGACAACAACGATGGAGAAACTTGAAATGCGCATCCTCGAAAGTTATGGGGGTGGCGGTCTCGAGAGTAGGATTCGAGAACAAGAGAACCATCGTCGTTCTCGTCATCTCCGTTTGCATAAACGAAAGTAACGCGTAGCATTGAGCCAGGATGAAGGATCCTAGCTTGAAATACTAAGGTGTCGAGCTGGTACCCGTTGTCGCGGATGGGATGCCCGTTGGAGGCGGGACGGAAGTTGGCATCGTTGGGGGTGCGTAAGGACTTCCGCAGAGTTGATCCGCGATCCGGCCACCCTCCCGTAAACCGCTGAGAAATGCACCGTGTACGGTCGCTGGGTAATTTCGGATGGTGTGCTCTCCTAGAAGCAGATTTCCGATGTTTAGTCCTTGGATTTTCTTCCTTGAGATTCGAGCTGTTTAACACTAGATCTACCAAAGTGATCAATGTGACTTGCGCTGAATTTTTAGAAAATGTTCCTGAATTTTCTAACGCAGTTTCTTTTCCAATTTTCTACGTTTAGTTTGAAGACTATGAACGACTGAATCAAACGAGTTTTTCATCTCATTGCGATATATTTATTTGACAACTTTAAATATATTGAATTAGTTGTCGGTAGATCTAGTGTTAAAAGATTTAACACTTTGAGACTCTGTGGTTTCATGATCTGGCTGCATTGGTTTGACGCGTGAAGAGAACCGTATGCAGTATTAACACATTGAATGCCGTTGTTATTTCGTTATTTTATCATTTTCATTGATATGAAAATTTTTGTATTAAAATCACATCTTTAAATAGATAGATGGAGATTGTTAAAATGATTTCTACATTGCATTTTTCAGTTTGCAATATTTTTTACTTTCAAGCTCAAAATAATTTCATTCTTATTGATCATTTGCTACACAGTAACAAGTGATGCGGCAAATTGGATACGAAATTTTCAAATTTTGCGAAACCTACAATATTGAAAACATCAGCAAGACAGAACATGATAAAATGATTTCCATGATGTTAATACGAAGTTAAATTATACCATGTACCAAGTATCACTGACAAAATTTTATTTTCTAATTCTCAATTAAATTCTAGATTATTACGAATGCAAGGCAAGGAATTGCTAAAAATTAATCTAAAGCTATTGTAAAGTTAACCGTGAAGTAGGCCAATTCAGTAATGATTCTGAGCAGCGAACAAAGAAGAAAGAAGGAACAATTGAATTACACACCAAGGACAAAGAAGAAGGGCGTTTATTAAGATCACGAGGAAGCAAACCGAAAGGTAAATATTTACCTGCGAAGAATACCCTCGGCTGTGGAGGTGGCGCGCCAGGAGTCGGAGGTGGTGCTACCGGTGCCGCCAACAGATCGTAATCGCTGCCGGAGCTACCGACCGCGACGAAGCTGTAGGACCCACGGGCCCACGGGTCCGCTCGCCACCTCGTCACTACGCTCTCCCGTGGCTGAGGTACCACCTGGTTCCCAAAGATTCCCTGAAAGAATGTGCGATCGTTTCCTTGAACGTCCGGAACCGTAGCTCGGTTCACAGATTAAAGTTTAAAGGACTGAACGTGCGATAGATACGTGCCATATTCTTCAATTAAGTATAAAGGGTAAATCAGATTAATTTAAAGGACATATATAGTTAAATATAAAGGATATTTCAATCAGTTAAATATGAATGATATCTGAGACAATTAACTGTAAAAGGTATCTCAGTCAGTTAAATTTAAAGGACATATTAGTGAGTTAAATATAAGGAATAGCTCAATCAATTAAATATGAATGATATCTGACACAATTAACTGTAAAAGGTATCTCAGTGAGTTAAATTTAAAGGACATATTAGTGAGTTAAATATAAGGAATAGCTCAATCAGTTAAATATGAATGATATCTGAGACAATTAACTGTAAAAAGTATTTCAGTCAGCTAAATTTAAAGGACATATTAGTGAGTTAAATATAAGGAATAGCTCAATCAGTTAAATATGAATGATATCTGAGACAATTAACTGTAAAAAGTATCTCAGTCAGTTAAATTTAAAGGACATATTAGTGAGTTAAATATAAGGAATAGCTCAATCAGTTAAATATGAATGGTATCTGGGACAATTAACTGTAAAAGGTATCTCAGTCAGTTAAGTTTAAAGGACATATCAGTGAGTTAAATATGAAAGATATCTCAATCACTTAAAAATAAATGACATCTCAGACAGTTAATTATAAAATGTAGGTATCGCAGTCAGTCAAATGTAAAGGATATCTCTGTCAGTTAACTATAAAGGAAATCTCAGTCAGTTAAATATAAAGGATATCTCATTCAGTTTAATATAACTGGTATCTCAGTCAGTTAAATGTAAAGGATACTTCAGTCACTTAAATGTAAACGAACTACAGCCGCAGAGTTGAAAGCTAGAACTAACAATTGGCAAGCTGGGCTTTTAATCTGCGGCACCTCCGACGGAAGTTACTAGCATTGTTATTTAATATACCAAAGCCTTCACTGTTATCCACTTGAACCTCTACAAATCACGGAAGAAATTATCATAACGATTGAAACGGAAAAACAAAACGACACATCAGCTTATCGCGTACATGGTGCTGGTATCAATTGTGTTATCTCCATTAATCTCAACTGTTCGAATCAGTTTCTTTTCGAAAAGCAGTCCCACGGAAATTTCCGACGGAAGAAAAGAAAAGGCAAAGTACGGAAGGAATCTCGTTTTCCATGCTACAGAAACGTCAGTTAGCTTACCTTGAGCACGGCGATGCAACGTCCAACGATAACGTCGTCGCTGACGTTTTCCATTACGCAGGCTGCTTCACCGGCTACCAGGGCAAGGAGGACGGGAGCTTTGTATAAGTTCCAGAACAAGAAAAGTTCCCCGCGAGATGCTGTCGTGCTTCCCACGTGTCCGAATAAATTGGCGGTTGGGTCCCAAAAGATCCGCTCGAAGCAGAGGACTACCTGTAGCGTAAAGAGAGGAAAAATTTAGTATTTAGAAGCCTCTGCGACACGGAGAAGGATTTGGCCTTCTTTGCGCTGTCTTTGAGGATGATTTTTCAAGGAAACTGACGATTATTGCATCAGAGGTCTGCGATATTTAAAAAAAAAGTGTGCTTTCGAACTACGGTCACGAATTGGAACCGGAGCTGCCGCTGGAATTACTCGTCGTGTCTTCAATCAGAACCTACTATATTATGGTTTTGTGAAAAATAAGCAAATTTGAAACAATGATTATGATAGAAATGAGATCTTAGAAGAAGAGGACTCAGATCGGATTTCCATTGTTGTCGAAAAATTGATGATGTCGCGAGTCATTGTGTGATTCCTCAGAAGACTCAGATCTTGAAAGTCAGGCGAAGATAATATCATCATCTGTAGGAAGTTATTTCTGTTTCGAATCATAGAACACTCTCACGAAATATTGAATATTTAAACTATTGTGGTTTATTTTAGTATTATAGTTTCAACTGTTCGGACTTAAATTGTCGGAGTTCAGAATTATAAAAAAATGTTGCTATGAATTTTACAACGCAGAGTACATCGTGAAAAATCGTACAGGCTTTAGGTAAAATGCAGGAAGTCAACCATCGACATACTCGAAAATGCGCGCGTGCAAACTATGGCAAATAAATTCTTAACTGCGCTTTAAAAAAAAAAGGAGCGAGAAAAATGCCGCGTCTCAGAAAAGAAAGATGTAACGGCGTCATAAAGCGAAGCCTCGCAGAAAATCGTAAAAAGAAACACCTGCCACGACGAGGCAATCCACGTCAGCCGGTGATCGAGGACGAAAAGGAGTCTTCTCTTTCTCCCCTTTCGCTCTCCACGCTGAGACCGAATCAGATTTAACACGTTTAGTTTCACCACTGCTACTACTTTGCATATCCAAAATAATCCAAATTGTTCTGTAAAGCTCATAGTTACTACTCTCATCCGAAGCAAGTAGATATTTAATTTCAGAAAATACTGTAAAACTACTTTTAATCTACTAAAAAATAAATTGGACGACTAACTCTAACCGCAGGGGGTTAATATTTCACTATCGAGCGGAATCGTCTCGGTAAAATCTTTCTAAATTATCAATTAATAAATGACAGTCCCGCAGATCAGAAAACTTGAAAATAGTAGGTGTTTAATTGCAAAAAATAAGAAATTACGATCAGCCAACTGAACTTGGTCGAACCATTTCAATCGCAAGTGGTTACTCTATCACAGCAATCATAATCATCGCAAGAAAATTTTTCTAAATGATCAGTTAATATATCACAGTCCCGAAAATTCAGAAACTTAAAAAAAAGAAGTATTTAATTACAAAAAAATATGAAATTATAGTCAGCCAGCTCAGCACAAATTCAAAAACCCATTTCAAGTATAAACGGTTATCTCTCACAGACGATCACAGTTACCTTTATGAAATTATCATTTAACATATCACACTTCAGCCTCTAAACTCAAAAAAGGGATCCGATACAAATCATACACAACAATATTGACAGTTCCTATCGACAATCGATCCCAATCTCTTTCGTTTCAAAGGCATTCGGTCTCATTCCATCGTCGACATCCACCAGGCACAGACGTACCTTCCCTGTGCATAAATCAAGGGACTTCCTCCTCGCAAAAGGGACGACATACCTCCCTCTCCGTTTGCCGGTATGTCCGGGAGCTTACCTTATTTAAATTGCCAAAGCCGAGCCTCTGAATGGCCTGAGACTTCCAGTCCGGAAGCGGCGGGTTGAAGGCTACCGCGGATGGAGGAGCGGAAGCCTTGAGGACTCCAAGAGGCAGCGTAACCAAAACGGCGTCCGCCTTGTAAACGGTGTGATTTGTATGGGGGCTGCGAGAGGGCGCAGCCCAGACCTCTACACCGTTCACCCCATATCGGACTGCCCTGGCAGCTGTGTTCAATCGAATGTCGAGTCCTTCCGAGAGAGCAACAGGTACGCACGAATATCCATTCCGAACTGCAACCCATTGCGTAAAAAGGCACGTCAATAATCGGCGAATTTATTGCTGTATTTGAGAGGGAAAGCCTCTGTGACTTTGAGGTAATGCAAGACACATTTAACCAGTTAACTGTGGCGAAAATTCTTTTGAATTTTGTGCCACGAAAATCGAGTAATGAGCATAAATCTAATTCAAATTATTTATACTCTTTTGTTATTCGTTTTATTTCATGGGCTCAATATATTCCAAACATTTTGAAATTTACAAATATATTTTACTTTCCGTCAAAATTACAATTTAAATAACTAGTGGTAGCTTTTACGCATGACGAGGATACTCGTCAAACACAGCTAACTGGTTAAGCTTCTATTCTTCAAAGACAATTTTTTACTTTGCTAGATATTATAATTTAGCTTGTAAAAACCATGAATTTCTTTACAATGCAATATTTAAAATTCAGGTTTAATTCATTATTTAAAATAGTATTACTATTATTATTTTCTAATTCTGATATAGTGAAATTGATTTTTTGATATGGCAAAAAATTCGGACTATGAGCGGTTAACATTTGGGTTTTGAGTTTCTTAAGGTGCAGGGAGATCTTTTGGGGTTTTCTTTGGGGGTAGATTTATCTCTAGGGCTGCCATTTGTCATTTGGTGCTCTGATGAAATTTGTGGCTAGAAAATTGCCTCGGTTTGTAAACTTGGTAATTTAAGTTCTTTGAAGATAGTTCAGTTTTAATGAAGTTTATTTCGATGTTGAAGTTTGATTGTTTGGTGTATTTAGTACCAAAACTATTGAAGATCACTTTGGTGAACGTAGTCATATTAGAGACGTTAGGTGAATGACAATGGGAGGAAAAAATACTCATAGGTTTAATTATGCAAATTTTGTAATACACCTCTGAAAAGTCAGAGAAATCCTTCGACTAAAATTTTACATAATTTATATAAATATATAAACAATCCGTTATTTCCACTACTACAACAACTTTTTATTGTTATCCAAATTCTAATTTCACCTTCGCATCTATCATCACAGTAATTCATAAATTAATATCCAAATTGTAAATACTTCCACGATCAATTTTAAGCAAACTCTACACCTGAAAATTAATTCGCAAGGAAACAAAAAAACCTTAAAATTAATACAAGAAGCGCCTTTTTTTCTCGTACAACGAACACCCTTGCCAATGGTTCACCATTAATGACTGACCGCATTACATTCTCCATCATCCAACAAAGCAATCGCGAAGGGGTCGTATGTACGATCAAAATTCCGTCGGCCGACGTCACTGGATACGATAAAGGCTCCATTACCGTTTAATTGGATATTTCGCGTTACCGCGCCTAAATCAGGACACCTGACGCGGTCCTAAATTCTCATAAGCACATTCGAACCTCCCGTAACATCATGGGGGCATGTACACTAATAATGATACACAGCCGTCTCCACTTAGGAGGTTAATTATGTTGATGGCTACCAGTACGCTAACGAGCACTCTCCTATCGACAGGATATGCGCGTTTCAGAAAATTCAAATTTACGTGCTCGCCCGGGTTTCAATGTGGCCTCTGAAAGCATCGTAATTCAAACGATCGCATTTGGCGCGTGCCGTTTTGCATCGTTCAAATCCCAGAATTCGTTCCTCGAAATTCTCTCAGTACAAACGTTGAAGAAAAAAGAAAGAATAGAGTTGTCTAAGTTTTATCGATGTCGTGACTCCAGGACGAGAAACGAGATCGATTTGTCCTCGTCGATCGTCGAAAAGAGACCTTGTGCCGTTTAATTAGTTCGATTCGGCGAGACTACGTGTGCCGAGTATCCTCATCTCTTTTCTCTTGGATGCATCGATTTCGCGCGAAAAGAGACACGAAAAAGAGATCGTCCGATTACGGAACGTTTTCTTCCTTCTCGAAACGCGTTTACGTTTCGATTCTTGATCGTGGTAATTCGTTAACGAACGAAACCGCCGGATCACCGTTGTTACTTTAATCGAAATCCATTTTGAGAGTCGTTACTTCTTCGCGGCGCGCTCGGTCATGCCTCGGCGTCGATTACAGAAGGCCCTCTTCGTAATAAGCGAGGGAATATTCAACAGCCAGATCGGAGAGAACGATCCGGCGCTACCGAAATTATGGTAAGTCGACTCATCCCACCGCGACTGGGAATGGGAAATTAATTCGCTGCAATGAGCCGGCTGATTCCGAGTCGACGGAAATCGTCGATAGAGAGGAAACCGATCCCGCTTAATTCTCGGGGATACCTCGACACCGTGAAATTTCTCGATCGTCAATTCCTTCGATTATTCTCTATCTTTCTTTCTTTGCCTCTCTCTCATTCCACCTATCTATCTTTCTCTTATACCTTTTGCTTCGTTCTACTCTTCCTCGTAACTTTTTCTTTTCTTCGTTTTCACGTATATTATATCTTTCCTGTCCGTTTCGTTTCGCCGTGAAACGGCCGCTCGTTGTTTCAGGACTCGAGTAAAAATCGAGACCTACACCCCACCCATCGTTATTTTTTATCGTCCTATACCTCCACGCGGTTTCGGTTTATTTTGACCCGAGATAACTCGCCTACCTTTTTATACTTTATTTCGGCACGGGATGTCTTCCATCTAAAAATCTCTGGAGAAACGTAAAAAAACCGAGGTGAACCTACTTCTTTCAACCTTCCCTCTCGTCCTCGTTCTATATCTCTTTCTCTCGTTCTTTCTTTTTCTCTCTTTCTCTTCGCATCTCCGTTTTCTCTTCACTGACATTTCCAAGGGTTCATTCAGGCCGGCTGTTGAATTTTTGAAAACTCAACCTACCGCGTTTACGCTTTCGAGTTTCCTGGGTGAAAAATGCGAGCATTTCTTAGGCTTCGCTCGAGGGCGAGGTTGAATATCGTTAGTTTGACTGAACGTACGTAACGAGGTAGCTAATTTGAGGAGAAATTAAGGCTGTTCTGGATTTTTATTCGACAAATATTGAAAGTTAAATTAGTATTTCGGTGGGACGTCGCGATGGTAATTGGCAAGGGATGGTATTAAGTTGTGGAATGAAAGCGAAGGTACGATATGTAAATTAAGAGGAGTTGCTTAAATTTGTAAGATAGTATTGATAATGAGAATGACTTTGTAGCATGTGGACTGGAGAGGGTGAGACCAGGACAGTAATGTAGAGGTTGCTGGATCGCGAAACCACTTGGGAATGGATTTTAAAAAATGATGTTTGCAAATTTGGAATGCTTGTTCTGGTTTCTGGTTAACATCAAGATAAGGGTACTTGAGAATTTCTTAATATTAAATGTAATGGGAAAGACATTCCGGAAAACATCTTGACAGTTAAAATATTCAGGTCATAACGTTGGCAGTAAGAGTATTCTTGGTTTTTTTCCTAGTCATTGCAAAGTTTTCAATATTGAACACTCGTCTTATTATAATTTATTTTGCGATTGAACTCCCACAAATGACGTCAAAGAAATTAAAGAGCCGTCATTTCAGAGACACAATAAGGCCCAACTCTTTAATTCCTTACCCATTTAAAATAATAGGTCCTAGATGAGAAATGACCATAGCAATTAAAATCGAAAAAAAACAAAATAAGTCGAAATTGCAACTCATTTTGCGGATTGGAAAATATCTTGGAAGTTAAAATATTCAAGTTGTAATGTCAGCAGTAACAGTATTATTAATTTTTTTCCTAGCCATTATAAAATTTCCAAATTAAAAATTCGTTTTATCATAATTTATATTGCAATTGAACTCCCAAAAATTACGTCAAAAAAATTATGACGCCGTCAATTCAGTGACACCATAAGGCCTAACTCTTTAATTCCTCACCCATCGGAAATACCAGGTGCCAAATAAGAAATGACCACATCAATTAAAACCGACAAAAAAAAATTCCTAATTGCAACCCCATTCGTCAACCCCATACCATTCATCACACATCACATAAAAACAATCCTTTCAGTAATATTCAACAAACTTATTTTCAAAGAACACCAAATTTTATTTATAAAACTACATCAATAAAATACCATACATCGCATTAACACAAAAACCACCAAGTTCAAATGACCACTTGTAAATTTTTCCAAATAACTATTCCACATATTCCTCAATTGTCACAAAACACAATGCAGTATCCCCTGCAATTCACTAATTCCCTTCAAACCCCTGCAACAATTAATCCCATGGAAGCATCCAGCTCGAAAGACGATTCCAAGGACGAAAGATTTTGCGAAGGTCGCGGTCCGCTCAAAGGCAAATATTTAAAGAAGAATTCGACGTCCGTGGGGTGTCTGTTGGACCAAGAGGGTGTCAAGGAGGAAAGAAGCAACCTCCAAGATCAACAAGGACGTCGTTGGCATCTTCAGGGGCAGCTTTTCTCGTTCTATCTCAAACGTATCAAGGGGGGGCCATGGGTCTGGAGAGAGCAACGGAGCTACCCTCTCGCCGCCGCGTCTTGTCTTTCGTTTGATCTTTGCTCGCAGTATTTTTTGACGGCGAGTCGAACAATTTGTATGCCGCGGTGGTTTTCAATTTACATTTAAATTGGTTGCTTATGGCGCTCTGTCGTCTCGACAGGAGTCGAAGAGTCGGGAGCGCAAGCGAGAGGGAGAGAGGATAGTGGAGAGAGAAACGAAGACAAAACAAGAAAGATAGAAAGAGAGAGAGAGAGGGGAATGGAAGAGGAGAAAGAAGAGGTGAAAAGGGCGAAGGGAGAGAGTACCATGCACCCATCGTCCTGCTCGAACAGTCAAATACTGAAACGGACCCGCGAGAGACTGGCAGAACTCTCGTCGGAGTTCAACGTACCGGTGACGTTGTCTACGTTTTTGTACGTTACGGGAGCACGTGAAAGGGAGCGAAAGACAGAGAGAAATTGAGAGAGAGAGAGAAAGAGAGAGAACCGATACGAGGAGAGGACAGCGAGATGGTTTTCTTGTTCACCCATCCGTTATATCAACATTTCAAATCGTGCCTCCCGAAGGTATACGTGAGGGAGGATGGTCTCTCATTTACCTCGTCAGGTAAACATTGATTTTCAGAATTCGGGTGCTCCGTGCCAGCCTCGGTTTTCCCGGTGAACTTCGACTCTCGCGGTCTGCCAGCGGTCTTAAACGGAAAGTGAACTTCAATTTGGTTAATGCAGGTAAATATTGCTCTGTTTACCGGACCGACCATACAGAAGGAAGTGCTTCCACGAGTGCATAATACACCGTGAGTCGAAGCTGAAAGATGATACACGTAAATTACCGATCGCCTGGAGCACAGCACGCTCCGAAACCTCGAAACTTTTGGGACTACTTCCGGCCGTACCGTCGTGCTCTTAGAAATTCAATGGTTAATGGTTTACCAACTGGAAGCTTAAAAATTTTGGATATTTTTCTATCTAATAGCCGGTTAAGAATTCATTCTTGGAGATTTACTTGATTTATCAATAAAAATTTATTGATGGCGACGATCATTTTTTTAGTTACACTGCAGCGGACGGAGATAATAAGTTGAAAGGTAGAAGATAATGTTCTATTGTACTTGTAGAGGTAACAAGGATTATTGATTCATGATGTGCGAACAATGAATTTATTATGACAATGGAATGATGCGAAATCGTGTCACCGATTTTGTTCGTTAGTTACAATCATCAAGTACTTGGTGGATGAAGCGGACTGTAGAAGGGGCGATGCGATTTTCAAGCGTTTTTGAGCAAGGATAGAAGGGTGAATTTTGAAGGATGTTTTACGGGTGAAAATGATACTTTTACTTTAAAGGTAGACTTTAGCTCTTGACAGTCACGCTTGCACGGTTTGCACACCCTGCGTCTTCAATATGTATCAAATTCTGCAATATTTTATCAACCTCCCAAGGTTTTCAAAATTCCACCAACAATCCTACTCTCTTAGATCGAACCAGTGAGATTTCACTGGTTCAACCAGTGAATACAAATCTCACTGGCGAACCAGTGAAATTTGCGTCCGCTGCCGCAGCGCCATGCGCCGTGTTTTATTTTTGAATATGCTGACGAGTGAGATTCACTGGTAAACCAGTGAACTTTGATGACCGCCGTGATCACTGGCGGAATCAGTGAGTGTCATTGGTAAATAAGTGAGTTTCCACTGGCGAACCAGTGAAAGTCCACTGGTTCGATCTAAGAGAGTAGACAATGACTCTTCCCTAATACTAAAACTAGTAGCGTAACATCTACTATAGTTAGATATACTAATAACTAATTAGGAAATATAGAAATCGAGAAGTAAAGATGATCATTTGAGTAATGTAAATTCTATAAAATAGAATATATTTGCTGAATGGCTCACTTATCAATTCAGGTTATCAAAATTTTCATCATCAGTGCATCCACCAAAAAATTATAAATATGAGGACAATTTCCGTATATCGTAGCTATTGTAAACATGAATTTATTTCTCAGACAGAACTCTTCATTTTCGAAATTCATCTCGTTCCCATTCCGTCACCGTAGATTGAGCGATACGTTGAAATTTCTCGTTAGCAATACCACGGGGCAATACCAAAGATGCAAATGTCCGTCGTAGGACTCGAGGGTATCCTAGAATAATTTAACTTCGAAAGTCTACCGTGCATGTAACGTAATATCAGCTTACAGCCATCTATCCTCGATGACTGTACACGCGGCGAACTTGGAGCGTTATTCTACCGTTAAGACCGCATTATTTTCCAACATTCCCTTTTTATCTCTTCGCGGCGCCGTTCTTTTTAGAAAACGGCACCGAGACTCTTCGTACAGTTTGCCGCACTGGGATAGTATCGAAGATGCAGGACCGCGACACGATTCTCCCTCGAATCCCCACAGAATGCTTTAACTTCGAAACTTTTCTGGATATTTCGTGTATAATGTCGTCCATTGACTGGATTCGCGCGAGAAAAGTATCGTGGATGGCTGAAAATAGTCCATTACGAGGGTAGACTATTCGCTGATGGTGAGATGGAACTATTCTATTGTACCGGGAGAGGCACACTGTTGCACTTTGAACTTTTGGATTTTTTTTTCGCAACTTTCTGAGAATATACAGTAAAGAGCTGTTTGGAATTGGTAGAAGGGGTGAATAGGAAGAATACAAATAGGGGAGGTAGAATTGTGGAGGTAGAATTTCGTCTTTGTAGAGGAAGACAGTAATTTTCGGGGTTTTTGATTGTTGCAAAAATTCTGAAAACTGTTTTAGCTGCAGATTTTTAGATGTTTAATTCAAGGCTCTTATCATCGCAATGGTAGAACTTATCCGAGTTTATATTACTTGGTACTGATAGGAGCCATTATTGGCTACTTTTTAGTAGCCGGAAGAAAATAGTAGCAAGCTGTTCAGAATTGGCACAGCAGGATAATAAAAATTATGCGAATGGGAGAGTTAGAACTGTAGAATTCTTTTCGGTTACTTAGGTTGTGGAAAAAACGGCGGTACTCCCAAAGTTTATAAATAAGTGTTGTAGGATAGTAGACCGCAGCTCAGTCAGGGCAGCCTAGACGTGCAGAGGGCAACCATGACAACACAGGAGACCACCGGAGAGTCCAGTACAGCCAGGACAACTACAGGATACCCGGGATAGGCATAGGACACCCAGGAAAGACAAAGGATACTCTAGGCAGCATTTATTAGCCTTGAACCGCACAGTCAAATAACTAATACGGGTAAACTGCAACTCAGACCGATCTAAAATTCGTCTAAGATATTAATTGTTTACTCCATTTACAAAATAGCACATTTGAGCATCATAGTACAAGCTTGTAAGTAGTACGAGTCAGTGGTAAGTCAAGCGGAGCTAAAAGTGCGCCTGAGATATTTTCATTAACTCCACTTATGAACTGAAGCTTATTTGAGACAAAGGGTCTAGGATCAATTCCAAATCCTCAATTGAATATTAATAATTAGAAATTTGGAATAATTTACGTTAAAAAAAAATAAATTAAAATGCGTATTAAAAATGTTAACTTATCACTTTCTGTTAAAAGAAAATATTAAAAACTCTACTAAACCAAAAAGCTACCGAAGAAAGCAAGCCCTAAAAGAAACGAATCCAGTTAAATAAATAAGAAAAAATCTACACAATCCACTAGCCGTACAAGACTACAATAAATTAGTTAATCGGAAGATAAAGACTTTTTTAAAAGAGCGAAAGAAAACGATAACGGCGGATAACGAATCGTAGGGGTAGTTAACCCTAATAAAGCCTCGGAAGAAAAAGGAGGAGCGTTATCTTACGTTACGATGTACTCCTGTTGCCCTTCCATTATCTTCGTCCAGCATGCTACTGAATTCAGGGATCGGCGTTCTGTATAATTTGTTTAGATTGCGATAAAGTTAATTGGGGCCTGTGCAGAATTTATAATGCCGTCTCGAAGGAGCAACCGGCGTGGAATGTGAGATTCCTAGATCGCGCTAGTACGTAACGCAAAGAGATCGATATCGGGACGATATTTATTACAATTGTTACGCATTCTGTGCAAATGAGCTTGTAACGTTGTTACCGATGCTCTCCTTATGGCTTCCGAAATGGACCGCGTAAAGACACGTTAAGATGTTCCGCGGAAAATTATTAACTCTGTTTGCGTTACAGATTTTTAATCGCTGATTTTTACGTGTACGGCTCTAAAGTTTACTCTTGCTATTTTATGAAACTTGTACTATTTTTGGAGGACGTTGTTAACGTTGGAACTAGCAACGTTATATCTGTTATATTTAAATATATTAAATAAGTATTTTTGCAAAAGGGGAAACGAGAGAAGGACGATTAGTTCAGGAATTTATGCTTCATAAAATAAATGCAGAATATTTATTTTGCAGCTCACCTAAAAGTTTGGAGAACTTTTTGAAAAGATTAGGTGTCCGTAGTTTTTACTGGATTGGTAATTCTAGCGTTAGAAGCTATTATTTTCAGTAATTATAAATAAATTTTTGCGATTTAAGAATATGACAATAAGAATTGAAGTTTCAATCTGCAATTGAAAGTCCCAGCTTTAGTTTTATTGGCATCATTGCTTCTACTGCAATTTCTGTGCTATTTCTGAAATATAAGATGCATCTATGTACATCTTTTCTCTGATAAATTATAACAAACTGAATTACTGCAACAAACTTCATTAGATGAGCTATAAGTAATTTCTCAAAGCGTAACTGAAAGTAATAAATACTAATTGATGTTATCCTTGTAATAGTATTTCGTTTCCTTGATAAGAGCAGAACATATTGAAACTCGTTAGTTAACGATGTATTTAAAGTGTTGACAAGATTAGAAACTATGATACGGTTTAGAAGCTTGCATTCAGGTGCACTCTAAACACTTTGTGCACTTCCTCCGCAGATAAGGAGCCTCGTATCGATACAACAGAAGAATAAGTACAAGTTAGAAACAGGATCAAACAGAACAGGTATTTAATAACTTCCTTCGTCATATATTCTATCGGTCGTTATGTATCTCGTCCTCTTCTCAACTTACGCCTATGTAACATAATACTAATAATATAATACAATTCCAATTAACCGCTAAAATTACCTTTCCAAATGTCTTCTGAATATGTTCCAAAATTAATAGAGCAGCCACACAGTAAAAATTCGTGGTCTATCTTATAAAACAAAAGCTACTTTATTAATCTCCCCATTCCCCCTCTTCCAAAGTACTTATACCGCACATTTAATTATAATAGATCCAAAGCTAGTAAATCTAATATTAATTAAATTATATTCATACTAGAGTATAATTTAATTATACTCTAATATAATGTAATTTTATAAATACTAATATAATTCTTTGCTCAACTTTCCATCACCTAAGCACAAATAATTTCGGCAAAATTCTACAGTTAGTTTTTCATTTTTACATAGTGCAAAATTAATTATAAATACTGAAAAATATTTATGTGATTTTGCAATATAATTGTTAAATTTTTAAAGTCGAAATTTAATGGGTCAAATACTAATAAGATTCTTAAGCTGTGTCTAGGATAGCTAGACATAGGACTGCAAAGGATTAAAATCCTCATGCAAAACGGTTCTCTAATCCTACCATTAAAATTGCATAGTATCTTGGTATCATCGGGGTTTATCGCGTTATCAAAAATGCCAGCATGGAAGCGACATCCACGGTGAAACACGTAAGCCTGCTGCACAACGCCGGTAAAACAGAAAGGATCGAAGCAGATCTTTTACTCTTCCTACCTTCCAGAAATCCATATTTCACGTAGATCATTGTGAAAATGTAATATAGACATTGTTAATATTTTCAACAAGAAAATTCACCCGAAGATTCTTATGGAAAGGTAGAAAATAAGCATTTGCTATAACGATTTCTCGAGAGACTCTCAGAGTTTCGCGATTTTGTACTTTGAGCGCTTCTTCGACGAGCATTTTCATGCACTAGAAAGCACTAAAATGCCTCCGTCGTGAGCGATCTTCAAGAAGATAATATCCGAGTCGTTAACCGAGGGATGCACCGTACCATCGCGTATTAATACTCGATTTACCAACTTCATCCCCCGAACGTGACGATAATTAAATTGGTACGCGAGAGAGCCATCGAGATGACGGAGATGCAGAGTTTAACGACTGCCAAAGTGAAAATATCAGGTGTTGATGCTTTAGGCATATATATCACGTTGTTTCTTTAGTAGGTCATGCATATACGATACTTAGAACATCTTCAAAAAACTTGATTCAATTTAAGACGAGTACTTTACAACTGATCATTTCGCTGAAGTAAGGTCCATGGCATTTTTGATCTTTGAATGATTACTTTCGTATTAATTATTGATTTAATTATGCTATTAGATTGTTATAAAATGTTGAAATCTCTATTTCTCCCTAGATTTATTAATATTAGAACTACCATGCAAGTGAAAATGACTCGTCCCCAATTTTTTCAAAAAGTTCTCCAAGTTTATAACGTAGATTACCGAATCGATTATCTTTTCTACCTATTGATTTCTCTTTTTCCAAAGAACATATTTAATATATTGAAATCTAGTGGATTTCATGCCAATAGTTCTAGTATTAACTAAAATTCTTCTTTCAATGCAGAAGAATATCTCGATCAATCGAATTAAGAACTTAAAATTACAGTGTGGTATAAGAAATAGTAAGATCAATTAAACAACTAATCGATCATCTTCTCTAAGAGCCAGCAGCTTTTAAATTACATCAAACTACAAAAGCAATTAGATGATTGTACGAAATGCAAACGCGGTAAGTGGATTACGCGAAAGTACACAGCGAGCGCATAAAATGCGCGATCGGTGAAAAGCCCCATAAAAGAATGGGAGAGGTGGGAGGTAAAAAAAAAAAGAAAAATAAAGAGAGAGAATGAAAACAAAGAGAAAAACGAAAGAAGAGGAAACAGATGGAAAAATAAGAAGATTGAAAGAGGAAGAAAAGTAGAATAGGGCGCAAGAGGCGGACGGAGCAAGAAGATATTTGAATACGACTATATACCGGGGAGTAAATCGTACCGTCCGCAAACGAGCAGCGTGCTACACAAGAAATGCATTTGCCGGCTGGCTATGGTGGGGGAATTCACCATGGCCCCTCCTGCGAGCATGGGGAACGCAACGCACGCCGAAAGGGGTATAAGGAGAACGGGGTCGGTAAGGCCCACGTACAGTGGTATGGAAATGATTTTTAGCCCTTTGAAATTTCGTACTTTCATTTTTACATTTCTCTTTGCACTTGCATAAACTTCTTCTCTTTTCACTGTAAAATGTAATTGCCAAGATGTTATACAAATTAGGCGTTATACAGGGTAACCTGTAAAATACGGATTGAGATTTACTTCAGCTAATTCTGAATAAAATTTCTTCTCAATTATCGAAGTCTGGTAGGAATACCAAAATTAATGTTACAATTAATTGCAGTTGCATAGTTTACAGATAGGTTTTATTGTTGTTAATAAAAGTAAACAATGATAGATCATTTTACAAAAGCAAACACCCGGGCAAAGATGTTCCAATCGGTCGAGAGCCCTCGACGAAGTTGAGGGCAGCCGAAAATCGAGCGTGAGGTCGCCTAAAAATTCGCTCCATACCACTGCGCGACGGTAAGGCCCACGGAAAGTCCCCTTTCGCTTCTCCCGCTGGTACAGAGCGGAGAGCAAAGGGGCGCTATCGAGCGAGCTATCTCCCACCACCCGTACCAGTTGCGCCGTAATATATAGGCCGTATCTCAGGCCCGCAAATTGCCTTTTTAAACACAACAAGACAGCCGTGCCCCCTTTCAATTTACGCGGGGCCTTTTTTCGCGTGTGCGCTCCATTCCGTCTTTCTTCCTCTTTCTCTCTTTTCTTTATATATCTTTCTGTGTCTATCTCCTGCTCTCTTTTTTGCATCTCGCTATGTTGCTCCTCTATCGTTCGGAGTTTGGGCCTTTGTTACTTTTCTATCTCTCGTTTGTGTATGTCTTTTATTTTATTTTCGTTTGCTTCCGTATCTGACTTCATTTTACTCTCCACTATTTTCAACTCAACTCTGTTCAAAGCTCAACTCTGTACATAGCTCAACTCTGTTAACAACCTCAACTCTGTCTATGGCCCAACTTTGTTCACATCTCAACACTGTCCATACCTCATCTCTGTCTAGGGCTCAACTCTGTTCACAGCGCAGCACTGTCCACTGCTCATCTCGGTCTATGGGTCAATTTTGTTCATAGCTCAACTCGGTTCACAGCTCAACACTCTCCACAGCTCAACTCTGTCTATGGCTCAACACTGTTCACAGCTCAATTTTGTTCACAACTCAACTCTGTTCATACTTCAACTCTGTCCATGGCCCAACTCTGTTCACAGCTCCTATCTGTCTATGGTTCAACTTTGCTCACAGCTCTACTCGGTTCACACCTCATCTCTGTCTATGGCTCCACTCTATTGATAGCTCAACTCGGTTCACAGCTCAACTCTGTCTATGGCTCAACTCTGTTCAGAGCTCAACCCTGTTCGAAGCTCTACTCTGTTCAAAGTTCAATTCTGTTTTCAATTCAACTTTGTTCACAGCTCAACTCTGTCTATGGCTCAACTGACACTCACAAAGATTTACTCTCACTCATTTTCCCCTTATTCACAGACTAAAGATTCACGCTAGCTCTGACACTCGTCGCCTTCCAAATCACGTATTGTAAACATCCACTGTCACTTATACAAAATTCATCCGCCCCCACTAATTATAAACTATTTCCTATCTCTAAAAAAAATCTGATAAATACCACATTCTTCTATTCCTTCCCCTTTATCTTTCTTCATTGTCTCGCACCCCACCTCTTCATCTTCAACCCTCCGAAAGAATCGTGCCATTTTACCAGTCCAATCGGCGATTCCTCTCGCACAGGGGGTATTATATCTACGAGCGCACGTCCCTCGGATTCCACGAAAAACGCGCACCGTATATTATCGGCGTAATTACAAACGCGATAATGGAGTTCAGCGATGCACCGACTACCGAAAGGAACGGCCGCCTACGAATTCGCTCGTTTAACTCGAACGACGAAAAAGGAAATTTGCGGCGGTGTCGGGGCTGAATTATCGAACGAAACTTAATTTACCGGGGAGAGTGCATCGCCACAATTCCGCGCGATCTCCTCGTCGTCCTCGTTCTCCTTGTTTCCTTTCGCCTCGGTGAAATTTGCATGCACTTTGTATAATTGATTGTAATTCCGTATCATCGTACCTATAGGTTTTGCGTGCTGGAATATTTTTCAGCCGGAGGATGTTTATTTAAAAAAAACGGCCAACGACGGAAGTAGCTGGTTAAAAGGGTTCGAATGAAAATCAAAAAGGTTGAATTGCGCGGCCAGTCGCGTCGGGGGTTCTCCTTTTTTTTCGCCCTCGCACACGCGATGCCTCGCGCAAAAACCAACTCACCCCGATGCTCATTAACCAACCTGGCTCCTTCGAAGGTAGAAAATCGTTGAGGAAGAGAGGACGAGAGAGAAGGAGAGGGAAACGGAGAGAGAGAAATGCAAAGAAATGATTACATACCACCGGCATCGTGAAATAATCCGTAAGGATCCCCCCGGCGCATTTTGCGGCTGAAAGAACCTCCCCTTATACCCGACGAAATACGTCGGCATGAGAACAATTTACTCGCATGCGCCATTAAAGTTGTAAATAATTACAACTTCGACTAACCGGCGAAATCGTTTAATCCCGTTGAAATACCTCGACGCGAGGAAAACAAGATCGGGTACCGTAATAGGAGGGAGGAAGTACGACACATTGTAGGAAGGGGCGCAACACAGAAGCCGGATAGAAATGTTTAACTTATACGCTGTAAGTCAAAAGTGTACGGTGGGTTTTCTCGGTACTTATAATTATCATTGAAAATGGTAGGAAATTGTTGAGCTCCTTGTTGCTCTGGAAGATTGGTCACAGTGGAGCACGGTGGCAAATGCGAATCCCTTGTCCTGTAATTTCTTTTGTAACTTTATATGCAATAATTACGAGTTACGTTGTGGAAATAAAAATTGACCAGCAATTTCAGATACATCGTGTAGTTAAAAATAAAAGTAATAATATTGGAATAATGTTATAGTGTCGTAGCTCATTATTATATTTAATTTGACAATTTTTCGGAGGTTTCCAAATTTTCTATTACACTTAACACACCAGGAGTGTCGCTAGTGTCGTAGGGCAAGGGGTTGAAAATGGCATTATGAACTCATAGTCCTTTCTAAAGTGAAAAAAATATATTTTGCATTGTCTCAAAAGTACACAGGTCTGTGTACCGTCAACGACTAAATATTCAAAGCAAAAAATAGTGTAATTCTTATCTAAGTCAAATTTTAAATACATTTTACCCAGAAACAGAGAAACACCTTCGACTTCCAAAATCCTACTTTCCTGCAAACTACAAGATAACGCACCAAAGAACGATCCAGCAAGATAAATACTTTGAACTAATAAGGCAAACAGATACTTGCAGCAGCATGTCAAGAATAAAATGAAGCACAAGGAAGAAAAGGATAAAACACAGCCTGCCTCTTAATCGTTTTAATAAGACATCAAGGACACGAAGATACCGGAAGAAAAATCGTTTCTCCGTGTAGTTAACCGATCGCACGGTTGACTCGACAAGATTGTCGATTTATGTTTACATCCTCGTTTTACGCGAGATCTCGATAATTAGAGTAGTTACCTATACCCGTCCAAGGGGAGAGGATCTTGCGCAGAGAAAGAGGAAGGGATGCACCACCTTCACGGCGAATGATGTCGATGGAGGATTTAAAAATGGAAGCACGAGGAGCGGCGAAGGTTTAAACGAGAGGCGATTAATCCCTTGAGGGGAATGCGGCCTGAAATTGGCGTATAGTCTTCTGCGCGTTATCTTCGATCGTAAAGCATCGTCATCGCTCGATATACTTGGAACGTTGCTTATTCATCCTCCTCACAAGTCAATATAGAGCCCGTCAGAATCTCCCGGGACGTTCTTCCGATGGATTCTCTCGTATCGCCTGGACTTTTCAACGATTCTTTAACGAGTCTATAGAGAGATTTTTCCCAGGATACTCCAAGATCGATCGGTCCTAACGATCGAAAACTCCTTGTCGCGGATGCGGACGTTCATCCTAACGTTAACTGTCGGAAATTCGAGGGAGAAAACGAGAGGAAGAGAGGGAGAGAAAGAGAGCAAGAGGGAGGAAGGGAATGGATTAAACCAGTTACCTGTTTCCTCGTGATAATTTCAATCGGGGGCAAATTTCACAGCGTTTCAACGACGATATTACCTACGGTTAGAATCGACGTTATATGCTCGTAGGATGAGTGTGCAGGAGTTCTTGCATCCCTAGATGTAGGCAGCACTGCGAGCGGCTACGAGGAAATGTAGAGAGGATGAAGGTGCTTTGGGAGAAGTCTTTGGAATTTCTTTCGGTTGGTTGATAGGGTGACGAGAGGTAATTGGTGAATCGTGAAGGTGTCGGTTTATCGAGGTTACTTGGATTAATAGAGATAAAGGCATTGCAGACGTAGTTCATGTCACTCTGGGCCTAAGCCTCGGGGAATAAGCCATGTCTAGAGTTTAGATTATACCTTCATCTTGTCAGCATTGCAGCTGGCTTTGCTGAGATTAGAAACACTTAAGATAGATTCACCTAAATCGAGAACATCGCGGGGTAACGGAAAATGGAATCGATGGTTTGCTGATCTAGAGCATCCACATAGATCCTCTGGTGTCCAATAATTTTTGTTTGTAATTTAAAACACAGATTCTTAGTCTAAATCGTGGTTAGGCCACTTACGAATCATCAAGTCACACAAAACCTGAGTAATTTCAGCACATACGACCCCTTGCCATGCAGAAACGAGTGTCACTCATACCGCGGTAAATGGGGCAGAAATTTTGCAATTTTTTCATACATCAAAAATCACCGATCACTTTCTACCTAAATAATTTAATTCCGAGTTATTGCGGAAGCAGTCACAAAAGCAATCGTATGGCAAGGGGTAAAGTCCACATAGATCCTCTGGTGTCCAATATTTTGGTTTTTAATTTAAAACACAGATTCTTAGTCTAAATCGTGCTTAGGCCACTTCCGAACCATCGAGTCACACAAAACCTGAGTAATTTCAGCACATACGACCCCTTGCCATGCAGAAACGAGTGTCACTCATACCACGGTAAATGGGGCAGAAATTTTGCAATTTTTCCATACATCAAAAATCACCGATCACTTTCTACCCGAATAATTTAATTCCGAGTTATGATGGAAGTAGTCACAAAGCAATCGTATGGCAAGGGGTAAAGTCCACATAGATCCTCTGGTGTCCAATATTTTGGTTTTTAATTTAAAACACAGATTCTTAGTCTAAATCGTGCTTAGGCCACTTCCGAAACCATCGAGTCACACAAAACCTGAGTATTTTCCCCACATTCAACCCCTTTCCCTACAACAAGTGTCACTCACACTGCGTTAAACGGGGTAGGAACTTTTCAATGTTACCATACATCAAAAATCACTGATCGCTTTCTACCTCCACAATTTGTGTTACTTCAACATATATATAAAAAATAATTCCGAGTTATTGAAAAACAATCACGAAAGAATTCACCCAGCAAGGGGTTAAGCAACTCCTCCCCTACCCAATAACACCTTACCCACAAAACTACGATCCAAACGAATGAAATCCAACTCAGAAATGAGCTCCCCAAATCCCAAACTCCTCTCACAATCGCATTCAACCCCATCGTTCCAACATCGCGAAACAATTGAACAACGAGGAACGACGCGCACGTCACTCCCCATAGCCCAGGGCGTCTTTACGACGGTCCATCGCAGTCCGTGCTCGTCGAGGGCTGCGCGTAATTGAGTCAAAATTATTTTCAAGCGAGCAACGCTGCGCGGTCATTACAGCGGTTAGCCTCAATCGAGGGCGGTCCGCCGGAGCGAGCTTTCCGGGTGGCAACTTTTTCTGCTTTGATGATCACTGTCAGTGGGCAAAAGGCCGCTTACGGCTTCGCGCATCTCACCTCGCGCGTCGGTCCATCAATCTCTCGTAACCCACCGTGTGCCGTTTTTACCGGTTGAAATTTATTACGGCGTAGCCCACGCTCTCTTACCTCCGCCGCCCCCATCGGTGTGCGCGCTACCTTCGCAGGTGTGTCCCCCATCGACGCGTATCCTGACCATGGTGTACACTTTTCTCTCCTTATGGTTCAACTTGTGGACTTCTACCGGTATCGGACCAACGACGACGAATCTCCGGGGTAATCTTCTTGGTATCGATTCCAAGATGATTACGGGGGATGAGGGGTGGATGTACTGGGAAATTCTCGGTCTAGGTGAAATCCCTTGGCGTTCGGGAATTGAGAAGTTGTTGCGATTTTATGGATTTACGGATCGGTTTGGGGGGATGGTAATTGGTGGGAGTTTGGAGTCGATGGACTTGATGGAGGTCTTTGGGGGTGGCAGGGTTTGGTGAGATAGATGTTAAGGGTTTTTTTGGGGGATAGTGGTATGTATGATGATGGGAAAGTGAATGGTTAGTAATCTTTGGAAGTTGGGGCCATCTGTGATGTTAGTTATTGGCAATTTGGTGGAAATTTGCTATTTGCTATTTTGTGCCATTTCAATAGAAAATTTTGATAAAATTACATTTTTTGGGATGTTGCGAAGCAATAAGTTCAGCTTTTGTAATCACTGATATGGTGAACTTAGGATGTCTACTCGGGTGGGGCATCGGAGTGCAGAAGGTTAAAAGTTTGGAAGAATGATAAATGAAATATTCAAATTGGTTTATTTGAATATGAATTCAAGGTATTTAATTGATTTGTATTCTCTATGGCGTCAGATCTACCGAGTCCGTCGAAGTCAATTTTTTCTATTAACACCAGAACTACCGAACCAGTCGAAATTTCTTTTAACCTCTTGATTCCTCTGTTTTCAGAGTACTTATTTAATATATTGAAATATAATAGATTTAACACCAGCAGTTTCAGTGTTAAAAATACTGGATTAAGATGGGACATGAATTCATCATCTTTTTCACCATTTAATTTTTCTTCTTCTAAAGTACTTATTTAGTATATTCAAATATATTAGATTCACCAGAGTAGTTTTACTCTTAAGCTCACAGAAACCTCAAATATTTACGCTAGAATTTCTCCCTCGAAGTCCCCCCCAAAAAACGAGTCCATCAAAACCTACGTCCACGAAATCTCTCAAAGGCAGCCGAAACTTTTGTATGAAAATATATATATATATATATATCTCAAAAAGAAATAAGAAGGCAAATATAATTTCTAGCAAGTTCGATCACGGCAATATTTACCTTGGCTCGTGTGCGAGATCGTGCTGCAAATACACGGGGGAGTATTGTCGTTACCATCGAAAGGAAACGAGAGCAAGATGAGAGGAAGAGGCAGAAGCGATACGAGGATGAAAATATGTAGAACAAAGAGGAAGAAGAACAGGAAGAGGAAGAAAATAAACGATGTAAGAGAACGACGGATGAAAATGTTGGTGGTCGTTTCATCGGACATCAACGATATAGATATGTATCGCTTTACGTAAATATAGAGAGGGATGATACTATCAAAATGATCGTTATGGAATCCCCGGTTAGAAACGTTCCTCTAAATTTATAGGAACTTTGCAGGCCATGAATTCTCAGAATTATCGTTCCGATTGAGATTCTACACGATGGAATCTCTGTAATGCGTACTTTTATCCGTCACAAATGATCGTGCTCACGGTAATGGCTAGGACATTATTTTGCCGATTTTTACAAAATCGTTCAAAACGGCGACGCGTACGGTTCTTCGATCGTCGCATTGCCAATCTGTATTCAACGTCGTCGACATTTGTCCCGTATTTGCTAACATTACGCGTACCAATGCCGGTTATACGCGTTATAGTATCATATAATATCTAGATCATTTTAATGGACATTCGAGAAATCGTTGAATCGTTTCAACCACGATTTCCATCGATTTACGTTTATTTCTTCCATCGTCTTCCTTCTTTTCTTCGTCTTTGTCGTCGTTGTCGTTGCCCTCGTCGTAGTGGCCATTGAACAGGCAGAGGAATCACGATCTCTCGTTGAGTTTTCTACGTAAATCGGTAGTTGCACGCGATGAAATTACGAGGACTACTGGCTACGAATCTTTGAGGAACCGTTAACTTTACGGACTTCATAGCGTTTGCCGGTTAAGTACACGTAACGGCAAAGTATATCGTCGAATAAAAAAGGGGTTACACTATACGTTAATATATCAGGTTATCTTCGATCAGACTCTATAACGATACCTTCCCAACTTCTCTTAACAAGCGGCGATTTTTCTGTCAGTTAATGGCGACTTTCTCCTGTTTATTGTGCGCACGATCGTATCTCGCTTGAGAATTAATTAGTGTCAGCGTCTTTAAAAGGTCTGCTGCAATTCTCACGAAATGCGCAAATCTGCACGAGCGGATTCCAGCGGATCTCGAAGCCGCTCGTTTAGAAAGTCTACCGGTCTACCGTGCAAGATGAGCCACGTGTATAATACGAGAATAAAACGACCTTTCTTGGACCGATCAGCTCGATATCGAGCATTCCAGGAGGTTTCTAAAATTATCGTCCCGTCGCATCACATACGAACGTTTAGGACGACTCGCGTTTTAACGATCCCCTTGAACTTCTTTGCGCTTGGAACGTGTCTGTCGATGTGCTTGTGTTTTATTTGTGCTCGATTGAATTTGAATTTGAATTTGACGGGATTTGTCGATTGATCAATGAGTGCTGAGAATGAATATATTCGTTCGTGGTGAATTATGGTCTCGTGTTGAGGAATTCTTGGAGGCAATTGCTGAGGAAACTTTCATTCATTTCGCTCGATCACTGTGGGTGATAGTTCATCGATTGTAATCCTGTATCGAATTTCTGTCGATATTTTCGCGGTATCTACTTTCCTTTTTTAAATCTCAATTTTGGAATTTGATAATAACTTTGTCGCTCTGCCTAAATATTCTTGAGTGTCTGGAGTAATTATTGTCATCGATTGCAGGTAATTCATCAGTAGTAGAAAATTAGTAAAAATTAATTACCCTTCCTAAATTTCTTAAAATTTTTAATTTTATATTTTTAGAACTCCCTTCTCGCAACTATTAAGTCTATCAAGGAACTATGAACACAGTTTGCCGCAAAATTTAATTTTCTTTTTTAAATTTCAAGTTCGGAATTTGGCAGTAACTCTTCCGCGATAGAAAATTAGTAAGAATTAACTTCCCTTCCTAAATTTCTTAAAACTTAAAATTTTCTATTTTTAGAAGTCCCTTCTCTCAACTCTTAACTCTATCAAGGCATTATGAACGCAGTTTGCCGCGATATTTAATTTTCTTTTCTAAATTTCAAGTTCAGAATTTGATATTAACTCTTCAGCGGTAGAAAATTAGTAAAAATTAATTTCCCTTCCTAAATTTCTTAAAACTTAAAATTTTCTATTTTTAGAACTCCGTTCTCTCAACTATTAACTGTATCAAGGCACTATAAACACAGTTTGCCGCGATGTTTAATTTTCCTTTTTAAATTTCAAGTTCGGAATTTGATAGTAACTCTTCAGCAGTAGAAAATTAGTAGGAATGAATTTCCCTTCTTAAATTTCTTAACATTTTTAATTTTCTGTTTTTAGAACTCCATTTTCTTAACTATTAACTGTACCAAGGTACTATAAACACAGTTTGCCGCGATATTTAATTTTCTTTTTTATATTTCAAGTTCAGAATTTGATAGTAACTCTTCAGCAGCAGAAAGTTAGTATTAATTAATATGCCTCCCTAAATTTCTCAAAATTTTAAAATTTCTACTTTTAGAACTCCCATCTCATTATCAATTCACAATATATTAATAAACTCCACAACCTCCCTCACCCCATCACAGTCTCCATTCCCAACCGAGCTCGCCCCATAGCTCGCAGTGTTCGCCCTCCCTTGCGTCACGTTCGACCTCTTTTTTTTTCACCCGAAAAAACTACGAGGCTGTCAGAAGGCAAAATTGATGCCCCATAATGGCAACAGTCTCCCGTCAAAGAGCGTCGCGACGCGAGAGCATCAATGCAGGAGAAACAGCGCGTATTCCACGAAACAGCGTGACCACTAAACTGAAAATAATGCTTCGCGGTGTAACGTAACATCGGGTTTGGCTCGCTTTTCACGCGAGTCGACCCCGTGTCGGTTCTAAACGCGCCACTAACCCTCCACGGCGATATTCTGCTTCCCCTGTCACGTTGAAGCCACCATCGTCGTCAATAACTTGGAATTGCAACGATCGCGACCGCGCTCGTAAAGGACCTTCGAACGGGAACACGCGCACCATCGATGGGGTTCCTTCTAGGAGAGAATTCGCAGCCTGGAGGTCGCACAGAGGCCACGTGAGTAAGTAAAGACACGCGAAACGCACAGAAGAAAGGGTTGAAGGAGAGAAAGATGGAGAAGAAGAGAAAGAGGAAGAAGGAGAGAGGAGAAGAAGAGAGAAGCAAAAAAAATATAAAAAAAAGAAAGCATCACGGTGTGTGAGGTAAGGTACGCCATGGCGAAGGAAGGAGAGGTGAGGAGGAGGAGAGCAGAGAAAAGGAAGGAAGACGAGGCGAGGCAAACGAAGGTAAGGTAAAGGTGGAGGCGACGAAGGTGGAAGACTGCCTCTCTCGCGTAGTGTGCACTTAGAGAGCCACCGAGGCGGTCTGCCGTCAATAATTCCCACATGTAATGAGGCGGGCTGTTGTTCGCGGGCGGACAATAACGCCCATAATTCACTGTCCACGCTCGCCAGAAACTTATCCTCCGTTTTCTGAGGAATCCTCACACCCGGGAGCGCCCACAAGGAAGAGCACGATAAGCGCAGCCACTTGTATCCTTGAACTTTAATCAAATTAGTTTCTTCTCCACCCTCTTCTCTTCTTGGCTTCTGCCTCCTTCTTCGAGTCTTCTTCTTTCATCTTTCTTGCAACGTCTTCTTTTTCTCTCTTCGTTCTTCCTGTTTGGTCTTCGAGAGGAAGAAGTACGAGGGGGAAGAGCCTTTCATGGAAGAAGAATCCGGTGTATCGTGTTCAAAGGGATCGTTATCTAGTGTCCTTAATAGGTATTTTTCGAGAACACGAGTCTCACGGCTGTTTCTATCTTGGAATAATTCAGGAACGCCGAAGTACCGATAAAAACGACTCTCGACTTCTTTCTATCTCCTTGTGGAAGACTTCCGGTGAGAGGAACACGGAGACTTTGCAGACGCCCTGGGTGCACTTTTGAAATTACTGCCATTTTCAGGGACACGAGGCAGACTCGACGATTCTCGTTTCTTCGCCGATAGTTTGCTTCAGTACCGAACTCATCTTCGTTCAGCCGTGTCTTAACGAGCTCGCAAAGTATTTAGAAGGAGGAACGGGGGTGAATTGCAGTTCCTTTTTTCTTAGCTTTGATCTTGCAATATAATACGGTGTAAGGGATAGTTTTTTTTACGTTGTATTGGAAATCCTTGGGGGGTAATTTAAATTAGTACGCCCCGATCGACTCGTCTTCTGGGTCGATGCTGGGTTGCTTCGTTCTGGTTGCTTTGCATCCTATGACTTTAATTGCTACAATTATTTCACTAAAGTGTTATTATTAGGTTGGTGCAAAAATAATTGCGGTTTCCATTATTATAAGTTTGAAATATCGATTTGAAGTTAGTTTTCTTGTTACTAAATATCAACATATAGTACCTCTGCAATCTCTCGAGACGATTTGCGTGGATCTTCTTCGACAATGGCCTTTAATTCGTCATTGTCGATCACAGAAGGACGTCCGCGACCCTCTTCGTCTGTAAGCGTTTTGTCGCCTTTACGAAATTTGTGAAACCAATGTTGAGCTGTACACTCAGTCACAGTTCCCTGGCCAAATGCTTTATTAATACTACGAGCATTTTCCGCAGCTTTAGGTCCCAAATTGTACTTGTACAGTAATATCGCTCGAACTTGCTTCTTTTCCACCCTTACTTTTCTGACCTAATATAGCCACGTGTGAAGAATCAAAAATAAATGATAAACATATATAGAAAGAGCCAACTTCACGCTTTCAAATGGTATGCTATATATATATATATATATATATATATTTAGTTACAAGAAAAATAACTTCAAATCAACATTTAAAACTTTTAATAATGGAAACCGCAATTATTTTTGCACCAACCTAATATTTTAGGGGAATTCTGAATCGTTAAGGCTGTGATATTAAAAATTGCTCAGAGGTGACTCGGAAGCATTTGACCTCTGAATATTAACCTTATCTCGATCAGTGTGACATTTTCAAGTTCAAAAATTTTGCGGAGCCAGAATACACATTCAAATTCAATACTTTGATGTCAACATTTAATGTCAGCGTCTAAAACACACCTAATATTCAATCTTACTAGATACACGGTGCTGCGAAATTCCTGATGAGTTCTCGTAGACTGCGGGACCGAGGTCAAAAATTTTCCGAGGTCAGAGTACACATTCAAATTCAATACTTTGATGTCAACATTTAATGTCAGCGTCTGAAACACACCTAATATTCAATCTCACTATATAGAGTGTCCTGCAAAATGTCTAATGAATTTTTATAGAACCTGCCTCATGCCAGCCCTGTACCTTCTCACACTCTATAAACCCCTACGTCGGTTTGTACATTGATGACCTGATTTTTTGACATCGCCCTCCCCAAAGTCTAACGTCAGAACAACCCTCCAAAAATGTCAAACAGACCTTACCCGTTTAAAGAAACAAGACCATTCGAAATCACCCTCATCATTGTCAATTACATCGGTAGAAATCGTCAGTCAGTAAAAGCGAAACGTCCCAATTACTGCGATTCCAAATTTCGGCAACGTTCGAGGTAATTTCCGAAGGTTCAGCGTCCGCCACGGTGATTCCGCGAAGGTCAGCGTCCGTGACAGTAAAATCGTCCTACGAGTCGAGGAAAGGGGACGAAAGTTCGAACGGCGCACGACCAGCAAAAGAGAAAGAGAAGTTCCTCCCTCCGATTCCCTCCGTTTCCCTCCACGTTCGTTAACGACCTGCCGTGTCGAGAGGTAGGGCCCGAGCGACGAAAACGAGGACTCAGCGAGACCCGGGACCCGTTAAAAATACAAATAACGTACAGAAATTACTTTTGTCCCGCTACGCCGGAAGATTTACGGCGGGGCAACAAGCTTGCATTGGCGTAGGACTCGGAGACATAAATCAAGGAGAACTTATGAGAGGCCATTCATTAATATTAATAAGCCGTATGTATCTGTCGGGCATAACGATACGATAGTTGGCCGATCGATACCTAGAAATTTTTCACGCCGGAACGATGAGAAACGATGATTTCGAGTCGCGAAACCACCGTAGGAAAATACCATGTGGTGGGGAAGGGGACCCGGACGATTTACCTCAACGGGCCCCATTGGATCGTATGGATTGCAGCAGGTGCGACGTGAGTGAAGGGAATGACGATTGCTGGGTAGCCGAGGTGAATTTCACGAAATGGATTTTCTTAATTTTAATTTTGTTGCAAGATATACGAGGGACTTTCGAGTAACGCGAAATCCTGATGCGACGATATTAAGGTTACCTGTTTTCATGTAATGCGAGTTTCTCCATATGTAGTGCGGTAAATAATGAAACACAGAAATTGCATGATTTTAAGAAATAAATGACCTTTAGTTGAGAATTATATCAATTAAGTGAGTTATTTTTATTTCTTTATCATTGATTTATTTTTTAATGAATTTTCGCTCCTTGTGAAAAATTTGCAAGTTTTGCAAAACCTATTAAATTAAAAATGTCAGCGAGAGGCGAGACGATAAAATGATTTCTATAATATTAATATAACCCTAATTTATATGATATATTAAGAATTATTGATTAGTTTTTATTTTAGTAATTTAATTCTGTATTATTTTGAGGCAGCCACAACAAAAATCACATGGTAAGAGTTTAATGAATTAAAATATCTACAATTTGAATTTTTTTGTTCTAGTACGTTTACGAGTTTAACTACCAAAGTGATTTTCCTTGAGAGCTACAATTTTAGGTGGATCCTGAGCCACCTAATTTTATCTACTTTGTTCTATTGTACTTGCGTTCTACCTCGACGTGTCGCTTCTACCAAAGAACTGAGACCCTTTTTCTTTTATTCGTTCAGCTTTGGATGCTGCAATCGCAAAGGATCCATGATTTCAACCGTTTCATCGAAGAAAGGTGAACTGAATAGCAAAGCAACCTAGCGGGCACTTATTTCGAAAAGCGACGATTTCAATTGTGCACGAATCCGACACTTCTACCATTCAACAATATCGTACATTCTTACAGAATACCGAGTTGAAAGAAATGTGAATTTCGTCAAAGGCAAAAAAGTTTTTTTCTCTCTGATCCTGTAAAAAGTGTAATAAACATTTCATCTTTGGAAATTTTTTTTTTATTTCTTCGCTTGCTACGGTTATCGAGCGTCGACTGGTCTGCCTTTGGCCGCCCAACTTCTTCGTTTTTCTTCTTCCCAACTATCTGACAGGGAGAGGAGACAAATAGAGAAGAAAAGTGACCGAAGGCTGCAACCGACCGAAGTCTACCATAGCCGATCGTAAAGAAAAAGTTGATAGAACAAAAACGTATTTCAAAGCCCCTATCAATTAATTGATAGCACGTACAAAAAGTTACATAATTTACTCCACTAATTTTCTATCGTTCCATAATCACATTTTCCACTCGTCAATAGACTATTAATCTAACACAAACTTAATAACGATGAAAACCAATATTTTTGCTAATATTATAAAAATAATTTTATCGCCTCGCTTCCTGCCAATATTTCTAATTTGATAGATTTTGCAAAACTTGCAAATTCCTTACCCAATACACTGAATCACGAGTATTATATACTCGTATTATACACTCAGTATTATATACAAGGAGTTAAAATTTAATAAAAAACGAATCAACCCAAATTTCCAAAACCCAGTCTAATAACTCACAAAAGAAACTGAAACACGGAGCAGAAAAAAACGTACAAAATTTCGGGAGATTCACCGTAATTTCGCAAGAACGACGTGCATAACGAGCGTGGAAAAAACCGAGAGGAATTCGTGGAGAAACAAATTACCAAGCGTGGACGATAAGCGGGGTGGAAAAAAAAACGTGATATCAAGCCGATTAAAAAGGAGAGTGGGTCGCGAAGGGAGAGAGGACCGGTAGCGGAGACAAATGACGTCTAATAGGGAAGGAAAGGCTGCGAGGGAATTTGGCATGCCGGTCGATGCGATGCCTATCAGTCAGACGTTTAATTAATAACAACACCCGGCCGGGCTGACATCTCCCGCCGATGTGTGTAATAGTTTACGCCCACCCCGATTATCGGAGCCCTCTTCCTCTATCGGACGGCGGACCGCGCACCGCTGCTGATTCATTTCGATTAATCACGAGTGTCTCGGGGCTGGAAAACTTAATGCGCGGCCGCTCGCTCGATGAGAGATACGTTTAAATTACATAGCACTTCTCTCTTCTCGCCCTCTGTCTCTGTATCTCTTTCTCCGGCTCTCCTCTCTTCTTTCCATACCTGTCTTTCTCACTTGCTCTTTCCTTGTCTCTGTATCTGTCGCGATTTCTGTCTCTGTTCTCATTTCTGTCTTCATTCACCTCTTTTTTGTGTGGGTGTCTCTGTTTCTGCCGGTCTCTCTTCTTTGTTATATCTTCTCTCTCAAGTGTGCCACTGGAGTTTTCCACCCTTTTCCTCCCTTCTTCTTTCTCATTTTGATTTTTCGTCCTCTCTGTTCTTCCGTACTTCTTTCTCGTTCGCCGTGGAGTTTCGTCACACGACTTTGTTTATTTATGAAAGTTCCAAATTCTACAATATTATTATATTCTCTCTTATTATCTATCTTATTGTATTCTCTCGCTATAGATATATTTTTTGTTATATATGTATTATTTTAATTTTTTCTTTACATTCTAGTCTCATGCACACCGCAATTATTGGTGCTTTTCAATTCATACTAAAAGGTAATTTGCTCCCCTTGCACTATTTCCACGAGTCGGACTCGTGATGAAAATTTTAGGCCAAACTTGAATATCACGAGTCTGTCTCGTGGTATTAATCTCGGGCAAAGTATTAATATCTCGAATAAAATCGTATGTCCCCGTGCAGGATTATTAAATTTAGACTTTAATTCAAATCCATTTGAGTTTCACAGAAGTTCCATTGCGTGAAGTAAATACTAGCACGGTAATCTTTGTCAGTCGTGAGAGATCGTATATCGGGCATTCGGTTTAGGCATGGATTCTTGCGAGTTTACCGATAGTGCAAGGGGTTAATAAATAAGAAATCAATATTCAAAGTCTCTTTCAGATAATCCCAGATACCAAATAATTAACATTTTCGCTATGGCGCGCCTGTGACAAAATATGATCGCTGTGTACGGAACGCATAACAAACTAGTCGATACTGAGGTACGGAATGCTACGAAGTAATTACAAGTTGTTTCTTGTTCTCTAAATTTTACAATGAAATTTATTATATTTAGTAATATCATTTTATTTTCTAAAATATAAAAATTTATAATCATATAACTTATTTTTTATAATAAGCTCTTCGTACCCGAACGCCCACTTTTCGAGGGCGTATATATACGCTCTTCGTATATGAATGTTCATTCTTCGAGGGCGTATAAATACGCCCTTCGGAGCGAAAGGGTTAATAATAACAATATTATTTCCTCTTACGTCACATTTCCCTCACCCTCTTTGTGTTCTCTATCCTACCAATCGCAGAAGGTAGGTCACCTGCAACGTGTTACACAGTACTACTGTACTTGGTCATCGAATTAGAACCACGTGCAAAAATTTCACTTTTATGGTTATAATGTTATATCACGTATGGAAAATACTCGACACCTTCTGTTTTATAGTCGCCTCGCCTATCAGATTCAACGTTGGAGAGATCACCGTCCGGCTATGGTGAGACTAAGCCACTAACTAAGTAAAAGGTGGAGAAACAGCTTTCGTGAACGGTAGGGAAATAAATGAAGGAAACGCGAAACGACGTCGAGCATCGATGTTTTATATAAGTCATCGAGAAAGAGTTGGGAGGTGGAGGAGGTCGCGGCGTCGTAATTGCCGCGCTTTTACATCTAATTTCGTGGTGCCCATGGATGATAATTTATTCCGGCGCGGCATGTAAGAAATGCCCCGTCTATAGATCACCGATCGCGCGCATTATAACGAAGAAATTCCGAGATTAAGAGGCGCCGGCACCGTATGTACACGCATGGTCACCATACGCGAGAAGGAGAGGAAATGAGAGAGATGGGACAGAACAAACGGGAGATTACATCATAGATTAAGTCACACTATAAATTCTACCTCGACGCGAGCGATAATGAGCTCCGAACGATACATCAGCGTCGCCGAAAACGCTAAATTAATGTAGTTCATCGTGCATAATGCGGTGTAGGTATAAATCGTTGGATGGAGGAAGGAACGAGAGGGTTGAATAGATCGGACGAGATCGAGGGGTGGCTGATAGGTAGCATCGGGGGATGAAGAAGGACGAGGGGAAAATGGGAAGTTGAGGAGGAACGTGGGGGAAATGGTAACGAGAAATCTGGCAGAACGATGATAGAGATGGGGGAAAAAAGGGATGAAAGGAAGAGGGTTGCAGAAAAACTTGGTAATGAGTTACTTAGTTAATCAATTATCATTATTATTAATTTATTTACACTTTTAGCCCATGCAGGCATAAAGAAGAAAATTTAAAAATCATATTTAGTCGTCCAAAATGAGGCAATCGTCACAAAATTAATCGACGACAAGGACGATAAACCTGTCGAAGAGAAACATTTAAAAAGCAACAAAAAAAATAGGAAATCGAAGGTATTTGGAAACACAGAGTAAATCGACTCAAGAAATCAGAGGGCGTAGGCTCAAAAATTAGAAACGAAGGAGGACAGAAAGCCGCGATCGAAAAACCGAAGGCGTGAAAGGTTGAAGTGAGATCGTCGAAGGAAAGAGGAAGATCGAGAGGGCGAAGGGCGAAGAGGAGAGCCGGAGGAAGAGATAGAATAGCCGTAATGAGAAAACGGAGCCGCCGGTCGCACCGCACGCGGAGAGTTCACCGCGCAGCGGTAATGATTAAGCGGCTGATTAATTTCAGATTAGCGGCATGAAACTGTACACGCGAATGATCATAATGGAGTGTCCGCCGCGATTACAACTCGGTCTATTACGTTGATTAATCGGATACAACTCATATACATATGTATGACATTCAGCGTGCAGTGCTCGCACCATTCATTCCGTTTTCTCTCTCCTGGCAATGACCAACGTGAGGAGGATAGGCCGTGCCGCGCTTTTCGTCTTCCTCCTGTCTCACCTTGACGAGTGGGCCTTTATTTCTTTTTATCTTTATCTCGCTTTATCTTTCTCTCTGTGCGATGGTGAAGTTTCTAGGATGGAGACGCGATCAATCGTCGATTCGATCGGTCGAATGTTACCATGGAGCTGGATGATCGATTTTTATCGACGCTGTTGGTATCGTCGAGTTTATAATCTCGTTGACAAACGATGTTTGAAGCAGTAGGAGTACTTTGACTGCTTGCTACGAGGGCGGAGGAAAGTTGAGAGGAAATTGTTGGTTGAGGTTTGTGGTAAATGTTTGATGTGGAGAGGAGACTTAAGGTGTTGATTGCTGTGTTGGGGAGTGGTGACTAATGGTGTATTGGGATGTTAAATTATTGTTGGCAGAATCATTTTGTTTTCTATCTTGATTTTAAGTATTGCAAATTGTACGGCGAGTGTTGAAGTCAACGGGAAGATAGGAAAAGAGCTACTATTTTTTTCGCCTATGGTTTATGTGATTAATCTGATTTAAATTCCCAAAAGTAAGGGGGATTTAACCCCTTGGCATAAAATGACGTCTGGGAGACGTCATTTATATCATGAGCAATTGTAGATTTTGACGCGAAGAACTGCTGTACAGCATATTTTTTTAAATTATTCAATTTTTTCACTCTTGCATCAAGAGAACTATTAATTAATGCTTTTATAATGCTACTTAACTATTGACAGTTCAATCTGCTTACATGTTCCATAGCAATGCAATTTTCAGAATAAAATATTGTTTCTTAGTTTGCACATAACTGTTCAGTTGGACCAAATTAAATAGTATTTCTGAACGCGTCAAATTCCATTTGATTTGTATGTCAAGGGGTTAAAGTTGAATTCGCGGATCGGGAGATAAAGTTTTTTTTATTTTAACTATCATAGTCATTTTGCCTGGAACGTAAAATTAGTATTTTTACCCCTTGTCTGACAATGACGTGTGACACACGTGAATGGGTAAATGGAATAGAAAATTAGTAAGTTTTCCAAACACTATTAAATTGAAAATATCAATAGATGAAGAAACGTTGAAATTAGGTCTATGCTATTAATACTGCATTAACTTATGATTCGAACAATTAATTCAGAGTTATAGCGCGTTCGATCACAAAAGGAATTATAAGACAAGGGGTTAACCCTTTGACCGCCAGAAAAATTAAGGAAATATTAGCTTGTGTGTTAAAATTAGAGAAAATGACAGAAATGCTTTGGAACATTAGTTTATTGAATCAAAAATATAATATCGACATTCATAGAGATGCTAAGAGCATTTTTGTTCCAAAATTACTATACACGATCTGCCGTTATTGCTAATTTATTAATTGCAACTTATAGTGCAACCACGAGATATCTCTTACTTGGCACTGAATGGATTAAATGGATTCATGGAACTATGGAGGTTACGATTAAATAATAAATTAGGAAAAACTTCCACTAATTGCGAGTCTAACAATAAGCCTCTACCTATTTATCCACCATAGCCTCGACTTACTCATAGGTAATGGCTATCAGAGAGAGGGAACGCAAACAATTACAACTATTTCCAGAAATTTATAATTTTAAGCAATTAAATTTTACAACGCAACTTTCAATCAAATATGCACGATAAAATAATTCCACAGAGTTCTCCCTACTGTTATTTATATCGAGAAGAAGATCAAGCTGACAGGTGGTTTAAAATTCTACGAATCGGCAAAGCCATTAGCGCTCTCGCGGTACAACGTTTGTCAAATAACGATTTCGCATTCGTCTCGAGTACGCCCGATGAAATTCAACGAGGTGGCATACGTGGAAAGATTCTATTCGATTCCTACAATTAAATAGTTGTCAGCCGTCTCGCACGAGGAGGAAAAACTCTGGGAATAAACGTAAGCCGGTTCCCTCGACTGTATCCCTTAACAGTGCCACTTGGTACGGTTTTGTTCGTCGAGAAATTGATTTCATTTGCTTGTGAATACGAAACTGAATTAACTAAGAAACCGGCACTTGTACGACGACAGAGAAAAACGTTAAACTTAGTAAAAGATACCAATTAGGACTTCACGGACGTCCCAACAGAGTAATAGAAAATCTCTTGAATATCTTAAAAGAACAAGGCAGGCTGAAAAGGTATTGTAACAACGTTCTTCTACTTGTGGTGCACATTTCGGGATACAAACTGTTAAATGTCATTGTGATTTATTAATGAGTGTAGTCATTTTCAAGAAAACACAAGTTTCTTAACGAATAGTAAATGGGAACATAATGTGTATGGTGTTATGGCTCCCAATTAGGTCCAAGTTTAAATTTCTGTCACCTCTAGGAGATTTTACCTAAATTATTACCTAATATATCATAGAATGGGAAATTTGGAATTTATTTAAAATTCCAAGTCTTAAAAGAGATAATTAAAATTCTTAATCCGTAAAACGGAGCTGCAACAGTAAAGAATATGTTGAATAAATTACTTATGGTTTATGCAGATAACAAAGAAATTAAATAATTACTGATGTACAGATTTTAGTTCAATTTTGAACTTGAATTGTTTATCTCTATTTGCAACACGTGCAGTTTACAAGGCTGAAGTACCACAAATCATTAAACCAACTAGTATAGAAAACTAGGTACAAACAGAAGAGCAGTATCAGTTGTAAAATAAGAAAAAAACATTCTTTGAAATGCAATAAATGTATCAAAAAGTACACAGTACATTGGCAATAACATCGACGAAGATAACACTCGAAGTTCCCACATTCCCATGCCCTTTAAACCCATCAAAATTATCGCCCATGCTTAAATGCAAATCTGTGCAATTTTCATTCATCAATTCCCACGCAAGAATCCACCGACTCGTAACACAAAGTCAGCAAAATTCCAGGCGCGAGCCCATCATAAATCGAAACCCCTCTCCATTCTCCAACCTTCCCAATCGCTTTCAGTTTCGGTCGCAAGCGAAAGGGTTAAACAGAGCTTGCCATCCATTCGATTAAAATTCAAGTCTGAGTTTTAACGGTCGATCGGTGGCCTTGATCGACCAAGCTGAATTTAAATTACGCGGAAAGCTTAGCCGACCACTTGGCCGCACGTATAACTTCCCCCCGGTAATTAAAACGGGTTATTGAAGCCCATAGATTTCAGATACCGTGAAACGTTGACGTTAAACGATCGTGGAGTCAGTAAATCCCCAACATCGAGGCGTTCCTGTACCCGATTTCTTTCTCTTTCTCCCCCATCCATGTGTTCACCATGCTCGACCATACTCCATGGACAGACGCAAAGTAAGAATGTTCTCTATCGAAAAGGGAGAATATGGATGGAATGGTAGTGCAAAAAAAACCAACCAAAGGCAGAAAGGGAAGATGGGACCACGCACCGATGTACCAACGATCACTGTAAGTATCACCGATGACGCTGATGCCAAGGCGACGGTGGTGTCGGTGGTACCAGCGATAGTAGCGAGGGAATACAACGTTTCATGGTGGTAGGAACAACGGTGCCAATGGTAGAGGCAAGTAGTGGTGGTACCCTACGTGTTCTCCAGCCTGGAGATGTCGATGGTGACGGTGTATGGTGGATACGGGGAGTATAGTAGCCGTTTCTGAGAAGCGTCCGGTCGGCGGTACTCGAGCGAGGGTTCGAGTAATGTGGACTCGAGCCATATTAGGATGGCTACACCGTGCCGTTTCCTGCCACTATCCGATGTTATCCGATGCATATTGAGAATCCCGCGGCTGCCAATGTAGAGCGATCGAGTCAATATGATCTCACGTTAAGCCGTATTCGGTCTTGCCTCTCTCCGTATCCACGGTGTAACCGAGAAACGCATCCCTTTCACGTGAAGAGAATAGCCGGCAGTGCGGCACATTAGGTGGACTAATTCGACGATAAAATTCATAAAGCCGTTCATCTGCCATTGTTTTTCACCGCTAATATGGCGACTGTTATCTACACTGGCTTTCGCTGGGAGTCGTTGCAGAGATTTCAGGGGGAGTTTGAAAAGGATGGAACGAGTTTGAGTCACGAGGGGAGGATAAAACTTTGGGTGGTATGGTGCATTGTTTGCGGTGGGTCTCCGTTTTAAATAATGTGGCGTGAATTACATCAAGGGTTGCATCTTTGGAAAGGGTGATACTATGAGTGGAATTAAGTATTGGTGATTTAATTGATCGATGATTAACACATTGAGCGCCGGTTCGGAGATAATGAGGGATTTTATATTTTTTTATATGGATATTCTAACATCTTACAGATTATATGAAGAACTATAAAGTGAATGAACAGAGTGATATGAAGAACTATAAAGGTGTTAGAATCATTCATTTAGGGAAACACGATTTTGTGAAAATGTATAAAGTATTAAATATTTTCTTAACACTTTACCGACCGGTAGCCGATTAATTGGCTTTTCGGGCCCAACACTTTTTGACTTTTAACATATTAATTGGTTGCTATGGCAATTAATAAATTATTGTTACGAGCCGACCGCTCACGCCTTGTCCTTTCGGACATAATTAAATAGAACACAATTAAAAAGCGATAACGTTTATTTAAGAGAACACGTCCGTCTACGAGGACCACCGACCGTAGAATCTCTACTCTTTATTTTAACAAACAATTGACATGTTCGTTTCCCAGTAACATTGAATCTACTGGGTGCTTCGTAACATTATTATTTATCGCTGTGGTTAACTTTGTCAAGGACTCAGTGAGGAAACATTGCAATTTTCGAAGAGATATCAGTATCAGAGAATTATTTGCGGGCAAGTGACCGATCACCATGGGTAGAATGTTAAAAAAATACCGGTCGGTAAAGTGTTAAGCTACTTATTGTTTAGATACGATCAAATTTAGCCGGCGTTTAATGCGTTAATTTATCATTGGTGGACTGTCAAATTGAGAAGGGAGAAATATTAACACTTTATCGACCAGTATTTTTTTTACATCCTACTCACTTCTGACAGGTCACTTGGCCGCAAATATTTTCCTGATACCGATATCTCTTCGAAAATTACAAATTCTCGTCACAGAGGCCTTGGCGCAGTTAACCGCAATGACAATCAATAATTTATTAATCGCTGTGGTAACCGATTAATTAGTTAAAATAGCAGAAGCGTTGGGCGTGAAAAGCCTATTAATAGACTACCGGTCGATAAAGTTTTAAGAATCTGTCTCCACCATCCCATAAATGAAATCCGATGGTGTGAATGTAAATAGAACATCATCTCTCGCGAATTGCCATCGAAACTAACGGAGGTCGTTTCGCGATCGACCAAAAGGCAGCACGCGCTTCTGTCACCGTTTCGTTCCTCTCGTCTTTCCGCGGCTCGGGTCCAGTCAATTTACATTACACACACCGATTCGATCTATCGATCTTACAATGTCTTCTTCGCTCGAATCCCATTCGTCAGCCCTGTCTGCACGTTGATTATTTCCATCCGCATCTCCCACTCTTTCTTCCATCTCTTCTCTCTCTTATCCTCCCTCTCTCTCAACCCCATTCTCTTTCTCTCTTGCTCTCTCCCACACCTTCTCTTTCGGGAGCAAAGTGAACCGACCGTGTGCGCATGCAAGCTGCATCGCAAGTAGCCGCGATCCGATTCCTGTCGCTCGTTGCGATAATAACGAATGTACCTACGTGTCGTAACCGATACAAGGGGCCGTAAGGCCCACGAAGAATTAGTGTAGAATTCATAAACCATGCAAACGACTACCAACTTCTCGCGTGCCACCAAAGTTGCGCATTTATACAAATGCCTTGTATTCAGTTTCATTGAAAAAGGAAACGAAGTCGATTTCCGCGAGTGCTTTTCGTTCGCAGGTTTTCTACGAGTATTTACGAGGCAATCGAGGAGATAAGGATACGAAAGGGGAGATCTTTCCGCTCGATCGTTCGTGAGACAGTTCGGGAAACGAGTCGATCGAGACACTTGGCGCGAAACGCGTTAAACGCAGGTTATGGGGGAAAAGTGCGCTGCTACCATTGTGCGATAATGTCGCGGAACAGCTGTTTCTTTGCCGTATCTTTACTGCGAGGGGTTTCATTGAATGCCTGGTTTCATACAATTTTTGCCTTTGTTGCTATACATACGAGGTTTGTACGTTTGGTACCACGTCCTTGCCGTTTCCGGTGTCTCGTAAAGTGCCCTGTCGTTTCATTCGCGTTATTTTTGTACGGTGCAGGGTGTGTTACGTGTAATTCTGTACTTGGAGAATTATTGATGCAATTTTGTTTTATAGCTTCTGGAGGGTATTGTTACGTGGTCTTATACACGTGGTTGGTTGTAAACTAAATTAATGCTTTGAGAACCCTAACTTTGCATTCATGATCCTCACTACGTTGTAATTGTTTATAGCGAATATGGTAAAAATTATGGAATAGAAATTTTTTATTTTTTTAATGAGTATTATGAAATGTGTTTTCAATAATTATTCATATGATTTATTGCATGTCTCACAAAAGTATGCGGATGTTTTTCTTCCTCTAGGCAAATTAGGATTCGAATATGTTGAGCGGCCATTATCTTTTTATTGTGTTAATTAGAAATACTTTCGGAATTATGTTCGAAGAATTGTCACTATCCAATCTTCTTTGTTTATTTTTTGGGACTAATATATTAAAATTTGATTAATAAGACACAATAAATTGACTGGTTATCGTTAATGGATAAGGTAATTGTCCACTCGCTGCACAGACAGCGAGTGTGAAAATGATTGCTCTTCTCATTTCACACGTGCCTTACGACTGCAAAATACTACTGTAACCTCAGAGGTGACTTACGACCCATAATGATTAACAAGTGCACAATTATGTAAAATCAGAATCTTCATTTTAAGTCTGCTATCAATACTGCATTTCATCTTACGGTCAAAGTGCCTGCAAATCTGCATTCCAAATAATAAACTTCACCCTCCTCAATATCTTTCATCCACAACATATTACCACGATAAGTTCAATTTCAAAAATTCACCACCTTAATTTCCACAAATTCCAAAAATTCCAAAAATTCTCCTCTTCTCCGCTACCATCACCCCAACCTTCCATTTTCTCCACCAAGTGAAACGAGCATTCAACCCTCAAACAAAAGTCTGAGATCTCCCACACTGAAAAATCACAAAAGAGGAGAAACTGTCAAAGACTCTCTCCCAACAGAACATCAATATTCTCCCTCATAGTCAATGTATTTCATAAACAAAGGTATTCGCTAATAAGAACGCATTTTATGACACCTCGTTAGAGTGAAGATTTACAGACAGCAACATTGGTGCACCCTGAAAACCACCACGGTTTCCAGTGGTGAACGCGTTGTGTCTCTTCGAACGGGAACCACGTGGCCATGCAATATGAAGAGTCGACGAGGGATATGAAGTTTTACGAGAAAGAATGGCAAGCAAAAGAAGCCACGGCGGACCAATATGGGAGAACGGGATACGTCCGCCCTGCGAGGGGCTTTGTTCCATCGACAATGCGCCGCGTCTATGGGCACCGTTGTGTGTCTTTCGGATATTAGACCGTATACACGGCTTTCGCTCGTGATGAATCCGCCGTGCCGTTGATAAAACTTCCGACGATCTGACGCGAATCACGCGGTAGAACGAAGCGACAATGCGCCTCGCTGCGATGGAAGTTTTGCTGAAAAATCGAGGCTGTTGCTGCCTCTTCCAACTCGCTTCTCACTGTGAAATCGTTTATTTTTCTGGTTATCTGCACGAGTAACTTTTGATATTTCATACAGATTCCGAATTATAGGAGGATACCGTACAAAACGATATTTATATTTGTTCATTTTTCGGCTTATCTGTACGAGTAACTTTTAATATCTCAGGTGAATCCAGAATTATAATAAATCCCTGTAGAAATTAATTAATTTGTTTCCTCTATCAATATAAGGTGGTTAATTGCTCGGGTCGAATTTGGAAAAAGATAGAAAGTCTATCGGATTCTGATAGAAAATCAGGAGCCGACAGTTTTACAGTCAGAAATTTCAACTGTCTCTGTATCTAGAAACCGTAGTTTCGACGAACTTTTAAACTACCGAACTTAGGACGATTTCCGTGATCTCGATGCAGTTTTCGCATCATAGGAAAAACTTCAGCACGACGTCGGTTTTTGAGAAAAACGTCGACACCCCAATAATTTCACCCCCATTCTTCGAAATTCGAAGATTCTTTTATTTTCAAGTACACAGCTATACTTTTTCACCGCTCGCGTTTATTTTGAGATAAAATTATTCGCAATTTTGTGCAGTTTCGTCGGAAAGATCCTTCGGTTGCACGAGGGGTGAGAAACAAACTCGAACTTGGATACGCAAGAGTCGCCGAGCAAGTCGAATAACCGCAGCGCTAAAGGAATGTAGCGGACGTAAGCGCGCAAGGGCGTTCATCGACACGGCTGTTACAAAAGCTCCTCTCTCCTATAATCACGGGCTTAAAAGGCGACGAAAGGATTTTTCAGTCGCAGTATCGGTCGCCGCGTATTACGGCGACTCTCGAAACGACTTTCGGGAGATCGTGTAATTTTCGCAAACCGCGATCTTTTTTGTACACGCCAAAACTTCTTCCAGTGGCCGTGGTAGCGGATATATTATTGCCGGAATGAGAAGTAAGAGAAAGAAGAAGAAAAAAAAAAGAAAATAATATGAGAAACGAAAAAAGCAACAAGATGGACTCCGAGAGAAAAGAGAAAGAAGGGGTTGAGACACGAAGATACGACGAGAGAAGAAGAAGTGAAAGGTCGAAAGAGTGAGAAGAAAGTAAGAAGAAAGAACAGAGATAAAGATACCGAAAAAAGGAGGGAGGTAAAGAGGAAAATAAAAGTACGATCGGGAGTCGCACGAAAAGCTTCGGTTTGGCGTGCCTGGCGTGCTACGACGGAATTAGCGAGATGGCCGAACCGAGGCTTCGGCATAAAAAGAGGGTGACTATGCAGAAGACACTTCATCCTGTAGCGGTGCTCGTCGAGGCCGACTTTCGGTCGGTCTGACAGACAGACTGCAATAGATAATATCTGAGGGAGAGACGTTGGCCTTCTCTCGTTGGACTCGAAGGGCCCGCTCGTGTACGACTCTCTCGGGGCACACACGCGCTCGACGCACGCTGAAAAAAGCCTCCCATACGGGCGTCCCTAACCGAAGGTAGGACCACGTCAGGAGGAACGAGGGCCCTGGACGAGAGAAGACGAGAAAGAGGAGAAAAGAGGAGAAAAGATGAAGAAAGAGAAGGAGAGAAGTCGAAGAAGAAGGTGGATGAGGAGGAGGAGGTGGTTGGAAGAAGAAGAGGTTGAGAGAGAAGAAGGAGGACTGGTTAGAAGGGAACGAGCAGGAGCACACACAGGTATAAATACGTAGGGACGTGTAACAACGCGAGAGGGGCTCACGTATGAGAACCCTCACTAAGCTAACGGCATGCACTTATCGAGTTAGTTTTTTGTGTCAGCCGGTTATTAGATTATGATTAAACGATTCGAAGGGTAGAAAGAGCGAGAGAAGATTGGAGGGAACGAGGTAAGTAAGTCGGGCCCACGGCGCGAAGAGGAGTGTGGGCAGAACAAACGGGTATCGAAAAGGAGGAGCTAATTAAAATACAAATACCTTAACTGCCTCTCCGAGGAGGATTAGTTCCAGGAGGGCTTACGGCGCCGGGACGTCTTCCTCGTTACTGTCAAACCAGAACGAAGACGCTGACGCCAGTCCCTTAAATCGTGAATCAAATTGATATGCCGTGTCGCTCTTTCTATTCCACGATAATCGGATTTACGACGATTTGTGCGCCGGCGATGAAGTCTATTTATCGGGAAAGAGAAAGATGGAGAAGGAGGTAAGAAAAAGGGAGAGAGAAAGAGGAGAAAGTTTGATCCTCTGACGTTAAGCGGCGAATGAAGGACTTGTACAACTTTTTGATATTTTTCTCTTCGAATTGGATAATTATTCTTTTGAAGAAATTCGAAGATTCTCTTTAAGCTTATGTGCGTACGCCGGCGAGGCTCGTGGCAGGAAAAAGATTGACGATTTTCGTGAATATTCAATGGCATTCCAACAGCGGATAATGATTTAATCTTTCACTGTGCGTTAGCTGGATTGATAAATAAGGTAAAATCGTGTAATCTCTACGTATCCGTTTGATTTGTTGCGCGTCATTCGACGAACGGTTTCGAATTATCCTCTATTTATCAAAGTGCCGGCCATGTTTCACCTTGGAATTTCTGCTCTTCGTGAGACCGTACTTTCGTCAAATTCTGTCTTCGGTGTTAAAATATTAAAGTATTTGACGATCATCGTCCTTGAAAACAACATACTTTCAAGACTACAAGTGAATAATACGATCTTTGTCTTCCTGAGACAAATAAAATCGGTTAATTGGCTCGAACAATAAATTTACTTAATCCTAGCAAAATAAGTTTTGCAAATCGTCGTGCCAGTTCGAGTTGCATCGTAAAGATTACAGCCAGTTAATAGCATTCCCCTCCTATATTGCATGTTTGCAAAAGAAATGGAATAATTTGACTCCACGTATAATTAAAAACATATCTGCTTCGAACTGCGATACTTCGCAAGCCCACCATATATAATCTTCCAGTAGCTCCAGAAGATATTTGCGTGTGAAAAATCGCACTTCGTTTAGCGCGCTCTTACGACTAAAGAGTTAATTCAAATTTACAAAAAGTAACGAGGTGAAATTACACGAATTACCTGAAAACGTTGTCATTAAAAAGCCCAGTCCTTTAAAGCGCTGTTACACATACCTGAAACAAGAAACAGACGAAAACCATTAGTCAGGAAATTCGCGGGTCGTTCGCGAGGGCGATGGAGAAAGCAGAGCAACAAGAGAGAGAGAGAGAAAGCAAAAGGGACTGAGACGTATGAATATAAATTAACGGAGTAAAAGAGAAACGACAAGAGAGTAGAATAGAGATAGAAAGTCCATACAACGAAGAAGAGAAAGAAGAAAGAAAGACAGAAGATCGCAGAAATGGCAAGACGTAACGTACTATTGGAGATACTGCAAATTACGGTTCTTGTAAAGCGGATACTAAAATATCAGAAAACAGAGGCAATAAAGTGTCGGCGGGTTCCGTATTCTTTTATCCGTGTACGAGATATCTTATAAATTTACACTTGCGTCAGACCAAGGGAAAGAAACGGACCGTGCAAGAAGCGCCTTACAAAGGGTTTCTGTCGCGGTTACCGATACTTAAAAGGGTCAGACGATCCTCGGCCATCGTACCTTAACGAACGCTGTCGAACATGTAGGAATAGCTTCATAGTTCCGAGTAAAGTTTTTTGTACGCGAGTTCTTACTCGCCCATGTCTAAAGGACTGCTCTCTCGGATACCGAGTCGCGATTCTCGTCCACCTTGCACACGGGGAAACCAGGGGAGGACGAAGGAGACGAGTGAAAAATGTCGGATCATTGGTCGTTGAAAGAAAAAAGAAGGGGGGCTATGGTGTGCATGATGTTAAAGGCTTGGACTCTCAATTAGTGGGCCGAGTTCAAATCCCCGTTAGCTCTGGGAGATTTTTCTTGAATTATTGCTTAATGTATCATGGCCTCCGTGACTTGGAGGGACACAGAACTGTTCTAGGCGAAGGGACCGTTGAAGTTGAAATAAAAAATAATAATGTAAGTGATAAAAGTTAGTAATGATAATAGAGGGTAGAGGAAACTGCGGTGGTTATGGATTTAAAGATTGGAACTGGGGTCTATGGTGGATAAAGGGGTGTCGATATGAACTTATAATCGGTGCACCCTAGTTAAAATCCCCCTGTGTTACCCTTGAGAAATTTTTCCAATGTATTATTTCATATATCGTAGCCTCTGTGGTTTGGAACCAATCTGAAATAGTAATTTCAAATTTCTATCACTTGTGGGAAATTTTTCTGATGTATTATTTAATAAATAAGAGGCTTCTGTGGTTTGGAACCGACCTGAAATAGTAATTTCAAATTTCTATCACTTGTGAGAAATTTTTCTGATGTATTATTTAATAAATAGAGGCCTCGGTGGTTTAGAACCGACCTCAAATAGTAATTTCAAATTTCTATCACTTCTGGATATATTAATTAACATATCATCGACTCGCTGCTTTGAGACTCACCTAAAATAGTAATTTTAAATTTCCATTTTCACTTTTGAGAAATTTATCTGGTGTATTATTTAATACATCGCAGCTTCCGTAATTTGAAACCCACTTAAAATAATAATTTCAAATCCCTACCACTTCTGAGAAATTTGTCTTAATTATTACCTAATATGTCAGTGTTTCAGTGGCTTAGAACCCATCTGGAATTGACAGTTCAAATCCCCATAATCTCAGGAAAAATTTTTCCTAAAGTACATCATGGCGCGATATAATACACCGAACGACGGAAGGACTCCAGGTACCATGCAAAAAGTGCAGGTTCTAGGCAAACTGACCACAGCAATCAAAGTCGAAAGATAGAAAGAAAAGAAAGGAAACAGAACATTCACGATCTTTACGACCGTTCTACGATGTTTCCGCTCATCGATCCTCGATCCTCCGCCATTCCGGAAGTCCTCGTCGGACCGATCCACCGAAGAACGCATGGAATCGGTGCAAAAAGCCTTGCTCCATTCCGGTGGAAATTTTAGCAGCAAGTTGGATACCACGTCTGGGATGCCAGGCACGATAAGCTACTTTGACCTCTCGCGCATAACTTGGATTATCAAAGTTTCGCGCTCCCTTTAGTCCCGGTACATTGTGCTACCTCAAACACTCGCGCGACAGACAAATTTGGTAACTGCGAAGCAACCGCCAACCGTGAAACTACGATTTTATGATTTTACGAAGTTAATTACGCTGGCAAATTGTCGCGTAAATTGTTTCTTACCTCACTTCGAGACATGTTTAAAAAGTTTTGGGGGTTGCAATAACAGGGAATCTTAGAGGATATTTTTAGTTGGTGTTGTTAATTTAAGTTAGGGTGGTTTAATCGAATTTTTAATTTTTTTGACAAGTATCCACCGATTTTTGTGCTCAAGATGGAGCGGTGTAAACTTAAAAAACCTAGAGAACTAAGTAGAATTGGGTTTAAATCTTACGCGACACAATTTGGAGTATCTTTCTTTTGAGACAGGTATAAATCACGGTAATCAGGAAATCTACGATTCTAGATTCCATTTATCTCCAAATTTTCTCGTTATCACCTGTGTCGTTTGTACTGTACGACAGGTGTATTATAATCCCTAGTAATTTCGAACATGTCCAAAACTGCCGACCAAGCTTCCAAGGATTCTCAGCCCTTCCAAACCCGCAGACCTTAGATCAATGTTCATTCCTCACCATACTAAAGAATATTTATATTAAGACGTAAAAAATCTAAGTGAAAAATTCTTATTGTGTTAAAAATTGCCAAAAATGATCCATCAATACTTGTCAATCAATTAACCAATCTCCATATCATTGTTCGACACTCTGCAACATTCGTCAACAATTGTTCTACAGTCTACAACATTCTTCGACGATTGTTTTACAAGCTGCAACATTCCTCAACGATTGTTTTACAAGCTGCAACATTCGTCAATAAAAGTCATTGTCAAAGATCGCTATCAAAAGAGCAGAGGGCGATAGGGCCGCCGCGAAGGTGAAATAAGAAGCGGAGCGAATTCGAAAAGCATAACGGCCCGGCAAAACGATCGAAAACAACGGCCTCGATCGACTGCTCGAAACGGTCGGAACAAATCAAACAATATAATACGACGCGCGAGGCAAGAAGAAGAAAGGGGCGGGAAGAGTTGCAAGAAACGTAAAAGAATCTCGGGTGGATGCTCATCCGCGTGGAATTTCCAGCGCATGATCATCGGTATCTTCTTCGCGGTAGGATACACGAAGGATAACGTCGGAAGAGGAGAAAAGGAGAAAGAACGAAACAGAAAGCACAAGATCAACAGAGAAAGAGAGTGAAAGACGAGAAAAACTTTACCACGGATAAAGAAGAGGCCGAAAGTGGCCGTTACCGGACAAACAGGAGAGGAAGAAAGGAAGAACAACTCCACCGGACGAAAACACGAGAAGAATCGTGAGACGGATAACGGTGGAACGATCGGTGAAAATGTGCGATCTCAACGAACGAACCATCGGGAAAAGTACTTGGTTTAACGAAACGACAACGAGAAGGAGCAAAGCCGCGGAGAAGAAGAGTTTCGCATGAAGATTTTTCGCGTGTATGCGCATGGCATGCCCGTATTTCAATTGCGGGAGGAAGGGAGAAGGAAGGACCTTACGAAGTAAAGGGAAGGAAGAGGATAAGATGGAGCAAGAGAGAGGGAACTCAGAGCCGAATACCGGTGAAGGTGAGTATAAAAGACGAGGTACATCCTACGGTGGAGATAGTCGAAACGTACGTAGAAGTAAGGCATGGAATCGACGAGAGAGGGATAGGAAAAGGTGGAGAGAAAGAGGGAAAAGGATAGCACGAGAAAGGAAGTGAGAAGGTGAAAGGAGAAGGGAGAAGGAGGAAGAAAAAGAGGAGACAGGTAGAAGGAAGACGAAAAGGATGGTAAAAGGGTTGAAGAAGGAGAAAATCAAAGAAGAGAGGAGAGAAGAGGAGAGCCTTCAATGATGTTCATCCGCGTGTAGTGAATATCCGGCTCTCTCGGTCCGTGTGCAAGGGTACACACGCGGCAGCGAGTTTCAGGCTTTACCCTGCCGCGTATAGGAACACGGGCCCGCAAGGTTGTACGAGAACGGGCCCCGGAGTGTGTTGGGTGTCGGGTCGTAGACCACAGCAGAGTCAGCACCGAGCGCCCAACCGGTCGGGCAACTTTTTAACGAGCTGCGGTTCTCTTCTCCGCGAAGAGAAGGAAAGCCGAGACCCTGGCCTGAACCGAGAGTTGAGCCATCCTCGCTTCGAAATGCATGCATGCATGCATGCATGTGCGCCATGTGATACCGAGGCGAACGCGAGCGCGAGAGAAACCGAGGAATACACGGTGAGAGAGAGGAACGAAGGGAAACGAGAAGGAAGACGAGTCTTTGGATGGAAAGAAAGGAAAGAGAAAATACTAAGAGGGAGAGAGAAAGATTGAGAGAAAGATCCAAGTAGGTGGAGAGACTCGTTCTTTGGGCCCGCCATGGCTATACGGTTATAGGGTTAAACGGCCGAAACTCCGTATCCCCGAGAGCCCTTCGAGTCTCGTGGAATCGAATGCGCCCGATTACCTCGCCTATTTACGGCACTGCGCTGCGACTCCCTGATCGAACTGTCGGCGTAACATAGGGCTTAACGCCGCCGGTGAATACCTGTGCGAGGCATCCACTCGTTTGAGCTACTCGACCGTAAGCTGTACGGCTCGCGTCCAGTTTTCTGCGTGCGGTAACCATCGTCCGTTCTTATACTCCTCGTTTCTTCTCCTCTTCCTCTCTGGATTCATGCTGGATCCATGCTGGATCCACCGTGTACGTTGGATGCCACGCTGCAACCACCGGCAGCCAAACGTCCTCCACTGTGACCAAGAGGAACTCTATCGATTCTTATACGATGCTACTTCGCTCGAATACTTTTCAATCGAGAAAAGAATTCTATCGTGGGTAGAACAGTGTCTTTGACTCTCTTCCTGTCGATGGTTCGAGTACTTTGTACACAATCGCGTAAATGCACGAGAGTACTTTGTTCCGGTATGTACTGGGTACCGATCGGTTTTACAGACTTGTAAACGAGACGAAACGATTTAAATGCGAATAGAAATTCGCATGACTGCTCTCAAGATTGCTGCTTTTGACGCGACGGCTGTTTGCGTTCGTTCTCCAAGGCTCAACGAGATTATCGTGCGAGGTATTAACTCGTAATACGACGTCCAACGTACAATTTTCCAGCAACTATATCACTACCGGCGATTCTAAGCGCTATCGCTGTATCACTGTTATTACGTCCTCGTATCCGGAAGCCGCTGGAGAGGAGTCTAGTTGGATTTTCATAAGCGCGCTTTTGCACAGGAGAAAAAGAAATTTACTGTTAGCAAAGTCCCTCGTCGTCCTCGTCCTGTTGCTTCGTTTTATTTCTTCCACGTTTCGCCATAGAGAGTCGCGTATATACGTGTCTATAAAGGTTCGCGCGTTATCGGCAAAAGGATGGCGAGGAGGGATTGGCAAAAATCGAGCATTCCGCTTACGAGAGTACTCGGTTGGCTTATTCTCACGATCGCAAAATCAGGAATCGAACGGTACGTGCTCGATGAGATAGCCGAGTGTCGAGTCGTATCGGTACCCTCGCGCGTTCGTGGACTTTATTATTGAATCGGTGAACATTCGGAGCGAAGAGAACACTCTCGTTGGAGAGAGAAACGCTATGGGAGGCGAGAGGTTCTTCCGTGAACTTGGATTGTTTCTTGGGGCAATGGAGTTGAGAGGATCGGATGACGGATCAGATTTGTGCACTTTGAGATTGGAGATTTGAAGTTTTCAATTTTCACAACGTTATTTATTGTTTGAAGTTTACGGTAAATATGTCAGGAAGTTAGTTTCGTTTTTTGAGATAGAACTTTTAGAGAAACTACCCCTATGTTGGACTTCTAGAAAATGCTATGGTTTGAAAAATTAAGTATTCGCTGCCATATGACATTTGTGCATGGCTACTTTTCAAGTTTTACATGTAACAGTTCAAATTTAAGGTATTTCCTTTTTGTTCCTATCAATTGGCTTTAACTCTTTTGCTTACAATTTCCTTTTTGACTGGACGTGCAATAACTCAAAATTAATTCTTGAAATCAAAAAGTTCTCGCTGATTTTTGATGTTTTGTATAACTGAATGCAATATTAACAAGTTGAACGCCACTGATATTTTACTATTTCTATTGAAGTGATGCTTTTTCTATTAAAATCCCGTCTTTGTAAAGGAGAAACTCTAAAGACACAGATAGATATATATTCAGCACGATTTTATCTTTTGAACACCAACATTTAAATAGTAAATGTGTTAAAAAATTTGAAGAAATATTGTAATTGAAGAATTATCTGAAATATCATTAAATTCAACAGCGCCAGTCACCGGTGACCCCTCATGACACTTAACGTGTTTAATAGTATAGAAATAATCAGAAAGTTTCCCTAACATTTTCAATTTAACAGTTTATAAAAGATTTACAAATTTCCTATTCCATTTATGTGCCACGAGTGTCACACGTCGTAGATTAAAGGGTTAACTGTTTGCCCTTTTTTGACCATCAAGTCACCTTATTTTTTGGTGCTTCTATGTTTATTTTCTTGTATAATTTATCTACGCGCATTTGATGTATTTCACACTATTTCACATTTTATTTCCTTTGAGATGTCGCGTACATGCGGCCATATTGGAATTATCATAATTGTATTATCTTACCGCCTTCCTAGCCTTGTAAAACTTATTGTGTTGAATAAAGGAACTATTAAGACAAAGGGTTAACTGCCATATTTATTAGGAGTACCGAAAAGTAATCAAAATTTTTTTTTGCTGGCGAACATTTGTTTATTAAAGAAATCATCAATACTACCGACAAAATAATTTCAATAATTTTCCATCACTTTTTGCCAGCGTAAAGGTAGTTTTTCGATTCCCTTTTTAGAAAAGTCCTTCGATTTCTTGTTGAAAAACGTTTCCAACTACGTTTTCACTTCCCCAATTTTGATTACTTTTCGGTACCGCTAATATTTTGCCAAAGACCCGCTTTTTCAGCTGGGTCCCATACCACCGAGAAAGTTATGTACGTATCACAGAAAAAGTGTCCAAGAGACAAGATAGAAGAGAATTTGAACTCGCTCTCACTAATTACCACTCTGAACCTTTTCCTCCTCATCCACCCCAGTCCCTTCTCCCAGATTTTTCTTCCATCCCAGATCGATCAGAAATCAAATACTCCTCCAAGCTTTTCAAATGCAATCATCGCAAAAGAATCACCGTAAAAGTGTTCCAGTCGTGAGAAACGATCCACCGAAAAGCTCGTCGATAAAACTGAGACGCTTAAATCGCTGCGACGCATCGAGGCTAAAGTTGAAGGGGTTAAAGGAAACGGCGCCCTCGAAGGTTCGTATCCTGGCGAGGAACGATACGCCTAGCCTCGGTGAATCTGCTCCAACGATCTTTCTCTCTCTTAACGCACGCGAGTCGCGAAATCCCGTGGAGCTCTCAGAGCCTTCATTAACAAAGGGTTACCTTATAGGATATTCCATCTATTTACGACAGTCACGAACACTCCGATCGTTAGTCTCGAGCGATTCCTTTTTTGATACCGTTCCAACGAAGGAACTTTCGCGCCTTTTACACTTTGCTCCTCTTCCAACGAAGAGATGAAAAAAAAGAGGAGGAAGAGGCACGTCGAAGACGTCCATCCAAGTTGTAAGATCTTTTCTTGAGGGGGGGGGGGGGGGGGGCCCCGCTGGTTTTTTCTAACGAGAGTGACGAGATATTGACAGCGACGAAAATAATTCTTGCTTCGACGCATTCACCGTAGGAAACCCATGTGCTGCGAGTACGACGCTAATGGGAAACGTATATCGTGTATCATAGTCAGAGATGGAAGAGTTAGAAATCATTCTCGCGATGTTTCGATGGTGTCTGGCGCGAGGATGGTGGAAGGTGATGGAAAAATGGATGGGTTTGTTGGTGGAATGATTTGATGAAGGGTTGGGGAATACTTTAAGGATGAACTTTGAGATGTGGATGAATTAATATAGCTTGAGTAGTGTTTTATACCTTCTGCTACCACTTTTTTAGGATATCAGTTCGGTTTATGTTGATCGTATTTCATTTTAGTTAACAGTAGATTTACGGAGCCAATTTGACTAGTTCAAAGTTTGATTACTATATATATAACTAGCTGAAAGTACCCGTGCTCCGCTACGGTTTAATATCATTAGGATTAAGATAATCCTAATAATATATGATTTTTTCACAGTAGGACTAAGTAAGCTACAAAGCTATTAAAGTTCTAGAAGTGTTTTTTGCTAATTTCCATATTCGAAAATATATATTCAATCATTTAAAACCTGCAGTATTTTACGTGCTTCGAAACTAAAAAAAACCTTAAAATTTCAAATTTTGAAAAATCCTTTCTTAGTGAGCACCTAAGACCCTAGGGGAAGGTATGTTCCAAATTTCATTGCAATCCGTTCTGTGGTTTTTGAGATTTCGTGATGAGTGAGTGAGTGAGTCAGTCAGTCAGTGGTATTTGAGCTTAATATATATAGATAGATATAGATATATTGGTTGGTTAACTTTTTAATAATAAACCTTTCATTTAAATTTATTTGGAACTGTTTTCTTTGCAAAAAATTTAAATTTTCTTGTACGTGTCAAATTGGCTCACTTCAAAAAAATAGGTATGTCAACATCCGTAAATCTAGTGTTAACATATGTTTTGATAGTTTTCATGAAATGAGCACAAAGTAGTATAAAATTCCGAAACATTGATATTGAAAATATTTTATATGATCATTTATCTGAATAGTAGCTATTAACACCTTGACATAAGATCTCTTTATTGACTGCGAGCGCAATTACTCCGATTTAATTCCTGAAATCAAAATGTCTCACTGATTTCTGATATTTCGCCTAGCTGAACGCAGTATTAATAGTATAGAAATAATTTGTTACGCGATCAACTGATATTTTCAAACACTTTTTGTTTTAGATTATATGTGTTCCAAAAATTCTGAAAGGGTTAAGGAGTGGAAAAATTGGGTTGTAAGTGAAGTGGTGGTTCTTTGCTGGTTAAAAATGTAGTCTGCGTTGCGTGTTAAATTCCTGACAGCTGTAGGAATGCAGAAAAGTAAATAGAGAGAAACAGGCTGGTTGAATTGCAGTTATACTTTTATAGCAGTATAGGATGACTATCGTGCAGACACTGCATATCAGGTGCAGAGATTGCAAGTAAGTTTCCAAACGAATACAATTTGATCTTGCAAGAACAAAGTCCTTTAATACAGCTCAATTTACACCCTCCAACCTATGCGTATCAAAATTGCGTCCAAAGAAGCAAACTTTCTTCACAACCCCCAAAGAATTCGCACAAACTGCAACCAGATGCTTCCAATATTCTGCGAGGCAAATATTAGATAATCAACATTTCCTAAGTTACTTTAGAAATGCACTTTTCAAACAACCAATTGTCATCGACCCTACAATTTCAAAAGTATCAACAAAAATAACCCATCCAACAAATAACGCCCTTTCTCACCCCAATAAAAACATCATCGCCAACCAAGGTTACAAAATTGTTAAAAAAAAACCTTCTCAATCATCCCCTTTTAGTGCTCTCCGCAAATGATGAAGAATTCAATGATCCAAAGTCCGCGAAAAAAACAGCAGAAAGCAATCGCGAACAGCCGGTGATCTCTCTCACATCCGGTTAGTTCTCCAGGGTTTCGTAGAAACACATATCCGCTCGATTATACCGGCGTGGCTGCACCGGTTGTTGCTCGTAGAGATTTTTCCATATACGATCATCGGCCTACTCGAACCTCTCCGACTCTATTATCGGATATGGCGATAATCCGTGCTATCTCGACGCACCGTCGGCACGCAAACTCCTCGCAACTCCTTCAGCCAGGCTCCGCTACCACCTTTCCTTCTCCGTCTCTCGTTCTCCTCTCCTTCCTCTTTCTCGCTTTGCCGACCACCGAGGAATTATCAATGATAACGTCGCGTACCACGGCACGCTATAAAAGAGAGAGAGACAGACCAAGAGAGAAAGCAAGAGAGACGAGAAAGAGCAAGGCAAGAGAAAGAGAGTAAGACGAAGAGCATCGAAGGTGCGCTCGAAGCATCGCCGGTGGCGGATTATCGAAAGGAGGACACAACGAGACGAAGAACGGAAGGATGAAGAGAGAAGGAACTATCGGATCTTCGGGTCGTCGAGTCGTGCGTTCTACCTTCTTCTTTTATTATGTATTTCAATCGAGTGTAGGTCAATTGACGATAATCACGAGCGCGCCGGAGTTGTACCAAGGCCGGCCGATTGGAGGGTGAAAATGTAACGAGCGAGGAGACGTGGAGAACGGCGAGGGCCGTGTCGGGGAGAGAGGATGTCAGGGAGAAGGATGAGGGCCAAAAGAGAAGATGACGGAGGGCAGAGGGTTGTAATGAGAGGGTAGCGGAGTGCCGATAAATCCAGCGGGTCTCAGCATTTGTAAATTACAACCTGCCAATACTGATCCTCGGTAAATAAATGAGCTTGCCCCCACGCATGCATAGCACCGACCACTCTCGCGATCGAGACCTGATCCGAGCAATACCAGGGAGATCGCCGACAGAGACGGCGGAGGCGGTGGATGATCGCGTAAACCAACATTCGAGGCTGGTATTTCCAGGCAAGGTGAACTCGATGTTTCCATACGATTTCCCAACATCGGGAATGTCGTTCGATGATATTTTTCGACAACCTCAAGAAGTCTCCTGAGCGGCGGTGCTTCTCGCTAAAGACCGCCTATTCGCACTATTTTTTTTTTTTTAATCCACCCTGCTCAGCCTCCTGAAGGAGGCACTTGACAAAGTCGTAACATTGAAATATCTTGACGGCTGACGAATCAGATTCTGCCGAAACAGGCCTACCTCCGAGGAGACTTCTTGAGGTTGTCGCATTATACAACCTGAGCGGTCGATCTTTGAGAACGAGGACTTTGCGGCGGACTCGCTTTTGGTTGAGATTTTTCAAGCTTTTGAAATTGGTGGTGGAATTTTTTGTGCTTGAATATTGAGACTTTGAGCTCATGTAATTTTGTGATTATGGATACTATAAAGAAATATATATTTCAAAGTGTTATTGCGTGTCTTTGTATGGTACACTTATGGTGTGTATCTAGGTGCCTCTTGCTTTAAAATGCCAAAGGAAAGGTCAAAACTACTTAACTCCAGATCTACGGCCCTTAAATGTAGTACATTTGAATATATTAACAATAGATTTACCAAGTCGGCCAAAATGACTGGTACACAATTTTTTCCAAAAATTCTACGGGTTTATGAGAGAGCCATAGAATAAATATTCTTTGTCCATCGTAAAAAACATAAATTACCGAATCTATCATCTTTTCCACGTCTTAATTTTCTTTGCTTTAAGGTACATATTTAACATATTTAAATATAATAGATTTCATGCTGATAAATCTAGTGTTAAATAAGTCCTTTAAAAAAAGACGGATCGAACGGTCGAAAAAACAATCAATAAAGTAATTTGTATGTTCTACGATGCACAGGATATTTTTGCTGTACTGCTCCTTTATCAATTCGAGAAAAATTTTTAAAAATGTAGGAGCCCGTCATTCTGACAGCTGCCATAGATCTAGTGTTAATAAACTTTTAATTCATCAGCAACCTTTGGAATCATCACCAGCACAAATTCAAACATATTATATTCGAACAATAAAACAGAATACATATTATTTTTGGATTATAGCACGGAGCCCATATATAAACAATCAACTACATCAGCTGAAAAGAATTCAAATCTTTTTTTAGTTAAGCCTGGGAACAAACGAGGCGATAATCTTTATCGTGTCCTTCTTCTTCTCTTCATACGTGTCCTATCTAATAGAGATACCCTTATCAACAATATTCCTAATGAAATATTACTAACAACTACTCCAACATCAACCATATCCCTCGACACTTATCAACTCAATTTCAACGACACATTCCGACAAGACTGTCAAACATCAACACCCATCAACCACCCAGAATACTCAAATTCCGCCCCCACCAAAAGCGATACCCCGGCGCTTCATGGCCATACCGACGACGATTTCAGCGGCTCACGTCGGCTCGTAAAAAAGCAAGCACGGCTGCCGATATTGCGACCCGAAGTAGTTCTCAACGTTGACGATCGAATCGCAGAATTGGCAGGGTGAAACCGACGAAAGGGGTCCCGGGCCGAAAGGAAAATAAAACTCGTCAACGTTACGAGAGCAAAACGCTAAAGTAACGAGCGCGAACTGGTCACGACGGTGGGCAAAAGTGGACGAAATTAAAGCGAGAAACGTAGTCATCGATAACACGGGCGTCATATTGCACCGAGGAAAGAAACGCTATTGCACTTCCATCGCGTTACAACTCGGCGCGCTTTAATTCCATTAAATACGCGGCCCATAACGACGGCCTCATTTTTCAAGGCGATCGTACGGTTGGATTCAGGGGCGGACTGGCCTGCCGAAACAGTTAGCAGATATTTAACTGAATATCGAACTCATTTGTATCACTTAAATGCGCGAGCGTGCGAGCGTGTGCAAGCGAGCGTGCGCGAGCGCGAAACGAAGAATTTATTGCCGCGAATTAATCTAGCAGCACAATAGCACCATAAGAGTAACGATATCTCATGGGTATCTTGATCGGCCGAGCTCGAGAAACAAAACTAGAAATTTATAAATCATGAGCTGCGATTATCTACCTCGCATCGGAGATAATTACACGTGACCGAACTTTCGGCTGCGGTTTTATGAGATCGTGGATAGACGATGCACTTTGCGGGTTCCTGCTTCTTTAATGGGGAAAGGATGAGAGTTTTATGGGTGCGGGAGGAACACGGTGTGCGAGCTGGATCGTGGGTTGTGGGATTGGTCGGTAGTTGGAGGAAAAATTGGGAAAGGTGTTTGAATGAATGTGAAGGACTTTGGGGTTGTACGTGTTTTTGGGGTAGGGTGGATTTTTCAGATGGAGTAAAAAGTGATTTTAATTATTAAGTAGACTAATAGGCTAAAATATGGGCGGCAGATTTCACAAAACAACGATTCAAATATCAAAATAAAAATTAAGTTTCAAATTGCTAAGGTTAACCCCTTGTCGTACTATTTCTTCTGTGACTGAATGCACAGTAAGACAGAATTAATTCCTGAAATAACAATCTGTCCGTAGTTTCTGATATAGCTTGTGACTTAACGCAGTATCAAATTGTATAGAAATAATTTCTTTTAAAACTTTAATAATTTCTATTCCATTTATCACGTCACGAGTATCAGTCGTCATTGAACAGTAAGGAGTTACAACGACCACTTCCAAATATTTTCCAAAAATTCTCGAAACTGATATAAGCACTGTACAAAACATATTTCACTCCAATCTTATCAAACCTAAATTACCAAATTAATCATCTTTAATAAAAAGAAGTGATCCGCAAACAACTCCACAACAAAACACATCTCAGAATCAGGTAAATCAACGTTGAAATTCCCGCAAAGATTTCCTCCCCATATATTTTTTCCCTCCAAGTTCATCCCCGTACCTGATCGCCACTTTAACCCCTTACCGTACAATAATGAGTGACACTCGTATGCGATAAATTGGATAGGAAATATTCAAGCTTTCCAAAATCTATCAAATTCAAAATATCAGCGAGCTGTAACCCAATAAAATTATTTTTATAACATTAATATTGTGTTAAACCTTACGATATATTCGGAGTCACTGGTCAATTTTTATATTAACAAATTAATTCTGAATCATTGCGGTGGCAGTCAGAAAAGAAATAGTACAGCAAGGGGGTAAGTATACACCCCGCTCGATGGATTGAGAGTTCCACGAGATAAAACGCGAGAATAATCGAGATAGCGAACAAGGGAAGAAATACGATGGAAAATCGATCGATCGATACATCGTAGGGGAACGATCGGCAATGATTCGTTCTCCTTGCCGATTTCTGCCAGTGTCTAATTTACGATTGTTGCGTAAGAACGCTGCCGGCATTGTTGTATCGTTCTCTATCGGATCATTATCGATACTCGAGATGCGGGTGGAGGGAGGCTATTAAAATCGAAAGAAGTATTTGTATTTCAACTGTAATTTTCATATTTATGGGCCTGCGCTAATGACAAGCGTATTTATACCGGCGATTTCTGCCGGATAAAAAATGCCACTTGAACGTCTCACTTAACGGACATCGAGGCCGATTCGGCGGTGTATGAATTTATGCAATGGTTCCTGACTTCAACGAGCGATATTGATTTCAGATTTTACACTGAGATTAAAAGTTACGAGCATTCAGATTCTATCGTGCGAATAAAGCGGAATTTAGAAAGTTCCCTGGTTCTTTTTTAAATGTTGAATGAGCGTTGAGAAGAATGGCGATGGTTGAATGAGTCTCACCTGATTATGAAGCTGTAAGTTTTGGTAGAGGTTGATTAAATTGTAGTTAATTAGTAACTCTGGAGTTTGAGAATTAAAAATTAAGAATTGAATGAGAGTTAACTCTTCAACTAACTGAAAATTACCGCTGGATTTATTTAGGTAGTGCAAAGTTGCTTTTAATTCTTGCAATAATCCATTAATTGCAAAAATTATAATTGTTCTGATTGACTGCGCCTAGTTTGTAAGATAAGGGCGATTGCATCGATCAATATTCTCTCCGCTCTCATTGATCTCTCATTTATCTGATATATCTGAATGTACTTGATTAATCGTCGTGGATTCTAATATTAAATGTAGCAAGTCGATTACGACAGTTTATGCAAATTTGTTGGAACATTAGTTCAGAAAGCAAAGCCTCAAAATTTAAATAGTACAACCTAAACCCTAAATAGATTATAGAATTAACAACTAGAATTAAATTCTATTTATTAGATTGAGATTAGATCCTAAGACTAAGAATAGAAGATTAGAAAAAATGAGATTATAGAATTAGAAATAGAATAGAAAAATGGCATAGAATTCTTCTAAATTGAAATATTCAATTAATAAATAGAATTGAATTCTGCTCATCTGTTATAGAATTAGTTCTCTTTTCTATTTTAGAATTGAATGCTATTTACTAGATTAAAATTAGATCTTAGGATTAAGAATAGAACATTAAAAAAGACTAGATTACAGAATTAAGAATAGGATAGAAAAATAATATAGAATTCTTCAAAATAGAAATATTTAATCTTTGTTGTTACATACTAAAAAGTAAATCTTCAATATTTTTTACATAGAAATTCTCAATAAACGTTTAAATATCTGAAATCTGACAATGAAACCGTAGGAAATAAGTCTGGGAGACAAATAAAGCACGACGACTGAAACTGTTTGGAATAACAGTTACGTAATGGACTGAAATCGCGCGCCCATTTTCCCTTACATTTAAATGACATTGACCTATGAATGTGTACGTGTGTATAGATCGAATCAGGTACATGTCTCGAGAATATTGTGAAACCTCGTGCTCTGTTCGATAACAAGGCTTGAATAGAAAGATAATTTTATTTTACGACATTTTCACGACAGATCGTGTCGTGTTGCATTAGGCAAGCACGGCGAGAAGTAAAAAGAAACTTTTTGAAGTTACGGTGACGGAGGTAGACTCTCGGACATGGAAATAGTGAGGTCAAGTTCGAATCCTCTTGACTTGTCATCTCAAGAGAATTTTTCCCACGTAATATGCATATTATAGCCTTGACGGTCTGGAGCTTCGACGAAACGATGGGTGGACGGCGAAGTAATCGAGGATGCTGAAGAACTTATGACGGAGACATGAGAAAAATTATTTTTTCATTTCGAAATATACTTATACAAATGTAAACAAAAATTTGATGTGCCATAAAATTGAAAAATTTCTAATGTGAGATACCTGTTGGAATAAATTATGAGGTAATTTAATTTTTACTTTGGAGTTTGACAGTGATTTGATAAATATTGCTGGTAAATAATAATTGTCTTTATAAAAATGCGGAATTTTGTTAATGAAAATTGCAAAGCTTGAGATGAATGTAGCCTGTCCGACTTATTGACATAGAAAGCTCATGCGGGCGATTCTCTCTTTCTACAAAAGGGCTTCATCATCCACCATCACAATTAACCCTCCACGGATCTTTGTCTCTTTGAGGCACCATGAGGTAAATTTCCATTTCCATTTATTAAATTCATTTCTACCCTTACAAATCTATTAAAATATAATTTATGAAAGTCACGAACCACCTTCCAAATTAAATACTCAAAAATCAAGTGAAAGCCACCATTTCAAATTCTATATTAAAATATAATTGTAAAAGTCACAAACCCCCTTCGAAATTAAATATTCAAAAATCAAACTGAAGCTACCATATAAAATTCTATACCAAAATATAATTATGAAAGCCGCAAACCCCCTTCCAAATTAAATACTCAAAAGTCAAGTGAATGCCACCATTTAAAATTCTATATTAAAATATAATTTATGAAAGTTACAAACCCCCTTCCAAATTAAATACTCAAAAATCAAACTAAAGCCACCATTTAAAATTCTATACCACAATATAATTATGAAAGCCGCAAATCCCCTTCCAAATTAAATACTCAAAAATCAAACTAAAGCCACCATTTAAAATTCTATACTAAAATATAATTATGAAAGTAACAAACCCCTTTCCCAATTAAATATTCAAAAATCAAGTGAAAGCCACCATTTCAAATTCTATATTAAAATATAATTGTAAAAGTCACAAACCCCCTTCTATATTAAATACTCAAAAATCAAACTAAAGCCACCATTTAAAATTCTATACCAAAATATAATTATGAAAGCCGCAAACCCCCTTCCAAATTAAATACTCAAAAATCAAGTGAAAGCTACCATTTAAAATTCTATACCAAAATATAATTATGAAAGCCGCAAACCCCCTTCCGAATTAAATACTCAAAACTCAAACTAAATCCACCGTTTAAAATCCTATTTCAACCACATACCAATACACTATGGTGTACAAAGTCTTCGCAAGCAAAAAGAAATTCTAACTACAGAGAACTAATTCTCATCACCTCCATTAGAACTCTAAAAACATGAAAAATTCTAGATTTCCAAAGAGTAACATATTGTTTAAAAAAACCATCACGCAATTTCTTAAAGAAAGCACGAATCCGCCCCTGGTGTAGTCGAGCGCAAAACGTGCTCACGCACGCGTCTTGAGCTCGTTGGTTCACGGAGGTAGAAAGAGGCGGCGTGTGGACGAGGCTTTAACGACCGGCTTAAAAAAATTGGCCAGTTTTCGTTTACCGAGTCTTAGCCGGTTCGCGAGGTCGTTAATTTTCGGGTGGCCGCCGGTGGGATACGTCTCTCGCCCACCGACGAATTTCTCCAGGCTCGGGAATTACCTTACGGTTTTGCCCCCGCTCGCCTCGTAATTTCCTGGCACTAGATTCGTTGCTTGAAAACGACGGGAATAATTTTGCATTTATCTCTTTTCGATTATCTTATGGTCGGTTACGAAGACGGGTACTGAAAGTTGTCGAATTTTCAAGGAAACTTTGGCCATCCTTCTATGGGGAGGGGCTGAGTATTGCAGGAAGGATAGATGTATGATTGAAAGTGCATATGTGAAGTTTGTAGATGATTATTTATAGAGTGCAAATGAGGGTTTTGAGTATTCAGTTTAACACTAGAACTACCAAACCAGTCAAAATGACTGGTACATAATTTTTTTCAAAAATTCTTCAAGTTCATAGAACAGCCATAGAACAAAAATTCTACATCCATCACAAAAGACATAAATCACCGAATTGACCATCCTTTCCGCAACTCGATTCCTCCTCTTTCAAAGTACTTATTTAATATATGGAAATATGATAGATTTAACGCCGGTAGTTTTAGTGTTAATTTGGGGTATTTAATTGTATATCCAGTTATTAGCGTTAGATTTTCTTAGATTTATTTATTAAATTAATAGATACATAATACTGTCAGTATGTATGTTATAAGATGCAGGTGAAATATTTAAATGTTAATATTTAATATACAGCTACTCTGTCGATTAAAAAAAATAATGCAAAGAAGGAACCCCTCAATTTGACGGCTGCTGTAGGTCTAATCTTAAGGGATGCAGGAAAATTGTGTAGGGTGCAAAAGAGTATTTAAAGTGTGAGGAAGGTTTAAATAAAGATTGATAGTATTTTGAGTAACTGGAACTTTGCTGATGATTCTGGAAGATGTGTGAGTGCAGAATACTAAATTTTCATTACGCTAATTTTAACAAAAATGCACTGTCACGTTTATCTTTTTCAAAGAGACTCAGATGGAGATCGTCACAATCACATGGAAACACTTAGGTAATAAAATTTAGTAATGACAGAAATTCTGCAGAAATAATTCTAAGATGAAAGAATTTCCGAATACTAAGCTCCAGTACTCACTGTAAGAATTTTATATCATTGCTAAAAACAATGTAAATCTATATCCAACGACACACTTCGATGGCCATTCGTAGAATTATCCTCAACAGTGAAAAGAATAACAACAATACCGTAAGAAATCGTAAATTTGTTTAAAACGACTTCCAACATCTCCAACGCAAAAATTCTTTCCTTTCGCAACAATAACTATCACTCTCCCCGCCATCGTAAACGGGTTAAATATTCAAAGACTTCTCATCGTCCAAACAAACGACACTAATACTCGACGCCATAAAAAAGGTCGCCTCGTCCGCTCGTAGTTAAGTTATCAAATAACTCCGCGCCACATTAAACACAGATTCACGTCTGAATTATCGTCATAGAAAAGTCCGAACAAAAAACCGTGGAGACTATCATTAACGAGTTATTGACTCGCACGGTCACCATTAAGAGCAATTAAGACGTTTCAATGCAAAAGCCTCGTTACGTAACACGCTCCGGCACCACGCGTCTCCATGTATCGTACATTGTACAATGGTGTACGTGAGTCACGGTGGAATTGAACGCCGTTCAACGAGTTTCGTTCGCACGGCCACAATTTCGTCGTGACGGACAAAATCCGTTAATTTTCACGCGAGTCCCTCGTGTTTGGGACACACGTAATTCCTTGTTGATCGAATATCCCGTTCTCGATCACCGAGAAGCCTCGTATCGGAGGCTATCATGGCTATGGTGTTATGGGATTAATACACTAGAACTATCGGCGTTAAATCTGATATATTTTAATATATTAAACAAGTACTTTGGCGACAGGAAAGCGCAGAGGCGAAAATTATTATCGATTTAGTTTGGAATATTTGTTGTGCTGCACGCGTGTGAGAATTTTTCGAAAAATTAGAAACAGGTCATTGTGACGACCTTGTGAATTCTAGTGGTAATTAGTGGAGTTGAGTTTTCTAAGTTATAGTTTAATATAATATAGTACTGATGGTTTGGTAGGTACTTAACACTAGATTTACCAAACCAGTCAAAATGACTGGTGCATAATTTTTTCCAAAAATTCTACGGGTTTATGAGAGAGCCGTAGAATAAATATTCTTCATCCATCGTATAAAACATAAATTACCGAATCTATCATCTCTTCCGCATCTTAATTTTCCTTGCTTTGAGGTACATATTTAAATATAGTAGATTTCAAGCTGGTAAATCTAGTATTAAAATTGTCGGTTTTAGAAAGGAAAATTGTAGTTTAAAAAATTCAATTGTAGTCTGATATAAATTTTATTATTGATTAGATAATATTGAATATATATTTGAAAGTTACAATTTAATCTTTAATCTAATTGCAACACTGTTATAATAACTAATGAAGTTAACAGTTTAGACTCATATCTAGCAGGTTTTTAAGTCCCTGCTATAGTCCGACAACTGAAAGATGGCTAAGGCGGAACCTCTCGTTTTCAAACACCATTTCGTTTTTGGAATTCCCAAAATCAGTCTGCCAAATTAAACTCACATAGTCATTAACTTAAAAGGTTGAGTTTGTTGATTCCAAAAAAGGAAGTGGCTAGAATAGACAGATGAAAATGAGAGACTCTGATTTTCCCCAGCCATCTTTCAGTTGTCGGACTATACCTGTAAGATTTTTTTCTACATTATTATTTAATGTTCCGTAACCTCGGTGGTTTAGGATCCCTCTATAACTGCAGGTCTTCGAATGAACCACAAAATGACCGTAAAATTAAAATTTCAAAAAACGAACAAGAATTCTCGAACCCTTGCCGATTCCCGGCGCCCGATCGGCTGGCGCACGATCATCGAGGATTTTGATTCATTACCGAATCGACTCTGCCAACTTTCTCGGATAGGAGCGCTCGTTAACTACCGAACGAAAGTTCCTCGACGTAATATCGGTGTGTTACGGCACACGATCGATGACGAGCGCTCGAAACAGGGCGCGCCGAAATCGACAGCGGTGAAAGTCCGACGATTCCGAAGACTTAATGCAGACATCGTGGTAAGATCGTTCGTTTTAAGATGATTTCAAATGATTTTAATCCGGTTTCTGACTGACCACTGCTATAATATATTTAAAAAATATACACTAGGAAAAAATGAAGAACATGATGAAGAGAATTTTAGGAATTTTTAATGAAAGAAAAAAGTATGAAGTAGAGAAAAATATTGATAAATTACGAAGTAGAGATTTTAGAAATATGTACGGAATTAACGGTGCTTTTGAGGTAGTATTATTAATGTTTGTCACTTCGTGGCACGTATATTTGTAGAAGTCGAATTTTTCGATAATGTCCTTCGACGGTACACTCCTGTGTACACTCTAATCCAACTCTACATCGACAACATGCTTCGAGAGTCTCGACAGCTACGAGGATATAGCCTCGAGTCTTAAATAGTGGTATCACGATACATCATAGTCTCGGCAGTTTGAAAAACAACAGCAATAAAGCTAGAAATCATAGATCCAAGCCTGAATCCTGTTCTAACCAACTGTTTAAACTCTCCTCTCATCGATACACATACCACAAACTATCAATTTCCAACTCACTCCCTAAATCTACCTAAATCTCCTTAAAATACTATCATAATAATAAAATCGAAATTGTGTGAAAAACAAGTCACCTAACAAGCTTGATAAAATAGCCTTAAGGTAAACGAAATGATGTTCCTCCTCGTGTTCTAGATCACAACCAACCAGATTGGTATCCTTCGAGGATTCTCAATTTTCCTGCGACGATCGCGGCCAGTCCGTGCTTTGACTTATACCGGCATAGTCCGGCAATCCGTGAATTCTGGACTACCTTGGCCGAAGCTGGCGATTGCTCCGAGCCGACTACTACGCGTCCCAGAGGAGCCCGTGGAGTTATCGTAATCGTTAACGAGACTGCTGTCAGCGTCGTAAGATACCCGAGGGTCCCTCGCCATTAACCTTCCGCTAACAAAGGCATTGCCACGTTCTTCGCTCCCGGCGCGGCGCAACGATCCCGCTCCCTTCTTCCTTATTTATATGCATAACTCAGAAAAGGTGTAATGAAAATTTCACGGTCAACTCGATTATAGACGATCGCTCTCGCACCTTTCTTCCTCCCTCTCTTAGTCTACCTGAATAGATTCGTCCTTCTTCTTCTTCTCGTCATTGATGATCTCACTCTTTCTTTCAAAAGGGAGCCTCTGATTTCTACCTGGTTTTCTTCTCTATCTTTTGCCACTCGTTGCTTCTCTCTTTCTCTTCGTTTCTCTTTCAAAAGACACGAGCCACTCTCGAGTCTTCTCCCAATGGAGCAGTAGAGTTCTGATCCTGGTGTTTCACTCTCTCTCTGTTTCTCTTGCTTCAGACCTTTCTCCTGCTTGTGGCTTCCTCTTGTTTTCTCTCTTCTCACAGAGAGCTGGAAGCCACGACGACTGTTACACGCGGAAAACGGCTTCTCGGGATCGCGCCTCCGCTTCGGACGATAAATTTTCCACGCCGATTATCGATACGCGCCGATTATCTCCGTAAACGCGCAACACGAAACGATAATAAAGTATGTAATAACGACGGTTGACGAGTACCCGCCGGAAGTCGATGGCGAAGAAGGATGGAAAGTTGGCGAACCGTTGCTCTTCCTTGTTGTGCGCACTTTATAAGTCGTATGCTCATCGTTCAATCCAGTGTTTCAGCCATGATTAACGTTTGATCGTTTAATTGAGCTTTAGGATTAACCCATCAACCTTACTTTCTCTGCCGGCGATGAGGATGTTTGTTTTTGTTTTTTAGACTTCGTCGAGGGAGTTTATAACTCTTTTTATCAACGTAGGAATGTATCAATTCTCAAACTTTCATTCTTAGTCACGAATACGAATAAACCTCTTAATACCTCTTCCAGCCTTGTCCGTCCCTTTCAGTCCTGTCCATCCCATCCAGACCTGCCCTTCCCGTCTGTCCTATCTATCTCCTAATTTTTATGGCACATAACTCAAAGGTCATATTTTTGGAGGCAACTTAGAATTTTCGATTGAGTTTTCTAGTTTGAGCCATCATGTGTGAGCTTGCAAGGTCAGATGTGACTGCTCAAACTAAAAAAGCTAAAATTTCTCGAGAAAATTTAAAAATTTTGTTGAGCTTTTTAGTTTGAGCCACCAGGTGTGAGCTTGCAAGCTCATATGTGTCTGCTCAAACTAAAAAAGCTCAAATTTTTCGAGAAAAATTAAAAATTTTATTGAGCTTTTTAGTTTGAGCCATCAGAGGTGAGCTTGCAAGCTCACATGTGTCTGCTCAAACTAAAAAAGCTCAAATTTTTCGAGAAAAATTAAAAATTTTGTTGAGCTTTTTAGTTTGAGCCATCAAAGGTGAGCTTGCAAGCTCATATGTGGCTGCTCAAACTAAAAAAGCTCAAATTTTTCGCGAAAATCTGAAAATTTTATTGAGCTTTTTAGTTTGAGCCATCAGAGGTGAGCTTGCAAGCTCATATGTGGCTGCTCAAACTAAAAAAGCTCAAATTTTTCGAGAAAAATTCAAAATTTTGTTGAGCTTTTTAGTTTGAGCCATCAGAGGTGAGCTTGCAAGCTCATATGTGGCTGCTCAAACTAAAAAAGCTCAAATTTTTCGAGGAAATCTGAAAATTTTATTGAGCTTTTTAGTTTGAGCCATCAGAGGTGAGCTTGCAAGCTCATGTGTGGCTGCTCAAACTAAAAAAGCTCAAATTTTTCGAGGAAATCTAAAAATTTTGTTGAGCTTTTTAGTTTGAGCCACCAGGTGTGAGCTTGCAAGCTCATATGTATCTGCTCAAACTAAAAAAGCTCAAATTTTTCGAGAAAAATTAAAAATTTTGTTGAGCTTTTTAGTTTGAGCCATCAGAGGTGAGCTTGCAAGCTCACATGTGTCTGCTCAAACTAAAAAAGCTCAAATTTTTCGAGGAAATCTAAAAATTTTGTTGAGCTTTTTAGTTTGACCCACCAGGTGTGAGCTTGCAAGCTCATATGTGTCTGCTCAAACTAAAAAAGCTCAAATTTTTCGAGAAAAATTAAAAATTTTATTGAGCTTTTTAGTTTGAGCCATCAGAGGTGAGCTTGCAAGCTCACATGTGTCTGCTCAAACTAAAAAAGCTCAAATTTTTCGAGAAAAATTAAAAATTTTGTTGAGCTTTTTAGTTTGAGCCATCAAAGGTGAGCTTGCAAGCTCATATGTGGCTGCTCAAACTAAAAAAGCTCAAATTTTTCGCGAAAATCTGAAAATTTTATTGAGCTTTTTAGTTTGAGCCATCAGAGGTGAGCTTGCAAGCTCATATGTGGCTGCTCAAACTAAAAAAGCTCAAATTTTTCGAGAAAAATTAAAAATTTTGTTGAGCTTTTTAGTTTGAGCCATCAGAGGTGAGCTTGCAAGCTCATATGTGGCTGCTCAAACTAAAAAAGCTCAAATTTTTCGAGGAAATCTGAAAATTTTATTGAGCTTTTTAGTTTGAGCCATCAGAGGTGAGCTTGCAAGCTCATATGTGGCTGCTCAAACTAAAAAAGCTCAAATTTTTCGAGAAAAATTTAAAATTTTGTTGAGCTTTTTAGTTTGAGCCATCATGTGTGAGCTTGCAAGCTCAGATGTGATTGCTCAAACTAAAAAAGCTCAAATTTCTCGTGAAAATTTAGAAATTTTGTTGAGCTTTTTAATTTGAGCCATCAGGTGTGAGCTTGCAAGCTTGGATGTCGTTGTTTGGACTAACAGCTTACTTGAATCGTTGCAATTGTATTTAATACGACGAAATATCACAATTGCAATTCACGAATTTAATTCGAAACAAATTCCAAGAGAGTTATGTCTAAAATAAATATCATGAATCGCATGCCTAATTGGCCAGATACTTTCTAAATTAATATGTCATATATCATAAGTACAGTACCTACTTTGGATTAAAATACATTGGGACGTAAAAGATAGAATGTATGGTGTCAACGATCTATGGAGAAGCAGAGTTTAGTTACGTAACTGTGGACGGAGGGTGACGTATTAAAATACAGTGATTTTACTGGCACAATAATGAACAGAAAGGAGACGGTAATTGAGTTAACCGACTTTGTAATAGAATACTAGATGCACCAGGCTATTTTGTAATCTTCCAATGAGAACTATTCCCCTCGTTTCCACTGTGTTCTATTCATTAACCGAGGACGATTACAGGTATACTTGTGACACACTCCCGCAATTTAAACAGCGCATGCATTTATCTTTCCTCTGCTTTTTCCGTAACCTTTTACAGTCGAATTGTAGCCGGCGTTTTACTTTATTGCATCGAAGTTTGTATCGTGCTGGAATCAAGGAGATACTGTTATGGCTTTTGTATGTTTAATCGCGTTGCTTTATCGGCTAGAATACAGGTTCTTGCGATTTTTCTAACATTTCAGCTACTGTTTCGTGTAGTCTGTTAATTAGAGCAATGTTAACTGCACGCTTTTACTTCAGTCTATCGTTGAATCATGCAGAGCATTTCATTTTGCGTTCTTTCACCTATACGAGTGGCCCAAAAAATCATGGTATAACAATAAGCGAAATTGAAAATTTTCTAGCACTAAATTTGATCCGTGTATATTGAAATTAAGGAAAATAAAGTCCAGGTCTGAACTACTTTCTAAATCTATGTCTCTAATACCAAAAGGTATTTCATTGATATCAGAATTTTACAATTTAATAAATTCTTAAAATAAAATTCATTTCATCCGAAAAAATCCTTCAAAAACACCACTATTATCAACTTGGAACCATTTTTATCCGTACTGAGAAATATCGATAAAAAAAAACACTGCTGTCGTTCCAAAAAATTCTCCAAGCATCTCAGCATCATTAAAAATTATACCGCCATCGATGCAACAAAATTCTCTAAATTTCTATCAGCAAAAACCACTTCCTACAACGTCGACAACTCTCTGACACAATACCTTTACCATTAACTTTCATTCGAAGCATTCCTCGCCAAATTAAACCAATTTTACACATTCCCCTAACCGTCGTCCATTCGTCGTGGCATTGTTACACGACGGCAATAAAGCGTACTTGAAAAGTTCACGGAATGGAAAGTTTTAGCACTCGGACGATAAGAATGTCGGAGTGAACTAGCAGGTGATCGTTGCGGGCATTCCCGTAGATCGTGATTTCGTGCTCCTCTCAAAACAATAAACAACGTCGTGGCTGCTGCACTCGAGACACCGAGAAAAGTTCGGCTCGAGTGAAAGTCGACAATGAGCATCCTAGTTCCTCCGCGTCGCAATCATAGGATACTGCAACTTGTTACACTCTGGAAGAGATTGCACCGCGATATTTTCCACGAGATTTTGAAATTTTCAGTCGCGATAATTACAGGCTGAGAGCGGCGGTTAATTGCACGAGTTCCACTACGCTTTTATTGGGTCGCGGTTTGCACATTTCTTAACTCTGTCGGCGAGGTTTATCGGCGGCTCTTATTGGAACGAGATTTCGAAACTTGAGAAGCCTCGAGAATGTAGTCTACCTTCATTTTTATTATAATTATTATCTCATTTTATTTACAGAGTATACTCTTCTGAATACAAAGTACAGACTTTAGAGGAAACGAGGATGTCTGACGAATACTCGATTTTTCTACATGATTCTCCTGAATTCTTCACTTTGAGAACCACTGCCACAATGGTCAATTTCGCGCCATTACATCAATACCAATTAAAGACACAACGACTAATAATTATCAAGTAAATCTTAGCAAGAAAATCAACCTTTTAATAATTCCTATTCTAAAATTCCAATCTTACATATTTCATCCTCAAGTAATAATTCTGTAACGGATTCTCATTAACATGACGCATTTTATTCCTTGCGCTTCCACGTCTGTGATTGATCCCGTCGAAGTTTCTCGCCATAAACACTTTAAACGGTTAAGAAACACCGTAGAATTCGTCTAAATATAACATAAATTCTGCATCAACGTCGACGTTATTTTCCAGCAGAGTCACGCGACGTTCATTTATTAAACTATTTGGACAGGCCAATACGCCCAACAAAAGCGACGTCCAAGGGGCCGTAACGCGCGCAACGATAGATATTTCAATCAACACCGTAATTATCCTGCCGAGAAAATATCATTAAACACTTCATACGGTATCTTACGTCCGGGTGAATCCAATAAAACCTTTGCAATTGCTTAAACGGCGCTTCGAGTGGAACTTCAGGACGATTCGTTTGACCCGCGGAAAATCCAGCTGGCAGAGAGAAAGAAAGAGGAAAGAGAAGAAAGGAAGAGGAAAGAGAAGAAAGGAAGAGGAAAGAGAGAGAAACGCAAACGTTTTGCACGAAGTGTCCTCGAGAGATGACGATTCTATGTGCATCAATGTGAGTTCTATGTGCGTAGTGCATACGTGTATACTTAAATGCACCACGTACGATTGCATTCGCCATCGTGGTGCACATCGGAGTACCGTTGATGCTAATCTTAGTCGACAATTATCCTCGCGGAATGACAACACAGTGGCCAGCATGAGCGTTAGCTCGCGCGGACTGCGAGGCGACAACAACCTTCCCAGCCATGTGAATTAGGTAACTGATAATAGGACTGTAACACGTTCGTTAACCCTTTTGGCGGGAACAACGTGAATGTAGGATAGATAGCGTTTACGTGATTAGTTTGTGTTTTCTTTTCTATTGTCTTTTGAGAGATGATTGTGATCAGTCGTTTCTGGCTGGGTCAGATGGATGATGTTACATGGATGAGTTGGATGACGTTAGAAGATTGCACGGAGTGTTGGTGAGGATGTGGAAATTAGGACGGTGGTGTGGATGAAAAGAAAATTTATTTTCTGGATTTGTCAGAAGTGGAGGGAAAATTAATTTCGTGAAGTTATTATTTGGTGGTAAGGGTAAGTGTAGGTCGTGGAAGACATTCGGGTGAACGTAGAAAGTTATTGACAGTTGTCAAGTTCAAGTTAACCCCTGGTTGTATTATTTCTATTGTGACCACGTTCCCAGTAGATCAGAATTACATTGGGAAAATAAATATTCATCAATGGTTCTTGATACATCGTATGATTTAACGTAATATTTATTTTATAGAAATAATTTTATCTTTTCGCGTCTCCCTGATATGTTGAATTTCATAGGTATAGAATTTTTAATATTAATGTATCAAATGTATTAGAAAATTTGTAAATATTACAGTTTAAAAGTCATATAAAATTCCATTTAATTGGAGAAAATAAAATGGTTGCCAGTGACTCCAATAATCTTCGAAGTGTTAAAGTGATGAACAATTTTTTGCAAGGAGAAACTACCAAGTATGGTCAGACACACGAATATACGTAGTAATTGCAGGGAGTTCGATTTAATTTTGACAAACATCTTCGTATTGAGAAGCTACTTGTTGTTTGTAATTATTAGACTGTCGATTTTTATAACATTTGATAGATTTTGAAGAGAGCTCGAACCTACACCCGCTACTCGCAGCTCTAACAGCATAGACAGCAAGGTGTGCATACAAGTCCAGCCAGCAAATATCCAAGTAAATATAACAGTTGTGCTAATTCTAGTACATATGTGAAAACCAGCGTGCGTTGCGAACTCGTACAAAAGCGAATGGAATATTTTTTTCAGCAACAACTTTTTTCCACTGGCTTCAGCCGGATGCAGTTACGCAGATCGGGTTTTTATGACGTATAACAGAGCAGTTATATCGCAAATTAGTTTTTCATAAACGTTATGAAAATCTCAGTTCGTGGTAAAGTATAGAGAGAACGCTATAGAGAGTGAATGTCACGGGAGTTAAACTCGTGAAGTGAATACGATACTTGTTAGATAGTGCAATTACAAGGGAACTTGTTTTTTTTTCACATCCTGTATGCAATACCTCTAATGAGTTGCTTTTATCTAATTTGATGCATTTTCCACCGCTTTTTACCACCGCAGCAAGAATTCATGTTGTAGGTTAATGAAATTCGAAAAATATCAAAACCAGTATCAGGTTTTCAGATTAAAACATCTTACGCGGGTGCTTTCCCGCCAAACTTTCATGGAGTAGCAGTCTACTTTTTGCAATTCGTGCACTAAATTACTTCTGCATAAAATAAAGTCTTTGAACTTTAAGTTTTCTTTTAATAAAGCTTTTAGTTTCTCTTTAAAAATCAATTTCTCTATTCACTTTAAAAAAATAAAAATACTTCCTCAGAAATCAAAAACTAAGAAAATTAAGAATTTAAAAATGCTTTAACTAGTGATATCGTTCAAAAAACTTTGCAAACCAGTTTTGGCACTAACGTTCTGTTAATGCGTCTTCTCCATACACATCGAATAATTTTTTTCTTGCTTGAACAGCATTTTTACCTTTTCGATAGTAAAAAAGTAAAATATGGCGAAAATGGTGCTTTCGACTTTCCATCTTTAATAGGACACCAAACAAAAGCTATTATATAGAATCAAAGAAATTTTTTCACAAAAAAACGTTGCAATATAAACAGTCAAAATATATAATAACAATGTGAAATAAGAATGAATTCGGCTGTGAAAAAATATAATTATGTCCTCCGTTGGGAAAAAACGAAATTACTTTCCGATCAACCTAATACAATGCGTGCAAAACGACTTTAGCCGCTTCCCGCGCAAAATGTTTTAAAATTGAACCAATGAAGAAAAGAAAAGAAGGAAAAAGGATCAAATTAAAATGACAAAATTTTTTAATGATAAATCGAATGATACATAATGCAAAAATTCTGTGTGCAAGCTATCCTTCAAAGTCAACGATACGAAAGGCATTTAAAACAGCGAGAGTTCTCCAACCTCCCGAGAAATCCGCATCTCCAGGAAGACGTAAACGATCTCTGCGAACGAAGCATCGATAATTCGATTCCTCCTCGATCGAAAGCTGAACGAACGACGGCGAAAAGTCCCCATCGTTCTTCGACGAACGAGTGGGAAAAAGAGGGAAGAGAACGATTTCTCATGCAGGTTCGCGAGGATTATAAATTTTTCAAGGTGTCCTTTTACAATCGCCGGACAGTATGTCGGGTATTCAGTCTCGCCTGTCAAAGTTGCATTCCAGATTAATAAATTACACGGCTAGAGGGCCCAGTGAATTATCGTTACACATCAGTCTTTATCAAACCGGTAAAGCGACGATCGGAATCCGGTAGTTTCGTACTCCACTTGGATACGTAACAATTGAGACGCCGGTTTGATTGATTTTCATGCCGTAGGCTAATGAGCATCCCATCCGGGACGAATCGGCAGCGGCCGGAAAAAGAAGGAAATCTAAGGAGAGGCCCCGAACGTATCGGGGCCTGATTGCGTAATTCCTCGAGCCGCGTGACGCCGGTGTCTCCAGAGTCGATGCTCTCTGTCATCGCGTGCCTTCGTATCCCCGTAGCAGAGCCACGAGCGTCGTCGAAACCTCGTGTCCTTTTCTGTCCGTGTGCGTTTCTGTCCTTCCAGTCGTATATACAGGGTGCCCCGATGTGTATCCGCCACGTGTCACCGCGAGGACCCGCCACCTTTCTCGTTTCGTCCTTTTCCTTTTCTCTCTTTCGTCCTCGAAAAAAGAGCAACTGGACTGCAACTTCTCGACGTGCGGTCCCTCGGTTTTCGCTCGTTAATCGCGATAAAAGCACCACGTCGAACGCGCCGCAACAAAGTCACAACGAGTCGATGTAAAAGTTCGACACCCTGGATGACGTCTTTGGGACGCCAATTGGCCTGTGGATCTTGTGGGGACATTTTGGTAGGTTTTGATCAAATTGAGAGGATGGTGAGTTTTTAGGCTTTTGAATTTTAATTTATGCGGTCATCTTGACTAGGATTTATTTTAAATTGATATAGCATCATTGAGATTGATAGTCGTATTAGGTACGTCGACATTTTTGAGAGATAATGGAGTAGTTAACACTTGAACTATCATACTTTTAATCGTATTTCAATACGTTAATTAAATACTTTGGAAAACGAGAAATCGAAAGATGTAAAGGATGATTAATTGAGTATTTTATGAGATGGACGTACAATATATACTCTATGGCTCTCTTAAAAATTTTAAAAGTTTTTAGAAAATATGAGGAACCAGTCATTTTGTGCATCTTGGTAGTTCTAGTGTTAATACTAGAACTACTGGTCATATATCTGTTTTTTTTTAAATATTTTAAATAAGTAATTTAGAAAAGAAGAATCAAAAGGTAGGAAAGATAATTAAATTATCTATGTTTTATGAGATGGAAGTGAAATGTCTATTCTATGTTTTCCTTATAAGGTTAGAGGACATTTTGAGTGCCTCGGTAGTTCTAAAGATGTACTGTGTAACTGGGAATCTGAGGATTTATCTGAATGTTCAACATAGTTTCCTCTCTTCGATGGCCCCTGATTTTTGATTTTTAAAACCGATGTTTTGGATCACTGAATTATGTTATCTCCGTCTACATCTTACATTTTGACTTGTAAAATGTCCATCGACGAGAAACTTACAATTTTAAATAGGTTTTCGTGAGTCTCCAGTGCGTGGGGTTAAAGGTCAACCTCTCCGTTTGAGAGGAAGAATTTCTACCAGCGTTGCAACCATAGCTTTAATCGGTTTAACGATTTGTACACCCAAAGAAACGCCGGGAAACGTGTTTGAAATTGATTGCGTAAAGTCAAACGATAAGGGAAGCATATGCGTGATCTTTCGCATGGTTGCTTTGCAGATTTGGGCCCGACCTGCACAGTCCCAGGCAAAGTGCAATGTGCATCTGCCGTGTTACGCGTCTCAATATCAGCGAACACCATTAAGGCACACGTGTAAGCGGGGTTGAACGTTGTCTGAATAAATTGTTACTTAGCTGATTATCCGAATTATCTTTTACAGTCACTCAGATTATTCCCTGGTACTTCAATTAACGGTACAGAATTCCTATGGAAGGATTTTTTTTCATGTGCGATGTAAGATGTTTGAGAAAATGGTTTTGCGCAGTAATTTCGAAGGAATAACAATTTAAATATTTTTTTTTTGCACGCGGTTAAGCCAATTATTAACGAATTTGTAAGATCACAGTGTTGAAATGACTTCTTATTAACACCAGAACTACTGACCGTTAATATAAGGTATTTAGAGATAATTAATAAAAATGTTAACGGCTCAGAAATAACTGGGAATAATTGTTGAACAACAGAATTGTTTAACAATCCATAAAAAACTTAAGCAACTATCACGTTAGGGAGTTTAGGAATTTAAAAAAAAATTAACCCTCTGTAGTACGAATATTTTGTAATATTTGAAGATCAGTTGCACGATAGAACATCAAAAAATAATAAAAATGTAATTTTAAATAATGGATTCAATTTGATTTCTAAAAAATGGATTCTGAATTGTAATATTTAGCCGAATTGAATTTATTTAGAAGAATAGAAACTTAAGTGCGACTTGTGTTACCTCAAAGTAACAGGGGCCCATAGAGAGTTAACCAACTTGGACTGTCTCAGTATATCTAGCGTTAAATTTAAATTAAATACAATAGAATCTCAATCTTAAAAAAAAATAACTCTCAAAAAGAATTTTAAGACAGCACAAATCCTCATTCAATTAACAATTCCTCCAACCAAAAATAATTCCCCTCTACCTACACAATCCTCCAAAATTTACATTCCACTTCATTCTCTCCTTATCTAATCAAAAATAAAATACAATTTCCCACTCTAAGTCCCAAACTGTGCCCTGAAGAGCTAACATAACGAAGCAAACGTAACCACTGTCTCCCCGTCTCGCAAATAGAGACAAAGCCAGCTCAAAGTAAACCAGTAAATCAGGAGTGGTCCCAATAGCCGTCCCATTTTCTCTACCGTCATTCAGGAAGACATTCGGAAACACCCTGTATACACGGAGCCGTGGTTCGGTAGTTGATTAGATTTAAAAGAATGCCCCGTCACCTGCACCGTTGAAAGGAGACTAGGCCCAGGGGCGGAGTGGTGGGACGTCCAAGGAGGGAAAGAGGAGGAGACGAGGAGAGGACGTTGAGGGGCCAGAGGAGAGGTCGAGAAGCGGCGAAGAGAGAGAAAGAAGCGAAGCGCAGATGAAGGGAAAGGTGGGGAGACGATCGTGAGCAACGAGGGGCCCGAGCATGAGGCCCCAGCGATCACTGACCGCTTTCGCCGATCCCTGCCGCCAGCTAGCCACCTTTCAGCGGCGCAGCCATCGGGGCATCCTCCTTCTTAAGGCTCATTCACATCGCATCGCTAATCAAACCCGACGAGTCGTATAAAAAGCAGACCTGGAATTTCGGCTGCCTGGAAATCATGAAAATTCACTTTCCACGGGTCGACATGACTGGTGGAACCGTCATGGATGGAATTATTTACATAACATCGGAACCAGAAACGACTGGGAGGAATAACATTCGCGTATGCATGGATGACGAGTTGATAATGGATTCTGAAAATTAAACGGGCAGAAAAGGTGAAATATATGGTGAAGTTTGAACAATGGGATGTTCCGATTCGCGCTATTTAGAAAATGGATCGTAAAAATTCTCGTTAGGTGATTTCACGGCGATGAACGTTACGCGCAGCGAGCGTGTTAAGAAGTTGTAAATGCAAGTCGATGAGGGTTTAGGTTGTCGTTAAGTATTCGTAATTTGGTGGAACAGTTTTTTTTTAAGGTAAATAAAATACTGAGTGGTTCGATGATATTTTAGTACTACCAAGACATCGTAGGATGTTAAAAGGAGACCACGGAAGTGTCTCCATTGTTTATGAATGCACGAACAAAGCAGGACGGAGTTAGAAGTATAGCATTATGACAGAATATCGAGGTAATTCCTTTGAGAATTTTGAGGTCAACGATATTTTTATTTAAATAGTGCCTTCACGTTTCCTTCAATGACTTCGTGACGGCTAAAAATACAAATTCAAAGACCTATAATGACGTGCCATTCTGTACGTTCGATATGAAAATATTTACGCTTCCTATTAACACGCTCCAAAATCACACTGTACAGTCGTACACTTCGTCACTGCCATCGACGATCGAAGGATAAATGAAACCTTGAAAAATGTCAATTCTCCAATGTAATTCCCAAGCTTCGAATTAAGAACGATCTCTGGGAAAAGCGCGCGCAATTTATACTACGAATCGTTCATAAAAAAGTAGATGGTCCTAAGAAGCGTGCAAATTTTTCCAAGAATAACGGCCGAATTCCGCATAATGAAGGAGGAATTGTGAGAAATAACCCAAGGCGATCGAGGCCACTTAACTGGTTGCAGTTTTGCGTTTACGGGGCGTGATATATGGTTAATTCGCGAAACACACCGGACACTCGGTGGAATAACGTTACGAGCGGTTTACGGATGACTAAAATCCACTCGATCGGCAATTACGTGAACGCGAGAGAGAGTGAGGGAGGAAAAGGTGAAATATTATAGCGATTTCGTGCCCGCGGCCTTGCTAAAGATCTCGTAATAAGGATCAATGAGCGTGGACCGATAAGAAGCGCGCCATCCTACGAGTTTCATCGCGGTACTTTACCCTTTCCCGTATCGGTGTTAATGACAATCACTTTTATCCGTTATATCGTAATTCCGACGCGATTCTGTAATCGCGAATTATTCGACCTGTACGTTCTCCTTTGGTAACGGGACAGGGGAGGCTTATTGCGGCAGAGTGTCCCTTTCGAGGAATCTTCGAATGCTGCAACTTTTTTTAACGCATAAGGTGAAGTATGAAACACATGTGGCGGCAATTATGACGGTGATCTAAGTCATTTATACGACGGTTTGAGATATTGAAATTTTTCTTCTGAATGTCCGTTGAGTTCTTTGGAGTGAGGAATTTTTAATTCCATTAAAAGTTCAATTTTTTATCATTTGTACAAGTTAGGTTTATCACTTGCGATGGACTTTGCGACTGAAAATATTTGATGAGTGTCTTTACTTTTTCATTCGGAACATTTTTGTAATCTGTGGTATATATTGGTCTTTATTTTGTAATTTGTATTAATTGTCAGTGTGGTATTTTTAATTGAAGCTTTGGAAATTGATGAACTTATTTGCGTTTGATATAAGCGAGTGATAGAGCTGGAAGATATGGGGTTGGTGGAAACAACTGATACAAACGAAACACGTGTGTATTCGTTCAGCGTAAATAACTGATAAACTGAAATGCAATCGGCGAAAACGATTGATAGAGCCAAACAAACAGATATGTGCGCTAAAACGAAATAAACGATGAAATTGAAAAACCTGATAGAACCCTGAAATTTTTATCTTTGTAGCGCCAAGCGTTAATTGAATCTTTGCTGGATGAAGTATGTAAAGATCAAATAGGAAAATCCGGTTTGTCACTTGATTTCTTTTGCCGCCAAATAGGGAACTTCTGAAAAAGGCCGTCGTAATGAAACTACTCGTTTCAGTGTAAATGTCAAGATCACACTAAAGAATTTCTTTTCCTAGCAGGACAAAATAAATATTACCCTTCAATTCAAGAAATTACACAATTTTTCCTATGTAATGCACAATAAAGAAGGGATATTAAAAAAAAAACTTGTCTCTTTGAAGCGACACTTTGTTGGTAAATTCGATACAAAAAATTCTTAATAAATTGAAATATTTTCACGGCATCGGCAGAAACCAAGAGGAAAAAATTAATAAGCAATACAAAGGGCTTTCACAATTTTTCTTTTGCAAGTCTCTTTGAAGACACATTTTTTTTTTACGAAATTCGATACCAAAAATTCTTGATAAATTGGAGAATTTTCAAATTAGCAGGAACCAAGAGAAAAAATTAGTAATTAATACAAAGATCTTTTAAAATTCTTCTTTTGCAAGTCTCTTCGAAGCGATACTTGTTTTTGATAAATTCGATACCAAAAATTCTTGATAAATCGGAGAATTTTCAAATCAGCAGGAACCAAGAGAAGCAATTAATACATAATTTAAAGAGTTTTTGTAACTCTCTTGAAGAAGTTTTTATCACCCAGGGCAAAAGTTGGTCGATTTTGTGAGCAGTGAATAGGTTAAAGCGAGGGCGAGGACGTGGAATTTAATCTCTGCTAACGATACTTTTATTGGGTCGATGAAAATGATGAATCTGCCCATTTGAATTTCGATGAGTAAATCAAGGCGGAACGACGACGTATTGGGAGGAGGAAGAGGAGGATGAGAAAGAGGAGGAGGATGAAGAGTAGGAAGAGGGTAGGCCCTGCCAATGCGGGGCCCCTACTTGGGCCAGGTAAAGGTAACAAATCACTTTTCAACGACGGGAGACGGAACTACCGAGCACTGTTTTCTGAAAGGAGGCGGACTTCTCTGTGGGGAACCACTTGACGTGTCCTTACACACAATTCCTGACACAATGCGTCCGATCGTTTTACACTCAATGGAACGCGAATGCGCGAATCCCAAGCAGACCATAAAGCTAATAATGACGAGGCGGAAAATTCGACCGAATGGAAAGTATTTCACTCGCTACTTTTACAAATTTAAAGAACGACGTTGAAATCACCCAAAAATACGAATTCTTGTGAATTTCTTTTTAACTCAGATCGTCGATGTTTCTGAGATGTTGCAATTTTTTTTTTTCATCCTTCCTTGGTAGATTCGATCGTAGAGATTGAAGATAAATCGGAGAATTTTTACGGCGCTTGGGAGAAACGACGAAAACAATTTCTGCAAAGTATCCTCTTCGTCCTTTTACCCGAGGACATTGGAGAACGCTCGAGAACGTTCCGAGAGAAGATGTCGCGAAAAGAACAATACGATACGTAATATCAGATAGAGGTAAACAAGACAGGACTACGAATGAACGAAAGAAAAAACTAGTTGCAAAATACTACGAGCAGGAAAGATGAAGAGAAGGATAGAGGTGGAGGACTGGCGACAACTGGAATGCGAATGGGAATGGGATTCGCACAAAGGCATTGAGCAAACATTCTTTTTCGAGGTTTCATTCTTCGTGACAGAATCGTAGAAACGATGTGAGAACAGATGACGGTGAGGCAAGGTTTCACGGACGAATCGAACGGGCAATACGGCAAAAGGATCGAAAGAAAGAGGAAAGGAGATAGAAAGGAAAGGGGTGGAAAGGAAGAGCAAGAGAACGAGAGAGAAACGATGAACACGAAACGGTAGAGGGGAAACCATGAGCAAGAGAAGAAAGAGAAGAAGGTGGAAGATGAGGATAAAGAGAGAAAACGATAGGTGAAAAAGAGAAGGAGGGACAAGGAAATAAGAACGTAGTGGATGGAGGCTGCAGATGCCGTGGAGCCACTGTAAGGGCCCGGAGAGTGTACCTGTCTTGTTTTTATAGGCTTGCCAGAACGTCGGGCCCCGGGTACGGAGGACGACGACGACGACGACGACGAGGACGAGGACGAGGAGGAGAAGGTTGAAGGCGCACGGTGGGAGAAGGAAGGACGGCTGGCCCGGGGAGAGGGGCCCAGAGAGGGAGAGAACGGTGGGCGGAGGGGCGAGGGTAGCGGTGCCAGCGAGGGCCTTACAACTTGCCAACCAGTCCTCGGAGAACCGTGAGTCTTACCGGAGCCGCGTATGCGCGTATCAACGCCCGTGACTTTTCGTCGTTGCCGAGATTTTTCTCATCGCGAGTACCGATAATCTCGAGAGGTCGGTGAACTCCGCGCGCGTCCCTCGTTTGACCAGAGCTTCGAGGATGAAATCCCAAGGATTAGAAGGACGAGAATAAACGACTGAGAGAGACCGAGGGGAGAAGAAGAGAGTAGAGGGAGAGAAGGAGGAAAAGAGAGAGAGAGAAAGAAGGAAAAAGAGAGAAGAGGTCCAGCTTCGTATCGATGCGAACATCCAAAGAGAAAAGGGGATACAAAGTGACATGGATGATGTGAGGTAAATCGTCGGGGGGTTCGAGACTTAAATGGATCGACGCCGGCGGCTTCAGGACTGGAAGAAAAGTCGTTAGAGGTACCAAAACCGACGGGGATTTGATGGAAGATTGAGAGAATCGGGCGGAAAGATGCGGGGCAGTCCTGCCTTCTTCGCCATATTACTGGGCACGATATTCGGTGTCCTCGGCGCGTCTCTCAGCAAGGCGCTCAGGTACAAGGCGCCGGACGAATGCAAGTGGGTTGCAACCGGCGACACTGAGGACGACGTTTCTCTAGTTTGTCGTCTTCGTACGATCAACAGCGAACTGGAGAACACAAACTTTAGCGTGATACAACCTCAGCACACTGTGCGTCTCAGATTGGAATGCAGCGACGCGTTGTTCTATCAGAGCTCTCTCAGCGCCGGGAGTTTCCGGCCTCTGGTCGAGTTACGAGAGCTGGTGATAGAATATTGCAAAATTGGCAATTTATCGGACGATGCTTTCAAAGGGCTTCGAGAACTACGGAATTTAACCGTGAGGACTCACAATACCGACTGGTCCGCCATGGCACTCGATGTTTCCGCTGGAGCATTCACCGAGGAATTGAGACAATTGGAAAAACTCGATCTTGGGGAGAACAATATGTGGAGTATACCAGAAGGTGCTCTGTGTCCTCTCGTAAATCTCGAGATTCTCAATCTAACGAGGAATCGACTACGAGAGGTTACCAGCTTCCGGTACAATGGTGTTTCCGGATGTCTTTCGAATCTGAAGGAACTCGATCTGAGCAACAACAGCATCGAGTCTTTACCTAGCGCCGCCTTTTCTGGCCTTGGCAGGCTGCACACCTTGGATCTACGGTGCAACGCCATCGGTTTCATGGCCGACCGTGCCTTCGAGAGTCTCTCCTCCCTTGCTGTCTTGAGGCTCGCTGATAATCGTCTCGCGAGTCTTCCTCCTGACTTGTTCAGCGACGCGAGGAATATCCAGGAGATTCATCTGAGAAACAATACGTTAAATGTTCTACCACCCGGTTTGTTCAGTGAATTAACACAGTTACTGGTGCTCGATCTCTCGCACAATGAGTTGACCGCTGAGTGGGTGAATGCAGCTACGTTTGGTGGCTTGGTACGTCTAGTGGTGTTGGATCTTTCGAACAATCGTATCGCTCGATTAGATCCGACGGTCTTTCGTGATCTTTACAGCCTCCAGGTGTTACGTCTGCAGGAGAATCTTCTCGAGAGTCTACCGGAGAATACTTTCTCAGCTTTGTACAATCTTCATACGTTGCTTCTCAGTGATAATCTGCTCACTGTTATCGACAGCACGACTCTCAGTGGTTTAACTGTCCTGAATTTACTTTCTCTCGATAATAATCGTTTACATACGATACATCCAAGTTCACTTCGTAATGCATCCTCCCTTCAAGAATTCCATTTGAACCGTAACCAGTTGAAGTCAGTACCGGACGCCCTGAAAGCCACTCCCCTCCTGCGAACCCTCGACCTCGGTGAGAACCTCATTTCGGAGATACCAAGCGGCACTTTCGACCACGTGGCTCAGCTTTATGGACTTCGATTAACCGAAAATCATATTGGAAATCTGACGAAGGGCGTATTCGATCGTATCAAGGAACTCAAGATATTAAATCTCGCGATGAATCGCATACAGTACATCGAACCCGGCACCTTCGATGAGAACCTGAACTTACAGGCGATACGTCTCGATGGTAATCAGCTAACGGACATTGCCGGTCTCTTTATGAACTTACCAAACCTCGTCTGGTTGAACGTCAGTGACAACAAGCTCAAGTGGTTCGACTACGCCATGATACCGACCGGATTGCAATGGCTTGACATACACTCAAATGAGATACGAGAATTGGGCAATTATTTCGAGATCGAGACGCAATTGCAACTGAGTACTTTCGACGCTAGTGAAAATAAACTCACGGAAATCACTGGAAATGCAATTCCAATGAGCGTCGAACTTCTCTTTCTAAATGATAATCAAATTTCGAAAGTTCAAAGTTATTCCTTCTTTAAAAAGCCCAATTTAACTCGAGTCGATCTGAAGGGCAATCAGATACGGAATTTGGAACCATACGCACTTCGAATAAGCGCGGTACCACCGGATAAACCACTTCCAGAATTTTATATCGGTGATAATCAATATCTTTGCGACTGCACTATGGAGTGGTTGCAGCGAGTCAATCGACAAAATCAAACCAGAGTCCAACCACGAGTCATGGATCTTGAAAGTATCTACTGCAAGCTTCTCTACGATCGTGAACACGCTTTTGTTCCTTTGGTCGAAGCTTCTCATTCTCAGTTCCTCTGCAAATACGATACCCATTGCTTCGCTCTCTGTCACTGCTGTGACTTCGACGCCTGTGACTGCGAGATGACCTGTCCGTTAAATTGTACCTGCTACCACGATCAATCCTGGTCGGCGAACGTCGTCGACTGTTCCAACGGTGGTCACGTAAACAAGCTACCGGAACAGATACCCATGGATGCTACCAGGCTCTATTTGGATGGGAACGATCTTCGTGCAGTGTCGAGTCACGCTTTCATCGGTCGTAAAAAGTTGAAAGTCCTCTTTCTCAATTCCTCCAACATCGAGATCGTTCAAAACCGATCATTCAACGGACTTCGAGACCTGGAGGATCTTCATCTTCAAGACAACAGGATACGTGAATTACGAGGACACGAATTCGAAGGATTGGATGCCTTGAAACTTCTCTATCTCCAAAGAAATCGACTGGTCGCCATTGGAAATGATACCTTTGCCTCCCTTCGCTCGTTGCGCGTTCTCCGGCTGGAGAACAATCGATTAACGACACTGGCTGTCTGGACGATTGTTACATCTATCGAGATCAGTCTCTCCGGAAATCCTTGGTCCTGCGAGTGTGACTATCTTCAAAGTTATCGCGAGTGGACTCGAGATCCGAACGTTCGTGTCACGGATGCTTCCTCGTTAAGATGTGTCTTCAACGTGACCGAGTTCGAAGCCTTCGGTGATGAGGTGTTCGTCGACGACGACTTTGGATTCTCCGTGACGAATGACCGTGATCGAGGAAACGACAGTGTATGCACCGGTGCTGTGAGCCTCGACAACGAGACTCATCGTAACTACACAAAAACCATCATCGAGAAGCAAGTTCTTCAGGATTATTTGCCACTCCTCGTTGCAACCTTGGTTGGCTCTCTTGTCGTGATGCTTCTATGCATGCTGGCCTTCGTCTTTCGACAAGAACTTCGTGTCTGGTTCCACTCGCGATTCGGTGTTCGAATATTCTATCGTAACCACGAAGTGGATCGTGACGATCGTGACAAGCTTTTCGACGCATTCGTCAGTTACAGCTCCAAAGACGAGGCATTCGTTGCCGAAGAACTCGCGCCGGTCCTTGAAATGGGTAATCCATCGTACAAATTGTGTCTCCATTATCGTGACTTTCCTGTCGGAAGTTTCATAGCCGACACAATAGTCCAAGCTGTCGAATCATCACGAAGAACTATAATGGTCCTGTCGGAGAACTTCATAAAATCCGAATGGTGCCGGTTTGATTTTAAATCTGCCCACCATCAAGTACTAAGGGACCGAAGGCGTAGGCTGATCCTTGTCTTGGTCGGTGACGTTCATCAGAGAGATCTCGATCCAGACATACGTCTCTATTTGAAGACCAACACGTATTTGCAATGGGGCGACAAGCTGTTCTGGGAAAAATTGAGATTTGCACTTCCTGATGTCCCTAATAATCAACGGACGACGCAGAGAACGAGGCAACCACCGCCGGTACGAAGACAACATAACAACAGGACATCCAATGGATCGCGCACCGTCTCCGTTCACATATGAGCTTAATGGTGTTTTTTTTTTTTCCCCCTCGTTGTGTATAATCGTGAAAATGGTGAAAATAGTGAGAATTGGGTGAAATCACCCCGACGGATCGATTGTTTTCCCCTTTTCTTCGTGTGCGAGCAAGTGTATTTCACCGGTGCAATACGGCATAATTGATAGTGTGTATATAAAGCAAGGATCTATATAAATGTTCTATGTAAAATGTGCTCATCGTGGCAAAGTGTGTAAATAAGTGTAGAGAGGAGGACGTCTATGGTGCTTCCTCGTGAGAAAAGGATACTTCGAAAACTCTTAAGTCCCGGTGTCTGTACATTCGAGCGAGTCAGTGAGTCGATAGATAGTTTCAAGTCGTTGTAAATACCTTGTTTGAATTCCAGTGGGACTGGGTTTATCGAAACTTACGATATTCGATTAAAACGTGATGAAGTCTTGTTAAGAGACGTCAAGATTTAACGTCAAAAAAAAGTTCGTGTACCGTTCGAGATTAAATTCACGTATGTTTTCCATGATGAGAGAGGTAAACGTGAAATTGAAGAAATTCGTGCAATCAGTTCGTTTGAAAATCGAGCAACGTGAATAACGATATTGTAGAACGGTTGAAAAGGAGACGATGTGAAAAGATGAGGATGTTAGTTGAAACGATAGAAATCGTTTGGTGGAAAAAAGAAAGGAAACTATCGGTTTTTTAGAGTTATAAGAACATTTATTCGCGACGTCCGACGGAAAGGGTTGCAACCCTTTCGTTGTTTCTCGCAACGTTCACGGTGGTTTCTTTTCACGAGCTACCGGTCCGACAGTGATACCACTTCCTAATTCTAATTCTAATGTATATTTAATTGTACTTAGACTGGCTGATGACGAATTTCATCCAGGTATGCGAGCTTACGTTCCGGTGATAAGCTGACGCTATCGGTGATTAACGGGACTGCGTGAAATTTGTAAAGTATTATGCGTGCACATCAATTCTCCTTTATTTATTTCGTACTGAACGTTCGCGTGACTTTGCACGATCCGGGAAATAGGAAAAGTTATCGGTGCAGGTGTCGCATTCTGTTTGATCGTCGACGCGTTTACTTCGAAATGTAAAAAGGAATGTTAAAATGTAATTTTACCGATATTTTTACTCAAAGTTATACTAAAATTGAAGGAATTTTAATGACAATTGAAGGAAATTTTAAGAGACGATTTAAATGAAAATTTAAAAGTGTTAAAAATGTAAAAAAGCTAGAAATTGAAAGATAAAGTTTTGAAAGGATGGAAGTTAACGTGCCGATCGACGATCGACCGTGGAATGGCCCGTTTCGCGCAAAGTCTCCGTTTGAATTCGACAGTCTCGGAAATTTTTATCGATGTAAATTCGATGTAAAAGAAAATGCGCGGCGTATCGGTCGTCCGTGAGAGAAAAAATCAAGATGTAAATTATATTTCGATGGACGGCTCGTAATTATCTCGTGAAACGAAGTTTCTCGGCGGGAGAAAGAAATGAAAGTTTCCTTTAAATATTGATAAGCTTTACCCTTCCACGACTTCCGGCCACCCACGGTGGAAAATGAAGCAAACTTCCTCGTGCAATTAATTCTCTTAATTGCGACCGTCGAATTCAAAATGCGCGTCACGCAAGGAAACTAAAGTGCCGCTATAAATGTCTGAAATACAATGTACAAAACGTGAAATCATTCGCCCCTTTAGCTTTCCTCGCAAGCGAACTGTCTCGTTTTCCTTTTCACTAAAACGACAAATAAAAGAAACGAAACGACGAATATAAACTGAAAAAGTTATTCGACAACGGAAATGATATTATTAGAATAAAACCTGTGACTGAACAATAAAATGCTCTATTTTTATGTTTTTAACACCTTAAGGCACTTTTATTCACACCGTTGCACCCCCCATTCTCCCGTCACTTTGCTTTCGTTTGTTGCACCTTCGTATCGCGCGTTAATTAGGACCTTTCGAACAATCCGTTATTACTACAATTACCGTTAAAGTGCTACTATAATTATCTACCAATTAACAACGTCGTGTAATACTTTCTTGAAAAGCGCGATTCACATTTTAAAAAATTCACACTTCGCGTGACGCAAGAAGTAATCCGTGGAACTTTGATATTAAATGAGGTAAAATTCAATGAGTTGATAGTAATTAATATGTTTCAAGTGCTCGCTGTATTCTTAGAAGTGGATGATATTATTTAACATCTGAAATACCGTGGGAATCATCGATTATCGGCGCTGTGAAATTCAATAAAATTTGTTACAACGTTTAAAAATAAATGTCAACCCATTTTCTAGAATATTCAATGTTAAAACGCTAGTATAAAATAATTCACACGTTACTAGGTGTATGACAAACGTTTAAAAATAAATATTAACCAATTTTTTAGCATATTCAATATTTAAACACCAGTATAAAATAAGTCACACGCTACTGCGTGTATGGCAACTTTTAAAAATGGATAGTAACCAATTTTCTAGCATATTTAATAATTAAACACTAGTGTAAAATAAGTCACAAGTTAACTGCGTGTATGACAACTTTTCAAAATAAATAGTAACCAATTTCCCAGCATATTCAATATTTAAACACTAGTATGAAATAATTCACACGTTACTAGGTGTATGACAATCGTTTAAAAATAAATATTAACCAATTTTCTAGGATATTCAATATTTAAACACCAGTATAAAATAAGTCACACGTTACTGCGTGTATGACAACGTATCTTTAATTTTTCCACTATATAAATATAGGATTTTCTTAGAAAAAGATAATCAGCTTACAGCGTGTTAAGTTCAGAGAAAATTAATTAAATTTCACTCTTAAAATGGAGAAAATAATAAAAATTATGTACAATTGAAAAAGTTATTCGACAATGAATCTACGTGAAGACAGTCGCCTTTCAAGCGAGTTAAGATTCTTAAAAGTTTCGATGCGCCGAAATAATCGTAAACTTCCCATTTCCATGCAGCCATTGTGCCCGAGGGTTTTCAGAGAGAATTTCAGTACGAAACAATACCACATGCTAATCGAGTCACGTCTGTTTACATTGTCATCACGTTTCGTTACCGTTACATCGACGGAATAAGTAATGACCGGTTCATTGTAATAGGAATCGGATAGTTTGATAAAAGAGCGCGAAGCGAGCATTCGATCATCCTCGTTAAAAGGCAGCAGATTCGTAGAACCGTGGTCGATCGCTGATGCAAGCTTTTCAACATAAATTAACACGTTCACTAGTTGCCAACGTTGTTTTTGTAGTTTTTTACACGATTCATGGTTCGATTGACATGGTATTTCATTTGAGAAATTGCAGTTATGAGTCGGTTCCGAGTCATAAAAGTTAGGATGAGCGATTCACGCGGGATTAGGCGTTTAATTCAAGAACTGCCGGTGCTGAATGTGTTATATTTAAATACATTGAATTATTATTTTAAATTTTAATATTATTTATTTTTTATGTGACACTCCTTTAAATTTGGAGAATTTTTTTAGTTATTTGGAAACAGCCATTTTGACTGTCTTGGTAATTTGGAATTTAGGATTATTTTTTAATATATAATATGTAGTTTGTTAATTATTTTTATCGCTCTTTTGTGTATCTCTAGTTTTACTGAGAATATTGCATTTAAATGGAAGCTGCTGTGGATTTAGTGTTAATTTTGTGAAGTTAAGTACATTGAAGGGAAAAATGATGTTAAAAGTTGAAGTCTAATTTGGAATATTAAGATTTTAATGTAGTTGTCAATGTAGGATTTGAAGTTTTATGGATTTTTTTTGCTTGCAGAGGAAAAGGAACAAGTTAGAAACGCGTTTGCTGTCAGTGATAGAAACTCACGGTAATTAGCATTAAATTAAGTTAACACGTGCGACTTTCAGTTTCAACGCGTCAAGTGACAAGATAGTTTCGATAGAAGTTATTAACTATGCGGAGATATCGGATATCTTTAGACCACGCAAGCTTCGCTAATAAGACTATAAGTAAAACCGAATCAATTAATCTGGTTTTATCGGTATTATGTTCTCATATCCGCAGGATATCGGAATACATTTCTACCTACGCTATATTACGTATGATATTACATATATTTAGAGCTCCACTGCAAGTATGTAAACTGCATTGTTTCGGAAAAACTGAAAGTACTACTTACGTGTAATCAATATGATCTTTAATGTGTGGAAAATGTGCTACGTTTGTTACAAGAATGTAGAAAAAATTCAGTATTTTCAGACTTCTGTTGAGAAAATTCCTGTTTTTAAATATATCCAAGAATATTATCAGACATTTAGAAAAATCTTTGATTTACTACTAAAGAGTTGAATGAGTTGCCGAAATTTGATAACAAAATAATTGATATTTTCTCGCGGGCTATATTAAAGTAATCCAAAATTGCTAAATGACCGATGATCGTAGTGAGGTAATTATTAATAAACTGAATTTTCAGAAATTTTATAACAAAATAAGGAATATCTTCTGACACTATATCAAAACATTTAAAATTTATTTATTGAAGCGTCAACCAAATAAATTAATTACCCGCAGATACCATTCTGGAAAATTGTATATGAAAATAAATAATATAACATTTCAATCAATTCTAAAATTCTTTCATTTTCCAAATAATGTACTGCAACTCGATTTGAAATTTGAAATAGCACCATATCCAAAGAAAAAATTCGAAAAATATAATAACTATCGCAAAATCGATTTCCTCACAGCAGTCAATCGAATGAACCGAACATCACTCAATAATTCATGCTTCGATCGAGCAACAAATTTACCTCGTGATACTTAATAATTGCACCTGACACTTCCAGCGAAGCGTATCAAATATTCCGCCAAAAATGTCCACGTTGACACGTGCAATCAAATATTCATGGTATCATACAAGACTCGTGAATTTTATGGAACATTCGTAAAATTACCGTCGGATCAAATAAATGTAATGCGCGAATCGGCACAGTTCGAAGTTGGAAACTATTTAAATAAAACAGGAACTTCTGTACTCGGCTTTGTGCGAATTGAATGAGATTTCTTCGGGTGAAGTTGCATCGGTGCAACGTTATCCGTCGTCTTAATTTTGAAGTTCTCCGATACTTCGGAGTTCGGTACTGCCCCGTAGAGAACGGAAACGGATATCCGTTGCATGGGAAGAGATCGCTCTGGGAGGATGAGGCTCTTGAATTCTACAGCTTTCGATGATCGTTTATGGCTTGATTCGTCGATTATTCTAGTATTTCTTTTACATATTTGAATTTTGAGATGCTGAGAAAGATTTGCATCGTTGAAACATAATAAAGTTTGAAAGAATTAGCTCGTGAGTGGTTAAATTTTACGGGGTAAATTTATCGTTGAAGGTATGATTCATCGATTATTCTGGCATTTCTCTTTTTTTTAGACATTTGGATTTTTAGAAGTTAAGAAAGATTTGGATCTTTGTGATATGATAAAGTTTAAAAGAGTTAGCCCTTGGGTGCTTAAATTTCACGGGGTAAATTTATCGTTGAAGGTATGACTCATCGATTATTCTGGTATTTCTTTTTTTTAGATATTTGGATTTTGAGATGCTGAGAAAGATTTGGAACTTTGAGATATTATAAAGTTTAAAAGAATTAGTTTGTGGGTGGTTAAAATTAACGAGGTAAATTTGTCGTTGAAGGTATGATTCATCGATTATTCTGGCATTTCTGTTTTTTAGATATTTGGATTTTGAGATGCTGAGAAAGATTTGGAACTTTGAGATATTATAAAGTTTAAAAGAGTTAGCTCGTGAGTGGTTAAATTTCACGGGGTTAATTTACCGTTGAAGACATAGTAGATCGATTATTCTATTTTTTTTTTCAGATATTGTGATTTTGGCATACTGAGAAATATTTGAGTCTTCGTGATATAATAAAGTTTGAAGGAATTAACTTGTGGGTGGTTAAGTTTCACGGAGTTAATTTATCGATGAGGGCATAGTAGATCGATTATTCTGCTTTTTTCAGATATTGGGATTCTGAGATACTGAGAAAGATTTAGATCTTTGAGACATGATAAAGTTTAAAAGAATTTACTTCGTCAATGTTTAAATTTCACGGGGTTAATTTATCGTTGAACGCATGATTCATCGATTATTCCCGTATTTTTTTCAGATACTTGAATTTTGAGATGCTAAGAAAGGTTTGGATCTCTGAAATATGGTAGAGTTTAAAAGAATTAGCTCGCGGGTGGTTGAATGTCACGGGGTTAATTTATGGGGCGAGAGATCGAGTAAAAAATATTTAGCAATTTCTTCTAACAAGACTAGTCGCCGGGCTAATTAAATAATTTCAATAATCTCCACAAAGATAATAATTACATTTGTCAAATTATATTTATCTCATCCTCTGAAGAAGCTGATATATTTCAATAAATGAATAACAGCGGAACACGAAGACAACCGCGTTGAGTTCAAAATAAACGAGAAGAGGAAGAACTCTCTTAATTAAGCCTTCAATGAAAACATTTTGTCAGTAGTATTTAACGCAATAGAGCGCGATTCATACTCGAATGGTTATCTACCTTCTTCTTTCCTTCATCCCTTTTACTTTACAACTATGAATATAAACGATGGTGATTAAAATAATTTAATATTTTTAACATCTCCTCCTCCGACGACCTGTCAAAAGCGCCATTCACGATGTAATTTAATCCATCCTCGCAGATTTATGCAGGATGAGGTTATTTTAATTCCTCCCTACACAAATAGTCTGAAATAATTTATATTCCATCTTTTGCATAATCATGGAGTCTCGTTATCTCGAGATAACGTTGAAAAGTCTGCATTTCCTTGTGCAATAAATTGAAAGAAAATGTTAATCATCGAATAGTAAAAAGTGACAAGTATACTCGTCATTAATGCGTTAATGATAGATGATCAAGAAGTATCATCAAGGAAGATGATATACTCCATAAATATGGATTTAGAAATTAAACTTGATAGAGATTGCATCAAAGTTGCTCGATTAAAATGAAAATTAGACGGAAGGCCCGTTGTAACTGCTGGCAAAATTATGAGATTCTGAAGAACTACTTCTAAACAAGAATCTTCTTTCAAACGATTATACCTACTTAAATGTAACTCTCACAATTCAGTCGCTCTTCACAATGTGGCCATCCTCGGCAATTTAACTGGAATTAAGGAATGCGCTGGGCAATTCAGACGCTTCGCGCAAAACGCTGTGAAGCGTTTAACATGCAGTTGACGTAACAAGCTGTCGGATTGCATTAAGAAGATATAAATATTTCGAATCAAATGAAACTCCCTCGAGTTCTCTCGGACTTAAATAGTTCAATATGGAGAATCATGTTTGTTATGGAGCTGAAGGCTTGGATTTGACACAGGCATCAGAGTTCGTTATCTTCAGGCAATTTTTCTACCGCATTTCGATAACAATGAGAATGATTTTTTATCAACATAAATCAGTAATCTTGAAGTGGCCACCATTAAATTCGAGATATGGAATGACGAAGCATTAAATTTTCTCGAATTGAAATAGTATTGTACTCTGCATAATCTAGGACAGTAATGGCGAACCTATGACCCGCGGGTGAGACACTGACCCTTGAAGAGTTTTAAAATTAACCAATCGTTGATTTTTATAAATTTATTTTTCATATCATAAAAAGGAAAACAGTCAAACAAAGATATTAACCCTTCCGGGACGGAGACATTTTTGAGTATTGAGAGATAATCATTTATTTGGCGATTCAAAATCGCTGTTCAAGTATAAAGTTAGAATATTAATGTGCAGAAATTATAACTTACTATTTCTGTAACCATATTCCAACGGCTATATTTCTATGTTTAAACTTAAATCGTTCTTACGTGCGACAGTAGATTCTAATTGAATTTTTTCTCAGGCCACATACATGCGTCGCTAGTCCGCAAAGGGTTAAAAAATGAGTACATGTATCTAAGTCTCTAATTGTAAGTGAGGACTGCGTCACACTTGCAAAAGTAAGGGTTGTAAAACAAGAAGGAAATTTCAACTTTTTAGAGGATTTTAAAAGTAAGAATTAAAAAAAGGAATTTTGAACCATACTCGTCTCCTCATTCCAAGTGCGGCCACTGATTTAGTGACCCACAAGTTAGTACTAAAAGAAGTGAACAAAATTTCACCCACTCCTCAAAAAGGTTCGCCATCTCTGGTCTAAAACTAGTACAAAATAAATGAGCTTCATTGAATGTTGACGAAATTAATCCTACAAATTAAGTAAGTGGTATATAGAATTAATGGAAAAATGTTTCTTATTCATTTACGGAAACTAACTTGCAGATGAAGCTTCGAACATTATTCCCGTCTCTATTGAAGACTTTACTTCATAGATTTAAATTTCTGGGCACGCACGCGAAGATACGCGAGTAGTATCCATTATTGCCGGTTGCGATTGCGAGTAATCAACGCGTAATCAATGCCAGAGCGTGTAACAACCATGGAGCAATCGCGAATCGATCCGTGCAAATCACTCGCGTGAGTTACTCGCGATTACTTGAGATATTATGAATAAATATCGTGGTAATGGTGTCACGGAGTACGATAACGATTACGTGAATTATGGAAGAACATAGTCACACCCTGCATAGCGCAACACCAGGACCATTTTGTGGTTTGCTTAATGGCACTCGGAATTTACACTCGTACCTGGCATTCGTTCATTTTACTGCAATTGCAATTGCGATTAAGGCTTTGCCATACGACGTAAAAATGCCTCGGTCATCAATGAATCACGGTATGTGGGGTTTGTGAAACCAGATCGTTTTGTATGGAAAATTGTGTAGAAGCTTCATAGAGATTATCTTTTGAAAGTCCAAGATGTTTTTACGAAGACTGAGATAACGTGGAATCACAAACAATTTTTTTGGTATTGCAAAAAGGGAAACAATCATCATTGATTCACTATATAATCAACTTTTTTGTAATGAGGATTTTTGAGAATACAATCTTGATATAATCACCACAAAAGTACTTTAAAAAGATCATATTTTTCAGTATCTATCAAAGAGATCAAAACGACTTGCTCTGAATTTTTAGAAAATGTTTCTGCAATTCTAGACGCTGTTTCTTTTTCAATTTCCTACGTCAATTTTGAAAACTGTGGAGGACTAAATCGATCAAGCTTCTGCACCATTCATTTACTTTATTAAGACATATTTATTTTATAATTTCATAATAAATTAGTGTTAAAAATATAGAAATTATAATTTTATACATAATTACTAATTTCTGCTGCAAAATTATGAAAATTTATCCCGCAATAGGAAACTATATCTTATATTCTTCTTCGAAGAAGATTGAGCAAACAAAACATAACAATTATCACTTGAAGAATTTAAAAACACTTTGCATCAGCCATAACATATATTCTGCTTGATGTACAAAGTAAGAAAAACGTTCGGGTATATCGCGAATATCTCGATGGTGAAATTCAACGTATGCATCCTCTTACCTTAATAACATTCAACCGGATTACTCGCGCGAGTAACTCCGTATCGCGGGTACCTCGCACGGCAATCAGTGCGTTAGCGGTCTTGCGAATTATGAACTCGAGGAGCACCGGAGAATTCGACGGGCCGATAGATCTTCGTTCGTTAAAACGTATGTATAACGATCGATCGATAATTCGAGGCAATTATCTTATCGCGGTGTTCAACATTTATGGCATACATTAGAGTGTGCGTCCGCGAAAATAGTAATACTCGTTTCTTCCTCGGGTGATGGCGAAGTAGAGGCGATGCCACGGTCCACCATTGCCTTTCTATCTCTCTTTTAAATTATTTCTCTCTTTCCTCGTATTCTCACAGTCAAATTCTCTACTTCTCAGATTCTACCGGAAATTATATATTTCTCAGACCTTCTGTTTTTTACAGCTACTATCGCTTTTGAAATTTTCTGTCTTTTAGATCTTCTGTTTCTCAGATTCTACTTCTCTCAGGTGCTCTATTTCTCAGACCTTATATCTTGGAAATTCTCTATCTCTCGGACTCTCGATTTATTAGCTACTGTCTTTCATGAAATTCTCTGTCTTTTTCATCTTCTATTTCTCGGATCCTATTACAATCAAATTTTGTATTTCTCTGAACTATTTTTTCTCAGATATCCTATTTCCCAAATTCTAACGTGTGAAGTCCTCTCTTTCTCTTAGGTTCTATGTTGCTGAGACTGTATCTCTGTTTCAGAGCGCCTATTTCTAGAATTCTACTTTCTCAAAATCGATATTTCTCAGATCCTATCTCTTGGAAACTCCATTTCTCTCGGACCACCTATTTCTCAGACACTACATTTCCTACAATTCTCTGTCTTTCACACCTCCTACTTCTCAGATCGTATTGCTCTCAAATCCTCTATTTATCCAAAATTTTCTCTTTCTCAGATTTCCTATTTCCCAAATTCCAACTCGTTAAGTCCCGTCTCTCTTAGATCCTCTATTTCTCTCAGTTGCTCTATTTCTCAGACTCTATCTCTTGGAAACTCCATTTCTCTCGGACCTCCTATTTCTCAGATACTATATTTTCTAAAATTCTGTTTTAAAAGACTGTATCTCTGTTTCAGAGCGCCTATTTCTCGAATTCTACTTTCTCAAAATCGATATTTCTCAAACCCTATCTCTTGGAAACTCCACTTTTCTCGGACCTCCTATTTCTCAGACACTACATTTCCTACAATTCTCTGTCTTTCACACCTCCTACTTCTCAGACCGTATTGCTCTCAAATCCTCTATTTCTCAAAACTTTTCTCTTTCTCAAATTTCCTATTTCCCAAATTCTAACTCGTCAAGTTCCCTCTCTCTCAGATCCCCTATTTCTCAGACTGTACCTCTCTTTCAGAGTCCCTATTTCCCGAATTCTATTTTCTCGTAATCTATCTCTCTCTCAGATCCTCAACATCTCTGACTATATCTATCTTTCAGAGTCCCTACTTCTCGAATTCTATTTTCTCAGAATCCATCTCTCTCAGACCCTCAATTTCTCAGACTCTACTTCTGCAACTACTCTTTACCCTCTTTCTCTCTACCACTCTTTCCTTCTCCCACTCTTTCTCCATCGAGTAACGAGTTCGTATTCTATATAGTACGATCCTGTTCTGCCACTTTTGTAATTAACAAGCCCTTAACAACATATCACGGGCAAAACACTCTTCGCATCGTTTAACTTCTCCGTTGAAAGCTTCTGGGCCGGGGTAGGTTTACGCCCGTCAACCAGTCACCGGCCGGTGTAATTTAAGGTCCAAGAAAAGGGGGTAGAAGGACGGGAGGAAATCAAAGATACCACAACCTGCTGGTACCAGGTAATACGAAAAAGAGCGAAGAATTATGCGGACCAATTGAAACGGCAGAGCAATATAAATGGAGAGTTGTAGGCGATCGTGTTGATCGAGTCGAAGATGCGTCGAATTGCGACAAACGAGTGGATGAGAGGTCTTCTGGTTAACTAGGTGGATGTTCTTTCAGTGTTTTACAGATTGTCAAGTCAAAGAAAATAAAACGAGCCAATGAATACCGTGATTTTCATTCCAAATTAACTCTTATTGAAATTGTGATCCTTTGAATTTGACGAAAGTACTTGGCAATCTATTTCTAATGTTTCTAAAAATTGGATATTCTGAAATATAAAACTCAAATGTTAATCGATTTTTCCAGCAGGCAGCCCTTTTCAAGGTAGACGGAGGTTTCTACGTAGTTACTATAATTCTTTTATACTAGATTTGTCTTCCGGGTTTGAGCCGCGTTCAGAAGACGAAAAAGTTCGACGTTTATCCAGCATTACAGCTACCTTCATCAGAGAATCGAGGAATCTCTGATACTGAGTATCAGAGTATATTGAGTATCATATTATCAGAGTATCAGAGATTCCTCGATTCCCTGATGAAGCTAGCTGCAATGCTGGCGAAACGCCGAACTTTTTCGTCTTCTGAAAGCGGCTCCAACCCGGAAGCCAAATCTTGTATTTTTATAAAAAATATATATTTTATAAATAACTATAGAATCAAAGAAATCAAACTGTAGATAGCGAATAATCATCTCACTCTTCCCACAACAGTTCAGACCACCCCTGATATCGACCTCCTACAGCTGTTATTCCTAAATTTGTATCATTAACCCTATCATCAAATCTAATAGTCTCTATCGCCACAAGTTTTAATTGAATCGTACAAGGAATTCCAAGGAATCTTCGACTATCACTTACCGATATCTTAATCCATTTATCTACATAGAGCCACGAAGCCTACAAAAAGATGAGGTTGCAGTAGAATATTAAAACTCCACGTGAAAAACGGACGCAATGCAGCGGCAGTAAGTGAGCAATGTGTCAAAATTGCGAGGAGGAACGACGAGGGAGGTGAAAAACTAACAAACGGAAAGAACGAGACGACGGGAAACGAGAAAACGAGCTCGCAAGAATACCCCGCGAAGGGCCACTTGCAAGGAGGCAAATGAGAGAGGATAAAGCGTAATGGCGGGGCATAAAGCTAAAAGATCGTGCCGTAGAAAACAATGAATTAGAGGCGATAAACTATGAAAGCCAAGGTACGAAAGGAAGAAAAAAAACGAACGCGAAATAGAACGGAAAATAGCAACGGAGCAGATACAATAGCAAGAAATAAATAAAAAAAACTGAAGTAGAGTGAGAAAAAATAAAAATAGAAAAAACACTGAAATAGAATGAGAAAGAGCAAAAATAAAAAAATCACTGAAGTAGAATTAGAAAGAGAAAAAGTAGGAACAACACTAAAGCAGAATTAAAAGGAGCAAAAATATAAAAAATGCTAAAGCAGAATTAGAAAGAGCAAAAATAGAAAAAAAAAACTGAAATAGAATGAGAAAGAGCAAAAATTAAAAAATCACTGAAGTAGAATGAGAAGGAGCAAAAATTAAAAAATCGCTGAAGTAGAATTAGAAAGAGCAAAAATAGGAACAACACTAAAGCAGAATTAAAAGGAGCACAAATAGAAAAAATGCTAAAGCAGAATTAGAAAGAGCAAAAATTTAAAAAAACTGAAATAGAATGAGAAAGAGCAAAAATTTAAAAATCACTGAAGTAGAATGAGAAGGAGCAAAAATTAAAAAATCGCTGAAGTAGAATGAGAAAGAGCAAAAATGAAAAAAAAACGCTGAAACAGAAAGAGAAAGATCAATAGAAGGAAGAAGAAATGGCAAGAAATAGCAAAAGAGAAAAAGATAATGGTAACCAAGAAGAAAGAGAAATAGAATCAAAAGAGGAAAGACGAAGAAAGGGAGGAAGAGAGAGCAAAGAGCTACTTATTTCTCGAATATTTCTTTCGTCGGAGGATCCAGAAGGCGGCCTGTTCGCTCCTTCGTTTAGCAGCTCGCTAACTCGTTCGCGCAGTAGTTAAGCAGCCTGGAGAATGCAGCCCGCATACCTGCCAGCCTTTTCTCCCTCGCGACTACGCTGCTCGATGCTTTATGCAGTATAACGGAATTTCTGTTTGCACTATCTGCCGCAACGGCACACGCGACTTTTGCTCCGTCGTCCACTTCGTCGTCCTCCTAGTCGTCGACGAGGAGGCTGCACCGATCCTCGTCGACCTCGTCGCTCGAACCATGTTAGGAAGAGGCCGATTCTGATTCGTCGCTCAGATTGAGACCAATGAGCATCGTTAGGCGAAAGCCAGTTGCATCGAGATATTCGGAAGCTTTGTTTTCTCCCTTTTGCATTTGCGAATTGAGAATTCGAGCCATCTTTTCAAATGGGCATAATTCAAGTTACGCTAAGGATTTCCATTCCGAATAATGTCGTTCGTTTATATTTCACGACATGGTTGATTAATGTGGGTAATGTTACCAAAATGAGAATTTGAATTGTTTCGATCCGATAAGAAATACTGTTGCTAAAAGTCTGGGTTACTTCGACGAAGTCGAGCTCCATTTTGGAGAACGCAATTCTCCAAGTATCTCTTATCTCAAGCAGCACAAATTACGATACATAATCCACTGAACAATTTCAAATCACACAAATCTTTTCTCTCCAACGACACGTATTCTCCTTCGACCGCAAAAGGTACGTCTAGAATACAAATTTGCTCATCCTCTCGTACAACTTCGAACCAGCAACCTTCGATCTCCGAAAGAACGATACCTGAAATTTTCCCAAAAGGGAAGTCCCGCCACGAAGAAGTCCTGGCGAAACTCGTATCTTCAATTACATGGCGACATTGGCACGTGAACTTTATATTCGCATGTAGGATTGCGTGTACGCGAATGTTGCCGCGTAGTTTAGTTATCGCGATTGAGAATTTAGTGTCCGGCTTGCATTGTCTCGCGAAGCGAATGCATATTTCACACGTGCACTATCCCCGTGCACTGGCCGGCGTCGTGTACTCGCTGCGGCTTGCTGATTATGCGGAGCCGTATAGTCGGTTACACCGCAATACCCTCTTGCATATACATCGTCGCGATGTGCAGCCCTGCGATGCTACAGGTAACATCATAATAACTCGCAGAAATCATTTTGAGCCTTTGTACAGGGAACTTTAAACGCGCGATGAATAAAACGCCGACGTTCGTTCGAGACGGACTCGATGATCACTGAGCTGAGTATTAATTATGACGGGGAGTCCAGGATTATTCGAGATGAGAGGAATAATCGATTAGGTTTATCGTCCTTTTGTGAGCATATTTCAAATGGGATTGTAAATCAGCTCTTAGGGTAGGTTGAGAGTAATGTTGGTTGTGCGCGCATTATCTTTCTGTGGGATAATCGTGGGTGAAAGGAGAAACGAGAAAGTTGGGGTTTCTTCGTGTCGATGTTGAAGGTTTTTGATCACTTTAGTGGAAACTGGTGGAAGTTAAGAGGGTGTGGTGAAAGAACCATGATTCTTGTGTGTTTTGAAAATGTGGTAATTTAAGAGAGATTATTTGTTGGAGGGGGAGGATTTTATATTTGTATATTTTTTATGTTGTTTTTCTTAGAGAAGTCTATTTCGTGGTTGTAATTTGAAGATAGTTTAACCCAAGCGAGACTGATCCAATGATAACTGGGCTGCGTATTAATTATGATAGGGAGTCCACGATTATTCGAGATGAGAGGAATAATCGATTAGGTTTATCGTCCTTTTGTGAGCATATTTCAAATGGGATTGTAAATCAGCTCTTAGGGTAGGTTGAGAGTAATGTTGGTTGTGCGCTTATTATCTTTCTGTGGGATAATCGTGGGTGAAAGGAGAAAGGAGAAAGTTGGGGTTTCTTCGTGTTGATGGTGAATCACTTTGGTGGCAATTGGTGGAGGTTGAAAGGGTATCATGACAGAAGCATGATTCTTGTGTTTTTTTGTTTTCCTTTTTGAAAGATTGAGGAAGATGTTTTGTTAAACGGAGAAGGCGTATTTGATGTTTACATTTTTTAAAAAGAGTCTATTTCTTGGTTGCAATTAGAAAAGTTTAGTATGTAGTATGCAGTTTAAAAGGAATTCCAAACGAAACTAGTTCAGTATCTCTGGTTGGGCTCCAAAAAAATCCACCGTCTCGAATTAGTTATTTTTTTTTTAATGGGAATATTTTTCAATCCTCTGAAAGTCGGACAAACTTTTCCGCAATCATATGTAAAATTTAATTTGCAAAGGCTTCGATAAACCTATCAATTCACATTCCTCGAGTTTTAATTGGAGAACGAATCGATCCACGATCGATTTGTGCTCGTCTTTCGAGGAATACCCAAGTATTTCATAATGCCCGATCCGGGACGGCTCCTAAATCGACTTTTAACGAACCGAGATAAATGTCCGATAATTCGATTTATTAAGGGAGTATTGCGAACGTCGAACAAACATTATTATATTGACGGAGGTGGATCTGCCTGTCGGTGGGAGACTGACACAAGCGGAAGAAACATTTCGAGGCGAACAACGTTCGATCGATTACAAAGCACTTTCGCGGAACATTGAATCGGATCCAGCCTCCTCGGGTTCGAGAGGTCGAAAATACAAGTTGCAGGGACGGTGACTTTAATCAACTCTTTGCAAGCGCAACTCCTCGAACGAGTCGCGGGGCGTGTCAGCCCATTCCGGCTCTCCTTCTCTCCTCTTTCTCTTCTCTATCTCTCCTTCTCTCTCACCATCGACCTCTCTCTTTCTTTTCCTTTCTCTCTCACTCTCTCTTTCTTCCTTTCGACATCGTCCTATCTCATTTTCTCCAAAGCCCCGAGCCAGGCCTCGAAGAGTCCGCTCGTAATAATACCATGGGACCCTGTTGACACGCCTCGTTGCTGGTTAAAGCCAGGCAACGGTGCAACGGGCTTTTCAGGATTTTTTTAGACCACATCCATCCGATCGTTATGTACGCTTATCAACCCAGCCAGGTCGTAACGAGGGCTAAGAACACTACGGGCAATTTAAATTAATCGGCCGAAATTATCAGGATAAACGGGCCCCTTTAGTAATCCCCACCTCGTGGATCGTGGCATTCGAAGGATACTTAAATTTTATTATAATTTCAATTATTTATGCCCGATTATACCGCCGGCCGGTACAAATGTTTATCGCGCCGTGAACCGATAAGAGCGAAAGCGTGCCGCCGTTAATTCCGGCAATAAAATGATAACTCAATTTTAAGGCACACACCTGTAAGCGCCGAACGGCCGTGCCGCAGAACCATCGAGAGGAGATACCACTGACTTTATCTCAACGCTTCGAGACGCACTTTTCATATTCGACGATAGGAGAGTCGAGGGTACAGTTGGAGAAATTGACTGCGCCGAGTGGAAGGCAGAAAATGAGGCTGTCTCTTTCGCTTTGGTACTTTTAGATGACAATTACTATGGTTACTTTGCTGTGGGAGCTACTATTTTAACTCTTGGACGACCATCGAGGAAAAAACATATTGCACGCTATATATTGCTCATATTTTAGCAGTGGGGCGAATTCGTAAGGTAGTATTGGGCTGGATCGAAAATAAGTCACTTGAAACGTAGTTTGCAGTGATTCGCCCTATGGGTAGGGACATCCTTGGCCCTTACACATTTTCGATTCTGATGAAGTATTGGTAGAAACAAATCGGACTGCGAGACAAAGAGAGAAAGAAACAGCTGACTTACGTCGTACCTCGTGCCAAGTGACTTCTTTCTTATCCAGCTCAGTAATGGAAGATCTCCTCGTTCGGTGATCAATTGTCTTTCTTTGAAACGGAGATATCTCCCCATTCAGTTGGCTAAGTGTTAAATAGAACCCAAAGAGGAGAGGTTGTTATATTCCGTATGTGATCAACAACACTTTATTTTTGAAGACTACTTTCGCGTTCCGAAATTTAACAACTTAGGAATAACGTCGTCGCGAGATGCGGACTGTCAGAGATTCTACACAATTCCAGATTTGATCTGTCTGATTTTGGTAACGAGACTGGCGTTTTATGGGTTTTACAACAGTGTGCTTGGAGGTTAGGATGACCCGACTTCTCGTGAGTAGGTTTTCAAAAGGACGATCGCTTTTCCTTAGCACCAAAGGTCTTCGAAACATATTTTGAAGAAAAAGCGGTGACGAAATCGGAGATAGTTAACAATTCCCATTTGGATCCTGACTTACTTAGGAATATTTGAATATGAAATCTTAAAGAATTAGGTCGGTATCCAACAAGGTGATTTTAACTGAGGCCCAATAATAGCGACTTTCACCCTATGGTTGTTGATCTACTTTGGCCCCCTAATTGCTATAGTCATTTCGCTCACAGTTGCTGACTGGCTACTTTTCTAGGTTTCAAGTCCCCGATGACATATTTTAATTCAGAAATTGAGAACTATCTCCCACAGGTGTGCATTTAAACTGTGAGTCACTGATAGTGAACGTGATTCTATGCCTCCTTGCACACCTTAGTCATATAGGTGGTATGGTCATGTCACCTAGAACCTGCTGTTGTAGGTGGGTTCCGAACCGAGGCTATGATATATTAAATAATAAATTAGAAGTATTTCTCAGAGATGATGGGAGAATTGAACTTGGAGGCGATTGCGAGTTCGAGTCTTTGCATATTTAAGTACCATAGACCCCGTAAGGTTTAACGGATTGAGTACACAGTATTGGTGAACTGAGAGGAGTATAATTTGCAAAAGTGATTTTTACGGGGATGAAATAGAGAATTCAAAGAGTGTGACAAATATAGTCTATTTTTCATTGCGGAAGACTACTATATGGGTTCGTATTTAAGTCTAGGTGTGGTTGACAATTACAATTACAGTGGGCGCTCATGAATAGAAAGGCTACGTTCAGCTTGCAATTACCATGACGAAGACGTAAATGTCTCATCTTGCATATCAGTCATATATTCATTATGTAGAGTTGTAACGACAAACGTATATGACAAATAGGAATATATGCGACAACGAGAGGTCAAGTAGGGTGCATGTCACTTTATACAAATATAATGTAAAACAATGCAAAGAAAAAATTTAAATTCATGTTTGCTGGTAATTATGACAGTGAACTAAGTCATCTATCCTTCGGTTTTACATATTTAGGCTTTTGTTTCGTGCTCCGCCTTGAATTGTGTGCAACGACCGAAATATTAACTTCATGGGACTGTTAAAGTTTTTGTAGTTTCTGCAAAGCAGTTTTCTAACTTGCAGTACAACGTTCATTGCAAAATGAAATAGGCCAAAAGTCCAATTGATGCAATCTTTTACTCAAAACTTTCAAAATGACATTTAAAAACCGAGTGATTGAAATTTAATTTTCATTTTATAAAAATAGGATTGTAAGTTATTGTATTTTTCAGATATTAACTTTATAGAAATTTTGACAAAATGGAAAACCACGGTACATGTCAAAATTACTGCATAACTATGAAGAATAGAGATTTATAGAATAAAAATTTTCTGCGATTTAAGTCTACCCTATTCAAAGGGTTAAATCACTTGCAATGAATCTCCAACTTCAATTCCTTAATACTAAAACCACCAAGGCAATCAATTTCTTCTATTTCTCTATTTTTTCTGAAAATTATACCAAGCTTCCAATTCCTTCAAATCTTCTCCATCTTTTAACTTCTCTTTTTTTTACAGTACTTATTTAACATATCTCAATATAACACATTTAACACTAGATTTACGGATGTTGATATACCTATTTTTCTGGTGTGAGCCAATTTGCCTCATACAAAAAAATCGAAGTTTTTTCCAAAGAAAATAGTTTCAAATCAATTTAAATGAAAGATTTATTATTGAAAAAAATTAACCAACCAGTATATTATATAAATAGTAATCCAATTTTGAATGAGCCAAATTGGCTCCGTAAATCTAGTGTTAGCGCCGACAATTCCAGTATCAAACAAGCAATCTCACTTGACTATTTGATCAAAATAAAAATTCTGCCAAGCCTCAAATTCATCTAAAAAAAATCTTTTCCATCTTTTAACTTCTCTTTTCTACAGCACTTACTTAATATAATTAAACATAACAAATTAAAATTCTAATAATTCAATGTCAAATATACAATGTCACTTAATTATTTTACCAAAGTGAAAATTCTCTCACGTCATTCTAAACACGAATGCCACAATTTCGTAATAGTCTACCTGAGCACCTGAACCTTGCGAATCTCTGTCGTCAACTGTACCTAGTAAACGCACGCGAACCATAACATCGAGAGCATTATATGCGCCAGAACGAGAAAGCACATCGAAGGAGATACAGTCACGCGACAGACACGAAAGATGGTAACATCTGCTACCGAGAAAACGAGCTACTACAGCTGCGATTGGAATACTCGCGAAAAGAGTAAAGAAATTCGCGACCGCATTTCTTTTCATGCTCATCGCACAGTGGGTTGAAAAAATTATGGAAATTCAAGGAACACCAAGAATTTGTATTATCTGCGAATCCGGCGAAATTTATAGAAAGCGCGCGAAGTTTCGCGAGATTTGTAATGCTCTCCGGTATGCGACCTTAGTTCCGGCTGCATAATTTAACCTTTACGTAAACCTGGAATTAAGTTATACATTGATCGAGATAAGTAGAACTACGGTCAATGATTAATACACGCATTTGCCGGACACGTGGTGGATTTATCGCCGGGTGAACCGTCGCCGTTAATTCCTCGCGAATTTAAGGATTGCGAGACTTGGTGATTCTCGTGGTCTTTTGAGTTTTTGCGCTGATTTGCAAACATTGTGTTAAACCTTTTTACCGTGATTTTTAAGTGTAAGAAAGTGTAGATACATCTACTATATCGACTTGTGTAAATTGGTTGTATTGATAGGATGGTACAGCGCATAATCTTTTTCGTTTTTCTTCTCTTTAGTTAGTTAGTCATCGTCCTGTTGCTACCAGGTGCAGACATGTATTCGTTTCATTTAATTAAACTCAATTTGTAAAGTGTGATAATACTGTATTTATTATATTATTATCCCAAAACTTCTGTCACTAAGATAGGATTAAGTTTTAGGATTTTAAACGGTAAAGAGTTCAATCTGATTGGAAAAATATCAGTGCTGTGTGTTTTCAATGAAGAATCGTCTCTCTGGGCCCAAAGTCCCACAAAGTGTAGGTAGAATGACGATGAACGAGGCGTCATTGCCTACGAAATTTTCTCCAGCATCGAGCTGTTATAATTACATTCATCCAACTGCTCCTAACCCTGGTAAGAAGGTAAAGTCAGATTCTCAGGGTCTCGCCGTCAACAAAGAATTCTTTCCTCCGCAAATTGACACTCATTACGACTGGTTAACGCAGGCAGTATTTTAGTCGCGGTCCCCGGTATCTTTCCCGCGGCATAAAAGAATTTTCAATTAGCAATTAAAAGCCGGCAGACCGAAACTCGGGAGCGGCTTGGACCTATCGTAAGCGCATTCCCGGCGATCCTCCAAAAACGGCCGTCGGGACGTATTCGAAGCCGATGGTTTATCTATTAACTTATCGTCCCTCGAATCTCCTCTTCTCTTTACGCCATATATGTCATCGAGCTAGGACGTCGAATACCGATCGAGCCGATCGTCCGGTAGCAGCATCCTCACTTGGAGGAGAGGAGAAGAACGCGGTGGAACGCTCTCTTTCAGGAGTAGGTCTGGGTAGGTAGGTATTCCTCTTGGATGCTGGGATGGCTCGCGGTCCATCGGACGATGGTTACCTGGCCGCTTACCTGGCCGGCTCGAGGCACGAGAGGCGTGGTGGGGACGGTTAGCGCCCGTCCACCTTCCTTCCAACGGTATGACAAGAAACGTGCTCTCCCCGTCTTGTATGCCCTCGAGTTTTCGTCCTGCTCGACCGCTGTCCTCGCGCGCTGCGGAAAGCCTGCTTGACTCGATTCCAGTTGGTTTACTTGGTTCAACTCGACTCGAGTTGGTTCTAGTTGACTCGACTCCAATTGGTTCGAGTTGGATAACTCGACTCGAGTTGGTTCGAATTGGCTCTAATCGATTCGAGATAGTTCTAATTGGCTCGACTCAATTCGAATTGGCTCAACTCAACTCGCGTTGGTTTCAATTGGCTCGACTCGAATTGGGTCGAGTTAGCTGAACTCGACTTGAATTGGTTCGAGTTGGCTCGACTCCAGTTGGTTCGAATTGGCTCGACTCGAGTTATTTCGAGTTGGCTTACCTCGACTCGACCCGAGTTAGTTCTACTTGACCCGACTCGAGTTGGTTCTAGTTGACACGACTCCAATTGGTTAGAGTTGGATAATTCGACTCGAGTTGGTTCGAATTGGCTCTAATCGATTCGGGATAGTTCTAATTGGCTCGACTCAATTCGAATTGGCTCAACTCAACTCGCGTTGGTTTCAATTGGCTCGACTTGAATTGGGTCGAGTTAGCTGAACTCGACTTGAATTTGTTCCAGTTGGCTCGACTTCAGTTGGTTCGAATTGGCTCGATTCGAGTTGTTTCGAGTTGGCTTACCTCGACTCGACCCGAGTTAGTTCTACTTGACTCGATTCCAGTTGGTTTCACTTGGCTCAACTGGACTCGAGTTGATTCGACTCAACTCAAGTTGGTTCAAATCGACTCAAGTTGGTTCTAGTTGACACTACTTCAGTTGGTTCGAGTTGGCTCAACTCAACTCAAGTTGGTTCCAATTGGCTCGAGTTAGCTCAACTCGACTCGAATTGGTTCTAGTTGGCTCGAGTTGGCTCATCTCGACACGAGTTAGTTCTATTTGACTCGACTCGAGTTGATTCTAGTTGACTCGACTCGACTCGCGTTGGTTCTAGTTGGCTCGACTCGACTCGAATTGATTTGAGTTGGCTCAACTCGACTTCGAGTTGGTTCTAATTGGCTCGATTCCATTTGGTTCGAGTTGGCTAACCTCGACTCGAGTCGAATACAGTTGGCCCGACTCGTCCCGAGTTAGATCTAGTTGACTCGACTCCAGTTTCTTCGAGTTGGCTCAAGTTGACTCGAGTTGATTCGATTTGGTTTTACTCGACTCAAGTTAGTTCGCGTCGGTTCGAGTTAGCTCGATTTTGTTCGGCTTTCCTCAATTTGACTCGACTTGACTCTAATTTACTCGACTTCGTTCACCTTTACTCGACGTTGCTCGACTTTTTCCGACTTCACTTTACTTCCCTCGACTTTATTCTACTCCGAGCACCAGGGTTGGGCCGAGTCGAGGGAATCACGCGCCCAGTATCCTTAAGGCCGGTTTACAGGCGTATAACCGCCGATGGTAATTAAACGAGCCCACTTAAGGCTAATGCACGACGATGCGATGCCACCCTTTCACGGATTTCTACACCGTGCTTTTTTAATTAAACCCTCCTCCACCTACCTCTGGGAAACGGTGGTTCGTATGGGAGTGGTTATTAATTTTATGTCACCGGATGGTTAAACAATCCTCTCGGATTCGTACGGAGAACGGTCATCAAAGAGGGATGGAGAAGATGATCGTGTTTACGTTCGGAGGATCGATCGACTATGCGGATAAACTATTCTCGTCGGACACGAGAAACCTGTTTTTAACGTTTACGCACTGACACGCAATTAAACGATCGAGTTTAGCAACGACGGGGACATTTCAGCGACATCCTGCGCCGATCTGTATTCTAGGGCCTTCCATCGGAGAACGAGAGAAATCGATGATTTTCAGTGGCGAGTAATGAGGAGATTGAACGAGATAGAATATTCAGAAATAATCTGAAGAGATTGAAATATATTAATAACTACGTGAAACAAATCAATCGCGTTCTCCAATGGGTCCAGTGCGAGGTTCTCCACCTTTCTTTCTTCCTTCTACAATTCCTAATTTGACTGCTCGTGCGATAACTCACAATTAATTTTCAAAATCAAAATTTCCCTCCAATGTCTCAAATTTCGTATAAGTAAACACAATATTAGCATAGGAATAATTTGACCGTCCGATACCCGATTTGTTTCGTCAATTTAACCCCTTGTCTTACAATTTCTTTTTTGACCGAACCCGCAATAACTCAGATTTAATTGTTGAAATAATAATCATATCACTGACTTCCGACATATCGATTAAAGTTAACGCAACATCAATAGCATAAAACTAATTTCAACATCTTCCAACCTACTGATATTCTCAATTTAACAGTTTCCAAAAAACTAAAAAATTTCCTAACAACCCAGTACTTATCTACTACAGAGATTACTAATAAAGAAATAATTCCATCAAATAAATTCCCCGATATCTATCCACCAACAGAATACAATACATTTAACCCGAACGATTTTGCATACCCAACGGCAGAGTGCACGAAACATAATGTCAGACTTTGAACCGCGATGCAGCAAACTCTCGAGAAATAAAACTCGGCGCAAGTTAAACCAGAATATCGATACCATCGCATTTCACTTTACATCGTACAAACGAAACACGCGATATTCCAATATAAAGACCGAACTCGTCGATCCATGCGTCTCCGTTAGCCCTCCCATCGTCGTTGCTCCTCTTTCGCGAACTTTTCTTTCGCCAGCGGCTTGTCTCGCTAATGCCATTCGCCGATACCAAGAAAAAGCGCCCTTCTTGTGCACCCAGTTGCATCGAGTTGACGCTTTTAAAAGGGTTAGAGAGGGAAAGGAGCAGGTTCTCCAACGGAGGAAAAACCATGAAGGGCTACGCGCTGAAGAATGAAAAAGCAATAGAGGGGAGAGGCGGAGCAAGAAAGGCGAGGAAGAAGAAGCGGTACCAATGGAAACGGAAAGATCGCCCGAAGCGAAGACGTGCCCCGGCAAAACGTCTTTGCAAGTTCTTCGAATAGGCGAGAGCACGTGGGGAAAGGGTTGATGGACCGGGCGTAAGTGAAAGAAGAGGCGATAAGGAGAGAGAACACGGTGGAGAAAGGAGGAGACGAAGTGAGGAGAGGAAGAGAGAGAGAGAGAGAGAGGAGAAAAGAAGGCAAAGTGCCACGGTTACGCGAGGGGAAAGAGGAGCCTGGTGTATCCGGTATTTGAGCCGAAGGTGTTGCGTGCAACTTAACAAGCTAACGACGCCGTGCGAGTGCGATTTTCTTTCCTATCAACCTCAATCTGCCTCTCTCCCCTCTCTTTCACTCCTTCTCTCTTCTTCTAACCGCCACTCTTTGTCTCTTTTCTTCCCACCCTCGCTATTCGTTTCTTTCTTTCCTTTTTCTCTTCCTTCTCGTTCCCACTTGGCCGATGTTACAACACGTTCCTCTTCTCTCCCTTCGTGACTTCGCTCCTCGCCGGTGGCTTGCCGAACCCTCCCTCGAACCTCCCTATCGCTCTTTCTCTCTCATTTACGTGTCCATAGGTATTTCAGGGGAAAAAGACCGCGAGGACGATCCCATCGCGGCTCCTGTTTTACGGCATGTTGAGCTTGTCAGTGCAAGTATGCTAGATTAACTCGGACTCGCTAATAGGCCGCATTATCCGGCCCTCGACGTCCCCCGAGTTTCTCACAAACGGAGATTGAATTATTCACGATACCCTGCGCGTAACGCCGATCTACCGGTGTGCGAGATCATCGCGGATAATCTGCACGGCTGTCGGGAATCGAAACTTTGTGATGGTGATCGCGGTGAGACGATCGGCGGATCGAAAAGTCGTGGGTGATAGGAATATCGAGGATGATCGAGATGCTGGCGGGGTGGGATTGAATGACAATTTTTCTGTGAGGTGGAATATGTAGAAATATCGAGTTCATTGTGGATGAAATTGTTTGGATAAGACAAAAGTGTGATTTGTGGAAATTTTGTTAGTTTACTGAGATATGTGGTAGTAGTATATCTGATTGTGCTGAAGGATAGACATCTTTTTTATTTGTAACAAAATTTGGTAGGAAATTTATGAAGGGGACTATGATGGTGGATGTATTAAAAATATTAACACTAGATTTACGGAGCTGATTTGACTCACTCAAAATTTGATTACTATATGTATAATATGATTGATTGGTTAGTTTTTTAATAATAAATCTCACATTTAAATTGATTTGGAACTATTTTCTTTACAAAAGACTTTAATTTTCTTGTACGAGTCAAATTGACTCACTTCAAAAAATAGGTGTATCAACACCCGTAAATCTAGTGTTAATTAGCTATGCAATTTTTTTCCTCTCTTACCACATTTCGAATGGGAATCAGTTAAAACTAACCCTAATGCTAGCCCCTAAATAATTTTGTTTGCTATGTATGCATTTATTTTATTTATGTATATACACAGGTGCCTTTTTGTTTTTGTTTTTTTTGTTATTTTTCTATTATGTAAAATTTATTATGTTATTATGTTTTTAGACATTTAGATTTATTTATATTTTTATAATCATTTATGTAGTACACTTTCTCTTTTGTAAAGGGATACTTCCCGTCAATGCAACAATAAATAAATAAAAAACTGTGTTAGCTAAGAAAATTAACACGTTGAACGCCACAGGTATTTCGCTAGTTAAGTCACTTGTACTGAAATGAAACTTTTTCTATCAAATTCACATCTTTATAAAGCAGAAACTTTAACCCAGTATCCGCCAATGTGTCTTTTCTGAAGATATTTTCATTTTTTTGTTCTAGTTGGATAGTATGAATCTCATTATACAGTAATATTAATTTTTTTTACTTTGGAATTGCGGCGGTAATTTGTTAAAGATACATATAGGTAGATATTCGATAGAGCTTTATGTTTTTAACGTGAGTATTTAAATATTTAATATATTAGAGAATTCATAAATATTCAATTAAAACGTAACATGAAATTTAATTGAATTCAACAGACGCATATATGTGGTCTGACAATGAGAAAAAATCTGACTAAACCCTATCAATACATGTATGCACGATCAGAGGAAAATAATTGAAGTATAATATTATCGTTGAAATATTATTACACAAATAGTAATTTATTACTTCTATCCATCAACACTATTACTGCCTCATAAAAAGGGTGCCAAATAAATGGTTATCTCTCAATTTTCGAAAAAATCTCTAGTTAACTATACAAGCTAAATCCCACGGGTAAAAATGAAGGAAAAAATTCTTTTAGCAGCGTTATTTTTTTATCAAATTAAATCCCAAATCCTGCAAGAACCCTGGCAGTAACGAAAGACCATCCTGTAAAAACCTACAGAATAAATCAGAATCTCAAAGTTTCCCAACGAAACTCAACGTTCTCAATAAGAACTGTTGCATCTACCAATTATCACAGTCGAGCGGCGTGCAACGTGCCGCTCGCGAGACAATCCGTTTCATCGGCTCTAATTACACCGACGATTTCGCAACAGCGAAACATTGCACGAGCGAAGAACCGTGTCTCGACGGTTTGCTTGAGATCGGACCGGATTTACAGTTGCAGAGAGGTTAATTCCCGGATGAATCCTGGAAAAAAGAATCCAAGAGGATGGCCCAATAGCGGAAGATTCGCAGAGGTCGTACTTCTCCTTGCGAATCTCATGCGATATGTATCGCTTATGAGTAATCGTTTTGAGTGGCGAGTGGTCGTATTATGAATGAGTTTCCGTTCGCTCGGAGATGTAACTATACATCAGGGCGTTAATTACGCGAAATGAAATGTGTATTATGCGAATGTCAACAATTCACGGAGGTACGCGTATACGCATCGACCTATCCTTCCTCGAAGCTGAGAATTAAGGTCTCCTCGGTGAATCTCGCATTACGTATCTCTGCTCGATCAGTGACTCGCAATCTGGCGAATGTTCAATTCATTTTAGTTTATCCATGTTTATAATGTTCAATTCATTTTAGTTTAGTTCAAGGATTCATTTTGGGTGGTGGGAATTTTGTACGTTGATAGGAGCAGGCTGAAGGGGAGGATTTGTATGGGGTGGTAATGTGGGAAATTGGAGCGGGGCGGAATGAAAGATTTGCCGAGAGAAATTATATTAAATAACTGTTATTGAGTATTATTGAGAAGATTGTAGATTTTTGAAAGCAATTTTTGAGAAACGCAACGATCCGCAATTTGTCGTTTAGAAATTTGGAATTTAGCTATTTGGAAATTTCCTATTCTAATAAAGTGATTTTAATTCGGTGCTTTGTATCTCAAAATTTGACGATTCCAAGCAATTTGCCGACGGAGATTTCATTAAATAACAATTATTGAGTGTTATTGAGAAGATGGTAGATTTTTGAAAGCAATTTTTGAGAAACGCAACGATCCGCAATTTGCCGTTTAGAAATTTGGAATTTAGCTATTGGGAAATTTCCTATTCTAATAAAGTGATTTTAATTCGGTGCTTTCTATCTCCAAATTTGACGATTCCAAGCAATTTGCCGACGGAGATTTCATTAAATAACAATTATTGAGTATTATTGAGAAGATGGTAGATTGTTGAAAGCAATTTTTGAGAAACGCACCGATCTGCGATTTGTCACTTAGAAATCTAAGGCGATGCCACCGTCAATTAGAAATTTGGTAATTTCGCTATTTGGAAATTTCCTATTCTAATAAAATGATTTTAACTCATTGCTTTGTATCTGAAAATTTGACGATTCCAAGCAATTGGCCGACAGAGATTTCATTAAATAACTATTATTGAGTATTATCGAGAAGATGGTAAATTCTTGGAAGCAATTTTTGAAAAATGCACCGATCTACAATTTATCACGTAGAAATCTAATGCGTTGTCACCGTCATTTAGAAATTTGGAAATATTCTATTTTAATAAAATGATTTAAATCCAATGTTTGCTATTAGAAAATTTGTCGATTCCAACAGAATTCCAAGTCGTCGAATCTAAGATATCCATATCACAAACGAAAAATTTCTCAAAGACAACGAAGCTGAATCTCCTCTGTTCTCCGCACCCTTTTACCTAAAAATTCCAAAAGTATTTTCACGTTGAAAACGTCATCGTAGAAAATTATGAAAATTTTTCAAAATTCTCAACATCCACCAAGACGGAATTCGAGTCGCAAGGTCCCACGGTCAAAGCCTCGCTAATGTATCCAGCCGAAGAATAGGGGAGACCGGCAAAAAACGTCGAGGTCGCATTATCGCGGTTAATTATTAATTTAACGGCTAACTCAAAGGCGTATCGACCTTTCGCGAGAAGAAGGAAGGAAGGAGGATCTCTAGACAGCAGGAGCAAATCGCAACCTGTCTTCCTGGATCGCGGTGCGATAAGATTTGACACGAGAATGCTTACGTAGCTATTTCAGGGGTAACGGACAGGTAGTGAGCACCACTGTGTGCACGACGTGGAGGAGAATATGGGCGCCCGATGGTGGGAATACATGTGCACAACCATGCTGCACGAAAATTCATATCCACCGTGGCAGCCAGCCAGCGTATAAAGGCAAACCACGACCGTCGAAATATATTTGCGCATACATTTTTTCCTTCGCGGTTATACAATCCATGAAGATACTCTGCTCCCACCCCCCTCTCATACCACCCTTTTTTCTTCCTCTTCCTCCTTGTCGTCTTACTCTTCTTTCTCCTCTTCTTTTCTCTTCTTATTATTCCTCTTATTCCTCTTTTACCTCTTCTTCGTCTTCTCTTTCACCTTTCGTCCTTCTCCTCTCATTTCTCAAGGAGTAAAAAAGGGATCGGTTGGAGGTTGAAATAAACGTACGAGCTTTCAAATACATTATCGAGTGAATTCTTGTTTATGGCATTCCAAAAGGTGGGACACAACGGAGATATCATTTACTTACTGGCGTATACCTTCCGTCGAAATAAACCGCCCGGACGGAGGTGAAATTTGTTCTCCATTCCGGGCGTCGCGGCAGAGATCGTGGTACACGCGTCGTCAATAATAACACGCGATATTATTACGAGCAACAAATAAACATTTGCAGATACGAGACCGATATTTCACGGTAAGGCTGCCGGACCCGATAAGCAGGGTAGAGAGTTTAACGGAGATGTCGAACGACTAGATCCGTATCTTTAGAGACCATGGTTCTTGAAACGGGTGACGTTTTTTCTTTTTGCGTGGCAAAGGGGATGGCTTGGTGTGATTCACGAGAGGTTGGTTCCTTTTGGTTGACAGTATCGTTGAAGAGGTTGGGTGAGAAGGTAATTGATGGGGTGAATCAACAGTTAGGGGTGCTGGTATTTTTAGGTTTGAGTCTATAGAACTTGGGGTAACTTGGAGTAAGGGGTATGTTACATCAATCTCTTACCCTGTAATATTTACTTATCCTTATAGGGTGCAGAATGAAATGGAGTGACTCGGGAATGGGAAAATTGTCAGATTAAAAAATTCCACGGGATGTGGGACTGTGAGTTCATCCTTAAAAGAATCATATTAAAGTTTCTAAAAGTTTGTTTTTAAACTCGTAGTCTATCTTCTATTAAATGAGTAAGATTTTTAGTTCATTCTCACTGAATATACTGCTGAGTGTAATATGAATTTACTGATTGCAATTTTCTTAATTTGGTTCAAATTAGACATCAGGGACGAACGAAAGTTAAAGAATTCTAGTACCTCCACTTTTATCTTGAACTACCCTAAAAATCACTTCTTCAAAGACCGGTAATCTATCTTCTATTAAACAATCAGGGTTTTTATTTAACATATTCTCACTAACAACAATACCGAAAATATTATTTATTTGCTGATTACAATTTGCTTCGGTTTGGCTAAAAAACCCTCGGGGACGGATGAAAGCTAAAAAAATTCTAGTTCCTTCCCTTTTATCTTGAATTAAATCCCCTAAAAATCACATCTTAACAGACCCTTAGCTTACCTTTTACTATACAAGCAAGATTTTTATTTAACTTATTTTCACTAACAACAATACCGAAAATACTATTTATTTGCTGATTACAATTTGCCTCGGTTTGGCTAAAAAACCCTCGGGGACGGATGAAAGCTAAAAAAAATTCTAATTCCTTCCCTTTTATCTTGAATTAAATCCCCTAAAAATCACATCATAAAAGACCCTTAGCTTACCTTTTATTATACAAGCAAGATTTTTATTTAACTTACTTTCACTAATCACAATGCTGACAATAATATTTATTTGCTGATTACAATTTGCCTCGACTTGGCTAAAAAAACCCTCGAGGACGGATGAAAGCTAAAAAACTCTAGTTTCTTCCCTTTTATCTTGAAATGCCCCAAAAATCACATCTTAAAAGACCCTTAGTTTATCTTTTATTAAACAAGCAAGATTGTTATTTAATTTAATATTATTTATTTACTGATAACAATTTGTCAAGACCTGTCTAAAAAATACTCTCAAGGGCGAACGCAGGTTAAAGAATTTTATTATCTCCAACTTTTATCTCAAACCCTCCTAAAAATCACATCTTTAAATACACTTTTCCACAAACTCCCCCACCGATATCCCAACGCAGCAAAAATCTCAGCTCAACATCCTTCCAAGCAGTGACCTTTCATACCTGAATTCTCAGTAAACAAGAATTCATTAAATTCCCGCCGAACCATTCACACCCAGAGCCATCCCAGACAACTTGAAACGACTCTGCGTTAAGTACATCGACTTCATTGACATTTAATTCCACCGTTTTGCCGTCACCCTCTTCAACACTATCCTCTTAAACCTGCCGCACGATATTTTCATTTCCACCGTAAGAAAACCATCAGCCAAGTGCGAATTACCATCGATCGACAGTTCAAGTCAATGTTTCGCCCAACGCATCGTAAATCCTGAAACTGTCGTCGTACGAGGCGGTTCGGGAAATGGTCGAGGTGAAACGAAAATTCCACGGACCAACAGGGTGATCGTGAGACGGTAATTAATACATCGCGATAGCGGTGCTCGTATAACTACCTATTTATATTCCAATAGACATTAACGTCGAGGCTGATCGACGGACGCGTGCATGGCAATTGACTATCGGCATCGTAATTGTGAGTTACTGTTAATCCTTTAACCTTTCTCCGCTTTCCCTCCGCGAAAATGGCCTATCCTCGGCCGTACGAAGATTCATGAGACGCGATTGTCATCGTGTCCGTTTAAAAGACGCGTCTCGATAGTCCCAATGAGAGGGACCGAGGACCGACTCAACAGGGACTTGCAAATAAGACGCTTTCTATGTTTTAACGTCAGAACGTAAACCCGCTACCAAGTCCCAGGGTGTTTGAATGTTTAAAGCACACCTTTTATTACCACGAACGAGCAATTTATCTCGGGTGAACGTATGCGACGAATGAAAATTCAATTTTCAAACGTTCATAATTTATCGAGCTAAGAAAGCATCGAGGCACTCCTGAAGAGAAATAAAAGGAGCAAGAGAAGAGTTTCCTGGAACTAGGCACAGGATGTTAGCTCGCAAGAGGTCGTAGGTGAAGGACGCACCGATATAAATGCCCTCGACGATCGTCCCGTCGTTTCCTTTCACCAGGAACGCTCTATGGTTACCATTTCTTTCGCAAATTACAGTTGAACCCTGGGGTTTAACAACGCGCCAGACTCTCAAGAGACCGCATCGCCGTGTAACGTGGTCCGTTAACACTCGACGAATCCACTCGGTATTCAAGAGAGTCTTTTCTTTCGGTGTAAGCGGCCGTTTACCGACTATCGCAACGATTGTCGCCATTGTCGCGATATTGCAACCGTGTAATCAGACCTACCAAGGGGCAAAAAGGTTCTCGAGAAGTTCCGCTTGACCTTAGAAGACCCTGTGTATCGGTGTCCATCCGGTGCTTCGAAGGGATGTCTCATGGTATGTTGAAAGAATATGTGGAATAACAGAAGCATAGATAGCAAGATAGCAAAATGGAGAACGATGGCTGAGATGTTTGGAAGAATAAGAAGAAGAATAATCTTGCATACCTTCGATAATAGCCGTCATTACGTGAATCTCTTCCCGGCGATGAGACTGTACGAGACGTGCTCCGTCCTACTTTTCAGTTTATGCTACGTGTACGCGCCACCTTTCGACACGGTGCATTTCATTCGTCCTCTGGCCACCGTTCGATGGAAAATGTCAGTTACGACCGTCTCTTGCTCTCCGTGCGAGCAATGCAGCCGAGTTACCGACAATAGCGGAGTGTCGAAGGTACATTACGTGTACACGCGGGTCCTTTCGTGCATCGAGGGGGGAAAATACGGAGGAAGAGAGGGAGAAAGGGAGGGAGAGAGATGAAGGTAAAGTAAAGATGAAAGAAAAGGATACAAGGGGCCTTCGTAAGTTATCGGCCACGTCGGTGGGGAGTTTGCTATGCACGCTTTCTTGAGATAACCTTTCAGGCCGACAATTATTGGTAATATCGATACCGCACGCCCGACGGCCGAAGAACTCACCTTTCCGTGCCTCGAACTCACGATCCGCTCGAGAGGCTCGAGTTCTCCTTGTAAATTACCCTCCTCTCCCCTCGTGATCCTCACCGTCGAAGGGAATACTCTCTGTCTCATCCAATCTCATACTACCTTTCTCACATCCCTCTCGATCACTTTTCTCCCTTTCTATCTCTTTCTCTCTCTCTCTTGCTCTTTCTACCCCCTCGTTGCACCCTGGTCGCGTTGTTTGCACCGGATCGGACGAGCCTAATGAATTTCCATTCGAATAAAAGCGTACACGATGATAATTATGATTTACGAGGAGGCCCTGCATGCCGGACGCCCGCGCGAATCAGCTTGGCGAACGTGTAAGCGTGCTGCGATTCCGATATGTTGTAAGGTAAAACGAGACTCGGAACTGTATCGAAGGTACAAGGGCTCGAACATCGCGACGGCTGTACACGCCGTGATAGTTGGTAATGAAGTTTGTCTCTTTGTACGGCCGGCTTTTGCATCGCGGATTTTGCAACCTCGGTGGAAGCACATTTTTATCGATATTCTCGTACTCTTTCATCCCTCTTTTCGCATGTTTTTCATCCGATACTTTGCCAGTGGTATTTACTCGTGTATTTTTCCATGGTGGAGGTAGATGGGAGTGGAGGCCAAGATAAAGCTGATGTGGAGGATTGGGGATATATGATTAAGGGAGTTGATGAAAGGGGTTGGTGAATATTGAATAGTTTTCTTTTTCTTTTTTTGGAAGGAAGGGAATGATACTTGGGACTCGTGGGTGGATTTAGCACCCTTTGCACTCGAAAACTTTTCGTTAGGAAGGACTAACTAGACGATCGCGGCTGAATTAGGTCATCGGAACCTCCCACCATGCTATCTAGAAATTCTTAAAAGGTCAGTCTTGCTTCGAAATCAGAGAATTGTCCAAAATCACTGATAGTCCGCATCTCGCGTCGACGTAACCTTAAGTTATTTAAAACTCGTGAAAGTATTGTAGTTTCTTTGACATTAAAGTGCAGTAAACCCTCAAACGGAATATAACACTACCAAATAAAATGGCAAATTTCCAATCGTTTCCAAAAATTCTCCACCCCTTGATTCCCCTTTTTCCTAAATTCTTATTTAATATCTTTATATATAAAGCTCAAATACCACTGACTGACTGACTCACTCACTCATCACGAAATCTCAAAAACTATAGAACGCATTGCAATGAAAATTGGAACATACCTTCCCCTTGGGTCTTAGGCGCTCACTAAGAAAGGGTTTTGAAAAATTCGAAATTTTAGGGCGGGTTTTGGGGGGTTAAAGTATGGGCCAAACTCATCAACGCAGAGCCGAAATTACTTGACCTAAGAAACTTGAAATTTTGCATGAGCGTTCCTTCTAGGGTATAAGCACCCACTAATAAAGGATTTTTCAATATTCGAAATTTCAAGGTTTTTTTTTAGTTTCGATTAAACCGTAGCGAAGCACGGGAACTTTCAGCAAGTATGGAAATATAATAAACTCAACGCTACTACTCCCACTGTTACACTCTCCTACTATCAATTAATGGCGCCAAGTTCAAATCCCCCGACACCTGAAACTTCGAGTCCTAAGCAAACTGATCATATCTACAGTGCCAAAACACAAAATATCTTCAGTCAATTCTCTCAACAAGGAACCAGCGTGTTAAAAAATTTATTCGTCCCTTATTTTCCTTTTCGCCCATTCCTCAGAAAGCGTCTCCATCGTGCATTTTAACTCATCCTGTACATACGCACCCTCGCGGGTAAAACTCGCGCGCAGGTATTTTTGTATGTTTTCTCGATTCTCTCTGATGGGTTTATGATTTACAGCGAGACACGCGCTGCTGGACGCCGTGCGAATCAACCCGCTGCACGTGTGTATTCGCGCGAGAATTCCGATATGTTGCAAGGTAAATGACAGAGGGAGAGGGAAACAGTCGGAACAGTCTCGTCGATGGTACATACAACGTTCGACCGTCCCCTGGTGATATCGATACGCACCAACGGCAGGTAATAAACCACCCCTCGAATGATGCATGGCTACCGGAACTAATTAAGCGTTCCTCCGAGTCCTACCAGGGTAGAGAAAAATCCACGTCTTTCCTACTTACACGTGGAGGAAGTTGAACAAGAGGAAGAAGACGATGGGACGAGAAGAAATTCAATAAAGCTACATTCGTGAAAGATATCGCGCGCACGTGCGTTCGAAAGACATCGGGTGGAGTAGTTTGCTGAGAGGAGAAATAAAGAAAGCAAAAAAAAAAGAGAATATCGAGGCCGAAGGATAACATTTAACGAAACGTCCGTCCGCGTGGTACCGCCGTCCAACCGGAAAATTATTATCATAATGACCGATAGATCTATCCGCCGGTCGAGCAGCAATAAGGAAATGCGGATCGGAATGTCTCGATTGAGCCTACCTTTTGCAACCCCCTCTACCTACTTCTCTTCGTCCTCTTCGTCCACCTCCTCGTTCTCGTTCGCGTCCTTCTACTTCTGCTCGTCCATTACTTCGCGCAAATAGAGAAGCACATCAGTCAGTCGAGTGCATACCGATTTGTCTGTATATTCGAGGATATCGATAGTCGCGGATGCATCGAGCGGACCTCCCAACGTTGCCATTTTAATTTATTCCCTACCAAATTTTTCTTCGTTTGATTCTTTCCAAAAAATATATTATCATGGTGCAAAAATAAAAATAATTCTCGAAAATTGCTTAACCCTTTGCATTGCGAGGCGGTAAATGAAATAGAAAATTTTTAAGTTTCCCAAAAACTGTTGAATTGAAAATATTAGTGGGTATGGAGACGTTGGAAATGGTTCTGTGATATTAACACTTTATCGACCGGTATTTTTTTTACATCCCACTCACTTCTGACCGGTCACTTGGCCGCAAATACTTTCCTGATACCGATATCTCTTCGAAAATTATAAATTCTTGTCACAGAATCCTTGGCACAGTTAACCGCAATGATAAACAATAATTTCTTAATCGCTATGGTAACTGATTAATTAATTAAAACTCCAAAAGTGTTGGGCCTGAAAAGCCTATTAATAGATTATTATTCCTAGATTATTATTCATTAATTCTGAGTTAAGATCAATCAAAAAAGAAATAGTAAGGCAACGTGTTAAGACTTTGACTGCCATGAGGGTAACCGGTGACCAGCAATATTGAAATCCATGAAATTTCATGTAACTTTGACATTGCAATATTTATGAATTTTCGGACGTACTGAATATTTAAATATTGCTCTTAAAAGATAAAAGTCTGCTGAATATCTATCTGTATCTTTAAAATTTCTGCTCTCTAAAGACGTGTATTTAATAGAAAAAGTTTCACTTCAATAGAAATAATGAAACTGGCAAAATACCGGTTACATTCGACGTGTTGGAAGTACAACTAAAACAGATTTTAAACATATTTAATCTCAGAAGCAGGTTAAATATTTGAATTGAACATTAAAAGACTTAGAAAACGTATAAATCCGCAAATAAAGATCATTGAAGGTAATGGGTTAATGAATCCACAAATAATGCGACACTTTTCAAAGATACTTTTTCTTCCTCGCGCAATTGCAGATAAAATGTGAACGTCAAATGTGTACCATTGTTAAAATTAATTATAATCTTAACCGTCCAACTTTTTATCTAGGAACAGCAGTATAATCATCGAGAAAACTCCAAATCTCTCTCGTTTTCAGTCCTCCGAACAATAAAGACGGCTCTATTCCCGTGAAAGTTTAACGATGAAGCACAATTCTACGGATAAGAGGAAGATGTTGAGCGCGAGTTGCGTTTAGTATAAAATATATGCGATAATACCCGCTCGTAACTTACGACTCGAGAGTATTTGCCGAGTCATATTCTCTTGCGTTTCTCAAAAGCGTGACAAATGTTTCGACAGGCTGTTTGTAGCTCGTTTGACTTCTTAGGAGACCAGACTGCGACCGGTCTGTGATTAGATACCACCAACGTGTCAGTGGCAAGATGGAAATAAAAGAAAGATAATATCGGCACAAGTGGCACGATGGATGAATAACGAAAGAGCGAAGAGGATGAGCGAAGGAATTGTACTTCCGACGATGACCTAACAGGAGGAAAATGTTTATGTGTGGTTGTCGAAGAATAGCCTTGAAATTGACGAGTTATTTAGCATGAAATTTAATATAGGCATTTTGCATTAAGAATGATTGAATTATGGAAGACAGATGAAGCCTATTATTGAAAGAGGATCCTGCGAGGAAGAATATTTCTTATGTAGATTTCAAACAGAATTTTCTAACATGGATAAATTTGGATTGGCATGTTTGTTAAACTGACGCTAAACAGCAACTACTTTGTTGACCTTTTTCTTTATTAACTACTTATTTGACCTTTAATTATTATGTAATGGCAAATAAGAATATTTGTGCTTCTGGATTTGCCGGTATAAGGGAACTTTTACTTTCTAATGTCGGTTATATTTAACCCTTTGAGGACGACGGGCGCATATATGCGCCCTGAGAAAAAAATTGGTTATAGTTTATCGGTGCATATATAAACGGTTAGAGTTGAAAAATTAAAATATAATCGTTGAAATATTATTTTACAAAGAGTAAATTTCAACTTGTATACATTAACAGACTGTCTTTCCGATCAAAAAGTATTTTTTCATCGCTAAATAATTGATTGTTCCTCGATATTTAAAAATCCCTCCGTCCGCAAAGGGTTAACCTTTGTATTCTTCGAACAGCGATATAGTGATATTGATGGATATTAGGAGACTAACAGAATAATGAGATATGAGAAATGAATATTAAAATTGGGAGTTCAATAAAAACGTTTGAATGAGAATTAGCAATGAACTAGCAACGAGAAAAAACTTGTGAACTTAATATGAATGATATGAGAATAAAAGTGAATTGAACCTTAACTGGGGCTCAGAGTTTTTAAAGGTTTTCGGAAAAGGAGTGGGAGTAAAATGTCGGTGTTAGGGGGTTGATAGGTCAAAGTAAGAATGTAAGGATTTTTGAACTTCAAACGGTGATTCAGGGATGAGTAACGATGGTGATGAATGTGCTGTCACTGTGATGCAAGATATTTTTATAAAATATTCGCTAAAGTGATCTTATGTACTAGTAATAGATGAGCAGTCGGTAAATTATAGCCCCTTACGACAGTATCACCTAGACAAATTGACCACTACGATTTTAATTAAGGAATATAGTAAATAGAGAAGAACAGTTAACATAATGACAACAGAAAAATACTGTCAGTACTAGTGGTTCCTGTTATAAACCATATTTTACAAAAAAAAAACACTTGAAAGTTCTGATAAATGGAAAATTAACAGCCGAAACTCCCAATTATGAAGTCCACGTTTCAAACCACCCAAAAACTACCGTCGATTCAAAATTAGTATGAATTTCATTTATCTGATAAATCTCGCCCAACGACGAGTAAATCTTGAGCAATAAATCTGTCTGTATAGTGAATCATGTAATCGCCATATTTATATCCACCAATTTAATAAAAGTCCCCGTAGGTAGAAACGACGGGAAGAAGTTACATTCCACCAGCGGAATTACTCGGGCATATTCTTATTCTACGTGAATAAAATTATTCCCAACGTGAAATGGAGTCTCGATCGGACAAAGTATAGCGCCTTTGTGTCGAACTCGTCACGATCAAAGAGACTTCTCATAACCCGCGGTACATGACTTGAAAGGGGTCCAATTATCCTGCACGCAACGCAACCTGTAGTCGAGGGCACAATTTTCCAAGCGGCGGGAGAAAAAAAGAAGTTGGAAAAAAGGAGGCATGCAACGATCGGAAGAGAATTTTGCAAATCAAAATTCAACCGCGACGTCGCTCCCTGGCAAATGACACGGGTCGAAGAGACCAAAGCGAGATAATTGGAGAACGCTTTCTCGTCTTTCGACTTCTGTCTCGGATATTCCGAGCGATGATAGTCCTTCCTACGAGTCGAATTTAAATGCAGAAAGCACCGTTTAACTTCGAACATCGTGTGTTCTACGAGCTGTATCTTCTTTCCTGTTCTCCAGACGTTTCATAATTCAAGCCACCTTATATGCATCTTGTTGCTGAACTACGATAACCCATTTTCCCAAGAATAACTCGCGTTTCGTTTAATAATTCAACGGCTGCGTGAAATCTACTCGATTAAATATTTCGTTCGAAGAAGAATAGAGATACTGAATTTTTTACAAATTCTTTGAACTTTGTACTGTACAATGCTCTGTTTAACACTAAATCTACGACAGACGTCAAATTGATACTACTTTTTTTAAAATTCTTCTCAAATTGATAGAAAAGTAGTAAATATTTCATATGTATTTTATAATATAGAAATTACTTAACTGACAGTATTTTTTACCGCTTGATCCAACTTTTTGCAAGGTATTTATTTAACACATTGAACGCCGGCTGAATATCTGCTACCAAATTTATTATATTTGATAACATTGCTATTTAAATCAATATCAAATTTAAATGAATTAAGTAATGTACAATTTAAAGGGAATGATATAGTCTTCTTTGTCCACCTTACCGTTTTTCCCAATATAAAATAGTATGACTGATATTGATCGGTAAAATCTAAAATCATATATTTGAAATTCGGCATTATCGCGGGACCGGCTTGCAAAGTGTTAATACATTTAAACCTACCAGATTTAGAGACTGTAGATCTAGTGTTAACACTAAAATTACCGGCATTAAATCTATCACATTTCAATATATTAAATATGTACTTTAAAGAAAAAAAATTAAGAGCTGGAAAAGATGGTTATTTCAGTATTCTGTATTTTATAAAATCAACGTAAAATATCTGCTCTATGACCGTCCTATAAACTTAGAGAATTTTTGGACAAAATTGAGAATCATTTTAACTTGCTTAGTAGTTCTAGTGTTAAAGAATAATTAAAGTACAAATTCTATGACTTCTAATATCAGATAATCATATAAGATCACATCAATCAGATAAATCGCAGATGAATAAATGTAATAGTAAAAAATTGAATCTCCTTTTGGCTAAACGAAAAGCGAATAGTATCTGCTGTTAAATCCTGATCGTAGCGCGAGTAAAATATTTTTCTCTCTGTCTGAAAATGAATCAGTATTTAACGTATGCAATCACGTCGCACGCAATAACATCGCGGGCTTCGTAGCAGAAAAAAATAATATGGAAAACCGAATGCTCGGGGTTGTACGCGCTCACGAATCCACGTATGCAAGCACGCACACATGTTTTGCCATATCGAAGCCTTCAATTATTGTAGACTGGGTGAATGTCGTTATTTTTCTCCCCAATATACTCGCGTGTGCGCACGTTCACGTACGAGTTACAACCTATGTAAAACTTATAGATCAAACGCCAGTCTCGATTCACCATCGTTCTTGTACCGTAGCTTTTATGGGGGCTGATGGCGAGAGAGATACCGATAGCTGAGAAAATAGCTAGTAGAGGGGTGCTTCTTCGATGCAATTGAAATATATTCTCATATTTGGATTTTATTAAAGTTAACGCTAGATTTACGGATGTTAATTATATACCTATTACTCTAAAGTGAGCCAATTTGACTCGCTCAAAAAACTGAAGTTTTCTGCAAAGAAATTAGTTCAAAATAAATTTAAATGAATGACTTATTATTAAAAAATTAACCAACCAATATATTACGTATAGAGTAATCAAATTTTGAATGAGCCAAATTGACTCCGTAAATCTAATGTTAAAATGTTTTAAATTAACCACGTAGTATTCAATAATGTATACTCCTGGCGTGCAAAGTGGAATGGGATATTTTGAGATATTTTAAAACGTTAAATTGAAAATATGAAACGTATGTTGAATAATACGAAATATGATAAATCAGAGAGGAATTTTTATTTCATGAGTTAATTCTGAGTCACTGGCGCAGTCAAAAATGGAGTCACAGGGTTTACTTCTGTCAAACTACGACTAATCATGTCAGGCTACAAAATTTAATATATCTACTTGTAGTTGATGAGAGACGATAATTAAATTTAATTTAGTACTGGCAACTATCGAAAATCGAAAGTGCAATTAATGTAGCTGAGACTCGTAAAAAGACACTTAAATATTTGCAGGAAGTACCCCCACAATTTGCCATATTACAAGGCGACTGTACAACCTCGAATGAACACAACAATTACAAGTTTCTACTGTCTCCGATCTCAAAGATAAAGATATTTCCCCCACTCGTCCACTGCGCTCATTAGATAAAATTACTTTATTAATTTATGTGCCATTGTACAGTTTACCACTGTCCTATTGCACAACTTATTGTCATTCCGAACAAAAGGTTCGGGTTATCCCGGGTGAAGTGAGTTAATCCCAAGTCACTCTGAAATGTTACGGTACACCGTATATACTCGCCTCGCCCTCCCACTTAATCCATACTCCTCGGCTGGTCGCGTATGCTTACATAGGAAATGCTTATGAATTATCTATTATGTAGTACATCGTGTCCACGTACGTCGTGTGTACTTTTCAGCCGTCCAGTGAATAGACTTCGCCGGCATTTTAAGTACTTTCACGAGGTCCATACGCGGAATCAATGGGATGCTTTTGAACCGACGATTCTACAAAATTGCAACCGGGCGTAACCGATGTAACGCGACCCCATAACCAAAAACGATCCAACCTCGTTCCGTTTACATCCCTCTGTTGATTCTCCACTGTGTTGCTCTTTCGCTGAGTGTACACACACTCTTTTAGTTTTTTGGGTACTGACGTAAAATAAGTAATTAACCTGTTAACCGGGGAACTAATTTTTGTTCAACTTGTTTCAAATTGGAATATTTTTTTTTACAGTGAGAAGTAATATCATTACATCTAAAGTACTACGTCAGGATTAAACGGATACAAACGACATAAAATGTAATGCGTTCAACATATTACGTTTAAAAATTTTAAGGAAGAAAAAATCGACAAGCTTACTGGAGTTTTCTTTCAGATATGACGTAATTATACGTCACGCCCGGTTAACAGGTAATTCTTGATCAACGCTGGTATGCATACAATACATGAAAAATGAAAACTACTGGTATTTAACACTAGAACTACCAAACCAGTCAAAATGACTGGTACACAATTTTTTCCAAAAATTTCCCAAGGTCATAGAAGAGGCATAGAAAAAAAATGCTGCGTCCATCACAAAAGACATAAATCACTGAAATGATCATCCTTTGTGCTACTCGATTCCTTCTTTTTCAACGTATTTATTTAATATATTGAAATATGATAGATTTATCGCCGGTATTTCTAGTGTTAAGAAATATCCAATTACAAAATATGGTCTACTAATTAATTTTTCGTGTGACATTTTATAGGGTGACTATAGTCATTCCGAAGTTCTCAGCTGGTTTAGCGGCAAGTGACTATAATCACCGATAGGAAGGAATGATCGTGAATTTTGATTCTCCAAAATTGCAATTAGAAGTAATCGATGTAATGCGACACCATAGCCAAAAACGATCCAACCTCGTTTATTCTCTTTTGTTTATTCTTCACAGTGCCAACTCTTTCTCTACGGAGTACTTTATCGCAAGTGTACTAACACGGTACACTCTAAATTCTGGTATTTAACACGTTGATTGCCGCTGATATTTCACTTGTTTTATCATTTCTACTGAAGTGATACTTCTCCTATTAAAATCCCATCTTTGTAAAGCAGAAACTTTAAAGACACAAATAGATATATGTTCAGCAGGGTTTTATCTACAGAGAGCTACTATTTAAACATTCAATGTGTTAGAAAATTCGGAAATATTACAATTCCAAAGTCATATGAAATTTCATTGAATTCAATAGCGCCGGTCACCGGGGTGACCCCCACGGCAGTCAACGTGTTAAAAAATATCCAATTACCAAACATAGTCTAATAATTAATTCTCATGTCAAATTTTATCAAGTGACTATAGTCACCGCTAGTACTCAGCCAGAGTCAGACGGCGGATAACTATAGTCACCGATACTATCGAAAGGGTTAAATCGTAGTAACAGCATAATAGAGATAACCCATACCTGGCTGAGTTTCACAATTTCGTCGCAACAAAGCTCATCCTGGTTGCACTCGCAACCCTCATGGACAGCACACGTTTTTCTCTCTATGTTTGCCCATTTTCCATCTGCTTCCCTCTCTGCATGTCCATCTTCCTGCTCCGTTTCTCTTGTCTCGGTGTCTCTTTTATGTTACCATCTATCTTCCTTCTGATTCACTCTATCTCCAAGTTCCTCTCACTCTTCCTCTCTGGATCTTCTCTCTGTCTGCCAACTCTTCCTCTCTTCTACTTGTCTCTCTCTCTCTCCGCCCCCGCGTAGCAGGCTTTTCTACCCCGTCCGCGTGTTGTTTTAGAGAAACAATAGTTCGTCTAGGTAAATAATAGGGAGCCGCGTATTTTGCGCATTCAGTGTGGTTCGTTGAACTTCATACCCGAGCGTATCCGCGGTCCCGTGGGGTTTGCCGCGGTGCAGCTCGGGGAAATTCATTCGTGATTATTCGCTCGGCTGTTTGTAATTTTTGAATTGCCGTGCAGCCTTGTACACCGTGTAAGCGGCACGGTATATGCGAAACGTTTCCATTTGCCGTCGTCGTCGCCGACGTCGTTTGAATTTTTCCATTCGCCGGAAACGGAGGACGCTTTAAATCCTTCCCCGTGAGGACACAGAGAGGGAAACGTCACGGTGGCATGGCGATGACGGTCACAAAATTGTAGTCACGCTCGGGAGACGCGTCAAAAGGGTAGATTACGAAAATCACCGGTCTCGTGATCAATCCCCTCGTTTACACGCCGCTGGTTATACAGGCGTTAAAGGGGGACACTCCCGTGAAAATCAGGTGATAGGTACTTCGGACGATGGGGGTTTTGTGGGGGAGTTTTCGGCGGAATTTTGAAAAAAAAAACATGATTAGTTTTTTTTTATTTTAATTGGGGTGGTTATTGTATTTGTGACTTACCGTTTTAGATGGTTTTCGAATCATCGAGGTGGTGATAGATTAATTAATCAAGAAAATTTTCCGGAAGGGAAGCGAGGCATTGATTTTGGTTTATTAATTAGCTGCTTGAGTGTTTAACTATTTTCTCGCCATAGCTGTCTAATTGCTATAGTCATTTGACATAATTATTTATTTTTTAGATGATGCTGAATGACCGAGGTGATAATAGATTAATTAATTAAGAAAATTTTCTAAAGGGGAAGCGAGGCATTAAGTTTGGTTTATTAATTAACTGATTAAGTGTTTAACTCTTTTCCCGCTATAGGTTTATAGATCTTACAGCCATTTTAGCTAGTATTTATTTTTTTAACGGCTCCTAGGCTGTAATAGATTAATTAATTTGGGAAAAATTTTCCAAAAGTCACGAGGGAGACTTGAACTCGGTACGAAACTGAAGTAGGTCGAAATTAATTACGTACAGCCGCTCCATATGTAGAATACATAGAATATATTGTAGAATAGTACATTTGGAAATTTGTACGTTCGTTTTGGAGAAAGAAATTTAGCCTGGAATTTTCGTTTTCCAGGCAGTGAATTCCAGCACGGCTCGTGTCATCGACGCAAAAGGTACGGAGCGTAAATAAACTTTGTCCGAGTAAACAAATGCACGTTTTCGTAATATGAATTTGTCAGACTTCAAAGTAAATATCGCGTTGAATGCAACACTCTCTCTCTCCTCGTGAAAAGCGTTTGTAATTAATTTCTAAAATAAACGACACCACCAGATGTAATTAATTAATAAGTATTTCTCAACTTCTTACCCACACTTTAAAACCATTCCCTGCTTCAAACCTCAATTGCTCAGCATTAACTGTAGAATATTCATCCGTAAAAATATAAGAAATAATTTTAAAAAATATCTATATTTACATATTTACGTTACCATCCTTTGACTATCAAAGAGAAAAAATATGCATTCTACGGTCCAACTACTTTTTCAAAATTTATTTTTTTTATACCGCAAAACAAATTTCCCCCAAGCACAAATCTTTACTTTTCCCTCAAAAAAATATATTCGAATGTTTCGAATTGGTTTCATTTACACGAATTTTATCCCGCAAACGAGTAATGAATTTTTACAGAAATACACTTAAACCTTAATCAAAATATGCAAAAACAAAACCCACGACGATTCTTCGTTTCCGCCGTAATAAATTAAGTCTCAGGCTTCGTCGAAATAATCCATATTTTAATTCAATTACGTGATTTTTATTCTTCCGCCTATATATGGGTTATCTGTTGATTTATAATTCTCTCTAGCGCGTATTAACGTGCCAGTGTCTTTGATAAGTGTATCGAGGACAGCAAGTTCCTTATTTTCTGACACGTTTGGCGTCGAATCTCGCCTCGGACAGGTCGTGATTATCTATTCGACGTAAATCTTAATTATCCGTGGATAAGATCGCGACATTGCCCGTTAAAAAGGACTTTCGCCTGTTCGCTTAGGTGTTCGTGGAAACTTGTCGCATTCTTTCCAGTTTCGTTTATTTCATCGTGGAAATTGTTACGTAATAGCAATGCAGACGGAATTAGAATAACAGACGGAATATTCTGCGCGTATTTAGATTCGCTTTATCCACCGGAGTGCACAGTTGGATAAATGCATGTTTGGGATCATGTGAATTTCACTTGTTCAAAAGGATATGGAAGGAAAGGAGTAAAATAGCAAGGTAGTTAGAGTTATTTATTTTAGGTTAGAGTTATATATATATTATTATATTTATTATATATATATATTTATTCTGCATACTTTTCTCTAATAATTGTACGCACATCTCAAACGATTTAACAATATCATAGCCTAAACATTAAAATAGTAAAACAGAAACTCTCACTAAAATAAATAACTCTAACTACCTTGCTATTTTACCCCTTTCCCTCCATATCATTTTCAACAAGTGAAATTCATATATATATATATATATATATAGAGAGAGAGAGAGGAGATTCTACAATACGTTGCTTGAGAAAATATCTGAGTGAAATCCTTAACCCTTTTAGCGCCGACCACAAAATTTGATTGATTTAATGAAAAATGTAGTTGTGAACAAAACGAACTGCCATTTGGCCATAGTTTTCTATAGAATGCATAATATAAAGTATAAATTGTGTATTTTCAATTATCTGTCATAAAATTACTAATATTATACCAGAAAAATAAATAACAATCCCATTATGCCCGATGACAGAACTATTGCTAACGACGATATATCGTTGTTCGACACTAAAAAGGTTAAGGTTTTTTCTAGATTGTAGTCTAGTTTCTATCAACATTAGAACTGCTGGGGTTAAATTTAGCGTGTGAAAGTATATCAAATATTATTAATAGGGTGATTTACGCCAGAGTAATTAATTTTAGCTCTTTTTGGGTCATTTGCTTCCTAGCTTCGACTTCGACTTTTTTCCTTCTCCGTATCGATATTACTATTTTATCTTTTATTAATTTTCTTCGGCTGAGTTACATGTTTCGAATTTTTTTGAAGAAATAGTTGCATCATTCATACAAGTTGTAAATAAATCAAAATTTCGCCCTTTATTAAAACTTAAAAGTTATGAATCTTCTTCCCTAGAGGGTGCGACTCGAGCAACCTACCCCTACTCAAGAAGAAATTTACAAAAAATATACTTAACCGATCAATTTAGTAATTTATATATCACTGGATAGACGTAGGATATTTGCCACGCGGCTCATCTCATAATTTGTCAAATTTTCCAAAAACATTAGAAGTTTTAGATCAAATCACTGTGAATCAGTTCTACAGGTTTGTAGCAATTGTGCATGATTCAAGAAATATCGTCAATATTAACATTAGAACTACCAAACCAGTCAAAATGACTGGTACACAATTTTTTCAAAAAATTCTCCAAATTTATATAAGAGTCATAGAATAAATATTCTACGTCTGTATCAATAAACATAAATCACCCAATTGATCAAATTTTTCGGCGCTTGATTCCCCCTTTTTTAAAGTACTTATGTAATTTATTAAAATATGTTAGATCTGACGCCGGTAGTTCGAGTGTTAAACAGCAAACGTTGATATATTAAATAACAAGGGTATTTTTTGGCAAATTCTCAAGCGTCCAGAAGTTATTTCGTGCAGCAGCATGCCAGGGGCTAGATTGCGAAAATCATCAATCGCGGATCCACTTATCTGCACGGTGCGTGCGTATTCGCTGCTGTAGGTATCGCGAAATGAAAGGCAGAAAGAGAAAGAAACGCAGAAAGAGAAAGACGCAAAAAGAAACAGAGAAAGGGAGAGAGCAAAGACAGAGAGAGAGGAGAGAAAGAGTAAAACAGAGACAAGGAGTGTCATGCAATTTGTTGTCGCGGAGATAAATCAATAGCAGCCTGCAAATAAATATTTACACTCGGACGGTTATAGTTGTTAGGCTCAATTTGAAGATTCTTATCTTTCGGGGTAGGTGGCATGTTCTCTCTCGACTCTTGCTACTCTCGATAGGTGTAATCGATCGTTAGTGTATCGATATTTTTAATAACTACCGTACGGCGAAACGAAGCACGCGAAGTAGCCGCGGTTAGATAATAAATAAACATCGGGCGGCGATTAACTACATGCAGGAACCTTTTGTCAATTTTGCATAACACGCTGTTGCACGTTCTGGATCGTTGCTACTTCGACCACCGTATTTCGCAAACGTTAATAATTAACTCGACGTCGAAGGTATGCAAATTCGATTCCTTCTCCGCCGGTGATGTGATATTTCTTCCGTATGAACAACCCTGAAGATTCTTCTGGCAAACTTTGTCTCGATATCTTTGAACTTTCAAGAAATTATGTAATTCTTCTTTACCAGAGATCTTTCTCACGTTTATACTTTAATTTATACGATTATTTGGACCAGGAGCTACAATTTTAAGTCTAATTTTAGAGTACTGACGATATGATGAAAGTATCATGCCGAGGAAATTTTCTGGCGGTGATAGGAAACTGAATTAGATAAAAAAGAAATACTAATTAACACTAGATTTACGGGCGCTGAATCTGTTATACTTAAATCTATTAAATAAATACCTTGAAAAAAACGGGATCGATCGAGAAAGAAAATGATCAGTTAAGTAATTTGTATAAGATACATATGAAATATCTATTGCATTGTTTTTATAAATTTTTTATAATATATTAATTCTATAAATTTGGAAACTGTGTCCAAAAGAGTAATCGCAGATCTAATGTTAAGAGGTTGAATCTTAAAACCCACAGTCATAGGAAGAAATTGAAATTTCTTTTCGTATTCTTCACTTAACACGTATTCAATATTTACATGTTGGCATTGAGAAGATAAAAGAGCCCTGGGTACTGACTATATATTTATTTCTGTCATTTATTTATTCATTCCCTGCTAAAAATTTTCTTGATTTGATTGTTTCTGGAATAAATACTGTCACAGCGTAAAAATAAAAAGTATTCATTACGAAAATTACTGTTTAAAAATACAATTAAAACAGATTGTTTTAAACACATTTAATTTCAGAAATACGTCAAATATCTAAATTGAATGCTAAAATACTTACAAGGGAGGTTTCCTAAGTGTTAATTTTCGATTGCAATGAAATTTATAGGGTATGTACAATTCGATGAAATATTTGACACGTATTTTTTTTATCGGCCATCGTTCATATCTAGAGGGTGAAAACAGCCCCCAAAGTTGGGTATCAAAAAGCTATAATTTTAAATATCTCGGAAACTCTTTGGTGTAGATCAAAAATTAAAAATGCAAATTGTTCGTTTTTCAATAGCGGATTTAATCCTTTCGCACCGGACGGGACATGTGTTGTCCCAGTCTGAAAAGTTGTTGATATTACGGCTGGGACAACATATGTCCCAGTTACTGAAAAACATGTAGGGCAGAAAATAACACCAAGTTGGGCCTCCAAACTGATTCTCAATTGTTCCAAGTCCATAAATTTCTCATCTCGATCATCCCCGATCTAATAAAAAAAGCGACAATTGTTAAGGTTGTTCAATTTTCGGCATAAAAATTATTTTGTCTAATAATCGCTTGGAGGAGAAATAACTGATCCCGGTAATGGGGCGCACTTGGACTGAATTTTCCGCCGTATTGAAAGGGTTAAAAAGTAAGGTTTCTTTAAATTTATATGGATGGTAATGGACTAACAGAAAAGTATTCACTTGAGTAAAAATCTAGCAAAGTACACAAACCAAACATCAAACAGCCACCCCACAAAAAATAACTTAATATATTTAAAACTTATTCCACAGTATTTCCTGTGTTATCGAGAAGTAAAAGAATTTCCAGTGTTTCGTAATCTCCAAGCTTCTTAATTTACAACGGAATATCTCAACGACGTATCTGTATCGGCGCCGGCTGCCAATCCCCCATTGCGAATCGCGTAACCCCCATGTCGATGAGAATCCCACCCCATCGTCTAGAATACGGCGTTAACGATGAAATGTCAGATTGGACGATACTAGTCGACGTCGGCGGCGATATTTTATCTTACGTCTGCGCTCGGCAGGTTATAAACAAAGTTACCTCTCCGTATGGCTTGTCTACAGAAGACAATCCTCGCGACCTAAGTCTCGTTCTAATGCCCCGAGCTATGTCTCGAGAGTCTGAGGGGTCTGAATACATTAACTGGATGTACTCGGAGTTACCGAGGAGGAGACACGAGAAACAGAAAAGACGGAGTGCGCGCGAGGGGAGAGATAGCAGGAGACTCTCTCTTTTAGACGGTATTTGATCCTGAAGGTGAGAGAGTTGAGAGAGAATGCGAGAGGAATAGATAGAGTAAAAAAAAAGAGATGGAATTAGACTCTCTCTTTTAGATAGCATTTTGTTGTGAATTTGAAAGAGACTTTGAGAGAATTTCAGAGGCTGACGTGTATTCTGTGTTCTGATAGTAACTTATTTTGAATGGGAGAGAGAATGGTGGAGAAATTGAGATGAAGATGGATACTTCCTGTTTTAGACATTTGATTTTGATGATGGGAGGCTGGAAAGGAGGTTGAGAGAAATTGTGAGACCAGAAAGATAGAAGGAGATATATGGAGTTGAACTACCCCTTTTAACACTAAAACTATCGACGTTATATATACTAAAATTTAGATGCACTTAATGACTACTGTGGAAAAAGAGAAATGAAGGGATGAAAAATATGATTAATTAGATTTTATAAGATAAAACTGGAATACTTATTTCACAGCTACCCTATCACTTTAGATTATTTTTACAAGAAATTTGGAACCTGTCTTTGACCTCTTGATAAGTTTAGTGTTAACTCAGGCAGACAATTAACCCGTTGACTGCCGTAGGGGTCATCGATGACCGACGCTATTGAATTCAATAAAATTTCATATGACTTTGAAATTGTAATATTTCCGAATTTTCTAACACATTCAATATTTAAATACTAGCTTTCTGCAGATCAAACTCTGCTGAACATATATCTCCTTGTGTCTTAAAAGTTTCTGCTTTACAAAGATGGAATCTTAATAAGAAAAGTATCACTTCAGTAGAAATGATAAAACAAGTGTAAATATCAGCGGCATTCAACCTGTTAAAGGTAAACTACCCCCTCTCTTCGAAACATTATTCCACCCTGAACACAAGAGAGACTTCCACTAAAACAAGAACCAGACACAGAAAAACTAAAAAACAAAAATGAAGAATCCACCACTCTCCCGTTAAAATACAATTCGATACCAAATAGAAGAAAAAAAAATTTAAAAGACTAAGACACCCAGACTCCACGCAAGACAGGGAAACAAACTCCCTCTTTCAGACACCATTCCGTCCTGAATACGTAACAGACTCAGAAAGCTAAACCAAGCGAGGAGTACCCAACCAGAGCAAAAGGGAGGAAACAACATATAAAGCAAGAGAGAACGAGAACAACAGTGAAATCCCACGCGCGCGAAGACGCAGAGGGCAAATACGTGGGCATAGCGTACGCTCGATTCCTTTGCCCGGTAATCCGCGAGGGAACTGGAAATTATATGGTAATGAAGTGCTCCTGAGCGCATCGTAACCGGCGGGTCGACTCGAAAGACAATACGATTTTACTCGGAGAATTTAATAGACCGATGCAGAAAGCAACACGGCGAACGACGACGAGGACCACGACAGCGACGACGATGGTGGCACCGGCGACGATGGTGTGGCGATGATGGTGGTGGCGATGATGGTGGTGGTGGTAATGCCGGCGCGCCATTGCACCGTGCAACGATGCAAGAGCCGCGGCTGAGTGCAGTTCGTGGTATTTGATATCGACATAATCGCCGTGCCGCGGTGCTGGTAAATCCGGCTATCTCACTCTCCGCTTTTCCTTTCACGAGGAGGAGATTCCGCGAGCGGAATCGAATGCGAACGACGTAACCTCCATCGGTTTTACTCGATGCACTCTCGCAGTTTTGCCTACCCCGTTGCATCCCCGATTGACCGAGTCCATCGACGGGGATGAGAAAACTTTGAGACTTAGCCTTTTTTGGGCTTCCAATGGTTGGTTGTTGTTTTTGAAGTGATTGTAAATTTTGAAGGGTTGCAAAGATTTTTGGAATGGGTGGAAGAAGTGCAGGATGAAAAGGGGGATGGTTTAGGAAATTTCAATGGGGCGGTTTTGCAGTTATTTGATTTTGTGCGGGATGTGTGAAGTGTTGAAAACGTTTTGGACGGAGATTTGAAAGTTTGAGGAATGGGAGGAATTCTAATTGAGGGTGATTGTAGGAAATTTTGGATTTATGACGATCAAGGAGAGGGGTTGAAAGAAAATTGACTTCGAGTGCTACAAGTCATGATCTTAACCGCCTTTCGAACCATAGATTCTGGCGTAAAAATACTGGAAGAAAATCTTTCTCGAATTAACAGAATTCAAATTTGAATCCTCTTCCACTATACCAGGGGTCGGAAAACTGCGGCTCAGTAGATACTTGTGGCTGTTGGGTAGTTTAACCCTTTGCGGACGGAGGCATTTTTGAATATCGAGAAACAATCAATTATTTAGCGATGAAAAAACACTTTCATCGGAAAGACAGTCTGTTAATGTATACAAGTTGAAATTTCCTCTCTGTAAAATAATATTTCAACGATTATATGTTAATTTTTCAACTCTAACCGTTTATATATGCACCGACAACCTATAACCAATTTTTTTCTCAGGGCGGATATATTCGCCCGTCGTCCGCAAAGGGTTAATAGTACATATTTTTTGATTTCACAATAAATACATGTTTTACAGCAGGTAACGGTTATATTATTGTTTCTAATACATATTACCGATATATGTACCTATATTTGCCTCCTTAACACTAAAACTACCGACGTTATATCTAGTAAAATTTAGATACATTCAATAATTAGTGTAAAACAAGAGAAATTAAGAGGTGAAAGAGGTGAGCAATTAAATAATTTATGTCTTCTAACATAGAAGTGGAAGATTTGCTTCATGCCTTCCCTATCAATTTAGAGAATTTTTAGAAAAAATAGGGTATCGGCCATTTTGACCGGCTTGGTAGGTTTAGTGTTAAAGAAATAATTTATCTCATCGGGGAAAAAATGGCTCTTAACTCCAAAAAGTTTGCCGACCCCTGCACTATACAGTCCTCCGCCGCAGTCTTCACAGCGAATTTCTGCCTACCAATTCCCCAATTTTCCAAAAGATGAACCCCACGAAAGACAAATGAAACTGACCACCTATCCAGCCATCAATTCTAAACAACATGAAGCGAAAGCACCGAAACGATCGACGACTCGTCGCCTCTCATTTTATCGGCGTTATTAACAATCCTTCAGATCCTCGCGATAATCGTCGACTAATACCCATGGCCAAGCGGGAGGCCGATTACACGTCCGTATAAATAACCCCCGTGAATCGTGAAAAATCGTCGGTAATCTCTGCCGCGCTTGCGGCCATTTTATTTCGTCGCATTAGCGCGTCTAGGTAATTTTCAGTATGCGCCAGTGACAAATGCCGCGGCGATAGGAGTATAAATCTCCCAAGGCTGAAAGTTGCTCGGGAGAGAGATAGGCGAGGCTAAAAATATCGGTGGACTGACGGGGCCCGTTCGATTGGCAAAGAAAGAGAAAATGAGACAGAGAGAATGATATTGAAGAAGTTAGAATAAGAGAGAAAGAGAGTGCCTGTCGTGTTTCACCCGAAACTGGCCTCCGCAGGTAGGCACGACGGAATATACGCGTCCCGCACGAATTTATAGTTGGCCGGTTAATATGCGCGGTCCCCTTGACCCGCATGTTCTTCTTACCTCGTAAATCCTCCCAACGACCGAGCGGAATACTAAAACATTTCGATTCCTGGCCTCGAAGAAACAGATCCCATTCTCTCCCGCTTCTCCAGAGGTGGATAGAAGTCTCTCCTTTAACCACTCTCTCTCTCTCTCTCTCTCTCTTCTCTCTACCCGGAAGAGAGCATAACCATTCCGCGAACCTTTTGCCCATCACCCTAAAGATACCCTCCTGCGCACCTACTCTCCTTCCGTAACAATGGCCGGCTACGGAAACGAGGATCAATGCGAGTGGATATCGTTGTAAGCCCTGGGTTCGCTCTCTCGACCCTCGATCGAGCTAAATCGGAAGATCGAAACGGAGGGGTATTCGGTTTGACTGCTAAAAGGGTTGACTGTTAAAGCGAAAACGACCGATCGAGCTCTACGTGTAATCTTCTTAACCCTCCACCTCCTCCGAGACCCCTTTGACCCCTTTCGACGACATTGGTTTTTCTGATTTTTTTTTTTTCATCCCCTTTAACCTATCCGCCCTTGCGAAACACTTGCCCGAGGGATAAGTCGCTTCGATGAAGTGGATCTTGGAGAGGTGCTCACGCGGTTATTGCCGATTTCCTTTCGATGGCATCGAGAGAGGTGCTTTATCGTTCTCGTGAATTCGGAAGGTAAAAATTACGTGCAACGAGGATCGACGAGTGCCGGAGAACGATACCGCGGGGCAAGTGCATCGATGGGGTTTAAATGGGGAGGTTTTTGCGGCACGACGCATCTTGAGGGGGTTGCAATATTTCCGGACGATACGGCGACTTTTATCGGTGAAATATAGTTTTCCATTATTTTAGCAGGCGAGAAGGTTTGCCGCGTTCTCCGGAGAACTTGGAGAACGGGGCTGTTTGGAGAACGCGGATGTTCGCGTATACTTGGTGGTGCTTAACCTTTTAGGTACGGCTGAATTCTGCGTGTGGCTATTTCCCTGAACGGCAGAGTCTGACGTGAACGATGTATAAACGATACAACACTGCAAAGTGTGACGGGCAATGCCGTTCTGTGCACGAGTACATTCAAATGAAGTATTTGATGATTAATTTGATGATTGTTAAAGTTAAACAATACATATGAAGACAGTTATTCAATTCAAATGGTGTGCGAGTGAGCCACTATAGTGGCGCGTCGTTCAGAGAGACGACATACACGAAAGCCACTATAGTGGCGCGTCGTATCTAAAAGGTTAAGGGATGAGGGTCGATTTGGGACCGTGGACTGGTGGACATAAGTATAATGGTGATTTTTTGATAATACAGTCGACCCCTGGTAATCTGGTCCCTGTCTAATCCGTCACCCCCTGTAATCCGACGTGCCTATAACATGTAGGTAGAGTCGAGTTGCGTTATGAATCTGCCACGAAGGGGGGTAGAATAAGTTCTGGAGCATTAATTATGTTAATTTTATAATAAACACTAAGCTGTTTATTGTGTTGTTCAATTTACTAAATTCCATATCGTATGATTTAGGTATAGTACATATAGAATCTTACTACTTTGATATGTTATTTGTCGGATTACAAGGTATGCTTTTCCTAAAAGTTTCGGACTACAGAGGGCTGTGACAGTACTCTATAATCCGACACCGCCTTGCAAAACGTTTGTCGGATTACCAAGGGCCGACTGTAGTTGCAGTTGATCTTGTCAAAAGGAGAAAGAAGTACGATGTACATGGTAAAGTCCGCAGGAGAATAAGGAAAGAGTAAGAAAAACATTAAAAACCCACTTAAATTAGGTGGCTCTAGGCTGTAGGTGAATTGGTCATAGTAAAAGGAAAAAATGCATCAAGAATATAAAATGAAGTAAACGACGATTCAGGGGTGAAGCTAAAATAGCATTCCTGCTGGAATCTTCTGGAATGTCAAGTCTATCATCATAACACATGCATGTTCGTGTATACTAGGTGATGCTCAAGGAATGGGGACCGATTTGGGTCCGCGGTCTGATGGACGTACTGTAGAATCGGACAGGAGCATTCCTAGAAAAAAGAAAACGAAACAAAGGACGTGAAAAAGAATTGTGATCAGGAACAGCACGCTGGCGCCGACATTCGAGGGCAAATGTCCTGTTCAGGATGGCCGAGAGTGGGATCAGATGGAAGCACTCCTAAAAAAAAAGAAGAAAGAAAGAAAGTAAAAAAGAATTTGCAGTGTGTCTCCGCCAACCCAGGCAGTCACCGCTGTTAAGCTACTCCGGCCCAGTACGCTGCTTGGACGGGTTACCGCGACTCTCTTTCTTTTTCACAATCCTACAATACATCTAACTGTGATTTTTTGAGAATGGTTACACTTGATCTTCTTCAAACGAGACAGAAACACCGCATAAACTAGAATACACAGCAAAATAAGGAAAGAATTGGAAAAACATTTAGAATGCACCCAAAACAGTAAGGTACTAGCTGATTCGACCATAGCAAACGGAGAAAATTCGTCAAATTTAATGGAGTAAATGACAATTTAGAAGTGAATTTAAAGTAGAATTCCTGCTGAAGTCTTAGGGAATATTCTCAAGTCCAGCATCCAAGCACGCGTTAAGAAACACCGTGTGTATAGTAAAGTGCGCGAGGAAATAACGGGCGAATGCGAAAATACGGGGGAGTAATATATACGCTGTAAAAATGTATACATGTATAACAATTACGTTAGCCCGCCACGCCACGGGACAAGAACGAGTAAACGTCGAGTGGCGAGGTAAGTGAAATTTATTACAAGACGCGCCGTAATAAATTTCACCTATCTCGTGACTCTTCTGCGAACACTTCTTTAATTAAAAGCAGGAAGCTGTACTATAACAGAGAGCTAATTAATCGAGAGATTGTTTTATCTTATCGGCTGTATAGACACGGTGTGTACGGCCGTTTGCCGAATTCTAATAAAAACAACCTGACCCCGGCGATATTCGGCGTGGCCGAAGGTAATAAAAAAAAAAGGGAAATATAAAAGAAGAAAAATAAAAAAGAAAGAATAAGGAAGAAACGAGGCGGAGGTACGTGCAAGAAGAAAAGTTGGGCAATCCATTACCTGAACTGGTCGCCTCGCTGGATCTGATGGCGATTTGAAATCCTGAAATCCACTCTGCCTACCTCTCTCTCTCTCTCTCCCTCTGTCTCTTTATCTTTCTTTCTCTTTAATTCTTTCTCTCTCGCGGCCGCGAATAAATCCGCGAGCGGAAACGCCATTTTGCTCGACGCTCTTTCGGCCTCGAAGGTCGTATATATGCGACGTCGAACGATTCCCCGTGATTTCCGAGGATTCGTACGTAAACGACCGATGTAACCGTCGTGTGATGCAACGGGCTGGATAAACTGGGCGCGATTTGCAATTAAAATAAATTTCTGGGAATGTACAGATGTACACGCCGGTTTCCGATCATTCGCGTCACGGTTGGGACACGGTTAAATGTCTGGCTAATATTTGATAGCTCTATTTGATACGTCCCGGGATTTTTTATCGCGTAAACTGAGTTTTATTTTTACCTCTTTGCATAAAGAAACTCAACTTTTTGCATTAATAATACGTATTTGCAAATTACAGTAGGGCGTTACTTATAAACTGTGAAAAGAAAAAAAGTAAAACTTTCATGATCTTCAACCCCTTCCTACTAAATTATACGCCGTGTTTGTAATACATTTCCTAGTCAAAGAGACACATTACGCACATGGTATCTAATTAAACCGGCTGTAAGAATTTTATTAGCTATTCTCAATCATCTTCCAAGTAATTCTTCCTCTCGAATGGCTCAACCAGTTGTGGACGGAGACTTGTTTGAATATTGCGAAATAAAAATTTCTCCGGCAATCAACAGTCACCTTTTTATCAAAAATTCAGAGTGTTAACCCTTTGCGCTTCTATGTCGAGTCTAACTCGACATTAGTTTGTATCGCAGGAACTCCTTTGTCGAGTCATACTCGACATTTTTTCAAGTCCAAACCAATAGATGTTAACGTACGAAAGAAAACTGGGATTGCATCCTAAAAATTTTTTCAACAGATATCATGTACTTGTAAATTACAAGATACTTTATTTTTTTAAATTACCCTATTTTTCAGATCAAGTAAAATTGAAACAAAATACTTAAAAGCGTTGAAAGCTACTGGTAAGAAAATTGAAATATAATTCGGAGTGCAAAGGGTTAATATGTAAACCTTGCATATTACTCTTTGCGTAATCATGTTTCAATTTATTAAATTTAACCGCACATACGCACGCCAGTAAATTGATCAGAATTTTCCTCACACTACAAATATACACCCCTACTCCTCAAAGGGTTAAACAGTCATTCCTGTACCATTTTCCTCCTCTTTCAAAAACAGCATAAATTTCGCCTCACTTCTATTTTCTGAAAAACCAATCCATTCACTTGATCGTCACGATCCAACAAACACGTTAAACGGGGCGAATTCACTCGCACGAAGTGCAATCAGCCTTTAAGCTTCTTGCCCGATAGAAATCATCCCTCTAAAAAGAAACATCCCCTTCACCGGACATCGCGTAATTATCGATACGCCGATTACATTTCAATACGAGTTAATATTTCTCCGGAGTTGAATGGCGAGCAAAAAAATCCATAGATCCTCGCGAACAGGACGCCGGATGAATGAGAGCAGAGGTGAATAAGAGTAGAAAGAAAAAGTTGGGCAATCCATTAGCCTGGCTCGCCAACTCGCCAGACGTCGGCCCTGAAAACCGCGACTTCGCCGACGCGAACTTCCGTCAAAGCGCAAATTTCCGTTAGAGGCCGCAGACCGATTCTACTTTTTTTCCTCTATGGAAGAATCACGACGGTGTATCGATAACGTATCATCGTCGTAAGAAAAGTTCCCATAAACCAGCCACGGTTTAAAAAGAACCACGGAAAGTTTGGCAATCCATTAAAGCTTGGTTGGTAGGCCGGTGATTTCACGAATACCAAGTTTTACGTTGAAACGACATCCAAGGGAATTGCATGCAAAGTGTATCCTCCAATGTGCATCCGTCGGAGAAGTTTTCTTCGTGGTAGACTTACGACTTCGTGCCTGTCTTTGAATATCACACCTCGACTCCTGTATGCCGGAGGAAAGGCCACGGTTACTCAATGCGGTTGCGGAGACTTTTAGAAAATCTTGGGAATTCAAAGGTCGACGTTCGGTGAGTTATCATTGAGAAATTATACGATGGTTTCTACTTTTATTAAAGTCTGATGACGTTGTTTTTGTTTGGTTCTTGTAGGGCAGTGTTTGTCAAAAGTACTTTCACGAAATGAATCTTAACCCTTTGCACTCCTATGTCGAGCTACACTCGACACAGCTTCCTGTGCTACTTAACACTTTATCGACCGGTAGCCTATTTATAGGCTTTTCAGGCCCAACGCTTCTGCTATTTTAACTAATTAATCGGTTACCACAGCGATTAATAAATTATTGTTTGTCATTGCGGTTAACTGCGCCAAGCCCTCTGTGACGAGAGTTTGTAATTTTCGAAGAGATATCGGTATCAGGAAAGTATTTGCAGCCAAGTGACAGGTTAGAAGTGAGTAGGATGTAAAAAAAAAAATACCGGTCAATAAAGTGTTAACGTGTTATCTATTAATTATTGACTTTTCAAAATCAACAATAATTTTGCATCTTAACATAAATATCCCGCGGTAATTATAAATCTTTTTAGTACAATGTAAAAATTAATAATTATTAGGAGACAATTTTCAGAGACTATATTTGCTTATCTGACGGATAGTTAGTAAAATAATTCGGAGCGCAAAGGGTTAACACTAGATTTACGCAGCCAATTCGACTCATTCAAAATTGGATTACTATATGTATAATATATTGGCTGGTTAATTTTTTAATGATAAACTTTTCATGTAAATTGATTTGGAATTATTTCCTTTGCAAGAAACTTCAATTTTCTTGTATGAGACAAATTGGCTCACTTTAGAAATGTAGGTATAATCAACATCTGTAAATCTAGTGTTAATTTCTATATAAAATAATTTGAATTTTTATTAACCCCTTGGCATACAATGACGTCTGGGAGACGTCATTCATTTTGTATGCCACAGTAGACTTTGATGTCTCTGAGACGTCAGAAACTGTCTCCTGGACGCTGTACAGAATATTATTACGTTATTTAATTATTTCACTGGTGCATCAGCAGAACTACTAATTTATTATTTTATAATTCTACTGAATTATTGTTTATTCAACCTAATTAATGTTATATGGCAATGCAAATTTCAAGAGAAAATGTTCTGTTTCTCAGCTTGCACATAACTATTCAGTTGGACCAAATTATATAGTATTTTTTGGACACTACAAATTCCATTTTATTCGTATGTCAAGGGTTTAATCTATTTATTGAATTTTTCTATTAGCACTTTAATCCATTAGACAGTACTTGAAAACCGGGTGTGCAGTGCATTTGCCAACCAAAAGGAAGGGTTGCACACCGTTTGTGCAATGGTATTGAATTGCAATTATCAGTCAGTATAGAAAATAAGCTGTTGAAATAAGACTAGTTTAAAGTACAAGGTAACTTAGAAATATGTAAACATTCAATTTGGTATTGGGTCCAATTGAGACCCTAAAATGTATGGTCCAAAGCCAGAACCATCAGGAATGCAGGAAATGGTAAATATAAAGCAAATAAATTTTTAGTATCTCTTGATGGTCTTCAAAAAAATGCACCGTCTCAATTGTGTTAAAATTGTAAGAACTTTGCAAAAGATACTAGTCGGTAATAAAAAAAGATTGGGAAATGTTGACTTCAGAGAATTCGCACGAAGACTTTTAGGGAAATGAAGTGAAACCTACAACCTCTGAACGTTTGAAAAAAAAGACTGTATTGTTATTTCAAAAGTTGTAAGACAATTTTACACAAAAGATTCCCCTGAATTTTTAACGGTACTCAAGAGAGGACAAGAGGGTTGAAATCTCGAGAACGGATGACACTACTCTCTACCCAGTCAACAAAAGAAGTACCTGTCCTTTAATATTTACTCTACCTCCAACGTGAAAATCATCTTAATCGCCACCCCACAAACACATTCTACTCTTCAACCTCTTCAAAACCTTCCTCCAAAAAAAAAAAACACTTTCCACCAAATCTCTAAACCCGACTAAAAGAACCCTTTCATCATTCCTCCCCCATTCGAAGATCTCCCACGGCGAACTTCACACCTCAACCGCTACGAAAACAATTTCATTCAACCCCCAACCCCCTTTCCATTCTCCCCTATGAAAATCATCCATCTCCCCAACGAAATCTCGTAAAAGTCACAAAGACAGATCATAATTACCCCCTCCATTATATATAAACACCACGACCATCTTTACCCTTCATTTTATCTTCGATCCTCGTGAAACTCAGTGCCACAGAAACGAGCCAGTATTACGATGTTTACTCGGCCTCGTGTAGTACATCTGGTGCAGTATAATACACAAAGAATCGACGCGAGTGCAAGAGTCGTCCAAGTCTGATGAAGTGGTTCAATAAAACGTATCAATAAAAACGATTCATAGTCGCCGGGGTCGCAAAGGGGTGGGCCTGAGAGGTATCGTCGGTTTGTGCACACGCGTAGAACGTTTCTGCACGCGAAAGAAGCGTAACCGCATAAGAAAGAAAGTTGGGCAATCCATTATCGAGGATGGCCGACTCTCGGTGGATGCAGCCAAGCTTCGAATCCTCGAGCCAAGTCGAGTCCGAGGAGTTGCGTCAAGGCTAAATCCGCAGGGGCGGCCCCTTTGTGCCGATGTCCGCGCTTCTGCATACATTCTCGCCCGATAAATATACCCTTTGGCAGTATAATCCAGCTCCACGCGGATTCCTCCAGCACCGGTAGCTTCTGAGAACCTGCCCGGGGAGAGCTTTGAGCGAACGCAGGAAAGAGTCTCGTTCTGTCTTCTTTTTTTTTCCCCCTGTATCCTTTTCTATCCCTCATTTGTTCTCATCTTCTCTCTTTCTCTCTTCTCGATGCTCACACCGTTGCTTCCTCCCTGGCATTTTACTCTACCCTTTCCGTACAACCTTTCCCCATATACTCCCCTTCTTTCTTTTCCATCGTCCTTGTCGTGTATCTCCTTCTTTCCTTTCCTACAGAGAGTTCTCGCCGGTGTTGCAGGACCAACGGAGCGCACGCACTAACACGCCAGCCAGGAAATTGTTTCTATTTTCTCCCTTCTCTCTTTCTCTACACCGACAGTCCCTTCCAAGTTGCCTGGTCCCCACGGCACGACTTACAGATTGCGTACAAATAATCCGCGGAATGGCGTACCCCTACCTGTCCGCCCCCAATTCGTGCCTCTTGCGGCGAACATGCCGCGTACTCGGCTGATCTTTTTGCATTACGTTTTAACGGGATTGTATATTGTTTTGGATGTTTCTCGTGACTTTTCAGGAGAGCGTGATGTTAATGAGAATGGGAGGCGATGGGTGATTTAAGTTTGGAGAGGTGGTTTGGGGGTGGGAAGTTTGGAGGATTGTTATTACTTGGTATTTTTCTCAAGTATCAAGTGAATAGAGATTATGGTGAGTTATAGTATCTTTTTGTTTGTATTTTCAATGTTTTGATTTATTTTATAGATGGCTACAAATATCCAGGAGAGTGTAATGTTAATGAGAATCGCAGGCGATGGGTGATTTAAGTTTGGAGAGGTGGTTTGGGGGTTGGAAGTTTGGAGGATTGTTATTACTTGGTATTTTTCTCAAGTATCAAGTGAGTAGAGATTATGGTGAGTTATAGTATCTTTTTCTTTGTATTTTCAATGTTTTGATTTATTTTATAGATGGCTACAAATATCCAGGAGAGTGTAATGTTAATGAGAATCGCAGGCGATGGGTAATTTAAGTTTAGAGAAATGGTTTGGGGGTTGGAAATTTGGAGGATTGTTATTACTTGGTATTTTTCTCAAGTATCAAGTGAGTAAAAGTGAAGGTGAGTTATAGTATCTATTTCTTTATATTTGCAGTAGTTTTAATCATTTTATAGGGGAAAATAGAAAAAGGAACATCGTAAACTTGGAATTCTAAAGAGAATCTTCGCCATATTGGTATCCAATTTCGTTTTCAGTGCCATTCGACCAATTCAAATTTACTTTCACCGACCCCACACCGTCCTCGTCTCATTTTAATCCTCCTTGCAGCGGTTAATAAACTCCATCGACGACAGAATCCCTCCAAGACTTGAGAATCGCAAATCGAAAGCTATACCACTAAAAAACGAAGAATCAGTCTCCACCATGGAATAAGCAATAACCCTACAAAGTCCCAATCCCGCGGATGATCATTGGAACTGAAAAACGTAATATTCCGTGACCCGGGTACAACACTGTCGCATTTCGCCCCGTCTCATTCCCATTCGCTTACTACCCACAGCCCTTTTATCGGTACCCGAACGTTTCTTTATTTCCCCTGGAGTTTTTAACCCGTAGAATTATTCTCAGGGTGTAACTGCGTCGTTTTCCTCCTCCTTTTTTTTTACTTTCTTCCTTCTATCCTCCCGCGTTCAGCTAATCGAATATCCATTTCCGTTATTAATGGCATCCCGGTTAACTGGTACGCGGCTGCACGGAGGTCAATAAAGATATACAATAGAGGCCGAAACAACAATTTATAGAGCCATAAAGCTTGTCTTTACATGCGTTGGCCGGTTATACCCGTGGAACTTAAGGACCTAGCATTTGCTTTAACGGTCATTCGGCTCGGCGGCTACGTATATCGGAAAAAAGTTGCCAATCCCCCTGCTAGAATTCCGCTGGGTTTTTGCGGACGAGCCGCGGGACCGATGGCACAATGTACTCGCTGGGCCATCTCGTAAGATTAATGGGGAGGTGTCTACACCTACGAAGCACGCGCTTTGTATTTATGTCGGAAAAAAAGGAATCGGATATATGCATTTGTAGCGGCATCACCATCGCGCCGAAAGACGAATGGCGAGTTAATACGGTGGAAGATCGGAACGATCGGACGTGAGCGCTGGAATTTTCTTTTTTCTACGCTTTCGACTGCAAGTGTTATGGTTATTTCACCTAGGTTTTATTGTTCGTGGGAGTTCTTAGTCATTGTGGCTTTGATGTGAATTTTGGACAAATTTTCGAGCGGTGGAGGGGATGAAGTTGGGCCTGATTGAGAGTTGGAGGGTTTAGGCTCACCATAGTTGCGTGATTGGAATTTTTATTGGGGGTTAAGGGTATTTTAATTAGAAGAGAATTTTAGATTTAGTTTAGAATAGGATATATGCATTTGTAGCGCATCGCCATCGTGCCGAAAGACGAATGGCGCGTTAATACGGTAGAAGATCGGAACGATCGGACGTGAGCGGTGGAATTTTCTTTTTTCTAACCTTTCGACTGCAAGTGTTATGGTTATTTCACCTAGAATTTATTGTTCGTGGGAGTTCTTAATCATTGTGGCTATGATGTGAATTTTGGACAAATTTGCAAGCGGTGGAGGGGATCAACTTGGGCCTGATTGAGAGTTGGAGGCTTTAAGCCCACCATAGTTGCATGTCTGGAATTTTTATTGCGAGTTAAGGGTTTACTGATGGGGTATTTTAATTGGAAGAGAATTTTAGATTTAGTTTAGAATAGGATATATGCATTTCTAACGTATAACCATCGCGCTGAAAGACGAATGTCGAGTTAACCCTTTCGGTACGGACGCATTCTGCGTCGCGCTGCTCCCGCTGACCGAGCAGCCGCGTCAAATGTCCGCACTTGCGGAATAACTACAAGCGCCCGTCAGATGCACAATACCGCGGTATCTTACGCAGAGCGAGTGCAGTCGCTCGTAGAAAAAAAATGTTTAAAAAATTATCACATAATGCAATTAGAAAATATAATATTAAACCACATACCGTGAAAATATTCCGAACGTCTGAGCGAGCCGACGGGTGACTATAGTCACCGCTCGTACGGAGCGAGCGTCCGGCGTTGGGTGACTATAGTCACCGCTCGTACAGAGCGAGCGTCGGGCGTTGGGTGACTATAGTCACCGCTCGGGCCGAAAGGGTTAATACGGTGGAAGATCGGAACGATCGGACGTGAGCGCTAGAATTTTGTTTTTTCTAACCTTTCGACTGCAAGTGTTATGGTTATTTCACCTAGGTTTTATTGTTTGTGGGAGTTCTTAATCATTGTGGCTATGATGTGAATTTTTGACAAATTTTCGAGCGGTGGAGGGGATGAAGTTGGGTCTGATTGAGAGGTGGAGGGTTTAGGCCCACCATAGCTGCGTGATTAGAATTTTTATTGGGAGTTAAGGGTTCATTGATGGGGTATTTTAATTGGGAGAGAATTTTAGCTTTAGTTTGAAAGGGTTGAGTGAGGGTTGATGTTGTTGCTGTGGTTTATTGAAAATATTGTTTTGAAAATGGGACTTCTTGACGGAAAAACTACAGAGGCAAAGTGATTGAATTAGTGCAAGGGAAGAAAGGAACATAGCGACGTAAATGTGAAAATGTTGTTAGAAATATTAACGTTATCAGTGTTCATTTCATTGCTGATAAAACATACCAACTAAAACTGAACAATCTACTTACAAGTGATAATAATTCCGATATTGAAATAACAAGCCTCACGAAACTATGCCTTATCGGTTTTAATTGATTCACCGAACGATTAAGTAGACAGAGGAGTGAAATATGTGAATGCCCAGCTTCTAAGTAGCATCGTAGATAATCCTTTACAAAAAGAGATAACTCGTTTTGTTTTACATCAATCCTTATCTACCAAGCTACCGTATAGATCTTACCCCAAAAAAACTTCTCTACCACCCTAGATAACTCTAACGTCGAACTTCTCAAACTTATTACTTTCTCTCCCACAACCCTTCTCTACCCCAATCTACAATGAACAATCAGAAATAAAAAAAAAAAACTGTTCGAAATATTACAACGACAAACAATATTTCCCAAACTTGTTACTTCATTCCTACAATCTTTTTCCACCATAATCTACCAAAAATCATCAGAGAAATCCATCCAAACCAAAAAAGAATTCTAGAAATATTCCAACAACAAACAAAAGTTCCCAAACTTATTACTTCCTCTCCTACGACCCTTTTCCACCCCAATCTAGAACAAACCATCAGAAATCCATCCAAAAAAACACTTCTACGAATATTCCAACGACAAAAAAAATTTCCCCAACTTATTACTTTCTCCCTATAACCCTTTTCCACCCCAATCTACAATGAACAATCCGAAATCCAAAAAAAACACCTGTTCGAAATATTACAACAAACAAAATTTCCCAAACTTGTTACTTCTTTTCCTACAATCTTTTTCCACCATAATCTACCAAAAATCATCAGAGAAATCCATCCAAACCAAAAAGGAATCCTAGAAATATTCCAACAATAAACAAAAGTTCCCAAACTTATTACTTCCTCTCCTACAACCCTTTTCCACCCCAATCTAGAACAAACCATCAGAAACCCATCCAAAAAAAACTTCTACGAATATTACAACGACAAAAAAAATTTCCCAAACTTACCACTTTCTCCCTACAACCCTTTTCCACCCCAATCTACAACAAACCATCAGAAATCCATCGAAACCCAAAAGAAAAACTCCTCGAAATATTCCAACGACAAACAAAAGATCTTCCAGCTCTCAGCAAAAGATTACAGCGGCATTCGAAACCCAACAGCTAAGAATTCGAATTAAAGGAGCTCACGAGATCCTCTCGAGCGCGTTCTAAATACCTACGATGCTAGGTCTCGAAAGAAAGCAAGCATAAATGTCCCGTTATGAATTCCGTGCAAACGGCCGGCGTTAGTTCGCTTTTAATTAGCGCTCGGCGAACGGACGTCACCTTTTCGCGAAAAAAAAAAAAGAAAAAAACGATAAGAAAAAGTTAGAAGGCGTTCGTGGTTCGTCGCCGCGAAGACGTAAAGGGGGAAAGAGCGAACACGAAGGAGACGCAGGATAACGGCATAGCACGACGGCGTTCGCGAAAGGACGAAGGAGCGATTCGCATATACGATCCTCGCGAGCGATCCTCGGGCGAGTCTCGTTAAATCCAAACAGGCGAAATTCGACGTACCGTGCAATATAATATAGTATTGTAAAGCAATATCTCGTGAAAGGAGGCGATGGTGGTGGTGATGGTGGCGGCAGAGCAAACAGGTTTTTCGAGCGGAGCCCCAAACGACGACGACGTATGCTTTGCTGCGCGGGGTGCAATAAAAATTTTTTAATAAAAAGCCTCACCTGCACCGCGCGGCCGATTTGTTAGCTTCTTTGTGGGGTCCCTACGAGTCGGTTGGAGAGAGAGAGAGAGAGAGAAGGAAAGAGAGAGTTTACGAGAGAGAGAAGAAAAGAGAGTGTATACGAGAGAGAAACGGAGAGAGTAGTGATTGAGTGGGAGAAAGAAGAAGATAGAAAGGAGAGGGAGAGAGGAAGAGAGAAAAAGAGAGAAAGATGGACCCAGGGAAGGACAGAGGTAGAAAGAAAACGGCGCCATTATGACGTGCGATTGGACTTTGCTGCTTGTTTGGTAGGAACGTATCACGTGTCAATACTTTTCCTTTTCGTTCTGTATGTAAATTCGAGCCCCATGGGGGCGCAAGGGCAGCATCAATCAATGGCAGACGGCAGCTGATTAAAAATTGCGCAACACCATGAATTATTAATGCGACAATAAACGTGCAAATTCCAGTACACCACCGGCAATGACGGCGTTGTTTCCCTTAACTTACAATCGCGCCACTTTCTTCACGGTGGAAATCTCTGGGTGGGGAAAAAAAGCACGGGGGATGGGGTAGCGGTGTCTGTAGGATCGACGGTATACCATGAAAATGAGATCGGTTTATCTCGACGATCTCTAATAACCGGCCAAAAATTTAGAGATGGATGAAGAGGTTGAAACTGTCTCGAATTTTTAATTTCATTTTATGGAACAAAAACTTATTTACCGTGGTTCTTTCTTCGATGCTGTAAACTTTCACGAGCCTGCTATTCATGTAGAGAAGAATTTTTTAGGTTTGAAACTGAAAGTAGAATATTACTTCTTTTCACCACAGTATTAACATTCATTTAAAAAGTAGCTTTTTAATTACACGAACAATTGTGCTTCAAGCACAAAACCTTTTCACCAAATTAACTTCAAATTATAACTTCCTCGCGCCCACCCAATTAACTCCCTACTTACCCCAATTAACACTGAATGTACCAAGGTAGTCAAGATGACTCGCTCTGAATTTTTTGAAAATGTTCCTGAAATTTGTAACACTGTTTATGTTTAAATTTTCTACGCTTATCTTGAAAGCTGTAGGTAATTGAATCGAACAAGTTTCTTGCCCCTTTGGTTTATTTTATTCGAATATATTTATTTAACAATTTTAAACGTGTTGAATCAATCGCCGGTAGATCTGTAATAGCGAATAGAGACACTTTTAAAGACTTTTGTATTTAAGATAACAACTTTTTCCAACAGCGATTAGGTACGAATTTGGAATGAATTGAGACGAACTGAACCTGATGAATAACAAAATGATCTGAACACAGTCGAATTGCATTGGAACAAAGGAACACAGGACTTTCAAAGACTGATAAAATGAAGGAGAGTACGATGACGATGTTAGGGAGTTGAAAGGTCAAAGTAAGAAAGCAAACATTTTTGAACTTGAAACGGTGATTCGAAGATGAGTAAGGGGTGACTGTCAAGGGCGGAAAATGGGATTTTAAACTTGGAATCAGGGAGTAGTGACTGATGATCGACTCACGTTGTCGATGTCAAAATATTTGTAAAGATATTACCAATCCTAGTCAGAAGGTCGGTATATTACAGATCTAGTCTCAAACGAACCACCCCCACGAAAAGAACGCTTCAAAATGAATATCAACCACCCAACCACCCGTAAAAAGAACGAACAAGCTGTCCAAGCGCAATCATCCGTTATCAAACGAACCTCGTCCCAAGAATTACGGAAAAATGATACTTAAGGTCTGCAAGAGGAGTCGTCCGAACGGAACGAGATCCACCGGAGCTCACGGACGACTCTCGGTTACTTCCTCGTAAATCACCATGCAGCGGTAGACTTCCACGTGTTTTTCTTCCGTGCCAACATTATCACCGGTCCTCTCTGTCTACCAAGAGATAAAGAAAAAATCCACGGCGTCGAGGAGCACGAGACACCATGGCCGGTAGAAATACGCGATACACGCCTCGAAATCCTGATCGGTACATCAAGCAACGTTTCGTATAAATCGGAAAAGGACACCGAGACACGCATATTTCCTTGGCGGTCCTTGCTACTCATGTTCGCCCGTCGTACGCGCTTCCTGGTGTCTCGCTGACGCACGGGAAAAAATCGGGATATTTTGTAAAAGGAAGAGCAAGCATTGGCCTCGCGTCGTCGTATTTTACACGGGGGTCCGGTGCGCGGAACCTCCCACACAGGTAGTTATCTCGGTGACTTAATACCAGGTAATGTGCTCTCCAGTTACATCTCAGGCGATCTCGCTGCCCTCGACTCTCTCCGTTCGTTCGTCTCCGTCTTCAGAGTCTGGGTTAGGTTGCTCTCTCTTGCTCTGGAGACGTTCTATTCAACGTGGATGGAGTTTCTATTCTGTCTCACGGCGACGTCGCTTTGTTCGATGGTGATGCTCCGAATGTGCTATTGCTATTCTCTTTCCTTGGTTCGTTTGATTTTCGTAACGATTTTTTATCGTATTTTAGACGACACTTTATGATGTGATAATTTTTTTGGAGTAGCTTAGTATTCCATATGATGAGGGTGGATTGGTAGTTGCTCGATTAAAATCTGTTTTCTTTATGTTGTCGCTTTCTTCGGCTACTCTCTTGTATTTCTATTGGATGTACTATTTTCTGCTTCGTGCGCTATGACTACTCATCCTGTTCTCTTACTCTACTCTATATGTTGTCTCTACTATGTTTAGTAGATTTTGTCTATTCTTTCGCTTTGTTTTACTCTACGGGACGCAGCTATATGTACTCTATTCACTCGCTTCATCGCCCTATGCCCTGTTTCTCTATTCTATCTATTCTCTCAGTGGCCTTTCTCTCCGTTCTACTCTCTCTGGCTCTAATACATTTACTCACATTATCCACTGCCTCCATCCCCCGCTATCTCTATTCAAACTACTCGCTTTCTTCTCTCACTGTCCCTCACCTACTATTCTAGTTTCTCTAAGTCTACTCCGTCTACTCATTCTATTTACTTGCTCCATTTCCCTCGGTCTCTATTGCATCTAATCTCTTTATTCTCTCACTGTCCTTCCTCACCCTCCCACTCTCGCTGAGTCTACTACGTCTACTCATTCTATTCACTCGTTCCATTTCCTTCGGTCTCTATTGCAGCTAATCTCTCTATTCTCTCACTGCCCTTCCTCTCCCTTCTATTTTCCCTAAATCTACTACGTATACTCATTCTAATCACTCGCTCCATTTCTCTCTGATTCTATTACAATTATTCTCCCTATCCTCTCACTAGCCTTCCTTTCTCTTCTACTCTCCCTGGGCCTACTACGTCTACTCATTCTAATCACTCGCTCCATTTCCTTCGGTCTCTATTGCACCTTATCTCTTTATTCTCTCACTGTCCTTCCTCACCCTCCCACTCTCGCTGAGTCTACTACGTCTACTCATTCTAATCACTCGCTCCATTTCTCTCTGATCCTATTACAATTATTCTCCCTATTCTCTCACTGTCCTTCCTTTCTACTCTCCCTGGGCCTACTACGTCTACTCATTCTATTCACTTTCGCCATTTCTCTCTGTCTCTATTACACACTGTTCTTCACCCTCCTCCCTCGTCCTCTCCAACCACTAGTTCCTATGCACTCACTTACCCTCTCTCAGTTCTACTCTCTCAACCTCTACTCTCCCTATTCTCCCTTTATTATCTTCCCACTCACCCTCTCTCTCTCCATCTCCCATTCTGCCCTCTCGATCGGCACACGGGGTCTGGTGATCGGCGGCCCATACGGAACCAAGGCCCTCAAAGAGAGTGAGGATGGTGTCTCAGCGATAGAGGGAAAGAGACGACGCGCAATCGAAGAACAAGAAGGGGAAGAAGGCAGAGAGGTGTTGAAGTTACTCGATCCTCGTTCCCGTAAACCTACGCGACGCGACAAAGCGATCGGGTCTGCTTGCCGTGGATAGTTTATTATCCACCGGGCCTGCAGGACTATTCGCTGTGTGCACATTTTCATTGTGGGAACAACGCCGGGGATGGCGGGTAATAAGAATCCGTTCGTACGAGCCGGACACCCGACGTGACAGCGAAGTTCGCGCTCCAAGGGCTACGTGGAGCGTAGAAGCTTCTTCGCTAACTTACCTTCGCTCGAATTTTCAAAGTTTTTTGCAAATAAATGAACCGATGGCGAACGAGAGGGGTGACATAGTCGAAAATTTTAAAGCTTCATTGTAAAATTATAGGAAAGATTAAATACTTGGCTGAGAGTACTCCACTTTTGGTTTTACTTGTTATGATAATTTTTCCTGGTGTCTAACGGTTTAATGTTCATCCCCTTCTTTTAAAAAATTAATTTAAGACTTTTAGGGCTTTTTCATGACCCGTGGTCATTTTATCTATTTAAAAAATGATCACGGATGAAGGTTAAATTAAATAATAATTTTGCTAAAACTTTCCTGAGCTGATGGAAAATTTGAAGTCGAGCTCACCAATTAAAAATTCCACCCTTCAGGTCTATAGCCATCATTGCCCCTAAAATATTACGAGTTAGGTAAATCTCAAAAGAATGGAAAGAATATTGGACAAAACATCTCACAAAATTGAACTCAAAGAAGAAAGTGGCTAATTAAACTTGACAAATTTCCCAATACACAATGACTAAAACTTGGGAAAACATCGAAATACATCAGACCCACTCGAAACGGCAAATAAACGTACAGAAACAACGAGCGATCAGCTACCTCGAGGTCGATAAGTTTGATAAATCTCAAGTGATCGAGGATGAAAAATATCCAAAATTTTATTCTCCCACGAAACGTTGAGAAGGTAGCCGGAAAAAAAAGAAAGCCACAAAAAGGTAGAGAGGGGCAGTCGGATATTCCTGACTATGCAGAAAGTGCTGATAAATTGTTCGAATCGATCTCTCGAAGGACTGACACGCTACATCAGTGAGTATTTCGCGCGAGAAAGAGAGAAAGTATCGAACGAAGAAGGCGAAAGAGCCAAGGAGAAGGAAAGGATACGATCAACAGTAAGACGAAAAGAAAGAGAGAGAAGAGTACTCGAAGGGTATAAAGACGATGGAGAAGAAAATTGAAGAAGGGAAAAACGAATAAGATGGAGGAGGTGGCGGGAGTTACTCGATCTCCATTCCCGTAAACCTAGACGATACGACAAAGCGATCGGGACAGTTCTCCCCGGGGACGGTTTATCACCCGACAGCCTCGAACCGTTCGCCTCGTTCGCATTTTCATTGAGAGCGTGTATTGGCAAAGATCGCACCTAATAAGAAACAAGTCGAACGAGCGGAGAAACGATACGGGACGCGCTTCTGCTCCCATTATCGCCGTTGCGCCATTTAACGGTGCAATTAACCGTGGACTTTTCCGTTCGTTTAAATTAGCGAAGGAGTGAAGAAGAATGGGGAGATAAGAAAAGTGAGAATAGGTAATGGGTGCTCATTTGAATGGTGAATTTTTGCGGCTTTCTTTTTCGATTGGAAGCTGAACTAATTTTTAGTAGCAAATAACAGAGGGTGGTTGGGAAAGAGTTCTATTTTGGGAAGCGATGAAATGGAATTTTCTATTAGGTGAATGGGTAAGCCTGAAGTTTCGTAATTTCAACTTTATTTGTAAGATGTTAGTGTATAGCAGTTCGTCATCCTTTGGTCATTCTTATTTGATTTTAATAAATTAGAGATCGGTAGCTTATCGTGAGTCATGTAGAGAAATTAGTATACTCATTTAGGTGAAAGTTCATACAGTGGAAACGATAATATTGTTACGAGTCGACCGCGCACGCCTTGTCCTTTCAGACATAATTAAAAAGAACACAATTTAAAAAAACGGTAACTTTTATTTAAGAGAACATGTCCGTCTACCAGGACTACCGACCGTAGAATCTCTACTCTTTTTATTTAACAAACAATTGACATGTCTCGTTACCCAGTAACATTGAATCTACTGGGTGCTTCGTAACAATATATTAACACTTTCCCTCCTATAGGCGACTATAGTCGCTCTGCATAAAATACCACTGACATTCTACTGACGACTATAATCGTTTTCCATGAAATTCCACTGATATACGGCTATAGTCGCTTTGTATAAAATACAGCGCATTACATATATGAAGAGTGATTTGAATTATCGTGTATGCAATCTCTGGACATGTATCATTAGAAGAAAAGATCTTTTTTTCTATAAATACTGTCAAAGTATCTCTCTTACCGCATTTTTACTGCTATCGCGCTAGAAAAGACGCTCATATCAAAAGGATTAACCCCTTGCCGTACAATAACTAGTGTTGCTCGTGACGCGATAAATGGAATAGTCAATTTTGTAATGCTTCAAAAATTATTAAATTAAAAGTATCAGTGGATCCTGATAAAATAAAATTAATTTTATGATATTCAATATTACATTAGGTCATATACTATATCCGAAATTAGGGGTTAGATTTTTATTTCGATAATTAATTCAAAGTCATTGCACATTCAGTCACAAAAGAAATGGCACGGGAAGGGGTTAAGTAAGTTTCTCCTAAAAAAAATCAGAATATTTCAGATCTTCTGAATTCTCTCATTTTTTTCATACAATTAGAAAACTCTTAATGTTTTTTAACGTTATTTTCGCAACGATATATCGGTTCTGGGTATGCTAAATTGGTATTCTATTCTTCAATATGCGATCATCCTCGTAAACCCTTTATCGTAAAGCACGTTGTAAATCCACTTTGTATACCATTTAACATTCTCTTTCGCAAGCGATTTTTAAAGTTCGAGTATCAGTGCAGTTCATCGTCTTCACGATTATTAGTCGCTCGCGATTAAAACGGCTTTACAGGCGAACAAACGAAGTATCGTTCGAGGCAATGAAACCGGGTTATCGTCGACGTAATCTCAACGCAGCAAATACAACCGTCAGATTTCTGCGATCTATTTAGCACTGACAGTTCGCAGTATTGTTCGCCACGTTCGCACTTTCATCGTGAGAGCATCTCGGCGAGGATCGCGACTAATAAGAATCGAATCGTACGAGCTAGGAAGCAACACGGTATGCACTTTACCCGCGCAATTGCGCGCATGGTGCCCCATAAGAAGCAGTTAACCTATCGACAGATAGGATTTCAGCTGGATCGAGCAACGCTTCTACCACCATCGTACGGTTCAACCTTGAAAACTGAGCCTCCAAAGGGTCGGATAATTAATTGGCAATTTATTTTCCAAGATTTGCTCAATTTCCTTCAAGATTTTGATTTATTAAATAATTTGGAAAATGTTTTTTAGACGAAGATTTAACCCTTTGCACTCCTGTGTTGAGCTACACTCGACACAGCTTTTTGTGACACTTAATGTTTCACATACTAATTATCGACTTTTCGAAATCAACAATAATTTTGCATTTCAACAGGAATACACCGCAGTATGTACAATTGTTCCTAGTATTAAATAAAAACGAATAATCAACAGTAGACAATTTTCTGAGATTATATTTGCTTATCTGACAAAAAGTTAATAAAATAATTCGGAGCGCAAAGGGTTAAAGATACTAACACCTTTGTCGTATCATGACGAGTGATACAGTAAATTGGGTAGGAATTTTCAAGTTTTAAAAAAACGATCCAATTTAGTGAGACGCAACACGATAAATCATTTCTATAATGTTAATATTACGTTGAATTATACAATATATCAAGAATCTCTAATCACTTTTTATTTTATCAATCTAATTCTAAGTTATTGCGGATAGAGGTACAGCAGAAATTGTACGGCAAGGAGTTCATTGTGAGATCAATAGTGCAACACTAAAACTATCAAGGTAGTCAAAATAATCGGTTTTTAACTTTTTGAAAAATTTCTCTAATTGATCCAGGAGTGGTACAGTAAATATTCTACTTCCATTTTGAAGAACCTGAATTTCTTAACTGATTATCTTCTTCACCCATTGATTACTCTTTTCACAAAGTATTTATTCGTATATTTAACCCATTCACTGCCAGAGAAACTAAGCAAATATCATCTTATGTGATAAAATTTGAAAAGATGACAATAAGTTTTTAAAACATAAATAAAATAAAAAATATAATCTCAACACTTGTAGTGATACTAAGAAAATTTTTGTTCCAAAAATGCTACACACGTTCGGCTGTTATTGCCAACTTATTAATTCCAACTTACAATTAGTGCAAACACGAGATATCTCGTCGTTGGCAGTGAATGGGTTAACCATAAAAAATATAAAGTCAATAAATCAGAATCAATATCAAAGATAAAAATGTCTCGCTGATTTCTAATACACCGTATTAACTAACTTAAACCATTAAAATTTTCAATTTAATATTTTTTAAAAACCTTCCAAATTTCCTATCTCGTTTATCGCGTCACAAATTCATCAACTGCTGCAACAATTATCATAAAAGTCATATCACGACGATCACAGAAAAATCAGCTAACAACCAGCATAGAATTTATAATAAAAGCCACGACCGACATCATCAAAGTTAACATTAGCCCTTCTAATTTCCAAAGCGCGCGAAACGATTACAAAAGATAAATGCAGCATTTCCCAAGATTCCGAAATTTACCATAAATTCCTCGTTGACCCGAAACACCCCGTTAAATTTGGGCGTCATTAACGACACGAAGGGCTAGCCTCCACCATCGGCTTCCGGTTTACGGTCCTCGCCGTAGCCCTCTTCGTACTTCAAATCCATCATCGAGATAAACATCGGTTTTTCAGCGGATAATGTTTCACGTTCACGGGATACACCGGCCGATCGTTAATTACCTCGGACGATATACGTCCCGAAAACTTTTCTATCGGCAATTTAATGACCATCGTTAGAACGCGCGACCAAGTTTTACGAGCTGCAGCGACCGAGGATGGCACATTGAAAGCGGCTGGTGACCAGGTGCCGTTTCAAAGACGACGCAATCCGTCCATCTGCCAAATCGACGTCTCTACGTTGGTGTCGTGTTTTTACCCTGAATTATACCTCTCGCTGCCATTTATGCGATCGGGGGTGAGACCGAATCGATAAGCAAGATACATTGAGGACCGCCGAAATTTTCCAATTAACGAAGGACGAAATGGTGCTCTGTGCAATTCACCGATGGAATTTCAGGCTTTTTTGGAAGTTTATGGTATTGGGAATTTTTTAAATAGGTAGTTTCAAATGTTGAAGGTAGATTGGTTTGAGAATAATTGGTTTATGGGACATTTTAACCCTGTGTGAGCTCCTGTGACTTTTAGGTAACGCAGGACGCATTTATGCTTCTATTCTTCAAAGTCAAATTTTTAAGTTTACCGAATATTAGAATTTAGCTCGTGAAAATCATACAATTCTTTACAATCCAATGTTTAACCCTTTCGCTTCGGTAGTCCAGTCCGCCGAAGTGTCGTCACTGTACGGAAGCACGCGCCAGAAATGTGCACTGTGCGCGTGGTCTTTGTATATACATTTTTTAAGTCTTAAGTAACTACTATGCTTAATAAAACAATTGTTGCTCTAATATAGCACGTATTCTTCACATTTTTAATATGAAAATATCTTATACAAAATTATATTAGTTATTCAAAAAACACTAGATCAACTACAGTTGGTAATTATCATATGGATGCCGGATATATCCGGCGCTCGAAGCGAAAGGGTTAAAATAGTATTTTTATCATTTTCTAATTGGGCTATCGTAAAACTGACCTTCAGATACCACAACAAATTCAGACTGTAGAGGATTAATAAGACAGAAATAAATATGTCGTATCGCACCTGATTTTTCAATTATCATCTCACTGTTTTTCCAATTTCATAGGTTTTGGAAAGCAAGAAAATTTGTTATCCAATTTACCACATCTCGAGCGTCACTCGTTATTGTACGGGGTTGAAAAATGTATATTCTGAACTTTTCTACTGAAATGTCACAAGATAGAAAATAGTAAAGTGCCGCCAAGTTGTTAATAGACAACGTCAAAGATGGCTCTAAATGCAAAGGATTAAATTCTCCAAAATTCTCCAAAAATATCCCACCCTCGGAATATCTTCGTCGCACGGTCCAATTAAGCCCGAAGACAAATACCCCGCGAAAATTCAAACCCGTGAAACTTTTTCACGCAAGTAGACGTATAAACGTTCAACGCGGGGGATGCTGAGAGGCCGCATAATCGTCGTATGGCGTGTGGCCGGACATTAACATATAATGGTGACCGTCATTCTTCTCTACGTCACGTAGGACCCCGTTTAATCATTCTCGGTCACCCTGTCGGGTAATCCCCTCTTGGAAGGATTGTTAGGAAAGATTACCGGGCATTAATCTGAAAAATGCATCATCGTTGCAACGGCCAGGACGTAAGCTTATTAACCGAAAACACCGAGTGCGCCCATCATTCGGCGATTAAGTGCGAGGTGATGGCGGATGGGCGAACTTTTGCACCGCGAATTTATACGACGTTGTTACGCGCACCGACGACGCATTGCCGAGGTGCGAAACTCGAATGGCGAGGTGCGAAACTTCAACAGGATGGATGAAGTTGCATGATATCGCCTGAATGCCAATTTGAATTAAACTGCATTGCAATTTAGTTTTTGAGATAAGTGGAATCTTGATGGTGAATGGGATGTAATGTGGATTTGTTGATTTGGAACTTAATTAACACTAGACTTATCAGCGTGAAATCTATTATATTAAAATATGTTAAATATGTACCTTAACCCTTTGCACTCCGAATTAATTTACTAACTTTTCATCAGATAAGCGAATATACTGTTGGAAAATTCTCTACTGTTTGTTATTAATTTCTAGTTAATACTACGAAGAATCAACAGGTAGCGTGGGATATTTATGTGAAGACACAAAACTATTGTATTATTAATTTTGAAAAGGTGATAATTAATAGATGACATCTTGAGTACCTTAGAAAGCTGCGTCGATTGTAGCTCGATACAGGAGTGCAAAGGGTTAAAGCATGGGAAATTAAGACGTGGAAAAGATGATGGATTCGGTAATTTATGTTTTATACGATGGACGAAGAATATTTATTCTACGGCTCTCTTATAAACCCGCAGAATTTTTGGAAAAAATTGCGTACCAGTCACTTTGACTGGTTTGCTAAATCTGGTCGTAACAATAGATTTATGGACGTTGGATCTGTTACACTTAAATATATTAAATAGGTACTTTGAAAAAAGAGGGATGAACAGGCAAAGAATTTGATTAATTAAGTAATTTGTATATTATATGATACATGTGAAATATCTAGTGTACCGTATCACTGTAAATTTGGAAACTGCGGATAAAAAAGTAGAAATGCGTCAATTTGACGGTTTCCGTAGACTTAGTGTAAAAATTGCTAATTTTAGGGGAGATATGACTAATTTTTCTGTGTAAGTATTTTTTTTCTATTGAAGACAAATACTATAAATTAGATTTCTAGCTACCAAGATTTCTATTCGATCTTTTTCCTTGTGCAGTTTGCTAAAGGCGATGAGGATTTCAGATAAGTCGAAATTTAATTTTATAATTACATAGTACCCTGTTCTCCCGCTGACTTTACGTTTTTTTCTCATTTAAATGACCTTTGGTGAGTTCAGTTCTATTTAAAAATTTGTAATAATAAAATTCCACTTGAAAATTCCTGAAGATTCGATTTTAATCTAAATTCTGCAATCGTTCATTCAGCAATGCAGTGCAAAAGTTTATTTCTACACTGTTTTTTAGCTGAATCTGCGCGCAACATCGAAGTCCACCGCAGTATAATTGGAGATTTTTAGTTACAATCGTCCAAAGAAACGTTAAATTTACAACGACCATTATATTTTCAAAGCCCGAGACTTTATCGTGTATGTAAAAAACAAAGTATGTAATGCGCAACCCTTTTTGCTTCGCTGAAATGAAAATAAGCAAGCCTCGCCTCGGTATGCAACGAAGTAAAAGCTGAAAGGTTAAGGTCACTGTTACGTTACCTCGATAACAGTTAAACATGTCCATTCCAGGGAAACTTCTAATTAGAATCGTACAACTTGTCAGTGAAACTAACGAGAAAGCGATAGAAATGAAAACGGTGGAAGTACAGTTACCACATTCTTTATTACCCCACGCCACTGTAACGATCTCACATTGTTAATACACTCCACAAAATTATCCTACAAAAGCTACTTGCAGATACTCCTTACTTTTCGTCATCGTTGATTTATTAATGCTTTAAACTCTCTCTCAATGGCTGTTTACACTTTCCCAATTTCTTCAAGAAATTCCCCAAATTGGCAGGGGAGATATGCGAAGAAAATTTCCATATTTCTATTCAAATCGTCAGCCGTTGCCACGATCTCGTGGATTCGAAGGAAAAATTAAACTTTGTGAATTTCGAGACATCCAAATTGCTAATTATACATTACACGTATCTAATAGTGAAATGATTAATTATTTTTCTATAAACAGTAAATTCGCGAGAGTCAATGAAAATGAACGCAACAGTAAACACGATGAAATGTTCATTTTTTCTCAATTCATTTCCTAAACTGCATTCTCTCATGCATAATTCATATAACTACTCAAAACGACGTGTTCCTAATTTTGTACACTTTCTAAATTTATAGGGGAACTATATGATAATTATTATACGTCTATCTTATAAAGCATTATGTACTGCATTGATACACTTTTTCACCCCTTAATACTTCTTTTCTCAAAGCACTTATTTAACACTAAAACTACCGACGTTATTATCTACTAAAATTTAGATTTATTGAACAAATACTTTGGAAAAAGATAAATCAAGAACTGAAGAGATTAGTAAATTAATTAATTTAGGTTTTATATGGTACAAGTAGAATTTTTACTTCACCGCTCGCCTATCAATTTAGGTAGTTTTTTGAAGGAATTGAGAACCGGTCATTTTGACCGGCTGGTAGATTTAGTGCTAATATATTTAAATGTCGCAGATTTGATGCCTATTACTCTCTCTATTAAACTCTAAAATACTACAACACCCCTTCACACCTCGAAGATTCCTTCTCCACTTCCCCTATTACTTCCCACCTACATTCAATTACCCTAATGATTTACACTACAATCTAAATTTCCATCTCGTAATTCCCATTTTACTAAAATACCCTCCAATCACCCCATCAACGAGCCAACGGACATCAAACTATTAATAACTCTTTCACCCAGACCTAACCCAACATCTCCATTCTCCATTACCATTCACAATAAGTCCATCGTAACCTTAAATCTCTACTAAACGACTAACCGAGTCGCGAAAATGCAGACACAAGATGTCAATTTCTAGCCCATTTGCTCGATAATCGGATTATCATCCCCCTCGATCGTCCTTTTGCCCGAATATAAAATCAAACGACACGAAACCGCATACGTCATGACACGCGATATCTGGTACATCGTGTTGCACCTAAGAGAGCGCCGCATAAATACCTTGGCTGGCATACGAGCAGCCATAACCGATGACAGATTGGCAACACGTCGGTTATACAAAGTAAGGAGGGAAATAATTCGTTGGCTCGACAACTTCATGAGCCCTAAGTTACTCTCTACGACGCTACAGTACATCTATCCGGGACTTAACGCGGCCCCGCGCCAAGGAGATCCACTCTGTACCGACAACCTCGAGGAAATATAAAGGCCTCGTTCTACCTCGAGGTCTTTCTGCTCGCGTAGTTTCGTTATCGGATGGATTTGCATCCAGTGTTCGTCCTGTGGAGGGAATAGAGGGTGACGTTACCGTTGAAAGTCGATTAGAGGCGGAAGGAAGAAAGGAGGATAATCTTGGTATACACTTCTTGACGGAGAACGCGTAATGTTGGGATCTTACTTATCGTATTTTCTGAGAAGTCAATTCTGAAGCTGCCGAGATTTGGAGGCTGGAATTTCCTAGGCTTGGAGGGAAGTCAAAGTTTAAGGGTGGGTGGTTGGAGGGTGTGGAGAACTTTGGAAGTTTGTTTTCAGAAAGGTTCCTGCATATGGGGATGTTTGAGAGACATTCTGTGGGGGAAGGTTCTAATGTGAATTTTATTTACGTTTGGAATATTGTTACAAGAATAATTTGTAATATTTATTTTTGTATGATTTATTTGTAAATGTTAATATTAGAAATTTTCTAATCGGAGAGTAAATTCTAATTATTGTGGGGTAGAAAATTTTGTTATTACTGAGATTAACCCCTTGATCTACAATTATTTTTGTTACTATCACAGAAATAAAGTCGAAATTAACACGTTAAACGCCATCGGTATTTCGCTAACTTTGTCACTTCTACTGAAGCGAAATTTTTTCTATCAAAATCACATTTTTATGAAGCAGAAACTATAAAGATTCTGATATATAAATACTCAGCAGACCTTTATTTTTCTAATGCCACTATTTATATATTAAATATATTAGAAAATTCATAAATATCGCAGTTTAAACATTACATGAAATATCATTGAATTTGATAGTGCCGGTCACCGGTGACCCCCATGACAGTCAACGTGTTAAATTGTCAAAAGAGTGATTAATCAGTGACTAGCGATATATTGTATAATTTAACGTAACATTGATAGTAGAAAATTAATTTTATCATGTCACGTTTCATTGAAATTTCGATTTAATAGGTTTTGCAAAATTTGCAAATGTCGCATCCCATTTGCGGAGCATCGCAAGTATTACTAGTTACTGTAGGGCAAGAGGTTGATAAAATTTGCTCGAAATGTTTTGAACATTTTTAAGTAGTTCAAAGAAATGGATGAGATAGATCATTTAAATACACGTTGATCGGTATTTCATTACGAAAGAAATATCAAAAAAGCGAAACCGAAGAATGAACATTAATGTAACAGAAAAGTATTCCTGCAAGACGTTGAACGGCAAGAACGACTTTTTTCCTGGAAGAATTATTAATCGGTCACTTCAGAGTAGCTGTTCGATAACGATCTAATCCGCGAACCTTTGGAGATCGACGTCTTGCACTCGATATCGCGATTTAACGCTCGATAGGAGATCTAATTATACTTCGATCACAGAGCAGAACGTTCCGTGGCAGCGAACAGCGTAGCTTCATCGTCGACTCACTTAGCAAAGTCTAATCAAACTTTCGACATTCGCTTCGGTCTTCCTATCGACCCGGAGAATCGAATCTACATAGAATATATACGATATTGTTGCTTCTCTTTTTCTTATCTTAAAAAATCAACGAACCCATGAATTCTCTCACGGGACAAGTCGATAGACGGAAGAAAGGAGGAATGCAGAGAATGAAAAGAGAAAAGGAAGACCTAATGAGCTTCGGTTCAAACACTTGTTAGCGTTGAAAGATTTTCTTGATGTTTTCAATTTTTTTCTGCGTTTACTACAATAATTTTGATAAGACTTACAATTTTAAATGATTTTCGAAGCAGTGAAGTTATGATATATTGAAGGATAAGCTTGGAAAAATATGATGGCGATGAAGACTTCCAGGCTATCATATCTATCACAGCTCTTTGGACGATTTCTTACCAACTTTAACTAATGTTAATATTTTTCTTAATGTTTTCAATTTTTTCTTTGATTGCTACGGTGATATTGATCAGTTTTAATTGATTTTCGAATCAGTAAAGTTATGATATATTGAATGATAAGATTGGAAAAATATGATGGCGATGAAGAGTTCCAGGTAAGCATATCTATCATAGTTTTCTGAGCGATTTCTTTCCACTTTAACTAATGTTAACATTTTTCTTGATGTTTTCAATTTTTTCTTTGATTGCTACGGTGATATTGATCAGTTTTAATTGATTTTCGAATCAGTAAGTTATGATATATCGAATGATAAGTTTCAAAAAGTATGATGGCGATGAAGAATTCGAGGCTATTATATCTATCATAGCTCTCTGGAGGATTTTTTTCCAATGTTTAACTAATGAGCTTCAGGTCGAATATTTGTTAGCTTAGAAAGATTTTTTGTTGTTTTAAATTGATGCTATGGTTGCTACAGTGATTTTCATAATTTACAGTTGTTAATAATTTTCGAATTAGTAAAGTTATGATATATATATATTTGCTTAAACGTGATTTTTGTTTAGAAAGATATAATGGCGATAAAGAGAACCAGGCTACCATATCTATCATAGGTCTCTGAAAGATTGTTCTCCAGGCTAAAAGATAAGTCTGAGGCGAAATAATTATAGCGGTTAAACTTGAAACACAGAACAACATCTATATGAAGAATCTCTTGATATATAGCAGCTGTAACCCGTTGATTCTTTAGTTCTTCTGTGATCCCGGATGACACAGTTCGCCACTGGGTCGCTCGTGAGTTAAACGAAGGAAAATCCACCGAGAGATTACCGTTTCTGCGCTACGAGCGCGACTGATGATTATCGCGTTTGGGACCATAATCTATGCCGGTGGTATTATCTATCCTAGAATCTTTACCGGAGATTACAGCGACGACAAGGATGAAGCTTTGGGTTCACAAGTACTAGGTCTGAGTTCGAATAGCTTCGTAACCTCTGCAGAACTTTCCCCGATCGATGGTTTGTCTACCAAAAGCTAGAAATCATCGATAGCAATCAAAGCGCAATAACGACAGAAATGGTAGGTACAGGGTGTTTCAAAGTTATTCGTCATGGCTTTCAGGGGTTGTTCTAATCACTTGGATTCATTCTCACGCAAATTAACTTTTCGCGATTGAATTTTAGCTGAGTGAGTCAGTCTTTCTTAATTATACTACACGATATTCGAAAATAGAGGTCTGGATCACCGAACTAGGAATGAAAGAGCAAATATTTTGTTGTTCTACCCGGAAGTGCCCTTGAGTCAAGTTAACAACGAATACAGATCACTGACATCTTCGTAGTTTCCGAAAAATTACATCAATTTCGCTACAAAGGGAATTACTTTCACTTCTTCAACCTTTTGCGGTCCTATTTGAGCAGTACTCGACATAGCATTCCTTTTTATTTTATTTTCTGACAATTTAATATCCACTTTCTAACTTCACAATAATTTTGTAATATCACCTAAATATCAGTCAGTACCCATAGCTATTGACACCAATAAAAGAAATGAATAACCAGTGATAGAAAATCTTGGAAAATTACTTTTACTTAGCTCACTACAAAATTAAGAAAATAATTCGGACCGCAAGGGTGTTAATGCACAAAGACACCAATAAAATACGAGTCAAATATTTCCTCAAGATCTACCTCTCAGATAAGTTAAATAAAAATCGACGTTCCAAATTTCTTTTCTTCCTCAACTTCTTCGTTTCTGCCTCTTACAATCATTTCGCCTCGGAGTTACAATTTGATCTAATTTCTAAACCGCCGAAACCATAACACATTAACTTTCCACTTTCTCCCCACTAATAATTTAATCCTCTCCTATAAGTGTAATCCTACCATGTTCCATTTCCAATTTAGTCGCTAATACTATTTAATTATTTTTTAATACTAGTTCTTAATATTAGTTAGCACTTAGTCAATAGTTTCCACAAAACATCAAAGTCTCCCATTCCATTCACCGCGTAACAAGTATACCACGCGTTACCCTCCAAGAGGTTAAGGGTTAACCGCACCCCAAGCTTAACCACGGCGCCAAAAGATCAAACCTCGTTGACGCCTGACGGCCTCAACTAGGTGGTACGTTAAGAAGAGAAATATCGCACGGATGACGCTGCTAAGTGTAGTACCCGAGCCAGATTCTCGATCGACACGGTACCCTACCGCGTTGTCGACACGCGGGGCACTGTAAATGGTAAAGAAACGTCCATGGCGACGTAGGTATACCTCGCGCGTATACGAACGTACATAGGCAAGGTGTGTGCACAGATAGGCCGAAAGTGGTCATGGGAAAGGTATCGGTGCGTTAAGGCCAAGACTGGATTCCGCGGGGCGAGGCCGGCTCGTTGGCGGGTAGGAGTGTACAAGGTCTTCGATACCTCGTAAATTACCACTCAGGGCCCCCTCTGCCATCCTGTGCCTCGGCTCAACTAATGTTAAGCTGCCTACGTTTTCGTCCTGCCGTGGAAAGACTGTCGGGCCCCGGGCATTTGGGCCCTGGGCTGCCGCTTCTACCAAGTTCGCCTCTTGGTTTGCCGAAAAACACTGCCGATGCGTTTCGACACATCCTATTTTACACTTTTTTCACCGGGGCCTTGCAAATGAGCTGAATCGAGCAATGGGGGGAGTCTGTTTATTTCCATGGCTTCGTATAACACGCTGGTCCTCCGAGAGTTGCCGATCGGAGATCGAGAGCGAAAGCTCATTAAGGCTTTACACGGGATTCTGGATATTTCCAACCGCGTTCCTTCATAAATTCTCTATATTGCGATATTGTGATGAGCCGATAGCGACGAGATACCTGGCTACGATATAATTCGAGCGGTTTTTGGGGTGGGACTTTTTAGATGGGGTTTAAAGTAGACGAACGACTCGTCGGTGTTGGTGTCGTTTCGAGGGTTTGGTCGGTTTGGGAGAATGAGAAATTGATGGGGTTTGGAGGTTGATTTGGGAAGTTGATATGGAGAGGGTTAATTTTTTGAGGGTGAAGAGGATAGAATGATTTTTGCATATCATTTGGTGTTAATTGGGGCAATTATTGGCACGGCAATTATTAAATGTTAATTGTTTATGGAATGCCGAGAAGTCGTGAAGTAAATTCGATATATCTGTATTTGATGGAAAATAAACGAATTAAGGAGTCACCAGCTGAGATGTATGATGCATAAATTTACTTTTTTGAAAGATTAACCCCTAAGTAGTCGCGCCCTATCCTTCTCCGTTTTCTACAGGCTTGAAATAAATGTTTCTCACTTTTCACCATATGTGACCGTTCACGTAAATGGACGCTGGTCTTGGGTCGAGAAAAAACCTGGAAAGGATCAACACTTGTGCAACACTGTAACAATTGTCTCAGCGGGGGTCGTCAGGACACCCCACGTCTTCTTAACACTTTCGCGGCCTCAGTCGTTTAGGTTCTATGGGGCCACACGTGGGTTTCGACGAAGCATTCCTCGTGGAACGAGAAACCATGTACGAGTTCGGTGCCAGGGTGGACCATAAATATGCGTATATACGGGACTTCTTGCAGGAGCGTTATTTTAACCTTTTCCTTTTATTAAACTCGAAACTTCTTGTTACAGTTTCTCTCAACGGCGATACCGATTATTTTTTACAACTAAATTCAAATTATATTGCTGAAAAAATTAATTCATTTATATTAACCTGGAAAAAGAATACTATCAAGGTTCAACAAAGGGTTGAAGGGGTGAATTAAAATATGAAATGAAATAGAATCTTCTCTCAAACGAAAGAATAACTGAATTAGTTAATAAGTAAATACTGAATTTACATTGTTCCTCTATCGATCTAAAAAATTTCTAAAAAATAATTTCAACCGCCACGGTTAAACCTTCCCTATACCAACTCTCATACTACTCAAATGCAACAGATCCTCCCACTCAATTTTTTCTCCCTAAACGTCTCATTAACCCCTTACCTTACCATTTCTTTCGTAACCAAACGTGCAATATTAATATCATAAAATTAATTTCAACCTCTCCTGACCTTCGAACATTTTCAATTAAACAATTTTTGAAAAACTTACAAATTTTCTATTCCATTTACCGAGACACGTGTGCCACCCGTGATTGTAAAGCAAGGGGTTAATCTTCGCGCCCTCCCCCCTTCCCAACCCTTAAATTCATGACCCCATCCACAAACTCCTCTCCACCCGCGTCCATTAAATTGAAAAATCGAGAAACAAACCCCAATCCCACAAAACCCACCCATCGACGTTCCCCAAAACAAACGATCCTCTCTCCATCCCATCGATTCAACCCAGAACAACGAAGATTCGCGACATTTCCCAAGAAAGCACCAATGTCGTGCCATCCGAAGGCGTACCTCCTCCACGTTCGAACACGTCCGAATGTAACCCTCCGCGGAATCGTCGGTTGTAGAAGGGCAGAAGGGATCGGCGCGAAGTAAACTTTACGACAATATAATTTTGGTAGCGACACGCGGATGGCGTGGAATGCGACGATCGGAGTCAACGAACGGTATAGAAGTCTTCGATACGTCGTAAATGGCCCATCCCCGGGGTCCTTCCCTTTCCCGTATCCACCTCTCCATCTCGAGGCTCGTCCGCGTGCCTTTGAACACCTATACGTTTCCCTTTACGTATGCATAATATACCGGCTGCCTACGGTTTTCATCCTACCACCGAAAGAGTGACAATTCGAACGATCGAAAAACAACTGACGACACCGCGCTGGTCTTTCCGTGGTGAACAAAGCTCGGTAACTTTCTATTATACGGCCGATCGACAAAACCACGGAGTGGCCGAGCGTGACGATGCCGATGAGTACGGCCATTCGCGACGTACATTCTGGAATTTTAGTGGCGAACGTCTTGCGTAAAGATCGCACGGTATCGCGATGACTGTCCGCTCGACACCGAGGGAAAAGAGGACTTTGCCTGACGCTCGAACAAATGGCGATGTTACGTTTTATCGGTAACGATCGATACCTGAAATCGACGTTGGAGGATGTGACGAAGGGAGACAATTATTGCGGGAATGATTTTAGATCGTGATGGGAGGAGACGGAGAAATGAGACTTTTTTTAAGGGGGTTCTTTGAGAGGTGGAGGGTTGACGAGGTTGATGGTTGGAGAGATTTGTAGTTGGTGGGACTTGGTGAATGTTTTGATGGTTTGGGGGAATTTTGGTGTTTGGATTTGGTGGAGGAAGGTGCAGCTTTGGGGGGTTGGGTTTGGTTTGTTTGGTGGTAGGGTGGAGGAGGTTTTGGAGCTTCTGTTGGTGCTGGTTGTTGATGTGGTGCTGTATTGGGAAATGGTCTTTGAAGATAATGGCGACTGCTTATTAACAGGTTCACTGTCATGGGGGTCGTTGGTGACCAACGGTATTGAATTCATTAAATTTCACGTGACTTTTCGATTGAAATATTTATCTATGTATAATCTACCTATCGAATATATATAGATTAGAATATACTAGAATGTATATCTACTTGGGTCCCCTTTGCGGCCTGAATTATTTCGTTAATTTTGATAGTGAGCTAAATAAAATTAATTTTGCAATATTTTCTACCTTTGGTTATTCATTTTTTTTAAATGATATCAATAACTATAGGTATTGACGGACATTTAGGTGATATTACAAAATTATTGTGAAATTGGAAAGTCGATATTAAATTGTCAGGAAATAAAATCAAGTGGTAATCTATGTTGAGTACTGTTCGACATAGGATCGCAAAGGGTTAAGGTTTCTCGTTTACAAAGATGAGTTATTAATACAAAAAATTATCACAGCAGTAGAAATAATATAACTGAGCAAAATCTTAGAGAAGTTAATCGCCCCTAGATGATGAGATTATAGTAATTAAAGCCGAAAAGTATGGAACAAAGGGAAAGTCGGATTAAATTGTCAGAAAGTGAAATCAAGTGAAAATCTATGTCGAGTACTGCTCGACATAGGTCAATCGACAAAGGGTTAAAGATTCTCCTTTACAAAGATGGATTTTTAATAAAAAAAATTGTCACAGAAGTAGAAATTATAAATCTGAGCAAAATCTTAATAACGTTAATCGCCCCTAGTTGATAAGACTATAATAATTAAAGCCGAAAAGTACAGTAATCCACCCTATAACACGGTACTCTTATAACGCGATTTCCTGCCGCTCGTATAACACGTGTTTTCCCCCATATAACGCGGGTATTTCCCACATTATATTTCTGTACTGTGAAATTTATAATGAATTTGTACATAATCAATTTCACTGTTTTTTAGTTACAAGTGTATAAGTTTTTTATTTAAAATGTTATTAGTTTGAGTTTAATAAAATGCACATATTTAGTTTTTCCCTAATATTCGATATACTTGTATCATTTGTACATTACGCGTTATACCGGGTCATAGAGCGCGTTATATGAGAATACTCCTACAACGCGTTTTCCTATAACGCAGAACGAATCTACCGTGTTATAGGGGAGATTACTGTATGGGACAAAGGGAGAATTAATGAGAAAGAGTGAAATATTTTTTACATTCCTATCGGTACCGCGGGACCGCGCCACGGTGGTCAATTCGAAATTAAAGCGATGCCCACGGCCCATGACTGACGTGCATCGATGATCATGACGGTCTGCCCGCAACGGTTCCACCGTTCCTCCCGGCGATTAATGAGATGTAAACAATTTAACGCTAAATTAAGCACAACAATAGGCTCCCTCGTGGAGAGCCCTCCTCGAAACTCTCGGGCCCGACGTCACTTCTCCCCGATGTAATCGCTTCTCCGAGTCGGCTTCCGCGCGGTCCACTTCTACGCTTTCCGGACCATTGCTTCCTTCTCGATTTCAAACGAATTCCGCTGCAGGGTTAAACGGCCACTTGCCGAAAAGCATCGAAAGTGAAATATCCCTTCGTACATTTTTTTCATCGAATTTGCCCTCGAACGAGAAACGTTCGGTAGGGAAATGTCAGCCATGTAGAAAATTCCGAATGTCGTTGAATCTTTCTTCATCGGGGGGAAAAAACGGGGGAGTTTTGGAGGCAGGAAATTATGGATTTTTCGTATTTAACCCCTTAGTCTACTACTACGAATAGCAAATTTTGTAATCTAACTATTAAATTGACAATATCAGTCGATCACGAAATGCTCTCATTATTTCTATACTATGAACCAGTTAGCTGTGATTGATGAGTATACTCGTCATGGAGAAAGAGCAGAATTTTGTGTATTGACGAGTATACTCGTCATGCGTAAAAGTTAGCGACCGCTGGTTATTGAAATTGTAATTTTGACGAAAACTTAAATATATTCGTAAATTTCAAGATGTTTGGAATATTTTGAGGGCATGCCAATATAAAACGAATAACTAAAAAGAATAAATAATTTGAGATAGATTTATGCTCATCCCTCGATTTACCTGGCGCACTATCAAAAGAAGTCGCCACAGTTAGCGGATTAATATTATATTCAGTTACACGAAATATCAGAAATCAGTGAAAACTTTTGATTTCAGGAATTAATTTTGAGTCTATGCGCGCCCCGTCAGAAAAAAAATCATAGGTCAAGGAGTTAACCCATTCTTCTGGTAAATATTTCTTGACCTGATTGTTTTTGGAAGAAGTATAAGAATAAAAATAATTCATGAAAGTTACTGCATAAGAGTACAATTCAAACAGACTGTTTTAAACACATTTGATCTCAAAATTACAAGTATGTGAATTGAATGTTAAAAGAGTTAGAAAATTAATAAATTTTCCAATGGGGATTGCGGAAGGTGATGAGTTATAGAGTATTTTTTATAGGGAATACATTAAGTAGGGTACGTTTAAGAGGCTTTTTAAGTGGATTTTTATTTTAAATAATTTAATATTAACATGAGCGACATTCATATTTCGCTCGTTTTATCACTTCTACTGAAGTGGTACGTTTCCCATTAAGATCTCATCTTTGTAAGGCAGAAACTTGAAAGACACAACTAAATATGTTTCAACAAGATTTAATTTTTTGAGCGCCAGTATTTAAATATTGAGCGTGTTAGTCATATGGAATTATTATAGAAAAGTTACATGAAATTTCATTGAATTTCGATAGCGTCATTCGCCGCTGACCCCCATGACAACGTGTTAATCAGTAAATTTTTAAAAATTTTACTAATTTGATTATTTGCTCTCGTAACTATTATCTTAGGCGACTTCCGAGTCACTAACACATTTGTGAACCAACGCATTCGTCACCAACAAATTGAGAATGCACCGTCAGTTCTCACTATCATTTAAATTCATTTTTTACAAATAAAAAAATACCTTTCCTAATAAAAGAGTCTAAACAGAAAATGTAGTATCAATCTCTAGAAACGGGCGTGGCGTTTAACGTGTTAATGTATCGATACTAGGGATTGTCTGGTTGAGGAATATTTTTTGAAATAAAGCTACTTCATTCCACCGTCCTTCTGCAGACTCAAGTCACTTTCGCGTGCATTCGAGTGCTCAGCTCGAAAGACAGTGGAGCAATGCTGGAACTCAGCCTCGCAACTCCGACCGGTTCGTTCACTGTCAATCGGGTATGTAAGTACACGAATACGAGGGGCCGTGCACGTACTTGGCATTAGCGGGGCACACAGGGCCCTGAGATATTCCGCTGGGTTACGGTCAGCTAATAGCAAGCCCGAATAACACGTCCACCTTGAATCGCGTATCGGTAAAGTATTCTCTATTAACGCTATATTTACCGTTCGTTAATTATCACCGGTGTCTCGTAAACTCGATCCACCGATCGTCCGGGTGGAAGTAATCCGGTATTACTTATCCGTCCGTTACTTGCATTGAATACAAATAGTTTCGTTGAACGTGGTTACGGAAATGACGATAAATACCGTTAAGATTCTACTCGTTAAATGAGAATTGTTTCTAACATGCCTCAATGCAGGATGGTTTAAACTATGAAAACGTTTGATTATCAACGATCATATTTCTCTTTTGCGTCCCTTTTTCTTCAAGTATTAGTAAGCTCTTGAGCATACCAGCTCTACGGTCACCATGATCGTAGTATAATTTCACATAATGAGAATTCAGGTACTCGATCGTGTACGGGGATCTGGCAACTATCTACACGGAATCTTGTGCTATCGACTTTCAATAAGGTTGATAAAGTCAACTGCTCGGACACTGGTTGCGGGGCTTACCGACGCCTATAAAGGAGATGCAACTTGGGAATAATTCACCGGTTATCTATACCATCTATACACTCCTCCCTCTCTCTATACGTGCTTAAGAAATTTCTCGAGCGTGTCGATATATAGCTGATTCTCGTTAGAGCCACGGAAATATTCCACGAATTATCGTGCACGAGAACATTTTTGCGAGTCGAATCTGTCGTCTTAAAGACGCACGAGCGATTGATAATTATCTATCGTTAGGTGTTATTTTGAAAATAAAATAATAATGGCAAGTGGTTAGAAAGCAATTGGTTTAAATTTTTAAATAGAATGCGAAGCAATGGGGAGAATTTCCTGGAGGGACTTACCTGTTAGATGACTTCCGGTGAACTCGAAGTCGTCGTCCTGGTCCCAGTGTTTCAGGCTCAAGTTGGAAAGGGACGTTGCGTTGGCGAATTCCAAATTGGCGAAGTGCCAGTCCAAGATTTGACGGTCCTTGGATGATAGATAGACGTCGCTGTAAATTAAAGAAACGTAACGATAATGTAGAAAACAGTAAATCGTTAAATTGTAAATATATTTATCATATTTACCTAGGAGGAGAAGCTTCCAGCTCCTGCAGTTTAGCTTCGATCTCCTTCTGCTGTTCCGCAAGTTGATCCCACTCCTAGTACGCGAGGTGGATAATAAATTAATAATATACACACACGTATAAATAATAAAAAATGTACGTATTTGTTTAAAGTTTGTACCTTACACGCATTATGCAGATCACGTAATTTTGAACGTAGGACAAACTCCTGCGTTATATCCCGCGTCTGCAGCTTACTTTCTGCCATTTCTTTATATTGCTTGTTTAACTCCACTAAACGATCCATTATTGCGATCATCTGTAATATAAACAAATACGAGTGACTGTCGAGGCTGTTGGAAGAAATGCTTCAATGTTTGATAATATTGATACACTTACTCTATGTTGATTAGTGATAAGACGTCCTTGAAGAGATAACACAGATCGGAGATGAGCTACCTGTCGCTGTTTTACACCCTGTTCTTGCAAGCGGATGACCCATTCCAATGCTTGACCCAAAGACACAGGTCGCGTGGTTGTCGTTTGACCCGTTGCTCCGCCACTACCTACGTAATTAAAATCCAGCTGATGCGAGAGATACGATGTTGCTTCTAGCAATCTGTTGAATTCTCTCTCCACCATCTCGTCTTTATCTTTTGGAACCTGTGGGAAATTCAGGAGGAAAAATTTAATTGATTTATTTGACGTATCGATTATTTTAATGGATTACTGGAGAAATAGATACCGTTTGACCGTCGCTCTCGTAGAGTGGGCACTTTTGTCGAATTTTGTGTAGTTCCATGTTAATTTGCTTGCTGAGCGTCGTCACGGGATTTCCTCCTAGACCTGTAACCACCATAGCACCGAGATCTGCTATGTAAGATGATTTTCGAAATGTTGCTATGCGGCCACCAACGCGATCCTTTATGGAATGAAAATTTGAAATATTGTAACTTAAAAGAGTGTCCATTTTTGAAAGAATTTAAGTAATACTTACTCTTGCTTCGAGAACTATTACTTCTAAGCCGAATTGCTGCATCTGTTGGGCCGCCGCTAGCCCTGCGATGCCTGCACCGATTACTATTACTTTTCCTAGTTTTTTAGTAGGTAGTGGCTATGAAAAAAAACGTTAGTTGTAAATCATGTATAATTAACGTAGATGGAATGACGAAATCGGAGGAATCTCTTACCTTCAGGCGCTTGAATACTCCGAAATTTATAAAACCATGGCGTTCCAGAAAAGCGTGAATTCTGCGTGCTAATACTGGATCACTGTTGTATGGTGGTTCTATCGCAGGTAAGGCATTCTCAACTATTAGTTGCTGCTTTGGATTTTCGAGCCACAATTGTAACTGTAGTGGAAAAAATTATTTTGGTTAGTGTATCAAAGGTATGGGTCAAATTTATTCATATCGATGTTAAAAACACATACAAGTCGATTTCGTATATGAAGAAAGACTTTCTGTGTCTGTGGTGGTCCACCAGAAACATCGGGAAAACATGCTGCTTCGGTAGAAGTTAATTTATCAAACGGAAGACGACTTTGAAATGCAGCTCCTTCCAATCCGTTAAGCAATTCTTTAACTGCAATTACAAACGGAATATTACATTTTCTTACTTACTATTCAAGAGTAAGGAAGGAAAAAAAATACAATACATTTACCATGCGGATCTTCGTGATCGCTGTCTTGATCATCTTCTTCCTTAGCTTCAACTTTTGGTGCTGAAGATGTAGGAACGGACGGATTTAAAGTAGTATCAGAATCTTTCTTCACATCTGGCACCACTTTCTTTTCAGGTGTTACGAGACCAGGCTTAGATTTTTCAGATGTATCTGAAGCATTTTCATCTTCTAACGGATTATATTTATCCTCCAATTCTCTATATTCCACCTAAAGACAAATATAAATAATCTCAAATCTAATGTGCCACAACTTTTGCATCGAAATAAATTCGATTATATTTTCCTTACAGAACCCTTCTTTAACAGAATTACAAAAAACTATCTCAACAGGTTAATCAATTAAATCGCTATTTATGACTTAAAAGTTGTAAAAAATACTTTTATTCAAATTCGCATGAAATTGTCGTTCGCCCAAGTAAACAAATTTATTCGTACGGTTAATAACAACTTAATATAAATAAAACATAGCGAATACAACAAAAACATAACCTAAATCCATTATTTACAATGCAGTAGGATATGTTAAAGATACAGTTATTTAAAATGATTTCTAAAGCTTGTACAATTAAATGTGCATATAGAAAATGAAAAATCATTAATAACTGCCTTGAAACTTAAGGAATATACGAGCTCTTTAGGTTTTACAGATTCGATGCAACGATAATTCTTTTAGAAATATCTTCATTGACAAACGATTTCTTTGACTCTTTGTAAAACACAAACCTTTGCTCTCTTCCTTCGGCTCATTCTGCTAGAATTTTACACTATTCCCGGAAAATACGATCACTGACGTGAGAAATCACACAGGTTTGTTTTGACTCTTCAAACCGGCGGCACATATAATTACAAAATCACAGAATACAAATATAGCAGAGCACTCTGTCTATCAGAATTGTGCCATTTTTGTCGACCTCTATGATGTAAAATTTGCACTAAAACTTGTTGCTTTTAAACTTTTAATAATTCAAAAATATATTAATACTAATTCCGCTGGTGATTGCAAAGTTAATTGTGTCGTATTTTTCAATAGATATAATATTTCTATAAGAAAAAATTCTTAATTATCTGCTTGATGGTTGTAATTCGCCACCTGCTGGAATACTTGTACATCGAAATTTATGTAGTTCAGGTCTAACGCAGTTCGTATACTAAATACAAAAATACGCAGTTATGAACGTTAATAACAGTTAATAATATTGGTTTCGAAGAGTGACAATAATTCGCACGTATTTACAATCTGTACAAAATATCAGAATATTCTTTTTACTGTGACAATTTCATTTAGCAATTATTTTTACATTGATGCTGTACATTGAGATATTTATATAAACAAATAAATATAATAATGCTGCAAGTATGTGTATATGCGTATTCTATTTCTGCAATTGTTTTCTAAGTCGCAAATAATTTTCAACGAATCATTTTACACAGTATTATTATTATTTCCTTAACAAATGAAGGTCGTGTTCGAACATTCTGACATTTTTAAATCATCTCTGTGACATTTAATGTTATTTTAGATATTAAACAAACCATGCTCTATCGCATCTCAAAACATAAAGGTCCCAAAAAGATCATTCTTTTATTGGCTTACATTCATATTTAATAGGTACTTCAATAAAATATTATTCCTTGACGATGTAAAAATATTATACTGTAATATTTATGTAACATAATGCCATTTCGAGGGTTGATGAGGATCGAATAAAAGAAGTTGGCCCAGATCGTGCCTGTGCCGAATGGCTCTTAAAAAATGGAGCATCCGTTAGATGGAAAGGATCTCCAAAACTTCTATCAGATTACAATATTCTAATATCTGAGGCGGGTCGTCATTATATTGAAGCAGTAGATGCTACAGATTCTGGAATATCTCACATAGGATTTCCTTATTTTGGTTGATAATATACTTTAACTCATTAATAAAACCTAATTTAAAATTATACAAGTTATTCTATTTTAAATACTGACTTAGAGGGATGCAAGTACATAGAAGAAGTAAAACTCATAAACTGCAAGTACATAGACAACAGAGCTATGCCGTTATTGTCAATTTTAAAAGACACCCTGACTCATTTTGAACTTGTGAACTGTAAAGGAGTAGATGATGAAGGCATACGAGATTTAAAAGAACTAAAGTATGTATGCAAAGAAGAAAATGTCAGAATAATTAATTAGCATGTAATTTTTTTCTAAATTGAGTGTTTCGTTGTTTAGGAACCTCAAAACATTGAAAATCGTGGGATCAGTGTATCTAAAGGATAAAGATTCTGTGCATAAGGAACTTTCAAAAAACTTGCCTAACTGCGAGATCGATTTTAAATAAACGTATTGTACAGTTTTGTCTAGATTTTGATAGATTATTTATGGCTGCTTGATATGTAATCATTGTATTATTATAAATAAATATGTTACATTAATAAAGTCGCATTGTAGAAGATCAAACTTCTTTTATACCTTACATTTCGATATTAAATATACATATCGCTATCCGCATACAGCAATCGGATTATTTCTGTTGAATTTTCACATTACATAATATTGCAATTAGTTTAAATACCAAAAATTATGTAAAACAAACGGATAATGAAAGGAACGCCACAATTCTTCGATATATCGATGCTCATCAATGGCGCCCCCCAACCCCTAATTTTTTCCTAACAGGAATAACGTTAATGAATTTAGAAATATTCTTTCTAATACAATTTATTTATTAAATCCAAAAAACATTTCACGATTTAGCACATATATTGTTCATAAATTAACGCAAAATAGCTTTGTTAACATTACGTGAAGGAAGAATTCATTTGAAATCGTGGAACGATAGTTTGTGTCCATTACGACAGATAAATGATGCATTATAAAGAATTATCTTACCTTAATTGTTAAACGTATATGCAATTAACGTTGTTAAGACCACGTACAACAAACTTCTGCCAAAAATTTTGCCACGATATCACTTTATAACATAGAAAATTAATTATTTTCTGCTCCACCTTTCAAACCTGTTACCGGGCAAATGAAAGTTTAACTTTTACGTTGGCAGCACTGCTAAACAGGCTTTCAACCGATTCGAAGTTTAAAATAGTTTGTGCCGTGTTTCAAACTCTCCAAATTATTTCTATTATAACAGTGTAAAAAGTGAATTTATCATTGTTTCTAGTGACGATTAATTAGAAGTGTACACTATGTCGCAAGAGATGAATATTTTATGCTGTTACTCCTGCAAAATGTTTCAGGTTTGTTGATCCGACATATCGCTTTATAACCACGAGTTGACCTATCGTCAATGACACTTGTTGTTCAATTTGTTTCTTAGGTTCACATTGTTAAAAAAGCAAAGAAATGGCAATGCAAAATCTGCAACGAGAAACAGTCTTTCCAGCAGGTAAGTCCATTTCTTTTGACGCAATAATTTTAATGAAATTTTTAATAAAACATAATAAAACTTCACCATTGTCATAAGAATGTTTACTACATTGGCAATTGATGTTTTGCATTGTTTTTGTCCCCAAATGTTATATTTAATGGAATTCGACATTAGTTTAATTACTTCCATTTAATTTGTGAAAAAAGTAGATTAGAGCAGCTTTAACAATTTACGTGAAATAATTAATATGTTTACCCCTTGTAAATTGACCCCTTGACATACAAATAAAATGGAATTTAACGTGTTCTAGTAATACTATTCAATTTTGCCCAACTGAGACAGTTCCTGACGTCTTGGAAAAGTGCTCAGATATCATTGAATGTCAAGGGGTTCACTAATTCTCATCATTAAAGAAGATGGTGTAGACCAAATCAATTATTGAATTGTAGGTTTATTTCAAAGGTTCAGGGAAAGATTGTCGTACACAGGTACAATACTTAAATTCTATGAGAAACAATGAGTGTCAGGCCAGTTCATCTTTTCAAGAAGACAATAGTAGTGATAATGACTGTGAGAATGATTACACTGAACCTCAGGAAGTGGTAGTTGAGAGTAAATGGACTAAATATTTAGATTCTGCAAAGAAGGAAACTGAAGTTGAGACTTTAGTGAGCATAGACAATGACAATAGCAGCTCCACTATAGATAATGATGATTCTAAGGATAACGATGATGATGAATCGACGTATATATATTCAGAAAATGACTCCATAGATGATAGTTATAGATCTGAAGATAATCACAAACCAAAATTTAATATCCTTTTGAATGTAGAGAAGGATAATGTTGAAACAGAAATTGTTTGTCAGACATTTGATTATAGTTGTAATGGTGAAAACACTAATGGTTTCAAAAGTGAGGGTGGTAATATGGGTTTAAAAAGGAAGAATGTTTTTGATGATGAAGAAGATGATGATGATGACTTTAATATCTCCATTGATTTTTAATTTATTTAGGGTTCAAGATTTTTCATAAAGTGCCTATAAAGAATTTGTTAACATAATATTTTCTCTTCATTAATAAATATTATATGTTCCTATGTAAATTTTCACAATGAAACATGTACAAATTAATTTATAAGATATAATTAGAGAGCCAAGGATTTTAAGTATAACAGATTCCTATGTCATTGTTGCCATAAAAAAATATTGTTAATTAAAAAAATGTCGACCTTCCACAAATTAGTAATTACCTACGAAATATATGTAAGAATAAATTTGTTTAAATAAAATGTTTACGATTGATAATACGAGGACTAACATTTTTTTTAAAAACTTGGTATCCGAAAACTACCCAAAATTCCTTTACTAATTTCCTTAATTAATATAGATAATCTTTAGAACTTTGTATATCTCTTATCTGACTAATGGCTGACTGAATCTCCTAATTCGGTAGAAAAATCATTGGAAACAGCAACAGATTAAATGATCTGCTAATAAATTACCATTTGGACAATATTTATTTCTTTATTTCACATTATTTAAATACATTGTTTTATTTCTTCAATCCCGAGAATATTTCTCGGGACTCTAATTAAATGGAAACCTAATACGTAACACAGACATATATCTAAAAAAATAAAATGCTAATGGAGACACTTAGATGCCAGGAATATTTAACATCTGCCCTTAAAATTTAACATCTCCATACTGTATAATTGACAATAAACTATTTAATATCCAATGAGAAGAAAAAATGAACATTTATCATCGAAAACTTTATAAGCTGCATGATAAAAGATACTTTCTATATACGTGTAGATTTCATAGTAAAAACATGTATCCATCGGCATTTTATTTTTATTGTTTACGAGACCTTTAAGGTATAACAATCACAAAAATTGCTATACTGCTGCTAATAATAACACGAGAAATCGCGCGGAATAAATTGTACCGAAAGTCCATTAGCTTTAATTAAATATATACAGTCTTAGAATCGTTATCGCGTATTTTCCATTAAATAACTCGAATTACATTTCCGGTTTTTTGTGTCCAAGTTAACAGTTTTCAATAAAGATTGGCCACAATGATTGTTAAGAGACATTACTTTTGGCAGTGCGTTTATAACGGCAATTTTTATCCTGTATTTTATTGCATGAATGCATAAGTGAAATGAAGAACAAAATGAGAGAAAAAGAGAAAATGGCAGCTTCTATAGAACAAGCTCGTTCTATAAACGTACGAAACTATGATTTTTCTTTTTAGCAATGAGCAGTGGAACATCATTGGCAGGATAATTTGACTATTGTTATTTCTTCGTTGTGCGTTCATTCCATTCGTCGGATTTCTAATTTCAACTGTCTTAATGCAATAAGAATAACTGTTAACTTCTCATTTCATAAACAATCTATGCCTAAAAGCCTACCATTATTGGTTAATTTATTTTACAAAGAAGTGTCATATACTAATCGCTGTTGATTTACGTTTTTTTTCTTTTTCCTTTCCATCTTTAAATTCGTCTAAACTCCGTTAGGCAAGTATTAATACAATTTCTTCGCTCTTCGCTGTAAAAAAACATACTGAACGAGAGTAAATAAATTACTATAAAAAATATCTCCTATTAAGTAAAAAAAAAAAAGAAAGAAGAAAAATCGCCATTAATGTTCCCTTCAATTTACAATCGCGTGCTTGTGTAAATACAATAAAGGATAACGCAAGGGTTGGTTTGCTCATTAGCTTCAATTTATCGTGAATCGTATTATGCGGTGCCGAAGAGGAGTCTTCCGTGACTTGGAATGACTCATTATCATCCGAAAATGCGTATCAGAAAAGTCCTGTTCCTTTTACTTTAATCAGACTCGCGTATCCTTCAAACTTCTACCGCAGAACTTCTTTCTATTTGTATTTCTTCGGCTCTGATTACTATGATTATTTTGCCAAGGTCATACTGTTTTACTTGACCTTCAAACCACCGAGGCTACGATACATTAATTAGTAACCTAAGAAAAATTTCCCATAGTTGACGGTGGAGGCTTTGAGCTCGAACCTGCTAATTGCGAATCAGAGCTTTTACTTTCGTACCCACCGTAGCCCCCCAAATTTTAATAATTATTTTACTCAACACCTACTATTTTAGGTAGATTCCAAGCCAATCGTGGTTATAATATATTAATTAGTCAATTGGCAAATATTTCGTATAGATGACAGAGGAGGATTTGAACCCACTGAGTGAGAGTCTCAGCTTTTATTTTTTTATCCACCACAGCCCCCCAAATTTTTATAATTATTTTACTCAAGACCTACTATTTTAGGTAGATTTCAAGCCATCGTGGCTATAATATATTAGTTAGTCAATTGGCAAATATTTCGTGTAGATGACAGAGGAGGATTTGAACCCATCGAGTGAGAGTCTCAGCTTTTATTTTCTTATCCACCGTAGCCCCCCAAATTTTAATAATTATTTTACTCAACACCTACTATTTTAGGTAGATTCCAAGCCATCGTGGCTATAATATATTAATTAGTCAATTGGCAAATATTTCGTGTAGATGACAGAGAAGGATTTGAACCCGTTGAGTGAGAGTCTCAGCTTTTATTTTGTTATCCACCACAGCCCCCCAAATTTTAATAATTATTTTACTCAAGACCTACTACGTTAGGTGGATTCCAACCATCGAGACTATGACATTAATTAACCATCTAGGAAAAATTTCAAATAGGTAACACAGATGAGGATTTGACGAGGATTAGGAGCCTTGGCTTTCTTACCTACCATAGTTCTTTTAACTGCAACAGTAATTTTGCCTAAGACGTACTATTTTAGGTGTCTTTCAAACCACCGAGACTATAATAAATATTTCACATAGAAAAAATTTTTTAATTTCCCAGAAAATTCTGAGGGAGGATTTGACTTTGGGCTCACTAATTGAGAGACTGACCGTTTACCTTCTTATCCACCACAGTCTTCTAGACTTCTTTTCAGCACCGCGTAATGGATGAAACACGCGCACAGTACATCGCGAATGATTGGTACTGTGAAAATCGAGCGATATTAAAACGTTATTTATTAAATATCACGTCTCTTGTCAATTAAATATAACTAAATAAATTACGTCATTAAATGTATTGAAAAATCAATATACATCTAAGTCTCTCGCATTCTTCTTTAAAGTGTATTTAAAAAAAACATGAGTCGATCAGTATTGATGTCTGTGTCGTCGGTAGTTCACCGCGTCCTCGTGATGTCGCCAACTACTTTGCCAGCTTCTGCTGCGTCTGTTCCAAACACTTTTCGAAAAAAAAGAATATATAATAAATTCTTATTGCTAAAATAATACTATACAATGGTTTAGATATTTTTGTTATTTTTCAATAAATGTAATTACTTCAGTTGTGAATAATTTTATCGATAATAAATCGGCAAAGTGTTAACCCTCTATAGACTCTGATAATTTTTTAACTTGCAATTTTGTAAAGTGTTGCAACTTAATTCCTAAAAGTTACGAACCTTCTTTACAATTAATTACTTACGAATCAAATTAGATTTATTACTTAACATTCGATCTTTAACATCTTCCAATGGGCTACCGTACATTTGATCTTTGACACGACAAAAAATCCATGCTATAGAGGATTAATTAAAGAGCAGGAGTAGAAAATATATTTTTATAAACACACGATACTATCGACTTCCTCATTCGTACACGATGCAAAGATCAGGGAATATCCTAAATGATTTACTTACTTTGGTAATTTCTTTCGTTTCTTATTAGGCGGGCTACCAAGTTCACTTTCGCGTATAATTTGCAAAGCTGACGGTACAAACATATCCTCTACGAAAAGGAATAACACGAAGTGAATAATAATGCGACAAATGTCCCAATTTTAAGTCATTCATAAAACCTACCGAAAGAGTTGGCGTACTTCCTCTTCGAGATGTATCTCTGATGTTGCTGAGGCTGCGGAATAGCCTCCCTTGCGCTTCCAACGGTACAATCCCTTGTACCTTTGCAACCCTTTAAATGCTCCAATTGATCGTGAAGGTACGATCTTTCGATTGGCGTCAGAGACGACACTCTGTTCCATTGCTCGAACGGATCTAAAAGAATAATAACGTATAGGGAAACACTTCGGTGGTAATTAGCATTAACACGTTCACGTTGAAATTTGACCCTTTGAATGCAAAAAATGCTCAAATGCTGCTATATATACGCTCTCACAGATTCATTAACCCCTTCAGACCCCAATTTTTTTTCGTTTAAAAAAAAGTTATTTTTATACTTAAGTTAACTTACTTCATGTGAATGAAAGCAACAATATACTTTTTACAAAAATATTTATTTGTTTATTTATAATTTGTAAATGTATATTTTAATGAACATATGGTCGTTACGCAAAATTTCTAACATTAGGGAGATCCTGAGAGATATTTATATACAAAAATAAAATTCATTAGGTGTTGAAACTAAGTTTATGTACTATGTATTATACATTACAATGTGCATAGGGTCCGAAGGGGTTAAGGTGCAAGGTGAGACAATTACTATGTCCACCATCAATATCGCCATTCTTTGTAATATGAAAAAATGTTATATACCAAATTTGTATTATATAGAGGAGGATATATTGCAGTACTAAATTTTTTGCGTGGGTGGAGCCATAGAAGACATTTTAATGTCACCTCTACTTTTTTGAACGGAATTCCATATTTTTTATATTGTTACATCTTAAAATATTTTTTGTCTGCAAATTTCTAAATTTTATATTGAATGTAAGTGAAACAAAGAGTAAAAAATTGACAGGGAATGACTGTTTACTGATTTTTAACTCATCCGTTATCACGTCGAATGTGATTTGTATTAGATTAAATTATTTCTATTAGTAATAATTTGAAAAGAAGAAATAGCTATATACTCAGTGGTACTTCATGATAAGAGGTCAAAGTCGTGAACGTGTTAAAGCTAAGAACAATAGACTTACCGATTCTTAAGTTATAGAACGTCACCAACCCAGTGGTGAATTCGCAGTAAAGGAAATTGTGCGTGGCATTAATGGTACGAATGCAGGAGTACGTGTTATTATTAGCATTCATACAAAAACAAAATGGTCCTGCGTTCCACAATGGTGCTGTACGCCAGTGATCGTTATCATGCTCAAAGCAGTTCATTTTTTCCGTCAAACATTCCTTCTCGAGCTTTGCTTTCTTGCGAAGCTTTCGCTCTTTCTTTCGCAAACGTTCTTCCTTCAGCCTTCTGCGCTCCTCTCTGGCAATTTCCTTCTCATCCTTTTTCGTGTACGTATCGGGTTCGCAGTAACATTTGTGACGAGCTTCCATAGGACTGTTTAACATCGGTGGTAGGCGGCCATTGTTGCTGGTTGTTGTTATTCCTGAATTTTTATTACAAACCGCGATTAAAAATGTGGAAAATTGAAAGACAAAATATGTACTTTGCGGCGCTGAAAGAAAGTTCTTCACGCGGAACGTGGATGTGATTAACACTAGAACTACCGAACCAGTTAAAATGACTGGTATACAGTTTTTTCCAGAAATTCTTCAAGTTTATAGAAAAGTCATAGAATAAATATTCTACGTCTATCTAGAGAAAATAAAACACCGAATCGATCACCCCTTCGAACTCTTGATTCCTTTGATTTCAAAGTACTTATTTAATATATTAAAATATAATCGATTTAACGCCGGTAGTTCTAGTGTTAATGAAGGGAAACATTTGCTAAATAGTCCCTCGTATTAAATGGTCAACAAAAAGTATTAACACTAAAACTACCGGCGTTATATCTACTCATATTTAGAAACACCGAATAAGTGTTTTGGGAAAAGAGGAATCAAGAGGTGAAGCGATAATTAATTAACTAATTTACGTTTTATAAGATGGAAGTGGAATTTCTTCTTCATGTCTCCTCTATTAATTTAGAGAATTTTTAGAATAAATTGGAAACCGGTCATTTTGACCAACTTGGTAGGTTTAGTGTTAAAGATTTTTATCACGTTAATATTTCAAAATTTAAGTCATTAAACGTTCGATTTGTCAAAAGGTAATTTTAATCCTCTTCAAACTTAATAATTGTAAAATGAAAAAGAATCTACAATGGCGACAAAACTAGTGGCCTAGAGTCTCAAATAAGGAGGCCAATCATTTCCCTATTTACTTTAACACTATATAGATTTACCAGCGTGAAATCTATTATATTTAAATATGTAAAATATGTACCTTAAAGCAAGAAAAATTAAGACGTGAAAAAGATGAGAGATTGGGTAATTTATGTTTTATACGATGGACGAAGAATATTTATTCTAAGGCTCTCTCATAAACCCGTAAAATTTTTGGAAAAAGTTGTGTACCAGTCATTTTGACTGGCTTGGTAAATCTAGTGTTAAAATAACTTTCTTTTCACAAACACCAACCTTGCTTGTGCTTCCTATCCGGTGACTCCAAAATAGTAACATCTATCCTCGCCGGTCCAAGAATTCCGGACGTCCTGTTTTTCGATACCTTCGGCACCTTTTTCGTCGAAGTTACAATCGGTACCGTAACCGGTGTCGTGACCGTAGTCGCAGGCATGGAAGTTGTTCTAAACCTACTTCCAGTCGACGTCCTGGAATTCATTGGAGTAGTTCTCTGCGATTCCGTCGACTCTCCAAAACTCGACATTTCACTCGTACCCAAAGGTACCGTCTGTACAACAGTTCCTGTTGTTTCTTTGTTAACGCGATTAGTGGTAGTTCTCGGGTGATCAGAAACTTCCCTCTGCATCGTCGTCTCTTTTATGGTAGTTTCTCTCGTGGTTGGAGGAAGAGTGGTAAATCTAGTCGAATGATAATGATGCTTTTGACTTGAAACAGTGTTCTGAGTAGTTACCGTTGTTTCTACCGTCTCGCTGACGTTAACCACCGGAACTTCATCGTGAACACTGTTGGTGAAGAGCGTGTTATTCTTACGATGATGATGATGTATCTTCCTACGACGTTGAGGTTTGTCTTCTTCGATTTCAGTTCTATTGGTGGAAGTTTCTTTCATCTTTTGACGTCTTGGAGTCTTTTTAGGCTTAGTAGTCATAGACACCGTGGTACCAAATGATTCCGTAGTACTGATAGACTCGCTGGTGACAGTTTCTCCATCTGTGACATTGTATCGTTTCTCTTTGACCCTCTCAGTAACGACGGTTCTATCCTCTACTTGATTAGACTTCGAAACGGAACGTGCAGTTGTCGTGGTGGTAGCATTAACTGCAACAGCGTGTTCGTGTTTCCTGTGATGACGATTCACATGATTCTTGGAGGGATGATGGTGCAATTTGTGAGAATTGTGAGGCTCTTCCGGGTCTTCGGATCCCTCCTCGGTGTCAGGGATAAATTGCGGCCGCTTGATCATCAGATGACGGCGTATTTCCTGAAAGCGAATGTCGTTAATGAATTCTATTTAAATGATTCTTGACCCTAGATCTGCCAGGGGTGTTGAGATGACTGATTCATCATTTTTTATTTTTAGTAATAGGTTTAAGTAACTCGATTTGCTCTCTTTTTTCAAATTTATTTCTTTTAACACTGTAACTACCAGGCACGTACAAATGACTGGCTATATTTTCCAAATATTCTCCAAGTTTATAGGAAAGTCATAGAGAAAATTTTCTACGTTGATTTTATAAAACAGAAATTACCGAATTGACAATTTTTTCCACTTTTTAAGTCCTCTTTTTCTTGATTTAATACAGTGAAATATAATATATTTAACACTGGTAGATTCTAGTGTTAACATTTGTCTCATATCTCTAAATATGCCGAATTATCAGATGATAATTACAGTTAACGCGCTAATGACCGGCGGATTTTTGTAAAACCTAGTATATTTGACTGTACCTTTATTTAGTGTTTAGTTATTATTGACTGTACTTTTTTATTTAAGATTGTAGATATTAAAACTCACTTTCAAAGTTTCCAATTGCATTCTCATATCTCTGATTTGTTGCTCGATCTCTCGCCTCGATATGCGCCATTCATTAGGATCTTGGTAAACTGTTTCTGAACAATTGACACCGCCTTCCGGGAGAACCAAGCACTTTGGAGGCAATGTTTTCCGCGATTCCGAAGAATGGCGAGCTTGAGTTTCCTGGAAACAAAGATTAAAACATTGCTTTTAAATCTGCACGATCGAACTCGTGCAAAACAGAATTTAAAGATCTGAGTATACCTTCAGATCGTCCAGCTCCTCCTCGATGCTCTCCATGATTTTTGTCACATGTTCAACGGTGTCCTTTTTCGCAACACTTCTTCGTATTCTTCTATGTCTCCTCACTACATCTTCGATGTTTAATCGACCACTTACAATTTTATCGAGGATAGGATCGAAATCATTTACAGAGTAATTGGAATTCTCGTTTAAAATATCGAATTCTAGAGCTTCTACGTTGTAACTGTTGTCCTTGGTGAAGGTACGATTATCGTTGCCGTCTCTAGAATTACAATAAGGCTGTAAATTTGAGTTAAATAGAGAAAATTGATTTTTTATAATTTTATGATACCTGGAGAAGAAATTCGCGTATTCTCTTTTCACGTCTTCCGCGAGGCTGGTCAATTCTTGAAGGAACTCCTCGTCATCTTCTTCATCCACTGCGCGACGATCTCGCAAACCATCACAAAATTCATCCGCGTCTTCTTCAATGCCAGAATGAGAATTCTTTTTCATGCTGTACACGTCTCGTTTACCTAGGAAAATTTTCTAAGTTATCACTTCATATTCTCATCATTGTTTTAACTTTTAAATTAAAATTGTAGAACTTGAAATCATTTCTGTTAACTCTGAATTTTATCAGGAGTTGTACAGGGTTTCTGGAATGTAGGAAATAGAAATAACTCGGTTACCATTCTCGCTAATTTCTAATTAAACAATTTCTAGTTAAACAAATTGATACGGGAATCATGCAATAAATATTCTTTTCTATCTTATAAAATCAAAATTATTTAATACTAAAGCTACCAAGTCACTCAAAAAATACCGGTCTCCGATTTTTCCTAAATATTACCCAAATTAACACTAGATTTACGGAGCCAATTTGGCTCATTCAAAATTTGATTACTACATATATAATATATTGGTTGGTTAATTTTTTAATAATAAATCTTTTATTTAAATTGATTTGGAACTATTTTCTGTGCATAAAACTTGAATATCCTTGTATGAGTCAAATTGGCTCACTTCAGAAAAATAGGTATATAAACATCCGTAAATCTAGTGTTAATAGAATACCTGTGCAATAAACATTCCACATCTACCTTATGAATTTTAAATTATTTAATTTATTATCACTTTCATCCCCGAATTTATAATTTTCCGAAGTGTTAAAACTCGAATAATATTTAAAATACTATAATTCAGTATATCTAAATATAATATATATAACTTCAGCAGTTTTTGTTGGTTCTGATAAATACCTCGTCTAGCAAAATATCCCGTCATATCGCCATAAGGATCCGCCGGTCTCCTATCTCTTCCAAAGCCATATCTGTGCCCGTCATAGTCGTTCGACTCCAATCTAGTGTAAACCACCCCATTCGGGGTGAAACAGGCGCATTTCTTCGACACCCTCGGCGGTGGTGCCGCATATCTGCACTTGTGTCTTCGCCATCGATGTCCATCTCTCTCGCATCGCCATTTCTGACCTGGTATACAATCAGCTTGGGCTTCTGGCCGTGAACATTCCAACGCTAATCTTTCATGTTTCGTGGAGAACGGTGAGTGCACCGGGTGCACCCTGTTGTCCAGATGAGGATCAGTGTCTGGAACAATCATTTTGTACATTTCATTTGGGATTTTTTACAACTTGTCAGATTTTAAGGCCGATACTGCAAATAATTGGAGATTCGAAGTTCTAATTTAGATTACAGGGGTGCAACTTTTAATCCTTTGCCCTGGGAGCCATGTCCGATGTTATCTTAGCAATTTGGCGGCACTTTACTGTTTACTATCTTATGCCATTTCAATAGAAAAGTTCAGGTAAACGTAGATTTCTTAAAATTTTGCGGTGTAATAAGTTCATCTTGTGTAATTACTAGACTGCGGATTTTTATGCATTTATGATAAATTAAATACGGCTAAAATATACAAAAAGAACATAATATAAAAATATATCTAAAATATTCAAAGTATGGTATTTGTTGTAATATTTATTAAGTGCAATAAATCCCTGGATAGGTTTTCCTGTCTCACCTGCATTTGTGAAACTCGAAATTTGCATAAACATCCGCAGTCTAGTAATTACTAATTAATTCGTAGGTACCCTTGGAGGGGACTACCGAGCGATATTGTAGAATTACGATGTCCTCTCTGATGAGACATTGGAGTGCAAAGGGTTAAGAAATATTAGTGACAGTGTCGGTTAAATTATAGATTAACCCATATGTTTAATTTTCTATGGAAATTTTATGTTTGTAAGATAGGAACACCGCAATTGTTACACCGCAATAATTTAAAAAGGACTTTGGAAATAAAGGGATCAACCAGCACAGAAGATGATCAGTTAAGTAATTTCTATGTTATAAGATACATGTGAAATATCTACTATACCACGTTCCTATAAGTTAGGAAGTCGTTTCTAAAAAGGTAGAAATCCGCCAATTTGACGACTCCCGTAAGTAGTGTTAAATAAATTTTTAAAACACTGAAATTAAATATTTCTATGCTATTGAATCAACATTTGCGGCGGGTCATAGTTTGTTTAGCACTGCCATAGACCGTAAAGTAATTAATGCTGACAATAGATCATTAAATGGAGGATGACATTGAAGAAATGCGGTATTTAGGAAATACGGTATTACTCTGATAATAAAGAAAAATATCGTAAATAATATACAGGAAAGGATGAACATCACGGTAAAATTGATTGTTAAGAACACAAAAGGACTGAAAGTAAAGGGATCGCTCGGGGATATTCCAGCGGCAAAAAGTGAAAGAGGAAAAAGTAAAAGCGCGCGATCCGTGAAGCAATAGGAACGCACGGTAATAAAGCGGAATTAAAACTTGAACGTTCCGCAAATCCTGGATAAATCCTCCAAAGGATTTACCGGTGAACAAGGGCCTAACCCCTTTTTACCGTGGTAATCCACTTCGGTAGAGTCGAAATCCATTTAAGCTAACCATGAGTTTCGGTTTACTTCGGAAACTCTTGCCTCGGTGAACAGGTTCTTGCGCTTTCTTTTGAGTTAGATACGATGATAAATGAAATTACAATAATTTATACTTTACTCGTCAACGTTCCGTGGAGAGCCAACGTGAAATAAGTCACTGAGAATGCAAACTCGCTCGATACTTTGATTTTAATTAGAAAAGTGATCTCTTTGGAGTTGTTGAGAAGTTAATTAAAGCTATCAAAGGAATGAGAAATGTTAGAGGAAGACAATAGGGTGCCTAAGGTAAATTTATAACGGGTGAAAGCAACAACGAAATTCCAAAGAGAATTCTATATTCTAGGGGATGGTCTTGGTGAAGTACTTTTTACTTGCAACAACTTTTAACATAATACAGATCGTCTCAAAAATTCTTACTGTCGGCAAGCATTTAATAATATTTCTTTGAACAAACGACAAAAGCCCAAACTACAATGTTTAATATTTAAAATTTTTTCTTTAGCAAAAATCTCTCTTCAACATTCTCCAATAATCAATAATTATCAATTTCTTCCAAAGTACCACACCCAAACTTTTAAATCAAGGTATATACAATCCTTTTTATCAGTTCGGATTTTATAAAATTTTCTCAAACAATCCACAAAGTTCCAAATTTAATATCTTAAAAATCCAATTTAATATCTTAAATTAACAAATATTTAAAATCTTAAATTTCTTTTTAAAAAAATCCCTCCTCGGCATTCCATAATATTCCGTAATTCTCTATATTTTCAAATTACAATATTCAAATTTTCAAATCACAATATTTGGCCTCTCAAAATTCCTGCATGAAAAAAATTCTTACTGTCAGCAAGCATTTAATAATATTTCTTTGAACAAACGACAAAAGCCCAAACTACAATGTTTAATATTTAAAATTTTTTCTTTAGCAAAAATCTCTCTTCAACATTCTCCAATAATCAATAATTATCAATTTCTTCCAAAGTACCACACCCAAAATTTTTAAATCAAGGTGTTGACAATCCTTTTTATCAGTTCGGATTTTATAAAATTTTCTCAAACAATCCACAAAGTTCCAAATTTAATACCTTAAAAATCAAATTTAAGATCTTAGATTAATAAATATTTAATATCTTAAATTTCTTCTCTAAAAAAATCCCTTCCATAATACTTTGTAGCTCTCTACTTTTTTCAAATTACAATATTCAAATTTTCAAATCACAATATTTGGTCTCTCAAAAATTCCTGCATGAAAAAAATCTGATCAAAGTGTATTAGATAAAATTCCACCAACTTACTCGTTTCATCTATGATCGAATCCTCAAACTCATCATCGTCGGAAATGTCCTGATCGCTGCCGGTGTCGTTCTCCAGGAATCGATGTTCGACCTCGGTCTCAGCATCCGGATCGGCGATGTCATCGTCGTCCTCTTCCGGTGCAGTGTTCGTATGTTGTTTCGCCAGTGTGGCATTTTGCTTCCTTGCTTCTCGTGCTTTCGATTCTGCGATGGATTCCGGAGTTTCGCGACGACCAGAGGATTCGATCAGAAAAGTATCCGGCCACTTGAACTTCGATCTTCTTCCGTGCTTGCTATAAAAATACCACTCGCGTTTCAGTCAAACTTTTCCCAATTTCTTTCTGGCCTGAGAATTCGATTTTTGAGGAAGCGATTCAGTGTTCTTTTTTTGGAATTTCGAAAGTTTGCTTTGTCTTTTAACGATAAAGATAGCTTTGAGTGGTGAAAATTTGATAATTTTGAAATAAAAAGTAGATTTTGGGATAGAACGTATTTTTCAGATGAATTCTGGAGCTTTTAGGTGTTGACTGCCGCGTGAATTTTTGTACTGTTTCTTTTTGAAACATTATATTTGTGGGAATTGTTCAAATTCGTTTCTTAGAAAATTTCTTAGAATTTATATTGCTATATTTGTAAAATTTATATTTTTCCCTCAGAAAATTTCTTAAAATTTGTAGGTTCTGCGATAGAACGCATTTTTTCGGAGAATTTTGAAAGTGTTGGGTGCTGACTGCCTTGTGAATTTTTGTACAGTTTCTCTTCGAAAAATTAAATTTCTAGAAATTTTCACGAATTCCTTTCTTAGAAAATTTTTACAATTCACACTACTCCCTTAGAAAATTTCTTAAAATTTGTAGATTTTGCGATAGAACTTTTTTTTTGGACGAATTCTGGAAGTGGGTGGTGACTACGGCATGAAATTCCGTAGAATTTTTTTTTTTTTAAATTTATATTTGTAGGAATCTTCACAAATTCCTATCTCAGAAAATTTCTTAAAATTTACATTTCTATATTTAAAAAATTTACATTTCTTCCTTAGAAAATTTCTTAAATTTGTAACTCAGCGAAAAATAGTTGCATTTCCACCTTAGAAAATTCTGGAGGAATGATCACACAAAACTTCCAATTTCCTGCACCTTTAAAGCAACATATTTCCTTACAAACAGTAGAGTAAGAAAAGTCACCATTGACATTTGTCCTCATGCGTAATTTAACTTGAAAAAAACATTCCCAATGATTCATAAACAACAAGGTAGTCAGCGGCGTTAAAGATCCAACATCAGCGTCAAACTTCCTGCTACTTTTCCGTCTCGCAGACGTTCGTCTTCCCCGAAAAACTCGTTCTTCGCGTGCTGCGAAAAATTGGCAATGTACTCACTTGAGAAAAAGTTTCTTGAAAGAACGACCGTCCATCTGCGGTGGCGTCTCGACGCCGGCTATGTCGAGGAACGTCGGCGCCAAGTCGATGTTCAAAACTATGTCATCTACTCTGCAACGTTATAGGGATGCTTTATTGTAACTCAATATCGGAACTCACCCCCGCGACATATTTATTAGTTCGAAAAGTCGCAGTTATCGCGGAAAGCTACTTTATCTCGTCCATTAAGGTCAGGAAGGAGATGACTTTCCTCATATTTTTCTTGATATTCCTTTAGAAATAATGTTCGACGCTTAAATCGTGCCACGGTTGCATTTTTGGAAAAGAGGACACTGTGCTCTCTCAATAGAAAACAAATTTGAAGATTTTAAATGTATGTTGTAAATTGAGATTTGATTTATTAATAGTAGATCTACCGTTGTTAAATCGATTATATTTAAATATATTAACACTTTACCGACCGGTATTTTTTTAACATCCTACCCCCTTCTGCATCGATCACTTGGTCACAAACAATTCCTTGATACAGATATCTATTCGAAAATTACAAATTCTCGTCACTGAGTCCTTAACACAGGTAACCGCAATGATAAATGATAATTTATTAATTGGTGTGGCAACCAATTAATGAGTTAAAAGTTCAAAGGCGTTGGGGCCGAAAAGCCTATTAATAGGCTTCCGGTCGGTAAAGTGTTAATAAGTTCTTTGACAAAACAGGTATCGTGAGGTGAAACAAATGGTTCATTTAGTAATTCATTTTTTTCTAAAGGACGATTTTTTATAGATATTTAATGTATGACTCTTCATACATTATTTATACATATATAATGGAGAATTTTTGTAAAAGGATAGAAACTAGTCAAAATGATTGCCTTGATAGTTCTGGTGTTAGAAGTATAATGCTGTGATAGTCGCTTTGATAACGCAACAACTGACACGAAATTACAATAGCTTTGATTTTCTACAAATTCTTGAAAACACAGTCCAAAACTATTACAGTGTCCTCAAAAATTATCAAATTATTATTATTACATATTGTTAGCAATATTTCAACGATCTAAATAATAAGAATATGTTTTAGAAAAATTCATATTAATTATTTCTGAATACAATTGGCCCTTTATTAATATTCAGACAGGAAGAAATGCGGTTTAGAAGCAGCTAAAAATGATGTGAAGAAATGTTCCCATAGAATTTCTGCCAAAATTGACAAACGAAAAAAAAAATGGACTTTACGTGCGGAGTAAAATTCTTCGTCGTAATTTTCTGTCCATTTCTTAAGCGGTCCTTTATCCATCAACGATCTCTCGTCTAAGTTGACTTTGACTTTTACTTAACCCACTTTACTTCCATTTTTCCTTTCCTACTGCAATTTACCGTGCGTCATTCGAGCAGTTAAAATCGCTTGCCTGCGAAAACTTCTCCCGACACACATTTCCGTGTTTTTGTTTGGTACACACGGTCTGGCGCAAATTCAAGCGATAAATTGTTTTGCAAAATACCCCGCGCCGAACTCAACATACGCCCGCGAATTTCGTTTTGTTAATGGCAAACGTGAAGCGATCGCAATTAATATTCCACGTACTTTATAATTAAAATTTTGAGAAACCTTTTGTTAAATTTAAACGCACCCCTCTGGGTCTCCCAACTACGTGACTTTTCTTCTATATTTTTTTTAAAGAGGAAATTTAAAAGTAAACATTGCCTTTTCACCGATTTTAATCTTTGCTTCGAGATATTTAAATATTTAACCAACTATCAACTTTATTGAAGGGTGAAATTTTTAATCATTTCGAAAATGTACATTAGTGCGATACAAAAGATACAGTGAGTCAAATTTTGAAAATTATTGTCATAGACTGGTCTCAGAATTACTTATTAATATTTAGCCAACTATCAACTTTATTGAAGGGTGGAATTTTTAATCATTTCGAAAATGTACATTAGTGCGATACAAAAGATACACAATTTTTGAAAATTAGTGTCATAGACTAGTCTCAAAATTACTTATTCATCGTTTGGAAATATTTGAACTTTTGCTTGGGGGTGCGCGCAAAGTTCTGCACAATAAAGTAACCCAACACTCTACCAAAGGGTTCAATTTTGTACAATTTCTATAAAAAAGCTCTATTAGAGTGTAATTTACACTTTTACAATCCGAAATAAGCGATAACTTCAGCTCTTCAAATTTTCAACTTCGACGACTCTCGTAATGATCGACACAGTCATCATTTGCAACCGTGCAATAAAAACCTATCGGTATCGCGGATGGATCTTACAAAGAAATAATTTATCGATCACCGTAAACCCAACGAAAGCAGCATGAATAATTCTCTCGACCCTATTTGGCACACATGATCCATTTATAACTGTTACGCCTACCAAACGCGATACACGCGACCGTAAAACTGTTAAAATCCCACTTGCCAGGGCGAAAGAATACACACGGAAGTGGCACGCGAAGGAACATTAATCTAACGGGGATATGTTTATAAGAGATATCCTTGTACTTCAATTTATACGTCGAGTCGCTGTAAGTTCACGTTCACACGGTAGTTTGGCAATGTAAACCGGCGGGTTGTCTCAGTTACAAGTCCGTTTTTTCGTCGCGCTACTCGCGAAGATAATTTATCGCTTTGCAGGGCACTCCTCGTAGTGCCGGACTAAGAAACCATAATTCCAGGAGGCGGTTGGATAACTGCCGGTTACATGCAGCTGCTCTATTAATTTGCGAGAAATCTTGCAAGGGATGAGGGATGAAGCGAATACTTACTAGGGTAATTATCATACCTAGGCGCCAGTAAATGAAGTTTTGTCTCTAGAGAAACGTATGTTGGTTCACAGTTAGCCCTAAATTGATCCATATTTTCTAATTGACAATAATTTTCATCCAACCCCCTCTTAACCCCTTGACTACGGCAGACTTTGTGACGCACAGGCCATACCATACGGCAGAAGTTATGATCTACATACACCGAGAACGAAAAGTTTTTTGGTAGGGATGTTTTTTTTTGTGAAAACATCTTTCAATAATCAAAAACCTGAATTTCACTACGATACAACAATATTATCTTTTTACCTGAACAGAATTACTATAAATATTACAAACATAAAAGTGCTTTCCGTGTCAGAAAGCTAAACTGCATGAAGCACCTATAGGCGCTCTCAGTGTCACAAACGCAAAATTTCTAAGCACCTACAGGTGCTCACAGTAGCGAAAGGGTTAAACTATGTGCATACATTCAAATACCTATGAAGTTACTTCCATCCAAGAAGCTTACTCATCACCGAATGTGATCAAAGTGTGTTATAAATTTTTTATCGTGCTGTTAGACACCGATTTAATTTATTATAGACATATATTACTGAACGTGATTCAGGGTCCAAAGGAGAACTGCTACTTATCTCCGATTCCGTCATCCCTTTTTTCTTCAAAATATGTTTTGAAGACCTTTATTCCTAACGAAAGTGACAGGAAAAGCGACCGCTCTTTTTATTCACAAGAAATCGGAGTCATCCCACCACCCTGTCGAAAAACCCTTAAAAGGTCAGCCTTGTTTAGGGTAAGGGAGAAGAGAATAATTTAACAATTAATGCTTTATGCTGATACTTTATAATTTCACACAAAGGACCGATTTCCTTAGCTCTTAAATTTGGATTGAGCCTCTTCTTTGACTCTCACCTTCTGACCCTTTTGACTTTCACACACATATATCCATTCTCGGAACATACAAACATCTCTAGCACACCTTCCTCTTACTTTTTCAAACGATGTCATTCAGCTAGACTTCTTTCAGTCACTTCATTCATTCAGGCATTCTTAATTGTTATAACAACCCCCTACACTTGTTTCTAAATCAAAGAATTGTCCAAAAATCGCTGACAGTTCGCATCTTGCAACGACATATCTTAAGTTTGTCAAAACTCCTGTGGCTTCAAAAATAAAGTGTTATAAACCACAACTGAGAGTACAAAATTGCCATCTTAAAAACGCTACAAAAAGATACCACAAAATACTCATGTTTCGATGCAATTACTTAAAATCATTGAAATAACTCAATGCAATTCCAACTGTTGCCTCGAAATTAAATAATCCATTCCCTCGACGTTAACAGTTCTTACAAGATATCCCATAATTTCTACCACGTCCCAAATGGACCGGGAGAAAATTCTCTCCAATTAATTCCCCTCAATCATTACGAAACCGAAGAAACAACACGGACATCCCAGAAGGCTTACGAAACCCCATTAATTTTGCAACACGATAATCGTTATGTACCGTATTCCCGGCAGCGCGATATTTTCACGCTCGTCCGATGAAATTATCGCGTACCTTTCGCTCTTTCCCCGGTGAATTTACGAGACATCTTCCTCGCACGGAAGACCGGTACACTCCGACTTGTAATTTACAAGTACCTGCTTGGAAAGCGATTTATCCACAGCAGGAAAATTATCTTGCAACGTCGATTCGTAACGCGGACTCTGTATCCTCATGACCTCCCTGTTTAATTGTGTCGACGAATCTACAGAGGCTAGATCGTGCGCTTCCAATTCACGCCGCGTCATCGTGCACTTTTTTAACCACGGCTGACGAATTAATTTGGCTAAATTCGAGTGACAGACTCGAAGAGGAGAAACGGTACACGCAAAAGACGGTGGTTCGTGCATCGTGCTGTTATTTTTAAACGGCGTCCAGACGCTCCTTCTCGAGGAGGAGTGTCACGGAAAGGACAGGTTTTCAGCGAATGTTATTCGCAAAATTATAGATTGTTACGTTTTCAAGTCTTTCTTTTTATTTTGGACTAGCTGAAAGTTCCCATGCTTCGCTACGATTTAATCGAAAGTAAAAAAAAAAACCTTAAAATTTCGAATTTTGAAAAATCCTTTCTTAGTGGGTGCTAATACCCTAGAAGGGACGCTCATGCAAAATTTCAAGTTTTTAGGTCAAGTATTTTCGGCTCTGCGTTGATGAGTTTGGCCCATACTTTAACCCCCCAAAACCCCCCCTAAAATTTCGAATTTTTCAAAACCCTTTCTTATTGAGCACCTAAGACCCAAGGGGAAGGTATGTTCCAAATTTCATTGTAATCCGTTCTGTGGTTTTTGAGATTTCGTGATGAGTGGATGAATGAGTCAGTCAGTCAGTGGTATTTCAGCTTTATATAATAGAAGATTGAGGGTAGTTTGAAACTTGGACCTAATAATTGAGATTTTTAGCAGTTAACCCTTTGCGCTCCGAATTATTTTATTAACTTTTTGTCAGATAAGCAAATATAATCTCGGAAAATTGTCTGCCGTTGATTATTCGTTTTTATTTAATACTGGGAACAATTGTAGATACTGCGGTGTATTCCTGTTGAAATGCAAAATTATTGTTGATTTCGAAAAGTCGATAATTAGTATATGAAATATTAAGTGTCAGAAAAAGCTGTGTCGAGTGTAGCTCGACATAGGAGTGCAAAGGGTTAAGATGTTGAATGTCATAAAGGTGACGTCGCCATTGAATTCAATGAAAAATGTTATGTTTAAATTGCGATATTTATGAATTTTCAAGCACATTGAATATTTAAGAAATGACGTTAAGAAGATAAAGGTGTGTTGTATATATTTCTATCGGTGTCTTTAAAGTTTCTGCTTTGTAAAGATTTGAGTAGATAGAAAAGTTTCACTTTAGTACAAGTGACGAAACTAGCGAAATATCGGTGGTGTTTAACGCATTGATTCTCCTTTTATCAAAACTTTCAACTGGCACTTTGTAAAATACACTAATGATATTATAATATTTTCCTATTATAAACCTATTATATAATATTAATTAATTGTAAAATATTATAATAGATGTATAATAGGAACCACTGGTACTGATAATATTTAACTCCTGTCATTATGTTAATTATTCTTCTCTAATTAAGATTACAATAGTAACTTTGCCTAGGTGATACTGTCGAAAGTAGTTTCCGAACCACCGAGGCTATGATATATAAAGTAATAACGTAAAAAAGCTTTAAGAATTCTAAATTTGTTTTTCTTTAACTATTAATTAGTTGAGAAACTAAATTGATAAAGTTCTGTGAATAAATGCAAGCTATATGCGGAAATTTATGAAATATCGAGGAACTTACACAGATCCAGGTTCTATGCCGGGTCCCCTAATGAGGAACGGTACCCTGACGTCGAACTCAAACGGGAAGCTCTTTCCCTTTATGAGACCGAATTGTCCCAAATGATAGCCATGGTCTGACGTGTATATGATGTACGTGTTGTCCAGTTCCCCTAAGTCCTTCAGTTCTTGATAGATCTGTTCGAGGAAGGTGATAAAAATAACTCGTCGCTTCGGTGACACACAGCTCCGGAAAACTTTAATTGCCACCGTTTCCCCTAAGACTTACAATTTTGGATGACTTGCACCAAGGTCATAATGCATTAAATAATAATTTAGGAGAAGTAATTGAGATTTGAACTTCGCTCCATTAACCAGTTAATTGTGTTTGACGAGTATACTCGTCATGCATAAAACCTACCACTGGTTATTTAAATTGTAATTTTGACGAAAATTAAAATATATTCGTAAATTTCAAGATGTTTGGAATATTATGAGGCCATGCCGAAATAAACCGAATAACTAAAGGGTATAAATAATTTGAAATAGATTTATGCTCATCTCTCGATTTTCGTGACCCAAAATTCAAGAAAATGTTCGCCCCAGTTAACTGGTTAAGTGGCGATCTTAAACTTTATACCCATCGTAGCTTTCGATGTCGAAATTACCCTGAACGATTGCAGCGCGTGGCAGAAGGCTTAATTGTTACGTGACTGCTAAAATACTGTTAAATGAATGAATCACACGTACCCTGTCTACAGCATCGTCGACGCTCTGCAGAGTTTGGAGCCTCTTGGTCATCAGAAGATCCGTAAATTGCTTGTGAATTGGCTGCATCTTCTGAGTCACCTGAAGGATCCATTGTTTATCAGGATTCGGTGCATAGTCGTACGCAGGAGTGCTGAAACAGAAAATTATGGCGATTAGAATAAGTAATAATTATCGATAAATTATAATGAGTCTCTTGAACAATTTTTGAGATTCTATTTTAACACTGTTTCTACCAAGAGGTGTCAAAAGACACCATCCAAATTTTAACTTTTTTATTCTCTAAGTAGAATCATTTCTCCAGAATTAATTTTTGGACTTTTCATACAGTAGTTGTTAAATTAATTCAGCAATATCGTTTTCCACCAGCACATCCTAGATCTAAAAATGTGCATATGGTATACTTATTTCTACCATGAGAATCCCTATTTCAGTTGTAACAGAAAATACAGGAGTTACGGGATAACTTTGATATTCGCTTATTTCCCGCCATATTACATTTCAGCGTACACCGCTGAAGTGACTTTACAACAAGCTGAACACCGCTGCTAAAATTTGCAAGTCGATTAAATAATTTCTAATAAATACACATCAATGTATCAATAAATATATTCCTCAAATTATCTACATTTAACTGATCATTTGAAAGCTCAACAGTTTTGGCAATTATTTGCATTCAAACGAAAAGGTGTCAAAAGACACCTTTTGGTCGAAATAGGTATACAGAAAATCGTGGTTGAAATAGTGTTAAGAAAGTAGCCAGCTTTCAAAGACAGTGTGTATAAATGTTCTACAGTCATTAATTTATTACAAAAAGATTCTATCTGCTATTTTTCCCACTAACTATTTTATTTGTAAATATTCCACAACTATTAGAAATCGTGTTTTAGTAACACTTTCAAGTTTAGCATCTGTTTGAAGCCACGAGTTCCGCATCATCGAGGCCATTATATGCATGGTATACGTTAGAAGTTACGCCTGCACTAAAGTCTGCTCGGACAGTCAGACACTAATGAGAATTAGCGAAACTTGTTTTAATTATGCGCAAATTAAAACGGCCAGCATACCACACGGTCGATGGAGGTTGAAAGACATTTAATCGAGGCGACACGTTGTGCAGCACAACGACCGTAGGATTATTCGACATTGACAAATTGTTGGGAACATTAACGAGGAAATACTTGAAAAAGAATTTGTTTCGATTTTTAGGAAGTAAATTTTGAAATGCTCTGTATATCTGGAGGAAAGGTATAATATATTTTATCCTTTGAATGATCTACAAAGGTATAAAGTAACCTCGTGGCTCGAGCGCTCGTTAAAAAATTAACTAGATCATCCAATCGACTTATCTACAATCACGCTCCTCCCTTCGACAAACGGGGTCTGAAACAGTTTCTATGCTTTAGCGACTGACTAATCATTAGTTCCAACTGGAGTCCTCTCGTATCGAAGAGGGACCTCTCAGCCGATTAGATCACGCTCGTAAGCGCCGAGGGTGTCTCGAGGAGTGACGCGGAATTAGGAGAGTACGCGCATAGTTTGTCCGCGGAATTCGAGTCAGCTAGGCGGAAGTGAATTAATTTTGAGTACCAAGAGTTCGTCGATGCAATGAGAAGGTGAATCTGGGAATTCTCGGATACATTCTCGTTCTCTGATTCTGTCTCTGTTCTTTTCGTGTCTCTCTGTCTTTCTCTGCGTTTCGCTCTGATCTCTTCATCCCTTTCTGTTCTTCCCAACGATCTTCTTCAACCCTACCTTTTTGTCTTTTCTTATTTCTCTCTGCTTGTTGCCCACTCAATTTTTCTTCTCTGTGTGGTTCTCTCTCTCCTGTTTCTCCTCTTGATCCTTTGATTTCTCTGTTCTCTTCTCCATTCTTCCTGCAATTTCTTGTTTTCTCTGCTTTCTTTCTACGTCTACTTTCCGATAACTCTATACCTCGCTGTCTCTTTCCTATCTTACTTCTCTTTTCTCTTTTCCTTTTATAATTTGTATTTTTCCTTCTCTACTGATTTTGCAAATCGTTCTTTGTTGATTCTGCAATCTCTCTCGCCATTACTCTACCTCCATTTTAACTTTGTTTTCTGCTTTCTTTCTTTCTTGTTAACTCTCCTCTACTGCTCTTCTTTCTTCTTCATTCTTCCTACAATTTTTCTCTTTCTTTCTCTGTTTTCTTTCCACCTGTGCTTTTCTGATTTCTCTCTTCCGTGCTCTGTCTTTCCTATTTCATCTCCCTCTTCTCTTTTCGTACTATGATTTTTATTTTTCTTCCTCTGTTAGTTCTCTAATCTTCCTTTTTACTTCTCTGCCTTCTTTCTATCTCTGTTTTCTGCTTTCTTTCGTTTTTGCTCACTCTCTCCCATTCTTCCTTTTTCTTTTGCATTCCTCCTACAATATTTATCTTTCTTTCTCAGTTTTCTTTCCACTTGCTCTTTCTGATTTCTCTCTTCCTGCTTTCTCCTTCCCATCACACCTCTCTCTTCTCTTTATCTTCTATAATCTTTATTTTTTTCTCTGTTAATTCTGTAATCCTCCTTTTTCCATTCTCCTCTCTCTTCTCCATTTAGTCTGCAAGTTTTCTCTATCCTTTTCTATGTTTCTCAGTTTTCTTTCCACCTGTGTTTTCTTATTTCTCTCCCCCTTGCTTCCTTTTCTACTTTATCACTCTCTTCGCTTTTCCTACTGTAATTTTTATCTCTCTACCTGGCTCAGTCTCTTCTATCTCCCTCCTCTCTCTTTCGGTTTATCCACTCTCTTCTCTTTCCTCCTTGCTTCATTTTCTACTTGATCTCTCTCTTCACTTTTCCTACTGTAATTTTTATCTCTCTACCTGGTTCAGTCTCTTCTATCTCCCTCCTCTCTCTTTCGTTTCATCCATTCTCTTCTCTTTCCTCCTGCAATCTTTTTCTTCCTTTCTCTGCCCTCTTTCTGTCTCGACCATCTGCTTAGTCTTCTATCTCTTTCACCCCTTTCTCTCTTCAACCATCCATCTATCTGTCTATGCATCTACCTATCTATCCAGCTACCTCTCCGCTCCATCTCTCTCTATTCGACTCTCCACCAATTACGCGAGACACGAAATTACGGGTAATTGGCCCTTCACCTTCCTCCGCGTCCTTCAGGAGTGCTCAACTCGGACTCATAGGATCTCCGCTTTATTGGTGGACCTTCGTTGTTCGGGATACGCAGCCCAGGAACAGGTTTACTGCAACGTCCGTTCTGAATTTCATAGAGAACAGGGCGGAGCGTCGGGATATCCAAGCGATCCGATGAAAAATTTCAACCACCCGGCTTACATACACGACACGCACATGAAAACTTGAAGATATCAGCAATGGAATTTACATTTTCTACGTTAACAACCTCGCTAACTTTTACATAATACGACCAACAAGTCTAAGTCGCATAGAATTCTTTCCTCATTTTCTTTCTTACATTTTATGAACTTTAAGAGTATGTTCTTTAACGACAAACTAAAGACTGTGAGGAGAATCTACGGTCGGTGAAGTGTTGAGACTATCAGCAGGAGCTTGACTATGGTATAAAGTTAAAAGACTTTAACTTCCAATTAGTAGATGCGAGTTCAAATTTGTTTTCACCTTTGGAAAGTTTTTCCTACGTGTTAAAAATACCATAACCTTGGAATTCTAGAAACCACTTAAGCCAGAGCATTTTAGGAAAAAGGACCATGGCGGTCAAAGTCAAAAAGGACTATCGGCAGAGCAGAAATAACCGCGCGCCAATCTTTCGTTCCTTTCCGTATTATTCCTCAGTTTTAACAAGTATAGTGCAAATACAATACCGAAAGGAGAGAATGCACAAAGTCAATACTCCAAATATCCTCTCCAGTGAGAAAGGCAGTCAAAATTTCATATCTACAGATATTTGCACACCGAAACCAGTAACTGCAGAGAAATCGTCAACTCGCCAAGCGACGTTGAAGGTCTAACTGGAGGGAAGAAAGAAAAAAAGGGAATAAGTACTTTCCAAATAACAAACGAGGCCCGTCAAAAGTAAAAAAGGTCCCCGAGCGAGGAACGAAAACGAGTCAAAAAGCGCGAGCCACCGGAAAAGAGGAAGCTGGAAGGGCGAAGAGAGCCATGGCTCGTGTTAATTTCACCAGATGGCCTTTTCGTTTCCTCTGCTCCGTGCTGGCATAAAGCCTCGTTGCTTTATGCAAATTTAAAATAAAGCGCGCAATCCGTCGTTCGTCTCGCGTCGCTCTCGAAGAATGCTCTCTCTCTTCTTCTTTCTTTCTTCCATTTTCTCTTTCTTCTGTTCTTGTTCTCTTCGTCTCTACCGACGCTCCCTTATGTACCAACGCATTTCGTCTGGACTTCTTAATTGCGGCTTATTCTGCACAGTGCACCTCGCCTCGCCACGGCCACTTAACTTTCCCGCGAGACGCTCCGCGATTATATTTGCACTCAGACCCGCGCGGACCGTCTGCGTTCCATCTCTTGCTGCATCGAATTCTCATTTAGAATCGAGTTCGATGCGCCTGTTTGGACTACGTGTTTGCAAGGGACACTTCAGAGGGCAGAAGTTTGGTAGGGTGACTTTAACCCCTTGCCGTATGATTCCTTTGGAGAACAATGTTGGAGAAAAAGTTTCTTGGTTTTTTAACGCAAAGTGAAAGAATTTTTTTGCAAAGAAATCACAGGAATATTGCACTGATGGCTTTGTTTTAAGGATAGACACAGATGGATGAACGAAATGGTATTCTTCGACAACCTCAAGGAGTCTCCTGAGCGGCGGAGCTTCTCGGTAAAGACCGCCTATTCGCACCGTTTTTTTTTTTTTTATTTAATCCACCGTGCTCAGCCTCCTGAAGGAGGCACTTGACAAAGTCGTAACATTGAAATATCTTTATTAAAATATCTTGACGCCTGGCGAATCAGATCCTGCCGAAACAGGCTTACCTCCGAGGAGACTTCTTGAGGTTATCGCATTATATCTGTTTGGTTTCCCCATTTCTGACAGGTTGCTTGATTGCAAATATTTTCTTGGTACTGATATCTGTTTGAAAATTACAAATTTTCTGAGTCTTTGGCACAGTAGACCGCACTGATATATAACAATTTATTAAATGCTGTGGTAATTGATTAATTTAAAATTTCTTATTTTATTTTATTTTATTATTGTATTTTACTTAACCGTTTTAATGCCGGGAGGGTTTTAAAAAAATTACTTTGAAAGAAGCCAAAAGCCACTTTTGCGCTCTTGAGATTTTATTTCAAAATAAGCTAAAGTTGGTGTTTTATTTTATGTAGTGCACAAGAACAATCTTCTCGTGCTTGTATCCTAATTTGGAATTACTTTATATTATAAAAGAGAAACCTGATGCATTCTTAACGAAGTCTTCCTTCGATTGTCAACATTGAAAAAATGTCCTGGGATTTTTTGACACAAAAACTGAAGAGCGCAAAAGTGACTCGTGGTACGCAAACGGTTAAATTTATTATCTTATTTCTAATTGATTAAATTAAAATTTCTAATGTTTTATGACACTCTGCTATTTTAATGTGCCCGCAGATTTTTGAACGGTCCAGAGATTTGGTATATCTTATATATCCGATTATTTTGTACTCTTTTGGCAAATTGATACACATTTATGTCGCTAAGTATTTGTCATAAGAATATTCAAAGCTACTTTGTTTTAATAAAGTAGGAAGAAGTCTCGAGTAGTCGGTTTGCCAAATACGAGATAGCTCATTACCTGTACGCAAAGTGTTAATAGGCTACCGGTCTGTAAAGTGTTAATACACTTAACTCCTTGAGCTACAATAATTAGAGATAGTGATACTATCAGTGGTAGGGATACTGACAATAATAGTGAAACTCGTGGTAAATGGAATAGGAAATTTTAAAATTTCGTGAATTTCAATCAAATTGAAGGTATTTTAACGACAGGCGATAGAAATATTTCTATGATATTGCTATTACATTAAAGTATACGGTATATCAAGAGTTTGAGCACCCCTTGTTTGAAGTTTCTACTTTGAAATTGATCTATTGTGATCGTGAGAGAGATTTTTTGTGAAAAATTTTTGAACGATTTGTGTAAGTGTATGTGTAAAGCGTAAGTCGCATTTAGGAATATTGAACTGACGTTTCAATAACGTTCCAGCTGATTAGAGGCGTTAGTGGCACGTTGTTGCAGGTAACTTTGACAGAAACGGAGCCAGAGTAAACGTTAATGCCGGGTCGTTGTTGTTTCATCAGACTTTGAGTTATAGCCTGACATCAATCCCAATTTACTGAAGTTAACTTCGTCACGAAGATAATAGATACTGCGAGGATGCTTACTCAAACCTGACGAAGGTAGCTGCAATTACACGATATCAGTGTCTACTCTGACTTTAATGAATCCAAGTGAAAGGACAATGTATCACTATCTACTTTATCAAATCTGGCAATACTAACGGAACATCGATCCTACTCAATTTAATTTTTTCTCAGCATAATTTCATTAGGATCTCGAAACATACCACATTAATCATCGGTTCTTCCATCAATGAACTTTCAACCCTCCAGTTGCAACCTGCACATAACTTACTTCAACAACTAATAAAATCAGCAATAACTCCCACATATTTTTAACACTAAACGTACCAATAGTTTTTCTTAAAGACAAATTTACTTTGAAAAGAGGTCACATGATCTCTCTGTGATAGCTTTAGTGTTAAACACAAAAGAAGAACTATTTATTTTTAAACTCCAAGGAAACAAACAATCCCAACTTAGTTGCACCAACATCAATGACCCCGAATCAACTTCAAACTCTTCAATTAAATCGCAATATCGACGATATCTTCACAGACGACGAACGACAATAGTCCAAAGTCACCTTTAACCCTTTGAAAACGACACAGGCATATATGCGGTCACAGAAGAAATCTAATTGCAGTTTATCATTAGACGTATACACGATTACAAAAATTGAAATATAACCGTTGCAATATCATTACCCAAAAAGTAATTTGTAACTTCTATACATTAACAATACGACTTTCTTATAAAAAGATAGTTTTCCATCGCCAAATAAATGATTATCTCACAAACCTCAAAAAAGTCTCCGTTCTCAAAGGGTTAATTTAAGATCGCAAGAACACGCGGGCGATTCTCCTCGAGATAATCCCCCGAGAGGGAGTGGATTTAAAAGCGATTTCAGGAGCTTTTTCCCGGCCACACGTGGATTCGCGACGCCCGCCGATAATTGCCGTATAAATTTCTACGGCTAATTACTCCGGCGATAAATTTCGATTATCTGATCAACCAGGGTTGATACTAGGAGGCAGCACGTTTTGCTGGAATTAAAATGAAGTCCCTGGGGGCCAGTCGAACGTACTCGAGTATTCGATAGTGTGCACTTAATGCCGGTTAAATCACCGATAAAATTGACGCCACTTTGCCCTCGAATTAGTCACGGTGAAAGGTCTGACAAAATATAAATGTTGTACGATAACGATGACAGGGCCGGTTACGTTTAGTCCCGTGGGACTACAGCGGCGAATGCTTCCTACAATGTGGAGGAAAAACTTGGACTGGAGTGATAAGCGGGGCCTATCGGAAAGTAGTGAAAGGCGTGGGCAAACTTGAAGTAGAATGAAGTAGGAAGAAGTAGAAGGAGAGAGCAAAATTGTGACTTTAGTTGGAGAAATCAACCCCTTCACTATTGTAGACTTTGAGCTGCGACGTTTCTTAAAAGCAGGGAAATTTTGATAAAGTTTATTAAAATAATTTAATCATTGGAGTGCTATTACGTTAAATTATTATTAGTATTTTTTTGGAGTGCTATTGCTTACATTAACCCTAGATCACTAACCTTATTTTTCGACGCTTAACACTAACCTTTGTCTTTTCGACTACGGTATTTACAAAAGGGGTTAAAGGGTACTATTTAAATAAAATTTAAACATGTTTTTTTCTATTATTAAAGATAGGTATTTATTTATTACGATAACGTTAACTAATATGGCATACTTATTAAATCCGTGTCGTCGAATCGACGAAGTTTAGTGATCTAGGCTTAAAGCACTACATTAACACGTTAAACGCCACCGGTATTTCGCTAACTTCGTCACTTCTACCGAAGTGAAATTTTTTCTATCAAAATCACATTTTGATAAAGCAGAAACTATAAAGATTCTGATGTATAGATACTCAGCAGACTTTTGTTTTTCTAAAGCCACTATTTAAATATTAAATATATTAGAAAATTCATAAATATCGCAGTTTAAACGTTACATGGAATTTCATTGAATTTAATAGCGCCGGTCACCGGTGAACCCCATAGCAGTCAACGTGTTAAAGTAATATAGTTGACGAATATGAGCCAGGTATATATGGTAAATGGATTAGGAAATATTGAAGTTTTTCTAAAGCTAGAAATTAAAAATTATATTCAAAAACAAAGCGGTTAATTTATTTTCATTCTATTAGTATCAGAAATCACTGGACAATTTTTATTTCTACAATTTAATTCTGAATTGTTGCATATGTAATGAGAGAAGAAATCGTGGGGTAAGGGGTTAAGGAAGTGAGAAAGTGACACGAGGTTTGTTCATGGTGTCTTATTAAACGTTGACCTGATAGTCGGCACTTTCGCTAACGTAAAAGTGTAGAGTAGCTGCTGAAAGCCGTGTCAGGTATTTTTGAAACACCCTGTACAAGTGTCGACTGTAGTTGGATGATAAGAATGACAGGACCGGTTATGTTTAATCCCACGGGACCAAGTGGACGAATGGTTTTCACGTTATGGTGGGAAAACTAAGACTAGACTGATAACGAGGACCTATCGAGAGAGAGTGAAAGGCTTTGCCAAATGTGAAGAAAATTTTAATACTTTTAACATTAGAACTGTCAATTTTAAATCTGTTTAAATACATCAAATGGGTACTTCGGAAAAAGAAAAATGAAGACGTGAAAATACATAATCAAATTTTCTAACAAATAAGTGGAATATTTATTGTATGGCTCCCCCTTCGATTAGAGCAGTTTTCAGAAAATATTTGAAACTGGTAATTTTGACTGGCTTAGTAGTTTTATGTTAAATTAGTCCCGCATACTTCTAATAATTTTTGATAATGATATCAACTTCTTTAAAAATGCAAAACAAATCCCACAATCGCTGACGTGCATAAGGAGTGCTCTTATTCCGCTAAAAGTTTCAGAGAATCATCACACATCGACAGTGTTAAGAGTCAATGGTATCAAACGATAGCCATTACATTGGCAATTAACACAGTCATTGAAACCAGATTACGGAAGATCGACCATAATAATCTTGAAATACCAGCGTAGCACGTGAAAACGCGGACAAACCACCAGTTGATACTCTCCGTTCATAGAATCGTGTCTGGCCACCATTAAAAAGAAATCACGTTTAAAGTGTTATCTACGAGACGATTCAAACGTCGGACGATCTCAGACTTTCAATGGATTTATAGCAATCAATTGACTTTTTATCTGCTCCTCTAACGAACAATAACGATAGTTCTATCGGCAACGAACGACTCACGATCATTACGATGATCGTTCAGCAATTATGTCGGATGTCGAAGTGCAATTCGTTTGATCCGTTTCTCTTTCATACCCAATGGTTCTCCATCCATCCGTTTAACTTTCAATGACGGATCGTTGGTTGTTGGATGGTCCATTTTCGTCTCAAGTGGAATTGTCAGTAAAAAAGAATTATTTTGTGTCAACAAACTTGGAATAATCCGTTGAATATTCAAAAATTCCTGTTAAGAATTTTAATTAAGACATTTTACATTAAAAGCGGATAGCAGTAACCCTTTGCGGTCTGAAGTATTCCTCTAATTTTTTATCAAATGAGTAAAAGTAATTTTGTACAAATTTCCAACTGTTGATTTTTTATATTTAGTCCATGATGAAGTCGACGTTCAAAATTCCGCAGCAGCCAGTGCCATCGTTGAATAAAAATGAAAAATCAACAATTGGAAATTTGCAAAAAGTTAGAGAAATACTTTTGCACAGAGTTCACAGTTTGCATCATACAATATTGAAGAGTGTACATAAACCTTTTTAAAATTCCAATCGTAAAACTGTATCGATAGAAAATTAATTGCACTAAAAATCCACATCAAATACAGCTCAAAATAGTACTGCACTAAAAATAATATAAATATCACATCCCCAACAATCAAAATCCCACGTAAAGCAGCAGCTGCAATGCAGAAAATAAAAACGCCAAAAGGGGACCAAAAAATATTTCAAAGCAGTAATTAAAAATTCGAAATATTCAAATCAAATAAAATTACAAATGATTTTATAATTTATATTTGTTCAATCGTGCACATTTCAATGATATGGTCTCATCACAAGAATCATCTCTGCACCGATGACGGACAGGTAACAGAATTTGAGCTGCAATACAAATAGGTTAATCGACGATCCATTTCGAAAGAATTTTAAGTGGGCACCGTGTCGCAGCGGTTTATGATGTAAATGTCACATTCTCAACGTCGAGATACGAATCACAACCAGTGGCTTTATTTGCTCGACTGCAACGGGCGGAGACCCTCCGTTAGATCACCGTCTCAAAAGACGCAGCAGCTTTTGATCCAAGTCGAACGATCCGTAAATGTCAGCCGCTACAAGTGCACCGGTTGTTTATCAGATATTACATAAAGGAGATAAGAGCGATATCGGAATAATATCGTAAAAGTGGAGCGCGAGTAAGTGGCGTACAAACGAGTTGTAATTTAAGTAACGTCGCTCCTACCTGCCAGGAAGGAATTACGGGAATATCTATTACAAGATCGATACGACGCGTTAGACGTTAAATCGTGGATTATTAAATCGCGATTATTGAGCGAACAATTTACAATCTCCATGATCAGGAAACTTGTGGTTATCCGTCTTGCGTTTCGGTTTCAACGTCATAATATTAATTGCGTGGAAGTTGTGGGGTTGCAGTGGAGATTTCGATCGGTGAGGGGTGAATTGTGATATTTTTGGGGTAGATTCTGTTGGATACTAATAAATGTAGATAAAGTTATTTTATTTGAATTATGAGAATGTCTGGATGTTGCAACCACATGAGACCCGTTCTCGACGTTAATTTTCTCTGAAATTGTTTTTCAGGAGACACTTTTTTGGGTACGAGTAGGACTGGTAGGATGGATATGGTAGAGACTGTATGGATAGGACAGAGAGGAGAGCCAGAACAGGATTAATTAAATAAATTATTTATAGTCTTAGAAATACCATTGTAATATAAATAATGAATGAAGAGTTTGTTAAAACTAAAACACTATTAATCTTTATTAGCCGCTATCTTTGCTGCATTCTTAAAATTTCTCCACTATAGATATTTAACACTGGCGTATCATAATTATAAGTACTTTGATGTGGTATACACCGTCTTGTGCCGCACAGTCAGGTAAGTAATACGAGTAAACGACAAGCTAGAATGACTTGAAATTTGTCTGAGATAGTTTGGTTTCTTTTACTTTCGAGATTGAAAATTTTTTGGAAAACCAGTGTGAACCAAAATATCTCAGACGGATTTTAGATTGGTCTAGCTTGTCGTTTACTCGTATTACTTATCTGACAAGAGGGTGCTAATCATATCAAATAATTTGTAATTATGATACGTTAGTCAAGTACTTGTAGTGGAAGAGTTTTAGGAATGGAACAAAAGTACCTGTTAATAAAGTTTAACAGTGATTTAACAAATTCTTTATTCATTACTTCTACTATATAATATTATTTGTATTATACATCATTGAATGAAGTTGTGTATTTTTAAGACTATAAGTTATTTATTTAATGAAACCAGTTCATGGCTGTCCTTTCTTGACTAATGCACTGTCAGGAATATTAGCTCCTTAGCTTACAACTACGTGTGAGATTCGTCGCGCGGAAAATGGAATAGAAAATTTAGAAATTTTCCAAAAAATATTAAATTGACAATATCAGCCGATCACGAAACGGTCTAATTATTTCTGTACTATTAATATCACGTTGTTATATGAAATAGCAGAAATCAATGAAACCTTTTGACTTCAGGAACTAATTTTGAGCCTTGACACGTCCCATCGGAAAAGAAATCGTAGGTTAAAGGGTTAAACAATTGAGCGAGTACCGCTTTGTCTTATTTTTAAATTTATTGTCCTCTCTCGATCAATATTTTTATATTCGTTTTTATTAGTTAATTCAGATATGAAAAATTGTTAATATCCATCGTACTTTAGCTATCACATATTTCACAAAGATATAAAAAATCCTACAATTTTTACATCCTCATTTCGCAATGCAGCTTTGTGAAAAACACCATGTTTCCAACTTAAACAGCAACTCTCTTTCGAATCCATCATAAAATCTCGTAATTGTGTATGTCGCACGATGCAATAATTTCTCTCGATTAGCTTTTCGAAGGACTACACAGGACAAGAGAATAGCGTGATGTACGAGCACGGAATTAAAAGCCCCGGTTATGGAATTAAAACCCCGTCCGTTGCTGGCGAACCAAATGGCTATGGTGTTCGCGGGCCGTGATACAAGTCGCTTTTAATTATAATTTACGGCGCGACGTTAATACCCGATTTCGCGCGTAAACGGCGAATATTGCGAGAAAGGAGGATCTCGTCGCATTAGCAGAGTTTTCATTTAATCCCATTCCCTCGGGCAATTCTTGAGTTTCTCCGTGCGGAAAACTCGCAACGTTGAGATCCAATGGTGAAGAAGAACTTCTATGAAATTTATAAAGAATATTTATTTAAAATGCTATGAAAGATTTATACAATGATATTTGTCCATGTTTTTCGGGATGTTTTTTTGGCAGCGATTATCGAAGTTTTAGCCAGCATTAAATTGTTTGCGGTGTACAATGGCGAACGATAAATTCTATGGGGTTTTGTACGACGAATCGCGGCGTGAAATATCGGGCGTTTTGTCCCAGTTTATTCCACTTGGAGATCCGGTAATGAATCGTACGCTGTCGCGACTAGAGAGCCGACACTCTTATCCTTTTTCCAGCAAAAAGAGACACCTAACTGCGCTACATTATGTACAATAACGACCTACATAAACCTACGTGACGAAAAGGTAACGAGAGTTGCGATGCTTCATGTTTCACATAGAATTTCTACCTTTCAATCGCTCATCTCTGCTACATTTTTCCTGCACCGTTTAACTCTGCTATTCTCCTCATTTGTATAGGGTGTAAAAAAATTAATGCTCATGGCTTTCAGGGGTTGTTCTACATCTTGGGATCGATAGAAATTTGCGACAAAAAACAACAGCAAAATTCAGGAAAGGGGTAGCAAATTGTTTTTATTGGCTCATCGTAGTCATCTTGTGACGTAGGCAAAATGTATGTACAGGGTGTACAAAAATTCATGACCATTAATTTCAGGAGTTGTTCTGCATCTCTGGATCGACAGAAATTTGCGAAAAAAACCAATCGTAAAATTCAGGAAAGGGGTAGCAAATTGTTTTTATTGGCTCATCGTATTCGTCTTGTTACGTAGGTAAAATGTCTGAGTTTTCTCGCAAATTAACTTTTAATTGGGCCTTCGATTGGATACCCTGTACAGGGTATAAAAAAATTAATGGTCATGGTTTTCATGGGTTGTTCTACACCTCTGCATCGATGGGCATTTGCGCAAAATCACAAGTATTTTTCACATTGCTTGAAAGCCATGACAACTAATTTTTTTACAACCTGTACCTCACATCTGTATTACTCCATGGTGGAACAAAAAGGTTCGCAAATGTTTTTCACAAATCTCCTTCAATGCAAAGGTGTAAAACAATCCCTGAAAGCCATAAACATTAATTCTTTTCAGGGGTTGTTTTATACTTTCGGATTTTGTCATTTTTTTTGTCACCTTTGTCCTTTTTCGCAAATCTCCATCGATCCAAAAGTATAGAACAACCCTTGAATGCCATGACCGTTAATCATTTTTACACCCTGTGCCTTCCATTTGTGTTCCTCCTAGATGAACCAAAAACGTTCACATTTTAAAAAACTTCCAACATCTGAGACAAAGGCCACCTAGGCCCACTTCGAACAGAAAAATATCCTAGGTCTTCTTTAAATAAATTTTACGACTGAAGAGGGTAACATACAGTTACCGAAACGTCTCGCAAAATTTGAACAAGAAGTATATTATTTAAACTCCGGTCGACAAACAGCCGTCCTACATTTAAAAAAAAGTAAAATATACAAATAAGCAAACACAATCCTCATTTCGAGTCATGCTAACCAGAGAAGGACTGCAGAGGTACATCAAAACCTCCATAACTCGAAAAACCCTTAAACCTCACTTAGTAAAAACAATTTCAGTAGTTAATACCAAAAAAAAAAAAACAGAAACGATTGCCAACTTAAATCATAAGCTCCTATTACGACCACTAAAAGGATAACAACGAGCAGCTACACCTAACATTCATCACAATACCTCTGATACAACAATAAGATATCTATCCTGCCTGCAAATGAGCTCTCCAGAAAACTTTCTCCATCCAACTCGCAGTCGAGTACAATAGACAAGGAAGAAAACGTAAGAGCAAAATATCTCGCAGGAGGAAGAGAGAAAGAGTAGCTAGAGAGGAATTTTTCTCGCAGAACGCAGACAGGTGAGCGTAATACCTGCATCGCGGGCCAACACAATGAGGGGCGTTGTCGTTGACGAAAGGGGGTTCGGGGCGTTTCGGGGGTAAGGGGGCGAGGCGAGACTAGCGAAGAGGGGTGCAAGTTTTTCAGTGCTTTTCATCGTGCACACTGCACACTCCGTCTAGGGTACTCCATCACGCGACGATGACACCAGTGGCTGCAGTTATCTATCCGGTTGTCTAGTCTAGAGTGGCTTTCTCTCGTTTTTCGCCTCCACCTTCAGCCAGTCTTTCGTTTTGCACGCCGTTAAACCATCCGTTGGATTCCCTCGAAAGTGACAATTCACAAATACCTTCCTCTCCCATCCCTCTTTTTCGTTTCTCTTTAATTCCACCATGGAATTGCAATACATAGAGCCACTGTCTCGAGAAACGAGAATAAGAGATAAATTCACCGGACGTCGACGTCGAATGGAAGGCTGCATTTGTTCGGAACAATTCTTATTGTCGGGGAAACGCGTGCGATTCGTGACGTTACGTAAAGTGGGAGCAAGTTGCACGTCGTTGGGAATAAAAGTGCAACACTCGCGGGAGAAGGTTCGTATGAACGTGGTTCTCTGCGACCGGAGAAAGCTGTCGGGTGTGCAGAAACACGTGACGATTTATCAATGGATGCTCCAACGACGAAGAGAACAACGGTGTCAGTCAGAGATGTTAGCTGGGTGAGATGAAAATGAGACGTTTCATGACGATAAATCCGAGGGAACAGATTAACCCTTGTACTTGATAACCCGTTTGTGCGAATGACCGTGAAATTTGACAACTTTCTGGCTGTTTTTTATCGAGTCCTATTTATTGGCTTGAAACGAGAGGTGGAATTATTGAGAGACGTGAGATTATAGCAGCTGGTACCAACTTCTTTGATAATTCAGTATTGTGAGCCCGTAGAAATAATTAGTCGAATTTTTCTTTGATGCTGCGTTTATTAAAGCGGAGGAAGATCGTTTTCAATCAGAAGACGGAATGGAAGTGTCGAGATTTTTGGAAGAGCGTTGGGGGTGGACGGAAAATTAGTCGGAGAGAGGGAAGTACGTAGAGGAAAACAAGTAAAGGTTTTAAGAAAAGGAGGAAAGAAGGAAAACGGACAGAGAAGCGATGTAATTTATGGCTGTACCTCGGTAGGGCCCAAGTGCGGGTCTCTGATTTTTCTCTGACCCAAATTCGACAGTTTAGGGAGAGAGTGGGATTTGAATTTCACTGGAACCCTATGCCTTAACTAAATAACTTAAGACGTATCCAACATCAGAAATTGTCAATTGTTCCTAACAAATAAAATTTCTAAATAACAGCTTTCATTAATCTAGGACTTTTCCGATAAAAGCACAATTCGCCCAAAGCGAAAAAACAGGCGCGTCTGGCGTTAATTGAAACAAAAGTACGCGCGTGATCAACGGGCAAACAAAATGGCCAATTCGTGCTAACGAACCGACCCACATTTGAGACTGGAGACTCTATCAACGGAGATCGGTGGGTTGATAGACGGAAAAATAGGTAGATCGATCGATACATAGAGAAATTCATAGATGCACAGATAGAAAATAGATACCTACAAAGATAAGTAGACAAATAGATAAATAAATGGATAGACAGTTAGATACACGATCAGATAAACAGTCACAGTAGGTGATCTCCATATCTGTAGATCTAGAAAGGGAGAAAACGAAACGCAAAGAGAGAAAATCCAAGAAAAAAAAAACATTTCCTATACTTACTGGTGAGTAGTAACGTTGAAGAAAAGATGGGAGAACTGGGGTGCAGAGTCTTCCGGTCCGTGGGGCGCCGGGAAACTTGCTACCAGCATCACCGGTTTCCGGGCGAAATTGTGTTTACTCTGCCTGAGGAAAGCCACGCTGTCGTTCGCTATCAAGTCCGGATAATAATCCTTACTGTACTCGAAGCCGTGCTTTATCTTCTTCCCGTTCATGTTGACGCTGTAGTTGTAGTAGCGCGAATTCATTATGAGGCCACCCCATTCCCGCCATCCCGGCGGTATGTACGAGCCGTTGTACTTGTTCAGATACTTCCCGAAGTACCCTGAAACGTTGAGGAGAGATTGATATCTTCCGATAGTTCCGCGAGAGATATCGATTCTGTGCGATTGTTGAGACTAACTCGGGCAAACTGGCGAAACTCGTTCGGTAAATCAACTCGGTTTTGGGAGAAGCAATATTGCTGGGGATTGAGAGAACTTTGAGGAGATATCGAGTTGTTGGGTAACTTTCAATTTGTCCTTTGCTCTTGATGGTATTTCGATGTTATTAGAACAGCGATATGGATTTTTTGACGAGGTGTTTGTAGAGAAATTGAGGCTGCTGTTGGGAGCTTGTATTAGCTATGAAAGGTGATTGATGTTAACAATTTACCGACCGGTATTTTTTTAACATCCTACCCCCTTCTGATCGATTACTTGGCCACAAATACTTCCTTGATACTGATATTTATTCGAAAATTACTAATTCTCGTCACTGAGTCCTTAACACAGGTTACCGCAATGATAAATGATAATTTATTAATTGTTGTGGCAACCAATTAATAAGTTAAATGTTCAAAGGCGTTGGGTACGAAATGCCTATTAATAGGCTTCCGGTCAGTGAAGTATTAATTAGTTAATGAGGGTTAAGATGTTGTGGTATCTTAGCACCTTGGCGACATTGAAAATCTAGAAGTTTATAGATATTTTTCAATTAGAATATGAGTTATTCCGTGAGAAACTTAATATGATATTAATTTAAATTTAATTAGTAGATTTAAATTAGTAAATTTCAAGTAGAAATTTAATATGGTAGAGTATGCAAAGGTTGATTTCCAGATTTGTAACTAATGCCAAATCTTATATCACTTTTATCTGCTTACACAGCACCTGATCTTATGGTATCAGGATTGGACTAATAGTTCCAAAATACGCATTAATCATTTGTAATAAAATCAATCTTGATATCAATGATACCAACCGAACTAGTATCATAAGTTATTCGTAAGTGATATCTACAATTCTAAGTAAGATCTAGATTTCCGGGAACATTAATCACACAGCATACAAGAAATTAGAGTCAGCAATACATTAAACATCAACAGCTCTTATTAAATACATAAATAATTCTTATATTTTAAATATGAATCTTCCATTCTTAATTTCTTCATTCGACAAAAAGTACCAATGATTCAACGAAAGTGATTATAAGGGGAAAAGAATTCTCACCCTTTTTTCTACTTTTTCGTGAAATCGAGTTCCACTTTTCGATTCCAAGAAGTCGCGATTTTAGGCGAGGGACGAAGTTTGAGAATAACGTGAGTAATGACCACGAGGCGTGGCCGGTATTCGTTATACCTTGGCCGAATGTAAAAACATCTACCCTTGGCTCAACTATCGCAATAATAATTAATGTCCTGCGGACACGCTCGGCTCGTCGCAACGACTGACTCATGCGATAAATCGATTATTTTATCGGTTCGTTTTTTACATCACTCGTCGTAAAATCGTATGATCCGAAAATACTGGAATTTGTAGACAATTTCAAAAGGGAATCACTTGTAACTTATAAAATAATTCAATTTTAGCATTTGGGTCGAAATAGATTCAAATTTGACGTGTTGGGTGACTCTTTACGAAATTCCTTTTATTTTTCTGAAGGATTTGAATTCCGAAAGAGAATGAAATCATGTTTTTTCCCACGAGTACGTTTTCGAGAAGAGAGTCGAAGGAAAGTCCCGAGGCGGGTGTTTTCGTCTCCGGAGGGCTACGATAAATCAAAAAGCAATCCCATTTTCCACTTCCATCCTCAGCTCCTACAGAGGCACGTCGGTCAAGACTCATCCTGCTAAATCCTGAATTATTCATACGAGGAGTATCGAATAATTAATTCAAAAGTACCACGCCGTCCCTTTCGGTCCCTTGGTCGACCGTACAGGGTGGTTCGGAAGTAGGGGGACCAATTTTTCGGTTGCCACGGTGGCCACGGATTTTTGAAAGAAACAGATAGAGAGAGTGATCGATAAATGGGGAAATAGGTAGAGAAATCGATACATAAGTAGAGACACAGATAAAGAGAGTGATCGATAAATGGGGAAATAGGTAGAAAAATCGATAGATAAGTAGAGACACAGATAGAGGAATTGACAAATAGAAAGAGACTTCTATAATTTTTAGAGAAATTGGATCACTTTAGTTCGACACGGATTTTTGAGATAAAGTGATAGCTAGATAAATCGATAACGGAAGCGATAAGTGGATACAGAGATAGACTTATTGATAAATAGATAGCTAGATAGATAGATAGATAGATAGCAAGATGGATAGATAGATAGATAAATAGCAAGATGGGTAGATAGATATATAGATAGCAAGATGGATAGATAGATAGATAGATAAATGGATAGACAGATAGATAGATCGATGAATAGTCTTTCAATTTTTAGAGAAATTGGATCACCTTTTACTTTGAACCTCCCTAAGCTACCGAATTCTCACCCCCTCTATAATTCAGTAGTGTACAAAACATCTATTACAGCATAAAATTTCCATATTTGCAAAAATGGTACAACCCTAAAACGTTTTCCCCATTCAACAGTCCTTTTCTACCCTTCTCCCCATTTCTACCTCCTTCCTGAACCTACTCCAAATTAATCGTCGATAACACTACCTTAAAACTCGTAAAAAAGATAATTCGATACTTTCCAAATCCAGTTCTCAACCCTACAGAAAAATTCCATCCATCAACTTTCATCCCACCCTGTATACCTGTATCCCATCGCCTATGTACCATGGTATCTTCTCTGTATATACACCGAAGCATATTTATAACAGTTGTAAGAGAGGGACTCCGGCCGGGACAACTTTTTGCCGGGGCAGGACCACCGTGCAGGACCAATCGCATTACTCTCGTTTTGCGTTAACCGATGACATCTCAATAAAGCCCGCCCTTGTCTGCTAAATATAAAGAACAGTAAATCTTCTTGGAAAAGAGGCCGCAGCTTGGAGCTAAAAATTCATCGTGTCCTGCGCTTAAAGTTGCCTGATTCGAGACAGATGACGACGATCGTTCCAAAGACATGATTGACGCTAATATTTCCTGACATTAATGCGAGCAACGTTATGCTCTATCTCTACATGATACCTTTTTTATGAACATGATTTTTTTCTATGGAGGAACTGTGCTTTGGATGTGGGACGATTGAGATATTTTTATTCCAGTTAAATTCTTTAGCATTTGGATAAAATTTTATAAATATAATTGCACGTTTGCGATTGGAGGTTGGAAGAACTTTTTAGCATTGTGTTTCAAGCTTTTGTAACGTGATATTCAATTATTTGTTGGAACACGTTGCGATTTAAATTGCGTAGCGTTTGGAGTTGGTGTTTGAGAATTCATAGAAAAATGGCAACGTTGGCAAAACATGCATGAGTGGAGTTTCTCAAAGTCTCTTTTCATCTCGAGAAGAATACTTGTTTGAATATTTTCTTTATAAATAAGAAATTTTCCCTTAGAATCCTTTAACCTCTTGCCTTACAATGACGTGTGGCATACGTGGCATAGTAAATGAAATAAAAAATTTTTAAGTTTTCCAAAAACTATTACATTGAAAATATCAGTAAGCCAGGAGATGTTAACATTAGTTCTATACCGTTAACACTAGAACGACCAAGCAAGTCAAAAAGACTTGCTCACATTTTTTTCCAAAAATTCCCTAAGTTTACAGGAGAGTCCTAGACTAGAAATTCTAAGTTGATCTTATAAAACACAGATTACAAAATCAATCATATTTTCCACCCCTTGATTTCTCTTCTTCCAAGGTTCTTAATTAACATATTTAAATGTAATAAATTTAACGTCAGTCGTTCTAGTGTTAATATTTCGTTAACTCATACCGGGATATCGGAAATCCGTAATAGATTATTATTACAACAATTCATTTTGAGTTACTGCGCCTTCTGTTACAAAAGAAATTGTAATACAAGGGGTTAAAATTGTCCTGACACTTTCGAGGGGACTGTAGAACCGGTAAGTTAAAAAGTGATGCATAAAATTTATAATATGTACGCCTACATTTAAGATAATAAATTACATTGAAAGAAAGAGACGTGGAGTTGAAGAAGAAAATTGTTAAATTGCTCGCAGCCTTTTTACTCAAGGCGGAGAAGCAATCGGAGACTGGGAAGAAAGGTTCTCGAGGATTAATTAGCAGCGTCGCATTAAACTTTCCCCGATGGTCGCGGCGAGATAGCGTCGGGGCAGTTTTTGAAAGCGAGACACGTTTCTCACGGAACAGGTTTAAAGGATCACGCTGATATCGAATTTGCATAAACGGCTGCTCCCTCGGACTCGGCCGGCCGCTTCCACGATTGCGCTTTAATTATCGATAATTTGAGCTTATTGAGCTCCGTGGCGCGAATTCGTTAAACCAACGGCGACACTCGACGTTATCCTCACGCTAATCAAATTAATTGTTTGCCGAACGTTTCCTGACGGCGTAACGATCGCGTAATTCCCTTTGTTTTCGTTGAAATTGTACTTCCATGGGAGCAAGATAACAATTCACTCGAAAAAGTCTTGCGATTCTTGAGCTTGATAATATATTACAGACTTATGGTGGAGTTAAAGGTTTGGACTTGCAATGTGTGTGTTTGCAATTACAGAATTTTTAATCAATTATTATTTAAATCGTAGCTTCTGTGATCTAGAAAATTTATAAAACTGTAAACCTGAGTTGAAATTGGCATTTATAGCTAAAATGTAAAGTAATAAGAAATAAATGGGATCTGCATTGCACTTTTCTATTTATTTATTATGAACTAATATGAAAAATTCATTTCGATACTCTAGCGAACATGGAGTTTAAAGCTCATAATTGTAATTAGTACAATAGGTTCCAGTTCACGTTTCCTTCACCTTTGAAAAACTTTGTAATTATTGTTTAATTTATCATAGCCTTCTTGCTTCGAAAGTACCTAAACGTAGTGATAATTAAAAAATTTTGATAACAGCTACTACGCTTTAGGCGAAGGTAACCTTCTATAGGCCCTTGTGACTCTTAGTTAATGCAAGAAACATCTAACAATAAGCTTCCAATCTTCAAGCTAAATTTTTTAACTTTGCAAAATATTTAACTTTAACTCATGAACATCATGAAATTCTTTACCATCCAATATTTAAAATTCAGGTTTAGTCCATTATTTAAAATAATATTTTCATCATTTTCAAATTGTTCTATTATGAAATTGATATTCGGCTACCACAAAAAATTCGGAGTATAGATGGTTAATACAAAAATTAAAGCTGAAATACGAAAGAAGAACGATAACAGATCAATAAAAGTCCGCCAACACATAGTCCACTTTAAACTGCGATTCTTGACAAGAATGACAATAGTAATTAAATCTGAAATGCAAATACGACAGCAAAAATGCACCATAATGGAATATTGCATTTCCATGTAATGGGGAATTTTAAAACTTCAATATTTCGTGCTTAGTAGATGAAAAGTTGATTTGGGTATTATTCGTGATTTAGCAAGGCCGAGTGTTATTTATAGAGGCCTATACTGAGTGACGTTTTTACAACGAGATTACGCAAGTGTTGTCAATTCTGATTATTTGCGTTTTGATGGATAGTCGGGATTACAGCGTGAATAATTAAATGGCGGTTGCATAGGATCGCTTAGTGGACAGAATAATGGTCTTACGTGTAGAGTAAAATTTGCTTGAATTTCAGGATAATGACAAAATAAGTTAATGAATGATTCGAACGAGTAATGGATTTTCGCTGTGGGATATTAATACGTCAATTGCCATTTTAGTGAACGCTAATCAATGCTGAATTTTCACATTAAAATATATGTAAACGGAGATGTGAATATTTCAATCGTTTATAGGAAACTGACAGCCAGAATATCGTAAATTTTGAAATTATTTAGTGGCATGCAATTTGTTACATTATATTTTATAATACAATCTTTCGAATTGATATTAATATGTTAATATTAGAAGTATAGATGATTAATGAAGACTAATAATTGAACACTAGAACTACCGGCGTTAAACCGATTATATTCCAATAAATTAAATAGATACTTTGGAAAACGAGGGATCAAGATGTGGAAAATATGTTTCATTTGGTAATCTGTGTTTTATAAGATCAACGTAGAATATCTGTTCTATTACCATCCTATAAACTTGTAGGATTTTTAGAAAAAATTGAGAACGAGTCATTTTGACTTGTTTGGTAGTTGTAGTGTTAAAAATATATTTAACGATACTAAGTGCACATTTCAGAAGTAAATAAATGAAATAGATAAGAAACTTGATCGTTTTAATTCTTGAGTTTTACAAGATATACGGAAAAAAGTTAAAGAAACTAAGGTAAAAGTACCAGTAGTTGACACTGTACCAGTAGTTGACACTTCTTCAAAAAATGTAAATAAATCAGGAAACCACAAGTTGGAAAACATTAAATCTTATCAGTTTGTATAGTATCGTCTTTCACCGGCTTAATTGCGAACTATTGCTCATAATCCACCGTTGAGAAGTGTCATACCAACCGGTTAATCAAACCCGTGCTCGACTCTTACGATTTTTGGGTGTTTTCTTATAGGAATCGCTAAGGACTTGGTTGAAATGTAAGCCTTGTAAGTTTGTAATATTTAATCATTGCGGATAAAAAGGTATTCGTTTATGTTGTTTGAATCTTAAAAAAGGGTTTATGTATTAAAATTTGCAACAAAGAATGCTAAATTGCCGAAATTCCCTCTGTGTCAACTATTGGAACTTGTAATTGTCTATTATTCAGTAGTTGACATAGGGAAATATGTTGTATTTCCTTACGAAAAAGAGTTGTTCTGCAAAAGATTTCAGCAAGGGTAAAGTGACCGGAAAAAATGGAAAAGCTAGATTATGAATGGGAAGCTGTGGTGCTTCGTATCAACAAAACCATTAAAATGAGCAGTACCAGAAATATGTATTCAGTTACCGAACTAAGTTAGATTTTTTAAGGAAGTAACTTCTAATTATTAAATATTTTTTTGTAAACTTACTCAAGAATAATCTTTTTTAAACATTCAATAACTTTCTGTATTAATATACTACCAAGCCTAGTTCGTTAATTGGTTTTTCTCCCTGTGTCAACTACTGAAAGAAAAAGATGTCAAGTACTAAATCTTTCGTTTTCGCTGGGTGTCAACTATTGAATCAAATTTTACTCTTAGAAAAAAGGAAAAAAAAAACAATTACAACCGCCAGCAGGAATGAATGCTTGTCGTAATATAATAGAAGAATAGTTTGTGCAGCAACAACTTATCATAAATTTTCCATAAAGTGAACATAGCCTCAGTTATGTAAACAAATAGGAAAAAAATTCCTTAAAGTGTCAACTACTGGTACCTTTACCTTAGTGTTAAAAATTTCTCAAATATTTTTAAAAAATTCAGAATGAGACACTTTGACCAATTTGCTAGATCAAGTATTAAATACTGTATTAATTATGTCACCAATCGAAATGTCAAGTAATAATTATTAAAACTTTACCAACCGAAAGCCGATTAATCGGCTTTTCGGGCCCAAGACTCTTGGACTTTTAACTTATTAATTGGTTACTACGACAATTAATAAATTATTATTTATCAGTGCGGTTAACTGTGTCAAGGACTCCGTGAAGACACTTTGCAATTTTCGAAGAGATATCAGTAACAGCGAAATATTTGCGGACAAGTGGCCGATCAGAAGTGGATAGGATGTTAAAAAAATACCGGTCGGTAAAGTATTAATATATGTCTATAATTCCTTTCTCATAACCAGAATAATAAAAATAAATACATTTTGCAAGTATATACCTCATTCTATTTTTTTCCCGCGCAGTTTCAACATCTCAAGCGTCAAGGAGATATGCAAAACGTATTTAGATTTAAAAACACATTTGCTGAGATATCGGCGAAAAATCGGGCGCTTAATTCACGCCAAGAGAAATATAAGTGGTCGTATTCCGCCAAATATTCAGACATCGTAAACCCGTCGGACGAAGAGTGTTTATCGAACGCAGATTAACGATAATTACGTTTGCCATTCCACCGGGGAAAAAAAAAACAATCGAATATCGATATCCACGATTGTACCTGTTGCTTCAAAACTGCAGAAAGAACTACACTGAAAACGTCCAACAAACATTGAGAGAGACTTGCATAAACAAAAAAGGACATCGAGATAAACCGAAAGAAGAATAGACGCGATAAAAACCACAAAGAATTGCAAAGCAGAAAGAGATAAAACTCCAAACTGGAAAAGAGGTGTCTGAGAGTGTATAAAAGATAAAAACCAGAGACTCCCGGACAAAAAAAACGGACTAAAAACCAAGGTAGAACGAACGAAGAAAAAAAAATACATCAGAGAGTATAATATACGAGATATACAAACGTTCCAAGAACAAAATAAAGACCAGGTGATAAAGAGAGAGCCCAGGGAATAAACACCAAAGGAACATAAACCTGGTGCAATCATAGAGAACTCCAAGTTTCGCTCGGAGAGCAAAGTAGTGAAAATGAATGAGAAGGACGAAGAAAGGGGGGACCGATAAAATATCATAAATGAAAATGCAAAAATAACGATTCGTCCCAATGGTCGTCCCATCGTAAAAAGCCGAGACACGCGGTCGATGGGATGCAGCCGACAAAAGAGGAGGAGAAGGAGGTCGACGAAGAAGGACGAGGGAGGAGCCGCGATATCCTGGCGCCAGTCGCCGCGGAGGATCTTGGTTTCGCTTGGGACAAACAAAACGAAAATGAGACCGTTGCAGCTCTTGTGCATCCCTCGATGCAGACGGAATTGATGCACGGACTGCGGCGGTATTATGTGGGCCACACCGATCGACGGAATCGCGAAAAAGACCCGCGGAGCCGGCGAACCGCGTCGAATCGAGGACGACGTCGAAGGTCGTCTCTTGGCGCGAATTCTGTGAGGACGGGAACGAAAATAATGGACACATTTTGGTGGAATTGGGCGCTGGGAATTTGTGGGTATTTTCTTGTTGTACGTTTTGGTTTATTAACCGTTTGACCTGCGTTTTTTTTTACTGAACGTGCAATAACTCAAAATTAATCCTTTGCGGACGGAGGCATTTTTGAATATCGAGAAACAATCAATTATTTAGCGATGAAAAAACACTTTTTCATCGGAAATACAGTCTGTTAATGTATACAAGTTGAAATTTACTCTTTGTAAAATAATATTTCAACGATTATATTTTAATTTTTCAACTCTAACCGTTTATTTATGCACCGACAAACTATAACCAATTTTTTCTCAGGGCGGATATATTCGCCCGTCGTCCGCAAAGGGTTAATTCCTGAAATCAAAAGTTCTCACTAACTTTTGATACTTCGTATAATTGAATTTAATATTAATAGTATGGAAATAATTAGATAGTACTCGACCGATTAAAATTTTCAATTTAACACGTTGAATGCCAACTGCATTTCGCTAGTTTCACTGTTTCTACTGAAGCGAAATTTTTTCTATTAAATTCACATCTTTATAAAACAGAAACTTTAAAGATACAGATAGATAGGTATTCGGCAGACCTTTATCTTTTAAACGCCAATATTTAAATATACAGTATGTCTGAAAATTCATAAATGTTGCAACTTCAAAGTGACATAAAATTTCATTGAATTCAATAGCGCCGGTCACCGGTGACCCCCACGGCAGTCAACGTGTTAATAGTTTTTGAAAGAGTTCAAAATTTCCTATTCCATTTTCCGCGAGTGTCACACGTTGTTGCCGGCTACAAAGTTGACGTTAGAATTATCAAGGTTTTCAAAATAACTGGTTTCTAATTTTTTCTAAAAAATGGCTAAGTTAGATGTAAGTCTATTTTGTAAACTATAAATTACTGAATTAATTATCTCTTCTACCTGTATCTCACAAAATCTAAATTACTTCGTTCTTCGTCTACTTTATTTCTTGATTTCTCTTTTTCAATAGAACTTGAAAAAATTACTCTGCTGAATTTTTGTCAAGAATTCTCTAACTTTATAGGAAAGTCATGGAGCAAAGATATTCTACGTTGATCATTTAAAAAACAGATTATAGAATATATCACTTTTGATATCTGTTGATTCCTCTTTTTTTAAAGTAATTATTTAACGTATTGAAGTGTAATGGGGTTGCAGCTGGTAGTTCTAGTGTTATGATGTAGCTAGGTAAGAGTTCTTTGGTGAAATCGAAGCAAGTTACTGGATATTTTTTGAGTTTTTAGACACCCCTGTTGAACGATATACAAGTCGATGGAGTTCTATCACAATGGAATTCTTTTTAGTTGGAATGTAGCACGGAGAAGGAACTCTGAAAAGAATTTTCCTTTGTACATTTTCTTAGAATTCCTCAGTATGATGTAACATGTCTTTCAGCTCTGAGAATTCTTACACTTTTGAAAATCAATGTTGTACAGTTTTTCATGAAAAGCAACATTCCTAATGGTTGCGATATTCTTTACAATATAATTTCTCCGTGCTCAGCAAAAACAATGAAATATCTTCTTTCCCACATATCAAAAATTTACAAATAAAATGTAAAAAATTATAATTTCTCCATCCAAAGACAAAAACCTGAAAATTCCTCTACCTTTCAAAATCAGTCCCAGCGAATTTTCTAACAATAAACCTAATTAACCCATCTAATCCACCTCATTTCTTGGAAATTACCTTTTCCACCGATAAACCTCCACCCTCCTCAAAATATCCGAGAACCTCCATTTTTTCCTTTTCAGAAATTAGCGAATTAAATTTAAAAAATATAAATTTACCCGTAGAAGCAACGAAATGAATCGAATTGGCTCTAATAGAAGCGAAAGGGGTGAAGGTGAGGGTTGAAATTGTTGCAGCACAACGACGTACCATCATTGAAGCAGACTGTAGATCGCCTGGCGTACCTCGCATGCACCGCATTGCGCGATAAGAATCTAATTGATATTTACGGCTGCCCTAGTGCATCCAGGTATTTTTAGGCTGGCGCTAAGTCAGCGCCATGTTAAGTGCACTTGAAGAGAACGCGATCGTAGCAACGACCCGAGGAAAGCCTCATCGAGCAAATCGAACGAAAGTTTTCCTGCAGCGTCGTCGAAAGTTTTTTTTTACATTACAATACAACTGATTGAGTTTCTTAAAAGACTATAATAAAATAGTGCAGTGCCTTTTTCTGCATTTCCCAAACAATACAGCAGTGTCTCTGAATTGGAGAACGTTAAGACATGCAACTTCCTAGCAACTGATCCCTAAGACAATCAAACAATTTTAACAAATCGTTTTGCTATTGAAACTGATTTGTTAAAACTGAATTGTTACCTATCAAAGACAGGCAAAAACATCAGAGACCACTTCGTTTAACCCTTTGAGGACGACGGGCGCATATATGCAGTCTGAGAAAAAATTTGATTATAGTTTGTCGTTGCACATATTCACGGCTAGAGTTGAAAAATTGAAATACAACGTTGAAATATCATCAGGCAAATAGTAAATTTCAACTTGTATAAATTGACAGTCTAACTTTCTGATAAAAAATGTTTTTTTATCCCCAAATACATGATTCTTTCTCAATATTCAAAAAAGTCTCCATCCACAAGGGGTTAAAACTACATCTTCCTATCAAACTCAAAATAAAGTCCAAATCTCAAAAACATCCAATTGAATACAAAATACCAGAAAAATCAGAAGATAATCCAAGTTCCTATATTCTCAAAAGATTAAAATCATACGAATTCTCCACTATGTTCGCCAAATTATCAAAACAAAATGAATTTCCCTATCGTCAACCCCCATCAAACTTCAACCCTGACGTAAAATAGCACCGAACGAAATAAACCTCACCGCGGCAGCATATTTTTAGAATATCTCGGTGTGCCAAATCAACGCTAGAAATTCTCAATTATTTCGAGAAGTTCTTTCGTGCAGCGGGGGTATTAACCCCCTTTTCGTATTTCACGACTGAGACGGAGAAGAGCCGGTTGATCGTCGGTCGGTCGATTCGCATGCTAGCTTTAAGCGCTCCTGTTTGCGAGATCAGACACGTAGAGGCTCGTGCAGCCGGGATTTAAAGGTGCATCGCATGCTTCTGCACCCGCCGGTCTCTAACGAGCCGTTTAACGATCGGCACGAGCTCGTAAAAAAGAATCCCATAACGAATAGGGGATTTTACGTTGAGCACAAATCACTGGTTATTATTCGGAAATTTCGTGATTGCCGACTAGCACGATTGCAGGGAGTAAAAACGGGAGGAGAGTTACTCTATTTTGCGAGTTGACGAGCACTTTGCGAGTCGCGGAAAGAACTCGGTTGACGTAATAATCGAGCCGAGGAGGAGGACGGATTTTAGTGGTCTTCTTTTTATTTTGTATTTTTTGGCTTTATTATTGTGCTCATTTCGATTGTGAGCTCCTAATTTAGGAGGCTTTCGAACCACTGAGGTTAATAAATGAAATAATAATTTGGGAAAAAATACTTAGAGGTGATGGAAGGAAGTTAAAACTTGGATTCATCGATTGCTAATCAGAATCTTTTCCTCCTTAGCCACCATAATTGCTGTGGCCACTTTGAATAGAACTTTTGTTTTAGATGGGTTCATGAACCTCAAATGCTATGATATATCAAATAATTATTTAGGAAAAAATTGTCCAACGTGACGGAGAACGATTTGCATTAGACTCATTAACTGCGAGTCTCAGTCTTTGCGACCTCAGCCACTATAATTTCCTAATTACTGAGACCACTTTGTCTAGGAGCTACTACTTTTAATGAGTTCCTGAAACTCCAAGGGTATGATATATCAATTAATAAATTAGGAAAAATTTGTCAAACGCGATAGAAGACAATTTGCACCGGACTTATTAACTGCGAGTTTCAGTCTTTACCCCGTTTGTCACTGTAATTCCTTAATTATTGTGACCACTTTGATTAGGAGCTATTGCTTTAGATAGGTTCCTGAGACTCCAAGACTATGATATATCAATTAGTAAATTAGGAAAAATTAGTCAAACGCGATGGAGAACGATTTGCACCCGATCAATTAACTGCGAATCTCAGCCTTTATCTCTCAGCCACCATAACTCTCTAATGGCTGTGATCACTTTGCCTAGGAGCTACTGTTTCATATGGAATCCTGAAATTCCAAGGCTATGATATGTCAAATATTAAATCAGGGCAAATTTGCGAAACGTGACGGAGGAAGATTGGCACTCGGGCCCTCTAATTGCGAGTCCTAGTATTTACCTCCTTATCTACCACAACTACCTAGTAATTTTAGAAAGATCATGAGACAGATGGCACAGGTGTTTTTTCTGATTGATAATTTGAAAAGGTCGGTGGCTGAGGAGAATTGTAATTTATAATTTTATATGAAGATTGTAGCTTTATGTGCGACTTGCTGTACAGATTGGATGATAATACTACCATGGCGTTGAAAGATGAACACGAGCTTGACCAGTTTTAGTGACGGTTTACATTGATACCGTCATTATGTAGTTATCGCATCATTACGCGGATAATGGGCTACGATTTCTCTTATTAGTTGCGCGTGCGGTAAGACGTTACATCGTTGAGACGTTCCTCTCCGTGTCTTCCTGTTGGCTCGTTTAACATCTGCTTAGCCTGTCGGATATTAATGACGGAAGAAAGGCACACTGCATAAAATAGCCGCTGACTTCGATAAAATTAGAAATCTGATACGAAGTTCGAGTTTGAGGCCTATCTGATAGGATCGTCTTATGGCGAAATTGATAAAACCTCTCATTCTTAAGTGTTGCATTTATGATTAACACTAGAACGACCGGCGTTAAATGTATGACATTCAAATATATTAAATAAGTACTTTAAAAAAAAGGGGAATCAAGAGGTGGAAAATATGATCGATTCGTAAATTTGTGTTTTATAAGATCAGCTTATAATTTCTAGTCTAGGACTCTCCTATAAACTTAAGGAATTATTGGAAAAAATTGTGAAGAAGTCATTTTGACTTGCTTGGTCGTTCTAGTGTTAAATTTCTGGTCATCAGATCAGAAGGTTTTTGAAAAAATCGGAGCAGAAAGAAAAGTGAACGACTTTTCGTTATCAAATATTGAATCTGATTTCGCATTGCATGTTCAACTGAACAATTTTTCCCATAACAAATCTGTAATGTAGCAATCCACCCATCTATATAAGAAAACCCCTCATTCTTAACACATTGTATGCGGGCCACGTAAAAATACGTTTTTCGAAAGCTGTGCCTAAACCATATAAAAAAGGCGATTTATGTCGTTAATCTCCTAGATTTCAAAAGTTAAGTATATTTCTGAATCTTGAATATTAGCAGTTTCCAATATATACCAATTTTTTGAAGGATAAAATTCGTGCAAATTTTCCAACAAGTTCCCCTCTTGTGTCTTAATGAGGCGTTGCAAAACACCCGCATACAATGTGTTAAGTGATGGATTTATAATTAAATTTCTGATCGTTCACTTAGAAGATATTGAAAAATTGGAGAAAAAAAGTCAATGACTCCTTGTTATCAAATGTGGAATCCAATTTCGCATTCTATCTTTAACTCAACAATTATTCCCATTGCACATCCTTGGTAAAATGGCCGGCACGTGCGTAGCACAGCTAAAATGATTACAAGAACTCATTACATTACAGCTGACATTGCACCTATAAAAAAACAGTTCGACATGCACTCTATCACTGAAATCTCGTAATCCTTATCTATCGCATGTTTCGCCAAAGACAGGAATCCGCTGCACCTGCATCGTGAAAGTTATTTTCCAGCACTCCTACGCGTGTCCTGTTACCGCATAGTATTTCTCGGAATCCGTGTGGGTGATCCGTATTTCACAGTACGTATCGTTTTACATCTAATCCCATAGTTCATTATCCGCTGACTTTCCTTCGCCAACTTCCTTCTCATCGTCAACGTCCTCCTATGTCCTTCCTCCTTTCATTCCTTCGTCCTTTCATTTCTTCTTTCCTTCCATCTAACCCTCCTTCTTGTCTCTTCTCGTAAACGTAATTTACCGAGCCACGACGTGTACTTTTTGACATTGAAATTCTTGACTCGACTCTCCTCGACATACTCATTTATTTCCAGCAGAATTTTTTGCAAGGTCGCTCGTAGACGTGCATTTCGCGAGATACATTCTACCGCATCGTTGTTTTTCCATCTGAAAAAGTATAGCTATCCATCCGACGTTTCTAGCGTTCTCCAAATTACAAAATCTTCCAAGAATCTTCATCGGAGGTTAAGAAAGACATTTAAAAAGCTTTAATTACTTTCTTGCTCCTCCCTTACCCCTGTATCAACGTACAGCTGCGGTACCACTGATAAATTATAAGTCTACGAGAAGCAATTAAACTCCTGTCGTCGAACGACTTTTTTAAAAGTTCCAACCTCAGTTTCTTCACCCTGTACAGTTACCATTACATTTTCCATCTTAGTTTCAAACAAAATTCTCGTACCGAGAACAATCATGGGAATAAACATATCAAACTTTCAATTAAATCAACTTCGATTCATGCATCCAAAATTCCAACTCCCAAGTGCAATAACAACCTCAATTAACCCTAGATTTACAGAAGCCATTAAATTAACGGGCTTCCATTTTTTAACAAGCAATTTTCATATTTGCACTGAAGGAATACAATACATATTTCACGTGTCTTTCATAATACAAAAATTACTTAACCAATCATCCTCTGCCCCTTGATCCCACTTCTTTCAGAATTGTTATTTAATATACTGCAGTGTAACAAATTTCGCGTCCGTAAATCGAGTCTTATAATCACAAAATACAAAAAACAATCACAATAAAAATCCCCACATCTAAAACCCAAGAAAAAATCCTCCAACTCATCACACCCTCTCTTATCAGCATTAACCCTTTGCGGACGGGGACATTTATGAATATTGACAGATAATCATTTATTCGGCGTTCCAAAACCACCTTTTTATCAGAAATTTGGGCTGTTAATGTATATTAATTATAAAGTACTCCACTTTTAATCATGTCTGACCGGTTTTATTTCAATTTTTCAATTTGAATCGTGCATACATACGGCGATAGACTATAACTACATTTTTTCTCAGACCGCATATATGCGTCGCTAGTCCGCAAAGGGTTAAAAGTGAATTTACCCCCGATCACTTTTTCCCAGCGCATGAATCGCGTACAAGTAAACTCTCTGAGAAGATGCCGTTCATTTTCACCCAATCGCGAACACCGAGACACGATGCACCAAGAGAGGGTCGCAAAACCCCTATGAATGCGCCGATCCGCACCTGCATATCGTGGGGGCCCTTTTGTGCCCAGGGTATGCGCGACCCTTCTGTATCTTTGAGAGACCGTGTGGGTGCCCTACGTTAGTCCGGCTTGTCTTCCACCTCTGCCTCATCCTCCACCTTATCCTCCTCTTCCTCTTCCTCTATCTTCACCTCCTCCACCCTTCATCCTCCCGCGTCTCCTCCAGCTTCTCTCCCTTCTTTCCTCCGTGTCCCACGAGCACTCGAAAAACTGGCGGCGAGTCCTCTCGAGGCGCAACGACGACGAACAATGCTCTTCCAGGGCTGTGGCGCGCGGTGCGATTTAAATTTAGATAATCTCACCTGCACGAACCGTAGGGGAAGAGTCTCGCTACCTGAACACCTCTTGCGAGGCTCACCTCTTCGCACGGGGTGTGGTCCGAGGAGGCCAGTTAAACAGGGGGCCTCCTTCTTTGACAGCCTCTCGCTTCTTCCTTGCCGCCAAACTTCCGCCCTTTCTCTTCTTCCTTCCTTCTCTGTTTTTTAATCGGCTTGTTTAACCTCTTTGACCCGAACCGGGTGTGCCTCGCTCACGAAGGGACTGAGTTGGTGTTCACTTTGGAAAGCGAGTTTTTGCGAATAGGGAATCGAAGAGAGGGTGATCACGGAAAGAGGTAGTTGGTGATGTTGAGAATGGTTGGATTACTGGTGTAATTGAGGGTAATTGTCGTTGATACGGTTTTTCTGGGTCGTGCTTCTTAGGAATTCGGAGTAACAGGGAAACGGGAGAGTGGTCGGTTTTTTTGTATCTGGGACGACTGGTTGAGTATTTGCTGCTGAAGTACTACTGAGAGTAGCACGTGTGTTGGAAGTACTTAAGAAGATGGTTCAATATTTGAGGGACTCTTGCTATCGTTGGCGCTTTTACGTTTTGGATTTTACTCGGAATGATCATTTGGTCCAAGTGACCCACTTATCTTAGGTCACAAAAGTTTTGTCGTTCATAAGCTCCCCGCTGTTCAGGAACAACACTGTTCTGTGGATTTAGATAGAAGTCACTCAGTGTGAGGTACAGGATGAGGGGAAACTGTCCTCCCATTGTATCGGCCCTTGAAACCTGAGCTTGGCGAACGGCAACCGAAAACTAAACTCTAATTTCGTCGTTAAGTACTTTTCAGCCAGTCAAGCATTAGAATTGAAAGTACTGGGCGAATTTAGAAAGAGGTCACTTCAGTGTGAGGTATGGGGTAAGGGGAGATGGTCCTTCCACTGCCTTATTTCCATCCTATCGGCATTTGAAACCTCAGTTCCGCCAATAACGACCGAAAACTAAACTCTAATTTCGTCTTTAAGTATTTTTCTACTCAATCAAGTATTAGAATTGAAAGTACTGGGCGAGTTTAGAAAGAGGTCAGTTCAGTGTGAGGTATGGGGTAAGGGGAGATTGTCCTTCCACTGCCTTATTTCCATCTAATCGGCATTTCAAAACTCAGTTCCGCCAATAACGACCGAAAACTAAACTCTAATTTCGTCGTTAAGTATTTTTCTACCCAATCAAGTAATAGAATTGGAAGTACTGGGCGAGTTTAGAAAGAGGTCACTCACAATCAGTGTGACTGTCCTCCCACCGCCTTACTCCCATCGTATCGGCCCTTAAAACTTGAACTCGGCGAATGACAACCGAAAACTAAATTCCTATTTCCTCATTAAGTATTTTTCCAGTCCACGCATTAAAATCGAAAGTGCATGAAGACGAGAGACGTTTTCACCGGTCTAGCGAATCAGAAGAAACCCCTTATCAAGTGGCTTCTTTCCACATCCTCAGAATACTTAACACTTTACCGACCGGTAGCCGATTAATCGGCTTTTTGGGCTCAACACTTTTGGACTTTTAACTTATTAACACGTTGAACGCCACAGGTATTTTCCCAGTTTCACCATTTCTACTAAAGCGAAACTTTTTCTATCAAATTCACATCTTTATACAACAGAAATTTCAAAGCCACAGATAGATATTCGACAGACCTTTGTCTTTTTAATGCCGATATTTAAATATTTAGCATGTCCGAGAGTTCCTAAATATTACAATTTAAAAGTTACAAGAAATTTTACTGCATTCAATAGCGCCGGTCACCGACGACCCCCATGGCAGTCAAAGTGTTAATTGGTTGCTATGGCAATTAATAAATTATTATTTTTCGTTGCGGTAACTGTGCCAAGGACTCAGTGAAGAAACTTTGCAATTTTCGAAGAGATATCAGTATCAGGGAAATATTTGCGTGCAAGTGACCGATCAGAAGTGGGCAGGATGTTAAAAAATACCGGTCGGTGAAGTGTTAACAACAACGATCAAAAGAGATAGATCCCACAGTTTCCTCCAAACAACAATAAACAACTAGACCCACATCCTCACCCGTCGCAAAGACCGCAAGAGTTCCGCCGCCGGAGGGTCGACCGCCTCAACGCTATCCACGATCGACGCTGTCGATCTAGATCGGCATCTCCCATTCTTCGTGCTTCTTTTAGACGTCTCATTGCTCGTCCGACGAGATGCGTTTACGCGAGGCGATAGATCACGACGGATATACGGAGTCCTTGCAGTTTGCTCGAGAATAACGACTGCGTCAACGGCGAACCATGGAGCAAGAACCTGGATATCCTGATAACGGCTCGCTCCAGGATCCTCGCGCAGACTTTCGTGCGGTGCCGTCGCGAATCTTGGCTTGTATCTCTGTTCGATACCTCCCGCTTGGATGGTACAATCGTGTTCGTGGTACATAACTCGAATAACACGGGACATTGTCCTCCGGATGTAGGTCTCCGTTCAGCCACGGAGTATCCTTTACGCTTTGCGCTCGAGTTTTCATTTTGGGGGTGGTTTTGTTGAGTTGTTTTATGTTTAGTGCTGGTGGGAGAATTGTTTTATCGTGGAGGTAGTAAAACTGATTAGAGGAGAATTATAGAGGAGAGTTTTGGGGGATTAGGTAATTGGATGAGGAATGGGGGATGATTTACTTGTGACTATGGTGGATTTGTTTTGGGATCTGAGATTTTGTGGGATTATGCTCATGTTTATGTAGTTGAAATGTTCTTGCAGTATTTATGAATATAGAAATATAGAATATGTATAGAAATATCTGTGCAACTTCTATTTCAAGTATTTCTTTGTTTATTTAAATATTTTCAATGGTGAACAGTAGGCCTGGATGTTATAGAAGCATTCCTGGGCTATCATTAACCCCATGTCGTACAATAACGAGTGCTGCTCGTGACGCCATAAATGGAATAGTCAATTTTGAAGTGGTTCTAAAATTATTGAATTGTAAATATCAGTGGGTCCTGATAGAATAAAATTAATACTATGATATTCGATATTACGTTAACTCACGTACAATATCTGAAATTAGGGACTAAATTGTTATCTCAGTAATTAATTCATATTCATTGCACACTTCCAAAAGAAATGGCACGGCAAGTGGTTAAGTCGTTAGTAGCTCTTCTGTATCAAAATTATAAACTTGATGCACCCTTCGCATCAGCCTTCTACCTATCCTTGCGGACAATCAAACCACCCTCATAGAAGGACCTCTAACACATCAACAAACCATCCCATGGTTTCTTCCCCAAAATTATCAACTTTACATACCCTTCACTGCAGCCATTCAACCTATCCTCATGGAGTCATCAAACGACAGCTTTATAGAAGGATTCCACCTATACTTTCTCCACCAAAATTTTCACCTTGACGCACCCTCCGCATCAGCAATTCAACCTATCCTCATGGACCAATGACAGCCTCATAGAAAGATTGTTGGCACATCAAAAAACCATCCCATGGTTTCTTCCCCAAAATTATCAACTTTACATACCCTACACTGTAGCCATTCAACCTATCCTCATGGAGTCATCAAACGACAGCTTTATAGAAGAATTCCTCCCATACTTTCTCCACCAAAATTATCACCTTCACGCGCCCTCCGTATCAGCCATTCAACCTATCCTCATGGACCAATGACAGCCTCATAGAAAGATTGTTGGCACATCAAAAAACCATCCCATGGTTTCTTCCCCAAAATTATCAACTTTACATACCCTACACTGCAGCCATTCAACCTATCCTCATGGAATCATCAAACGACAGCTTTATAGAAGGATTCCACCTATACTTTCTCCGCCAAAATTATCACCTTCACACGCCCTCCGCATCAGCCATTCAACCTATCCTCATAGACCAACGATAGCCTCATAGAAAGAATGTTGGCACATCAACAAGCCATCCCATGCTTTCTCCAACAAAATGACAAATTTGATGCCCCATTCGCGTCAAATGTCCATACTGTTCTCAGCGATCGGAAAGCAGCTTCCTACATAGAACGATCGTCTGCAGAAACGTTACAGAACTATTCGCGTACGCGCTTAGAGTATCGCAAACTGCTGTACCGCGTAAATAAATACAAGCTCCGGGAATTATGAGACAGCCGGACACGGAGCGCAAGTCGAATAACGCGATATATCGTTTTCTGGGATCTCTCTTCTCGAGTCATCGCAAGGCTAGCGTTCCGCCATTGGAGACTCGCGGAATACCCCATTGGGTCGCCATATACGACATCCCGGAACCGTGCGAACTTACAGGCGTATAAGGGGATTTGTTTTATTGCCATCTACGATCTCATGGAGCCGTGTGCTTGCGCAAACACCGATAGTTTGTGATTTTTCGTCCGGCTACGAGCCGGAGAAAATAACACGGACAATCGAACGTATCCGTCGAGCGTAAATCGAACGAGCTCAGACCTTTGATGTCGATTTTTCACGACGTCTACGACGACAACGTGGAAAGGCGAACGTGCAAATAATAAATTACATCACCCCGTTGCAGTGAGATTCATGGTCGTCGAATATTTTGAAATTGCGTAAATTTCTTCCTTGGGGTGATTTTTTCCATTTGGAATTTTACGGTTTAGGATAAACATTGATTGGCTGAGATTGGGGCGCATTTGATGGGGTGGAAAGACGCAAGGGAAGTGATAATAAGAGTTTGCACTTGAAAACAGCCGAATCAAAGACTCTGAATCTTTTCGTTTAAAATTTTCTTATATTATTCACGGGATATCGGTTGAGAATATGTATAGTCAGACAACTGAAAGTTGGCCAGGGAACATCAGAGCTTCCAAATTTCGTTTCTGAAATTTCCAAACCCGGCGACTTAAAATAAATCAATGTGCAGAGTGTTTACTTTAGAAGAGTGGACTTAGAGATTCCAAAAATTAAATGAGGGAAATATTTGATTGGAAACGAGAGGTTTCACGGTTCTCTAGCCATCTTTTAGTTGTCGGACTGTAGCCCAAGGTTTACCAATTTCTCATATCCTGTACAATTGAAACGGGATAACAAACAATCGACGTCTTCCGCCGCTTTCTTCGTGTATTTCGAATACATCGGGGAAATATCGTGAGCACTTCAGCGTTATACAATGTTCTCGATAAATAAAGAAATTCCGTTACGTAAACGTCCAAGATACACAACATGTTCGTGATACGCGATATCAGTCGCTGTTTGCATTCGTTCGATTCATCCATCTTCGTGGATCACGCGATTCCGTTTGCGCTATCTAACTCTGAAACGGCAATCTATAGCACCTATACGACGAATTACAAGTTTCGAGAATTCCAAAGAATCATTTTAATGCACCATGTCGCAATGAGTTCGATTCGGAAAGAAATCTGCTCCAAAACGCAGAGAATTCGGAGACGATGAGACTGTGGAATTAAATGTTTAGATTTCTCATTAGTTGGTTTTTCTGTCTAATTTATTTCCGCCTCGCCAAGAAATTTTTCTCATTTGGTTTGTATGTCGTAGGTTTCGTGCTGTGAAACTGAACTTAAAAAATCACCAAACATAAGACGTGCAAATCACGCAAGACAAATTTATGAACAGGATAGAAATTAATTCAATAGACAAACCTACTCATCAAAAGTCTACGGATTCAATTTCAATAGTTTTTTTCAAAAGTACCTCCGCAAAAGAAATTTTCATTTTGGTTCTACCTACTACGGCCATTTTCCCCAGAATTTATTATTTCAATAATTAATAATTTATAATTTCAGAAGAAACCAAGCTATAGAATAAAAACAACAATGAAATACAATCAAAAAATACTAACTGTATCTGCAGTATCTACAAACCATAAGCTCCAACTCTAAACTCTACCTACTCAAATTCTTATCACCTAGCAATTTTTCCCTAAATTATCAGTCGATGTATCACATTATAAATCCTACTCCAAAAACTTCAAGTACGAAGCTACATCAAATTAGTAATTTATAATTTTAGAAGGAACCAAACTATAGAATAAAAACAACAACGAAATACAATAAAAAAATACTAACTGTATCTGCAGTATCTACAAGCCATAAGCTCCAAATCTAAACTCTACCTACTCAAATTGTTATCACCTAACAGTTTTTCCCTTAATTATCAGTTCATGTATCACATTACGAATGCTACTCCAAAAACTTAAAGTACAAAGCCACATCAAATTAATAATTTATAATTTTAGAACAAAACCAAATTATAGAATAAAAACAACAATGAAATACAATCAAAAAATACTAACTGTATCTGCAGTATCTACAAACCATAAGCTCCAACTCTAAACTCTACCTACTCAAATTCTTATCACCTAGCAATTTTTCCCTAAATTATCAGTTCATGTATCACATTATGAATCCTACTCCAAAAACTTCAAGTACAAAGCCACATCAAGTTAATTACACATAGAACAAACTAACAGAATGTCGTAACAGCTCCCCTAAACAACTCCCTGACTCTCTCCAGGTATTATTTCCCGGCAAAAATCTGCAATCGGCAAAGATTAGACTTTAAATACACCCCAGCGAAGTAAATCCAACGTCAGGATAATAATTCAGATAAGAGGCATATTCCCTCTCCCTTTTGGGAATCCTGGTAATGGCGGTATTCGAGGGTCGGTACTCGCAAGGAGATATGAGAAATTCGTTTCGCGAATGTCTCGGATGGCCGGGAACGTTGGCGAAACGATTCGCGTATCTACAGCCACGGGTCATCCAGGAGTGTTAATAAAACACAGCAGCGGCACGAAGGTAGATAAAGGTGGAACAAATGCGTTTTATAAATATCAGGGATGTTTCGTTCTACCTCTATCGAAGCGAGTTTGCCGATGTCGATGAATCATCGGATCGTTTCGTAGATATTGCGAAATAAAATCGCCCGTGTTCGCGTGTTTGCCGATCTTCGATGTTGAACAACGGAGAGTATAGACTTTTGTGATAAATGTTAATGGTAGGTGATTGTTAACCTCGTAAATCGAGTTTCTTCAAGATTTGCTTGGTGATAGAATGCTAGAGGATGTTAACATTGGAATTGCCGACATAAAATAATACAGTTGGTGAAGGGTTTGGAAAGAGAGAAATCAAGGGGTGAAAAGGGTGATCAATTAACACGTTCCGTGCCGCGTGGGGTGTATACGACCCCCATTAAACTTTCCGTTCAGTTTTCTTGCATTTCCCATAGCAAAACAACGAATTTTATTGTGACAAATATATCGTAAAGTTAAATATATTTTGGCATCTTAATATCATGAATACTGCAAAGAAATTTATTTAATCGCAAAAGTTCCGACACGTAACGTGTTAAATAATTTAAATTAGATAAGGTAGAAGTGGACTATTTACTGCATGCCTCTCCTATAAGTTTGCAGAACTTTTTCAAAAAATTGGAAACCGATTAGTTTCACCGCCTTGGTAGTTTTTACCCTTTGCGGTCAAAAATATTTTGTTAATATTGTAGTGAACTAAATGAAGTTAATTTTATAAAATTTCCTATCAATGGTTATCAATTTTTTTTTTTTAGTAATATCAATAACTCTAGGTGCTGAAGGACATTTTGGTTACATTACAAAATTATTATGAAGTTGGAAAAGAAATTGTATTAAATTGTTAAAAAATAAAATCAATTAAAAAGCTATATCGAGTACAGCTCGACATAGGACTGCGAAGGGTTAATGTCAGTGGTAGTTTTTCGAATGAATAGAGATTTTGTAATTTGTCCTAGAATTTTATTACATGGAATAAAAGTGATAGGAAAATTCAGTGATTGGAAAAATTTGAAAGTCTTGCCAATATGACGCGGTTGAGAGATTTAATTTTTCCGCGTGTTTCGTGGAACGTTAAGGGGAATCGTTCAAAAGCGAGGTCTCGGTAGCGTGATATCCTTTCTGAGAAACGGAGGAGGATCAAGATGCCAGGAATGGTCGAGTTAATAAGTATAGCACGCCGAGGCTCGCGAGCGATTTGCATAGGAGGATCTCTCTCCCAGGCAAGAGTAGATTGATCTACGAGACGTCGATCACGGTAAACCCTACCTCCGCAAAATTCCATTAAGATCTAGCAGATATTCTATTAAGATATCACGATCCCGAGGAAGATGCAATGGATAACGTCATGTCGACTCTTTGCATCGTCCGATCAACGAAAAAGAAAACAAATTTTTGCATTTAATGAGTCATTTTGAATTGGATAGAGATGTGTTCAATTCGACCTCCATTGTTCAAGAGAAGAAAGAGACATGCTTGTTGGCAGACAAACGGAAAAGGCTGTCACTCCGGATCTTATTTCTACTTCGAAATAATTTCAACGATTGTAGCAAGTAAAATAGTAAACAAAGTCCAATTTTTAGATTTATTTTACAAAATAGTAAGCAGAGGAAATATTTTCCCTAGACTGTCTTAACACTAGAACTACCAAGCAAGTCAGAATGACTTGTTCCCAATTTCTTCCAAAGGTTCTTCAAGTTTATAGAACAGTCATAGAGCAGATACTCTACGTTGATCTTATAAAATACAGATTACTGAATCAATCATCATTTACAGCCCTTGATCTCTCTTTTTCCAAAGTATGTATTTAATATTAGGAGTACAAATAAGTTTCCGCCGTTTTAAGAAAATGGTGCTGCACAAGGCTTAGGTTAAAATTGCCTGATGAAAATTGGCATAAAGTAAGTTTGGTCATTTAGTAACAACAGAACCTTAAATTATTATTGACTTCATATCAGCATCATATATTTTTCTTCGTCCAAAAATGTCTAAATTTGTGCCAAATAAGCATCATTTGCGGGAACTTTTAATTTATTCCTTTAATTTAAAAAAATCTGCTGCTAAGCCGCATCGATTGCTTGTAGAAGCATATGGTGAGGCTGCTTTAAGTGAGAGAAGTTGTCGTGAGTGGTTTGCGAAATTTAAGAACGGTGAGTTTGACGTCGAAGACAAAGAACGTAGCGGAAGGCCGAAAGTGTACGAAGATGCGGAATTGGAAGCATTATTGGAAGAAGATTCGTGCCAAACGCAAGAAGAACTTGCAGTTACCTTAGGAGTGACTCAACAAGCAATTTCACACCGTTTAAAATCATTAGGAATGATTCAAAAGCAAGGGAATTGGGTTTCATACGAACTGAAACCGAGGAACATTGAACGTCGACTTTGCATATGTGAAAATATGCTCGTCCACATGTTGCGGCACCGGTCAAAACCTACCTGAAAACTGTCAATTGGGAAGTCCTACCTCACCCGCCGTATTCACCAGATATTGCCCCTTTCGATTATCATTTATTCCGGTCGATGGTACATGGCCTGTCTGAACAGCACTTAACATCATATGAAGATACCAGAAATTGGATCGAATCATGGATAGCCTCAAAAGACGAAGAGTTCTTCCGACGCGGTATCCGTATGCTGCCAGAAAGATGGGCAAAAGTTATAGCTAACGATGGACAATACTTTGAATAAAACATAACGTACCGTTCTTTCGCAATAAATGCCCAATTCTTGATAAAAAACGGCGGAAACTTATTTGTACTCCCAATATATTAAAATATAATAGATTTCATGCCGATAGTTGTAGTGTTAATATCGATAACATCTTTATTTAGTTGCAGTCAAGAAAATAGTTGTTTCACGCCACGCTATAGAACTTATTTGTAACTAATTAAAGAAGGCGTTGGCAATCTAGAATAGAACAGAAGGGGGACCATTTCCACTCGCCATTTCAAGAGACAATTGTGCACAGCATCGTCGATTGTGCAATTTGTTTAACACGGTGAATGCCATGGGGGTTGCGAGCACTTCAATGCTCAATGGCATCGGTCAAGCTCGATTTAATCGTGCATAACTTCTCAACAATATTTCAACAACTTCCAGTGCATTTCTCATTATAATGTTACATAGTAAAAATAATTTTTTTTCCATTTGTCGATTGAAATATTGCGAGAATATTTCATTATGAATTATTAAAACTTAGAAAGTCTATCTCAGCCGTTTACCATGCGCAATTCGAAGGAATAAATATCACGTATTTATCTTCGCTTCAGGTAATAATAAAAAGAAAATATGGTAGAAATTCTCAACATACGTTCTAGCTAAATTGTACTAAAAATTCAAATTTACTGCGACATCCGAAGAAAGACAAATAATTCATTCCCCCGTAGGGAGGAAAGAACAAAAGAGATACGTGTTAATTTAAGCCCGGGATTATTTAACGATTTCACGGATTTTAACGCGGTAGGAAATACAACAGCGAAGCAACCGGAATGACATCGAATATTTTCACTTCTTATTCTCACTTTCAACACTTTAGGCGCCGTGTCGAGTCCTTTAGTTATCCTACGGTGGATCGGTTCTATACCTGGCACGGCTTTCAACGCGTGTGTGGCCTTATCATTATACCCTCGAGGCTGGCGCGATGCAAAGGGCATTCTAAAGTGAACAAAAATTCATTTAAAGTTGCTGTCGAAACTCTTCCCGATCGATGCTCTCTATTCCTGAGTAAAAAGTTTTGGCAAGTGAATACAATCACGTACTATTTAACGCTCGAGCTATCTGAGTTAAACTTATTATATTTAACACTAGAACTACCAAACCAGTCAAAATGACTGGTACACAATTTTTTCAAAAAATTCTCCAAGTTTATATAAGAGTCATAGAACAAATATTCTACGTCTATATCAATAAACATAAATCACCCAATCGATCAAATTTTCCGCCGCTTGATTCTGCTTTTTTCAAAGTACTTATTTAATTTATTAAAATATGTTAGTTTTTACGCCGGTAGTTCTAGTGTTAAATATGTTAAGTAAGTACTTTGGCAAAAGAGAAATTGAGAGGTTCAAAAAATAATCGATTTGGTACTTTATGTTTTATAAGATAAATATGGAATATCTACTGTATGGCTGTTCTATCGATTTGGAGAATTTTTTTTAAAATTAGGGTATTTTTACCACCTTAGTACTTTTATTGGTAAATAATTTAATTATATTTGTTTGCGTAATTATGTAATATTTGCTGCATAGCACTACTATCAGTTTAAGGAATATAAGAAAAAATAGAGAACTTGTCATCTCGACCGACTTGGCAGTTCTAGCGTTAACCCTTGACCTGTGACATCCATTTTTATTACTTCCGCAATAATTCAGAATTAATTTCTGAAACAATCTCTGTCTGACTTCTGATATTTTGTATAATTGAACGCAATATTAATGTTATAGAAATAATTAAACTCTGTCGTGATCAAACGATATGTTCAATTTAATAGTTTTTAGGAAAGTATAAAATGCCATATTGTGCGAGTGTCGTGCATTATTAAAGGCTAAGGGGTTAAAGAAGGCACTCGGTAGCGGATGACCCTAAGAGTTAAGTTAAATCCCATCCTATCACACCATCGTTTAACTGTCACCATCAGATTAGTATAGCAAAGAGCAGGACTCCGTTTTTCTTTCGAAAAAACGTAAAGTTTCAGCACGACAGTGCGATGAAACATAAACGAGGAGAGATTGCTTTGCAACGAACATCTGTGGAATTTCTCCGAATAAACGAGGAACATCTGATTTATCTGCAAGAAGCCGATGGAATAGCATTGACAATACATACTTTCACTTTCATTCTTCTCTTGCAATAAAAAACATTCATATTATAACACCTAACAAACAAACATTTTTATTTAAAATCATGAACCTATCTCATTCCATTTACTTTACCATTTAAAATGCAGAAAGAAGACGCAAATATTTAGCTAAAACTGACTTGAACATCCACTTCTCCAAAATGGACTTGTACCACTTTCAAAAATAAGAGTTCAATAGCCTTCAATTGAATCAAACAATGTTCATCAACAACTGCAATTTCTTTTCATTAAAAAGAAAAGAAAACATCCTCGAAATTCACCCATCATCTTCTCAAATCACAACACAATCAATTTCCAAGCCTATACTCCTTGCTCTATGCAAACACATTACATTTTCCCGCAGTTGCATCAGACGGTGCACAAATGCAAACCCGAGTATGACGCGTCGTCGATTCCCGATCGAAGGTTATCGCGTGGGTTCAAGATTATCTCGTAAATCGTGATTGCACGAATCGCAAAAATAGGCAGAAACCTTAACAAGAAACGAAATGTCAGCATAGTACCAACGATCTTATCCAGAAGTGCTAAATCATCCATGAACATCCACAACTTAAAGCACGGTGAACTCTCAGCGTAAACGTTGCCCGTGTAAAAGCCACTTTGATGTTTCGTTTTGGCAACAATCGGACGTCACGTTCGTTCACCGCCAAGTGTTTAGGGCGCACGATGATTACGGAATAGCACTTGGACCTAATTAGCATCGGCAAATTCAGGTCTAGTTTCGCATCTGTCAAACATACCTCGAAGTGGTCCCGAACGCGGCTTAAAGCTGAGACCGTGTGTAACGTATGCGCGCGTGACAAGATCCTCTTGCGAAGATAGCGAAGAAAATTTGTCGACCGGCCTGCCAGCCACGGTATTCTGGTCAGGGACACTCTGTATAACAGACGCCGATAACGAAACCAGTTCTCTCTTCTCTCTTTTTCTCTTTCTCTCTTTTTCTCTTTCTTCGTCTCTCTCTCTCTTGCTCTCTTCTCGCCTTCTCGATCGTCGATCGAACCGTTGCGAATTACGCCTTGCGATTGTTGAGAGACTCCTTCGAGAGGGTTTTTTGGGATTCGATAGAACCAGTTGAAGAAATATGAAATCCTTGGGGATTTCGATGGAATTCCTTGTGTTTTTTTCTAAGAACCACCGATTTTTCCTATTTATATATATACTAGCTGAAAGCTCCCGTGCTTCGCTACAGTTTAATCGAAACTAAAAAAAAACCTTAAAATTTGGAATTTTGAAAAATCCTTTCTTAGTGGGTGCTTATACCCTAGAAGGAACGCTCATGCAAAATTTCAAGTTTCTAGGTCAAGTAGTTTCGGCTCTGCGTTGCTGAGTTTGGCCCGTACTTTAACCCCCCAAAACCCCCCCTAAAATTTCGAATTTTTGAAAACCCTTTCTTAGTGAACACTTAAGACCCAAGGAGAAGGTATGTTCCAAATTTCATTGCAATCCGTTCTGTGGTTTTTGAGATTTCGTGATGAGTGAGTGAGTGAGTCAGTCAGTCAGTGGTATTTGAACTTTATATATAAGATAACATAATGATGTATTATGGGCGTTTATAAATACTTTTTGATAAATACAATATATGATATATACAATTATTTCGTTTTGCGCCAATTGTACAAATATGTTTAACGTTTCTTTGCAACGTTACTCTTGTAAGAGTGTTCTCTCGACGAATCCAAGCTTGCTATTTCTATTCCGCTAATGCTCGATCATTGAAGGACCTACTTTCCTCGAAAAGGGCCCGAAGGGGTGAGGGTCGTCTTCCTCCCTCGCTGGAGGAATTATCCCTTTGACGAAAGCCAAGCGTGAGAACGTCTAGCTCGGCGCCTTGCTGCCGTGGGGTCTTACATTTTTAGGGGTAGTTTTTTAAGGGATGAAGAGGTCTTTGTTGATTTGTGATGATCGTTTGATTTAGGGTTGTATTAAATTCCGGGTAGGTGGAGAAATTTTATTTGGGAAGATAAAGGGGTTTGGGAGGAGCAAATAAGTTGAGAAATATTTCTTGTTAGTTTGTTGATGAGATTGGGTATTGTAGATAGGGGAGCGATACTTAATTGTGTACTTTAGAGTTTCAGAGTTGCATTATTCACGGCTTAATTTATGTGCAGTAAACTGGTGCAGTAATTAGGCTTCTTAAACATACTTAGACTGCAAGAACAATGTAGGTCCGGAGCGTTGATCGTTACTTGCGTCAGTGGAGAAGACCGGATCTTTCACGTATTAAATTATATTTGAATTACCTGTTCCATTCTTAGCATTAAGTCTAGCAGTCCAACTTATGAAAGTTGTTAAAGTCCAGGGGTACAGTAAACTAACTTCTAATTATAGTACAATCTACTGTCAATGTGGCAGGCCACAATTAACACTAGAACTACCAAGCAAATCAAAATGACTGGTTTCCACTTTTTTCCAAAAGTTCTCCAAGTTTATAGCTCAGTAGTACAGATATTCTACGTTGATCTTATAAAACACAGATTACCAAATCGATCAAGTTCTCCACCTTTTGATTTCTCTTTCTCCAAAGTACTTATTTATCATATTGAAATTTAACAAATTTACCGCCAGTAGTTGAAACACCCACCGTTGCTCTATTTCTCTATCACCCACTTGTCATCGCCATCTCAAACCCCATCAACATCCCCATCCACCCCTAATTGTCGTCCCCTCTAGAAACCTCAACCGTCACGGCGCCTTTCAGTTTTCGTACGATCAGAAAAAAAGGCTGAAAAACGAAAAAGACAAAGCAGAATCCACGGCAACGATCGAGACGAATCGCGTTTTAATGCCTGCGTGATTCGAGGCCGTTCCTCGAGAGACAGCCGGGTGTCCGCTCGCGAGTGAATAACGACTGTGATCGAGATCAAATTAATTACGTCTCCGTGTCTCGGAATCCCAACGTGGAAAAAAGGAATCCTCCCCCTCGTATTCCGAGACGTCTCAGGGACCAGGAAACATCGCGATAATTGCCCTCGGATCTTCTTCTCTTTGACGGTGTACCAACAAACGTCCACCCTCGCCGTTATTTCAACAGAACTGGCAAACTCATCGCCGAGAGACGAGCGTGACGTTCGACGTTGAAATTTTGGAAAGCTGCCAAATCTTCGTGGAGTGCGACAAGACGATGTGTACGGGGCTTAAAACCACGATGGAAACCTGGTTGGATCTTTTAGGGAGCAACGTCCTACCTTCACGAATATGGTCGTGGAGGAGAAGGTTGCGCAGAAGGATGGAACGACGGGAACAACGGGAGAAGACACGAAGACTGACGAGGAGGGACGTCCTAAAGGGAATGCGCACGACTCTTCGTCTTCTTCTTCTTCTTCTCGGGAGAGAAATCCTTCTTCTTCTCGGGAGAGAAATCCTTCTTCTCGAGAGAGAAAGAATGGAAATCCTTCTTCTCCCTAAGACAGATGGAGAGAACAAAACTCCTTCTTCCTAAGAGAGAGAACAAAAGTCCTTCTTCTTTCTAAGAGAGAGAACAAAAATTCTTCTTCTGGAGAGGGAGACCAGAATTTTTCTTTTTCGTCTTGGAAGAGAATAAAAAGTCTTCTTGCGACAGAGGAGTCCTCCTTCTCGCGGGAGAGAAAAGGAGTCCTTCTTCTTCATCTTCTAGAGAGAGAGAAAAGGTGTCTCCTCTTCTCAGGAGAGAAGAAATCTTTCTTTCCGAGAGAGAAGCTGAGTCCTTCGCAGGAGAGTCCTTCTTCTTCATCTTCTCGAGAGAGAGAGAAGATGTGTGTCTTCTTCTCAGGAGAGAAAAAGTCCTTTTCGAGAGAGAGAGGCTGAGTCCTCCTTCGCATGAAAGTCGTTCTTCTTCGCCGTGTGTGAAGTTGTTTTTATTACGAACGTTTGATATCGCGTGAGTGACTAATAGAGAAAGATGACTATTAATTGTTGTATTATTAATTAGCTGTATTATTTGATCATATATTATCGAATAAATTCAACAAAGAGGAGTCCTTTTGTTCGTGAGAGAAGTGGAGACCATCTCGCGAGAAAAGTCCTTCTCCTTCTTCTCAGGAGAGAGGAGAAGAAGAAAAAGGGACCCCATGGAACCAGGAGCCCCGTGCTGCACACGTTCCATGGACGCGGCAACAACGACAACACGACCACCGTCCTCCAACTGTCACGATCGTGAGAAGATTTTTGTCCTCGCTCGCGTTCCTCTACCGGTCGTGATCTCTTTTCTTATGTATACCGAGACTGGCTGATCGACGACGCGATGACTGCACCGGGAATTCGAATGCAACAAAGCCCGCTTTTGGAGAACGACGTGCTGTTTTCGATGTTTCGACGACACTCTCGTTGGGATTGCTGGGATGGGCTGATAGATCGGTTTCAGGAGGGGAATTTAAGCTGGTCTGTTGGAAGGGGATTAAGAGAGGTTTATTTACGGCAAAGTAGCTATTTATAATGTAGAATAGATAATCTTATCAGTATTTAACGCTAGAACTACTGGCGTTAGATCGATTGTATTTAAATGTACTGAATAAGTACATTTCATTTTTAATGAATGTAATAATAATAAAGTATATTTTTAGAAAGTAGAATTGGAATATTTATTGTATGGCTTTTCTCTAAGTTTGGATAATTTTACTGGTAAATTAGGAACCTGACATTTTAAATATCTTGATAATTGTAGTGTTAACACTAGAAGCACTGGTGTTACATCAATTATATTTAAATATCCTGAATAAGAACTTTGAAAAATGAGAAATGTAGTGGTGAAACGTACTATCAATTAGATAATTTGGATTTTATAAGGAGTGAAATATTTACTGCATGGCGCCCCATCAATTTGGAGGACTTTTCGAAAACATTCAAAACCTGTTATTTTAACCATCTTAGAAGTTTTATCGTTAAATACAATGTATTGAGAAAATTCAGAAAATGCAGTCGCAAAAATTCGCAATGCGGAAGTGCAGCGATATCGAGTCGAACGCTCCGTTATCGATGCTGCAATTAAAAATTGAAATTCCGCCACTGATAAAAGAAGTTTCTAAGATAACCAGTTCAAATATATCCTCCATTATCTACCATTGCGTTCTCAATAGTCAGCGAGAAAACACACAAATTGCAAATGCCTAAAATAGAAATGACAGCAATTACTCCAACCAATCCTTCTCTTATCACCAGACACGATTCCAACTTGGCATTTGAATTGGTTATTAGATCGAGTATTAGGTATACAAAGCTATCCGGCTCTATCCAATCGTAATTTCTCGTAATGGATTCACAGATATAACCGTGGAGTAATTTCAAACGTAATTTCAAGATAAGTCCAACGATCCGAGGATAAGTGTTCGGCAAAGTAGGCTATCTTAGGTAATTCGTACTTCGGACGAAGACAAAAGTCGAAAAGAAACGAAGGAAGCTGTTAATCGATTAACGTTTTAACTTTCTCAAGGAAGAGAGCAAAAAGTATCAAAGTCGGAAGATCCCTTTGAGATACGAGGAATGACGACTTTCCGGCTTCCGGCCTTTGACTTCCACGATTAACATCTTTTCACGTTTATGGACGATCTACGTGAATTTACTTTTTCCGCGCAATTAAAATTAGATTATCGAGTAACTGAGGAAATGAAATTGCAGATTTAAATTCTTTCTTCTACTTTTCCTTTTTTTAAAAATTAATCTTCTTGAAAATGATGTCCGTTTTTGACAATTTCGAGTAACTCGGGGGGAGAAATTCTTTAGTAGATCAAAATTACGGTTCTGTGTCGCCAGAATCTCTCAATCAGAAACTTTTTGTAATGCCATCTCTTCTTCAACCTTAAAGAATGCTAAATAAGCGTACTTTCTTACACGATAACGAATTTTTCGATCCACTAAATATGTTAAAAACAAAACTTGGAATTCACAAAAATGCAAATTTTTTCAGTCTTTGTTTCAAAGTGTCTACTTTTGCAGTTATGCTAATTTGCACAAGCCATTGATCCTCACAGTGGACACTTAGCATCTCATATATCCAGAATCTACGATATTCCGTTGTCAGAACTCTCGTAATTCGCATAGCACCGAATGATGCAGATGCCCAAAGGCCGAGCATCGTTTCGCGATCGATTCATCATCGGGGCTTCCGAATTATCCCTCGTATGGATCGATTTGGCCCTTTATGGTGTCGGAATCTGTACTGGTTACGGTCATTTTCGGCTCTCCGCAAAAAAGATGCCTGCGAACACCTGTGGCGAATGAAGCCCTTTCGACGAGCAAAAAGCCTTTGCCTGAAACCTTTCCACCGATTCGTGCGAGATAACTCGAGCACATTGAATAGAACTTGCAACAGCTGGACAATTAAGGGCGTTATTTTTTTGCGCTACGATCGATCACATTGGCGAAATGATTCTAGTGTTAAATTTAGCATTATCCAATTATCAATGTAACCAAACATAACTACTATAACAAAACTAAAAACGATCCAAACTTCAATCATCATCCAACAACCTTGCATCCCTAAAATTCTGCTGTATACCGACCTAATTCTTTGCGATATAATAGCCAAACATTACTAAACGTGATTCATTGTCATTCACGCGATTCGTTCTTTTCCTTCAAAATATATTTATAGACCTTACAAATATATTTGGAGATTTTTAGTCCTAAGAAACTTAACGAATTGTGCAGAATCGCTGATAGTCCGCATCTCGTAGACGACGTCACCTCAAATTTGAGTTTTTGTAAAACTCCAACCGCGAATGCAATTTCTTAAAAAATAAAGTGCTATTGTCCACTATACAAAATATAACACAAAATTTGGTGTCAGAAGTGAGATACAACCCTTCACCCCCTAACTCCAAAGAAACCCCTCTCTGTTCTCCACTCAATATCAAATAAATTTCTCAATCCCCAAAAAAAGAAAATCCCATTTCTCTCAATATTCATTATCAGCCTCGTTATTACCTAATTATTAGAATGCACAATGTCCTCCAATGAATTCACCGAGAGTACCTCAACGATGCTCCGTTCGCCAACGCACCGAGGACCGTTAACCGGCGAACAATGCAAACAATCGATGCCTCGGTGCAATTCATCTGCATTCAATCCAGCATTTGGTTTCTGAATTATTGTTCCCAATGATCGATCGACCGGCAGGCAAAGCAGTCAGTGTGCACGAATCTCTGTTGCAACTGTTTTTGGCCCCGCGGAGAGAGGCTGCACCTCAACAACGGGGCCAAGATTCGCCGGATAGCGAAGGGAGAAGAGAACTCGAAGGGAGGAGAATGGAGGGAGAGAAGAGGAGAGCACAATTGCGGACCGACGTGAGGGACGAACTCGCTTGGCGAGATCGAACCTCGAGAATTCTCCGGGAATGCATTGCCATATTCGTTGTACTGGCAACCTCCTGAAATTCGAGTGTCTCGGACGGCGGGTAATTACGTCCGAAGGATGAGAATGACGGTAGGAAACGACTTCACGTCGCCGAACGTGAAGTCTCGTCCGATGGTCGATGAGTTTTTGGGACGAGGTGGTCTGGATTCTGGGATTTTCTTTCATTCTTTTTTTCTTCTTTTATTCTGGTGTTCTAGCTGGTACGATCCATTTAAATCAGAGAATTTTATTGGGTTCTAAATCACCGTAAATGTCATAAATTAATATTAGAAATATCGGCGTTATCTGTGTCAGATTTAAATATAGTGAATAATCACTCTGGAGAAAAATAAATCGAGAGGGGAAAGGAGGATTTATTAACACGTTGACTGCCATGGGGGTCACCGGTGACCGGCGCTATTAAATTCAATGAAATTTGATATCACCTTGAAATTGCAATATTTATACATTTTCAGACATACTGTATATTTAAATTTTGGTGTTTAAAAGATAGAGGCCGAATACCTCTCTATCTGTATCTTTAAAATTTCTGTTTTACAAAGATGTGAATTTAATAGAAAAATTTCGCTTCAGTGAAACTAGCGAAATACGATTGGCGTTCAACGTGTTAAGTAATTTAAATTTCATACGGTACTATTGGAATACTGATTTTTAGAAAAATTCTTCTTTATGGAGGAACTAAACAGCTGATATTCCACGTTTATCTCATAAAAAATAAATTACTTAACACGTTGACTGACATGAGGGTCATCGGTGACTGGCGCTATTCAATAAAATTTCATGTAATTTTTAAATTGCAACATTTATGAATTTGTGAACATACTGAATATTTTAATATTGACAATAGAAATAGAAAAGTCTGCTGAATATCTATCTATCTGTATTTTTAAAGTTTCTGCTTTATAAAGATGTGAATTTAACCCTTAATAACCTAGAGTTTCAATTTTGATACCAATCTTTTAAACCGAATGTTCACATTACTATTAGTTTTTTTTTATAGGTTGGCTGTTCGTATTTTACTGTCGTATAATATTCTTTCCAACGAAATTAAAAAAAAAACAAATGTCATTATTGTTTTATTTTATCTATGACATATTACTTGCGCGGCAAAGTGAACAAGAAAACACATTTTACTAAAAGTTTTGTTGAATACAAATTTGATATATTTTCTTTTTCTGAAGAATATAAATACTTTTGAGGTAAGTGAATATATTATTTTCGCTATGATATAATTACTTTTTCTTTTTTTACTGATTTCTTTATGGCCTTAATGCCTGAAATATCAAAATTGATACCTGTTTTTTTTTCTAAATAAATATGTAAAATAAATATTGTGATTTTTTTAGCTATTTTTCCCTTAATCTAGACCCTCAAGCAAACACAATAATATTAAAAAAAAATCACTTTCGTAAATCAGGCTACTAAGGGTTAATAGAAAAAGTTTCACTTCAGTAGAAGTGATAAAACTACCGAAGTACCGTTGGCGTTGAAGGTATTAATTGATCGTCTCTATTTTAACTTCTCTTTTTTCAAAGGACTTATTTACTACATTTAAATGGAGTAGAAATTAACACTACTAGTTCCAGTGTTCACTAGATTAAACTATGACAGATTTAATGCCAATAGGTCTAGCGTTAAATAGCAGAGTTTCTTTCAGTGCGACAAAAAGTAGAAAATGCCGACTCGAGTGGCCGTTCTCCGTGCGATGAGAATGTTGGGATAAATGCCGTGAAGTGTTTGGACTGACGAGTGTCTAACGCATTGTAAATCGGGCAGCAAAGCTGCCTGCTGGAAAGGCTTTCGACCTATTCCAATTGAAATTCCCACTCGAGCGACTCGACCCTTTTTACGGTAATTGCTTATGCAACAAGGATTTATCGTGTCGAACGTACTTGACTCCAATTACGACCGGAGTGCATCGCGCTCGTGGCGAAGAAACCAGAAACTTTGTTTCAATTAGAGGTGTCCAGATTAGTCCGATTCGCGATAGAACGGCAAAGGTCGAAGGGTGGAGGGGAGTTCCTCGGAAGATTAATTTCATTTAAAGGGGTGACAAGTTTCTCCAGTGTAACTTCTTTGTTCTTCGTTGTGATAAGATTTTTATTGAGTTAGCAGGAAATTTGTAGATCATTTTCAACTGCGTGAGAAATAAAAGCACTTGAGTCGGAGATTGGTAACCTAATTACTAAACAAGTGACAATTACGCGATACGTTCTAAGCTATTGGAGCCAAGCAATGGAAAACGAAAGAACGTAGATTTGACAATATATGCAAGTATTCTTTTTAAGTGTCTACATTGGTAGAAGGTGAACAAACTATTCTTCATTACTAGACTGCGGATGTTTATGCAAATTTCGAATTTCACAAATGCAGGTGAGACACGAGAACCTATCTAGGGATTAATTGCACTCGATTTATATTACAACAAATACCATACTTTGGATATTTTAGATATATTTTTATATTATGTTCTTTTTGTATATTTTAGCCGTATCTAATTTGTCATAAATGCATAAAAGTCCGCAGTCTATTCATTACATATAATAAAAAAATAAATTATTCAGCAGGTCAAACCGAGAAGTTCGACAAACTCTGGACTTTTCAAATTCCTTGAATTTGAATCACGCAGAAATTAAAGTTCGCCCTCAATCTTAAAAAAGTCTAAGACTCGAAGCTCCGCTTAAAAACATCGATAAAACTTCCCTCTTAATCTTCGAGGACTTTACTCTACTTCCGCAAAGGAGGGGACCTCAAAAAATACATGAAATATATTCTAACTAACTTAATACAGTTATAAATTTCAAGATGACAAAGTTAACTGATCCTCTATAATATTTAAAACAGCCTCAACTTCCCTCTACACCTCACTCTTTCGAGTTCGCCAATCGTCCTCTACAATAAAATTAAATAAACCAAAAAAAATTGACTTCGCAAAGTAGACTTCCACTTCGATAAATCGATCATGTTTTCATTAATTTATAGCAAATCAAACTCAAACTATTTTATAAGATACAAAAAAAAATCAATCACTTTACTTAAGGTAGTTCTAGCTGGATTCAGACCTAAAAGTTTCTTTTTTCATTAGAAATGAAAAAAATTGCGTAAGAATTAATGCAGGAGCTAACTTCACAGAGGTCATTTCATTCACTTTTTAGACATTAAAAAACATCTTTCTCTATAACTATGAAGTAAAAAATTATGAAAAAATTCAATAATATTCCAAAAGCATAGAATAACACATTGCTAATTTTTTATTAGAATCCATCGAGTCGTTTTTCCATTAGAAAAATAAAAAAAGATTTTACGGACTCAGCACAAATTTTTTTCCATAAGGCCCATGTTAAATATGTTATTTTTTAAACACGATTTATTCATAAACCGTGTGGACGAACTCGTTGAGATTCCGGTTATAATTATAAAATATCATGAAGAATATATTTTCAAATTTTTAAGGAAATCTATCGAAAAATGATAAGTGCCTAGAACTACCTTAATATTAGGTTGGAAACTATGAAACGGGCGTTTTTGTTTAGTCTATGTTCAGCTGCGACTGACAAGGAGAGAGGTTCATTATGACGTGCATTCAATATTTTTATTTATAAATTTTAAAATTATTGTTCTTACTCATTTCGTAAAATTTTGTCATGTTTGTATCCCATTATTGTTTTATTTTTCTCCGAAACCAGATTGAAACAAAACGCGATTTACATCTACTTTTCTTGTAAGAGTTCAAATTGACTCATACCGCAACTCAAGCTTCGAGAAACATTAATCACGCATTCGGAGATGAATCCACTAATGAAAAAAATACCCGATATTAGTTCCTAAAATTTCGTTCTGCTAATTTGAGTATCATCAACGAGCCTCGAAGAAAACCACCGATCCATATTGATAACGAGGAATTATAGACGACTGTGGAATCCGATCCACACACAACTATTCGTAAACTGGGGTCTAAACTAGGAGCTAGCCATACAGCTGTGTTAAAACATCTGCGTGCAATAAATAAAGTATTGTTTTTATTCAATGCCCGTTTCATAGTTTCCAACCTAATACTTGCCAATTTGTGGCCCCAAGACCTTCGCCCTTCCATCTAAATGTCGCAAATCTTACATACCAGTACGATATCCCGCGTTGCTCAAATAAGCAGCAAACGAGTGCGGCTCGTGATCCCGTTGCCATTGAGGGCTGCTGCAGTTGTCGTTGTTGGTGAAAACCTCGTGATTGTGAACGTAACGGCCGGTCAGCAAGGAGCTTCTGCTTGGACAACACATCGGAGTGGTCACGTATGCGTGTCTCAGCTCGGCTCCCTCGTCCCTTATTCGCCTTAGGGTCCGCGGCATGAAGTTCAGCGAACCTAAGGGATCGGAGCAAGTTCGCGAGTGACGATCAAAAGGTTCTCTCGAAGGATCCGCACGCCACCGAAAAAGGAGGCCGCGGAATTGCAAGAGACGGAGACTTTTCTTTTAGGAAAGCAATTACGATTTCGAAGGGAACATCCTCGAGGGATTTTTGCCATTGATTTTGCTATTTTCTGAGAACTCTTTTGCGGTCCTGTGATAAATTATAAGAATTCCTATTGATTCTAGGTAATGTTTTTATTTATTGGAGGTTTTGACTGCGAACGATGTATTTGTGCGCTGTGAGAGATTAATTAATATTTATGAAGGTCGATCTGGTAGATTTTATAAACTTTTCGTGGCAATGCGCTTCAGTCGAATACTTTTTTGTGCTTTTCCTCTCTTTGGAAATTAATCTTCTTAAAAATGGTACTGGTTTTGACAATTTCCAGTAACTTGGGAACAGAAATTCTTTAGTAGATGAAAAGTACGGTTGTGGGTTGCCAGAAGGTCTCAATTAGAAACTTTTTGTAATGTTATTATCTCCTCTTCAACTTAATGCGTGATCGTACTTTCTGTCAGGATAATGTCGAAGTCGAAGGTTTGTTGCAGCGACTCTAATTTTTATATACATATGTTTTGCATCTGTTAGAATTCTAAAGATTTTAATAAAAATTTGCGTACTAGTGACTTTGTTGTTTCCGTGGGAATATTAATGCAGAGAGAAAACGGACGAAATAATATTAATGGAGTAACGAGAGATTGGAAAGCTAAGTTTGACCGCAAAGAGTCACTTTTACCTGTTTGTATTTTGCTTCATGTGAACTCTGACGGTCGGCATGACCGATTTTCAGTCCTGCGAAGAACTGTTATATAAAGATACTGCAGTGGCAGTTTGTTGGTAAAAAAATTGATGGAGACTGAATTCGTATGAAATCTAAGCAGAAGATCCCCCGAAAGATGTATTAGAAACATCTGTCAGCAAATGAATTCCAAGTCAGCTTCGAACTGCAGTTTTAACACTTTGCGGTCTTGCGTCGAGTTGTGGTCTACATGAACATCTGTTATAAATAATTTCCTACTGAAGCAATCTTAATTCTAGAGGATATTAATTGCAAGGGACTTCACAAAGGACTACAAACAAGATAATTCAACTAATTTTGTAAAGCTAATTATTTGATTTTTGCAATTAAATTCCGGGATTCGATACAACCGAACCGCTAATTATGACAGTGGTCTAATTCACGTATTGTTCTCTTTAAGAAATTTCTAAATTGACACTATTAATTTTGTTACACAATTTAATTTATTACTATCAATTTAATTTTTATTTTACCAATGAAATTCTGAATTGTAGTGGAGGCAGTCACCAAACAAATCGTAGGGCAAGGGGTTAAATAAAAATTTGCGAAAATCTATCTGAGATGATGGGTCAATAATTTGTAGAAATAATAAAAAATTAAATTGTGTAATAAAATTAATAATGTCAATTTAGAAATTTCTTAATGAGAACAATACGTAACTTCAAACTGTCAGTATTATCAGATCTATCTGTTCCAATTAAACCCAAAAACTATTTAAGAAAATTCCTTCGTCTGACAATGTATATCGGTACAAAATGTAATTAAGAAGTTTAATCTCTTAAATTACTAATTAAGACCATCTTCATAATCCTCGCCACAGTTACAAGAGTGCAAAAATATCGTCCCAGAAATAGCACACTCACCAAGCTCCACATCTTGATCATCCGTCAGAATCAGGACTATGTTAGGTTTCCTCTCCCTCGGTTGCTGGTAAGGGAGATAGGGAGAATTCGACTGCGAGTTGTAATTGTTGCCATTGTAATTAGACTTGTGAAGGGAACCGCGACGCTGACCGCCAAAAGCATCGTCCGCAGGGGCGTCTGCGTCTGTTCGTCTGGCATTGACACCCAACAGCAGGACACCCAAAAATTGCAGCAACTTCCTCATCGTGACTGCTCGTCGCTTGCAATCTCTTCCTCTCAATCCAGTGTCATATCATGTTTGTAACTGCAACAGAACGAATCACGAAATTATTTCAAAATATTCAAAAATAATTATAAACACCTACTAAGTTGCAGAGAAAGTTTGTCATTGTACTAAATAGATTGATGAAAAGGAGTGATTCACTCTTTGTGGTCCGAATTATTTTGTTAATTTTGTAGTGAGCTAATTTACCAATACTTCTTATCATTGGTTATTCATTTTTTTATATGTTATCAATAACTATAGATACCGAGGGATATGTAGATGATATTACAAAATTATTGTCAAATTGGAAAGTTAATATTAAATTGTTAGAAAATAAAATCAAGTGGAAAGCTATGTCGTGTTCTTTTCGACATAGGACCGCAAAGGGTTAAAGTTTCTGTGTGCCGAATCATCATGTAAAATTCATATTTCTCAGTTTTATTGAGGTGAAAATTGATCCAGGCATTTGTGGGTGAAGTGTGTGAGTGTTAAATAAAAATTCTGTAGGTAGGATGAAAATGAGGGTGGTGCCACCCTCGTGGTAGATTACAATGGTGCTAAGATTATAGAAAAATATATGATTGGAAGATCATGATGGGTACAAAGTTCAAGGTTCAAGCTCCCAATAAATGAGACCGAATTCAAACCTTCTGACTTCCGGGGGATTTTTTCCAAATTATCATTTAATATGTCGCACCCTCCATAGTTCGTAACCCTTCTATCACTTTCTACCTCGATAAAAACTACAAAACAAAATCTTAAATGTGTACCCTGTCACGTTCCCGTGACCTCGGTCACCTTCACTGCAAACCAGCCATCGCCCAAGACATCAAAAAGAAACAATCACCCACATCACTCTATATAAATATCACTCCACTTCTTCATCCTACAAGAACCCTATTTATCCCACATCACAGAAAAAAAACTCCATAAAAAATCCACCGCAACATTCATACAAACCGCGATTAACCCCCTTCCTCCACAAGATTGAAATAAACGCGCAAAACGTTTATATATCTCCACGGTATCATTAGTCAGGCTTCAATAGCGACGATTCCTAGAAACAGTTGAAACTATCTGACACTTCTCCGAAAGGATGTCACGAACTTTTCAAACTGACACTTTTCCATTTCCTGTCATGCAACGTCTACCTATAATACCGTTATGGGACCCTAGGGTGGAAATTCTTCCACGATCACCATTACGCAACTGCAGCTTAATACGGTGTACTTTTCATCGCAATCTAACGCTCTCTAATTATTAACCGATAAGTCGGTAAATACAGAGTGGCGAATGGGCCAACTGTATATCTGGTGTGCGAAACAATTAACGGACAAGTTCGACGCGACGGCCGATCGTAATCGTTCCACGGCTGGCACGTAACTCTATCAAATGCTCCACCGTTCGTACGTGATCCCCGTAACTAAACAGGGGAGAGAAGGCGTCTCTTGGAGAACGGATAATGCTCTTGTTGCTCTTGTTGAAGAGCGAGCTCGAGGAAGACGTAGAGAGAGAGAGAGAGAGAGAAGAGGAGAGAGGGAGAAAAAAAAACGATGGAACGAAGGAACGTGACCTAACCGGGCTATCGTGCTTGTACGGCACAGCCATAATCGGACAGTTCGGAGTTTTATGGCTTTCCCTGCATTCTTGCGGACATCTCCGTGAGATGATCGAGGGGATCGTAAATAGAGACTAGCACTCGAATTAACTCGGTCTCGTTGACTTCGATTATAGTCGCCGTTGCTGGTGCGATTGAAGGTATTGCGGGGATGTTTTACATCATGGCGGTGGATGTTTTGCGAGCTGGAAAGTACACGGTTGAGTCGAGGTTGCATTATGATGGATTTCTTGGATGTTGGTTTATGTGGTAGATGATTCTGTGAGGAGATTCTGGAGCGGAGGATATGAGAATGGGGAGAGTGAAGGATTGGAGTTTCCGTTGGAGGGTTGAAAGTGAAATTCTGGACATTCTTAAAGTAGTTTTTCTAAATTATTGTTTAACTGCTGTGTTGGGTTTGAGTTATTTAACCCTGCCAATACTATTTTTTCAAGTATTATTTTTATATATTTTTTAAGTAGCTTTTGATATTTAAAGGGTTTAACATTTACGTCTACCTTTTTGGTATTTATTTTTCGTGGAGTGTGAACCTTTGTGATCAGGACTTTTGAGTTTAGGTGAATGAAGTTTTGAAGTTTAAGTTTCAGAGATGAAAACTTTTGAATGTGAGATGTAAATGAGTAGAACACCTGGGTTAATGGAGGACCTACGGTTTTAGGAGGGTTTCGAGCCACTGAGGCTATGGTGGACATATTGTATTAGGGGTACCGAAAGGTAATAAAATTTTGATTCCTGGCGAATAAGATTTATTTATTAAAAAAATCTTAAATACTAATCAACAAAATAATTTACGTAATTTTCTAATACTTTTTGCCATCGTAAAGGTAGTTATTAGATTCCCTTTTGAAAAAAGTCGTTCGATTTTTTGTCGAAGAACGTTTCCAATTGTGTTTTCTCTTCTTCAATTTTGATTACTTCTCGGTGTCCCTAATATGTATGAAATTGAAAATTTTACAGAGATCGTAGAGAATTTGAACTTGGGGTCACTCATTGGGAGTTTGGACATCTATTTTTTTATTCCTCGTAGATTTCTGTTATTTAATGTGTGATAATTGATATGGTTTTGAGCTGTATGTCGTTTAAGATGATCATGGCAGTTGAAGAAAGTTGAATTATATTTTCATTGGATTGCTTCAATGGAGGTAGACGAATTTGATGTTTCTGTCTCGGATAATTTTGAGATTCATTGGAGAAACGTGTACCTTGTCGTTTCTACTTAATATTAACTCTCAGAACTTATTAATGGTACCAGCAGATAGATCGTTCCGATTGACTACGCCGCGATCGGCAGTGATTTATGCATTCCGCCGAAACAGAATGAGAAATTTATTACACGTTTGACGCACTGCACGTCATCGACGGAGATTAATGTCTTGCTACCTTGCGGTATGACGAAGGCAAAGACGATGGCACACCTACGCGACCATCTTGCTTTAAATCTACTAACATGGCTTTAAATCGATTCTTCTTGAGATTCTCTAACTCACGTTATTCATAATGTTACATCTTTTACATTAAGATCCTCCTTACACTTCTATGATCTATGGAAATTATGCATCTTTAAACACTGCCTTAAAAATAAAACGAAATGACTTAAAAATCTAGTATTAATATTAATAAACCACTTCCATATCATTATCTTTGTCTCAAAATTAAAAATGTAGGTGCAATTAACTTGCCAATTTTCTATTTCATCAATTGAACACTTAACAATGGCAAATGAAATAATAGAGCAACCTACTACTACTCGATCAAACCAATCAAATTAACACAAAACCTACCAAACCGGTCCAAATGACCAGTAACCAATTTTTTCTAAAAATTCCCTAAATTGATAGAGGAGTCATGAAGCAAATATTCCACTTCTATCTTATAAAACGTAAATTAGTTAATTAATCATCATTTTCACCACTTGATTCCTCTTTTTCAGAACCACTTATTCGGTATATCTAAATATGAGTACACATATAATGGCGGTAGGTTTAGTGTTAAAAATATCAGTTCTTTTTACAATCACAGAATCTATTTAAGTTAAAAATCTAAAAAACTACCATCGCCACTTATTTTCCACGGCTCCACTGTTCATTACACAATAAAACCACTTTGCAAAAATCACACAAATATCAATTCACCACAGAACTCAACACCTAAACCCCAAAGGGATCCAAAATCTACACCTTATAGACCTACTTAGTCTCCAACTACCTCCAAAGATCAACTAACTGAATCCTGCTCTCCTCTTCACTTCTACCTCACATTCCTGTTCTTCCAGTCATACTGTCCTGCTGAACAAACACTCACATTTTAAAAATTTCAAAATGTACAAAAACACGAAAACTTTAATTACACTGGACATGAAAAATATCGTATCTCGAAGAATATAATCTTCATTTCGCGTCATTTAAACTCAAGGATGATACCACTAGTATAATCACCTTTAGTCGACACAGTTCAACATCTTGCTCGAATATCCCCTCAATTCCCCATGTACTCGTCTTAAATACGATCGCATCTACGAATAAGTGCAGGTGCGAGAACCGCCTGTAATACACGAGAAACTCCGTTCATAAAGTACACGCAGGTAGCAGCGGACACACAAACACGTGCATGGGGATCAGCGAAAGTGAGATTTCATCTTTATGTACCCACCTGGTGCGCGGTATTTCACGTCGAACGAGAACTCTTGCCCATCCCTGTATGAAGATAACGATAATCCAGAAAACACGGACTATCTGCACCCTCGAGGTAAATCCCTCGCTCTACTCTCCTGCCATGTTGTTTTTTTTAGCTTGTGGAGAAACGATACGCGACTTGAAATTCTCACGCTGCTTGCTGTTGTTCAGACTTACGACTTCTGAGAGTAGTTTTTACGCGTAATTGAAGAAACTTGGTGATGAGATTGAGAACGTGTTATGATTCTGTGATGAAAAGTCGAGCAATGGAAGAATGGGGGTGAGTCTCTTGAGTTGGCGGTGTACTTTATTAATTGAATGGAAATTTTTTATAAGAGACTGATTAGTTGTGTAGATTTTGATTTTTTAGTAAACAAAACTGCAAAAATCATATTAGAATTTTATATAGGACAGAAAAAATGGAGCATTTTGGTGTTTGAAACAAAGAAAGAATCTATCATTGAAAAGAATGTCAGAAACACGTGAAATATTAAAAAAATGGAAGCTAATGGGTTACGCTCGCAGAACTATCCAGATCGTCAAAATGACCGGTTTCCAATTTCTTCCAAAACTTTCCCACATTGGTAACCGAAACATGTACCATTCGACAGAAACAAGGAGTCACGTGGTTCGATTAGGTGGTAAAGGGTAACTACAAAAATAGACTCACTCTACCGCCCTACAAATTTCCTCATCAACCCCTAACAATTCTAACTATCAAAACCCAAATCACTCGTGTTCCAACAGCAATAAATTTCGCATTAACACTACCGGCATTAAATCTATTATATTTCTAAATATTAAAAAATTGCTGTGAACAAGGAGAAATCAAGGGGGTGGAAAAGGCGACCGACTCCGTAATTAATGTTTTATGGGATGGACGTTGATTATCTATCCTCTGGTATACTTATAAACATTGACAAGTTTTGAAAAAAATTGTTTACCAGTCATTTTGACTAACTCGGTAGTTCTAGTGTTAATTCCAAGTATAATCTTCATCCGTCCTCCAAGATACCATAACATCAGACTCGCGTGGTTCCACTTTCCCGTGAGACCACCCTGTACACCGATCGTGACACTAGCGCGATCCAGAGGAGCACAGGTATTATGGATCGCTAATTAGCGAGGTAGATTCGCGCTCAAGTCAACGTTAAGAGGCGAAGAAAGAGACGAGTCAGTCGAAGCCGAACCAAGGCGGGTCGAGAGGCGGCTGGAAAGATGTCAGGAAGAGATGTCACGGCCGATCTGGCCACTCGAACCGGTGGCTCGGATCCCGCATTAATTACCGCTAATTGATAATCACCTCGTTTCTCTCCTCGGCGTAGCAGGTAGGCAAATGAGGGTAGGACGAACCGGAAGGGTTTCGAAACAATGTTCTCCTCTCTCTTCATCTATCTATCTATATCTTTCGCTTTCTCCCTCATACCATCCTGATTCTATCCTCGATCCCTTCGTGGGTCTCGCGAGATTCACCAAAAGGATCTTCACGCGATACATTATGTAATTTATCACGTCGTAATTGGCTACGCGGACGTACGATTAATTCGTGGAAGGCGAACGAACCCCCTCGGGGCCAAACAGAGGGACAGAGGGAGAAAATGGAGGAAGATACTCACAAACGGACTTCCCAATAGACCGGCAATTAAACCTGCCAACTGCAAAATGAGAGACTTGAATCGTTCCTTTCATTTGCCACTGCGTGCCTTCGATGTTTCTGCTTCGTCGCAACGATGACATGTTGTTCGAGATTAAATGTCGATTAATCGACGAAATCTTCTTTTCAAAGGAGTTCTTCGGACGTCTTCGTGAAATCTACACGACGTTGCGTACTTTCGGGTTGTGCATGAATTTCGAGAATAGTTTCGTTCGAATCGACGAAGCTAATTTGAACTTTTGAGGGAAAAGTAATTGAATCGGAGTGAGAACATTTAATTTCGCATTGCTGGAGTGCTTGGATCCGTTTGCACATTCCTTTACCAATGGTCTGTGCGAGTGGGGTGGAGAACCTTTTGATATCGGATGGCGACGGGTCTGATCGCATTCCTTGAAAATTATAACGGGATGTTTAGATGTAGATGTCGTCCGGGACTTTATAGACGATCGGGAATGACAGGAAGTATGTATAATTTACAATTAAATTAAGGAGATTAATAATTGACATAATATGTGAAACTGTGCGATCAAAAGTCTTTTTGCTCAGACGATCAAGTTTTCTGTGAGGAAATTCTAGAGATAAATTGTGACGTTGGATAAAAGTTTAACAAATTGAATGATATTGTTAAAGCTTGTTAAACATTCACTTTGCGATGTTGGAGGTATGTAAATGTCGACGTAATGCAATAATAAAAGTCAGAGACCAGCGTAAATAGCCAGCTAACCTCGTCGAATCTTGCCAGTAAATACCATTTATATTATTCCATCTGTGCCAACGGCAATCGATGCACCTCATTTAAATTCGATTCGCGCCTCGATACTTTCCTCTCGACTTCTCCGTCTTTAGCTTTCTCTCTCTTATTCTCCTTCTTACTCTTTGACGCTGTTTCAATCCGTTATTCCACAGTCTTTTCCATATCTTCTGCGTTTCTCTCCTACTCGACAATTCTTTGAAACCTTATTTTCCTTCCTTTCTTCACTCCCAATCACCTCTACTCTCACAACTTTTTTCATCGTCCTCTTTCAACTTTCAATTTTCACTTTTTCCATCATTCCACCTTCCTTTCTTGTTCTTTTCCCATTTTACAATTTCTTTCATACTCTCTTTTACTCCTGCTCTCTCATCTTTCATTCTTTCTGCCTCTTTTTTCTTCTCTCTCCCTCATTCTTTCAGACTCCACCCTCTCTTTCCTCCTTTCCCAATTTTTTCCAAACATCTATTCTCTCTTTTAATCCTATTCTTTTATCTTTCATTCTCTCTGCATCTCTCTTTTTCTCATTCTTTCACGCTACTCTCTTTTACTCCTGCTCTCTCATCTTTCATTCTTTCTGCCTCTTTTTTCTTCTCTCTCCCTCATTCTTTCAGACTTCACCCTCTCTTTCTTCTTTTCCCAATCTTTATAATTTTTTCCAAACATCTATTCTCTCTTTTAATCCTATTCTCTCATCTTTCATTCTCTCTGCATCTCTCTTTTTCTCTTTCCCTCATTCTTTCACGCTGTTCTCTTTTCTCCATCTTGTTTCACTCTTTACAACTTTTTACACATATCCATACTATCTTTTACTCCTACTCTATCATCTTTCATTCTCTCTTCTTTTCTCTCCTTTATTCTCTCAGACTTCTCCCTTTTTCTCCTCTGTTTCCACGATTTAAAATTTTTTTTCATACATCCACAGTCTCCTCTACACCTGCTTTTCTCATCTTTCATTCCCTCTGTCTCTCTCTTCTCCTTTCTCCTTTATTCTTTCACTCTCCCTTTTTTCCTTTTTCCTACTCTTTCCAATTGTTTCCATAGATCTATACACCCCACCTCTTCCATCTTATTGGGATCATTCGATCCCATCCTCTTTCATCCCTTAACACTAAAACTACCGGCGCTATATCTACTCATATTTAGATGCATCGAATACGTGTTTTGGGTAAAGAAGAGTCAAGAGGCGAAAGCGATGATTAATTAACTAATTGACGTTTTATAAGATAGAAGTGGAATTTTTGCTTCATATCTTCCCTATTAATTTAGGAAATTTTTAGAAAAAATAGGAAACCAGTCATTTTGATCGGCTTGGTAGGTTTAGTGTTAACATTCCTTCTCTTTCCCTTTTCCTTCCTTCCTCCAGATCCCTCTTCATCTCCGTTCTCCATCGCTCATCCACCACCTCTCCGAATTCACCATCCGTTTCCTTCACCGACGTATTTCACCTCTACACGTCCTCCCGTCACAAACTGACGTGGGTGGTGGCGAACGATCGACAGATGTACGCTCGCTATATACGGAGGAGTAGGTCGCAGGTAAAACGGATGTTACGTATTCGTACTTGCGTGTAAACCTGCGACGCGACACGCTCCGATCCAACGAAGAGTGTGTAGGTCGATCTGTAGGTCGAGGCTCGTCCGAGGAAGTGAATATTCATTCGATTCGACGCCAGGGAGTTCTCGCAGTTGCGTAGGAAGGTTCGACTGAATTTACGATCGACTAAACGATCGTACCGTTGATCGCGATAACGACCGCGGATACAATACGAGGCGAACGTGAAAATCGCGTTATACGTGACCCGGGAACGTGACCGATGATTCGGTGACGAGAAACTCCGACTGTAATCCTGTCACGGAACGTTTCAACGATATTCCGAGAAATTATGGGGTATTAGCCGGTGGCTGCTATTTCTGCGACAGTCGAGCACTAATGCCGCGAGCTGTACGACTCACGACGAAGCTTACGCCGAACTCGAGCTTAATTATGGCTCGTTTGAGCACTCCAGCTACCGATCTTGCCATCGTTCGCGGGAGTAGACGTTTACGTGGAATACGGAAGACGTAATGCGGGGGAGAGATTCCGGGGGTTTGCTCGTTTCCTGGTGCTACGGTTACATCGTCAGTGGCGCAAATAGATGAGACTCTTTTGGCACTTAGGTGTAATCTAACGCGGGTGTGGTGACTGGATTTTCTGATTAATTGAAAATTAGGTGCTTTCGAGATTAGTCTATTCTTAATGGGACAGTTCTGACACCAGTTCGCGCAATGGAGGTGACTCTTTTGGCTATTAGATACAATCTGACGTGGTTGTAGTGTCTGAATTTTCTGAGAATTTGAAAATTAGGAAGCTGTGGGATTATTCGATTTCTAGTGGAACGGTTTTGACATCAGTTCACGCAATTGGAAGAGACTCTTTTGTCGTTTAGGTGAAATCTAACGCGGGTGTGGTGACTGGATTTTCTGATTAATTGAAAATTAGATGCTTTTGAGATTAGTCTATTTTTAATGGGACAGTTCTGACATCAGTTCGCGCAATGGACAGAACTCTTTTGGCGATTAGATACAATCTGACGCTGCTGTAGTCTGAATTTTCTGAGAATTTGAAAATTAGGAAGCTGTGGGATTATTCGATTTGTAGTGGAACGGTTCTGACATCAGGTCACGCAAATGAAAGTCACGCGTCTTTTAGCGTTTACGTGTAATCTGACGCAGATGAAGTGTTTGAGTTTTTTTAGTTTCTTGAGAATTTGAAAATTAGGAACCTGTGGGATTACTCGATTCCTAGTAGAACGTGTATGACATTAGTTCGTGCAAATAGAGGAACAAATGAAAGGATTTGAAGTTCGAACAAAAATACTTGTACTTCCAACAACTCCCAACACACTTAACACCATTACTTTGATGTCGAATATATAAGCAAAGTTGTGAATAATAAAACTCCCAAAGCCACAAGAAACTTCACTGAATTTAAAAACGCAAGTTATGGATGATAAAACTAAATTCGTCCTAGTAGTTATTACGAGACGAAAGGAATCTAAAGTTGTTATTCTCGGTTCATTGCCGTCCTCATGAAGCAACGTTGACACCACGAGAATCTCAGTCGATTGGTCGATGATAGGCTGTAAGAACTGCCGGAGTACATAATGCCGAGGCGTGGATTAGTCCATCTGCGGTTTACAATTGGTATTATGGTCTGTCGAGCGAATAACAACTCGTTGAAACTGCCGCGATTATCGCGCGCCCGCGCACGTGCCCGAGAATCTTTTTACCCGCGAATTTCCGGATACCATTTAAACATCAGTGTTAAGAATTTTGTTTGTCTTTCGACTTCCGATCTTTGCGATTAAAGTTTGTAGCTTTAGAATTCCCTAAAGTTTTCTTTTTGTGCTACTTTCTCTTTCGCATGAATTGGACCTTTGCAAGTCAAATTATTTTTTTAAATTGAATTTTTTAGGGAAATTAATCTGATTGAAATCAATACAGTAGGAGAAACTGTAGGCGTGGAATGGAATATGTAATCAGATAATCAATGAAGGTCAATCTTAAAGACTTCAATTCTTTATCATCTTCAAACTGATAATTTCACCTCTACTAATTTGTTTCCTAAATCAATTTCCTAACCTTCGACACAATTGCTTCATTAAAAAGCAGCCTTACGTTCACACGTCTTCCAAGTCGCTCCTCCATTCCTTAAATTCCAATTTCGATATACCTCACCCCATCTCAATGGGCTCAATGCAAATTTCAGGGTAATTCAACGTGTCTCAACCCATCAGAAAGGGTCAGAATCTCTCGTCGAATATTTTCCACGGCCAATTCCTTCGTATCTTAAGCTCCATGGAAATTAAATTTAAAATGGGATACACTCCGAAGAGTTGACGCAGGGATCGTAAATTCTGATCGTACGTTTGGTGTACATATGCTTCGCGATCTCTGACGTCACTTCCTGGAGAGAACAGTAGGAACGAACGCGTACTGAATTTAGCGCAATCAGATAATGTAACCGGCACACACGTGCACTCGCGTTTCGACTTTACGCAATGCACACGTATGCCCGGCCGACAATTTGAATGCAGTTGCCGGTGCATCTGTTCGTATATTCCTAAGCTGCACCCAACGCAGACTTTAATCACCACAATCATCGTGGCAGCATCAACGGACACAGAGAGAATTGCTACTAGAATCTCTCTCACACCCGGGTGCGTTGACTTTGGCTGGTGTATTATACGGTGCTTGAAAGAAGTCCCGCTACAGAAGTTCAAAAAACGAGAGTCTGATAGGTCAAAGTGGAAGAAGGATGAGTTTTCTCATATTCATTTTCGGTTGGAACGTACTATTTGATTAATGGGGACATAAACTGATGAGACTGCAGAGGGAAAAAATTAAATGAGATATCTGAAGTCCAATGAGATAATTAAAAAATAAATGAGCCATTCGTGGAGTTTCGCCCAATTAAATTCTACTTCGAAAATTTATATTGAATTCCTGCACTGCAAAAAATTCCCTTGACAAAATATCTCAGAGGAATGTAACGAATCAAGAATGTTGCAAAATTTTTAACTATTATATTTGCTCCATATGTTACTGGGATCGGTGCTGAAATTCCTGCAACCCCTTTATTTTTTCTAACCTCAGGAAACAGATCCACCATTCCAGCGATGGAAAATGTCTCAAGGAATGTTGAGTTTCTATTACTAAAACTACCTGTTGTATATCTATTAAATGTAAATATACTAAATAAGTATCATATTTAATTTTTATTTTATAACTATTTAAGTAACTTTTGGAGTAAGTAACTTCTATTTCATCAGGAAAACATGGAGTATTTACCGCATGGCTACTCTATCAATTTGAAGAATTTTTATTTAGACTATCTTATTTTATATTATTATATTTTTACTTATTTTGACTGTTACTTTCAGTATTAACCCCCTCCTGTACGATTTCTTTTCTGCTTGAATGACCAATGACTCAGAATTAATGGCTGAAATAAAAAAGTATCACCAATTCCTGATATAACATAAAACTAAACTTCACATTATTAATGCAAAAATAATTTAACCCTCCAGTGATCGACTAAAACTTTCAATTTGATAGTTTCTGAAATATTCGCATTCCGCGGCACAAATATCACGCGACATTGAAAGCAAGGGGTTAAAACACCGAAGAAAAAAGGGTAGCAAGTTATATCTCTGCTCCTTTTAATTTCTGCCATTCTTGTGACTCAGAGACACCCTTTAAACGTTAAAAAAAATATCTCAACGAAAATTTAATGTGGAGTAATCGGCAGAAAAAAAAGGTTGCAAATTATTCCGGTATTCGCGACGCGGTGCGAATGTCCGGCGGCTCGAGACGACCTCGAGGTTGACCAGATTCGACACGAGAGAAATTTCCTGTCCTACATTATGCATCTATACGCGTATTCGCGGAGTGCGCCGGTCGTGATCGTGATAGCTGCTTCCTGCATCCGCTTGGAAATCGCGCGGATTCGCCCAGCTAATTAATTAAACACTCTGAACGGAAGGTGAACCTCGCTGCTTCGAGCGGAGCTTGTAAACGCGAGATTGAACAAACAAGCTCGCTTAACGCGATTCGCTAGTGTTCGTCGGCGTCTCGATTTGGAATTACAAGTTGGAGTGGCAAATGGGGATGGAGATTCGATATCTCGAATATCGGGGTGGAATTTCAATCTTTAAATTTCTGCCAGAAAAGCAGATAAAAAGTAATCAAATAAAAAAGGTTGGCGAGATTCCTGAGAAAATTACAATTTTGATTCCCCTTGTACTTTTGATTAAGAATTCGACTACTTTTTTGTAACAGGTGATTGGCAAAAAGGTTAAATTAATTAATTTCCACTGACTTAATTTCAACTTCAGAATCTGGCTATCCACTTCGCATATTCTCCTTCATATCTCTTACAAAATGAAAATATAAATCCACGTTAGAAAACTTCGCGAAATTAAACACTTTCATTCAATAAAAATTTCAAAATTTCAAAATTGCAAACTCAAACCTCAGTCAATCAACAGTTTCCTTCATCTTGCTCACCCTTCCGGCTCAAAGTTTCTCAAATATCACAAACTTAAATACCACGGACCCAATAATCATTATTAATCACTTTACCGACCGGTATTTTTTGAACAACCTACCCTCTTCTGACTGATCACTTGGTCACAAATATTTCCTTGATACAGATATCTATTTGAAAATTACAAATTCTCGTCACTGAGTCCTTAACAGAGGTAACTGCAATGATAAATGATAATTTATTAATTGGAGTGGCAACCAAATAATTAGTTTAAAGGCGTTGGGTCCGAAAAGCCTATTAATAAGCTTCCGGTCGGTAAAGTGTTAATCGCTTCACCCTCGTCACGAAAACCACCCTCCACCCGTCCTCCACATATCCCTACGATTTGTAAATCCCCGAAACAATAGCATTCCCAAAGACGACAGATCCCCCAGATAAACTGCACGGTTAGCCATTCTCCGTTTTCAGAATTTCAGCTTTATCTCGGCACAAGTTCTACTTCGGAGACAGGCTCATTTTTATCTTCCCTTCCTTCGCGCGTACGACTTTCATTCACCAAGAGTCCCGTACTTTCCTTGGAGCATGGAGTACGCGATACGATCTCGATCTTCTCTCGTGTACTCTGCTCCCTCAGAAATCTTTCCCTCGAAATCTTTGCCCTCCGGAGAACAATCACGGGGATGGGCCGCCATGGCGTCATGCGAGGATGCCATTGTCGTTTCTCATTTTCACGCTCCCTGGACGCTCTCCAGGAGGCTCTCCAGCTTTCTACGCTCCTTCGTCTTCCATTGACCGCGTCGATGGTCGAGAAGGAAACCGTTGGGTATTGCCTCGAATTCATCTACGAGTTATCGAGCACGGGATGGAGAAAGCGATGATATCGAAGAGGCGAAGAGAAAGTGAGTTATCGGGACGCGAGAGGACCTGGCGTTTATCTGTACGCGGAAGTGCCATTTTCATGGACTTATTCGACGGTTTTGCGAGTCAAGAATGAGACTTTTTATCGGGTTTGCAATATACTACAGAACACTCATAGAGAGAAGTCACTTGATAAGGGGTTTGATCTGATTTGCCAAAAAGGTACTTGACGTTTCTCGTCCTCAAATACTTTCGATTCTAATGCGTGACTGGCCGAAAAAGCACTTAAGGACAAGAAAAATATTTAGTTTCAGATTATCATTTGGCGAGATAAAGTTCTAAGGGCCGATACGATGGGAATAAGGCGGTGCGAGGAGAGTTTCTCCTTACCCCATATTTCGTACCGAGTGACTTCTTTCTAAATTTGACCAGTAGATTGGTGTTAATGATAGAATTACTGCGGTGATTAAATTTGCTGGCTTTCAATTCTTTGGGATAAGCTGTAAGATATCTAATGATATGTTTGGCTTGATCTGATGTTCTCAGCTTGCAAAGTTTCAACGATTGGATCAGCCAAATTATATTTCATCCTAGTTCCTTTTCTTTTAACCCTTGCACTATCGGTAAACTCGCAAGAATCCATGCCTAAGCCGAACGCCCGATATACGATATCTTGCGAAAGACAAAGATTACCGCGCTAATATTTACTTCACGCAATGGAACTTCTGTGAAACTCAAATGAATTTGAATCAAAGTCTAAATTTAATAATCCTGCACGGGGACATACGATCTTATTCGAGATATGAATACTTTGCCCGAGATTAATACCACGAGTCAGACTCGTGATATTCAAGTTTGGCCTCAAATTTTCATCATGAGTCAGACTCGTGGAAATAGTGCAAGGGGTTAATATATCCAACTAGGAATTTCAACTCTACTAGCATATACCATGACAATTTCAAATTTCGTGAGCACCCTAAAGTCAGCGGTACCATAATCTATCAAACCCTCCCACCAAATGACCTCTCCAAAGTCATTCATCACGCACACCTTCCAATCCCACACAAAAGCAACCCACTCATGCGCGAATCAATTCAGATTTAATCAATTCCTACAAAAATCCTACCTTTTAATCGATTTCCACAAAAATCTCATCCCACATCTCCCAACCGTCTCGCTATCCGCATCTCGCCCTCTCCCATCCAAAGCTTATAATCAGGCGAGAAGGGCAAGAGCTGAAAAGCTCGCGGTTCGATGCAGTGGATAACGCACAATTAGCGAGCGTAATTAACGAGGGTTAAAAAAAAAGGGTGCGAGACTCGACACGGTTGCGCGCGTGTGCTTCTGAGTTTACTCGCGCGTGCGTGTCGCAGGCGGAAAGGGGTGAAAGACGAATGGGGGTGAGGACGAGGAGCGAAAAAGACAAAGTCGAGGCCGGAAAGCAGACGATCCGAAGGATGAAAAGAGATGAACGAAGCCGCGGTAAGACGAGGACCAAGAAGCGAGCCAGGAGAATGCTAGACTGCTCGGCGGCGGCTTTATCAACCCACGCATTCGAGACTCTGCGCTTTAACTCCTAATGCGTGTATGGACGAATATACCGACGAGGGTCTGAGCATTTGTGCGAGTATGTGCCGCGCGCGGATGTTTCTTCTCTTTCGGAGCGTTCCGCTTTACGAGCCGCTTCGAGCGACTGAAAAATTTGCAACACCGGGGAAGCGAGTTTTATGGAGAGGATGCGGAAATCCGTGGATCAAATACTAACGGAGAGATGAGTTAGAGAATGCTAATTTCGATTAATACTTGGGTGAAGGGGTAAGATTTGTGGGATTCTTTTTTTAATGATGGAATTACCGATGATAAGTCTATTATATTGCGCTCTATTAACCCTTTATGGTCCCAAGTTTTTTGTGGTGGCCGAAGATCAGCTTCACGATAGCACAATTAGAAAAATGACAAAAATACTATTTTAAATATTGGATTAACCCTTTCAATACGGCGAAAAATCCAGTCCGAGTGCGCCCCATTACCGGGATCAGGATGCCGAAAACTGAGCAACCTTAACAGTTGTCGCTTGTTTGATTAGATCGGGGACGATCGAGATGAGAAATTTATGGACTCAGAACGATTGAGAATCAGTGTGGAGGCCCAACTTGGTGTTATTTTCTGCCCTAGATGTTTTTCAGTAACTGGGACATATGTTGTCCCAGCCGTATTATCAAAAACTTTTCCGACTGGGACAGCACATGTCCCGTCCGGTGCGAAAGGGTTAGACTTAAATTATAATATTCGACAAAGTTAAAAATTTGACTTTGAAGAATAGAATCTTAGATGTGTTTTGCGTTATCTCAAAGTCGCAGGGGCCCATAGAGGGTTAAGTAAGTAGATTCAAAAAAGGGGAGTCAAGGGGTGCACGAGCTGATTGAAATTTATATATCTACTATAATTAAAATATCTTTTATCTGCGGTTGTCCTCTGGAGTTGGAAAATTTTCAGAAAAAATCGGGAACTAGTCATTTGGAGTGTCTTCGTAACTCCACCCTTTCAACCCCCCAAATTTACGGCGCGACAGTCGTCACTTAATTCTCGCATAATCCACTTAATCGATCTTATCCAAGAAAAACCTAATGTCAACCATCAGCAACGTCTGGCTGCAACGAGTCGATGGCGTGCTCATAACCGGCTGATCCCCATCGAAACCGCGACGTCGATTAATAACTCTCGATCGAGTTTTCTCTGGAAGAGCCAGTTCGAAAGACCAGACGACGTTTCGGCGAAGACGACGACGAGACCAAAGAACTTGTTTCAGAAAAATGACGATCTCTGCATTCGTGCGAGCCGTCTCCATCGGCATTAACGCTCGCTCGATGATGCGCACTTTAGTTAATGCAGCGGTCTGCGGTCGCAACTTCTCACGGTTCGCGAATGCGGAGACACGTAGAACGGGAACGGCTTCGCCTGTCGTGCTCGTTGGCTCGATCTTCGGCCTGTCTTTCCGACGCGACGTCTCGAGAAAAACGAAAGAGCATGCGAGACATTTCACGGAGGGGTTTACTTCGGAGACTGGTAGAAGAATATTCTAATATCTGGAAATGGCTTGAGATCCATGGGGTTTCCGAGATGTTGCGATTTTTGTAGTGCGGTGACGTCTGAGGGGTTGATTGAAATTGGGATTTTTTTGTGCTGAAAGTCTGCTATTGGAGGATGTTGGGAATTTTTGAGATTTTCATGTTGAGGATGTTGGGTACTTGGGAGGTTCTGATGCTGAGGATGTTGGGTGCTATGAAGATTTTGACGCTGAGAGTGTTGGGTATTTTGGAGATTTAGACGCTGAGAGTGTCGGGTACTTTGAAGGTTCTAATGCTGACAGTGTTTGGTAGTTGGGAGATTTAGATGCTGAGAGTGTAGGGTAGTGTGAAGGTTCTGATGCTGAGACTGTTGAGTACTTTGGAGATTTAGATGCTGAGCGTGTTGGGGACTTTGGACATTCCGAAGCTGAGAGTGTTGGATACTTTGCATATTTAGATGCTGAGAGCGTTGGGTAGTTTGGAGTATCTGATATTGAGGTTGTTGGGTAGTTTGGAGTATCTGATATTGAGGTTGTTGGGGTCTTTGGAAGTTCTGACTCTGATGACATTGGGTACTTTGAACATTCTGATGCTGAGAGTGTTGGATACTTTGGAGACTTAGACGCTGAGAGTGTTGGGTACTTTGGAGTATCTGATATTGAGGTTGTTGAGGACTTTAGAAGTTCTGAAGCTGAGGGCCTTGGGTACTTCGGAGATTTTGATGGTGAAAGTGTTGAGTACTTCGGAGATTCTGATGTTGAGGATGTCGGGCACTTTCAAAGTTCTGATGCTGGGGATATTGGGCACTTTGGAGATTTTAATAATGAAAGTGTTGAGTACCTTGGAGATTCTCATATTTAGGCTGTTGGCTACCTTGAGGATTCCGATACTGAGGGCGTAGTTAATTTGGAGATACTGATGTTGAAAACGTTGAGTACCTTGGGGATTTTAATGCTGAGGGCGTAGGTAATTTGGAGTTTCTGTTATAGAGTTTTCATTAATGCAAATCCTCCTCGTCCTCACGCCAAGTTCAAAAGGGACCTGACACTTTCAATAAACCCGCGTTGTAAATCAACCAAGTGTTTCTCGCGACTTATAATTCATAACATCACCGACAAACCAATAATTCCGAGAGGTTGTTTGGATACACGTCGACTTTTATGATTTACCGCAACTTCGAGACAATATCGGCAACTTTCGCGAAAACTCGCTCGCTCGTAGCTCGCTAAATTTAAACAGACAGCTTTGCAGACACGCCTCGCGTGAATTACAATTCGCTCGAGTTTCGAGTGTGCGATAAGTAACGCGAATACGCAAAATATGATTTACCGGTTCAACGGTGGGTTTGCTGATTCGCGGCTACGGTGGATTTTCATGAAAAATTGAATAACAGGTCTGCGGCAAGCTCGCGATACCTTCTCGCTCGGTTTACGGCTACCTCTGGTAGGCCAATTAAATTCATTAACGCAAAATTGCCGGCTCCACAGAGAGAGTGAGAGAGACAGAGAACGAAATCAACAAAGGAGAAACCTAGAGAGAAACGGCGAAAGAAAAGTCTAGATGGGAGAGGCGGCAGCAAAAGAGAGAAAAGAACGCGTCAAATAAGACGTAAGAGAGAGAGAGCACCAAAAGAAAATGAAAAAGTGATCAAAATAAAAAGAAAATAAAGAAATGAGGAAGAGTACGAGAGACAAACTAGCAAAGGGAAAGAAAGGAGGAAGCATCAACAAAAAAGGAAGAGATAGAAGAAAAGAAGGCGTGAAGGGACAAAGAAAAAACCCGAAGAGAGAGATCTAGGCAGGAAGAGACCCCAATAAAAATAGCCATCAGCAAAGCAGAAAGTAAAAAGAGAAAGACACTATCAAAAGCAAAAAAGAGGCACAAAAAGCACCATAAAAATAAAAAAAGACAGGGACAAACGGCATCAAAAGAGGAAAAAATACCAACATGAGAGGCAGATCGTCAAAAGAGTTACAGCAAAAGGTAAAAAAAGAAGTTAACAGCAGTAAAAAAAGGGAAAAATGGATGAAGAAACGGCTTCAAGAGGCAAACAAAAGAAACTCAAAAAGAGTGAGCAAGAGATGAAAACTGGAAGGTGGACCACCAAAAGTAGTCAAAGTTAGACATCATCAAAGGATAAAATACCGGGAGAGGCAATGTCGAAGGCAAGAAAAGACTCAGGAAAATACCATTAAAAAAGAAGGGGAGGTAGGAAGAGAGAAACAAAGAGAGACCAACATGAGAGGGAAATCATTAAAAGAGATACAGCAAGGGCGGTAGGGAGAAACAAATGCAGAAAATCGTTTACATTGATTCGCGAACGTATGCCGCGGAAGGAATTCCATGGTTAATCTCTCCTCCAGTGACTAATTGCTATCGACAATTTACCAACTCCATCATCAGGGTTCCTCTTGTTTGCTTCCCCAGCATCCCTCCTCGTATCGCCGACCGTACGTTCTTTTTGTCTCGCTTATAGAATCGTTCTTGATTGCAGACGAGCTCGCATTCCATCCTGACGTTTTCCTATCTGGAATTTTGCTCGCGATAAACGAATCCATCTCGCGAAATTCGCAATTCGTCCTTTTGCGAAACTCTCGACGACGGAGACTCTCGAGAGGTGGCGCGAGGCTAGCAATTATTCGCGATCCTTTGGCGGAACGATGAGAAGAGATTAAGAAGATGCGAGAGATTACACGATCATCGAGGTAGATTGTATTTAATGACTTTAATTTGGAGTTTATCGAAGAATTGAATTTCATGGGAAATTGCGCGATTTTGGGAACAGTTTTGTTACTTGTGTTGGGGGTGTGAATTTTTCATCTCTGGTTTTTTAATTTTTCGTGACAGGTGATTGGCTTGAAAAAATTAAGTTGGGCTTTAAATTAACAGAGATTTATCATAATTTAACTTTGCAATGGATGTTAATGAGATATTTCGGAAGAAAATTTCACCGAAAGTTGCGCGATTTTGGGAAGAGTTTTGTTACTTTTGTTGGGGGTGTGAATTTTTTATCTCTGGTTTTCTAATTTTTCGTGACAGGTGATTGGCTAGAAAAAATAAAGCTGAGCTCTAAATTATCAGAGATTTATCATAATTTAACTTCGCAATGAAAGTTAATGAGATATTTCTGAAGAGAAATTCCTATCTGTCTTGTTGAGGTGCCATGCCCGAAATAGTTTTCAGATGTACCTAATATGCAGTTACTGATTAGAAAGAATTAAGTCGATCTCCAAATTAACTAAAAGTAAGTAATGTACTGGAAATAAATTTTGCTACTCCACTTTAACGATATACCTGTGAGAAAATAATTCCCAGTCTGCCGCATGACAGCATTAAATTATCATTGAAAGTTTTAAACATGGAGAAGATTTGTTAATATAAGGATATTTAAGAATGAGGTTGATACTTAATTAATACCGCAGTAATAGTACAGTGATTCAGTACTTAATGAAATCCGTTGGGAAGGAATAATTCTTTCGACGAAGGTAGAACTCATCAATATTAATGCACCATTGATTTTCCCTGGTTTTTAATAAATCAGGGGCTACAACTTCGAGATTAGAGTGTCTCGAGGGTCATCGAGGCACATTCTTGCGTGTAATAAATCTGGAGAAACGACGAAGTATCGAAACGAGTCCCCGAGACGAGGGATCGAGAAAGATCTTCGTGTTAACCTTGCGGTTTACCATGATTTCTTCCATCCTCGACTTCGTTTTTTGCCATCTAACAAGGAAACTGCCCGACCACGAAGTTTTGTTCGTTTTAATCACCGTTAAAAAGAAACTTTCGACGAAACTATTCGTAATACGCAAACTCTTGCCACGATTGACTTATAGATGCAGAATCTTCATTGACAACTCGCAGATTTAAGTCTCTGTGGATTCTTGGGACTTTGGTTGGTTTTTTTACCTCGGCAAAACTACCAAGGGACCAAAATGGCAGGTTCCTACTTTTTTTTTTGGAAAATTCCTGAATTTTATAAACGAACTGTACATTAAATATATTATAAGTGATAAATTACTCGAAAGATCATCTTCATCAATCTAAAATTCCTGAATTTTATAAACGAACTGTACATTAAATATATTATGAGTGATAAATTACTCGAAAGATCATCTTCTTTGCTACGTGATTCTGTTTTTCATAGTACTTATTTAGTGTATTTACATGTAACACAATTATCGCCTGTAGTTCTAGTGTTAATTAAAAATTGCAGCCTGCTTTTGCAATTAACCCCTTACCGTGCCATTTACTTTGTGACTACCTCCACCATAATTCACTCGTTATAGTACGGCAAGAGGTTAAATGCTTGCAAATTAAGTTTCATTGATTATCTTGAAATTGAGCTCTTAAGATTTCCAAGTGTGACATACTGTAATATGCAAGAGCTGACAAACATTTGTGATTTGATTAAATAAATTTTAAACTATTTGTTAAGTTCAAACAATTAAGAGAGCTTTACAGAGTAAGAGAAGCGAAGTTACGGAAATTCGTCCCTCGAGACGAAGGTCCGTTGACGATGGAAAATCCTTCGCAATGCGCGAATAAATCCGAGAAAAGTCTCCGACAGGTTCGAAGGGAATAATACAAACTCGGAGAGTGTTACGGAGAAAAGCATTTTCTTAACAGCTGTCACCGTTCTCATGTCGTTCCTTCGACTTGACGTCTCATCGAGAAGCTCCAAGAGCCTGCAGACGATAGGATTCGTGTAAATACATGCCAAAAATCTTCTGGGAAAAATTTCTACAAAAACATCGATAGAACTTAATTCCGCCTCGAAGAATTTTAATAAACCTTGAAATACTATTGGAAACAAAGAAAAAGAACTATCTCTTGGTGCTCAGACTGAGACAGAACGAAGAAGCTAGGATGAAAAAGGAGGCACACGTCGGGACTTACAATCAGTGGGCCCCAATTCTCATTCTCAGACGTCTTTGGGAAAGTCCTAATTTATTATTTAATATATCATAACCTGGGTGGTTGGGAATCCACTTAAAACAGTAGGGCCTAGATAAAATGACCGTAGCAATTAGAGGACCGCGATGATTAATAAGGTAAAGGCTCAGACTCGTCATCAGTAGGCCCAATTTTCCTTCATCGCTGGAAGATTTTCTCCCAATTATTATTTAACATATTAAATGTACCTAGGACAGTTGGTCCCATGTGAAATGACCATAGTGGTTGAAGTTGTAAATATGGAGAAAATAAAATAATCGATAGAATTAATATTTAATTGAGGTAAAAAGAATGGCGAGGACCACGTTCCTGGAAGGATTTTGCATTTTACATTGCAACGATGCCATTTGGTATACGTCGTTTCGCGATATCGTATTACGAAGCCAGGGTGGATGCCTTTAAACCTTTCTCCCGTGAAATTACTCTGCGGTGGCTCGTCATTATCTGTCCAGAACCCTTCGTTCAACTTCTCATACTACACGCACGATCTATGCGAAGTAATATGTTTCTATGGTCAGAGTGGGAATTATTTTTTACTGCCCACACGTCGATTTCACCCTTTTTTGTATTCTTTCAAGTTTAACTGCTATGTCATTTTACCTACGGTCTGTCATTTTGACACTCACACGATCCTGGAGTGTTATTTTTCCCAATCTTCATTTTCAGATACTGTACAATGTTCGTTTTATTACTAACACTACAACCGTTGGCTGTAAATCTAATATATTTAAATATACTAAATAAGTACTTTGAAAAAGTATGAATTACGAGGCACAAAAGGGGATTAGTTACAAGATAAAATTAATTTATAATATTATAGTTACGTTAAATTACACGATATCAAGAAGCACTGGTAAATTATTATTTTACCAATTTAACAGTTTTAAATTATTGCAGAGGCAACCGCAAAAGTAATTGTATAGTAAAGATGTAAATTTTTTTTAAAGTTAGTCCAATTTGTAACTCCCTTCAAATTGTATCAAATAATTTCCCATCTGTACGTTAGTGTCTACTGTTAAACAGCGAGGGTAGTTTTAGTTCAATCTTTATTCAGTCTTCGTAGGATCTTTACGCATTCTTCATACCGTTCTCGTACACTCTTCATACAGCACTCGTACGATCATGGCCGTCTGCTTGGGTACAGTCTTCATATGCTCTCCATACATTTCTTACACGCTCTTTATGCAATTCTCATATAATTTTCAAACAGTCCTCGTCCAGTCTTCGTCCAATTTGCATACGCTCCTTATACAGTCTCTGCAGAATACGTCCTAACTATCATCTACCTTCTCATTATTACACATTAAGTTACAGTTGTATCATTATCAATAAATACATTGCGAATCTTTGAATTTTTGCTCTTACACAAATCATATTTAAATATACCTACTACGTAACTTTGACAAAAGAAGAATCAGCGGGTGAAAAATATTTACTTTAACCCTCTGCGGTCCTATGTCGAGCAGTACTCGACATAGATCTTCTCTTTATTTTATTTTCTGACAATTTAATATCGACTTCCCAATGTCACAATGATTTTGTAATATCACCTAAATGTCCGTCAATACCTATAGTTATTGATATCATTAAAAAAATGAATAACTAATGATAGAAAATATTGCACAATTAATTTTATTTACCTCACTACCAAAATTAACGAAATAATTCGGTCCGCAAAGGGTCACGGCCCTTCTATCAATTTGACAAATTTTTAGAACAAAATTGAGATCCCATCGTCTCAACTACCACAACACTTTTCATATTAAACAATCATAAATATCAAAGATATAAAAAATATAAATCTCTCCTTATCTTCCATTTTCTCACTTCCCTCGCAAAAATTCTAATCTACATAAACATCTACGCCCTCTTTACAATCATCCTATTTCCAACACGTTCCCATATCACTATTAAGTCCATTCTAGTCCTTTTTCCTTCATCCCTCAGCGATGGAAACGCTTAACATCAAAGCGTACGAGAGTTTAACACAAGCGGTGCCAAGGGGGAGCTTAAAACTCGATAAACCTCCCCGAAGACGTTAAACCAAGCTCACCACCCTGCTAACACCGTACGAAATAACAAGCTCGGAATGGCATTCGTCTTATTTCCTCAGGACAAGAGGTCACCGTAGGCAATTTGTCCGGGGCCAGCTCTCGGCCCGAAGGGAACTTTTAATGTTTTCTCGCTCCTCCAGGTTTGTTTCTCCATTCTCTCTTATGGCGCACGTGAATTACAGAGACCCGAGTGTCTGTAACCGTGACCCGGATACCGTTACTCGCATTATTTGCGCTTGAACTTCTTTTCGCTCCTCGAGGGCCAGGGCGATGCATCATTTATGCACTTCCGAGGCTGCTCGTCTAGGTTAATGAAAACGAATTCTTCCGGGCGATTGTCTCAAGCTGACTCGAGAGTCTTATTTGTTTGATGCCGGGATGACGAAGGAGCTTGGAGACTTTGTTTTGTAGCGTAGGTAATTTGGGTGAGGGATGCAGAATTTGAATGATGCTTCAGAGGGTGGTTTGCTATTTTGGATATTTAGCTCTTAGATCGAACCAGTGAGATTTCACTGGTTCAACCAGTGAATACAAATCTCACTGGCGGATCCAATGGCGTCCGCTGCCGCAGCGCCATGCGCCGTGTTTTATTTTTGAATATGCTAACGAGTGAGATTCACTGGTAAACCAGTGAACTTTGATGGCCGCCGAGATCACTGGCGGATCCAGTGAGTGTCATTGGTAAACAAGTGAGTTTCCACTAGCGAAACAGTGAAATTCCACCGGTTCGATCTAAGAGAGTAGGTTTACTTAGGCTGTCGAATTGAACGTTGGGGACTACTGTGGGGTATTTTTGTTATTTGTATATGATGGGTTTCACCGTTTAATTCTGTGTCTGCTTTTAGGAGGATTGACACTTTAGCTACTGACGATAAATCTGTTGTATTTAAATATATTAAGTATGTACTTTGGAACGAGATGAGTCAATAGGTGGAAAAGATGATTTATTTTTTTTAAATAACTTTGAAAAAATAATTCGGACTGCGAAGGGTTAGGTAAAATATAGAAATTGTCGTTTCTATGGGTTGAACAATTTGAAAGATGAGTGTTCTGTTGTTCAATTGATTAAAACTCATCTCGTTTGCATCAACCGCAGAATCTCTGGTGCAATTTTCTTCCTCATCGATCACCTCAAGAAGAAGCTTCTCTCAAATGCATTATTCCATCGTATTAAATATTCCACCCTGCCAAATTGAGGTCAATCTTGGAGAAACCCGTTGCTACCGACTCTCGTAATTTTCCCTCGCCAGATTAGAAATGCTCCTTCCTGCCAATCTCTCGTTCAAGAAGTGAACTAAATTCGAAAAAAGGTTCAAAACCGTCGAGCTTTTAAAAAGTGAAGACTCGAATAGGTAAATGTAATATCAATTTATTACAATCTCAGTCGCACTTTGAAGAAGCTTTAAGCGTCAAATCATTGACTATAGAAATGGATAATTCCTCCTTATTGATGGTACATCTTGGCGCATCCGGCGCCAGAATAACGATCCTTCGATTCACCATCCCTCGGAAGATTTACGGTAACCGATCGACCGTGAAGAGATCGCGAATACAGCGGCGATTATCTAATTGCACCCTACAAGAGAGATCTAAAGAGAGTCGCAATCTCTTCGCTGGAGATTCCTTCGTGATCTGCAGGTTGTACCCCCTGGCGTTGGATCGTGAGCCACACTCAGACTGCAGGCGTATTAATTTGTAATTTTATCAACTATGGACTGTATATTAGACAGTGCAACGAATTATTTCCTTTTTTTTAGTAGGTGGTAACTCAAATATAAAGAATTTTTATAGCAGTATACTCAAGAACTATCACGATGTAAACTGTCGCCAAATATCATTTACAGGGATTGTTAGCGACACTGGCTAGAGACACATCTATCCTAACATCCCCTTCTCTAACAATAAGAGCGAACCAACTCTCTTTGACACTCCACACGTATATAAGGGACGAGTTTATCATCTTAACACTTACAATTAGCCGACCGATCAGGTATGTAGATCTACCCATTTCCAAACTAGTCGGTGGCCGACCGATCGGGTAGATCTACCCTTTTCCAAACTAGTCGATGGCCGACCGATCGGGTATTATTTTTGACCTGAGGAACGCTTCTTTCTCTATAGAGCACAACATAGAATAAAATGCACCAATTTTTGAAGTCTTTTATTGGCCATTATTAGGGCTCTACGTAGAAAAATGCGCGATGGACAGCGCAGTTTGGCTTTCCGAGCGCGGTGGACACTGTACAGGTCTCTGTGGCGCGTGCGGTCGGCTAATTGTAAGTGTTAAACTGTCTCTCTCGACGTTCAATTCATTTTCTTTCCACTTGTATTTTTGATGGTGAAATTTGTACATATTTAAATAGACATTTACTATTTCCCATTGAACTCTTTAAAGTAACAATCTCGCCATCCCCTTCGCGCGTGGTGTCGCCAAAGAGCTTGCCAGAATGTCTATTCCGTTTATCATTTATGTTCGTTCCTTGCCGGAGTCCCTGTGGATAACTTTGGTTTGATCAACTTTCCGCATTATTTCAGCTCTTCTTTGCTTAAAGAAATTTTAGTGACAACCAAAATGCAGACAGACTTAGCGCAAGGGATGAAAAAAAATCTCAGTTCCAGTTAGAGATCAGTTCTTCATTTCATCTCATTAATCATTTTCTCCATTTAATATTTATTTAACTAGTATTTAACTTTACTATTTAACAAGTATCTCCTCTCGCAACTTTAGCTCCATTTGACAGAGTAACTTGTGGAATCAAGAGTTAACACCATCTTCTTCAGATAACCCACTGTTCTTCTACGTTCTTCGACGAGTCTCTCAAGTTACTCGTCGATGCTCGCGAATCTCTAGCGTAAGGACGACTCGTAAGGCCGAAGGAAAGCCTTACGAGTACCGAATGGCCTTAAGTCCCTTAAACAGGCGGAATAAGCTACTTACTTGCGGCATGGAGCTTCGAACCGGTCAGCCGTGAAGATGGAAGACGTCGTCGGTGTATGCGCGCGTTCGGCGGGCCCGCATTCCGCGGGCTTGTCTGTTATCTCGAATACCTGCATCGGCTGGTGCATTTATACGCGGTAGCATTTACGAGAGTGCATTCACGGAAGCCTCAGATCGAACGCTCGACTACCATCGTTACGAATCGGAGTACGTCGCTGATGGCGTTGGAACTTAACGCTATGTAGATCTATAGAGGGTGTGATAATGACTTGGTTTTGGTTCTTCTGGAGGATCTGGAAATTTGCAGTTGCAGAAGGACTCTGATTTTCTTCGTTTGTTGGGTGACGTGCAAGTGATGTGATCAATTAGTTTTCTTCTTTTGTCCTTTTTGCTTCAAGATAATTGTCTTTTTTGCTGGATATATCAGAGTGGTTTTGTCTTTTTCGTGTTTGATTGTTCATTTTGAGTGGATTTTGCAATTTTAGGTGAATATCAAAATACGATTTGATCGTCAGTTGTAGGGACGTGGTGGATTCGGGGACTGTCGAAAAATCTGGAGTAAAAAGAAGTTTGAAGGAGTTTAAACGGCAGATATTTCTTGCCAGGATGGTTTTAAGTATGCTGGAATGTCCAGAGTATCGTGCTTTGTTACAAGTGTCTGGTTTTGGTAATTTTGGAGAAATCTTGAAGAACTTGAGACCTTTTACTGGCAATGGTCTACAGGCTTTTGAATTTAGGTGTGTTGTGACAGTTTTAAAGATTGTTTAGTCTAACGTACAGTCGGGGATGAAGTGGAAGTTTTTATCTGAACAGCAGCGTCTGGTTTATATTCTTGTGGGAGGACTTCAAAGTGTATCTGGCAAGATATTAATAGACAGTAGTCTGAACGTACAAGGAGAATTGTGAATGCCATATAAAATCATTGATATCGAGCATCATTTCCATAACATACACACATTCGTTGCATTATCGGCATTATTTTGTAAGCTGCTCCAATTAAAAACAAATAATTACCTCATATACTTTTCAATTTTCACAGTCTCAAATCCAACGCCTCAGAGCTCGACACCCAAATTGATCCCATTTTGCACCCACGTCGAAAACTCCCCATCTATGAAGACATCCCATCCATCTCCGCGAATAAATGCCCTGGCCTGCCATCGTAAAGAGGAGACACGTATGCCAGCAAGTGAAAACGGAAGAGAGAGAGTGTATGTGATAGAGACAGAGACAAAAGAAAGAGTTATGTGAGAGAGACAGAGAGAGAGAGAGACAAACTGTATATGAGAGAGTCATAGAGAAAGTGAGAGAGCGTATGTGGGAGACACAGAGAGAAAAAGAAAGAGTTATGTGAGAGAAACAGAGAGAAAGAAAGAGTGTGTCTGCGAGAGAGACACAGAGAAACGAAGAGAGTGTATGTGAGAGAGACAGAGAGAAAAAGAGAGTGTTTGTGTGAGAAACAGAGAGAAAGGGAAAGAGTTACGTGTGAGTGTCAGAGAGAAAGAAAGAGAGTTTATGTGGGAGAGACACAGAGAAAGGGAGAAAGTGCATGTGGGAGAGACAGAGAAAAAGAGAGTGTTTGTGTGAGAAACAGAGAGAAAGGGAAAGAGTTATGTGGCAGAGGCAGAGAGAAAAAGAAAGAGTTACGTGAGAGTGACAGAGAGAAAGAAAGAGAGTGTATGTGGTAGAGACACAGAGAAAGGGAGAGAGTGCATGTGGGAGAGACAGAGAAAAAGAGAGTGTTTGTGTGAGAAACAGAGAGAAAGAGAAAGAGTGTATGTGGCAGAGACAGAGAGGAAGAGAGGGAACATATGTGAGAGAAGCAGAGAGGAAGAGAAAGAGTGTATGTGGAAGAGACAGAGAGAAAGAGAGGGTGTACGTGAGAGAAACAGAGAGAAAGTGCAGAGGTACGATGAATGTACGCTTTAATGGCATTCAGTGTGAACACAGCCACAGCGAGGATGAATGGATCTTAAGAAGCGAGTGCTAACACCTCACGACACCAGAGAGACTCGCTGGCTTCCTGATGAGCTACCAACAACGATCAGACCAACTGGTCGCGTTAATGATATCCTTTCACCCTGGCCGATCCCCCGTGTCGCAGGAGCGTGCCGAAGGATTCTAGAGTGCCATTCAAAATGACATTACGCGAATGGTATTCCTTTGTCATTTCCAGAACGAAATGGCACGCTTCACGAGGGCACCTCCGACGTTGATAGGCAGAACAAAGAGATAACTGGCTGGGACGAAATGGCTCTGCCTTCGTTTATCAACGTTATGGTCGTCTTTCGACGCTGATAATTCGTCCTTTGATCGTCCAAGTGTAAACAGGATGTTTTGTAATACGCGAGACATGTTATAAATATAGAATGGTTGGAAAATTTTAAAAAATCGTTGGTGTATTTAAAAGAGTACGGCAATTTGGGTCTAATTTGTTTTTTAATCCTGTTCTATAGAGATTTGGACAGTGACGCATACTATTTCAATTTGTCTTTAAGTGACAGTCATTCCTCTACTCAACTAAGCACTTACTTGCCATAGAAAATTTTGGAAGCATTCACTAATACAATACACCCTTCAATAAATCAAAAATACCAAGCGTCCTCACACCAACGATCAAAGAATCCTCAATTTCTAATTAAGGAAACTTAGTATTTTTGATTTGTAGAAAAATATATTGTATTAGTCGACTTGAAAATGTTCTATGGTGGTAAATAAGAACTTAGTGGAGTAGAGGAACGACTGTCACTTAAAGACAAATTGAAATAGTACGCGTGTCTATTCAAATGTCTGCACAACAGGATTAGAAAACACTCAATTATAAAACATTCTAAGTACCTTCTATAAAAGCAGCCACAAGACATCATAACACGTACCATTAGTGACCATCAATCCCCTCAACGCCATCAGTAATCCATCTTCCACCAAAGCTTAACTCCCATCAAAACCACATCATCCCCATTATCAAGTCTCATCTTCAAAGACCGACACGGTTGTAACGCCACACCCAGTAACCGTCTCAATCGTCCACTTCGTCATAAACATCTACAAAACAACCGGAAATACTCAACTTCCCGTTTCGCATCACCGCTCCTTAAACACCTTCCGGAAGAGAGGCGCTAAATTATTGCTGAGCCTGTCAACCACGACATTAGATACCGCGGTATCTCACCCGAGACACATAATACACCTCTCCTCTCCATAAAGCACCGGAATACCGGTCGGTGTAACTGAACAACCGTCAAGAATCGAGTATTTCATGCGAGATCCAACAATAGACACATTACCGTTTTCAATTAGCACTCGGAGAACCTGCGTGTCAATTAAGACCGGTTTATCCCGAGCGCGTGGTCTGCGCGTCGCTTATGCGGCTACACGTGAAATTAAACACGTCGGAATCAATTACTCGACTGCGAACCACGAAATCATTCCTGCGTCATTCCGAGTCGTCAACGTGTCGGTGGTTTATGGAGAACGGCCGTTTCATTCTCCAGCCGCCGGAACACCTACCCCGACGAGAACGAAGAACGATTCTCCAACGTTCTCCAGCGGCGTTCTCCAACTAAACTCCGCTCGACCATCGTCAAGTTGACTTTTTTCTTTTGATCCTCCGACAAAGAAGACACGACTGGTTTTGCATCTCATCACGATTCTATAATCCTCCAAGAAGAAACGTAACGAATTCCGTGTCGGTGGACGTGATACCAGACCCGCCATGTTGCACCGTTCAAGAACGCGTTCTCCAAGATCCTAATAGGCGGAAGATCGGCAAACGAGAGGATTATCTCTGTCGGGTAGTTTCGTATAACTTGAGAACAAGGTTTCACGTTGCTCTAATCTTAATTCTATCTGGATGCAAATACGAAGAAGCAATTTATCGTTGGTAGATTCTCATCCTCTACTATTAAATGGTTCGAGGACGTACGAGTCAAACGATTCTCGTAGATTCTATAGGTTTCGATTAAATCTCTGATGTTTCACGATTACTCCCCTGATCATCGAGTTTGTACGTTTATCATCCCTGAATGGTATGGAGACGATTTGTACCGGTTTTCTTCACTATATTGCTCCCTCGGTGTAAATTCATGAAAGGAGGGATTCGTGGGAAGATTTCTCACGTACTTGAGAGAAGAACGCATGGATACGGAGGGGGAGAGAATGCAATTCGGTAGCTTGGTCTTCTTGCAGTGCATTGCGATTTCTTGTTCCGTGCAAGCGAGACGACTGCGTTTCGTGACAGAGGGAATTCCGCAAATCGAATCACGAGACGTCTCGTAACACGCGTGTCGGGGACACCGACATGCGTGGGAAAGTTGCTGTGGAACGAAACGGAATTCTTTTTCGTCATTCTTGCTACGCGGATTTCCTCGATGCAGGGAAAAATTCCAGCTTTATCGAATTGCCCGTCCTTGCGAGACTCTCGAGGACGATGTAATCGGGGAACAATGAAACGATGAATTATAATGAGAAATAGAAAGATAATGATCCAACGATGTTATATCAATGACTATTGTTGCACAATTTGTATACGGTTCTATTCGAAGAGACGAGCAGGCGTAAAAAATCGATTTTATATGCATTACACTCGAGCAAGCGTACATATTAAAATAATATCCTCGGCTCGTAAAATGCGGGATTGGCAGGCAGAACCTTGGGGGAAAAATACAAAATGTAGAAATCCAATTAAGATTCCTTGGCGCCAGACGTTGCCGCTACTATTACGGCGCATTAATCAGGAAAACACATAGCTGTATCGTTAACATTTGTCTAATAACCGCGAGCCAACGATCGCTCGTTTGTTACTTCCAATGCGTACGCGCGGGCTTTCTAAATGTTTACGACACCGATTACGTTTCTTCTTCGATGTGTACACCCATTCTTGAGAGACACCGAGGAATTAAACGACTTCTTTGCTCGATCGCATGGAAATTGTCGAGCATGTGTACAGCAATCGACGATGGAAGAACCTTGAGATACTGTGATTAAAAGGAGGAACACGATAGAGGGCTTAAGTCGAGATTGGATGGCAAAGTGTTTAATTACTTTCATTCTTTTCGATTTGACCAGTTTCTCCACCTACTTTTTTATTAGCAAACAAATATAACATCCTGGATGTTTTTATCAATCAAGATGAGACAATTTTACGTTGTTTCATTAAATAATATTAAAGTGTTGACGCTTTAACGCAGGAAGTACCAAGCTGACAAAATGACTGGTTCTTAATTAAAAAAATCTCAAAATTTACAGAACCAGATAAATATAATAAAACACAAATTACTGAACAGATTATCTTCCCCATCTCTTGACCTCTCTTTCGACAAAGTGTCTAATTTAGTACATGATAATATTTATATACACATTATAACAGTACATAATAATTTAGTACATTTAAAAGTAATAGATTTAACGCCCATAGGTTCCTAGTCTTAACAACTAATTAAGAGAATAAAAAATTCTTAAAATTCTTAGACCTCCAATTTATTCATTTTTCTATGCCAATTTTGCTAACTCTCATTTTCATCATTCAATAATTTTTCCCCCATTAGTTCTTTCCTTTTAACATATCTATTAGTTATCTTTCACTGTACTAATAATCGATAGTTCTACTATTAATGAGTAGACTCCGGATTTTTATGCATTTATGACAAAATGAATACGGCTAAAATACAGAAAACGAACATAATATAAAAATATATCCGAAATATCCAAAGTATGGTATTCGTTGTAATATTTAACGAGTGCAACAAATCCCTAAATAGGTTTTAGTAACTTAGGTGCATTTGTTAAAATTGAAATTTGCATAAACATCCGGAGTCTAATAATGAGTATTAAGAGCAACTAAAGCTTATTCCCATCCTACCTTTAATTTCAGTAGCCCCTCCTTCATCCTGATCCTTTTACCACCAGTACCCCTCAAGATTCTCTACCCATCAATTTTTCAATCTTAACATTAACTCCTCCATTAACATCCAAGTGTCTCACGGTCACCGTAAACGTTACATCACTCTAAAACTTGCACATCTCGCAGACCCGTCGCAGACGCTGATACTTTTGTTCAATGTCAGCGTCTATTCTGGTCCCATGCGAATCAGCAGCCACGCTGACAAAATATCTCTACGAATTCCATCGTAGCCTACATTCGACAGCGTAGACTACTTTCATTCCACGTTATTTCAACGTTAAAAAATAGTTTATCGTAGACATTTCTCATCGAAACGATCGAAATCATTGACAGTATTGGCACAACGCCGGCGACGAGGAAAATCGGTGGTTCGAGTTAATCCCAATTAAGCTAAGCTCGCCTATTATTATTCCAATCGGTTGACGCCGTAACGTCGGGAGCGATAAATAATTTTCCCTTTATCTCTCTTTCGTCTGCCTGTCCGCGCGTAAATCATTTCTCGACACGCGTCGAGTACGCCGCGAGTGGCGAGCAATTACAGATAATGCCATCAGGCGTCGGCGTCGCCGTCGCGGGAGACACTGAGGCGTTTCGAGGAGATAATGCTGGTCTCTAATGAATATCGTAGAGGTGCTTACGTGCCAAAGGAAAGATCCGTGGACGAGCGTCGATGGAAAAGGCAACTTTGACGGTGATTTACCGTTGGGTCGTGGAAATCTCTGGGAATTGGATGTGGGGATGTTGTTTTATATTTTGACACTGATTGCTGTTGTCATTTAGCCTGGGACACATGGTTTTAGATGGATTTCGAATCTTGGGCTGTGATGTATTACAGGATGATTTGGGTAATGTCTGTTGGAGATGATGGACATTTGAATTTATGATGTTGTATCTATTATATTTAGATACCTATTGGATTGGTCTCTTGTAAAGTTGGTGAATTTTCTAAAAAATCAGGAACTAAGCTTTTTGATTGGCTTAGTTTAAACCATCCGACCGTTTAGAATGCTGGAGTAGAGTACTTTTGGTTAGATGTAACTTGACATCCTAATATGCCATAGATCATTGATGATTGATGCATCAAACAAGGTATATAATGGCGAGTTTTTATTTAACTGCGACGAATTCTGAGAATAGCGAAGAAATAACAAATGTTTGTGTGAAATTAAGAGGAAAGAAGAGTAGGCAAATATTTCTCGAAGGCCTGACCAACTCATTTAACAAAGATTGTTAGAATCAGTGGAAATCTACTGATATTTAGAGGAAGTACCCTGCGGCGAGTGAAAATTGACGTACAAATTTCTCTCGAAATTGCTCGCAATTTATCGTAACTGCTCTATTGAAGGATACGTACAACCTCATCTGAACATTATCAACAATTTCCACCAAGATCTTAAAATGCTTAAAAAGTATCAACACTCCCAAATTCACACCCAACCAATATTCACAATCAGCTATTGAGTAGTAGCCAGTATTTATCGTAACTACTCAATTGAAGAACATTTACAACCTCATCTCAACATTATCAACAATATTCACCAAGATCTTAAAATGCGTCAAAAGTATTAACACTTCAAAATTCATATTCAACCAGTATCCACAATCCGGTCTTGAATACCTAGCCAGTAGTAACTTCTCAATTCAAGAATACTTAAAACCTTACCTCAACATTATCAACAATTTTCATCAACACCTTAAAAAAATCCTCAGAAGCGATCAATCCTCCTAAATTCACAATCAGCTCCCAAGTACCCAGCCATTCGTAACTACTTACAATTTCATCTCAACATTATCAACGTTTCCATCAACACCTTAAAATTCTTAGAAGCAATCAATACTCCAAAATTTACAGCCATTAAAAATTCACTATCAGCTCCGAAGTACGCAGCCATTCGTAACTACTTACAATTTCATCTCAACATTATCAACATTTCCATCAACACCTTAAAATTCTCAGAAGCAATCAATACTCCAAAATTTACACCCATTAAAAATTCACAATCAGCTCCGAAGAACCCAGCCATTCGAAACAACTTACAATTTCATCTCAACATTATCAACATTTCCATCAACACCTTAAAATTCTCAGGAGCAATCAATACTCCAAAATTTACACCCATCTCAAATTCACAATCAGCCCCCAAGTACCCAGTCATTCGTAACTACTTACAAATTCATCTCAACATTATCAACAATTACTATCAATACCTTAACCCCTTCGGACCCTATGCACATTGTAATGTAGATAATACTTTTCACGCTGAATTTTATTATGTATAGGTTTAAACTTAGTTTCAACACCTAACGAATTTTATTTTTTTATACAAATATTTCTTAGGATCTCCTTAATGTTACAAATTTTGCGTAACGACCATATGTCCATTAAAATGTACATTTACAAATTATAAATAAATAAATATTTTCTGGAACGAAAAGAAATTCGGGTCTGAAGGGGTTAAAATGCTTAAAACCACTCAATACTCCAAAATTCACATCCAACCAATGTTCATAATCAGTTCTAGAGTACTCAGCCACAAATAACGCGTCTAGACCTCAGCTAACAAATTAACAGGAGTAATTGCCAGATAAAGGAAACCCGCTAAGCTCATTTTATCAAACCTAAATTATCGTTCACATGAAAACCCGTTCCTCCAGGCGGATAAACGGTGCACAAGACAAAACAAGGCCCGTTTCTACCAGCATGCACATCGACGCTCTCTTTCCGTCGTTCGACCGGTATCTCGCTTTCGTTTCCTGCTCGTTCTTGGCGGAATAAGCCAATTAGAACTATCACGGTGTAACAGCAGATCTACACGCGACCAGCCAAATGAGTAGTAGCCGATAAGTGAGGGAAGAATCTTAAGTGCTATTTAATGTACTTCGCACGATTCCAGACGGCCGACAACTTGCCACCGGTGTGCCAGACTTTTCGGAGCATTGTTTTCAACGCTTCCATTCGCCTCGGGCGACGTATTTCCGTGTCTTTCCTCTGCACCGGTCTCCTTTTGTCTGTTCCTGGACGATTAATTGCCGACTGTCAATTTTATTTTGTCCTTGGTGTATTTCGGAATTAGCACTAGATTTATGGACCTTAAATGTCTTATGGTTACTTGTATTGTATAAGTACTTTGATAAAAAGGACAGAAGAGATGATCAGTTAAATAAATTGACGTAGATATTACAAAATATACGTGAAATATCTATTTGACAGTTTTTCTGTAATAAGGAATGTTTACAAAGTTGTCGGAATTCGTTAATTTGACAGCTTTCGTAGATCTAGCGACAAGTACTGGTTTGGATTAAATTAATTTAAATCCTGTTGCTGCGGCTGTTGTGAGCGTGAAGTTGGATCGTATATTTTAATTTAATAACGTTAAACTAAACTTTATAGGCGAAGGATACTAATTTTATTCTTAAAAATTTTGTTACTATGTAGAAAAATGATAGTTTGCACAGTCGTATTAGTGGAACTTTGTATAACAATTGCTTTGTATTTTTAATGAAGTAAAGTGAGGTTGTGATATCTGCGAAAATAGTAAAATTTGCGGAGCTGCTAGCGCAATAAATGCAAAGGTGGAAAAGAAAGAGAGGGAGGGAAAAAAAGTCGAAGAGAAGAAAGAAAAGCTTCGCTAATCGCGCTGCGATATTATCCCTTAATTAAGTGTTCTTTTTCGTGCTTTTCTAACGTTCCGCGCCAACCGTAATAAAAAGTCTCAATGAATGTCTTTGAAGATAGTCGAAAGAACAATTAATTCAAAGATAACGCGTCACCTACCACCGATAATAATACAAAAGATATCAGAATAAATATTGACTAAAGCATCTTCCCTTTCTTAGATCGGTATCGTTGAATTCAATGAGAAAATTACACACCATAACGATTTCAAAGTTACGTCGACGTTTATTTAACTAAACGCCCCTTCCATTGTAAACGACACCCTGCAATAAATATACAGCCATAATGCCCATAAAATTATGGCAACTCGAATGGCAATGAACCTCACCAACACTTCTACGTAAACTTGCTTTCTGCACTTTGCACGGTGCAAGAACTATGCGATGCGCAAGAAAGAGATATATCTTCTGGCATTGCGCGGCACATTATCATTAAGACTCTCGTAAACGAGCACGTTGAAACCGCCTGAAAATCTTACGAGACTTCGAGCAAAAGGAGAGGCGAATAAAGTCTCCCAGCAAGTATAACAATGCCGGATTGACGTAAGACGTCTAAAGGCGTACGGAAACGTGACGAAAATACACGAGGAGCGGGTAAAAAATAAAAATCGAGTGCAACCGCGAACGATGCTTTTTTACCACTCTTGTATTCTGAAAAACTATTTTTTCCTTTTTTCGAAATAGGCGGAAGTGGTTGTAAATTGTCTGAAGTTGTGATATTTTTGATTTGTGATGTTTGATGTAACAGAAAATATGGGGATGAGGGTAGGGAAGTTATGGAGGATCAAGTCACAGGGGGAACTGGTCGACGAAGTCTCTCCCCTTGCCTCATAATTTCATCATGAGCCTCTTCACAATATTTTGTCAGTCACTAATCTAACTGATAGGGTTTAATTCAATCGCAACAAGAAATCTAACTAATAACCTAACACAATTTTTTATTTAACACTTTGCCAGCTTAACACTGGAAAATGTGACTGCCATGAGGGTCACTGGTGACCGGCACTATTGATAACGTTTAAATTGCAATATTTACGTATTAACTAACATATTTAATATTTAAATACCGGCGTTAAAAAGATAAAGATCTGCTAAATATCTATCTATCAGTATCTTTAGAGTTTCTGCTTTATAAAAATGTAATTTCAATAGAAAGAATTTCACTTTAGTAGAAATAACGAAGCTAGCGAAATACGAAGATACATCGAAGCTCATATATCGTATACTTTAAGAAAAATCTCCCAAAGTTATACGACTACGCCAGGGGATGTAAACTAGATCCCTCCGATTAGAACCCCAAACCGTTTAACTCCCCTCCCATCGTATCCCCCCAATCCCAACTTTAAACTCTCCTCAACCACCAAAATCCCACCTCAACGACCCTCTCCTCTTCGAATGAACGTCAACCAAACTCAAATGATTGCAGGCCCACCTTCGGATTCCAGGCCAACGATAGTAATCGCGGTCGAAATTGAAATAAGGATAAATTACCTCCTTCCTGGACATCCGTTACACCGAGACCAGGTCACCGTATTATTCGTGAGGTCGTACCAGCTGACGAACCATTAAGAATACCGCGGCACGTGGAAACCGAACTGAAATTACAAGCGATAAAATGACCAACAATTAGTCACGTAGACTTTGTAGAGGCCCAGCAGGAAGGGAGTATCCCGCTGAGCAACGGGGATGATCGATCGACCGGTTGAAAACGATTTCGTCGCTCTTTGCTCTGCGGATTCCCTCGTCGTTCGCGGCTAAACGGGATTAACTGGTTTCCGGGGACTCATTTTTCCGGCCTGAGAAGCCGCGAACGAAAGCCACTGGAGACTTTTTGTTCACGCTGATCCCTGTCACCGATGCAAATCGAGTTTCTGCGCTTTGCCGGTGGAAGATCGGTGATGTTGATTCTATTAAACGTATGGAGAAGAACGGAGGATGGATGGTGAGTTCGAATGTTTGCTATGGAGTAAGTGATTCGGAAGAAAGAACGGATGTTAACGAGATCGACGAGTGGAAAAGATAGGGACTTGTTGATTAAGTACAACTGGTTGCCGATGAATTATGTACGGATCTAAAGAGAAACTGAGATCGAATGGAGAAGGGTGGTGGAAGTGATGATTTATTGACGGATGGGTTATATTCGGACGGATTTTTGCGGATGATGAGACTGAATGGAGTGATTTGATAATTGACCTTGCAATGAACACCGGTGGTTCGATGATTCATGGAATAAACTTTGATTCAACCTTCAGGAGGAAAGGTCAGGTTAAACGGGGGTTGCGCCACCCACGAATTGAAAGTATATAAGCTTCAATATCGTATCTACTATAGCAGGGGTAGTCGACGTTTTTATACCTACCATTTTTATATCTTTATTGGTAGTCAAATTTTCTTACCGCCCGAATGTGCAGTAACTTGACGGTTTAATAAAAATAGTTAGCGAAAATTGAGCAAAAAGTTAAACTTTCTTTTTTATTTAAGGGAGATATGAGTTCAGCTCCTGTGATGGCTGCCCTACCGCCCACAATAGAAGCTCGAATTGCCCACTACTGGGCGACAGGGACCAGGTTGACTAGCTCTGTACTATAGTATCTAGGTAGAAGTATTAAAACATTCCTCTCACGTAAAATATCTAACCCTTAAACGAGGGAAAAATGTTGAATGTTGCAAAATATTAATTTACTTGCTGATCGAAAAATGCCTTCTTGCCATACAGTCAGAGGATTGAAGTGTAAAAGTTCTATATGATTGTTTGCACTATCACACGACAATTATTTATCTACCATTACAATTTCTTTCTGACCGCATATGTACGTCCACAGTACTCAGATGATCAAAACGAATGATTCTGATCAAAAAATAATAAAACCACAGCAACGACCTCCCTCAAAATGTACGCTATACCTCAACGTCTCCTTTTATTTTTCTAGCATAGACCATGAAAATATTTACTCGCCAGAAGATCCCATATACGTCAAAATCAATTTTCTCCAGACGATAGAAAATGTAACGAATTACCTGCTCCTGACACGCGCATCGACGTCGCTCATTCAATCCATTTTTTTCCCTCGTTTCCCTCACCTGCACACTCATCTCGCGTCAACGAATTTATATCGTTGACGCTCGTCACGGGGCTCTCACGGGGTGTCACTTATGGGGGACACAAAGCCACTCTTCCAGCGGCCTCTCGAAATCCTTTTCAACCAACGCAAATATTTTTCCGCGTCGGCGTAGCCAGCGAGTAGGCTCTCCTTTTGTACTTCGTTAAAATAACTTCGCAGCATCGTCGACCATTCGCCATGTTAGAGGAGAAAAGGAAATGCAATCACGCGATCTAAGGAGCGGAGATCCGACGTAACTCATTAAAGAGTTATTAACGAGTCAATCAATCTGGCTGAGAGTAATTTCCTAAGAAACGATCGTTTACCTGTTTGCCTACAATTTACCATCTTTCTATTATTATCCACGTCGCTCGCGAGACTCCGTTGGAAAATTGCAGACGTTTAAACTGCAATGGCGAACGCTGCATTGGACCCCCTCTGAGATTTGTATTTTTTTACAGTGGACTGTTAAATGCTCTGATGTTTATGTGTTTGAGAATCGTCGAGTAACTGGCTGCGGAGAAAGTGTTCGAAGAAAGTAAACAGTTTGCTGAAAGTGGAAGGATTGAGTGGTACCAGGGGTGGTAATTGATGATTTCCGAAATGGCGGGAAAGTGGGTATCTCTGTCTGCAAATTTATCTAAGTGATGCAGATATTGTGTAAAATTTGAGTGAATGATTTATTGATCTTAGGTTTAGAGAAGCAGAAATAGTCTTCGTACTATTAACCCAGCAAGGGAGCAACCTTTTGTTACAAACGTATTTGTAAAATTCTAAAGTGTATCTTTTTATAATGCATTAATTTAAAAAAATGTAGTTTCATTATTCTTATTTGTTCAGTTGCTGACAATTATTTGGGCAAAAATGTATAGTAAATTATACTGCCAGGAGCTGCCAAAATCACTTAACCGTGATGCTCGGGTTTATATGACCCAAAATGGAGATTATATTCTAACAGATACTACGTTTCTAATTGTTAGTTTTTAATTTTCAATCTACTTAACATTTACGTCTACCTATTTGTATATTTTTGTTTCTTACAATGTGAACCTTTGTTCGCCGAGTTACTATGACTGGAAGGAATACGAATATGATATAGTAGCTGAAAGTTTCCGTGCTTCGCTACGGTTTAATCGAAACTAAAAAAAAAAAACTTAAAATTTCGAATTTTTCAAAACCCTTTCTTAGTGAGCACCTAAGACCCAAGGGGAAGGTATGTTCCAAATTTCATTGCAATCCGTTCTGTGGTTTTTGAGATTTCGTGATGAGTGAGTGAGTGAGTCAGTCAGTGATATTTGAGCTTTATATACATAGATAAATGAGCAAAACAGCAAGGTTAAAGAGTCTATTAAAATTCCCTTATCTCTAAAAACTGTCTACCTTCCAGAAAATTCGAAACACTGAACCCAAACCTCCAAAAGCAACCCCCAACAACCATCTCTTCTCCTCGCTCCATAAAAAAATCCCACACGTAACAACCCTCCAAAATAACCCTTCCTACCCCCTCAATTTACTTTCCTCCTACAAAAACAATCGACAAAACTGTCCATGTAACCACATAAAATTACAAAACAACACAAAACCTCCATGTTTGCACAAGCTACAGTAGCTCCATGCCAAAGATATCTTCGGCCCACCGAAGGATTAACAACCGTACAAATACCGCGTCCAACACTGAAATTAATGACAAAACGAAACGATTCGACGTTCCATGCAGAAAGAGCAGAAAAACACTCGGAGCCAATTCAGTCCCACTCGCAAAGGGTCGATGCTTCAAGAAACACCAAGAGAACCAAATCAAAAAAAAAAAACGGAAGATGAAGAAAGAAAAAGGGGGTAAAAAAACGAAACACACGAAGCCCAAGACGCTGAATCACGTCGTAGGAAGAAAAGAAGAAAGAAACGGAATTCGTTGATCGACGTCGCGGCTTGCAAGCCTCACGGACCTCGCGAATAACCGTGAGTCATGTAAACCGATGCAAACTGATGTGGACTGATGTGGACTGTTGTAAACGGGTGTAAAGGTACGTGAGGCTAACCGACTACGAGGTCACGCGAGGTCTTCAAACGTCCAAGTAGCCGGCATCGACTTGACGCGAGAATGGCATGTAATTTTCAAATAAGCCATCGAAAGTATATAGTCGAAGTACGCGCGCCATAAATTACCATGGCGCGCACCACCGTTTCCGATGGGATCTCCGTGCTCGTTCGCTTTTTTTTTCATCAATGTAGCCACGGAATTCGCGATTCATCCTCTACTTCTTGCTGCTGCGTGAATCTGTGCATGGTTTGCACGCGAATCTGTGATCGTTGAGTCTGGTAATTATTAAATGAGGTGTTCCTGGGTGGTTGCGGCTTTTGATATGTGGGAGTTCTTGCAATGGATTTAATTACTACGGTGATGTTGAGAGGGTAGAATTTCTAGTGGGCTTAGAAATATCGCAGGTAATTAGGGAAGTTTGTGTTGCAGTGTTTTTATTGCAAACTCTGCTGTTCTCCTCGGGACTGTATGACTTGAAATGAAAATTATTATTAATGAATGCTCATGTTTTTGAGTATTGCTTTTTGTTGTTCAGTGTATTTGATGTTTACGTCTGTTTGTTTGTAGAAAATCCTTTCTTTGATTTTATAGAGGTGGGACAAAATTTAAACTGGGCTCGGTGTTTGGGAGGTCAACTGTTAATTCTGGCGCCATAGCCTCTGGCTTGTCGCTTGTTTCTTTTTTCCGTTTTCTACTTCAATGACTGTGGTTATTTCGCCGAGAACCTACAATTTCAAGAGGGTTTTGGGCCTCCGAAGTTATGACGTATAAATTAGGTAATAAAAAGTTCCTGGGTTGACGACACGGGAATTTGAGGCTTCCCATAGTTATCTTTAGGACCTGGTAACATGAACTACCAGGACTGCTTTGAAGTCTTGCATTTCTGCACCTCTTTTTATTCAATTATCACGTCGTACAGAATTAAAGTATTAAATAATTACCAATTACCCGACTCTGAACTCCTTAAATCTCTGTCACTCTGCAAATCTTCATCTCGCAGCCAGAACACCTATGGTTGGCTGAAGAAAAGAAGTCCAGGCTCAAGAATATTAATAAAATGCGAATCTCATTCTCACATACAAATTAAGCCACGTGGCGAACAAAATAAATGAATCGTATTAACCCTTTGCACGTGGGAGCCGCCACTACGGCACCCTAACGTTTCTCAAGTTCTCGAGTTCTATAAGTTTGTTTCCAATACAATAAAGTAATCTTATCCCATTTTTTTCACGAATCCAGCTCGGTCTGCCTTCTCACTACAAAATCTATTAAAAGTATCTGTAAAATGTCTACCTAATTTAGTCGAAATCGTCGCGTACTTCACCCAAGAGAAAAGTCTTCGAGTGCAAAGGGTTAAAACCAAACAAGACCCTAACAATCTTTATAACAATTCACTGTACCTATTCACCAAATAAAACGAACAGCACCAATCCAACAATCTTTGCAAAAAATCCATCGAAACCTCGTCTTCCATCCCTCGCTCGCAATCGTATCGCAGATCATCCCCCAGGAATGCTCTCAAACTGTTCCCCTGTCACCGTCATCAAAGTCGTTTCATTTCCCTTCCCTGCCAAATCGACTGTGCTGGAATCGGAGTCCATAGCCGAGGATTGAGAGCCGATACGACGATTGATAAATGGACAATCGATACGTGGCCAGCCACCCCCCATGGTACCCCCATCCGTTTGGTGGGGACGTTAGCCGGCGTCACGAACAGCTGACCACGTTTTGGTAACATATGGCCTTACAATATTCCCACCGCCTCGTCCTTACTGGACACCGGACATTGTCTCTCTATGATTTTCCACGAACCCCAACGGGCTGACCGTTCAGACGGGACAATGATGCGGCTTTAGGGGGAAAATTGCTCCCGAGGATGACGCCTTAGGGAAGATAGAACCACTGTGGATAGGGGTTGTTGTGATCGTTTCCTCTTTTGATACTTCTTCCTAGAGGATAAATCTGTTGATGTGTATTTTTGGGGTTTGATATTATGGTGGTTTTGTTTGGGACTTATTGTTAGAGTTTGGATGGCTCGAGGTTTGGCAATCTTTTTGGGGTTGGGATTATTATGATTCTTGTTAACAGTAAACGTGCCAAACCGGTGGAAAGATTGGATGTAAATTTTTTCTAAAATTATTTCAATTGATAGAGTAATTGGAATGTAAATATTCCACTTCGATCTTATAAAACGTAAATTAATTAATCAATCTTCTTGCTCATTTCTTCATTTATCTTTTTCTACAGTGGTTATTAGGTGCAGAGCTGGGCATTATTTCAGATACAATATTTTAAAACTTATTTGAAATATTACTTAAAATAAAAAGTTATTTCACAAAAATATTTCACTATTTGAAATAAATTATGTTATATTTCGTCCAACAAAATAATTTTATGAAATGATTATCTATTCTTTTATTTCGTGAAATGCATCAGTTCAAATAATAAAATAACAAGTTATTTTCTTATTTGAGATAAGTATATCAAATGTCAAATAACACGTTTGATGCCCTAAGTAAGAAATCTCTTTGCAATGAACTGTTCGAAAAAAGGGTTTTATTGAAAGCAAATGGTGTAAAATAAATCTTTATTGCTACCCATCAATAACTTATTTTCCGAGCTAAACATAAATAAGGCGAAATTTCAACTTACAATTACTATCATACATTTCTCTTAATTATTTCAAATATGTTTATTTCAAATGACTACGCCGAAATAAATTATAATAAAGTTATTATTTGAAATAAATGTACTCAAATAAATTCCTCTCAAATAGGTATTTCATAGAGATTATTTGAGATAATGTTATTTTCAATAATTAACTTATTATCTTTATTTGAAATAAAATTTGCCCAGCTCTGATTAGGTGTATGTAAATTTTAGTAGATATAACATCAGTGTTAGTGTGAATTAGAAATACCGAACCAGTCAAAACGACTGGTACACAATTTTTTCCAAAAATTTTCCAAGTCATAGAATAAATATTCTATGTCTATATCAATAAACATAAATCACCCTATCGATCAAATTTTCCGCCGCTTGATTCCACCTTTTTCAAAATACTTATTTAATTTATTAAAATATGTTAGATTTGACGCCGGTAGATCTAGTGTTAATCAGTGATGGGAAAAGTTCTCGCTTGGAGATTTTAATGGATAGCCGTGAATTTTTAGATAATAGTATGCAAACTCTTAGTTTTACAGTTGTAAAGATATAATGTTCCTTTTTGAGTACTTATTAAGATTTATAATAAATTAGATTGGGCCGTTAAAATTTGTTTCAACTCCTTCACTCTGAGAAAGAGAGCCGTATGAATCATAAATTACAGTCGCATGGGGTTTTCCCTTGAAACACTAACCTCGGTTATGCAGTAGGAGGGCATCGATCAGTTCTAGAGATAGAGAATGTCAAAAGCGCTTCAAGTTCATTAAAAACTATAACTTTTTGAAAGCGATCAAAGCACTGAGAAAAGAGTAGCAATTGCTTCCCATTGACAAGATAATCTCATTATTAAGGTTTTCATTAACGTCCAGGTCTACGTCAAAGCAACTTTCATCGGATTACACGGGCAGAATTCATGCACGTGTCATTTTTACAAACTGAAAAACGATACTTCTCCGTCCAAACGGTGCGCTCGAGCTGGTCAAGTTTAGGCGAAACATATCGTATTTCGCTGTTAAATTGTCCGCCTACGGGCTTCACTATTGCATGTTCAGCTTTTGGAATTTTCTACATCATAAATACAATAAATGTCGCTTAATGATCACGTGGAAATTGTTTCTTCGAAGTAATAGCGTTATTGAAATGAGTGTTATTTGAATATATGAATTTTTTAATTGATTATTTTACCTTTAGCTATTTTTTCATTTAGTCCTTCAGTTGCCAACTTGATTTATTAAGTTGACTTAGTATTTTACTTTGTAAAAAACTATGAGGGGTTGCTATGAATAACTGTAATCAGCCAGTAAGACTTTCTGAGCGGGAAAACTTGCCTTGCTTTTTGAAAAAATCATTAAACCTCCTTTACTTTAAGTATTTTGCAAAAGAAAAGCCTCTCACTTTGAATATTTCAAGGAGGACTTAAAATTTTGCTGAAGTATTAACGATTCATGGAACTGGGTTTTAATTAGTGAATAGAAAGCCAACTAACTTGCCGCAAAGCTTGCAGGCAGCTCTCAATATCTGATCGACAAACGCGTATCGTTGCTGCACACTTTGCCAATCAATGTTTTACAGGAAGAAATTCATCGAGTCGTGACAGAGCCATTTTCAAAACCTCAGTGGTCGTTAAATTTTATTTTCACAAGAAACGAAGTAAAAGAGATCGTTTTGGACTTATTTTCAGAATCTGAGTGATCACTGAGTTTCATTTTTCAAGGAAACTCCATTAAAAAAGTCGTAACGGATTTATTTCCAGAGCCTCTGTGTTTATTAAATTCTATTTTCGACAGAAAGGAAGTAAAAAGGTCGTTAGAAATTTATTTTCAGAGTTTCAGTGATTATTCAATTTTATTGCCCACATCTGTCTTTACAATTGCGATGATATTACTTTAAACTCCATCCTGTCGAAAGTACTGAAACAATTTTCCGCAAACGATATCACATTACTCTCGATCGAAGTAGTCGAAATGACTGGCTCCTCATTTTTTTCAAAAAACTTTCTCAATTGACATAGTAGTCACAGATTAAATACAAATTAAAACAATACAAAACACAAATTACAGAATTAATCATCTCCCCCAACTTTTTGATTCCCATTTACTTAAAGTACTAACTTAATATACACCTATCCCTCGATTTAAACGGATGATAAATTCTTTAGAAAACCGTGCAAATCAAAAGCAAAGTAAAATGTAAATAATTCGGTAAGCTAAAAGTAATTTTATTTAAACGTTTTATCTTAAAAACCGTGAGAAAGTAAAATCCTGCAAAAAAATTACCGTGTAAATCGAGGAATTTGAATATAATGGATTTAACCCCCCATAGTTTTAGTTTTAGCTCCAAGTAATTATATCAAACTCCAATTCTACTTTCTACTTAACACTAGAACTACCAAACCAGTCAAAATGACTGGTACACAATTTTTTCCAAAAATTTTCCAAGTTCATAGAAGAGCCATAGAACGAAAATTCTGCGTCCATCACAAAAGACATAAATCACTGAATTGATCATCATTTCTGCTACTCGATTCCTTCTTTTTCAAAGTACTTATTTAATATATTGAAATATAATAGATTTAACGCCGGTAGTTCTAGTGTTAAACAGAGAACTCCAAAGTAACAAACGTTAATTAAAAAAATAATTTCATGCCGTTCAATCACAGCCAAACTCTTAATATTCCTTCAAAAGGTGCACCGAAGTGTGAAAACTAAAAATTCCCCATAAAATCTCTTACAAACGTCACGTCTTAATTTCCAACCCTATCGAAAGTAGTAAACCAACGTCGCGCAATCGACAAGTCACATTACTAGCCATCAACATTCCTCATTATCTTTCTCATGGTATTTACCATGTACCCGTAGAATCGGCTATTACGCTTGCCAGTACATTTGACTTTCAACAATTCATCTTAATTGCAAATCTACCTATTTACAAAACCGATCGTTAGTCGATTAATCAATGGACACCACTTAAGTTATCGCAGAATTATTATCGCGTGTCAGTTATCGTACTGGCTTCTGATACCACAGCATACCGATAGAACGCTTGGAATATAATCTCTCGTTCTTTCGAGGAGGTGCGTGTGTCGCAAACAGTCGACTCGCGCTAAATTAACTTATCAGTGCGAAAGGTTTTCCAAGTGCACTTACGAGAGTCGAAACGCGCCACGCTCTCGTGACTCCAGAAATAAGTTTACAACTTCGCCCGTGATAGCTGGAGAATTTCCAGATTCAGATACGCTGTATACAGATGTAGGAATATGGATATTTATGCGAACATTTCGGTTTGCAGGTGTCGAAACTATTTTTAGATTGATATTGCGATCGAACGTGTCGAACTTTTTGTTTTCCTGGGGATAATGCTTTTTAACAATAAATTTAGGGGTTTTAAATCTCTTTTATTTAAATATATTAAATAAGTGATTTGAAAAAAGAGGGATAAATCGGCAAACAAGATGATCAATTAAGTAATTTGTATATTATCAGACGGATATGAAATATAGACTTCATCACGTCACTATAAATTAAGAAACCGTTTCTAAAGAAATAGAAATCCGTCAACTTTACGACTTTCGTAGATTTCGTGTAAAGAAGAGCATCTATTGTTGGAAATTTTCATCGTTTAACCCTTGCACGATTCCAGCTCAGAAATTTTGTAAAATGCAAGATAGAAATCGCATCACGATCCGTCGATGTTGAAGGTTAATAGCAGCCCCATACGTTAACTGTTCCACGGTTCGATGAGTTTCCACGTACGTTAATTAAATCATATCGATAATATGGGTCATTCGCAATCACCGTGTCGGTTGGTTATCGCTTCTAATTTACCGGCTGTCCGATTAAACGAATATAAATGCATTCGATTCTCAGCGAGGCACCGAGAAATTCACGATTCCCGTACGATCGACGAGAAATGAAGGGGAAAAGGATCCTAATGATTGCAATGCAACGAATGTCTAGATCCAGGATTATAGCGAGTAGAAAATTAAGCGCTCATTCAACACTAGATGTATTTACCAAGGTGGTAAAAATGACTTCTCAATTTTTTAATAATATTCCTGAAATTTTTAACGCTACAGACTTGGTTAACTTTCTACGTCTATTTTGTAAAATGGAGGAGATTAAATTTATCAAGTTTTCTATCATCTTCAACCTCTTGCCGTACAATAACGAGTGCTACTCGTGACGCGATAAATGGAATAGTCAATTTTGAAGTGCTCTAAAAATTATTTGATTACAAATGCTAGTGGGTTTTGATAAAATAAAATAAATTCTAAACTATTCAATATTACGTTAAGTCATTTACTATATCCGAAATTAGGGGCTAGATTGGTATTTTAGTAATTAGATCAGAGTCATTGCACATTTAATCACAAAAGAAATGGCACGGCAAGGGGTTAAATATATTGCAATAATCATTAGTAGTTGTAGGGTTAATCTATTATATTAGGTGTACAAATTAATTCTCGGCCCCCAGATTTCATCGACCACAAAACCTATTCAGATTAGAATTTTTGCAAACTTGAATAGTCACTCTAAAGCACCATTTGTTAGCTATAAATAAGATATATCGCATGACTCTACTCCAGACATAACGTGAAAAATCATGCGTAGAAGCGATGTCCTTCGATAAGCAACATTTAAGGCACTGTCTTCTTTTCGCGTTTCAACTAAAAAAAAGAAACGCTACAGAAGCGAAAGAAATGGTTTGTTCGATTATGATTTTTATTTTTTCAAATAACCACCTATTTCGATCCCTAAAACACCACCTAACTAATCTTAATTCAAGTAAGTTGAACAGGTCTATAAATGCCTCAATGATTTCATTGATGTGAACCACTATCATTTTTCCGATCTGAAATCCGACAATTACCTCAGAGATGGCAAAAACGTATAAAAAATGAAGAAGATTATGTTTAATATTGAATTTATATCAACATTGTTATAAATAAATGTCAAAGTTAGTCAAAAAAGGCCGAGAATTAATTTGTACACCTAATAGCATCGATGGTTTAGAACCCATATAAAACTGTAAATCTCAGGCGAAGCGACCATAGTAATTAACCTTAGAAACTAAACAAAGAAAAATCAGAAAGCCGAGATTCTCTACTTAAACCTCGGTTAAAGAATCCAACGACCATAGCAATTAACCTTAGGAACTAAACAAAGAAAAATCAAAAAGCCAAGATTTCCTACTTAAACCCCGGTTAAAGAATCCAACGATCATAGCAATTAACCCTCGAAACTACAAAAAGAAAAATCAGAAAAGCAAGATTTCCTAGTTAAACTCGGGTGAAAGGATCCAAAGTGGTGGCTAGGTGTTAATGATCGAATGTTAGAACGCTAAATCTTTAATAGTCCGCAGAGACCATTAGCCTTAACACTTTTAAGCTTCATGGTCGTGGCGGTTGGTGCACGACGGGAAAATTGGACGTCTGCCCAACGACGGTGTTCTTGTAACGCCCAACGAGGTATTAACATTCAACGTGGGGTAAATGTGTTAAGCGTATATTTATCTACGGTTAATGCACTTCCGTGAAAAAGCTTCCCAGAAGTTCGTGGATGGCTTCCGTTCTAGGTTCGCGGGAATACTTTTTATTTTTAGTTATTTTTTTATGCACCTTCAGCTTCGACTAGGAAGTATTGGATAACTGCGAAAGTTGTACCTGGTTTCTTGAAAGTAATTTGAAGTTTGAAGATTTTTTTGAAAGCTGTTTTTATTGCAAACTGTGTTTCGTACTTGCTTGAAGGAGTTTCAGTAATTTTGTTTTCTGTTCTTTAACCCTCTGCTGTGCAATTTCTTTTTTAACTGTTCGCGCTGTAATTCAGAATTAATTCGTGAAATCTAAACTTCTCGCCTGTTTTTTATATTTTATTATGTATAATTGAACGTAATAATAACACTAAACCTATCAAGCCTGTCAAAAAGACTGGTTCTCAATTGTTTCAAAAAAGTACCTAAATTGATAGACGAGCGGTGAAGTAAAAATTCTACTTCTACCATATAAACCCTAAATTAATTATTTTACTAATTCCCTTCACTTCTTGATTTATCTTTTTCCAAAGTATTTGTCCAATAAATCTAATTTTTAGTAGATATAACGTCGGTAGTTTTAGTGTTAATAGTTTAAAAATAATTTGCTCTTGGTATAGCTCATTGATACTTTCAATTAAATAATTTCTGAAGAACTTGTTTCCAATTCTATTTATAGGGTGACGGGTGCCTCTCGTCATTGTGGGAGATGGGGTTAATGTTTTCTTTGAATAGAATTTGGAGTGTTTCGAAATAAGAAACGGTGAAAAGTTTAGTTGAATTTTAAGATATAGAGTGTAGGAGATTATGTGATATAAATGTGGAGAATGTGTCGAATTTTAGGCGTGCCAGAGAAATTCCTTCGCGTGCCACTTCTGGCGTGCCATCGATTTTCCATCAACCTTCCTATGCTATATTATTTTATATCGGCATTTAAGCCTTCATGGATTATCGACAAATCTTCAGAATTGAGCGTCCGAGAGTTCCTCTTTCAGAGGTTGCAGTGCCGTTTAAAATCACCGTTCGATACTCCAAGGAAATTGATTTCACGATCAGCATCGTTAATGTATTTTTACAAAGTAAAACGAAACGGACCAAAATCGCATTTGTTTTCTTAACACTAGAACGATCGGCGTTTAATCTACGACATTTAAATATATTAAATAAGTACTTTGAAAAAAAGGAGAATCAAGAGGTGGAAAATATGATCGATTCGGAAATTTGTGTTTTATAAGATCAGCTTAGAATTTCTAATCTAGAACTCCCCTGTAAACTTAGGGAATTATTGGAAAAAATTGTGAATAAGTCATTTTGACTTGCTTGGTCGTTCTAGTGTTAACTTCTATCTATATTTAACAAACGTAATTAATCTCCTAATTGAATTTAATATCTACAACTATCCCATTGTATAATTGAAATCCATTTTTCCCTTCCTTGAGAATTGAAATATCCATAATTCATTTAAAATTCATTCCAACTGTTCTCTTAATCATTTTACATAATTCTCATATAAAAAATGGACAAAAAATTATGCTCACTAAATTAAACAAAGTTCACCTTTCAATTTCCATTCAACTATATTAAACCAGTATCCATTCCATAATTCTCACGCTAAACGGCAAACATGATTTATAGCCAGCATAAAAGTACGATCGATTACAGTAAAAAAATCTGCACAATTAAGATCTCCATTGAGCGTAACGGCAGAACGATGTAATGGCACATTCGCCATTGGCGTAAATAGTTTTTGCCAGTGAATTATTCGTGTCTACGATATACATTTTTCGCGGAAGAATAGGTTTTACATAATCCAAGTACTCGGTTATAGAAATGCAAGCTGGATTGTGCAACTCGATCCATCGCGATTGCTGTTCTCAAGATGGATATTGCTATTGTGCGCTGATTGAAAGAAATCCTACGGAAGAACTTCCAAAGGAATGCAACTCTGATTGGTTAAAGTGGAAGAGACACAACTTTTCTCATCTTAATTTTCGAATTTTACAAACTGTCACAGTAACATAAGTTAGTTACGCTAACTGTTAATATACTGTTCGGATTGCTTCATTCATTCCCTCCGAAATTTGTCTTGGTTTAACCGTTTGAGGACGGCGGACGAATATATCCGCCCTGAGAAAAAAATTGGTTATAGTTTGTCAGTGCATATATAAACGGTTAGAGTTGAAAAATATAATCGTTGAAATATTATTTTACAAAGAGTAAATTTCAACTTGTATACATTAAGAGACTATGAAAATTCCGATGAAAAAGTGATTTTTCATTGCTAAATAATTGATTGTTTCTCGATATTCAAAAATGCCTCCGTCCGCAAAGTGTCAATTGTTTCTGGAAGAAATATTCTCACAGTGTGAAAATAAAAATAATGTACGAATATTCTTGCATTTAAATACAACTAAAACAGATTGTTTGAAACACATTCATCGTCGAATTTCCAAATTGAATGCTAAAAAAACTTAGAGAATGAATAAATCTCCAAATGGGGATCATGGAAGATAATTTTACAAAACTTTTAAGATTGGGTTAAGTTTGCAAAACTACCAAGGTGGTCAAAATCACAAATTTCCGATTTCTTTGACAATATCCCCAAACTGATAACCGCAACGTGAAATGACTGTACCATTTGGCAGAAACAAGAAGTCACTTTGTTCAATTATGGGGTAAGGGGACTGTAGTTCGCACCACCTATCTCCACGATATCACTCCTCGCAACCTGAGATCGACGAATGACAATCGAAATGGCCTTCTTCGATCAGTCACATATTAAAATCGAAAATGACGTCAAAGCGAGGGATGTCTCTATTCATCGAGCAAATCGGAGCAACTACTTGGCAAGTGACTTCTTCTTTCTGTTAAATGATAGCCTGTCAAATATAAATTTAGCGTAAAAACCTAACGCAATATTTATCTTTTCTAGTCAAAAATTTCACGAGGGAGCCAAATAAAATATTTTTAATTTTCCTTTCTTTCCAGCAACGCATAAACGAGCACACGGATCGTGGATAAGAGAAACGCACCTATGTTAGAAACGATCGGACACTCCCGTAAAGATATCAGTCGCGTGCAAATCGATTTTACTCGTTTAACTTACAGCAATAAACTAAATGGCAGCGCACCTGGCGATACAGTCATCGTATACGATTAAAGCGAGCCCGGTGTTTTTCGTTGGATCATTATTGTTAACTTCCTCAATAGTAGTAAAGTACACGACCAACTGATTACGCTGGAAGACTCGTGATACGGCAGAAAGTTTCTACGGCGATGATAATTGCAATAATACCAATCGAGATAAGAGATAAGGATGTCGGAGAAACGCAGTCGTGTCTCATCGCCGATTTCTTCTGTATTACGTTAATAGATCGCAAGTGTATTAATTACTCCGATAACAATCACTGAATAGGATTTATTGGTAGAGTGAAAAGATTTTCGACAAATTTCGAACTACTTTTTGCATAATCGAATCGTCTATTGGGAGGACTCTCTGTCGGATAGAAGTGCATAAGTCCAAGATGCAGTGAGGAATGAAAAGAAATAGAAAATTTTCAAAAATTCTGTTTAGTCAATTTTGTGGTCCCCATTGTACCATTCAATTTTTGTTATAAACATTTTTCTCTATTTGTTATAGTTTAAGAGCTACACGTGCACAAAGTCAAAATACCCCTTCGCCTGGAACTTCATCCCTTATCCGTATCTGCACACAGGCATACAATCTATCATGTTTCAAATTACTTTTCTCGACGTACTTAAATGTAGCTTTCATTCTTATTAATAATGCTGGCAAAAAAATGTGCAAATTTCTGAATTATCGAGGGATCCATCTTTTTTTTCATAAACAGTACGTCAACCGTTTCGCGCGAGTCGGGACAACGTGGATTCTGTTTCGTGGATGTGCGTGGTTTGTTTATCGAAGAACTGGCGAAAAATGTGCTCCCACCAATGTTTGACTTCTATCGATTTAACTAGTGTTCTCTTATCTAAATGTATCTTTTCCTATCGAGCAATGTGTTTCGCGTTACGCGAACACGTAACATCCGATAGAGCATTCGTAAAAGTTTACCGTGCTATTTAAAGTGATAGTAACCTTGCGTCAATAGTGGAATTGCAGAAATACCGTGGCGATACCGACTTTCAATAGAAATAAACATTCTTCTTGGCGCCTCTCAACGATCAACAATCAACGAAAGAACGCGCGAGAAAGCAAGCGATTTATCATGTATCTGATAGATTTATCGCCATCCATTCAAACGACTCGTTTCTCTTTTTTTCCATCGTAAATTCTAAATATCACGAAAAACACAAAGTTCATGCAGAAATATTGAAAAATTGCAAAATTCTACAGCTATTCAAAGAATTAATAAAAAAAAGGACAGATATGATGTAAAAGGTTTCGATTTCAGCCTACACTTTCCCAAACGGCGAGCAATAAATCTGTATTATCAGTCGTCGAGTCGCGTGTGTTAACATATTCGCAAAGAGACGACGTTCCAAGTGAAGATAAGAGACAGGTGGAAAAAGACGACTTCCCCTCGCCCCATTAATTATCCCGTTTCACTAAAGACTCGCTCGTACGAACGTAAAAGTGACAAATCGCTGTAAAGAAACCGTCTCAGATATCAATGCTCGAAACGGCAATAAAGATTAGAAGGAAGAAGATGCTCAACGGGTGTTGAAACACGCAATTGAACGAGACAAGATGACATTTTGGATTCTCCAGTTAGCCTTTCCGACCTCTTAATTGCATCTCTGACGTTCAGAAGTCACATCGCTATTGGATTTCAAAGCATTTTTCTACGGCGTTCTTTTATCCACCCTCTTTCTCCTCTTCGTCCCTTCTCTCCTTGACCAAATGGGAGTATTAAGGGAAGATTGCCTCGACGGAAGAGACACCCGTAACGACTCGGTCTGGTGACCAAAAGGAGATATCATTAGAGATATTATCGCGTCGTAACGCCGCCGTAAAGCAATCTCAATCTTTGGGAGAGGGCGGACGTTACGGGGCACCGTGAGTCACACGCCGTATGGCGGGTATATAGGGTGTTCTACCATCGATGACTTGGAGATAGGGATAGCATGGATTTGGAACTGGTGGTGTTTTTAGGGAAGAATTATGGTTGTTCGACGTTTAGAGGGATTTTGGGGGTTGGTTTTATACATGGAATTTGATAGTGAAGGGATGTTGACACTTTTATGGTGTGTTTTAGTGTTGCTGTGATATGTGCGGAGTTCTGAATTATTGATAGAAAGATGGTGATGATGAGAAGGGGATGGTAATAATAACTATCAAGGTGGTAAAAATGACCGTTTCACTACTTTTCTAAAAATTGCCAAATTGATAGGGGAGCCCTGTCATAAATATGGTACTTTGATTTTATAAAACCTAAATTATTTAATTAACCATCCTTTTCGTCTCTTAATTTCTCCATTTCTAGGGTATGTCTTCTAGAGTTAAGACACATGGTGATTTTCCCTAGAACCCTCTGATTTAGGTGGATTTTCGTTTACTGAAGCTATGCTAAATTATGTAATAAATTAGAAAAATTTCCCGGAAGTTCACACAGCTTTGAACTCCGACCCTTCCCCTACTGTTAAACAAGCCCTAGTTTTGCAAAAATTGTAACCCTTTGCACTCCGTCGTCGCCGCAGCAACGACATTATTATTGAAGCTGATAACTCCGTTGTCAAATAAATCCAGTGTATTTTTACATTTCTTCCTATTGTAAAATGTAATTTTCAAATGTATATGCTTCTTTTTCAATGACAAAGTAAGATTTTTAACTTTCCACAGTGTGCACTCATACAATTTTAAATAGTCTTGCAGTACTGGCAGCCCATAAAAAAATGACTCGGAGTGCAAACGGCTAAATAGCCCAGATACCATTTTTCTTCGCTTCTTACTCCATCTCTGTCCTTTTCCAACACTGCTATATAAACTCATAAGACATGCAAAGGAAGTTAATAAACGTGGGCACAGATATCGCCCGATTCGAAATTAAAGTAATCTTCTATGGTGAAATAAATGTCTTCAATATGCTATCCGCCCACTTTAACCCATGCCTCATCCTGTCTCATCGTACAAGTTCAACAGTTTCACGTTCTTCTCCTCCAATAATTCCATATCACTTCTTCTTACCTAATGTCCAAACCAAGATCCACCGTACAGTGCTCTTCAAGTATCCTCTCAGATAATCCAACAAATGTAACTCCAGAGAACAAAAAACTGGCTGCAGCTTGCGACTGAAAAAGAGTCCACTTCCAGTCTCCGGTTTCCGTCACTTTTTTTCACAATTCCACGCACCTACTTTTTACTTACACCGGTACCAAAGTCTTCTCCATTAAAATTGAAGGGCGTAAAGAAATGGGGCTAAACTGTGGATGTAACCCTTTGCTGTTCAATATTCACATTTTGAAATTTACAATTTATCTATGAAATTGGTCTTCGAAACTTAAAGATGGCATTGTTTCGGAACATATAGTCATTCTATTATCAAATAAAAACGACAGAAAATTTACAAAATTTATATTCACTCCCATAAAAGTAATCCTTAATAAACATATAAAATCTCAAAATCGCAATGCGTGGGCTCTAGCTAACACTGCTCAATTAAATATTTTTTCTATGTGATCCACACCCCTAAAACCCCCACCTAAAACTACATATTCTCAAAGAAATAACCATAGCTATCAAAGTTGAAATACGAAACAACTACAACATTCAAAAAAAAAATTCAAAACGTGGTGGACAGCCAATAACTTTTCGATCACCAAGTGTCCAGCGAATCAAATAAATTTGCAAAATATTGCCTCGTAGCCTTCGCACGTACTTTTTTTATCGATGCAAGTTTTGAAACACCCTATATATCTGTATCTATCGTTTCAAGGGCTGACCCTTGCTCAAAGAAGAAATATGCGAGCGGCGGGTTCGTGGCCGATACAGCTCATGGCATGGCCCTGGCGTGTGTATCATGGGGTGGGTGCTGAAGAGCCATTACGGACGATTAACTTATAAATCTCGAAGGAATGGAGGTATTCTCTGCCCACGCGACAGATCGTATGGGTACTGTGCTACGTGTGCATGTTATATCTACTATCTCGACGTAATATCGGGAAGAAAAGTAATCCGTCGCGACTGCTCGCGTAACAATGCGCGCTCGCATTGTCGGAAGTCGCACGGTTGGCGTCTGCATTGTTGAAAATCGGTGAACGAGTGTTTTATAGGTGTGTCGCTTCATTTGCAATGGTTTGCAGTTGTCGTTTTTGAGGGGACTGACGAAGACGTGGGTAAGAAGGGTAGTTTAATTGAGCGATGTTTCTTTTATTTGGATTGTAATGATTTTAAACTCTTTTTGTAAGATTTGCAGGAACTCTCTTTAATTTTCGAATGTTTGGTATGTTTGAAGGGAATATATTTACTTTTGTTAATGAAAAAAACAAATTTTTTGGCGGTAGTAACTTTGGTGAAATTGACCACTAGTCGACTGAGACTTTTCAAGTTTTGCAAAACCTATCAAATTGAAGATATCAATGATACGCGATACCATAACATTATTTCTATTATATTGATATTACGTTAAATTATATAATAAATCAAGAGTCACTGATGCAGTCACGAAAGAAGTTGTAGGGCAAGGGATTAATTTCAATTGACTGACGGACAAACACGTAGATTGTTTCAATAGACTGTTGTTTTTTTATATTTTGCTTTAACATTTCGCAAGATTTCTTTTCTTTTACATAATTATATCGAGTGATTTTAAATCGTGTTCTAAACGCGACTGTATGCAGGGTATTTTAAAAATAGCATACAATTTTTTAACCTTCTATCGTAAATAAAAGACTTACAACTGAAAAATGTGTTTCCTCTTCGCAAAAAAATAAGAAGCATGCAATCAACATTTTTTATTCACATTGGGAATTTAAACTACAAGAAGCACATATGTATACGCGTGCAGGTTACGCGTGTACTTGAATGGAATCCGACAGTTCGACACCTAACTGAATGAGAATTAGCAAAACACGTTTTAATTACGCATAAATTAATACGTTCTACATACCACATGCTCAGTGGAGGATTAAAGATACATAATCGAAGCAACGCCTTTTGCCAGAAGCAACTCGAATGTTTGCCATTGAGAAATTCCTGCCAATAAAAGAAAGAAAAAATAATCCAAGAAGAAGGATCTTCAAAACTCATCCTTTAAAACTCCATAATTTCAGTCGCAATAAATTCTCTATTAATTTAATTCCCACTCTAAATTTTTGACAGTAACTTGATATCTTTATTTAAATATTCTTCCTCGCCTGTCTTCTTCTGTCATCGATTAATAATGAATAACATATTATGAACTCTGCTACATTACAAGATAAATGACCAAAAAGAAGCTAAAAGTCAATTTATTATCTAATATATCAAAACCTCAGTGACTTGAAACCCACATAAAGACACTAAACCCCAAACTAAATCACCATAGGATTAAATACACACAAAAATAACCACTCAGAAAAAATTTCACAAAACCAATTTCTCTTCGCTAACAAATAAAATTGGAGAAGTAACATCCATCGCAAAGTGTTTTAACAAGTGCACCAAGAACAATTTCTCCATGCACCCATCGTGTTAGGGGTTAAAAAGAACGTTCTCCATTCAGCTCTCTCGACGTCGTAAATCCTCCAGGAAGGAAGTGAAAGTTATACCGAAACATATTTTATTACCGCAATACATTACGACGTTGAACGAGCATTCCGATTCACGTCTTTGCCGGCAGATGTTTTGTAACAGTCACTTAATGATTTCCATCAAAGATGAGACCTTGATTTTGCGTTCTACGCAACGCCATGTGTCATTCTTTCCGTACTTCCTCCAAAGACGTTAACAAACAATGAGAAATATTCGAAAAAAAAATTGAAAATTCTGAGAACGATGGATTGTCTCGAAAAAATCGAAGAGGTCAAAGGTGTGTACGTTTTATGAGAGAGATGGGAATAGTTTCGATAAACGGACGTTGGAGAGCGTCGTGTAAATCAGGAAAAGGAGAAAAGAAACGAACAGACGGAGGAAAAATGGCAAGTATGTGGGAAAGGACTTATTACGTCCAGTTCGGTGAAACAATGGAGCATAAGTCAGTCGTGTCGACGCGAAAAAGCGTGAAATCCCGTTTAGCTGGTCGATACGAAGAGAAACGGGATTCTGTTCCTGTTATGATCGCCGATAATCCGGTATCGGGAAATGCGGGTGGGAAGAGTTAGAGTTTTACTGTTCCAACTTGAATATCTAAACTTATTGATCTCATTGTTGGTGAACAAAGACAGTATTAGCTTTTAATTCTACCCGATAGTTCACTGTGTTGGCTTATTCTAAGTTTTGACTTTAATTGCCAGGGTTCTGTTGTTTAGGACTTACTATATTAAAATTAGACGTACCGGCAGTATATTATGTATCATATTTAACAGTAGAACCACTGGCATTAAATCTATTAGGTGTATTTTAATATACTTAATAAGTAATTTGGAAAAGGCGAATCAAGAGATAGAAAAGGTAATTGATTCTGTAATCTGTTTTTTATAAGATCAACGTGGAATATCTGTTCTGGAATTGTTCTATGAAGTTGGAGAATTTTTGAAAAAATTGGAAACCAGTTGTTTTGACCTGCTTCCAGAAATGTACCTTGGAAAAAGGGAAATCAAGAGGTGAAAAAGATGAATAATTCTGTAATTTTGGTTTTATAAGCTAGAAGTAGAATATTTACTGTATGGATCCCATATCATTTTGGGAAATTTTTAGAAAAAATTAGGAGCAGATAATCTTAACTTGGTAGTTTTATCCCTTGGGAAAAAATTCTTTAGAGACTTTTTTCAAATTAAAGTTAACAGAATAAGTTATTGTCAATTTTATCAAGAGTGTTATATAAATTGAAGTAGTATCGCATTCTGACATTAAAGTAACTCAATCCAACGTTGAAGAAAACAATAATCCAGTATTCTCGTCGTCTTCGAGTCTTCCAAATTCAAAATATGATTGGTATTCTACCTGAATGAAACGTTCTAGGTAAAAGTTGTCAGGCGAAGGTTCAGCACGGTGTTTGGCAAGCTTCAAAAGAAAATCCATCGGATGCTTTGTTCGCGACCGTTTGGAACCAGTCTTTTGAATGCCACAATGAAAATTTCTACCCCGTCAGAAATTTCGTATACCTGTTTCTGATTATTCCTAAGAAATCGGATTACGAAATCTCCTCGGGCCTCGAATTTCGACAATTTCAGGGAGAAACCTTCGACCGCGTTTCTTTTTATATCTAGCATGTGTTACAAAAAGAAACACAATTTTATTCTGCATTGTGAACCTATCGGATTTCAAAACAGATTCTCTGTTTATTCAAAAACATTCAAACACGGCTGACGTAGAAATTATAGTCGGGTTTTGTTAAATTCCAGTGAAATCTGTGTGGTTAAATCTAAAAAATGCATTGAGTCTTGTGGCAGCTATTTTCTCCCTTTGTTTAGCTCTACTCAAATCAATCACTGGAAGGAAAAACCCAGATCCCAATTAGTGGGACCAAGTTCACGTTCCTTTCAGCTGTGGAACATTTTTCCTAAATTATTATTTAATCTACCATAGCGTCGGTAGCTCCTAATCCATTTAAAACTGTATCTCCTCTAATGACCGTATTAGTAAAAGCCGGAAAGTTCCAAAGAAAAATGGCAAAAAAGTCTGAGCTACCCTCAAAAATTTAACTCCTCTTTGCCAATTATTTCAGTTGCGATTCTCATCCGTCACAAATTTCAGAACTAGCCCTACAATTTCTATCTAAATTGTGCATGCAATAATACAGAATTAACAACTGAACTCTACACTCTTTAATTTCTAACACTTCATGTAATTAAACCCAATATTAACACTAGAACCACCAAGCAAGTCAAAATGACTAGTTCCCAATTTTTTCTAAAAGTTCTCCAAGCTTATAGACGAGTCATAGAGTAGATATTCTACGTTGATATTATAAAATACATATTACCGAATTAACCATCTTTTCCAATTCTTGATTTCTCCTTTCACAAAGTACTTATTTAACACTAGATTTACGAAGCCAATTTGGCCCACTCAAAATTTGATTACTATATGTATACTATGATTGATTGGTTAATTTTTTAATAATAAATCTCGCATTTAAATTGATTTGGAACTATTTTCTTTACAAAAGACTTCAATTTTCTTGTACAAGTCAAATTGGCTCACTTCAAAAAATAGGTGTATCAGCACCCGTAAATCTAGTGTTAATATAGTGAAATATAATAGATTTAACGCCGGTAGTTCTAGTGTTAATATTGCAATAATAATTGGACCCTCTTGTGACCTACTAATTCCAGTAAATAGATTTTGAAAAATTTCAAAATTTTCTGCTTCATTTTCCACACTATGCCTCACTGATTAGTATAAGAGCAAGGGATTAAACAAACCAGTCGAAAATCTCAACGAAAATTCGTCTCTTTTTGAAAGAAAAAGAGGAAAATTTGCAAACCAGTGATGGCATTAACATGGAATAGGGGTAGGTTGGTGCCAGACAAAAAGCACCACCCGAAAAACCGTTTTAGGGAGTCGAGATGTTCACGGAGGCACTCGAGGGCGGAAAAAGTAGCGAGCATGGGGGTAGTTCTCGTGGTCCTGGTGCCAAAATAAAGCGACAAGTGCAACCTCGAGTGCTGCCGCGACGACTGCATGTACTTAAGATTCTTACGTCCGAAATGGTCGACGACGAGAACGACGATGTTGCGACTAACGACTGTTGGCGGTTCGTCGTTTTTACATCAATTTATGGAAAGTCCTTAGAGGAGAAAAAGTCTCTGGGATGAACGCGAGAGTCGTGAGAAAGTGGCGTCGACCGTGATACCCGAAGTGGCTGAGATCCTTTAGGAAAATTGACAGTAATCTTTTCTAAAAACTTGGTTTTGATGCTTCAAATGCTTTTTGAACAATTAAAAGTGTTGCTTATTTCTTTTTAATTTTAGATTGTCCTTTAACCCTTTGCTGATGTAGACTCTTTCAAAATTTGGGAGATAATCTTTTATTTGACAGCCGAAAACCACTTTTTTATAAGACAATCATAGTGTTAATGTATAAAAGCAATAGATTATTATTTGTGTAATAATATTTGAACGTTTAAATTTCAATTTCTCAGCTCTGAACAGATTTTTCCACAGATCACATATTGTGGGTAAATAAGGAGCAATGATTTTGACCTTCCTTTCGCCGAGTTTTCTGGTTATTTTAAAAATATTAGCAATGAAGTTTAATTTGTTTATTGTATTGCAAAGACACAATTGTATTTATTTTCCTTGACTGACTACTCGGTTCTCAGAATCTGAGAATTTTTATAAAAGTATTGAAAAAGGAAAGATGTTGATACACCTTTAACCGTGATATATTTAAACTTTACCGTATTTGTAAAAATGAGCACTTTGCAAATGGTTCAACATTTAATTTAAACCAATATGTGGCTATGAAAGAACTAATTTTAATTAATAGCAAGCCGCAAATTTTCCACCCTATATATCAGTTGTCGCCAAAGTGGTGGTCCACGAGAAAATTTCGCTGGTCCCCAGAAAAATGTGAAATATCCTTACTCATCAGGTTAAGTTATGTTTTAAGATGCATTGAAACATAATTCAATTCATAACAATACATATTATGTGTTCTTAGATCACAATTTTTTTTATAAATGTATTTAACACTTAAAAAATCCTATTAGCGGTCCGCGGGATTTAAATTATGAATTTACTGGTCCGTGAGGTCAAAAAGTTTGGCGCCCGCTGCTATACATCATCAAATGCAAAATATTCCTACAGCCACCGTATAAAATAAATAGCGACAAATTTGCCCAAAAATCAATCACTCTCCCGATCGCAATCTACATCTCAAGATTAAGTTACAACGTCAATTAAGATCTTCTTATGGAAAAAAAGAGACACAATAATTAAAAGAACGACGGTTCACTCAATAAAAAGACATCGTACTACGTCAACCGCGATAGCGTTAAGAGATGAACGTCGTCGTAAAAAAAAATGGACAAGATCGGAGATAAATAGCATCAGCCCAAGAGAGTACAACGTGGATAGAGTTATGATCGTGCGTGTCGTAGATTATGTTGACTAATTGTTGCTCGCCGTTGGTATTTCTAATTAACATCCCGCAGCCGAGAGATATAAATGCGGCTTTTAGCCGAACGACGACGATCGTGCTCCATTAATCACTGGCGCGGAAACGCGACGTTAAACGTTTTTCAAACTGCTCGCGAGAGGCATTCGACTCTCGAATCGTAGACGGTGAAATTCGCCTATTAGCAGCCACGCTGGATAATTGGATTAAGTATTCCGTAGAAACGGGCAGCTCGTTAGAAAGCACTCGGGAGCAATGAGACTTTTCGAAAGGATTTCGTCGTTGGTCTTGTTCTATATTTCGGATTTAATTGCTATAGTCATTTCGTCTGAAACTTGTTGTTTTAGGTTGACCGTATATCTCCGAGGCTATGGGGTATTAACCCTTTGCACTCCTATGTCGAGCTACACTCGACACAGCTTCCTGTGCTACTTAATGTGTTATCTATTAACACTAGAACTACCGGCGTGAAATCAATTATATTTTAATATATTAAATACGTACTTTGAAAACAAAGAAATCAAGAGGTCGAGGTGGTGATCGATTCAGTGATTTATGTTTTTCTAGATAGAAGTAGAATATTTATTACATGACTCTTCTATAGACTTGGAGAATTTCTGGAAAACACTGTGTACCAGCCATTTTGACTGGCTCGGTAGTTCTAGTGTTAATTATTGACTTTTCAACATCGACAGTAATTTTGCATCTTAACATAAATATCCCGTGGTAATTACAAATCTTTTTAGTATAATGTAAAAATGAATAATTATCAGAAGACAATTTTCAGAGACTATATTTGCTTATCTGACGGATAGTTAATAAAATAATTCGGAGTGCAAAGGGTTAACAGTTTGTTTATTGCTCGCTCTTTTGGGTGTATATTTCGAGAAGTTGATAACTCTGAAAACAGGACTCGACAAGAAATATTCGAGTTCTGATTTCAGACGTTTGAGGGCAGTGCTATTTTATTTTATGATTTATAACACTAGAAGGCGGTCGAAATGACTGGTTTTAATTAGTTTTTAAACTCTCAAGATTTATAGAACAACATCTATCCAATTAAAGGCAAATTACTGAATATTTATCTCATAAAACGCAATTTATTGAAATTGCTGATGATTTTCTGCACCTCTTGATTCCTCTTTGGGGAAAGTATCTAATAATTTATTATAATCAATTAAGAGATTAATTGCTAATTATTTGTAAAAGGAAAACCATTTAAATGGGCTATCGGTGGATAAGATATGTTAAAGAGTGGTTTAAAAAGAATTTTCCAAATGTAACGGGGATTTGAAGACAACCCTACTAAATCTCTAACACCATAAACCCCTGGTTGAGTTTCAATAGATTACAGAGCGAAGGATTAATCTCGAACTGACTGATAATTCTCAACGCGAATGGACAGGAGATTTTTTTTTCTCGTCGAGCTCGGAAATAACGCTGACGTTTCGAGTAAATCATGGAGACGAGGAGATTGTCATTAAAAGTCCATTAAAACGTCGATTTTGTCAGGTGACCGCACTCGACGTCTTATTACACGCGTCCTCCGAACGGCTGCCGATGACGTTAGACCGGTTATCACGTGGTTCGTTCTTGCCTCAATTTACATCCAGGAGCTATACATTCTGTTGAGTATTTATTATCGCGACATATATCACCTGTAATTTGTCGATACTTCAACGAAAGAAACGTGGCTGATCGTAGATCGTCCGAGCTAATTTGTGGCCTTAGGTTCTTCTACGTTAGCTTCTTGGAAATAGAGTTCAAAGAATTTTAGGAATGTTTTCTAGTAACTGTTAAACAAATTGCTTTGTATCTATTATAGTTAGATATATGGAATAAGTATCATGGTAAAAGGGAAATCAACTTTCAACTGGAATATTCTTTCTCATTTCTGCAGTTACAGTACAAGGTAGCAGTCAACAAATCACTATCACTATCGTTGCTACTATCATTGCCCTATCGTTATCACTGCTACTGTCACTATCGCTACCATTATCACTACCCCATCACTATCACCATCGCTAAGACTCCTCCATATCTGTCACTAAAAATTCTCAAAAATCTCAGTCCTCTCCAACAACCCCCAATAATAGACAAATCCCTAATTAAGCCATCGTCAATGTCCATAATCGAAATTAATTCCATAAAAAATGATATGCAATCAAAACTCATACAGTACAGCCACTATCAATATCACTATCGCTTCCACTCTCCCATAACTATCACACAAAATCCTTCCAATTCTCGAGTCCTCCCCTAAAATCTCTAATAACCGTCAAATCCCTAACTAAGCCATCGTCAAAATACATAATCGAAATTAATTCCATAAAAAATGATATGCAATCAAAACTCATACAGTACATCCACTATCAATAACACTATCGCCCCCACTCTCCCATAACTATCACAAAAAAGCCCTCAAATTCTGAAGTCCTCCCCTAAAACTCCTAATAACCGACAAATCCTTAATTAAGCCATCGTCAACGTCCACAACCCAAGTTAATGGCACAGGAAATGATCCGAGCCGAAACTCATAGAGCGTAGCCAAATGTAACACCGTAGAAGGTTAATATTTTATCCGTAGGACGGAAAATCCATGGACGCGTGTCGGTGAGCATTTAAAGCCGATAATTCTATTTGCACGAAGCGCGGTGTACCGTGCTAACAACCGGCGGAAAGAAATGCAAGCAAAGGGCAGCCGGATGGATATTGGTCCGACGGCAGCCACAATGGGACACCATGGGCGGTCCAAGCCTAACTTACGACCATGGGAACCGTCAAATGGAATCTAACACCTACGGTGCCGTAATACGGTTTTAACCCACCGCTATGAGCCACAAATCTGCATAAAATATCGAATTTCGAGTGGGAACCTGGCTAACGGATTAAGAGTAGCTCGAGTATGACAGTGCTTAGCATTTTCATGCTATCTCCTTTTTTTTCTCGTTATGCACAAACGAAAGAAATAGCAGGAAATTGCGGCAATAATTCTTGCACTCTCTTGCATTATAAATTTTGTCTGACATTATTTATTTGCGCGGTTGGAAGGTTCAGTAGGAGTTGCAATTTTTATACTAGTTTCATATTATGGTAGATTAGCCCTTTTGCCGTGACTGGAAATTATAGTTGATTGCTATGAATTAATATTTATATAGTAAGAAAGACTACAATTTCTCATGAAACGATGCCTGTATAGTAATACAGTACCTGAAAGAAAAAAGATTAATATCAACAACTAGTAACATCTGACCTCACTTCAGAACTCTGTAACAATTAAAAATACAAATGGACTTTGACTTAAAAAATTGTAAAGCAACTGTACTAAACAATTATGTATCTATAGATCTTTCAACAATTTGTTCATTAAAAATTCTTGGTGCCTTCGTAAACATCCCTTATTTTCAATACTAATACGTCGATTCGCCCTTCTCTCCTGCGGTGCCGTTTTACAAACATTCTCTTCTGTTTCCAAACCTTCGGATTTCTCTATCAACATCTAGGAAACGAAAGCAAAACGGAACCTATTTCCGCACAGGCGAACGCTCAAGAATTAATCGAAAGCAGTCTTCCATCGATAGAGAGAGAAACGACGGAAGTACCGGCAATCTGCTCTTCAATCTGATAAGATGATAAAGACGTCCACTCGTTGGGGTTCCCTGTGTCAATGTAACGATCTTCGAGCGATACGATGCAATCAGTCGGAGGACTCTTCGCGGCTGAAGCGCATCGGTTAAAGAAGATGAGCAAACACCGCTCTCATCCCTACTTTCTCGAACCGAGTTGGTTGAACACCGAGATATATCGTTTCTATACAATATATTATTGTAGTAATAATTTATTAAAAATATATTACCTAAAAATATATTCCTAACAAGTGTGCAAAAAAATTATGACACAATCATGATCTTTTTTTCTTTTGTGGATCGAAGGAACATGTTAACCCCTTGAAATACATTAATTAATTATTTTCCATGATCTCCATTTGGGGATTTATTCATTTTCTAAATCTTTTGACATTTAATTTAGTTATTTGACGTACTTCTGAAATTACATGTATTTAAAACAGTCTGTTTTAGTTTTACTCTTTTACAGTAATTTTCGTGAATTATTTCTTCCAGAAAAAATCAAACCAAGAAAAATTAGGCAAGGAATGGGTTAATGAGTGCCACTTATTAACAGTTAAATTATACGATATATCAATGATCACTGATCCATTTTTACTTTACCACTTTAATTCTGAAGAATTATGGATGCAATCAGAAAAGAGTCAAACGGCAAAGGGTTATTTATTGTTGATACTAGAAATTTGAAAATAAATTTACCAAAAAACGTATTAATATGGTTTATTTCATCAACAATGTAAAGATTCGGAGGAAGAATGTAAAGAAGGAAAAATTGAAATGGCAGATTATCTGATCAATATTTTTAGTCTTTCGAGTAACTGTTAGACCGTAGAAAAATTTCAATCGTTATCAGCATCTATCATATAACATCACGAATATTCGAGTATATCCGTCCCAACAACGTAAATCAATTTAGAAAGCAAGAATAGACACATCTTGATATTGGAACTGATATCGAATCGAGCAACCACAGCTTTCACCGGTACTTCGCCAACCCGACTTCACCAAAGATCGAAATATCGAGATTACTAGTCAACAAACAAAACTGCCTGAACAACAAAAAAAGCTAGTCACTCCTTCATCGACATTAATCTTCATACAAGAACGTCCAAACATATTCTGCCAAGTAATAAAACGATTTCCAATTCGAAAGACCTTTCCAACGACTTAAGAAACACCATAGAACATTACTTGTCCCGATTTCTTCCTAAAATTACCAAACCATTCCCTCGACCTCTGCTACATCGAGATAACTTGGCAGTCAACCAAACAATCCATATTTTCAATAGAACGATCGGCTTAATAAGAAAAAAAGAACTCGTTTCATCGATCGTACACTTTCTCAAATATCAACCACATTAAATCATTTATAGTGTATCGTATCGTTAACAATTATGAAATCAAGGATGAACGTACAACCGGTTGCACCAACCTTGTTGATTGCAATTGATTGCATGATAAAAATAGACATGGTTGCTTTCCAGAGAAAAAGGGAAACAGAATAAAATGCCATCCGACTACTTCGATCGAACGGTTGAGATTACTTTAATTGCAATATTCAGAAGTCTTTAACTGCATAATTTCAAGTACCTAACTCAATACGATGAAAAAAAGCTTCTCCTTACTCTGCGAACATGAATGGCAGCCATAGAACTCTTTCGAGTACTCGATGGCTGTTTGACGTCCTTTTAAATTACCATAAGAAACGTAAAGTCATTTGCAGCCCGCCATTTATCGCGGTAATAACTGTTAACTTTTCCACGTGAGCCTTTTTCCCGTGTTTATGCCACTACCATCGACGATCGTCGACGTTGTTAGTAATAATTACGTTTAAAGCATCGTCGTAAATGCTCTTTATGATGGAAGATAAGTGGTATTAGTATAAATAAGAATTATCGTCGCAAATATCGTTGGAAATCATTCTCTCAGGGAATTCTATCGTACATGGGATTCCCCGGTGTTTTACGACTCCTTTCGAGCAAGGAAACTGAACGTAATTTCTATCGATCGAAGTATTTTTCTCGTGAATAGGCAGATTTTAAATCGGGTCAGAGAAAAAGAAATGCTAGGAGAATTTCGAAGGTTTAACTCGATGAGTAAATAGAGGAATTGACGTCGAATATTTCGGACGGTAGATGATTCCTGGCAAAACAAGACGTGGAAGTTTTACCCTTGGATAAGCAAGATCAATATTATCGAAGACCCAGGAGGTACGAGAGATCGACGAAATGAGACGATAACTTTTTACCAAACTTTCGAAAGGTTTGTTGCAACGTTTGGCAACCGGACTGGCTCTTTTCACGAGTTATCGGAGAATCTTCTTCTCGGGAAGGAGAATTGTGCAATTTGATGACGTTCACGTTTACACTTTGAGTTCAAATCCTCCGTCACCTCTAGGAAATTTTTTCTAATTTATTATGTACTTCATTCTAACATTGATGCTTCCAAACCATCGAAAACAAGATCTTAGGATGTTTGCGAACCTTCGTCAGAAGTAGGTCACATTTTGTTCATTATGTCTTTAATATTAGCTCGTGAACTACTAAGTCAGTGGCGTCAAGGGGGAAGAAACTATAAAATTATTCTGAAAAAAAGAAAACTTTTTTTGGTTCTTACCTAGCCAAACTTCATTAGGAATTTTTTTTTATAATTTCCACATTAGATATACACATACTTCATTTTTTAATATCTTTTATTGTCTATTCTCGCTTTCATGGTATAGAAAATAAGTTTATCAAAATTAACAGCTCTGTCATATAAAAAGTCTGCGTAGGTCAGTTTCTGAGGTCATAGGTTCGCGCATCATTGTCCTAAGGCAATCAATCACAGCAGTTAAAGCCGCAAAAAATTAAAAAAAAAAACTATCGAATCCTAAGCAATCTCATCGACCTCTACTCGAACGTAGGCACCGTCGAATAATAAGAAGTAGAATAATAAGAAAATAAGTTTATAAAAATCAACCCTTGTGTCATCGAAAAAGCCTGCGTGAGTCAGTGTCTAAGGTCAGAGTTTCGCCATCAGTGTCATAGGTCAATCAACCGCACCAGTTAATTCCAAAAAAGTTTAAAAAAAATCTATCCAGTCCCAAGCAACCTTATCGACCTCTACTCGAGTACAGACAGCGTCGAATAATAAATATAAATAAATATATAAATAATAATAAGTAGAATAATAAGAAAATAAGTTTATAAAAACCAACCCCTCGGTCATATAAAAAGCCTACGGAATCAGTGTCTAAGGTCAGAGTTTCGCCGTCATTGTCATAGGACAATCAACCGCACCAGTTAATTCCAAAAAAGTTTAAAAAAAATCTATCGAATTCCAAGCAACCTCATCGACCTCTACTCGAATACAGGCAGCGTCGAATTATAAATATATAAATATATAAATAATAATAAGTAGAATAATAAGAAAATAAGTTTATAAAAATTAACCCCTCTGTCATATAAAATGCCTACGGAATCAGTGTCTAAGGTCAGAGTTTCGCCATCAGTGTCATAGGACAATCAACCGCACCAGTTAATTCCAAAAAAGTTTAAAAAAAATCTATCCAGTCCCAAGCAACCTTATCGACCTCTACTCGAATACAGGCAGCGTCGAATAATAAATATATAAAATATCTAAATAATAATAAGTAGAATAATAAGAAACTAAGTTTATAAAAATCAACCCCTCTGTCATATAAAAAGCCTACGGAATCAGAGTCTACGGTCAGAGTTTCGCCATCAGTGTCATAGGACAATCAACCGCACCAGTTAATTCCAAAAAAGTTTAAAAAAAATCTATCGAGTCCCAAGCAACCTCATCGACCTCTACTCGAGTGCAGGCAGCGTCGAATAATATATCCAAGAAGTATACACTCTTGCACGAGGATGCACCGCATTAACATAGGCGTTACTCGGGCAACGAATGTTTATCCCCTGAAATATCAGCCCGATGGCCCCGTTTTACGAACACACCCTGCATTCGTGCACCTCCAACTCACTTGCCGGCTTGATATCGAGCCAACGCGATTCCGTCGTTCCAAGTGGACGTCTACCAATAAACGGGCAACTTGCAATGCCGGCACGACTACCTTCCTGCTGGTTCGCAGCTGGAAAATGGATTTTAAATTTACTGCCGCTTAGAGCCGCTCGATAAAACTTTATATCGGTCTGCAAAAGCCCATATGTATGTATATAGGGAAGGAGGGACCTTCTTCGAGGAGTACATTCATCCCTTACGAGCCAACCCCCTCTGGTGCAGGTTGGTGATTTCATTTTCCGCATTATCGTCCGATTTTATGACTTTCATTGGAAATAGATATGGGAGAGAAGATTTTTCGAATGAAATTTCAAGCTATTTCGATATATAATTACTTGGGGAAAGCTTGTATCGATGGTGTATTAATTGGTACGAGCTTTGGTAATTAAGTTTGGCTGGAATCGCATGTTGCTGCGGATGAAAATATTCGAGTGATGAATTTGGGGGTGAGTATACCGTCGAATAGAGAAATATAGTTATTTTATTTTGAGTTAACATTTTCACCAATTATCGATGGCTGTTGCTATTTCGATTTCACACTATGTTAAATGTAACTGAAGAAACTAATATTCTAATTTTCTATATTGAGTTAAATTAAGAGAATTAACCCTTTGCATTCGGAGTCATCTCTGACGTTATCTATTAGCAACTTGGCGACACTTTAGGCCTACTATTTGCTATCTTGTGCCATTTCATTAGAAAATTTCAAGCAAATATACATTTCTTAAAATATTGTGCTGCAATAAATTAATTCTCTCTAATCACTAATAAATTCGAAGGACCCCTCAGAGGGGGCAATCGAGTGATATGGTAAACTTACGATGCCCCCTGTGGCGCGACATCAGAGTACAAAGGGTTAATGATGACCCAGAAATCAGTAACGTCTCTCAATTAAAACTAGCATCACTTTCACCGAGTGATACTTCTTCCTGAATAAAGTGCTGACCCTTCAAAATCAGCAGGTTTCGCTAACTAAGCCTTCCTTCGCTTATATAAAACTAAACAAAGACATTTCCTGCATTCTTTCTCCCTCATCAACCTCAAAACCCTAATCAACCCTAATCCTCCATGCTAAAACACGTTTCAAATTCACCGTTAAATTATTCGAAGCAAATTCCAACCCTAAGAAATCTTTCCCTAACGGTGGTTTAAGGTGCAATTAAAGTTACTGCAGCTCGGCAAGTGAGTCGCATTTTACAACCGTGTCATAAATCCTCTTTTAACAGCCAAAGTTACACGAACGACAGCAGGGAACCGAGTCGTCGATGATTTCGGCGGTGCAATTTGCAGGTGGCTTATATTTACTCACCCGATGCATCGGCGAGAAGAATTCCAAGGACCTTGACGTTGCAACGAATGGCAGGGTCGACGAAAACTCGCAGAACAATTTATTCCTCCTCTTTATCCAGTCGCTCTTTTCAAAGTCGCTCCTCTATTTTAAGCTCCGCCGAGAGGACGTGAAAGAAACATCCCCCGATCGCACTTCTCGGATACTTTCTCGATCCTGAACTCGATCTTTGTCGACTTACATGTCCCAACTTTTGTCAAATCATTGGAGAAAGTTGTATGACATGAATTCGACGAGGTTCGGTTGCAATTTAATTCAAGAGAAACAAGGAATTTTTAATCGTTGAAGCAAAGATTACGTTGCGTTTGCTTCGAGGGCGATTTTATCGCGACACGTGTCAGAAATTATATAATTGCATCGTGGCTTGTGTCTGGAGTTACTGCAACGTCCGCAAACACTTGGCTGTGTCTGGAAAGCAAAAGAAGATACCGATTAGCGTGACGGTCATTTCTGCGAATGCACTGTGCATGCGATTAATTGCGCGTGGATGAGGTAGAGTATATGTTTTGTTACGTTTTGTGGTGCACTGATGGGAGAAATTATAGTTTGTTCTATTGAAAAGGAGGATAATATGGTGGTATCTATCTCTATCGAATATATTTATTATGGAATTAATTTTGCAAGGGGTACGGAAAATGGGAAGGATACTTTTCTCATAAAAGTTGAAAACGTGGTGCTAGTAAGATTAATTAATTTTGCCGTCGAATATTGAAGTATATTAATCTTAACGTTGATCAGTTAATCATCTCTTAGAGTAACTTCGACTTTGGGACTAAATTATTGCATCACATATTTAAGGGTATCAGTAACTACAATTACTACTATCATCATAGAAAAATATCTAACAATCGAGAATATTACAAATTAATTCCAATTACTATCGATTGGAAAAATCATTTGGACCGTAAAATACTAATTAGCTCATCCTCCTCGACCCTTTGTTCTCCAAGTAATTTTTATCATTATGATATAATAATTTTTATAAGCTTCTTATCCTACATTAGGAATTATTCAATTTCCAATACTTCAAATGAAACAATGCAATATTCTCCGCTACAAAAATGATATGAACTTTGACAAATCGATCGGCAACAATAGCTCACTGAAACCCAAGAGGCCACCTCGTTGGATTCTAGAGGACATCCCTTCCACTTTCTAATTACAATTCGCACAGTACAATGAGTCGTTAATCATACGATCGAAGAGAGAGAGAGAGAGAGAGAGAGAGAGAAGGGCACGAGGTGCAGGTGTTACGATGTAGATTGTCGCGATACAAATTTCTTTTCGATCCTACGACCTCGCGGTGTTATTGCGACTTTCCCGCTGTCATTGTACAAGGCGAAACATAATACGAACAGTTTCAATGTTTCTATTGTCACTAAGACGATTGATAGCTTTTTTTGACGGAATAACACGGTATTCTTTCTGTTGGACACCTTCTAAAATATAGGTTGAGAAAAAATTACAAGTTTATACTTAAAGACCTCAAGGTGACCTTGAGATCTGAAAAAACAGTTAACACGTTGATTGCCAGGTTAGTCCGTTGACTAATGGTGTTTTTTTGTCATCGAATTACTTAGAATTAAAGATACAAGTGTCTTATCTTCCACAATTCTGTCTCTCATTAAAAGCCGAGGCGATTTTTAAATTATCAATTGGCAATTTTGTGAGGGCCGTAAAAAATTGTGAATTAATCAGGTGAAATAACTGTACACAAGTTAGTACTATATCTACCAACAGTTAATTCAATATATTTAAAATTCTCAAATAAATTTGTTCGAATGAAATAAATGAGAGGGGTGAAAAACTTGATCGATGCAATCACTTATAATCTTCAGGATACACGCAGAAAATTGAAAAAGAAACTACGTTAGGAAGTTTTAACCCTTCATTTGAACCTTGGTAGATCTAGTGTCAAAGTAAAAATGCAATTAGATGTAACAGAAAATTAATGAACATTATTGCTTCAATGTCTTAAGTAGACTGAATTGTTACAACACATTTAAAATTGCAAGAAATATCGAAAATGCACAAAGGAAAATATCGAAAATGTGGCTCTGATTGACAGTATTTAGTCAGTAAATGGAAACTATCTTCAGACTTTTATTTCTCCAGTTACTTTAATAACTAAATTTGCATGAACATCCGCACCCTACTAATAACAAGTTTAATTCAATTTCGCAGCCTAAATGACCTCACCCCAGTAACCCTGTGTTAACAGAACCCCAGAATAGGTACGCAATTCAAACAGATTAACAGCGAACCAACAGCTAATTAACAGTTTCCAATAATTCAACAAAAAAAGAAAATGAATGAAAATTTTACAGCAATCAGCTATCTCTCCAGCAAAATCTCCATCGATTCAATGGCAAAACCGTTGAAGGTATTCGCGTTACTCGATTCATCTCGTATTTCGTTCTCCCGCGAAACAATACCGCTAATTGCGTATCAACGCTCTCATTGTATCATATTCTCTCCTTTTATGCATCGGAAACAAACTCTCGCTCATCGGGAACGTTTTATCGATGGGAAAGAAGAACTCTTTACGCGTGCAACTATACATGGTGACAGAAAGGCTATACTCGTGTATTGTCTAGCCAGCCGTATCGTTGGCGAACGCTTTTATTATCCTGCGAGACTATTTTAAATGCACTGCACACGGAGGCTAAGCTCTTTTTTAGTATCTCGCTCGAAAGTCGTAAAGACTTGGAAACGTAGAGTTCTTCACGTACGTTCAGAAAAGACCGGAGGAACGATGAAATAGTTTACGGCGAATGGACTCATTGGAGTTATCCAGGAAACTGAGAGTGTCGCAAAGTACTATTAACCTCTGGACGTAAAAAGGGATAACGAATTTAATGTGTTGGGGATATGGCATTGTTATTGGATTACGTGGTACGATGAATGGGTAATGGTGCTATTTTGAAGGAATGGGAATTGAAGTTTGAGAATTTGTCCTTCTAAATGTGGCAGCGACCCTTTGGTTTAGATATTTTTGATAGTGTGTATAACTGTGCGATAGCAATGCTATTTTGAAGAAATGAAAACTCTATTTTGGAGATTCCGCCGAGTAGAAATAATGGGGCGATCTCTGATTTGGATATAATTACTATTATATCTGTGTATCAAAACTCAATACTTCCTAGGTTTCAACCTCTGATATTAATCCTTTGAGGACGGAGGCATTTTTGAATATTGAGAGATGATCACTTATTTGGCGGTTCAAAACCATTTTTTTTTATTAGAAACTCAGAGTGTTGATATATAGAAAATATAAATTATTATTTGTGTAATTATATTCCAATTTTTCATCTCTAACCGTGTATATATACGGCGATGAACTGTAATTAAATTTTTTATCAGGCCGCATATATATGTTCGTAGTCCTCGAAGGGTTAATAGTAGGAAATTGCAGTTAAACAGATAAAATTTGATAACATTTAAAAGAGAAGCAATAACTTGTAACAATGTCGCAAAAATGTAATAAACATTATAAAATTTAGCTTAACCCTTTGCCCTACGATTTCTTTTGTGACTGCGTCCACAATAATTTAGAATTAAATTGATGAAATAAAAAGTGATTAGTGATTCTTGGTATATCGTGTAATTTATCATAATATTAACATTATAGAAATTATTTATTGTACTGTGTCTAACTAATATTTCCAATTTGATAGGTTTTACAAAACTTGAAAACTTTCTATCGAATTTACATCACGAGTGACTCGTTATAGTATGGCAAAGGGTTAAATGAAATTGTCTGACTGTCTACGAGAAGTAGGGATATTCTGTTTAAATTATTTTTAAGTTTCGACGTTCCAGTACTTAAGTCAAATTTGGTAATGTTTCTAAAGCTGAATATTCCTCTCTATTTATAGAGATAGCAGTAACTAAAGGCATCGAAAGATACTCGGTAAGACCTGTAGCAATAATAAAATATCGAGAGATATTTACGATACCTATAGCAATAACTGTAAACGTCCTATAACTTTAAGGGGTTGTGACTTACAGCACTACCTATAAATAGCTTAACTATACCTATAAAAGAAAAACAGTTACGTGTACAGAATTATAATTAGATTCAAAAATAAAAATCAATTTGACGTACGGTAATTATTGCACAAAACAAATTGCCGTATGTTGCATATACAATAAATAACAATATACAGTGAACAGGGAAGTACTTTAAAATGTAGTCTATCAACGTATAAGTCAATCGCAGAAGTACCGATTTAAAATCCACATCTCAAGAAAATCAACGGCAGTAAATGTGAATGAGTCGAACATCCTACCGCAAAATGATAAGCGCGGAAGGAGGTCCTGGGAAGGTCAGTCGGAAGCAAAATAAGTCACACTACTGTATATAATCTAAAGGACACACGCACATACACTAATTTTACAATTCTGTAATCTAACCAATCTATAATTAACAACAGTAACGTCCGAAAGTCTCAAGGGACAGTTCCTCCGATTGTCTAAAAGTTTCAAACAACCTTTAGCAGAATAATCTAAAATTGACATCAATTTTCAAATCCATATTTCAAACAAATAACAACAGCATATTAAATTAATTAAACCGCATGATCAAACCAGAAAATGTTAAGTACATAGGAAGGTCCTCGGAAGGTCAATTGGAGTGCAAAAAACGTCGCACTATAATTAAGAACAGTAACGTCTAAATGTCTCAAGGAACAGTTCCTCCAATTGTCTAAAAGTTTCAAGCAACCCTTAGCCTATGAATGTAAAATTGATATCAATTTTCAAATATAGATCCTTAGAAAATTAACAACAGAATATTAAGTTAATTAAACCGTGATATCAAATCGCAAAGTGTTAAGTACCGAAGATCTCCAGAAAGTCAATCGGAGCGCCGAATACGTCGCACGGCTGCATATCCTGGGGATGCATGCATCCATGCTGTTTTCAGCAGTTTTCAAAAGAAACCAATATGTACTAAAGCCGGCTCATCTCTGATCCCGATGAAAATACGTCCAACGATCTCCAGATAGCTAAAGGATGCACCATCATTTGAACTCTACACTTCGAACCTAAACCACGCGACACTCACGAGGATTCCTCGTCGAATGACTAACGTAAAACAAAGCCCAATAATACACTCCTCCGTGTATGTTCACCGAAACGGTACTTTCGAATCTCAAACGGAGCCTCGACACCGTGAAAAACGTTTTACGCAACCACACGGGGCAAAAAGCATTCCCAGTAAAAGAAACGGAAGAACGACGTGGAGTTCTTATACGAATCTACATACCTCACTGTTTTTATACGCGCCTTATTACTCCAATATCTCATACGACGATTTTACGCGACTTGCTGCTCCAATACGTCATACAACGATCAACAAAAAGTAAAAAACCAAAGTGACACTGTAGTAATCTTCAAAAAAATTGCAATTCAAACAAGTTTCAATCAGGTACACGTACTAATTATAAACAAATCAACGTACTTACTTGTTGCCTCGATAAGACGAATGTCGTCCCTCGTACGTTTCTTTTCGATGTTTACACCGATGCTGCTCCGATTGAACTGGCTGACACTGGACCGAATTTGAAGGATGAAAAGAGAAGAGAAGAAGAATAGAAAAAGAAAGGAATAAGGTGTAGGAGGAAAGAAAGACAAGAGAGAGAAAAAGAGAGATGGATGGAAACGCACGTGGCGATAAGGTGAGACGCGAGCAGAAAACGGCAAGCACGATACGACCTCGCCGACGGTCGCAACGAGACTGAACTTCCAGACTGCTGCTCCAGCCTGGAAACAGCTGCTCTCCCTGCCAGCGGCAGAAAACCACCTCGGGCCGATCGAGGCGAACGCGGTGCGCCAAGTGCATCTTCTCCCTCCTGATGAACCATGGAAGGGGTAACCGCGCAGAAAAATCACGTTTCACCCCTATGGAAGGAAGGACTTGATTTTACCCCGATCGAAACAATCCTGTTTATGGAATATGTTTTGCGAAGAGGAGATTTCAAGGGGTTGCGAAGACGAGGGGTTGAATGGTTGGCTCTGGTTTTTGGATTTGGTGGTTATTATGGTTTGGGAATTTTTAGGGGTTGGAAACGGGTTTAATAAAGGTGTAGAGAGAGAATGTGAATGGATATTGTGCGAGGGCTGGGATGCTTGCGAAGAGGTGGAGAGGGTTATTAGATTTTGGAATGAGTATTTGAATTTGATATGGAAGTTTGAGAATTTTCAGCGTGTGTGTAAGATATTTGTGGGGATATGATGTGACGTGTTATGAGAAAAGTTTCTTTGCTGGAGTTGAAGGGTAAGATTTCAATGGTCTGTTGGTGGAAATGTGTCTCTGTCAGTTGTGGCCTAAGTTTTTCTGTATTTTTTCAACCTTGGATTGTCAGGTGTGGAAAGAAAAAAATTAGTAGATGTATATTGTATCTTTGATTGCACCTTTTCTTTACCTTCAGCATTAATTTTAAAGTACTCTTTACTTGAAAGAACCCACTTAAAATCATAGATTCTGAACTAGGTAACAGTGTTGTTCAAAGGAAAATTATAGCTTTGCGTTTGTTTTTGTTTTTACTCTTTGTAATTTTCGGACAGATTGTTCTTGCACTAACCGAATCCATTAGCAATGATTTTTTTAGAGCACAAATCAAACGTTGCAAAATTACTTTAACAATTTAAATTAGGACTAAATTGACACGTTCAACCCCACTGATATTTCGGTCGATTTATCATTTCTACTGAGGTGATACTTTTCTATTAAAATTCAACGTTTGTAGAGTAAAAACTATTAAGACATAAGTAGATATATACTCAGCAAGGTTTTATCGTTTGAACACCAGTATTTAAATACTGATTGTGATAGAAAATTACAATTGAAGAGTCACATGAAATTTCTTTGAATTCAATTGCGCCGGTCATCAGGGACCTCCATGACAGTCAACGTTTTAACACTAGAACTACCGACGTGAAATCTGTCATATTTCAATTTATTAACTAAGTATTTTGAAAAAGAAGAAATCGGGTAACAGAAAGGATGATGAATTCAGTGATTTATGTCTTTTGTGATGGACGCAGAATTTTTGTTCTATGGCTCTTCTGTGAACTTGGAACATTTTTGGAAAAAATTGTGTACCAGTCATTTTGACTGGTTTGGTAGCTCTAGTGTTAATATCGTATTCCCATGTGATATTTCGGTGATTCTAAATCTACACAAGGTTATACATCGTAAATAAAATAACTATAGCACTTAGAACCGAACGACAATAACGTCTGATATTTCCCTACTTGAATTTTCCGTCGACGGGATTCAGTGACACGTGTAAATCTGTTTGAAATGGAAAAACATATTAACGGAGGACGCAGAAGGAATCTTTGTAGTATTAAAGCCATTACTCGAAAGAGCGAATATCCCTTTCACTGACAGATGCTCTTACGTGTAAATATTTACATTTGGTATGAGTTTCGGGGTCGTTCACACGGCAGCTAGAAAACTGTTTTCTAGTCGACGTTACGTGCGTAAATGTAGGGGATGCAAATTTAGAACGAGAGTTTATTTTTAGATACGTAAGGTTACCATGTAAAATCTACTAATAACGTAGAATACATGGGGTGACCGAAATAATCCCTTGTGTTGGAAATAATCACCGAACGTCCGTCAACGAGATTAGACGATTCCAAACTCGCTGAAGATTTAAAATTTAAAAAAAAAATATAAGATGCATTTTTTTTACCTATATCCAATTTCCAATTTTCTCTAATTTCCTTAAACCATAATAAAATCCACATTAACTAGTTCAGTAAAAAAGAAACCATCAAACTTCACACAATTTACTTACAAATACAATAAAAATGACTCCGCAATCACCATCGACTAATTTTCTTCGCCTCCTAACATTCCAAAAAAAAATCGCTACGTTTCAAATTCCATATCAATCTTCCCCAATCAACTTAAAACAATCCCAATCCCCCGTGAACTAATTCAATGAAAAAAAGAGAACATAAACTTTCCCCAAATCGCTTCGACAGTCGAAAGACCGCAAAAAAAATTAATTAGAAAAATCAAAACACCCCAACGTACCTACGTCATTCCATTAACAATTCTATTAATACACCGCAATCACCATTGCCACGAACTTTCGAGCAGAAACATTACATCCACCCTCGAACCGTAATTCCAGCCAAGTTCCACCTACGTAGATCCGCCGTCGAATAATTTAATCCCGCGGAACTTTTATTGCCCAAGTATTTAATGTAACTTTACGTTTATTCAGTAATTTAGCCAGCATGGGTGTAAAGCAGCACCTGTGCCAGAACGGTAGCGAAATGCCACCTTCACCGGAATATTATTACGGGGCATATCGCTGAAAACCCTGGGGTGCCATGACGACAACGTTTATTGTGCCAAATCCGAGAGGAAAGTTGGGCCGGTGGGTCGTTGAACGGCCGACGAAGTTGTGCCTCGATGGCGATAGTCCGAACTCTCAATGGTCTGCCTCTGGTGATAAGCTAAACTTTCAAGAGAGTCCACGCCATGTGTACCCACGTACATGAGCTTATCAGCTCCTAGGTATGATTTACAACCCGGTATTCGAAGCCTTGATTGTAGGAGGTTGACAAGTGACCGTTGAAATTGTGACGGATATTTGACGGATGGCGCCAAGATGAGATTTCTATTCTTTCTTTCTATTTTTTGACTCTAACCGGACAAGGGGTACGTTTTACGCGCGCTGGTGCCATTGAAGTAGATATGGATTTAACCCTTTTAGTGGCGACCGAAAAAATTGATTGAATTAACCCTAGATCACTAGCCTTCGTCGATTCGACGACACGGATTTAATAAGTATGCCATATTAGTTAACGTTATCGTAATAAATAAATACCTATCTTTAATAATAGAGAAAACATGTTTAACACTTTGAACGCCACCGGTATTTCGTTAGATTCATCATTTTTACTGAAGTGGAACTTTTTCTATTAAATTCATAGTTTTGCAAAGCAGAAACTTTAAAGATACAGATAGATAGATAATCGGCAGACCTTTATCTTCTTAATGTTGATATTTAAATATTTAATATATTCGAGAATTCATAAATATTACAATTTCAAAGTTACAGGGAAATTGAATGAATTCAATAGCGTCGGTCACCGGTGACCTCCATGGCAGTCAAAGTGTTAAATTTTATTTAAATAATACCCTTTAACCCCTTTTGTAAATACCATAGTCGAAGAGACGAAGGTTAGTGTTAAGCGTCGAAAAATAAGGTTAGTGATCTAGGGTTAATGATAAATGTTGTGGCGAATAAAAATAATAGTCATTTAGCCATAGTTTGATATACAACACGCAATATGGAGTATGAATTATGTATTTTTAATTATCTTTTTTAAAATTACTGATATCGTATTGGAAACTAAATAATAGCACTACTATTCCCAGCGGTAGGACTATTACTAACGACGATATATCGTCGTCCGGCACTAAAAGGGTTAAGGGTGGGGCTTCTATTATAATTAGGGTGAGAGTCCAAACTTTGTTACATGCGGGAGACTTTTACTAAATTATTGTTTAATATATCGCAGTATAAGGGGTTGAGAGGCCATCTGAAGATTCTAGGGAAAGGATTATGTCAATTGAGATTGAAGAAGAAAGTGTAAACTTAGATTTTGAAGAGAGAAGCTAAGTTAATGCTCGATAAATTGAAATAGTGCGGATTAGGTAATTGGCAGCCTATTCTAAAATTGCACATATTTCAGAAGAAATGGAAGTGAATATTCTGTACAGAGGCTGCTACCCTGCTGACCGCGAAATCGCATAAGCTTTACATATTCAATTACGCGAGGTTGCTTCCGTTTGGTGCCTTAAATCCTCTGCGGCATTCTAAAACCCTTGGTACCATAAAGATTTATGTATCTACTGAAACTCCATGCTCTTACGATCACGGTAAACCTCTTGCAGTACTATAACAAGTGACCTTCGTGATATGGTAAATGGAATAGAAAATTTTGATATTCAAAAACCATTAAATAAAAAATATCACTGGGTCATCATACGATCAAATTACTCCTATGCTATTAAATTGCGCTAAGTTATCCGCTGTTAAAAATTAGGGGTAGTTTTTTATTTCAGAAATTAATTCTCAGTTGTACATTTAATCACAAAAGTAATTGCATGGCAAAGGATTAATTTCCTGCTTCATTGTTACAAATTATGCTAGATAAATACGTGTACAATTTTGTAATAACAAAATTTCGGTAACGAAGGCGCGAAATTCCAGAATCGTCACACACGGATACTTGGCAAGAGCCCGTAACCCTTGTAACTTGATGAAATCACGGAGCCACTCATTTTTACGTCTGTCATCTCGATCCTCCTCTTTCAGCAGTTCTCGTGTCTCCTTATGAGAAACAAATCGTGAGTCTTCTCGTTGTTGAAGTGTCGGACCACTTGTTTGGCGCGGACGACCGTTCGTTCTGAAGTGTTCACGCTCTTCTCTGCGTTTCGTCTGCATCATTTTCTCCGACTCGTCCGAGTCGCATGCATAACTAAACTCTTCGCCGAATGCATCGAGTATTTACATAGGCTCTGCCATCTGCTCGTACGAGTTGATAGCGCTTGGATTATTTGCAACGTTACGAGAATTATTCTAGGTGGTCATTGTGGGTGTTTTTCAAGGAGAGTTTGTACTCTGAAGTGACGAGATTCAAATGTTGGATAGAAATTGCGTGTAGAGAAGTTGTGATCTTTGTTAGCAGAGTTTGAAATGGAATGAATTTATGGAAAAGTTGAAATTATGATGGTAGTATTTATCAATCTACGTGAAATAATATAATACTTGGGAAATTATGGTGCAGAATGGAGCCAAAAATTCGGACTTGTAATCGAATGGCTCGAATTCAAAATTTTCCTTCGCAATACTTGGGAAATTTTTGTTAATTTGTTATTTAAAGTACCATAGCGCCAATGATTCGAAGTCCACCTAAAACAATACGTCTTAGGCAAAACAACCGTAGGAATTCGGGAATTATGGGGTCTGAGGAGATAAAGGACTCCAAATTGCAATCAGTGATACTGACAATCTCACGGAAATTTTGTTTAACTTATTAACTTACTTAAAACAGCAAGTCACAGGTGAAAGGGCAGTTTTTAAGGACCTATGGCGTCTAAGGACATAAAGATTCCGACTCATATCTGACAATGAATTCAAATTCGCCATAAGCTATAGCACATGTTTGCTAAATTATTATTTAAGGTACGAGAAAAATGTCTAAACTTTCGAATTCCTAAACTTTCTAAACTAACATAGAAACGAATCTATAATCGAATTTTAAGGTTTCATTAATTTGACAGTATTCCTAAATCTTTCAATTCGCACAAACACCCATAAACTACCATTTATAAAAAAAATCTTGGAATTTGCACCGCATTCTAGTTTATGGTGTACTACATTGAAATTTACATTAAATTAGCTATTTAAGAAAAAAACTCAACGCGATGTAATACACGGTTGCATTAAAATCGTGAAAAATTCGACGAGAAATAAAAGCACAAATCATTCCAAAGTGAACAGCAATTATTCTATTCTCGTGAAATCACAGTGCTGTCAAGCTAGTGATCGCATAAACGCTTTCGTCTATCGCCTCTATTTCTTCGAGACGCCCCACGGCCATAATTAAAGCCTCGTAGATCATGGTTAAATATATCTTGATGGTATGTAATAACGATGCTTAGGCACGTTTGTCACGAGATAATTACATGAATGGCCTCCTCCAACTCCTTAATCGCCGTACGTTCATACAGATTCAAAAATATTGACGCATTAACGCGATATTCAATGCTTTTTTCATACGCGTTCGAGTTGATCAACCGGGTGGTCTCTAAATGCAAAAAACTGACTCTAATTTTCGGTTATTTCACGTTACGTGTGACTGATTTTTTTTTTCTGCAGGTACTAATTTTCAAGCTTGCAATGATTTCTATCTTTAACGTGTAATAATTAGAAAAATCAATTTGGAGTAGCTACGGTGGTTATGGTGTTAAAGACTCAGGCTTCCATCAACCCCTTCAAACCGTTAATAGTACCGCCTACTCCACGTTTCCTGATTTGATTATTTTCACGGTGTTGTAATATTTTTATCCTTTCAGAGATCAACTACAAATTCAAAGTGAGAATTCCGTCTTAAAAGAGTTAATTAGTCCAAGAGTTTCTACCTGATACGTATATTACACCCTCGACGATTAACGCTAGATTTACGGAGTCAATTTGGCTCATTTAAAATTTGGTTACTATGTATATAACATATCGGTTGCGTAATTTTTTAATAATAAATCTTTCATTTAAGTTGATTCGAAACTATTTTCTTTGCAAAAAACTTCAATTTCTTGTATGAATCAAATTGGCTCGCTTCAGAAAAATAGGTGTATAATCAACATCCGTAAATCTAGTGTTAACGGAACCTCCTAAAATTTCAGAAGAGTGCAGTAATCACCATAGCAGTGAAAGTCGAAAAAGTGCAAAGAAAAACAAAGAATACTGACGTTTGTTATATGAATATCTAATGTTGGATCAAGAGTCTTGATTTGTACTCTTCGTTTTTATTTCATTATCCCACGTTAATCGTGCATCACGATAAAAGTTTCCATGCCATACGGGAATAATAAAGGCCACCCTGGGAGAATTATATCGCAGTCGTAAAGACGCAGAGAAGTTTCTCGACGATGCAGTAAAGTAGACACGTAGGACATGTATAGAATGTTACACATGCGAATGTATGTCGAGTAGTCCGGCCCTTTTCGAATCCGTGACACGATGTAGTCAAGAAGCTCGCTGCATCATGCATAATGCAAGCACAAAGCGGAGATGGACGGCTGCATGTAACGGGGATGTTGAATCCGCAATGCAAATTTCACGTGGAAACTTTCGATCGGTAGCCCGTATCGTGGAATCGAATTTTCCCTTCCTAATAAATAATTTAACGTCGCCACATTTCGCGCAAAAAGTTCAGTGTACGTGAACGCGTCAAGGGAAGTTATTAGCATGGTGCAATGGTCCCTACTTCCGGTTCACCGACACACAAACGGGGATAATCGACAAATAGAGAAAAAAGTAGTTACTTCGTGACGGCATTTATGGCGAATATAATCGTTTGTGTTTGCCCTCGGTTGAGTAGACACCCTGCTTTCCCAAGATGCTTACAAATAACCCGTTTCTCGTTCAAACATTAGACGAGTATCCGCCGTCTCATTTACCAATGGGAGATTAAATTACTGCCGGACCACCGACGGATAGACAGTAAGAGTTATTTTACGATGAATTAGGTCACCTGTTTCTCCGGTATCCAGACGGGAAGTCATTGAAGTTCGCGGATTATGCGGTAGCTATTTGGCTGTTTAAATTCATTCACAAACGTCCGTGTTTCAAAGTTAAATGTGCTCGATTTGAATTGTTAAAATGAAAACAATAGATCCTAATTCTCCCTTTGACTCTCCTTCGAGCAAAAAATTGCAACTCACAGGTGAAAAAATATTTGAAATCTTTTAATGGATTTGATTTCCGGGTTGGAGCTGCGTTCGAATTTTAAATCAAACCAAATCCTGAAGCCATATCAATTTAAGAATCATTGTGGCAGCGAAAACCTTAGAACTAATATTTGCAAAGTTAAGTCTGTGTTAGAAGAAACAGTGTCGAATGATTACAGTTAACCCTTTGCACTCGTCAAGTCTTTGACTTCTAAGTCTACCATAACACTCCTTTATCCTTCTAAGGAGATCTTCGAATTTATTAGTGATTACAGAAGATGAACCTATTGCACCCCAAAATTTAAAAAAATGTATATTTACACGAATTTTTCTATTGAAATGGCAGAAGATAGCAAAGTGCCACCAAATTGCTAATAGATAACGTCAGAGATGGCTTCGAATGCAAAGGGTTAATTTTCTAATAAAATTTCCTCGTTTATCTACAATTATCGACTGTGTTTTACATAAAATAATGTCCGTCATCTCTCAAAGAATGAAAAACAACTTTGTTTGCACGCCGAAAGGAAAGAATTACCGGAATCAATAATTACGAAATGCCGCATCATGATGCATGTTCCATTCGCACATTCGCATTAAACGCTCGTAAAATTACACGTTGGCTTTATTAATATGAAGTGCAACCGGTTGTACGAAGTTATATGTACCCCGGAGGCACAGTATCCGAGCTTATTTCCTTTCCGTCTGGCGATGAGCTGGACTTAACGATTAGGTCATCTTCACCCTTGCGGCATTTTGATCCGCGACGACAAAGCTACGGTATATATCCCGGATGCGATGATTATCATTAAGAATTGCCGAGTCTTACGTCCCCGTACTCTCGGCAATCTACCATTGTCTCTTTCTTCTGTATTTCAGTCATCTCTTTCTTCAGAGACAGGACGACCACGTGCGCCCTGTCAGGGCCCACGCGACACCCATTACGACCAATCGGCCCTTCAAATACGTTCTAAACTACGCAGGCGATTCTTCAATCTCGCCCTGGAATGCGTCTTCAACAAGTGGACATACTTGGCGGAATTATAATATTATCTAGTTGTATTTCAACCGGACAAGAAGAATCAAGATCATTGCGCAACTGTGACTATAATCGACGATGATACTATGGGGTAGATAAGGTGGAAAGCCTGAGGCTTGAAGGGGGTAATACTATTTTTCTTCATCGGAGAGGTCGATACTTTGACACTTTTAACCCATTTGCGTCATATGACAAATTCAGAAATATATCTTTCCTTTCAAATTTCTTCATATTAAGTCTAAGTATAACAGTATTTCAAAAAGTGATATTGTACTTCAATCGACGAATGTTGTATAAATTAGACTGGTCGTATGTGTTGCTATTCATTCACAATGTGAATGCACAAATGCGTTTCGATGATAGTGACAAGAAAAAGTGCGCGCATATATGCGCTTGTGATGCAAATGGGTTAATACAAATAAATTGTAACAGTAATTCATTTGTAATTTTGTATACGGTTTGCTTATTACTTCTCTGTTTTTTATATATTTTTTGAATTGATATAGTTAAAAGTATTGTTTGAATTGACCGTGCATGTAAGGTCGACATGATATCAGCCTCAGTTCATTCGAAATAAAAAATTTTAGCAAAGTTTTATTCTACACACATATGGTTATCGTTAGAACTATATTCAAGGAAAAATAATTATTTTCAGTGAAATGATAACAGACTAAAGCCAAATGTTTGATTTTTCTACAAACTGTCTCTGAATTTTTAATAATTAAAGAAAAAGTATACGATTTATCGTGTTGCCTGTAGAGCAAACGATAAAGGGACCCCTTATTAATATACGGTTTTAATTTCCAGCTGATCAGTCCAATAGTTTTTACTGAATCGTGTCAACCAGCTGCGAAAACAGTATTAGGAGGAAAACGCATTTACCCGATCGCATGCCACAAAGTATGCAATAATACTTTTAAAGTCTATAACTTTGGAAATTTTAAGAATATTAACTTTTTGTAAAGACATTCCTATAAAGTTAATTTAAGAGATTCAGAGAAAGGGTTTAACAATCGTGGTAGGAGTAACGGTACCATTTTTTTCTTTTGTATAACACGCGATAATTAAGGGGAAATTATTTTTCAATCTTGAAATATACTTCTCAAGTCTTGTATTTCAATCCAAGAACATGCAAAAGATGAATCCACATTTATATACATGTTGATTTAAACAATTTCGTCGTGTACAATTATACATAAAAGTCCTGCATAATAGTCATCGAATTCTCCGATAATTTCACTCACACTGGGCTATGGGTCTATACAAATAAAATACAACAAAACTTCCACTCTGAAAGAAACAAATACATTACACGTGACCCCAGTAACTTCGCACTGGAGGATACTCATGTGAAGTCTTTAAAGTTTCTGACCTACTAAAAATGAAAACCCTCACACCTATTCATTTTATAAGACCTAAGGTATTAAATTACATTTAAGCTTATAATATACACTTTTTTTACACGACTGTTTACTCGCACATTTGTGTACAACATTATACACAAAGTATAAAATTACTTTCCTGTTTACACGCTCCTCTTTACAAGCATTACAGTCTCATGGTTTATGTTTATGCCATGTGTATACGTATATCACATATTTACGATTACCATATATAGTACAAATACTTCGTTCGCATTTATGTCTCCTTAGCTTTATCACACTAAACAAGGATCTCTATTCTCCTTGTCCTTGTATTATGAAAAAAACTGGTTCCGCTCGCAAAGTTCACGATGTTATTAGTTATGTCATATAAATCGAATAGAAGATAAAGAACCCTTACAATTATAGTAGAATCCATCGTACAGATAGTTTAAGTTAAATCACTTCCACATATAAAGCTAATACAAACATCCTAACGACAATGCGTGAAAAGAAGAGAAACACTGATAGCTTTCACTAGCACCTTGACACTTCAGAATTTCACATTTATAACAATCAGCTGCGGTAGATAGAGGATAAATAGTTTTCTTATACAAAGAGAAATTGCATTTGAAATGCAGTCAATTCTTTAACACCGTACTGTACATAAAAATAAATAGTAATTAAAATACAAAACTAGTCGATATTTAAAACTGTTGTAGTCATGGGAAACGTAAAAATACGCTTCAAGCTATATGTGACCAATATATTACGGTATTCCTTCGGCGGTAAAGTTGAATTAAAATGATATTTGTGCAAATAAACAAAAAAAGGAACGGGGTATCGTGTTGAATTATGCTTTCATCGATATATAAATAATATAAAATTCAATTTGGACGGGGAGTCTTTTGGCACATAGTGGTCCATAGCTTAATGGCACTTTCACGCCACTCTTAAAAGTGGAAATTAATCGTGTGATAGTTGATTCTTCTAAAGTTGCTCTACAATGTCATGATCATTCTTAAAGGAAGTCTGCTTAAAACTGATCTTTTGAGAATGCTTCGTTCTCTGTAATTCCTTCGCGAAATATATTATCGTTTTCTTTAGGCCTTCAGCTAAAGGGACCTTAGGCTCCCAGTTCAAATATTTCTTAGCTCTACTAATGTCTGGTCTTCTTCTTTGAGGATCGTCTTCGACCGCGGCAAGTTCGACTATTTTACTGTTAGCACCAACTAAATCCTTTATTATGAGAGCGAATTCTGGAACAATTAGAAAATCTTCTTTTCTTCTTGGGACGACTGTTGTATTTTATAATATTGATAACGCCAATTGCACGTTTACTTCATATGATTAAGTTTTTAGATAATTAAAATCACATTTACCTTCGATAGTATGCTCCACCGGGTTTCCTATGTTCACAGGAAGAGAATAATTCGATGCCATTAAAGCAACTAATCCATCAACTAAATCGGAAACGTATTGAAAAGATCGGGTCTGCTTTCCGCTTCCGTATATCGTAATCGAATCATTCTGCAAAGCTTGCAAAATGAAGTTAGATACTACCCGGCCATCGTTCATATGCATTCTAGGGCCGAAAGTATTAAAAATACGTGCGACACGAACGGAAACACCTTCTTGCCTCATATAAGCATAACTTAGCGTTTCCGCAACACGTTTTCCTTCGTCGTAACACGCCCTTGGCCCTAAAATAATAACTGATTTTTACAACTCATCCTACTCCGAGCCTATTGCAATTATAATTCGACTGGAACACTATTTTAATGTACCTATAGGATTGACATGACCCCAGTATGTTTCTGCTTGAGGGTGCTCATTGGGGTCTCCGTAAACTTCCGATGTGCTAGCAATTAAAACTCTCGCGCCTACCCGTTTTGCAAGTCCTAAAATGTTGAATTTTATTTAAACTTACTATATTTATACCACCAAGTTATGACTTTAATATTATTCGACATTTGTTGTCGTACAGAATGTGACATACCTAACATATTAATTGTACCCAGGGTATTTGTCTTTATTGTTTTTACCGGATTAAGCATATAATGCGGTGGACTAGCTGGACTAGCAAGGTGATAAATTTCATCGACTTCTAAGTAAAGAGGTCTGACGATATCATGATGAACAAGTTCAAAGTTTTCATGACCGACCCAATGCTCTACATTGCGCTTTCTCCCAGTGAAAAAATTATCAACGACTATGACTTCATGGCCGGCAAGCATTAAACGATCTACTAAATGAGATCCTACAAAACCTGCACCGCCTGTCACCAATATCCTCTTACGATTCTTATAATTTAGGAACTTAACAGTTGGAAAATCCTTGGATACCCGATTCTCAATTTTAGCTTCGAGATGCTGCAGTTTGCCCTCTAATTCGCGAATTCTAATTTTAGCTTCTTCGATGTCTTTAATCTCCGTATAAGGTACATCTTCTTCAGCCTCTTCAATTTTCTCATTCTGAGAATCAATGTTATTCTCATCAACCAAATTTGATTTATGCTCTCGCTGATGAGTTCGTGAAAAAGATTGCTCCTCTTCCGGATTGACGAGGGTTTTATAGAATCCTAATACTAAATAAATTAAAAATAATAATCACATTTAAAAATACATTACACTCCCAATATAACATACAGAGTATTCGAAATTCAACAGCATTAAAAACAATTGTCATTATCCATGAAAACTTCTCTATCTACCATTAAACATAAACAATTAAAATTCAAGTATTAAGAATAGAAAAATATTTACCTAAAATTATACAAATCGCGGTAAAGGCAACCTGCTTCATCTTTCGTTGAGTGACAACCATACTTGAACGTTGCACATGTCTTATTTAAATATATTTATGGTAATTTATCCTCCACTTGTCACAGAACTCTATCATATTTTCGTATACTGAAGGTAATACAATTAAATCGTGACCGAGCCGTCATTTTTTAAGGTTCGTATACGTAGCATACGTAACCTCTCGCATCGTTGTATCACGGACACCCGTTATCGTCGTACTCGTCAACCGTACGCAACGTGTCGTGTAATTATTGACGTAGTACCCGTGCTGCTATCTGAATAGCATACCGTAAAGCGCATCATACATTTTCTACCTTACTGTACTGTTTGTCTGATCTGACGTATCGTAAGCCGATAACATAACCTCAAAATTGCTAGTGTACGATCGCACGCAAGCGCAGTTCCTGTTTTTTGATTGATATATAAGGCTGTGGCAGTACAAAGGAAACATCTCGAGTAGTTTTTCTGCAGTCACGGTGGCAGTGGCATTTGAAACATGGCAGACGTCATTGATTGTAATTTTCCTGTTTGGGGCCTTCTGCCTAAGAAAGAAACTGGTGTCACTCAATTTCTCGACAAATATCCCGAATATGATGGCCGGGGTGTTATTATTGCAATTTTCGATTCTGGAGTTGATCCTGGAGCTCCGGGTATGCAGGTGAGTGAGCTTTTTAGATAGACACGCCTCGCGACTCTTCAAATCACTGACTCTTTTTAAAGTTTCTGTTTGAAGTATATATTTTTTTATTCATTTTTTTCCTTTCCTTCTTACTCCTTGTCATTACGGAATCTAACGTATGATTTTTATATATGTATGAGTACATTTATGAATTTATTTTTATTCCCTTTGTATTCGGTTTTTATCGCGGTCACATATACTTTGTTTCGGAGTAATTATTAAGTATGCAGACGTGATTTAAATTTCTTTCTTATTTCATGTAATCTATACTTTACAAGCCCTCCATCTTACCACGGGAAATTACGATTAATAGTAGTTGTATTTGAAATTAAATGTATATTAGACTCGAAGATTTTTATATGAAGAATTGTTAAATATTATTCATTAATTCGTAATCAAATTTCTTATATTTAATTGCTATCAAGGATTTAAATATTGCGTTTCTTCTTATACTATAATGTTTTGAGAATGACACTGCAGTTTTCTACATTAGTATGTTTAAATTTCTGGGAGTAATAATTCTTTGTTGTATAAAGGGGTAATATGCAATGAATTATATTTTACATAGGTGACTTCAGATGGAAAGCCAAAAATTATTGAAAGATATGACTGTAGTGGATCAGGAGATGTTGACACTAGCAAAGTTGTTCAAGCACCAGATGGATATATAATGGGTGTTACTGGTAGAAAATTAAAGGTATACATTTAACAATATCTTATGACAGTGAGATAAAACTAAATATGATAATTCTCAGTAATGTAGATGGAGATAAGTTTGAATATTATCGTTCTTGTAGCTCATTAACATTAGAACTACCAACAGTAAATCTAATATGTTCAAATATACCAAATAATTCCTTTGAAAAAAAGAGAATTCAAGAAGCAGGAAAAATGATTGTTTCTATCATGTATGTTTCTTGAGATGTACATAAAATATTTACTCCATAACTCTCCTATAAACTTAAAGAATTTTTGGAAAAATTATGTACCAGCCATTTTGACTTGTTTGGTAGTTCTACTGTTAAAAAACATATATATCTTTGTCGCATTGTAATTATATGAATTAATAATAAATTTATAGAATCAATAGACATATCTTCATTATTAATATTTCTAAATATGAGTTCATTATTGTCTAATTATTATAGGAAATATTAATGAAAATTTATACTTTAAAATATAATACTCTTCTCACAGGTTCCAGCAAATTGGCATAATCCCACTGGGGAGTATCATATTGGGGTGAAAAATTTATACTCATTATACCCAGGCAAATTAAAAGAAAGAGTATCAATGGAACGTAAAAAACGTTTATGGGATGATGGGCAAAAATCTGCACTTGCAGAAGCATCAAGACAGTTACAGGTAAAGTATAAGGATTATTTTTCAGTACCTGATTTTATGGATTTAGTTGAATTCCTAACAAATGAAATACATGAAGGTTACAATGTTCTATATGTGTATTGTCACATGTATTCAAGCGCAAAGGTGTCAATAGGATTTTAGTCCATGTGATCCAAAGATAGTGTTGTTGTGGGTATGTCAAACCAAGCAATCAAATGAGGCCGGCTGTTTCACAATGTGCCACAGTGATCTCTATTTAATGCTATATTTATATTTGGCAGTTTGATCTACTGTAAAGCCATTGATTCATTACATAATACTTGGATAAAACATCATTCAAATTCTCTATACATTCACATTGTAACACTTTTAGTTTCTATTGTTACCTTGCACAATAATATTTTTCAAATTTAAAAATCATACTTCCACCCTTATCACATTGTTAATAAAGTTGCAAACATCTTTAATAGCCATTTTGAATCATGTATTGTACGAAATTTCGAACTAATGAGTAATTGACAATACGATTTTCATGTAACTTATTCAATACAGGAATTTGAAGGAAAAAATTCGCAATTAACAACTTTAGAGGAGAGGCTGGAAAAGGAAGAGCTTGAAGCAAGAGTTGAAGTATTAAATAACATTGAAAAAAAATATTCAGATTTAGGACCTACTTATGACTGTGTCGTTTTTCACGATGGCAGTATGTGGAGGTAAAGCATGTCCTAAGAATCTATTCATTTTAAAATTGTATAATCTCTATGCACTACAAATTCTCAAAATAACAGCTAATTGCCTCTTTTATCACAGAGCATGCATTGATACTTCCGAAGAAGGTAATCTGGAAGCTGGTGTCTACCTTGGGGAGTACTCTCTCACCAGAGAGTATGCTCCCCTTACGCAAGAAGATCAATTAAATATTAGTATTAATGTTCACGATGATGGCAACACATTAGAAATTGTTAGTCTGTGTTGTAAGTAATAAATAAATTGAATTTTCACATAGAAATTAGTATTTAAGCTATACATATTTGTTATTCATTTCATTGCAGCAAGTCACGGGACGCACGTAGCTTCAATTGCTGCAGCTTATTTCCCAGAAAGCCCGGAATTAAATGGTGTAGCACCCGGTGCTCAAATTATCTCATTGACCGTCGGTGACGGCCGTATTGGTACTATGGAAACGGGAACTGCGGCGGTGCGAGCAATGATTCGAGTGATGCGACACAAAGAAAAAGTTCACGTAATAAACATGAGTTACGGTGAACATGCTCATTGGTCGAATACAGGTAGAATAGGAGAATTAATGAACGAAGTTATCGATAAATACGGCGTGACGTGGGTTGCTTCTGCTGGAAATCTCGGCCCGGCTTTGTGTACTATTGGTTAGTTAATAAAATTAAAAATATACCGCAATAATATTAACTCAATTAGGTTTTATGATACCTAAGTTATTAAAATACCTAGGTACACCACCCGACATCAGTTCTAGCAGTGTTATTAGCGTTGGTGCTTACGTTTCTCCTGATATGATGGTGGCTGAGTATTCTTTGAGAGAAAAAATGCCAGGCATGCCGTACACGTGGTCCTCTCGTGGTCCGATGATCGATGGAGGTGCCGGTGTTACGGTATGTGCACCAGGAGGAGCTATTACTAGTGTTCCTAATTTCACACTTAGGAAAAGTCAACTTATGAATGGTACAAGTATGGCTAGTCCACATGTAACTGGAGCTATTGGTACGTTCTATTAACAATACAGGCGGCCCTCGACTTTCGCACATTCTACTGTCGCACAATTTGATATTTTTCACGTTTGTAACAATTCAATTTTTGAGAGATTTTTTTCGCTTAAAGAAACCACATTAACATACAATTTTTCCTGTCTCGCTCTATTTTTGAATATTTAACATTTGCACAAATTCTCAGAGACCAATTATGTGCGAAAGTCACTCAGTAGACCCTACTGTATCATTGTAAACGTTGCAGAACAATAAAATCTTGATTACGTTTTAAGGCATTACGTTTTTATGTTACAGCTGTACTTATATCAGGACTTATTGCCAAAGGTTATGCGTATTCTCCGTATAGTATAAAAAGGGCCCTCGAGAATACAGCTCTGTATATTTCAAACTTGGACCCATTTGCACAAGGTTCAGGCTTGTTACAAGTTGAACGTGCATTTGAAAATCTTGTTGCGTATAACGATGTTCCTGAGAGAGATGTTAGATTCTCTATTAATTGTGGTGCGAATAATTCCAAAGGAATTCATATGAGGACTGGTCCTATTGATCGGCCAAAGGAATTTGCTATTACCGTGGAGCCGATATTCCTCGATAGTGAAAATACCGGTATACTTGTGATGCCTATCAATACAGTGGAACGCGAGTCACGTTTTCTTAATGTTCGAATATTTTTACAGATCCTGCTCGTAAAATTGATTTCAACTTGAAATTGACTTTGGTGTGCGACGCACCATGGGTTCAATTTCCAACACATCTCGACTTAATGCACATGCCTCGTGCTTTTGCTGTTCGAGTCAAAGCATCTAATTTGCCAGAAGGTGCTCATATAACTAGGTACATACATCAGATGCCATATATTTGAACAAACGCTTGATAACTTATTAATTATTTTAACGATAATTATAATTTACAGTATTCGAGCTTACGACGTAACAAATATAGCGAAAGGACCGGTATTCCAAATACCAATTACGGTGATTCAACCATTAACGGTACCGAAAACTACGGCACTTTCAGACTTAACAGTTGCAGATGAAACGTTTAAACCTAACACGATTCACCGACACTTTATTCTAGTTCCAGAAGACGCTACGTGGGGAGGTAAAAATACCTTTTTCATTGAAATATTAATCACGCGATGATGTGCCTTTATTTAATTTTTTTCTTAATTCCATTTAGTTATCAGATTAAAAAGTACAGAGAGGGGCAAAAATGGGAAATTCGTTATTCATACTATCCAATTGAAGCCGAAATTGGCATGTAAAACTCTCGAACTTAATAAAATGGTTACTATCACGTCTCAGTCTGAAACTGTTCAACCGTTTACAGTTCAGGTATTTTAGATTTCAACATGTCATATGATTACTAAATCCATCCAATTTACAATGAGCATACGAATTATTTACAGGGCGGTATAATCGTAGAAATAGTTATCGCAAAATACTGGGCAAATCTCGGTGAGATGACAGTCGACTATGCTATAGAATTTCATGGTATCAGGATGATAAACGGTAATCTAACGATGCAATCGGGAGATGGAATAAACCGTCTGGAAGTACGAAGTTCTCTTAGAAATGAAGAAGTCGTACCGAGCATATCTCTAAAATCATCCGTGCAAATTTTAAAGTATGAACAAACAACATACACTCTACATATTTCTCATAATTCTGATTTCAATATGTAAAATCATTTACTCTAATTATTCAGACCCAACGATGCAAAAATAGCTCCTTTGAGATCACGCGACATTATTCCACCATCGCGACAAATTTATGAATTGCAACTAACGTACGTGTTTCATTCGGCAAAAGCCACCGAAGTGACACCAAATGCAGCACTGCTTAGTGACTTATTATACGAAAGCGAATATGAGAGTCAAATGTGGATGATTTACGACTGCAACAAACAACTTATCGCTTGTGGAGACGCTTATCCATCTAAGGTAATTATTAAAACGCAAAAGATGTACGTGTACATGTAATTCTTCTAGTTTCATATCGTATTTTATACCGTCAGTTATCACATTGACTGCCATGAAGGTCACCGGTGACCGGCGCTATTGGATACAATGAAATTTCATGCAACTTCACTAGAAATGATGAAACTAGCGAAATACCGGTGGCGTTCAGCGTGTTAATGTGTTAATATTACGAATAAACAGAACGAATAATATTTTCTTTTGTAGTACACCATACAAAAGTTGGAGAAGGGTGATTATACTTTAAAGATGCATGTACGCCACGAAAAGAAAGAATTACTCGATAGATTAACAGATATGCCAGTTCTACTAAGTCAGAAGTTAAATAATCCAATTACTCTGGACGTTTATGCGAGCCAGTCTCAAGCAATGATTGGCGGGAAAAAAATGGTAGCAGCTACAATTCCACCAGGACATATTCTTCCCGTTTATATCTCACCTATGTCCAATGAAAGCAAGTAAGTATTTCGAGTTATACTATTCCACGGAATATAGTATTTTTGTATCTGTTAGTGTTATGATAATTTAGCACATTCAGTTGAACTGACTCTGTAGATCTATACAAATAACGGAGTGTAATTTGTGAACGTTTTTAAAAGCTGCAAGAAAAGTCAAAGTATTACATTTTCGATCGTAATATGATACAACTGTATAAATGTACTTTGACGAAAGACAAATTAATTTCTGTTATCGTAATATTGATTGATGTATGTAAACTATGAACAGTTAATGATTTCGAAGATTTGCTTAAATATGACCCTGTTAATTTCATTCAGTATTCGCTTTTAAAAGAACTATTTTGTTGGAAGTATTTTATGTAAATTTGTATAATAGTTTTATGGCTGGCTGAATTTTTCTGTATTTCTTTCATTTTCTTTTAATATAAATCTACCTATCATGTGCTGCTAAAGTGCCACTAAGATAACTTTCTTCTTTTTCATCCTCCATTGCAGCACTGAAAACAAGTGAGTCCATAGTATTATTTTTATAAACATTTTTGCACATTTATATGCTTTGGATGTAGTTCAGGAGATATTAATTTATTTACCTAGATACTACTTTTAAGTACTAATGTATATTAACATCCATTTTTCGCATTACTCTATTAATTTTAAAAGTACATCGTTTTATTGCAAAATATCAATTCAGAACCATACAGAAAGTTAGATAAATTCTCATTATAATCCAGTCATTACGAGCTGTTTTATTTCACACATGAAATTAAAATTAATTGCCATCTTTTAGTTGCAAAAGTAACATATCTTACTAATATATTTGCAGATGCAACTTAATAAAAATTCACGTGCATCCATGACATCAATAACATATATTTTATGTTTACTTTCTTTAAATAGTTTACAAGAGAAGCAACTGCGATATGAACATAATGCTGATACATTTGTAAAAATAAAAGTGCAGAAATATTTATTTTCCATTCTTAATATGTATGAAATGTTCATCCTGACATATTTCATATATATATATTCCTACTTGATTAAACCTGTTTTATTAATGCTTTACATTTACAGTGAGACTCGCACTTCTTTGTTTTGTTTAAATATATTTCGTTCGACTGGCTTTTTATCATAGCCCTTTACAAGTAGCAGTTTTAAACGAGTGGAAATGCTTGTAGCAGTAATAGCTTACTGTTAATAAGTTTGGCAGTTGAAGCAAAATCTGGAGTTTAGTTTTTTTAAGAGATACTAATCTATTTCTTTTTTTGTTTTAAAGAATATCGAAGGGTGCTACTCTTGGTAGTTACCTTCAAGGTACATTGACCTTCAGCAAGGACGATATTGGGAAAAAAGTCGACTGCCATGCATTTAAATACATTTTATCCGAAGCAAATAAGAAATCCAGCAGCCCAGCGAATAAAGCAGAAAAAGAAAAGACTACTAAATGGGACGAGTACAACGAAGCCCTCAGGGATCTTAAGTGCAATTGGCTAGGAAAACTTGGTAATCGATACATTGATGAATTACTTCTTAGAAATAGTCAGAAATATCATTTTTCACTATGTATCGTACAATTCGTTCATCATTATACAAATATTTTATTTTTTTCCGGTATCATTTCTGCAAATAGCCCCGTCTACGAGTAAGTTATCGAAATGTGAAAAAGTATCGTTAAATTTACGTTCTAAAACTCAGTGTATCTGACTTAAGTGAGGTCCAAATTTTCCCGTAAATTGTTAATTAATGCATGTACGCCCAAGGTGTCTAAAATAAGTGCACTTGGAATTTGTTCTTTGAATTGACAAGAAGGAGAGTGATAACAATTATATCATAACAGAAAAGGATATGCAATCAAAAAAAAGAAATCCAAAAATTACATGTTACTCAACCACTCTTCCATTGTATGTTCGTTTACTGTTTCTAATGTATGCACACCTTATTGCCAATTACATGTACCGTTATTTTTCAAAGTGATACAAGTCTACCAAGAAAAGTGTGTTTAGATTAGTTTAAGTGCGAAATTAAGTAAACAGTATGATAAAATCTCTGAAAAACGAACTTGTACCACTTTTAAAGATAGCGGCTCACATATTCTGTTTTTATTCAATTCGACATTGTTTTCAATAACAGAACCTGGAGAATACGCCAATTTATTATATGGAGAGCTGAAGAACCTCTTCTCAGATCATTTACCAGTTCACACTGCCATGTTGACGTCTCTGGATTCACCTGAAGCACGACGTCATGTTCCGCACGATGACCTTTCAGAAAATACTATCGCTCTTGCAAATCAAATAATAACCGTCGCCGACGCCGTGATTACGAATATAGATCAGGATAAACTATTAGCGTATTATGGCCTGATGAATGACCAACGCCCGGATGCGGCGAAGATCAAAGTAACAATGGAGAAACAAAAGAGTAGCCTGATAGAAGCCCTAGTAAAGAAGGGATGTGCACTGGCACGATTGTACGTTCATAGTGCAAAGAAAGGCAAAGGAGATGGCTCGTATGAACACTTGCTTGAGAGTGTCACGCATTATTGGCAAGAAGTACAGAAATTCGCAGAGCCCACTGATAGTAAGGTGAGTCTTGGCTAGAAATACTGGCGTTATGTCCACTATAGGGCTAACTGTATATTCAAATATGTTAAATAAGTACTAATGCTAGAATTACTGGTGTTATATCTATGATAATTAAATATATTAAATAAGTACGGTGTGAGTCTTTGTGTACAGTAGACTCTCATGCAATACAAGTTCCTATAACGTAACAAAGATGTTGTAATAATATAAAAATAGTGCAGAGATATTTTCCATAATGCAAATTCATACAAAGTGCAACATATTAATTGCGTTGTACTGAAGTCTACTGTGTTTAGAGTTTCACAGCATTGATTAGTGCTCATTAATACTCAATGACGTATGTAAATGAGGTAAAAATATTTCTTTGTATTCGTAGGTTCTAATACTGTCGTTATGGCACGCACACATCAATAATCATTATGGTCGCTATTTGAAATTATTGACACGTTATTACGAAGAGAAACCATTGAAGGAGATTGACGAGAAGTGCATAGAAATCGCAAGGATCTTAGGGTGGGATCACTGGTCGCGTCATATCGGCATGTGCATACCAACGCGTTATCCCACTTCTTACATATCATTTTGATCAATGGTAAATAATGTTTACAAGCAGATTCTCGAAACTTGTACAGTCATATACTGTGGTTGTAAATTATTACGGAAGAAAGAGCCGAGTAAACTAATCGTTGTTCATGTGTAATTGCGTTGAGAACATACTCGTAATTGCATATTGTCGCAGAGACAGGAGAAATTTATATCGAGGAATTATATAAACAATCGGGTATTATTCGGTGGACTTTTATTTCATTCGATATTTTCCAGGTTTGACAAGATCAGTGTCCGATGTCCCGATGAATGGAGATTAATTGTGGAAAGCAGTTTCCAGTACGGCTCTGTAACGACAGTGGCGTTGATTTTTGTCAAACCGTTCAGGTGTAATATATATTTAGAAAAATATAATAATTTTATTCATAGTACAATAATGACTCTAGAGAAATATTTCAAATCATTGAACTGGACGAGAGTAAGTCATATCCGTGACTACGTAAATGATTTAATTAATGAGAATTTTGGAATATCTCGATTAACGTTCGACGGAACAGGATGGAAAAATATAATGCGAGCAATAACAATAACGAGACACGTCTCATTCGTAAATCGAGCACATTGATAATTTCAAACGAAACGACAGAGGTCATTGAGAGAAGTGATATAATATGTATAACAATGTTCGTACAGAGAAGCGTACAATAAATCGCTTCATCGAAAGCATTACTGGTTTAAAAACTGAAGCATTTTTAAGGCGTTTATTATTATGTCAGGGTGGAAAAAGATCAGAGTGTCATGGAAACTGTTGTCAGTATAGGATGAACTGGACTTTTTAAATGACAATTTGTTATTCTGAAAAGCATTCATTTCAATTAACGTAATGTACTTCATTCAAATCCATCTGGTATTTTCCATTTTTACAGTACGTTCAATGTAAATATATAAATATATATACATGTGTACTTTCTTTACATCCACAGAATATAGATTATTCTATCGAATTGTGTTATATACGATCATATACGTAACTTAAATTATGGAATTTATAAAATTTATACTCTGAATATCGACTTGTCAGCCGAACGATATATTGAACGCGACACAGCGCTACATTTTCTTTTTCACCTCAGTTTTACATCTCACGCGATACAATGCTGTGCACGCCGATGTATATAATGGACGATGCAAATGATTAAAACAAAAGAAAACAACGTTCATGAAAATTTTGTAATGAATGCTAAGCGTATAGCAATTCATGTTTTACACAAAAAAACCCTATAACACGATAGCCGCAACATAATCTATAGTTAGAAATTAATAATAATAAAACGATATTCATCACACTATTACGAAAGGAATTCAAGAGAAATATTTATAAATGGAGAAACTCGATATATTCACGAAGAAAATTTTGTTTTCATTAGAAAAGTATAATTGTAACGAATACATCTAGTTAAGCAACGTCTTGATACTGATCCATTATTAGAAAATGTAACTCGAATTATTTCCCGATGAAAATTGTATTGTTTTTATGAATTGACTGATCATCTAGATAATAAATATATTAACGAAAGTTTCTTGACTTTTGAACATTTTATTCCTATGAATACTAACGTATATTTAAAATATGATACCAATTACTTTCAAAAATTAATATATGTTTTTAAATTTTTTAGCAGAGAGATAAGCTTCTGTTAATCACATTAATGGCGCGAATTTATAAATTTCTAGAGTCCTCTGTTTCAGTGCAGCAGCCCTATTTACTAATTTAAACGAATATAATATACTAATATACACATACCTGTGTAAATGTTGAAAAATCCTGTGTAATGGCGTTGTAGAATAGCGTCACATTAACTGCGTAGTTCTTCCGGAATTGTCACTAAATCCGTAATTAATATTGCCGAAATTGATAGATATGGTATCTATTTACTATCAAGAGTAGTGGATAAACGAGAGTATCACATTTTAACGATCGGTAAACGAGAAAATCGCTAAAAACGACACTCGCGGCGAATACGTGTTGACGGCACCAAGCGGAGAGAGAGAATGAGGCGGGAGCTCCCTCTGAAGGATTGGAGACGGCCGCATGGTGGGGGAACGGTCGACGAATCAGAGCGCGGCCACAAGTCACCTACAAGAGACGGTAGGAAATATTTACCTTTTCTAACGGCGCAAATATCTTTTGCGTGTTAAAATCATCTCACATTTGCTATGATCGTTTAAAAATCGAAATATTAACCATACCTACTCTAAATAACTAGGAACGCTAAGAACCTCGGTTTAAACATGCCTCACTTTCAATCTGGTTTTCAACTTTCGCGATATACTGCTGCCCCCTATAAAGGCACATGTGAAACACTTTTTAAAACTTTGATTTACTTATTCTGCTTTGAATTTGAACTGAATACAGCCGTTTAGCGTCCTCGATTTAAATTCGTCTGAGCTCATTCGAGCTTGTTGGCTCTGCCAAAGATGCATTGATTCAACATTGCGCAAAAAAAAACTTTCGAACCCTAAATTTATAAGTAGAAAGAATCACATAATTTGAACTTCTCCCTAAAAAGTAATGAGTTTTCCATCGCTATTTAATTTCCATTTGCCGTCTTGCACAGTAACTCATTTTGGAAATTACGTCAATGTATATTGGTATGAGCGCGTTTTTTCACAGAGTTTGTACCCACCGGGACAAAAAGGTAATAATAAGTTCATATAAAATTCCGATTGCCGTTTACATACTTCGAAGTCTCACGTGCATTCTATTTTAGAAAGTAGTGCATGTACTCTCATTTGCCTCTTTGTCGCTCAAGGAATAGCGCAGCAAAGATTGCTTATTTTCGATATGAAGAAATGTCCCAAACTTGTAGCGATTATAGCTGAATCTATGAAGAATGGCAATTCCATACATGCACAGTTTATGAAAGATGGATTGATATCAAATCCGTTTCTTAATACTGTAGAAGCATTAACATTAGGTGGTAGAAATTTAAATCTTCTGAAAGAATGGGTTAGTACAATGGCTAGATTGCAATTGTTAAAACTATTTTGAATTCGGATTAACAAGAATGTCTTTCTTCGTTGCAGAAGTTTGAAGTATTCCATGAAGACATTCGTAAAGGCTTGTATCAGAATATAACTAAATTTTTATCTCTATGGAATGCAGCTCCCAAATCGAGATGCCTTTTTATGCTACTTATATCATGTGGTCGCACTGTATTATTTATATTTCAAGAGCCGACTTCGACGGTAATTTGCCATTGAAAATTTGCAAAAAAGATGTTTAATTTAATAGGCTTGTTTATATTTGTAGATAACCTTCTTTGATTCTCATAGCCATGGTAAAGCTGAAAATCCAAACCGTGGATTAGTTATAGCTCAAGTAAGAATATTTTACTTGCAAAGTCAAGTTGAGTTTTGAATTAAATTAAATATATATCGCAGAATGTATCACACTTTTGTTTGTATTTATTGAGCTCATAAAAGAAATGTTATTTAGGCTGCAGCAGATAAGTTAGATCAATTGTGTGATTGGTATATCGAAGAGATAAATAACTTGTACATTGTTAAAGCTAGTCAGTATGAATTGGCTTTCTTATATCCGCATTGCTTGCACTGTTGTCCCTGAACTTTCGCTGGATTGTAACAATGTTAGCAAGAAACACTTATTATATTTTACTTATACTGCAGACATTTTGAATATTATATAAATTGAAACAAAAGAGGATACTTTATACGTACAAATGTATTACATATGCTTTAACTCTATAGATTATGATAATTATGGATTTCTTTTATTCAAACAGACAAGTTAGATAAATTAAGATCGATATATTTATTTACATTATGTACAATTTTTTTCTTCTAAGACTATTACAATTATTTGTTTTTCATGTAATGCCGAAAGAATTAAAAAAATAATGTGGTTTACATATGAAAATTGTATTTTCTTTTCCCAACTGTATCCTTAAAAAAAAGTATAATGTACAGTTTACCAATTTATCTTAGTATTGGATAATCTCTATCATTCCGATAAAGTTTAAGTGGACTTTTCATGGTGACATGTATATTCATCAGAATTTTGCTATCGTTCGCCTTTATATCTTTCGAAAATATAATGAAAAATCTATGGACGACATATCTTTATTTTGCTAATTTCTACTTCGCACCTCTGAACGCTGGTATACCTAAATGGATATACTGTTTTGATTTCTTAACTGTTAATCATAAAGTTTTCCTGGCATATAACACTTTGCATTATAATATTTCCGTATTGCGTATAAATTAAAAATTAGTATCGTCAAAAATTTATAGATATCGTACTAAAACTACAGAAGCATTAATCGCATTGTATCATAGATTAAGATGATGTAAAGATAAAAAATAACAGTAACGATTTTTATATAGTTCAGAGTAGTGAAAAGAAATTTCTCATGAGAATCAACAATCTTATCGCATTGGCATTAAAAATAAAGATTTATATTTTTTTTAGCTCTCCCAATAATCCAATATCGATATTCTCTGTTAAATTGAAATTGATTATGTTTCACAGAGATCTCAGCCAAAATCAATCAAATTTACAATATTGGAAATGAAACTCGTAATTTTAAACTTGTAAAAAATTCTTAATTTATTTTTCCTAACATCTATAGTATCTCAGAATTACAATATAAATATTACTCTTTACTAATAAAACAGAAACAAATCTTTTTCTGTCACCACATAAACCGGTGATTATAGAAAAGATAAGTATAGCGGTGCCGAGTTTAGCATTATGTTTAAAATACAGATTTTCTCTCTCCGTGTTTTTTGTATGTATATTACAAGTGTAGTGTAGTATAGTGTAGTAAAATTTGTCATAACAATTTTTAACAACGTAACCCCTAGGATGTACTATCTACAGAAAGGTAGAAACGAATCTCTCTTACAATATTTTCTTTAGAAGCCAGATTCTTACAAAAGAACACAGCGAGGGATTTCTTCTCAAAAGATGTTTGCAAATACCTTCGGTAGTTGAGCAACATTTTTCATTGTTACTGTGTTTTCAAACGAACAAATGATACATCATATTACTTTGTACAGTATCCGTATAAAGGCAGTATTATTTACTCTTTAAATAAAACTTTGCCAATAAATCTATATAATGTATTTATTAAATACACAACCGTTTTTGCGTGACTAAATACTTACATACTTCAATTTTGATATCATTATAAAATTGTTGAAAAGTTAATTCAATGGGATATACGAAATCAACTGTTTCTCTCGTAAGTGATCTCTGTTTAAATAATTTCTTTTTCCTTCTCTTTTTTTACATTACAAAGGTATTATACAGTATGATTAACTTTAGTAATTACAGTAGCTTTGCCTTAAGTGATTTATTCTGTACACAAAGTAAGATGATGCTGCTTCATCAGAAAAATATAATCAAGTATCACTTGCAGAATATATGATTCTATAATTGAATAAATAAAGATTCTTTCATATGAAGTTAGAGATGTCATAAAAAGGTGTTAGAGAGATTGGCGAACTCGAGGCTGTGCCCACTCTACGAAATCATCAATTAATACAGGCCAGGCCCCTTCCTCGTCATAATTACTCATATCGGGATTGATCATAAGCGCAAAGTCTAACAGTAAATTCCATGTATCTTTTGGAATTGACCTCTTATGATGCTCCTGGAAAATGGTATTTGCTTCTTTACAATATAATCACTCGAAACTTTAAACATTTCATAATTCTTTTCGTCCACTGTTTCGTTAGAGATCAAAATAATTCTAAGTTAATCGTATTTTGATTCAAATATTTATTATGTTAATACAGTCTTTTACTCAAAATATCAAAAACTAAAATAGTTAATGTTCCATTGATTTATGTAGCTAAACATTTCTTACCTGTAAAAATTGACACCATAATTGCAGGAACTTGAATTTATCATCTAAAACAATATTCCAATAAGCGATTGCCATATCGAGATCTAAACCCTTTTGTCCTGGATTTTTTGCATAATTAAACGTAAAATGATAAAAATCTTTAAATTTCAGAGGGTCTCTTAATTCATTTTCTAGACTACTTAAACGAGCTTTTAATTTATCTATACTGTCCACTCTGAAAGAATAATGCAAGAAGTCTCATTAAAATTCCAAACAGACATCCTACTTTGTAAAATGGAAAAAATTAATGAAAAATAAATGTTCTTTACCCTAAATCTACCATGCCATTCATAAATTCATCCTTGGTAAATTCACATTGTGTTTCTGCTTTAAATTTCCACGCTATAATTAATACTAATTTGCTTTCAGGGCTTAAACCCAAATCATCTAAAAATTTCATTATCCCATCTGCTGTTATTTTGTCTGGTTCACTTGGATCTGTTATAAGAAAAATCATATAAATGTTACCGAAGGATTTTAGATATGAAAACTCTCGAGCAGACTTCCATTTATATTACCTTGATATCGGTTAAATAATATTTCTAATTTCTTTTTATCTACAGAATTTTTTGGCTCTTTATAATATGCTTCGGGATGTTGAAAGTAATCGTCACTCGCCAGATCTAGCTTCCAATCATTTTGCGTCAAGCAATATATCGCAGTTTGTTCACCAGTTTGTGTAAATGTTATAAACTTTTTCACTTTGTCCCTTTGGGAGGTTTTTAATTTATGCTAAAATAAGAATTGTCATTGTTACAAAATTCCTTGCACCTACACATTTTTACATATAATAATACAGCAGCAAATTCCTCTTCAAGTTTCTTCCACCAGATGTAAAAACTAAACAACTAATTAATACAAAACAAAATACTTTCTAACATTACATCTATCCCATATCAACACGATATTAATAATAAACCTAAGCCTACAGAAATTTCATCACAAAAACGTATAAAATCTGCTGTTACACTTTAAACTTTACAGTTTCAATGAAAGGTATTCAAATAATTAGAAAGTCATTAATACGAAAATAATTTACATGTACATAAAAGGAAATTTGTTCACCATTTTCTTGTTGTTCTTGATAAAACGTACACACTGAAATTGATTTGTATTTCGTGTAAAAGAAATCATTAACTTCCAAACACCAATAGGTTATTTTAGCCTCTTTGTTACTTTATGAGAAATATTCGTTCTAAACGTCTTCTTAATAGTTTGAATTCATGTGCACTGTAATCTCATATAAATGTGTATTCATAAATTACTAAAGCACTTACCATTTTAGCTAATTTTAGGCCCCCAAAAGCCAAAATATTATTCCCCTTGCACTACACTTGACATGAACATGCGCATGTTCTGTGAAGGTCTTAAGAAATGCAAATACATCAGCAAGACCATAAGCAATGCCATCAGACGTTACCGAAGGAAAGCAATATCTAAAATGATATCGCGGGATATTTAAAAAGTTTACGGTAATTTTTATACCAGCAAGTTTTACGATACGTGATAACGAATGATCATTGAAAATTTTTCATGACTTGGCTCAACATCGAATGACAGTGGTACGAAAGTTCTTTTTTCTTTCTATTCTTTTTTTTCCGTCCAGCCTGAAATCAATGACGTTGGAATCTCAAAAGAATAACAATACAACGATATCGTGAATGATACTGTCTCGTATAAATGAATGTAACCCATGAATTTACGAGAGTAGCAAGTGAACAAACGGTTGAACGTCTATTAGAATAATTAATAATGTAAATATTGATATTAGAATTGAATTGTTAACCTTGATGTCACCTTCCCATGAAATATGGAGTTGGGCCGAGTTTGACAACTACTTTCGAATGTTGTACTCGATTTAATCACTTGGGAAAGTGTAGACGAGAGATAAAATACATTTCATTGATCATAATGAAATTCATGATTGATCTGTAATGATAATTAATCCTGATTGTCCAGAGATCAAAAGGAAGATTCTTGTATGTCATAGGTTACCTATCGTTTAACGATGCTAATTAGAATAGTGGAAATATGATGTTTTTTACTGACAGGTATATTTTACCAACCTTGATATTTGTACATCTGTTTGTAACGAATCAATTTTTATTGTATTAAATTGCTATATTAGCTATATTACTTTTATGATACACTTGATTCTTGTATCGTAGTATGCATCTGATTTTGCCTTATTTCCAGAACACTGTCATAGAGGTATCTAGCAACGTTGGTACTTTAACATTTATATAAAAATGATTCTGACACTGTAAAACCATGGTAGGAAATACATTTGAAACAATTCCAAGTTACCATCAAAATGGAAGCGGAAGAGAAACTTGCCATTGGATAGCACATATCAAATTGTCTAGAATTATAATATTAACTTCTGCAGTTTTATTTATTGTTCCATTATTTACACATTATTATCTGTCAAAGGTATTTCTCCTATGCTTGTAACATACAAAGAGAAAAAGATAGATATGGGATTTATTTTTTTTTCTGATTGTCATAACAACTGATTTGTTCCACAGGTGGAGTCAGATTCACCAGATAGAGATATATATCGTACATACTCAACATTAGAGGCATTTGAAGATTTTACCTCCATGAAAGCTTCTCAGTTGAAAATGAGAATAGAAGAAATGCTACGTATTAAAGTTTCAGTAAATAATGAACTTAGAGACTTGAGTGCCAAACGACAAAGACTTCAAGTCGAAGTTGGCAGTTTAACTCAAAAGATAGATGAATTAAAGCAGGAACTTTTACATCAACAAACTGATCTTGATAGATTAAAAGTTAGCGTAGAGCAGGCACAAGTTGCTCAGAGAGAAGCCGTCGAAAGAAACACACCAGAACTGGCACCACCTAAACGTATACTGATAGACTCTGTTCCCGTGGTTTTACCAAGCACAGTGCCATATACATGCAGAATGTACAATTGCTTTGATCACAGTCGTTGCGCTTTAACAAGTGGTTTCCCTGTATATTTATATGATCCTGATCAATTCTCTGTAATAAATCCAGGCTGGGATGTAGATGGATTCTTGAAAACTACCATTAAACAGACATTGGGTAATTATTTTTTATCTTTTATCAAATAAAATCAATACATATACTTACGATCGTAAATAGTATCACGTTTCGATATAATATATATTTTTACAGGATATAATCCACATCTTACCGCGAATGCCACAGAAGCTTGTATCTATATAGTACTTATCGGAGAAGTTCTATTCGCGCAGCAGAAAGTAGATAAAAAATTTCGAAAACCCATAGACGTTAAAAAATTACATGCACTTCCTTACTGGGGCGGAGATGGCAGAAACCATATTCTGTTAAATCTTGCCCGTCGAGATTTATCTGTCGAATCAGGAAATATTTTCACTGGTATCGACACTGGTAGAGCAATAATAGTGCAATCAACATTTTATAGAAATCAATTTCGCGATAGTTTCGATCTAGTTGTTCCTCCAATTCTGGGTCCACCGGGTGGCGATGTATGGCAGGAATGTGCACAAATGTTGCCCGCAAGAAGGAAATATTTATTATCATTTCAAGGAGAAATGAGATCTCCAAGAGCTACCACCATGACGCATCATCTCGATGATGCGGATGCAGATCTGGAAAGATTAGCGGTCGATGAAAATAATTTGGACAGCTTCATTATACAACATCTTAAGGATATGAGTACCGGAATGACTTTAGACAAGTTCTTTATACAATTTGAATGTATACCAGCTTCCGAGGAGAAGAATGTAGTAGAGATACTTGATTGGTCTTTGTGTGGAACCGATTCTTCAAGAAGAGCCATTCTAAAGGAATCAACATTTGCCTTAATTTTAGCACCAAGCAATGCCTCCTTCATAACGACGTCATCTATGCAAGCAAGGCTATACGAGGCTCTAAGATCTGGCTCGATACCCGTTTTCTTAGGTGGTGACCAAATTTTACTGAGTTATAGTGAAGTTATTACTTGGCGAAGAGCAGCGATATTTCTGCCCAAGGTAAAACATTGGTTACATATTATTGTAATAGTTTCTATAACTTGTTAAATACTCAAACTTTCAGGCTCGTGTGACGGAAATGCACTTTTTATTGCGTGCTGTACCTGACACCGATCTTCTAAGCATGAGGAGGCAAGGCAGATTAATATGGGAACGTTACTTGAGCACCGCACAGGGTGCTGTAGACACTATTGTAGCTGTAGTCAGAGACAGACTAGGTATACCTCCTCTACCAGCACCTCAAACCGCCAGTCCAAGTATCTTCAATGAGAGCTTTGTGGTAAATGTTGTAACATACGATTAGTCTATACATTTGTCATCGATCAAACTAATTTTATTTCTCATAAGCCTTTGAAATCGGATACCATTATCGCTGAACCGGAAGCCGAAGAAAGCTTGGGTCCTTTGGAACCACCATATCCGTCTCCTGCTTTTAAAAGGAATTACACTATTATGCTACTACAAGGCCAGGATATTTGGAACGATTGGGTGGATCCATTTAATTTATACCCACAATTACCGTTTGACACTGTTCTGCCTAGCGATGCTAAATTTCTTGGTAAAAATGAGATATGTTTCGTTAATTTTAAATATTTTATACGCTGTAAAATATTGTAATTAGTATTTTACATAATTCAGGATCCGAAGTGGGATTCCGGCCAATTGGAAAAGGAGCTGGAGGAGCGGGTAAAGAGTTTAGCGAAGCTTTAGGGGGAAACTATCCAAGGGAACAGTTTACAATTGTGATGTTAACATATGAACGAGAACAAGTTGTTATAAATTCTTTAGCTCGCCTCTATGGATTGCCGTATTTGAATAAGGTACTGGTAGTTTGGAATAGTCCAAAACCACCTATGGAAGATTTAAAATGGCCGGATATTGGAGTTCCTATTCATGTGAGTGTCTACTTTCAAAAACAATAAGATATTTAATATTATCCCTTTATCGATGACTGAGAAATAAACAGTGTAAAAAAATTTGTTTCTAACAGGTTATAAAAGCTCCAAGGAACAGTTTAAACAATAGGTTTCTTCCGTTTGACGCCATTGAGACTGAAGCTGTCCTCTCTGTCGACGATGATGCTCATTTGAGGCATGATGAAATAATGTTTGGTTTCAGGTATATACATTTCTTTTTCACACATCGTATAACGAAATTTCCAAGGTAAACAATTGTACTACAATAATGTCATTACGGTTACAGAGTCTGGAGAGAACATCGCGATCGCGTGGTTGGATTTCCTGGTCGTTTTCACGCATGGGACCAGAACTATCACAATGCTTGGAATTATAATTCCAATTATTCCTGCGAATTGTCGATGGTATTGACCGGAGCTGCCTTTATACATAAGCACTATACATATCTTTATACCCATTGGTTGCCACAAGCCATACGAGACAAAGTCGACGAATATATGAATTGTGAAGACATTGCTATGAATTTTTTGATATCTCACATCACGAGGAAACCACCTGTAAAGGTATGTATTCATTGGTACAATTTACTAACAATATTACTTGTGAATACTTAATTATATTTACTAATAATCCAATTTGATCAGGTCACATCACGTTGGACATTTAGATGTCCTGGTTGTCCAGTTTCTCTTTCAGAAGACGATACTCATTTTCAGGAAAGGCACAAGTGCATTAACTTTTTTTCTCAGGTGAGTTATTTTATTTGATTTTTATATATTCAACGATATGGATTTTTAGGTGTTATTATCGCAGCTTTTAAATTCGTGATTTCCTGAAAAGCAGTTGAAATGTTACGATACAATTTGTAAATGTAGATCTTGTAATGATTTCAGGTATTCGGATACATGCCCCTTTTAAATACACAATATCGGGCTGATTCGATACTCTTTAAAACCAGAATACCGCACGATAAGCAAAAATGTTTTAAATTTATATAGAAGAATAAAGTATAGCGAATATTTAATGTAGCTAATAATTTTAGCGTAAGTGTCGATAGAATTTATATGATTTTGATAAAATTTTGACTGAATCGATAAACATTTCCTACACGTTGTTTAAGTAAAATAAATATCACGGAATTTTCTATTGTTTTGTCTCTCTTTTTTTAGATCTTTTTTATTTGTGTACAAATTATTTTACAGAATCATAGCTTAAAAAGCTACTGAAGTAGATGGTAAGAAGTTAAGTTAAATAATAAATTGTGCTTACGTCAAACTAGTTTTCTAAAATTGTGAGAAATTAATTTTTATCTTCTAATGCTAATTCCAATGCAATATTTATAGTGATGCATAAATTTAGCGGAAAATTGCCATTGGTAAAAATAAGCTTATGGAAAAGTGAAAAAGAATATGTTTAATGAGGCATACAATGTATATCTACAAATTGCTCCATGAAAATTGATCAACGCGTTGATAATCTTTAATTCACTGAATACATGACCGAACAATCAAAATTACTAGTTGATTACAATACATATAAGGTGCACAATGACGTTAATTGTAAACACTGATAATGTGAATGAAGCAATTTGTGAAAACTAGTATAGTACATATGTAGAAAGTAAACATTAATTGTTGCCTATAGCATTGGTTTGAAACAGTGTCGGTAAACGGCCGCGAAAGAATCGCAAATGTATGACAAATTGCTTTGTTTGCTAAACTGTCAATTCAATACATTGGTTTTTTCTAATCAATTATGCATCCTAATTAAGTTATTCCTAGGCAAACTTTTATTTTGAATTATTTCCATTCTATAGCGAGATATTTATATGTTAATTTAATAGTGGGCCACATTTATTAGAATTCCATAAAACATTTTTCGAAGAATAGTTGAACAGTTTATCACATTTTATCACAAATCGACGTATGGCTCATAACTGTTAACATTATTATCTAATTTATTGTTTTTACAATCGTTCTAACGTATTCCTAATTTTAATTATACCGTTTAGAATACTCTACATAACTGTGCCAATTTTTCTATTCTTTGTTTCATCCCAATCATGTTATCGAGACTTACATATTTTTCTTTCAATGTTTCTAATCTGTAAATATAAACATTCATCGCACACTTGTAATCTCACACCGATTAACACGACTGTATCATTAAAAACAAATCTGTACATACTCTCTTCGTAAATGTGTATACATGTAAAGATCATCCTGCAAATTTCATTTATACTCGTTTACGTGAACTGATTGTACGTTAAGACTAAGATCTACATATGATAATGTGTAATAATACAAATATATTATTTATAATAGTAACTATAAATGTGTCATGTTAACTGCGTGGAAGAAAGAAAAAGAAGTGGAGTATTAACGGACATTACATCGGATGAGATGCTATTGTACAATTGTAGCATTCATCCAAGCGTAATGCTCGCACGTAGCAGTAAAGGAAACGACGACGAAAGTACTTCTGGCTTTGCTCCAGATGCCATTAATCATGCGTACTTGGATACTATAGATATACCATAAAAACAGATACACGAAACAGGTTGGCAGAGACTACCAGCTTGAACCGATGGTACTTGGCAGATCATTTTAATATCATTCTCGTTGATTGATCGATATTTAATACGGTGGTTATTGCGTTGCTCTTAAATTCTTGTTGATTTATACGAATCATTTTTCTTCCTTTCTTTCCTTAGGATATTTGTGGTTCTACGTGCTGTGATCATTTTAATTAGGACTTGTAAATTTTGCAGTAACCATTGATTAAGGATAAAGAATTAATTATTAATATTACTTGTGATTGCTATATATGTTAGTATGATAATATTTAAGTAATAATTTAGGAAAAATCTGACAATGACAACGGGAATTTTGACTGGGAGATAGATCTTTCAGCTTCGAAGATTTGTAGACCGGCGCAGTAGTTAATCCATACATTGGTCAGGCGAATTAGCAGTGCACTCGGTTCGGACGTTTCTCTAGTCAGACGCGGAATTCTTATTCCACTTCGAACTTATTTTGCTGTTTATGCACTCGAAATATTGATAATTTCTATAATTACATAAACTATCATTTAACACCTGTCAGTAATATTTATTAATCGAGGATGATTCAAGTATTTGCTTATTTTCAACAAGAAAACACGTAACTAGTATGTCCCGTATTCGATACTTTCTTTTTAGATGACTGAACTTTATTGAAAATCAAAGTTGTAATTATTCTTATTCATTATCATGTGAGATTTTAATGGCATTCTCACGAACCAATTTAACATCAAGTTCCTATGCCTCGCGGGAGGAAAATTCAAAACAATCAGCCCCTGTAACAATGCCTTTGTAACGAGAACTTTTGTCTATAAAATCGCAAACTTTGTGGAAGTACATTCACCTCATGGTAGATCAGAGCACGGTATCTTTTTTCCATCTGTTTAAGCACTTGCACTGGAAATTAATTTCAAAGTGGGCTCGCCAGAAACCAACCCTATACTTCATCCTAGGGTGGTACATGGTGTTCGATTTAGCAAAAGCCATTGCTAGAAATCCAAAAATATTCAAATCTATCCTGACTATACCTTTTCCCTAGTAAAGCTTGCGATTTACCCTGCACCCGAGGGGGTGCAACTTGAAACTGTTCTCCAACAAGCTGTTCGCCACGCATGTCAATATAATTGTTAAAACAACAGCCTACCGACGTACCTAACGCGTCTTTCCAGCACAAGTGGTTCAACCAAAATCCAAAATATTTTTACACCCCATAACGTTTACCATACATCCCTACCACCCGTATAAAAACCACGAAAAAAAAAATTCCCCCAAAAGTACCGCATTCCCCCCGAATCCCAGAGAATTCCAGGGCAACCAGAACCACCCCTACGATTCGTACTTTCCCGGGACATGGCTGTTCAGTGACGCATTCGAAGTAATTCGAATTCGCCGCCAGAACAGCGAAAGTGGTACCGTCACGGCAATAAACCCCATTGGCCTATAGTTCGATCAATACGGGGTTTACCATGACGTAAGTGCGGCCTCCGGTCCTTATTGGTTCGGACATACGCCGCATCCCATTATTTATTAAGACCGCATGAATGGGCACTTTTAAACGTTCCATTCGAACAATCATTTCACGCATCCTCAAAAACATCCCCCTAAAGAAAATCTTCATTCTCCGATCCACGTACAATCACGTAGAATCGAGACGAAGTGCCTCCGAGCGACAACCTACCCTTCGAACGTTCTCTTCCTGAACACCACCCCCACCATGCCTCGTCACATGCACGAAACCGGAATTCGTGCAAGCCGGGTGGTGGTCTGGAGCGGATACGCGGTGAAAGAGGGGGCTGGAAGATGAAGAGAGGGGGATGGGGGTGAGTTGAATCGTTCGGCGCAACTGCGGTCGCACACACAAGTACGACAGGGTGTCCTCCACGGCAAAGGTCTCGGTGGTTTTAGCTCGGTGCTCTCACGGACGATACGTACAAACTCGAACGGAGCTTCGTTCGCCGGAGAGTCGTGTGATTTGGACGTGAGAATCGTAACAGGAAGCCGATTCGCGGCCGGAAATTAGCCCCCTTCGCAAACCGGTTGTCTCGTTTCAGCCCATTGCAAAGAGGGTTGGAAGGTGTAGGCGTTGTAGTGTCTATAGAGAGGAATAGATAGAAAGAGAAAGAAGGATAGAGAGGAGAAGGGTGAGACGAAGGGTTGAAACAAGTGGAGGGAGAAAGATGTAGGCAAGTAGTGGGAGGAAGAAAGAGAAGGAGAAAACGAAGCATCAGTGAGAGTAGTACCAATCGCGAACCGTCGGCGGACATAAGCGCGCTAGGGGTGTGGAGTAAGCTCATTCGTGTGTTGTTCTTGCGTCGAGAGCACAAGAGAAACGTTAAATACGAAAGCTTCTAGTATCGTACGTTCGATCAGCCACGACACCGACTCTCGTCGTGGTATCGTATGCGCAAGTGTGTGAACCAGTGTGAACCATTGTTCGTTCGCAAAGCTCTCCCGATTGACAATATAACCCTGAGCAGACAGAGCCAACAGGAGGGTATCCATTCCGAGATAATATACGAGACTTGCTTGGTACCGAGCTATCAGAACAAGATAGTAACGCGCGCCGATAAAATCCGCTCGAACGCGCAACCGAAACGTCCAGGAGAGCCGGTCAGCTGGGAAAACGATTCTCGTGGGTGTGGAACAATCCGGTCTAGAGGGATTGATTGTGTGGGTGTCGCGGTCGCTGCAGAGACGTCGAAAAGCGCCATCGTCGTGTAGACCGCCACGTGAATCGTGGATAGTAAGGAAACTTGTAGAGTTAAATATTCCTGGTAACTGAGAAGAACTTGAAAGGTTCAAAGCTAGATAAGGTGTAACTTCGACCGAGCCCTCTGTAGGGTTTACGTTTCATCGAGGACGATCAGAGTCATCGAATTTCATTGAATTTTCACCGTCCTTTTGCAAAGATTCGTACAATTTGTGTCTGACAGTCTTGGTACGAATTCTTTGTAATTCAAATACGTAAAGTAATGAAAGAATTCCTCAAAGTTACCCAGTGACCTGTTTTCATTTCGATGAAATTCGGAAAAGGATTTCAACAGGAAATCGTGTAGCCATTGTCACCGAATATTCAAACTGTTCGATCGAAACAAGTATGGAGGATCGAGCGGAACTTTGATCTCTGTAAGATCATCGTCAAGAATCGTGTAAACCTTTGATCCAGTGACTGATGCGTAGAATCGCATATCCGGCTGCAAAGTTCAAGAACCTAAGCTTCGTGTATACCGTAGAAACGAGTGCAGCAAGAGCACCCGTGACCCGTTTTCGTTTTCAATCGATGTAGTTCCGAACTGGGTTGCCCGCTCGCTGGAGACCCTAATCCAAAAATCGGGGGAGAGAAAGCTCGCTCTAGGGCGATCCAAGGAGAACGAGAAGAGATCGGCAAGACATTGAAACAAAAGGAAGAACAAAGAAAAGAAAGAGACGGAGTTTAAGAAAGAAGCAAAAAAAAAGTACTACCCTTAAACGAAACCAAGACTATCGAGGGTTGCGCAAACACGTTCTAACCTCGTATCCGCCATATCGAGGACGCGAGGGAGGAAAGTCATCGAGGACAGAGATTCGAAGGAGGTGCCGATAAGGAAAACTCGCGGCATCATTCCATGCTGGCTTCGAACGGCGGAAGTAGAGCGGAAACGGAAGAGAGAATGCGAGAACCTCCTCAAAGTCTGTGAACATGATTTGTCATACAGATGCAGCGAGTGGTAATCGTACGACGAGAGAGACCGAGGACGAGGACGACGAGGACGGAGACGACGACGGAGACGAGGACAGAATTAGCCGTAGAATCGGCTTATCGAGACAATTTAATGCCAATGTCTCCAACTATTTGAACATCGTTCGCATGAGAGTCACCTTGCCGGCATTCCTACCAAGGCAGAAGGGTGTCAGGGGTAAAGATCGTCCTTTGTCATTCGGTGAGGAGGGAAAGAGAAGAAGAAGAAGGAGAAGGAAAATTATCGTCAAAGAAAGAGTGGATATTAAAGAAACGAGAGAATCTAGAGAAACAAAAGAGAGAAGAAAAACGAAAGAGATCAGGAGTGATCTTTGGTGGGTCTATTTGGTATCGAAGGGTAGGTGCGCGTTTAAAGGGCGAACGCATAACCTGTGTCTGTCCAAGGCGTACCCGTGTCGCGGTGAGGTGGTGCGATTACCGGGTGTCGGATGACTACCTCCGTACGACGAAGCTCTCCCGTAGTCGTAGAAAGGACGCAATACCCGGCAAGAAGGACTGTTGTCGCCCTACGAATTTATCTCGTCGCGGTTTCTCATCGACGGCGTCGTCGGTGGTGCGCCGGCCCGCGCGTCGCCCTCGAGTCCTCGCGATACGACTCTTACGACCTTCCCGTGCACGTTCCTATATTCTTACGTCCGTGATGGCGAGTATACCCGATATGTCGCACCTCACCCCGGAGGAGAGGAGCGCCATCGAGGAGGTGATGATAAGACAGAAGCAGGAGGAGGAGAAAGAAAATGAGATTATGAGGTATGTAGATGTTCTGATGAAAGTCTTTTTTTTTTTTTTTGGAAGTTTCGTTGGATTTTCGTCAGTGCGCTTCTCGATTGCGCATTGCTCTCTGCGTGTGGATGGAGATCTCTTACTGTGACACGTGTCAATTTTCTCTGTCTCTGTCCTATCTGTCTTTTTACCTATGTCTGCCTCTGTTTAATTCTATGAGGTGGTTTTGAATATCTGTCAATCTTTATTCGATTTTTTTCGTAGAATTTTATGTTGATGGGAAATTTGGTTTTATTATTTGTAAATTTAAGATTGTTGTTGCTATTGGAGGATTGATGTTTGGTTTGAGTGTGTGGAGTTTGAGAAGGTTTCTGTGGATGGATGAACGTAGATCTCTCACGGTGACACGTGTCAATTTGTCTCCCTATTTCTCTCTACTCCTCTTTGGTTAAGTAAAAGCCATCAATATCCGTGATTTTATTTTTATTGTTTCGATTTCAAATGCAATGGTTATTTTGAGGATGTTTCACTGATTTAGGATGATTGGGGGAAACTTTTTCAACCTGAGGTTCAACAAAAATCATGGATTTATAAATATGATTAATAATGCTAATTATTTGTTAGTGGAGATTGTTTTTTTCGTAGTATGTTTCAATATGGTCCAGGAAGGGTAAAAAGTTAGATAACTCTTGTTTAGAGCTTATAATTTTAGACTACTACGTTCGACGTTATACGCGTTTGGAGCAACTTCTAATAATATGATAATAATGTATTAATAGACTCGTGTAATTACCAACACTAATGCGATTACGAGTTGTATATTAACACTAAATGAAACGCGGTATTCAGAATGAAGTGTAGGCTTGCATGTAAGCATCAGAAGTGAAAACATAAGTATTCCTTTCACTTCTCCAGGTGGGTGTTAAGAAGAAGCTCGCAAGTCTTCGTCTTAAGTATCGCTAAATCCTTACTCTTCACTGGTATCTTGAAGGCATTTCAAGATAATCTTTCATTTCTGCCAATCTCGAACAAATTTACAATTCTATTTTATCATCCCCTCAGTAAATCTCACTTTATCTCCCATCAAATCACGTTAGCTTCTTCAGTTTTTTAAAAAATAAGAGGAACAATTGTCGATGGCTGTTGTTAAATATTCACAATTTTGGTTAAATTTTGCACCAAGTAAAGGATATATGATGCATGCACAAAATTTTTATAGCGTTTAAACCTGGATTCACTAATTGAGACTTCATCCCTCCATCTCCATAGTCGCCACTCTCGCTCGGGCTGGCAACCATTTTTTTTGTTCTATTTCTTTTTTAATCTCTCCCAGTAATCGAACGGGGTGTTTGCGCGACTAATTTTCTATATTTTCCTTTCTGGTTGCTGCTTTCACATTCAGCTTTATTTGTTCTCATTCTACTTGCGATTTCCCTTTTGCTTGACCTCTGTTACTTTATTTTTTTATTTTGCATTTTTTGACTGCGATTGCTATAGTTTTTAGGCCTCGTGTTTGCTGTTTTAGATGGATTGTGAACGACCAATGTTATCACATATTATAATATATAACTTTTTACTTGAGCCCAGTATTTAACTTTTTTCAAATTCAGATAAAATTTACAGTGTACCTATTAAATCTAATATAATTCGATACATTTCAATATTTCAAGAATATTCCAATACATTCCAATACTATACGATCAGACGAGATAATTGTATCAGACTGTGAATCAATTTTTCCCAATTTGTATTTTACATTTAACTGCTATGACCATTTCGTCCATGACCTTCAGTTTTATGTGTTTTCCAAACTACAAAAACTTTAACATACCAGATAATTATTTAAGAAAAATCTCTCATAGGTCATAGAAATGTAAACTCCATAAAAATTACATAAATTCAAACTTTTGACTACCATGGTCACTCTACCTAGGACCGATTCAGTTTTAGGTAACTTGAGCCACCAAGGCTACGCCACATTAAATTCTAAAATTAAGAAAAATATTTCAAAAGTATCAAGAATTCCAATTGAACCCCATTAGCTGCAAGTCCAAGACTTTAAATCACCCCAAAGTCCCTCTTCCTTCTTGTAGCCCACGCATAAAGTAGCCAGAAGTAAACGGCGCTGCAAGTAGATAGTATAGTCCATGGTCAGACACAAGAAGTAGCCGGACTTAGCACGAGTGGTTGCACGTCGCCGGCCAGAATTAGTAAACGGACGAATATCTGATCGATGGAGTATATGTATTTCTTGGCCAACAAATTTTCCCACCCCCTCTGCTCCCTTCTTCCTTCCAACATCGACACGTTCCAGCTATTTTCTCGACTCACCTGCCGCTTAGTCCTTGACCGCTTTACACCTATGACATCTTCTACTTATGTATTCATCGATGCGCACACTCTTCACGATGATTATCCTGACGATTTTACTTTCCTCCTGTACAGAAACTTCCTCGTTGAACGGATAATCGGTCGCGAATTTGTAAACTATTGAATCTTTTTCGAGAGACTGCAACTAAAGACTCGGACACTTTGAGAGTTGTTGCTTTAATGCCAGAACAATTGGCATTGTATCAATAATATTTAAATATACTAAATAATTGTATTTAATATACTTCCAAAGAAGGTAGAAATAAAGTGATGCACAAATGATCAATTAAGTAATTTAGGTTTTGCAAAATAATTGTGCCATATCTACTGCATGGCTGTTCTATAGATTAGGAGAGTTTTTTAGAAATTAGGATATTAGTTATTTCAATTGTCTTGATAGTTCTAGTATTAACCCTTTGCGGACGGAGGCATTTTTGAATATCCAGAAACAATCAATTATTTAGCGATGAAAAAACACTTTTTTATCGGAAAGACAGTCTGTTAATGTATACAAATTGAAATTTACTCTTTGTAAAATAATATTTCAACGATTATATTTTAATTTTTCAACTCTAACCGTTTATATATGCACCGACAAACTATAACCAATTTTTTTCTCAGGGCGGATATATTCGCCCGTCGTCCGCAAAGGGTTAATGAAGAATATGTTCATTTGTTTTACGAGGAAAATAATTATTTGGCGATATGTAGAAAACAGTGAAATTTCTACTGGTGATTGGTAGATTTATAGGGTCAGTTTGTTGCAGGCTTTGGTTTCAATGTTTTCGTATATTCATGCTGGTTAAGTATTCATGATCCAGCTCTGCCTTCCAGGCATGTCCAGGTTTATACCGCGGTTAGCCATTGATCATATTACCGTTTATAATGGTAATCTACAATATACAAATTTCTAACGATACAGAAATAATTTACATTGTTCCTCGTATACTATTCCCCTCGATATAACGCGACATAAATTGAATCCAATGGCCCACTATGAGTTTCCTCCCCACAATATTTATCAAATATACAACAAATATTATAATTTACACCTCAAACTGATTTTCGTTATCAGATGCACTTCAAATACTGCTCGAAATGCATCGAAAAAAAAATATGAAAAAATTTCCAACACTCATTCAAAGTTATGTATCTCAGAAAAAGGATCTCGCACGAGTGTTCGCAACGTCGAAGAGTCGCAAATTACTTTTCCCATTCCAATCTCGTCGCAGAAATGCGAAAATCCTCGCGAAAACGTGCCGCACGCGCGCTTGCGTGTAACGATAACGGATCGCCGGACGGATACTCTCGAGTTTACGTTCTTTGCGTGTAATTACGAAGGCTAGAGGATGAAGTCGCGACCAAAACGACACGTTAGAAGGAAAATAGATGTCGTAGAAGGAGAATAAGTCCTTTTTATCGTCATAATCGTTGAGGAAAAACGGCAAGGAAGTAAAGATGTCGGAAGAAAGGGGGTTGCAAAATAGGATGGGTGAAATTTGGTAAAAATTTGGAGAGTAGAATTGATTAGTGATGGAGTATTAAACGAGAGAGGCTTGGGTGATTGATAGGAGAAAGAATTTTTAATTTTTCCAGAGTTAGGAGGTAAATGACAGTATTGATCTGACTATAAGGGTAGGTTCGAGGAAAGACATTTTTAGAGAGGGGATTTCGTAGTATTTATCCCAAAAATAGCTTTGCAAATTGCTCTTAAATTAGTGTAACATGTACTATAAATAATAGTAACAGGTAATTATAAATAATAGTTGAGCTAAACTCTAATAAAGTGCCAAAAACAATGAATTACACCCTTCATATTACTTTAAGGCGTGAAATTGCAGATTTTATACCAATTGACAATCACTTAAGTGTCTAATATGGGGATGCAATTAACGATACACTGAATTTGAAGATCTCAATCCTGTAAACAGCTTGGAGGCACAATGAATGACTCCAAAACTACCCCCAAAATCATCTTACACGTGCAACTGCAAATTCCACCTGAATTGAACTCTCAGGCACAGAAAAATTGCACGTTGGACACAATTTAAAAATACCACCAGGACCTCCAGAGAAGATGCCCCTTCATTGATAACTTATCACCCCATGAACAACTGCAATCCAAAGAAGCAGCACACCCAGAATAATTAGATAGAAGCAGGCCAGACTAAAGATTGTCCATGGAAGCAATGCAGACTGAAAAATCGCAGATGACAGAGCACAGTCCAAAGAGGAAAGAGGGAAAAGAGATGAAAGAAAAGAGGAGAGCAGAGATGAGAAAAAGAGAGGTGAAAGGAGCAAGAGAAGAGGCGAGAAGAGAGCAAAAGAGGAGCAAAAGACAGGGAGAGAGTAATGAGGAAAGCGTGCTCCGCCATACCGATGCCGTAGAGAGATCGTGTAACGCGCGACGAAAAGTACTGGGTGTAGGGACGCATGTAAAATGCAAGCCAGCGAGCCTCGACGTGGCTCGGTAACGAGCTGCTGCAGTTGCATAGGGTATGCATAGGGTATGCGCCGCTGCGGCTCGTGGATGGAGTGTGAAAGCGATTCTGGATTGGCACGGTAAATTCTTGCCTCCTGAAATGTATGCATGCGGACCGCGAGATACGGAGTTCCACGTTGTGAGAGGCAGTCGTCGAGGAACGATCGTTCTTTTCGTCTACGTCTTAACGTTGGAAAGGTCCTGGGAGAGTGATATTTTAATTTATGATAGGAGAGAGAACGCTTTGGGGAGGAAAATTATAACGGTGCCTTTTGTCGTGGAACTCCTTTGCTTTAGAGAAGACGGGAAAGGAAGTTGACGTACTGGGAGACTTGAAATTTTTCAGTTCCACGAATAGAAGGTACAAAATTGAGGTGGAATTGTTCGTATGTTGATTCATATTTTTGGCGGTGGATTTTAACACTAATGTCGACTTTATCTATTATATAAAGCTCAAATACCACTGACTGACTGACTGACTGACTCATTCATCCACTCATCACGAAATCTCAAAAACCACAGAACGGATTACAATGAAATTTGGAACATACTCTTGCCTTGGGTCGTAGATGCTCACTAAGAAAGGGTTTTGAAAAATTCGAAATTTTAGGGGGGGTTTTGGGGGGTTAAAGTATGGGCCAAACTCATCAACGGAGAGACGAAACTACTTGACCTAGAAACTTGAAATTTTGCATGAGCGTTCCTTCTAGGGTATAAGCATTCACTAAGAAAGGATTTTTCAAAATTCGAAATTTTAAGGTTTTTTTTTTAGTTTCGATTACACCGTAGCGAAGCACGGGAGCTTTCAGCTAGTATGCACTAAAATTTAGATACACTTAATGAGTACTGTAGAAAAAGGGAAATGAAGAGGAGACGAAAATGATGAATTAACTAATTTAGGTTTTAGAAGATAGAAATGGAATATTCACTTCACGGTTAGCCTATTAGAAAAGATTTGAAGTGGAAAAAATTTGGAACTGGCTTGATAGGTTTGGAGTTAAATATTCGGTAAATATTACTTGCTTGATAGACTCTTATAGAAATTTATCTGCAAGTATCTTTTTTTTTAAAAGATTCTAACTTTGTGATTGTACGAATTCGAGGGTAAACTTTGCTATCTGAACAATGGAATGGATATTCAATAATTTAAATTGAATTAACGATGAATCGCTAAGGTCCTTGCGTTTATTTTTGCAATTTTAAATTAACAGATGTTTCAACAATTCAGATAAGGGGGAGAAAGATGAAAATTTTAGTGTAACTCGAGAAAGGATCGATTGATTCGCTGGGAATATGCAGACGTTAAAAAAACGAGCTGGAGTTTTGCAAGAAACTCGCGCAACGACAAGAAATATGCATCTCGAGGTGGCCAGCGTTATTTCCTTGGTTCTATCGTTAAGATGTCGTATTATCGCGTCAGTTAACACGCTTTCGGTCTTTCTCGTGTTTTATAGAAGGGCCCACAATACTCGTAACGCGAGAATACCGCTTTACGTCTCTCGTAATATTACCCTTTTCCCCCTTTTTTTTTACATTCCATCATTTTTCCATGTTGCATCGCGACACCAAACCTCTTTGAAGCGATGCTCGTGCATCCACGACATGGAAATTGCTTCTTTTTTCAACTTTTTTTTTCTGTGCCATTTTCTTGCTTAAAATCGAGAGCTCGAAATATAGCGAGAAAAGGGAATTTCTTGGAAATTATGGAACGTCGAAAGATTAACATTTTTGAGATCGATCATCGAGGGTCCTTTTGTTTTTTCAAGAGAGAGCCTTCGACGTGTCGGGAATGTCTTCCATTAGCTCTTACTTCGAGTTCTTTATTGTTATGTGTTTTTTTATTAAACAATCTTCGCCGTTTCTTTATGTTGTCTTTACGAAATGGCAATAGTTGAAGTTAAGGTAATTAAAGTTTTTTTTAAAAAAATGTATAACGCAAAGTCTGTCTACCTTGCAGATACTGAAATTTTCTGCTTTCTTATGGTTCATGCAAAATATAAAATGCAGAGCTAACAAAATATTGTCAAAGGAAAAGGAAATTTGTCTGAAATTCATTAAACCCGACCAAGAAACATAATTTGTCGAGAAAGGGCGGTAGAAAATTAAAGTTTCGCGTATGGCAAAGTACGCAACTTTAATTGTGCACCCTGCAGATAATAAAATTTTCTGTTTTGCTGTGCCGCACGTACATTATTAAACATAAAATTATACAAATTATTACAGAACGTGTAAAAAAAATCCAAATTCAAGTAACTTAAGCCAAGAGTACGACATTTTATAATAGAAATGCAAGGAATTAAAAATCTATGTAAGAAAAAGCACAGTGATGTACCTTACAAATAATAAAAACAATGTAATTTTTTAATTTAAGACAGTAAATGCAAAGTACTTCGTAGAAAAAAAGACATTAGCCAAAAAAACATAAAAGCTAAAAGCTCAGACTCGAAATCATTGGGTCCGAATTCAAAATACTCTCTCATTATCTTTGGAAAAATTTATTTCATTTATTATTTAACTTACCACAACGTCAGCAGTTCAAAAGTCACCTAAAACAGTAGGTCCAGGGCATAATAACCATAGCAATCAGGAACCCATGGGGTCTAAGGAGACAAAGGGTTTCAAATTAACACCACGAGTAATTTGTTTAAATTTACCATTTACAATCTCATATTCTGACCTGTTTGGAACCTACTCAAAACAGCAATCCGTAGGAAAAATAATCATAGCAGCTAAAGTCGAAAAAATATAGGTGAAAACAATAGAAAAGAAATATAATTCCTTCAAAACCGATGTAGTTTGAGCCTCGAATATAATTTCATAGTAAATGGCGCATGTAAATTAAATATTCGTCAAGCAACCCACATTACTCCTCTCTGTGCGTTCCTTTAATCTTTCCCTCGTCACGGAAGAATATATTTTTCGCGTGACAGCGAGAAGCCTTCCAGTTTGTGGGTTCGTCTGAAAAGTTCGAAAAGTCTTGTATGCAGATTTCATGCGAAGTACGATCACAGTGGTGTGCGCGACTCACATGATTATTGGCAAAGTAATTAGAAGAGGTACGCGTGGGCGGAGGTAGGTTGTTTGGTGTCGTTAGAACACTACGAGGCAGACTTTTCTTTAGATAGTGAAAATTTCAGATTAACCATTCGTCGATGGATCGTCAAAAAGCTACTGAAAGAGTTTAACTTCGTTTTTCGTAAGAGGTTTGAAATGTAGAGAATTTTTTACAATTTCTCTACGTTGGAACCCGACGACGCGACATTTTCTTTGAACAAGGCAAAAAGATGAACCGATGAATCGACAGGGGTGGCTTAACCCCTTGCTTTACAATGACGTGCGGTACACGTAACTCGAATGAATGGAACAGAAAATTTTGAAGTTTTCCAAAAACTGTTAAATTAAAAATGTCAGTAGGTCAGGAGACGTTGAAATTAGTTCTATGCTGTTAATATTGTCTCAACTTATACCAGAGTATCGGAAATCAGTGATAGACTATCATTCCTACAATTAATTTAGAATTATTGGACGTTCGGTTACAAAAGAAATCCTATGGCAAGGGGTTAAAGACTGACTTGTTCTTTCTACATGTCGTTTGAAGTTCAAGGAATTTCTGAAAATATTTTTTATACTATTGTGATATTTAGACATCTGTCTAAAGACGGACTACTTAGCAACACTTTTCCTAACTCTTCCTTCAAAGTATTCCCTACCAAACACCACCATCCTCCTAAACGAGATTTCCACGTCTCTCTAAAAGTAGAAACTTTCTTCCAAACCGCAACATCAGAGTTTAGTTATTTGTAGCTCCGCCTGGAAAAAAAACGTCGATTTTACAATGTTCTTCTACGAAACTGCGTTCAAACAGGTAAAAGGGGTTAACCCCTTAGCCTACAACTACGTGTGAGACTCGTAACGCAGAAAATGGAATAGGAAATTTTAAAGTCGTCCAAAAACTATTAAACTGACATTATCAGTCGATCACGAAACGGTCTTATTATTTCTGTGCTATTAATATCACGTTCAGTTATACGAAATATCAGAAATCGGTGAAACTTTTTTATTTTAGGAATTAATTTTGAGTCTCTGCACACTCCGTCAGAAAAGAAATCGTAGGTTAAGGGGTTAAAAAAGGTAGCCATTATTGCACCTATCCAAGTAAATTTGCACAAAGCGAGGGGCACACGTAACATCAGCGGCCATTGCGATCGTCGAGGGAAGATAGCGCGTGCAGAATTGGATGGAAACGCAAGCCAAATGGGTTACACGAGTACCTACGCGTACAAGGGTTAAGAAAGAAGGTACGAAGGAACTTTTGGCACGAGGCTCGAAAGCTTCTCGAAGCAGAAGGTGTCTAGGTCGCGTGTACGAAGGACGAGACCTTTGAATTACGTCTGCAAGGGTTGTTGGCACCATCAGGCGTTTGTTCAAACACGATTTTCGAGAGGGTAAATAGGTGGTTCATTGTTGCTCGTTCTATCGATTTTTCCTGTTTCGTTGTATTTTGGATAGGTCTTTTTGGCGATGTAAATTTTTGGATTGTGACAATAGAAATTGAGTGGAATATTGATGATGATGGGTGATGGGGTTGTTGATTGTTAGAGAGGGATGCTGTTTTCTTGGTTTTGTTAGAAAATCAAGTAGAAAACTCTTTCAGCATTGATTGTTTTTTGCAGTTTAAAGAAAAGAGGTGGAAATGTTCTGTAAGCTGGTCGAAGCTGGAGTAAATCGATGCCATCGGACACATTCCATTCCAGTTCGATTAATTCCATTCCACTTCCCTTGGAATCAAAGTCTCGCCAATTTCTTCGCTGCAAGTGTTTCCAATAGTATTATCTTTCTGTCGATGGACGATCTTTTTTCCTTTACTTGTTATTAAGAGACGCGCAAACAATTAGGGAAGGTATTTTCAATTTTTGTTTATCATCGAAAAAAAAACGGGGGATTCTGTCGCTTCTTTCTGGACGATTTAATTATTGAAATAGAGAGAATTGATTCATTTGAATAATTGTATGTTCTTCTTTTAAGCTTGATACTCATAAGCAAATTCCAGCTGTTTAATTGTGAATTTCAATTTTTATAAATGCATGAGGGAAATCGAATTGAAGAGATTTCTTCCACTAATTAAATATTAAAAGAAACATCAGACCTCGAATACTTAATGTACTATTTTATATTTTAGGCGTTTAAGACATTTTTCCCGGTTTAAAATTTTCATAAATACATAAAAATCTGCAGTTTGACCATAAGTAAAGGTAGTCAAAGTAATCAGTTTCGTCAGCACTGTAATTTTTGTTATATCAATCGTGACTATCCTCCTTCATATTTACATAATTATTTAAAATGAATCCAATTTTCCTGCTACAAGCAAGCATAAAAATACTGCAAGCATCTTCGAACTAAGCCAGCAAGAATCTCCACTCATTAAATGAAATCAACAAAATTCAGGGAATCCAGCTTACCTATTAAACATGCGATTAAGAGAACTACGGAATGATAACGCCTCTTTATCAGCGTAATACAAAATACTAAAGCTTACAACTCTTTCCATTTTTTAACTGCATCAATTATTTCACTTCTGTCTTTCAATCTTCCACGGGTACATCGTAGAAGTTGAGCTTACATCGTGGGACTCCCACATTCTAATTGGCCACCATAGCTCCATGATTAGCCCCTTTCCTCGTGAAATACGAGAGTCCTTGATATTTGAGATCCGAAGCATTTCTGGAGCAGCACTTCCCAGCGGATCCTGCACAAGTATCTCGTTTGGCAGTGGAAAATCCATCCAAAACTGTGTTAGGCTCGATACGTTCCTCCAAATATTCATACTAGAGTAGTTAAAATAAAAAAGAAGGAATGTAAAAGAAGAAAATTAGGAGGAGATAGAACAGAAATAAGTAGAAGAAGAAAATTAGCAAGATATGTCACGGAAAGAGTTTGAAGATAGGGTGGTACAAGTGGTAGAAAAGGACTAGGTACAAAGTGTCTCCTTTAGCAGTAGAAAACCTATCCAAAATTGTGTTAGGCTCGATACATTGCTCGAAATATCCATACCAGAATAGTTAAAATGATAAAAAAGAATGTAAAAGAAGAAAATTGGTAAGTCATAGAACAGAAATAAGTAGAAAAAGAAGATTATAAAGAGATACAACAGGAATATGTAGAAGAACAAGATTAGAAAGGGATAGAACAGAAATAAGTAGAAAAAGAACAGTAGCAATGGATGTAATGAAAAGAGGTTGGAGAAAGGGTGGTAAATACAAGTGCTAGAAAAGGACGAGGTACAAAGTATCTCGTTTGACAGTGAAAAACCCACCCAAAACTGTATTAGGCTCGATACATTCCTTGAAATATTCATATTAGAATAGTAAATAAGAAAAAAGGAATGTACAGGAAGCAAATTAGAAAGAGATAAAATAGAAATAAGTAGAAGAAGAACAGTAGCAAGAGCTGTAACGAAAAGAGATTGGAGGAAGAGTGGTACAAGTGGTAGAAAAGGACGAGGTACAAAGTATCTCGTATTTTTCATCAACGGCGTTTCAGAATTTCAAACTTTACCTACAAATAAAACTTTGCCGAATAACGATATACACGAGGAGGGCCAACGGTTGAATTTCACCACACCACGAACCCCGTGGAAACGCGCCTCATAAAACTCTCCTCTCTCCCGGTACTTGAAGCCGTTCCTCGAGTTTCGCGAACCTCGCCGAAACGAGTATCGCGATGTAACAAATTACTTACGCCGGTGGAATTAAGTAGCCACTGCTAAACGAAATCATGCCGTGAACCAACGGCCCGTGAGCCCGCAGAGAGTGGAGATGGTTGCAATTTGCAGAAAAACCTAGACTTCCCTTCCGATCATCTCTTTTCTCGTACGAGGGAGAAAGACGTAGGGATAGGTTGAATTTTAATCGTAAACGGGGAATAGAGGATGAAATCAAAATTGAAATGCCGAGAAAAATCCAATTTTACGCTTCCCTTGCTTCTTTCTATTCTCGCGAGAACGTTACTGGTTTCTATGCATTTCCTAATTTTTTTTTTTGCAATGTCTTGGATTTAACGGTTAGAATTATTTCGAGTGGATTATTTGGGGGTGGGGAGGGTTGATTGATTGAGGGTCTTTTGAGAGAGATTTGAATTGGGGTTGTAATATGATTTGATGAATTTGGAGAAAATTGTGATTCGAGGTTTAAATTTTTTTGTTGAAATGATAAGATGGAAGTTGTTGGATTTAGAAGTTTCTTGTTTTTGTTTATTTGGAATTTTTTCACGCATGAATTGCACTTTTTTGTTTGAAAAAAAGTATGTACTTTTCTTTAGATGCTATATAACACTTGTGACTCCCCAAAAGTGACAGACTGGAGATTCGTACTTGGGACCGCTAATTAGAAGTTCCGCGTTTCATCTTTCTCGTTATCAGAGCTCGTATCTTTCTACCCCTTTTTGAGCACAGAATCTTGTACCTCAAAGTATATTCTTGCTTTTAGATTTCATCAAGTAAAAAGAAATGTTAAACTTGGGCCCAATATTGCCAGTTTTTCACTTCATTCTTAATTCTTAATTAGAATTTTTCAGTTCATCTTTTCTCACGCAGTATTTTCCCTTTTAAATATTTCTGCAAAAGAATTAATCCTATCAACTCTTCAAAAGTAATTTGAAAATTCACAAATGACTTCACTAATTATAATTCCCACGTTTTATCGTCCACATTTTCAGAACTGACATAATTCCATTCTTTCTTGCAGATATAATTTTACTTCTCAAACTATCTTTTTGATTTTACATATCAATTATAAAAATTACTAAATATGGTAGTCCTCAAGTTCATTCTCTACATTTTACTTCCAAAGTTTCGGTATGTATTATTTCAAGCACAGTTTTACCCTATAAATATTCTTTTAAAAGAATGAATCCTACCAACTCTTCAAAAGTAATCTGAAAATTCACAAATGAGTCCACTAATTATAATTTCCACGTTTTACATTCCACATTTTCAGAACTGGCTTATTTCCATTCTTTCTTGAAGATATAATTTTACTTCTGAAACTATCTGTTTAACTTTACATCTCAATTGTAAAAAATACTAAATATGGGTCCACTATTGGCAGTCCCAAAGTTCATTCTCCATATTTTAGTTCCAATCTTTCGATATATATTTTCTCACGCAGAGTTTTGCCTTTTAAACCCGTTTCTCTCCTTGCAAATTCTTTCTATGCTTTTCGAAATTCCCCGCGACGTCAGTAGAAACAGTATCTACTCCATACGACAGACACTGCAACTCGGAAAGAAGGTAAAGAGGGAAGAAACGATGGTTGGCAAAACGTAGACGAGCACGTATATATACGTGCGTATACATATTTATCAGTTGGGAACGGTAAACCGTTAGCTTCTATCTCCAGGCCCGTTCTTCTTCGGCTTGTCTTCGCTATTTCACGTTCGTTTGACGCGCAACCGTGAATTTGCATGCTTCGCGCTTCCTACTCGACGATCTCTTTTCGCGATAACACAATTTCGTCTACGGTTGCGAAGTCGCGTATTCGGTTTTGAGATATATGGAAATTTCATCTTTTCGCTCGATTGAGACAGAGAGCTCGTGGTTTATTGTAACAATTTACATCGATGGAGTAACTGTTGTACTTGTATATTGTAAATTATTCATCGCTGACAGGTGAATTTTTATTTGTTACATCGTTGCTTCTCCGTTGAAGAATCCAGTTAAAACTGTATTTTTGAGTGGAATGACTGTAAAAATCAAAAGAGAATTATAAAGTAAAATAATAGAATTATGGTCTAATAAAAATTTCATCACTGATACGTAGACTCCGGATGTTTATGCAAATTTCAAATTCAACAAATGCAGTTAAGACAAGAGAACCTATTTAGGGATTTGTTGCACTCGATAAATGTTACAACGAATACCATACTTTGAATATTTCGGATATATTTTTTTATTATGTTCGTTTTGTGTATTTTAGCCGTATTCATTTTGTCATAAATGCATAAACATCCGGAGTTCACTGATAAGTAATGTTGGAATACGTGGCTGAATGTTATATTATTGTATTGTCGGAATTTTTTAGAGTTAGGAAATTGTTTGTAACTAGTGAGGGTGGACAGATTTCGTACAAGCGAGAATTGACGTTTAGAATACGTGATTTGGAAGGCGACGAATGACAGAGTTAGCGTGAATCTTTAGTCTGTGGATGAGGAGAAAATTAGTGAGTGCCAGTAGAGAATGCATATTTGTGAGTAAGACGAAGAATGCATTGTGAGAAAAAGAATCGGGGGTGGATGCGAGCGAGATTTTTTGGGAGAGTCAGTTGAGCCATAGACAGGGTTGAGAACAGTGGAGAGTATAATCTTGAAAGGAGAGTTAACGAATTTGTGAGAAAATGGGATAGAGTATTTAGAGTTTTTATTTAGATTGTTATTTAGGCTACGCTACTATTAATTTCATATCTTAAACTATGATTTCCAATTAAATTTCAAAGGACTCTTAAATTTCAAATAGAGTCCTAAGCGATATTAGCTACATTCTACCTACGACCCACCTAAAATTATATTTTCTGACTGTAACAAATCTCAAATCTGAAACAAAGAACAATTGCAACAACGTCTTATCAAAACTAGACCGCCTATAAACCTAAAAGTTCAAACTTCCAATTACTTAGATCCAATTCACCTCTCAAAGACATCTAAACTATTTAACACCTCACACCCTCGACAATCCAACCCCCACCTACAAACTGTATCCACAAATCGAAATAATCACACCAATTAAACCCATAAAATACAAAAAGACTAACGTCAACCCATAATCCAAAAAGCAACCCCTCCCGCGTAACAACTCATCCACTTACCCTACGAAACCCAACGACATTTATTCCATTGCTTATTAGAGTACGCGACCTTTCCGATATTATAAAAGTTTCCTCGTGGAAATCAATTTATCTCTCTCTCTGTCCGCAGGCGAAAGCAGGACGAGGTGAAAGTCCTCGAGGAAAGGATACGAGCCTGCTCGGAGAAACACAAGAAGGCGGGAGTGGAGCTGAACGCCACGTGTCACATATGCCTGAAAACCAAGTTCGCCGACGGCGTCGGGCACATCTGCAACTACTGCAGCATCCGGTGCTGCGCACGCTGCGGCGGAAAGGTCACTCTACGGTCGAACAAGGTAGGGGAGAGATTGGAAAAGAACCGGGAAGATATATCGTTAGAGAGAGTGAGAGAGAGAGAAAGAGAGAGAGAGATCGGTTCTAGTTTACTTTGCTTGGATTTTCTTCCCTTTTTCTTCTTTCCAGTACAGAGAGATTCTTCGTTTGTGCGTTTAACCTTTTGTCGTGGGAAAATCTTGTTGTCGGGGTGGAAAGTACATTTGAGAAGGGGTGAGTTGAAGGTTTATGGGGAGATGGGAGGTTTATAGGAATTTCAGAGGGGGAAGATGTTTGAGTTGTCGATGATGATGTGTTTGAGGGATATGTTAAGGTGGGGGGGGGGGGGGGGGTGGAATTGTAGGATGTGATTCTTTGTGCACTTTTTAAGTTCGATTGGTGAACTGGTTTCTGAGTTTTTTTTTGTAATTAGATTTTTTAAAGTGTGTTTTGTTGATATGGAGTCGGAGCATGGAAAATGTTTATTTTTTTAATATAATTTAAATGTTTGAAATTTGAAATTTTTGTTGATGAGTACTTAGATGTTAGTTTTTGTATTTTATATGTTGAAAGTTCTGTAGAATTTTTAGCTCGTATGTTTCTCTGGAAAGATACTATTTTACTGACATACTAATAACCCTAGAGACTTTGAAGTTCAGCGGAACCAACATTTTAACAAAATTCACCCCGACGACTCGCTAGTTTTGGCTTCAAAACTTTCCGTCTCTGAATTATGCATACCCCAAAAATTCGTCTCGCCGTTCCAACTCGAAATACATATCCTAAAAGTCAATTTTTCGAAAAATTCTGACTTTCCAAGCTGAAAATTTGAAATTCACGGAAATAAATCCGACACGTTTCTCGTCCAGCAGCAAAGTTCCAATGTTACACGTCACTGACGTTAAAACGAGTTCTATCTCCTCGATCATTAGCATATTTCAAGGAGTATAGTCTAATAATGGTCAGATTGTATGTAAAAATTCCAAATGATTTGATTGTACCATCATTAAAGTGCCTTTGACAGAGAAGAATTTCTGAAGGAGGGCAAACCTACTCGACTAGACTATTATTTTTCTTTTAATTACGAAAACCAGTCTGATTCGAAGGAACGTCCACTTTTGCGGTAGCGTAGTTTTATTTGTCGTGATGTCGACGAACAGTAATGGAGAAATACTCATTACCTAAGTGAGGAGATCAAAGGAAGAACGCTGTAAAGGTGTATTCAGTAGACGAAGAATGGAAACGATTGGCCTCTGCGACATTTCGAACTTCGCTTTTAAGAGGACTGGTAATCTAGATTTTATCGGTCGATATCATCTCGGTAATTTGTCCTGGTTGTATTAAATTAAACGATTATTAAAGCGTCTGAATAGTGGACGTATTTTGCTTGTCTCGATGTTTGCGCTGAAAGCTTTTATTAAAGCTGTACGGGGAACAGAGTGAAAATGATAACCTTTTGTGACCTTACGGTGAACTGCGGAGAACGGGAATTTACCAAATAGGTAATTTTCTGATGAATTTTAACTCTGGGATTTAATGGTTACTTTATATGTCACGCATAGTTGTTCCTCGATGTTTATAATTGCTGGACTTTGAGTTTTGATGCATTTATAACAAATTTAACGCTGTTAAAATATACAAAAGCATGTAATATAAGAAAACTATCTGAAATATGTAATTGTGTGCTGATTGAACATTAAATAGAGGCAGAAATTTAAAGCAGACTTGTTTCGAGGGTGAAAATAGGGAAAATTTGGAGCAAACTGCTCAATGAAATACTCTAAAACTATTCTGACCTCAACAACTCAAATTCCCAGAGATACTGTGCACTGATTGAATATCGAATAATGAAAGAAATTTACAGTAGATTCAATCTGAATATATACATAGTTAAAGCAAGTTTGCAGCATAACACATGCATTAAAATACTTTGAAACTTTGTGAATAATTGTACGTATCCACTACTTAATTCATTGTAAATTTTTTCTAATGATTTCTCAATTATGACACTTTCCTGTTTCTAGCTAATTGAAATATCCAAACATTCATAAATAACATTTAACTCTATTACCTTTGCCATCCCTAAAATATAAAACTATCAATATAAAACTTCTGCAACCCTAAATTCCGACTAAACTACCACATCCTACGTAACTTAAATCAAGATCCAATTATCATATCCAATTCAAACTTTTCTCCAAATAAACCATACAATTAATTAAAACATCTTCAATTCCTTTCCTCCGAACTTCAACCCCCACACAAAATAATCACAAATTAAACTTCAACTTGGAAAAAACGCACACATTTCCTTCGACCCCTACACAAAATAGTCACAAATTAAATTTCAAACTTCAAAAAACCGTAGACATTTTCTTCAACTCCCACACAAAATAATCAAAAATTAAATTTCAAACTGGGAATAACCGTACATACTTCCTTCAACCCCTACACAAAATAATCACAAATTAAACTTCAAATTTCAAAAAACCGTACATATTTCCTTCAACCCCTACGCAAAATAATCACAAATTAAACTCCAAATTTTAAAAAAACCGTACATATTTCCTTCAACCCCTACACAGAATGATCACAAATTAAATTTCAAACTTCAATAAACCGTAGACATTTCCTTCAACTCCCACACAAAATAATCACAAATTAAATTACAAACTTGGAATAACCATACATACTTCCTTCAACCCCTACACAAAATAATCACAAATTAAACTTCAAATTTCAAAAAAATATACATATTTCCTTCAACCCCTACGCAAAATAATCACAAATTAAACTCCAAATTTCAAAAAACCGTACATATTTCCTTCAACCCCTATACAGAATGATCACAAATGAAACTTCAAACTTGCAAAAACCGTACACATTTCGTCCAACCGTAAATCAAACCAACCAGAACAGCAAACGCAGTTCCAGTAAGCTTCGAAGTATCAGCAGACTCAACTTCCGGTTTAACGATAACCGTCATAGGTCGATAAACGAGATCGGCGATCGTACACGCGAGAGTCCGTCCACGGAAATGTAAATCGATGTTTTCACGGCGTGAAAATCGTTCTCGAAAGCGAATCCAGCGGTTCGTTCGTGCTGATAACACTGATCAATGAAACGGATCTGAGACTAGGCAGTCTCGGTGCTCTCAGGAACGGAAACGAGGGCTGCGATTCCTGGCTCCTTCCAAGTGGCAGATTATCTTCCACCTGTCGCCATACGTCTTGGATGGAACTATATATTTGGCTGGCTGTTATACAATCTCCATCCCGAAATAGAACGTCGATGCGTAGAACGTTGCTCGCAAATAGAATTACATTTTTCCGTCGAGGCGCCTCGATACGCAAAACGAGTAACCGGTCGATGGGAAAATTGACGTCAGAAAAGGGGGCCGACAGTTTTCTGCTTGCCGATTTTTAACGGTGATGGTGATTACTTCGTGATTGGCATCAGTTTACGTCGATAAACGTCGTACGAAATTGAAGAGCCTTTTTTTGGATGGAATTAGTTGATTTTATTTATTGCTTGGCGACTTTGATTTATTTTTATTTGGTGATGTAAAAGCCTGCGATTTGAAAATGATGTAAAAGTATTGGAAGTGTTTTATTTGAAAGTGTCGTAAGTCTAATTTGTTACTTAAAATTGGGAAATATGTCGATTTGTAGGTAGAAGTAATTGCAATTAATTTTTTTTGAAGACTGATCCTGTAAAAGTTTTGAGAGGTCATTTTTGTATTCTAGGATGGACAGGTGATTCAAAGGTGATTAGTCCTTTTATTTTATAATTGTTCGGAAAATATTTATCTTATCTACTTAAAAAACTGAATGAATGTGTCTTTGAAAAATAAATAGAAATGATGTCAAAGTGATATCATCTGCCATTGACGATAGTTCCTTAAATGACGTCAATCAGGCATCATCGGTCACTCCATTATCGACATGAAATTGACTACAAATCATTCTAAATTCACTCCCCACAAAATTAAAAAAAAGATCAATAATCTTCAACAGCTTTCATCTAAAATCGCAACACTAACCCTTAATAAACTGAAATGGAAGCTATGAATTTCCAAAACTAACAATCATTGCAATTAAATTCCCAATAGTCTCTCTATCCAAGAAATCTCTCAAATTGACCAATCCAATAGCTAATACTCGTAACAAAAAAAAGAACAATTATTTTCATCGAATGTATTTACAGCCGTAAAAATTATTCATTCCATATTGCTCCATTTCGTTCGACACTACTACCAGCGGGTAGTTACTTGTTGATGTCGCAATTTCGAAGCCCCGTTGCGAGAGATAACCGCGTAAAAGTGCAACCCGATGAGTATTGTAAATGTCAACTTCCTGGAAACAATTAAGAGCAGTCGTGTCGTAAAAGACGATAACCGGCCCGTATCGTTGCGCGCGCCTGAAATACGTGGAAATAATTGACCTATAGCGCCACCCCCATCTCTCCATCCCTCCGGTTTTCCCCCACCCCCCCGTGCCTTGTCGGTACACCAATTAACCCTTATCGCGAGTGTGTATACCGTCGGTGGGCGTAATGCCATCGCTAAATAGCCACCGCTGCGAATACGTTTCGCCATTTCTGTAGTAGTATTTTACTGGCTGCTTGCGCAATTTCGATAGGAATTTTCATCAATGGAAATGAAATAGTGCCGTCGGCTTGCACAGAGAGAGATTGAAAGACGAGAGCTTTTCGAACTTGCGATTCGAATCGGTGTATTTGGACTTTTTGAGATAGCCTTTTTTGTTTTTGTGAAAGCTGTATTAATTTATGCGTAATGAAGTCTGAAGGGTGTTAATTAGAGGGGATGTAGGTGTTTTTCGTAAGGTAGAGGTAGGAGTGATGAGATTAGGGGGATGAATTTGTTGGGGAGTTTGTACAAATTTATTTAATCGATGATCATTTCGTGGGGGTGGATTTCGAAGGGAATATTTTTGTTTGTCGTTTGGGTGGTTCGAATTGATATTTGTTTTTTTAGGTGAGATGATTTGTATTGTTTTCGATATGGTTTAGTTTGATGTAATTAATCGATGATTGCTCGTTTTGGTGGAGATTGGTTGAATGGATGGAAATGATGTTTCGGTTACTTTGTTTCTTTTTGTGTGATAGGTGATATTGTTTTTAATGGGGGTAAAATATTTTTTTTTTATTCTTTATGGATATGAGTAGGAAATGTGGAATGAAAATATTGGTTTCGTGATTATCGAATGAAATACACGCACGTATGACGTTTGAGCAAGTAGTAGCGGTATAATAGAGTCAGACAACTTTGGCCTACAACTTCCTCTTATTTCATTGGTTCTTATCGTAGCTTCGCGTGGCTCAAGGAATGGAAATCGGTCGTATATTCCAAGTAACTCGATAATTGCTTCTTTATCCATGTTCCGCGATACAAAATCTGACACTTGCTAATACTTTTTTTATAAAAATCTGTCTTGGACTTTACTCTCACTGTCGTTGTCGTCCTCGTAGTAGAGATAAGTTTGGCGCAATTAATATTTATTGAGACGATCAATACTATCGATCCCTCTCTCATGTAGATATGTAGCTGTCAATTAAAATTTCTATTTATACAAAAGAATCGTCATTTTCTGTCCATAAAAATTCCTTCTTAGGAGGAACATCAAAAAATTCCGGGAAGAGTACATTTCAGTTTGAAAGTACAAAAGATTCTAATCATAGAATACGGTTATCGATTATTAATAAATTGTATTATACTGCAACTTATTTCAGAAATTTATATTTTCAACACGTTGACTGCCATGGGGGTCACCGGTGACCGGCGCCATTGAATTCAATGAAATTCCATATGACTTTTCAATTATAATATTTACAAATTTTCTAACATATTCAGCATTTAAATACTGACGTTTAAAAGATAAAATCCTGCTGAATATATATTTGTGTCTTTAAAGTTTCTGCTTTGCAAAGATCGCATTTGAATAGGAACAGTATCACTTCGATAGACCTGATAAAACGAGTTAAATATCAGTAGCATTCAACGTATTAAGTGTTTCTTCGCAATTTTATTATTTTCATATTAACTTATATCCAAAATTGATACAAATTGACAAGCATCCCTCAAGTTGCACATATTTCAAATAAAATTCTTATACTCCAAGCTCTAAATCTTTTCAAAAGCTTTCAATTTTCGGCTCAATTACCTCCCAAACAATAATTCCTCTCGATACAACGTCTCAAGCCGTTCAGCAAAACCCTGGCAAACCTCGTTTCTCCTTTCGTTCAAACTAACTCTACAATCGACAAAACAAGACAATAAATACCAATCGCCCGAGGTTCCTCCATCCATCGTCTCTCCTGAAAAAAAAAGAATACCCACAGAAAAAAAAAGGCAGAAAGCACATAATCAAACAAGCGGCACAAAAGCGGCGCTCATCTGAAAAATTGCTCGGAACGAAACAAAATAGAGAGGCCGACGTGGACGGATACACGGTAGTAGCTCGTCCCGCGCACGTACTCCCACACCTCCCCCGGGGCCGCACGCAACTACGATGATAAACGTCACCGCGAACGTTACGACATCATCGATCCGAGTCGAAACGGTCGTACGTTTCCTCGCTCTTTGCGACGATGCAATAGCGTCCCGTAACGAGCGTACGTTATAATTGCATTGACCGGTGGAAAGAGAAAGGATCGTGATAGAATCGCATCTTTTGAGGATGACGTATGTACTGTGCGTTGATAAAAAGATGACTGGTGAAATTGTACAGGATGTGTATACTCTTTGCGCTGTCATTCACGCTGTTTTATCAGTCACTGGAAAAAGAAAAAATCCTGCTATCGATGGAATCGTCTGTTTCCAGAGTGACGTATGTACTGTGCGTCGCTGGAAAGATGGCTAGATGGCTAGAGCAAGAGACATACTCCCCTTGCTTCTTGTATTTTCCTACTCTATGAGTGTTTGAGAAGGGAAAAGATTCTGCTGTCGATGGAATCGTATTTTTAAAAAATAGTGTATGTATTGTGCGGTGATAGAAAGATGGCTAATGAGACGGCACAAGAGACAGACGGCATTTACTACTCTATGAGAACTTGTGAAGGGAAATGATTCTGTTACCACTGAAATCATATCTTTTACAAATAACGAATATACTGTGTGTCGTTAAAAAGATGGTTAGTGGAATTGTACAGGAGGTATACTCATCGCGCTGTCATTCACGTTCTTTCCTCAGTAACTGAAAATAGAAACAATCCTACTACCAGTGAAACCGTACATTTTAAATATAGCCAATGTACTGTACGTTGCTGAAGAGATGTGTAGTGTAATATCACAAAAGATATGTCTTCACGGTGTCCACCATTCAAGCTATTCTATCACGTGACTCTTTCCCCTAATAGAACGTCATCACCTAAAACACGCATCCGAAACGACCACCCCCTTCATCCTCCCCAATTAGAGCCACATTCCTTTCACTCGCCATCCATCCAGCGCCATGCACTACATACGATCAGATTTTCATCGAGCCTCCTCGAATCGAACGAACGTAGTCGTCGCTTGCACGGTTTCCTTATTCTATTCGTCTTTTTCCACCCCACTCGCGGTTGTCGCGGTTTCGACTCTGCGTGGGAGCCTATGAATGGGGCGCGTCCCTGCGTGACGTCACGTCACGGGGGTGCAGAGGGTGGAGGGCCGGGGTCAGGAATGAAGCGCAGAGCGGACGCGCGTGGTGTTGTGGGTGGCTGGGCGGATGGCGAGATCTCGGGCGCCGTGCAGGGGGAAACGTGACGCAACATATTGATCTAAGTTTCGTAGGGAGGGTTGGAGTCCATGATGGCCCGGCTACGAGGGGCTGCGAGGGAAACGGAACACAAGGTGTCCGGCAAATTTACGTTCTTATTCTTTACACCTCGGACGAGGTATTGCTTTAGGGGATCGTGGAAGAGGTAAGTTTGGAGTGGAAGAAGAACCGGAGAAAAGGGTGGATGTCGTAGAGGAATGGACGGTATGATGTCTCGTTGGATGGAAGCTTTATTATTCGGGAGTTGTAACTGTTAAAATAAGTTTAGGTGAGTTTGGAATTTTTTTAAGGGTGGTAGGTGGAGGTTTATGGATTTCTAGGTTTGAAGTATGTTTGAGGTGCAGCTTTTAGCGTGGAACGCTGTTAAAGGGGGTTGATTGATGGTATCGTACATCAAATTGAAAATTGTAGGTGTATTTCTTGCTTGGAAGAATTGAGGGAAACTTCCAATCCAATTTCCATGTTCTATCAACGATACCAGTTATCTTAAGATACATATCTGACATCTGTATAATCATTCGAAGACACAAAGTACAATCTTAAGACGATCTCTCCGCAACAATTATCGTTCCTACCTGCAGTACTCCGACGCCTTCCTTTCTACCGTTGAGATTTCGCGTGTCATCGATACAATTGTTGGCATACTTCGCGTGATCCATCGAATTACGGTGATTTTCGATTAATGACTCCGTGTTTCTCGAAATTATTGAGAATCCGATAGGCTTGGCAAGCACGCGGAGAGAAATAGCTGCAAGTCTCCGTGGATGGAGGAGGACTCACCCCTAGCGTCGAACAGTTCTGCGCCTGTATGCGTCCATCTCTGGTATGTGTGTCAGGGGTAGAGACGATAATTCTAATGGTATCGAACCTCGTTTGAGAAATATTCTCGATTTTGGCATCCTAGGCGTCGTTTGTACTCTTCTAACGTGATAACAGTTTGATTTGATTCTTCTCGACAAATAGAAGGGGTTTGTAATCATTACAATCGTAGTATTTTGTTTTTGTTTTGAAATATTGACTTTTGTGGACACATACCACTTTAGTAGGGTTCCAAATCACCGAGGCAGTAATGTTTTAAATAATAATTTAGAAAAAATTTACATGTTGTGATAAAGTTTGTAACTTGGGCCGACTAATTAGGAGTACGAGCTTTAGTAGCAGTTACTAAGTCGTTTAATGGTTGTTGCACTTGAAAAATACCAAAAGAAAAGTAGAACTATAGGCGGAGCAAAGCAAGAGCAACACCTACCCCTTTGTCACTGCCGGTGGACATCTTTTAATCTCTGCACAGTACGGTCGACTTGCTACAAATCGTAGCCTACAAGTGTTTGATCGCCTGTGCGTCATTTTTGGTGAATACTCTTTATCATCCTACGAAAATACTTGCATTAGTTTGTCAGAAAAATTGAGAAATATCCAAGTAAATCTTGTAATCAGTTAATTCCGTAGATTTCATTTCTAAAGGAATTTCTACGAGGAAATTGATCCAATTTTGGAAGATTAGATATACCGCCGGGCAAGAAATTGCCAAGAGACGTCCCGTAGATCTTTTCGGTTAACTTTTACGCGGTTTGGAAGAAAGCGTCGACGTTATCCGAAAGTTTCGTAGGGATGATTTACATTCAATACTCAGGGAATTATTACCCTCGCCGTCCTCGCGTGATCCTCGTAACGAGCCGTCCGTTTCGTATAAATAAGACGATGGTAATTGAAAGTTTCCGAAAGTTTCTGCCTACTTGGGTTCACCGCGGCATCTGTCCTTCCACGACTGCTCCTCTTTCTTCCCCTCGATCGACCCGGTAATAGGAGACTTTCTATGTATGTAGGACGCCTGCGAAACTTCCTCCTGAAAACTTTAAGCTCTTGACGCTAATGTACGCGAATCTCTGCCCGTCCGATGAAAAATCAGGCGCGGAAAGGTTGAACTTTGTAAAAAAAAGTGTATTGACCTCGATGCTTATATTGCGCCTGGAAACTTTTTATTATCGCAATTAGCATGGGCGGTCATTTATTTTGACGTTGAACTACATTTAGCTGTAGATGACAACGTTTTAATTTTGCTGTGAATCTCTACGAATTGAGGCTGTTTTTAAGCTATTGATATTAACAGAAAAAAATTTTGATATTAACAGACATTAGTCAATTATTTTGACGTTGAACTACCTTTAGCTGTAGATGACAGTGTTATTATTTTGCAGTGAATGTCTGGAATTTGTGGCTGCCTTTAAACAATTGATATTAATAGGGATTGGCCAAATATTTTGAATTTGCATTACAATTTTCGGGTTGATGACAACGTTTTAATTTTACTGTGAATCTCTATGAATTGAGGCTGTTTTTAAGCTATTGATATTAACAGAAAAAAAATTGAAATTAACAGAGATTGATCAATTATTTTGACGTTGAACTACTTTTAGCTGTAGATGACAATGTTATTATTTTGCATTGAATGCCTGGAATTTGTGGTTGCCTTTAAACAATTGATATTAATAGGGATTGGTCAACTATTTTGACGTTGGACTACATTTAGCTGTAGATGACAGTGTTACAATTTTGCGGTGAATTTTTGAAAATCGCGGTCGCCTTTAACACTAAAACTACCGACGTTAAATCTATCATATTTCAATATATTAAATAAGTACTTTGAAAAAGAAGGAATCGAATAGCAGAAATCATGATCAATTCAGTGATTTATGTCTTTTGTGATGGACGTAGAATTTTCGTTCTATGGCTCTTCTATGAACTTGGAAAATTTTTGGAAAAATTTGTGTATTAGTCATTTTGACTGATGTGGTAGTTCTAGTGTTAACTATCTAAAAACTGGACACATTGTATGATTGATAATTTACAATTTTTCGTCAGCCGAAAAAAATTAATTATGTAGAATTCCTTACTATTTATTCCTCATATTTATTTTACGATTGTAATAATTGTAGGACTGAAATACACTTTGGAGAAAATATATTGATAATAGACTAGTATATACACTAGTATATGTAACAGGTACTTAAACAAAATCAACGGGTCTATAAGATTTCAAGTAAATCTCATCAATTGGACAAATTCCTCGCGATAATAAAAGATCATCTCCCAGCAGACAGTTACTTAATCACAGAATGTTTCTTTTCCACGACAAGAAAATTCTTCGAGATTTCCGCCACAGGAGGCTTCATCTTTTCGCATCACTTCCGCGCACTTCCGTATCATACTTAAGCATGATTTCAAGTTAGCCTGCAGAGTAGTCTCAATGCGACGCGTCTCTAGCACAGTGTGGGCGCTAGTTGGCTTGAAGGGTCGTCTGAGCACCGATGCCACTCGGTGCACAGACTTTGTTATCTGAAAACTGAAAGCCTTGTCCACTACCCTCGCCTCTCTTCTCCTTTAGAATATTCTTCCTCATTTTCCTTCGTCGTCGTTCGTCATCCTCCTCTTTTCTTTTCCTTCATTTTTCCCCCTTCATCCTCTCTCGATGGCAAGTAACCAACCCTTCTCTCCACGAGACGTCTCTCTTCTCAGAAATCTTCCTGTTTAACTTCCTCCAACCGGTCGCTCGTTTCTCAGCAGTCGCGCGGACACTCGGGATGCAATTACGAGGATACTCGGTTATCCGGGTGGAATAAAAACCCTCCTCCTTCGTCGAGAGAAGAAAAAAAAAGGCAATGCCAATATTTAGAGTTAACGAGTGATCGTCGGACGAAGGTTCCTTTGGAGCAATCCCCTCTTGGGTCGGATCGATGAAAATTCCCGCGACACCTGGCCACGTCGATCTCCAGGTAGGTTGGCTCGACGATTCCTCGTGAATATTATAGACTCTGCATTATCACCGAGTTATCGGATTGGTTCGAACGACCGTATCGATCCTACTTCATACTCGAGGCATCGGGACGCCCGAACGTCCATGACGACGCGTCTGTGTAGCCATCGTCGTCGTCGTCGCCGTTGACACAGGCTGCGTACACAGTGCCGTGATAAAGTAATCTGAATTAATTGGCCTCTAATTAATTAATGCAAATCACTGACACGACTCGAGCCGCCAAATTAATGGCCATTTACGTTACGAGCGAACACGCAGCGCGGAGCCCTCCTTTAGACCACCCCCAGTGCATGGGTTCAGACGAACGGAGGTCGAATCTTTCCCCACCTTCGGCCTCTTTTTTTCACTCTAACTCTGTCTTTCTCTCTCTCTCTTGTTAGGCTTGGAAAATAGTGCACACGTACGTACGTACGTACGGAATATTCGGCGGGTCGGGCCGGTGGGTGAAAAGGGTAGTGCTAGATGGGGGATGGGCGAGAGGGTGGTGGAAAGGGGTTGAGCTCTTGACATATTGCTACCTAGGCAACTCGACGAAGTGCTCTCCAGGTTACCCCTGCCTCCTCGTGTCTTTCCTGTTTCGTTTCTCGCTCTTCTCTTTCAACCCTCTCTTTCTTGCTTTCTCATTCTCACTCTTTTACACTAGGACTCACTCTTTCTCCATCTCTCTCGGTCTTTTTCGTTCTCTTGTTCACCCTTTCCTTTCTGTCTTATTCGGTGCGCTCGAGGTTCCACGGCCGGGCCACAGCAGTCTGCAGCGAGGCTCGCTCGGCGTTGCAAGTCCCTCGAAAAAGCTCTCTCTTTCGCGCTCGATAGCAACCCCCAATCGTTGCACTTATAAGACGCCGTGCCAACAAATTCGTTCGAGAGTGTGTTCTTTCTTCGTTGTCTCATTTACGAGTTTAAACATTACGTGCATCGGGGATTTTAATTGATTGTATTCTTTTTGTACTCATTGTTACTTTTTGCTTGTTCTCCATTTTCCCGCGTTTTTCGTGTCCTGGAATTTTTCTCGTATGTAATCTTGTAATTGAATTATCTTAGGGCGCTTTGCAATTTCATCCTTCTTGGGTGTTGGATGCTTCCATGGCGCTGGAACGGTGGTATTCGATGAGAATTAGTCGACGATGAATTTTAAGAAGTATTTGTTGATTCGATGTTTCGAGGGGATGAAGATTGGTTGTGTTTCTCGATGAATCTTCATTTAAATTTGAGATTCTTTGGTGAAGGAGAAAAGAAATTGTATGAAGCGCGACTCGTGACGGGGTATCGCGAACTCGAAATCATCGATTAGAGAGAAACTCGGTGGTGTAAGTCGAGATAGGAATAGTGGTATGTGTTCCGTTTGTGCTGGTACGCCCTTCGACGCGGAGAGCTCTACCCTCGACGTGAAAGGGGTGCTCTCATTTCCTTTTTTACGTACGGCTTTTAAGATATGACAGAGAAAAGTGTTTAGGATTAAAGTTTAATGGCGCCATAAAATCGCTGGTTGGAGTTTTAAGTGAATTAAATGTGCAGACTTGCGATTTATTGCTGTGCGTTGATTTCGTAGGATTTGTTAAACTAAAGATGAAAAAACTAAAGAGCTTTGAACTCATTTCAATTTAATAATTGAAATTTAGCCAAGAATCTAAATAACCTGATTTTGACTCATTTCTCTGAATATAGATCTCAAACTATAATTTAATTAATCACTTTATCTTATCTTGAATTTTAATATGTATAATTAAAATATTCTCGAAATCCGAATTTAGAAGTGTTTGAGATTAAAATTTAACAAGGAATTAAATTAACGTAAATCAAATTTCAAGAAAAAGTTTTTTAAACACTTGTCTCAGTAGGATTTAAAAGCCATGATATTTTCCTGCGAGTCCATCATGATCACGGTTATATTTCATCCCCTTTTGCGTATCGTATCGCTTTGCAATTCTACAAAGTTGCATTCAAATCGATTTCGCGAGATATGTTAAACGTGCACCCAACGTATGCCCGCCTATCGACAATTAGAAGTCGTTTCAGTGGAGATGAAGATCTGGAACAATTTCAGCGCCTCTAAGTAAGTCAGCGTTTCACGGTGTGTTATTCTGTTTTTTAATGAATATAATTAAACAGTAGAAGGAGTACGTGGTAGCTCTCGAGAACATCCTACGTGATTACACGTACGCATGCAGAATCGACGTTTGTCCTGAATTTTAATAGGCACCCTAGTTTCGTTTCTCTGTTGCAAATCCACCCCCTTCTTCGGTCTCCGTCTCTCTCTCGCTTTCTCACTTGAATCCTTTACTTCTCCCTGCTTCACTTGCTCAGTTATCACCGCTGTTTGTCTCTGTTACAGTCCGACAACTGAAAGTTGGCTAGGGAGCGGCGGAACCACTCGTTTTCAATCTCCCATTTCCATTATTTCATTTTTGAATTCTTCAGACCCAGCCTGCTGAAATAAACACTTTGTAGCGTCATAGTATTCCCGTATTTCTACTTGTTTGGCTGAATAAATGTCACATAGATATCCCCTCTGTAAATCAGACCCGCATTCTTTTGCCTAGCCATCTTTAAGTTGTTGGACTATACCATCCCTCGTCTACATACTTAGTTTCTATATTTCTTTCTGTCTCATTTACTCTTTATGCTGCTTTCTTTCTCTTCCTTCTTCAGTTTCTCAATTTTTTCTATCCTTTTTTCTGTATTTCACTTTCTCTTTGTATTCTTTCTTATTTCTCTGTGCATCTCACATTTCTGTTCTCTCTCCATTTCTTTCACTTCCCTTTCGCTCACGCCCCGTCTATTTCTATCTTTCTGTTTTTCTCACTCTTTTCTTCCACTATTTCCATTGTTCTCGATATTTCCCACTTTTCCCCCAATTTCTCGCTCTACTTCATTTACTTCTCGTTCCCTCTCACCCTATCTATTTTTTACTCTTCTATTTTTCACTTCTCTTTCTCACTCTCCTTATCTATTATTTCCCCCCCCCCCCCCACCCTGTTTTTCTCACTCTTCCTTTTTTCCCTCTATTTCTATCATTCTCGATATTTCTCACTTTTTTACAATTTCTGCCTTTCTCTCGCTCTATTTCTTCTACTCTTTCTCTGTGTCTTTCTATCTGTTTATTGCTGTTTCTTTTTTTTCTATACTTTCATCATTCTCTCTATTCCTTTCTCTCTCACTGTATTTCTTTCATTCTTACTCTGTTTGGCTCTCTATTCCTTTAATTATTCCTTCTTTCTTACCTTGCAATTCTGCTCTATCTTCGCGCGTGCAGCCAGAATCGCGAATTTCCGTGCAACAACCTTTCTCTCCGCTGAACGGGGAACTACGTTAAAGTATTATTTATGTAACACGCTCTCGTCGGTAAGAACACCGCGCAGGTTTTACGTAATGCGACAGTAGCTGCAACGTAATTACGTTATTCCACTGTAGAGTCGTGCATATGTATATTACCTTCTAAAAACCGTTGATTGCGAGCCACAGAAATTTTCTACCGAATATTCGCAATTACGACAATTAGACGAACTCGAGAGCGGGCCTTGTTACGCGAACAGTAAGAAATTGCAGGCTGTTGTAACTATTAAAACGTATAAATTATACTTTTCAACTTGATGTCATTATAGAACCAATACGAAATAATGCAACGGTTCACCAGTGATGTATTTCATTAAAAAAGAAATAATCAATTTCAATTACATTATAATTTTGTGCTGTCTGCTGTGTAAATATTAGGTCGGTGCAAATATAATTGCGGTTTCCATTATTAAAAGTTTGAAATATTGATTTAAAGTTAGTTTTCTGGTTACTAAATATCAACATATAGTACCTCTGCAATCTCTCGAGACGATTTGCGTGGATCTTCTTCGACAATGACCTTTTATATGTCATTGTCAATCACATAAGGACGTCCGCGACCCTTTTCGTCTGCAAGCGTTTTGTCGCCTTTACGAAATTTGTGAAACCAATGTTGAGCTGTACACTCAGTCACAGTTCCCTGGCCAAATGCTTTACTAATACTACGAGCATTTTCTGCAGCTTTAGGTCCCAAATTGTACTGGTACAATAATATCGCTCGAATTTTCTTACTTTTCTGACCTAATATAGCCACGTGTGAAGAATAAAAAATACACGATAAACATATATCGAAAGAGCCAACTTCACGCTTTCAAATGGTATGCTATATATATATTTAGTTACAAGGAAAATAACTTCAAAACAATATTTAAAACTCTCAATAATGGAAACCGCAATTATTTTTGCACCAACCAAATATCATATCTAAATTCTACAATTTCTATCGATTGCTTTCATTATTTTAATAAAGAAATTAAATCTGACATCTTGAGAATGAGATAAATTTAGAAGAGTTCAGATTGTTTGGCAGATCAATTTAACAATCCTCTACTTTTTAGAACTGTCTTTCATAGATAGTCTTCACTGTCAAAATAGTCAAAAGATCTATTTGATAAGCTCCGAAATTTAACTAACACTACTTTGTTATTGCATTAATTCGTAGTTTAAATTCTGCCTTATTTCCTTGATCGTCGTTACCATATTTCAACCTTACGCCAACATTAACTACAACAAATTTCTCACCAACTAGATTTAGAATTCTATCCCCCATTCGGTAAACCGAAATTCACCTCGGCGCGTGGAAAACGCACGAAATATTTCTCGTCGGTTCGTTAGCTCGTTTCGCACGCAATTCCCACTCGTTTAATTGCTCCTCGACAAATACGTGGGACGAGTGTTCCTTGCAGCAGAAACGGAGTATTCGAATCCTATTACACGCTGAAAAAAGCACCGGCCGGCCCTTGATTCGCATCGTTTAATACGAACAAACGCGCTTTCATTTCCACCTCTGTCCTCGTTCGTCGGATTAGCAATATAGGCTCGCGGATCGGAATTGGTTTCATCGAATAATGATAGTAGTAACAATAATTGTGCAAATGTGCCATGTCCGCGCCACGATTGTCCAAGTTGTATCGGCTCGTCACGATATTCGCGTGACCGTATCCCCCATTGCAAATTTACGTAATTGCAATTCGAACGTGCCTCGCAATTTCACGAAAATAAAAACGCTGGATTGCGCTTGACGAACTTTTGGTCTTCGTCGAGATTCACCGGTAGGAGGGAAGTTGATAGTTTCTTGGAAATTGTAATGGAATTGTAGAAATGACTTATTGTTGGTTGCGTAGATGTATCTGGGTATTATTAAAGAAATTGGCATGCTAGGGTTATGGGGAATGAGATTTAAAAATAGATGGCAAAATTCTTTTGTACGGTTTGCGAATTATAGTCTTGGTGATTCGAAATTGGTCTGACAGAGTCTTGATAGAATTACCACAGTTGAAAATGATAGAAGTTACGAAGTAATTAAATGTGATATCTTGAGAATATTGAGTTGAACTACTAGTGTCATCAACTTAGAGAAGTCTAAATTATTTGGCAGATCAATTTAATAATTCTGAGCTGCATAATTCAAGCTAATTTATAAGTTCATCCACGAATTAGTAAAATAATCAAATCCAAGTAAGATTTCTGCCATTCGAATTTTGACGGTGCTTTTTACATTCAACATTAAAAATGAATCCAATGATCTTAAAATTACTCGTTAAATAAATTCTACAACCTACTTCTCCACTTCTATTTCAATATTCATTTGAACTACTTGTCCACTTCATTTATTAATCAGCAAAATAACCAATGGTCAAACTCCAATGGATTTCTGTCAACAGAAATTCGTCAATCCGTTGAATGTCACTGCAATCATTCGATCCTTTTAATATCACCGAATTTGCAATATCCAGTCGGTCGAATGATTGTGGAATGTCCTGCAACATGTGCCGGGTGTGCTCGTAATTCAAAGCCGACTGTCCTTGCAGGGCATTGCTCAGGCGGTTATAGTTCGTGCAATAATACACGTGAATGGGCATGGAAAGTGTTATCGATGGGAAGCGGCATGGGCATTGTTTTATGGTTTGCTTCTAAATGGTCCATCCATCAAGCTTTATCTTGATGGAGTATTCTGCTGGTCTATTCATCCCTCAAAATGCTCGACTCGAAGCGTTGGCCCGCTAATTATTAGCCTTCGTTCATTATACCTTGCATGAATGCTCGTCCCCAGGAATGTGCTTTTCGTCTGTAAATGTTCATGTCTCGATGTTTCCACGTTGATTTATAGGAATCCTGTTCTCTTCGCCTTTAGAGAACGGCGAAAGCATCGTGTCGTTTGTTTCCATTCTACTTTTCGCTCGTTCGTTCGTTTGGATTTATTATTGGTCTTTGGTATCGTTTTGTTCTTTACAGTTGCTATAATTTGTCGAAAAGTTGAAGGAGAATTATGGGTCGGAGTGTGGAATTGTCAGTATTGTAGCTCTTTTGTAGAGATGAAAATCAGAGTAAGTCTGGATAGGGAGAGTTTGGGGTTTTGGATTGTAAAGATATTTGAGCAACTGTAGAGAATAGGTGATCGGGAATATTGGGGTTATTGGGTTAATTGGGACCTTTATAAATAGGCAAAAAGTATGTGGTATAAATAAAATATCTGAATATCCAAGGGATGAAATACTTTGAAATATTTAGCGAGCAAAAAAATGTCTGCTTGAGTTCTTCTTTCTTAGCTTTATCTAACTTAAAATTTGCATAAATATGCACAGTGTATTTGTAAATCAAAGGTGTACTTTTCTATACCTTGGAAAGTAATTCAGATTAGCAAAGTAAGGAGTAACTTCGAATTTTTGATCCTCGTACAAACAGAAGATGGATAATTCAAAATCTAGTGGTATTATTATTAGCATTTCCCTACAATGTTTTATTACAATCAACGTTTAAAAATTAAGATCTCAATCATCGATCGTACAGACAATTAACCCAAAAGACCGTCAAAACCAATCAAACCAAAGGAATGAAAAATTCTAAAAAAAAATTCCTGGAAAAATCGTCGATTAGTATTCCCCTCACCTCACAAAAAAATCCAAGACTCCAATCAACGTAGCAGCTGATAAATTATTCCGCCTCCAGCATCAACGAATTCACCGATCGCTCGGTATTTTCTTTCGTTGGTACGTCGCTGCATTACCCGCGGATCTGCTCGATTTAATTTAACGTTACTCGGATCCGCGGATTTGCATAAGAATTCACTCGGAGACGATGGCCCGGTTCGTAGCCGGGGACTTCGTTAAAGAGGATTTTACGATTTCTCTCTGTCAGTAAGGTCCATGGAGGAAAGGGCTGCCGAATACACGGGAGACAAACTTTCCAGATATTTTGCTCCGTGTGCTCTCAGTGTCGAGCTACCGTGTATTTTTAACCCGCTTCCTTCGTAGTTTTCACCCTTCCTCCCTTGCGACCGACGGCACAAATATCAAATGAGATCTCCATGTAATACGAATAATGAGAAGCCGAGAGTTATTTCGTTAATTTGATAGTTTTTGTGACGTTATTGATCGAGGATGGTCGATAAGGGTCACTGATAAAGAATACTGTCGTGGGGATGAGTATAGGGGTGAAGTTTTGGAACAACTTGCTTTTGTACTTTCGACTTTTCTGACGTGATTGTTTCTTGGAATTTTATTTACATTAGAAGTTAGGTAATTTTCCAAAAATAGTGGTTAAGATGTAATGATAATAATTTTTGAAAATATATGGTGGAGGTGATGAAGGTTTGAAGGGTAGTCCATTAACACTAGAACTACCAAACCAGTCAAAATGACTGGTACACAATTTTTCAAAAAATTCTGCAAGTTTATGTAAGAGTCACAGAATAAATATTCTGCGTCTATATCAATAAACGTAAATCATCCAATCGATCAAATTTTCCGCCGTTTGATTCCCCCTTTTTCAAAGTATTTATTTAATTTATTAAAGTATGTTAGATTTGACGCCGGTAGTTCTAGTGTTAAATGGAAGAGCCTGCAAGTTGATATTTAACATTTACTTAAAGCAGAGTTCTTTCTGGTTTCTGGTGAGATGTAAATAAGTGTAACAATACGATTATTGAGAATGAGGATCAAAAAATTATTTGTCTTGTTTAGTATTATTGTAGTCTGAAAGAAATGGCGCATAAGTCAGATCGAGAGGGTTACGATAACGTCCATCAATTCTTGAGAGAAGTGGAAAGTAAAGGAGGTTGAACAATACGCAAATTGAAGGTATTAGAATATGTTGCGAAGAATTCTAATTCAAATCACGTCTTACGTGTTTCAATTAGCATCGTAACTGGAAGACTTCCTATAGGTAATTTCCTATTAATATCCTCGCTAAAAGCGGTGACCCGGATCGATCGACAGGAGGACTCTCTCTCTTTCTCTTCTCGCGATACACATCGTTTTGGAGCACTAAAAAAATCACTGGTATAAAACTTCAGACTGCTATCTTTAATCGACTTCCATCAAAGAACGATTCGTGCTTTTCGCTTGAAACCTGTCGCCCCGAGTTGCAAAATATTCCGCTCGAGTTGAGACGTCTCGACACGCTTTCTCGAAAAATGAAAGATATCCGCTTTTATTTATCAAGATACCTGCCTTTATTTATCACTTCTATGAACCAACCCAAGACAGACTCTTCCCTGTCCCGTATTTCGATTCTTCTCGAGCTTCCTGTCGTTCTTTTGACTTCAGAAGCCTTTTTCTTGCAATCAGAAGCCATTTTTCAAATCAGAAGCCTTTTTCTTCGAATCTGGAGCCATTGTATGCAAATTAGAAGCCTTCTTCTTGAAATCAGAAGTCATTTTTTCAAATTTGAGGTTTTCTCCTGAAACCAGAAGCCTTTTCCACAAACCAGAAGCCTTCTTCTCGAAATCAAAAGCCATTTTTCAAATCAGAAGCCTTTTTTTCGAATCTGGAGCCATTGTCTGCAAATTAGAAACCTTCTTCTTGAAATCAGAAGCCATTTTTTCAAATCGAAAGCCTTTTTCAAATCTTAAACATTTTTCACTAAGTTTGAAGCTTTTACCTTAAAACCAGAAACTTCTTTTCCAAATTTGAGATCTTTTTCTGAAACGAGAAGACTTTTCCACAAACCAGAAGACCTTTTTTGAAATCTGAACCTGTATTTCCAGGAGCCTTTTTTTCAAAATTTGAACCCTTTCCCTCAAACCGGAAGCCTTTTTCTAAAACCAGAAGCCTTTTCCACAAATCAGAAGCGTTTGTCTTGAAATCAGAAGCCATTTTTTAAAATCAAAAGCCTATTCCTTCAACTCTGAAGCCACTTCCTTGAGTCCAGAAGCCTTTTCTCAAATCTGATCCCTCTTCCTCAAACTAGAAGCCTTTTCAAAATTAAGAGATAATTAACACTTTACCGACCGGTACTTTTTAACATCCTACCCACTTCTGATCGGTCACTTGCATGCAAATATTTCCCTGATACTGATATCTCTTCGAAAATTGCAAAGTTTCTTCACTGAGTCCTTGGCACAGTTAACCGCAATGAAAAATAACAATTTATTAATTTCCGTAGCGACCAATTAATAAGTCAAAAGCCCAAAAGTGTTGCTCCCGAAAAGTCGATTAATCGACTACCGGTCGGTAAAGTGTTAAGAGACTAGAATTATTTTTTCGAAATTGAAGCCTATTCCTTCAAACTGAGAGCCATTTCTTCAATTCTGAAGCTTCGTTTGTTCTAATCAGAAGTCCTTTTCTACAAACCAAAATCATTTTTCTGATTACAGGTAATATGGGTGTGCATCCTCTGTCGCAAGAAGCAAGAACTCCTGTCGAAGACCGGACAATGGATGACGAAGACGGGCCTCGGCGCCGCGGACAACGCGATACTGCGACGAATGCAGGACATGCAGGTGGGTGGTCCTCCGGGACTCGTGGACCAAACTCAGGATAAAAGACCGAAACTCGAGAGAGCGCACAGCGCGGCTGAGAAGGAGAATTTGCCATTGTTGCAAAGGAGCGGAAGTCTGCTCAGAAGACAGTACTCTCAGCAAGAGCAAGTACGATTTACTTCACTCACTATACTCTTCGACTGTAGAGAAATATTTCTCCGCACTAATAGCGCTCGCACGAAACACCCGTGTACACATACGCCCCTACGTTTCTCAGGGCACTCGGTCGTGTCCTGTCGAAGAGTTCGTGGAAGGGTCGTAAAAAGGTTCAAGTACTGGGTCCTTCTTCATTTTTGAACGATCTAATGCAAAGATTTCAGAATAACCTTAACAAAACATTCTCAAGTTAAACTGTTTCTCAGGATTTGTGATGTTCTCAGCATCAATGAAAATAGTTGAGGCTTCATGAAGGAACAAGCAGTTATACTTTTCAAATGGCAAGTATTGAATTCTGGAACTGCCAAAACAAACAAAATAAGTGGTTACCAATATTATACAAAAAATTGTATATTTACAGGCGAATAATACAGTTAATATTCGATAGATAATCACATTTTGATTCCATCTCCTTCAAAGTGCTCATTTAATATATTCAAATATAAGAAATTTAACACCGCTAGTTCTAGTAGCAATACACTGACTACTAATTCATCTTATCACCGTTTTGATTCCATCTCCTCCAAAGTGCTCATTTAATATATTCAAATATAACAAATTTAAAACCGCTAGTTCTAGTATCGATACACCGACTACTAATTCATCTTACCATCGTTCTGATTCCACCTCTTCCAAAGTGTCCATTTAGTATATTCAAATATAACAAATTTAACACCGGTAGTTCTAGTATTGATACACTGACTACTAATTCATCTTATCACCGTTTTGATTCCATCTCCTCGAAAGTGCTCATTTAATATATTCAAATATAACAAATTTAAAACCGCTAGTTCTAGTATCGATGCACCGACTACTAATTCATCTTACCATCGTTCTGATTCCACCTCTTGCAAAGTGTCTATTTAGTATATTCAAATATAACAAATTTAACACCGGCAGTTCTAGTATCGATACACAGACTACTACTTCATCTTATCACCATTTTGATTTCCTGTCACATCGCAGAACTCTATTCACACAAAACTGAATACAGAATTTGAGAACACTAGTATCTTCGATTAAAAGTAATTCAATCTCAAATTGGCCCATCGATCACCAATTACCGAAGTGTCAATCATCAAAACAGCCAATAAGGTTTCTCCATCGCTAAGTAGCTTTAGGAATCGTCCAAAAATACATTTAGACCCGGTGCTTTTTCCTCCACCGTCGATTTAACGATCGCAAGAGACGTTGCCCGCCTATCACACTGCAACAACGTACAATCGATGGAATGTAAACGAATCTCAACATCCAAGCTCTTCAAACGAGAGACGAAAGAGATCCTCTTCGTTTACTTACAGGTCCCAGGGCGTCGTATGTCCACGAGTGACAGCGGAGTGGAAATGTCCGTTTCGCCTCACTCGAGAAGCTTGCCGACACCCCATGTAGGACCTCCCCATCAGACGCAACAACCACCGAGACATCCGGTAGTCTACCCAGAGGATGATCCGAGTTTGTACAGAGGCGAGATCGAGAATCTCATGAGACAACATCAGCCGAACTACCAGAGACAACGACCGATCTATCAGGTGAGACAGAGTAAACTTTACTTCATACTTTTTTCCTATGGGCAACCGTGGGATGTCCGATAGCTGATATTGCAGACTTCGATGAATCGAACGTTCAACAAGTATGTTCAGTCAAATACGGAAACGAGTTTGGCATACTGTTGCGTAGGTGATCCCCTTGGGATGCATTTTGTTTGAATTGGAAATTGTACCGGAGGCTTTTAACATTTGCGAAATGTCAGAGATCATGTAATTAAATTGCACGTTACTTACTTTTCTATCTTGCCATTTTCTCCTAATTATCTAGAAGCCATCTAATCTCTAATTATCGGAACGACCATGGCACGTACGCTAGTGGATCGAATCGAGTGGGGTCATCAAATGTTAACGGTTACCAATCCTCCATATTCAAGATATAAAAATCTCTCATTGAGTTATTAACAAAAAACAATAGGGAAAAGTGAAGAAATATCATTTTAACATCTCGAAGATCCACGCGGTGGCTTACAATTAGTCCGCTTACTGTTTAACTCTAAATCTGCGGCTAGTAAATCTGGTACATTTAAATATATTAAATAAGTGTTTTAAAAAAAGATGTATGAATTAGTAAAAAATACGATCAATAAAGCAATGTCAATAGTTTAAGATACACGTGACATTTTTACTGCATTATTCCTCTATCAATTTGAGAAAAAATGAAAAAAATAGGGACCCGTCAATTTGACGGCTGTCGTAGATCTAGTGTTAATCCGCTACTGATTTAAATTCAAAGCGATCGGAAATATTCCAAGTAACATAACCACAGCTAAAACCCAATCATCTAACAATTCAAAATAATCGCAATAATTTAAAAGATTTTTTTAATTTTTCAGGACCAGAATACGGATCTCGCAATGACATATGGTCAACCGACAGTGGAAGCCGGTCCTCCTCGTGCCGCGATTCATCCCTCTCAGCAACATTCGATGCACCAAACTCAAAGTGCGCATCCCTCTCAACCCTGTCCTCCATCAGGCGGCCAAGGTGCTTTTCAGCAACAGAGAAGCTTCAGCAGCAGCGAGGAGGAACGTAGCACCCCCGAGTGTGCCAGCGACGAGCCGGACGAGTCCGAGAAGGGTGAGTCGGTTCTTTCATCTAAAATCGTTTGATTATCGTTATTCTCTTTACTTCGGCCATTTGGCTATCGAACAACCGAATTCGTCATTCGGTTTGGAAATACGTGAATAACGTATGGCTAATTTCACGTCAGAACCTTAGGTCCGTAATTAAAATTCGAATTTTGTACGATCATAGGACGATTAGTTCGATTAAACGAATTTACGATAATACGAGAATCTCATTTGAGATGTCTATCGAGATATACGCGATGTTAATTAATTTATCGGCGTGATTTGTAGTATATTGTAGGGTGAAGTGATAAGATTACGAGGGAATTTAATGATTTCTTTTTGAAAGGTCTCGGTGGTTATTTCCGTGTAAGTATGATTTTCAATTTATTCAGGTAAAAAGGTTTGAAATTAGCGATCGCAAGTTTAAGTGTTTCTTATCGTTCTGACGTTAACGGAGCACTTACAGACGTGACGTTATTTCGACGTACTACCAAGTATGCGTTTTAAGTAAACGTTTCGAAGGAATAGCCTGAATACCATGGCACCGAGGACGTGACATTTTATGGCCGTTCGTTGGAACTTTTTCGTGACGATTTTATCCTTGGAATTTCATTTGGAGAATCGAGTCAAACTTGATTTTCGATCGACGGGGTTAATGCAGATTTAATTATCAATGAAATTGGGAGAATTGAGACGACGTTGACGGAGATATTGGGATTTAATAAATTCCTCATGGAGGATCTCGAAACTCCGACACTCTGCACTCGGGTATAGTAGAATTTTAATTTACTCTTAATTTATGAATATTGCTAACGGCACATTTATTTGATTGTCGACAAATAAACCAGATTTATAAGATGGAATTCTGATTAAAATACCGTATCTAAATCAATTTATTTCGATGGCATGAATCAACAAATTCTCGTGACACTTACCGAGTTATTTGCACCACATTAATTGCAAAAGGTGTGCCAAATTTCGAATCATCGATTTCAACTTTCCTCTGCGATTTCAATTTGCAAGCATCGCTGCACGTTTAATTCACTTATCGACAAACAAACCTCGTTCACAGAATTGAATCTTGCCTAATGTATCATTCAATTTTGATCAGATTTATTAAACAAATTTCCAAGTATTAATTACAAAAACTCCACACCAAACCTCGTCAATCGAATTCATTTTTCCCTCTCCTCAATTTGTCTAAATTACCAACAACACACCAAACTCAATCATCACCGTACAACACAATTTTTAAAATCACCTTCCCACCATAATTTTATCAACAACATAAATCGTCAAATTTTCACATCAACTTTGAAATTAATTCACCAACACCAATCATCCAAACCAATTGAAAAAAAATTCCTTAATTACAAAAAAGGGTGCCAAATCTCAACACCTCCATCCATTTCGTTTTTTCTTTTGTAATAACTATATAAATAAAAAAAAAATGTCACATCCTCGCAGCCCTAGCTGTGTTATTCGGTAGCAACGTAGTCGAACTTCAAATCCACCGTCGAATTACTGTCAAGTTCGTTAAAAAAACAGTAGGATCCATCGCGCCGGAGACATTAGGAGGAGGAGCAGGTCGTTAGGGTCACCGATGCCCTTGAAACTCGGTGCACGAGGAAAGCGGAGGCTTTCCGTGTCAGTGAATAATTGGTTTACGGAGAATGTGTGCACCTGTATCGCGATATTTACAGGCGGACCGACGAAGGAAAAGTGTAATCGACCGATCCGATGCTCATGCAGTCTAAAAAGCTCGAGCGCGTTGGCACATATGCGTGTTTACAAAGCGATTAACGCTCCAAGCACCTTAACTGCCGCAGCGTATTTATCGGTAGAAAGGAAAGAACTAATACGTAAGGGAGAATCGTTACTTCCAACGATTTACAAAATTTAATCCACTACCCTCGAGAAACTTGGTAAAAAAAAAAAAAAAAAATTAAACAGAAGAGAGTGTTATTATTCCGGCAAGGGAATGATTTGAAGCTCGTGAAATTCAACGGGGCAACTTGATATTCCATCGTGAACTTCCTTTTTTCCTATCCTCTTTTTATCCTGAGCGGAAGAGCGAGAAGTATTCGTGCAAATGAAATACTTGAAACGGGGAAAGTAGGTCTACTCTGCGCGGGCGCCAGTGAGAATGAGAGAAAGAGAGAAGAAAAAGAGAGATGTTGGTAGATGGTCGTGAATCGAGAGCGAGATGAAAAGCGATAGCGCATTATCGCGAAAGCTCGCTTGTCGTCATGGAGAACGGAGGAAGTGAGTTCTTCCTTGGCTAATGAGTGAATTTAGGTTACCGATCTACTCGGCTCTCCTCAACCGTGCGTACGTCCTCGTATTCTCAGGAATACCCCAACGATGAAGTGTATTTCCAAGAACACCATAGTCGTACAACGGTAGAAGAGAAAAAGGCTATGGAGAGCAACGTGTATACACGTCGCTATACAGTTGATTAGTCACGGGATCGGCGAACTGTGAACCGATTCATCGAGGTGCGCATCGTCGGGAGAGTTCACGTGTGATAGGAATAACTCTGACCCCTCTCCCTCTTTGCCCGCTTTTCTATTCTTTTCCTTTACCATAGAATCCACACGTTGGTGTCTCTTCCCTTAAGATTAAATCGAATCTTTTACTATTTCTAGAAAGCAAAAATATCTACGCGGAAGAACTGTCTTTTCCATCTCAGCATACTTACTTGCTCCTTTAAAATTGAATTTTCAAACTCACATTACGTAGATACCAATCCAATCACTTACGTTGCAACAATAATTCCATGAAGCTGGCAGAAAATGTCAGATTTAGTAGAATGGGTCACGTCAGGTGCACAGAGCGACTTCAAAAGGCCAAACGTCAGATTTAATTGTCACCATCCAGAACTTAAGAACTCCGACTTAAAAGTATCGCCATGGGCGGTTACCTCGAACAATAGTGGGGATATCCCCACTACTTGGCATTTATGTCGTTCCGTGTATCTCAAATTTAGCAGGCTGAATCTACTTGCAAGTAGAATCATCCCAGCACAAACCTCAGCATGAGGACATCTAGAAATTCTTCGGAAATGGTGTAGAATCGAGAGCACACTGTTTTCCTTTCATCCACGACAGCCTTCCACGGAATCCTGCAAGAATCTCCACCGAATTTCTGCAATCCTCTTTCGTCCCTGGGACTTTTGATCGGCGTTCGAGGTATCTTTCCTCAACGTCGTTAAATCCTCGATCGGATCTCTGGCGATCGGGTATCGCCGGTATATCGGTCTTCGGTATCCTGCGGGAATTCTCGGGTTCTGCCCTCCCGGTCTCCCTTGCCGTTGCATTGATCCTTGCTATCCTCTCGCCTCTCCTCTCTTCCTCCACCGCCTTCCTCTTCTCGCTCCAGCAAGTCTTTCTCTCCCTCTATTCTCCCAGATTTTCTCTCTTTCTCTCTTTCCCTCCAACCATCTCCCACCACCCCTTTTGCACCCGGTTCACCATCTCTTCGTCCCTCTACTCTCCTCTTGGTCCTAGGACTTCCAACGCCCACACTCTTCGGGCGTGACGTCACCCTGGCAGCACGTGGGCGAATTCAAACATCTGCCCCTTCACGCTATTTCTGGGTAGTCTTCGCCCTGTACCAAAGAGGACCGGAATGTATCACCGGCCGAAAACAGCCCTCGTTTTTCGAAGGGCCATTCATTCTTTGATTCCTTTCAAAGTCATTTCCGCGTATTCCTCGAGGATTTTTGCTATCACCTGCCGCGCTGTTTCGCGTTGCGTGAAAACGTTCGCTCTCACGACATGTAAGTAGAAAATAATCGCGAGACTCGGTTACATATTGGAGTTTAAGTTCGTTTAGGTGGTTTTGAGGATTGGATTTTGTTTTGAGGAATTGAGAAGATCTTTGGGGTTGGTTTGAGAATGTTTTTCGGCGGAGAAGGTGAAATTTGGATGGGAGGGAGGTATGAGGGAAGTGAGAGGAATTGGTTGGGATTCTTGTGATGTTTGAGTCAAATTTGCAATTGACTGTGTTCAATTTGAGATGTTTGCTATTCTTTGTAGTTTTTGGGAAGAGTTTGTTGGATAGTTGCAAGAAATTTTGCTGGGGATACTGTCAACATATGTTTCCCGGTTGTCACTCAAATTGATGGGTTTGTTGGTTATGTATAATGTGACATGTTAATGAAACAAGTAATAGAATATTATAATTTCTTATGTAATGGGGTGTTGTTTCGTTAGTCGCAGTAATTACGACAGAGATTTTAATGTTTTGCTTTGACTCATGCGGTGGAATTTTCTCGGTTCACCGCCATCAATTTACCCCTAGTGCGTGACGCAACAGATCACCATAATGTCACAGAAAATTTATTCCTTCTCTTAATATACATTATATAAAAAGTCAAAGTTTAAAAAAAAAATACATTTAGGCATTGATAAAGCGGCACACAAAAAAATACCGTAAATTCGTAAAACACACAATCCTTTTTTTAATACACTTTATTTAAAATGTCAAAATTTGGAAATGGATATTCTACAGCAGCGCTAAAGCGGGACTAAAAAAAAATCATCGTAAATACGCAAAATACACAGTCCTTTAACCAATTTTATTTAAAATGTCAAAATTTAGAATGGGACATTGTATCGATGAAGTATGACAGGAAAAAATCACCAGAAATTCACAAAACAGGCAGTCCTTTCTTTAATAAACATTATTTAAAATATCAAATTTAAAAAAATTGTACTGTATCGTTGAAGCGTGACAGGAAAAAAAATGATTGTAAATTCGCAAAACACACAGTTCTGTTCTTAATTCGTTTCAGTAGAAACATCAGAGTCAAAAAGACAAATCGTCATTGGGTCATACGATGGTAAATCGAGGTCACATATAAATCAGTCGGCATTGCCTGCGTGCTACTAATAAAATTATGCCGGTCGAGTTTTTACCTTTTGTCTCGTACCGTCCAAGTGGATAATGAAATGTTGCTGAAGAGAGGAAAAAAAAAAGTAAACAGTAACGCGTCGTGCATCAGCGGTCGCGTGTTTGCTTACCTTTCGTTACTTTTTACATTGCTACGCGCAACCTGAATGACACACGGGAAACTTTAACATTTCATTCGTGCCAAGAAGTTGGGAAAAAGTTACACGCGTTGTACAAATGCCCCGGTAAAATGCGGCATTTCAGGGATTAAATTGACATCGTAATTTTTAGAATTAGGGATGTTACTTTAATTAAAAAATTCAATTAGCGCTGCGGCTACCGCGGAGCTTATTACGTTGTTTAACGCGTTGCCTACTTGCCACTTTTAATGGGAGGTTTTTCAATATTAAATTATATCTGCCAGAGAGATTACAATATTACTCTGTTTTACGTTCAATTAGAAAATCAATTTTTACCTTTTTTGGTGCAACTTTTGGAGATACTGTCTCACAGATTACAAATTTGCAGAATTTTCTAGAAATAACTGTGGTATCTCCATCATTATTTTTACTATAAATGATTGTGGATTTTTACATGCATTTCACTAAAATGTCACTGCGTCAATGCAATATTGCTCTGAATATTTTTATTTCAAAACTGGTGTAAAGCAAAAATATTAATCTACAAATAGCGCAGTATAAAAGTTTCAGTCTTTCTATTAGCACACCTCCGGTAAAATTTTTCTAACTTAGTAAATCGATTTAATGTACTTAATCTCAATTTAATTAATACTTTAAATACGATTTTGATAAACCTATTTAATTTAATTAATACCTAACGTATGACACTCTCATTGGTTCTACCTCAACTTAACACTTCAAATCCTAGAAGAAAATTACAACAATTCATAGCGCAACATAAAACTAGAAATTTTGAATTAGAGATTCGTAAATTACAATAACTATGAAATTAAATACCGCGACACTGAATTAGCAAACTCAAAATTAACACTTCATCACAGCCAGTAGAATTTTTTTAAATTATTGCTTCATACATCATTCTCTCCGTAATTTTACACCCTTCTAAAACTGCAACTCCCAAAACAAAATGACTAAAGCAGTTAAAATAAAAAAAATGGAAAGAGAAACATGCGAACTAACAATTTACCTAGCAACACTTTACAGCATAGAATTCTGTTAAACTTTCAACAAAATTCAGCCAGCAGGCAACGCGTTAAAAGTAGAGCTTTCGGGCAAAGCGAGTTTGGTTTTCCAACGATGCTGTTCTCTCGTTTAAAACGAGACCGTTTATATCGTTTGCGCTCTCAAAGAAGATACAGTTCACAGTGTACTATAAAGAAGCCTAACGTCCGAGTCACCGGTATTCCTTTTCCGATAGCACATCGAACGACTCTTTGTGCATCGACCTTCGGGCCATGGCAATAGGGACGGACATTCTCGGCCGGTAGTTTCATCTAAATTTAATCCCAAGACATTGCAGTTTGATGTCCGAGACTAGAAATGTCCCTGATTTTTCCACCTCCGGCAACTTGCCTCCGTGGAAATCCGTTTTCTTGAAGGAAACAGATAGGGTGATGTAAATTATTTTTGCTAGGAAAATTAATACACTTTTTTGGGAAAGCTATTATGTAGATTTCTGATAATGAGAATTTTTGAATGATTTCGACTTTGTTGATTGGACAGCGAAATTTGTGAAAATAATAATTTAAACAGTGATATGATAAATAAGAAAAATATTGACGTAGGAAGAATGTAAATAATGATTCGTTTAACAATATTAATTGCTGATGATTGTAAATAGGTAATTACATATTTGAAGATATTGAAAGCTTACAATTAGGTGTGCAGAAATCTCTCTTCTTAATTTTAATTATATTATTTTTTCAGTTAGGCTACAGTACTGTTATATTAATTCATCGTCAGTTTAAAAATTGTCTTACCACCGTAAACTACGGTTAACAAAGTTTCGAAAATATCAAAGAGTTATTTATAGTTGTTTTTACTTTGATCACATTTCAACAGTTTAAATAAAATTGGGAAAACTTTCGAATCAACGCTTTAATAGCATAATATAATAGACTATCACTTCGCTGTACGTTTTCCCGTAATCTTTTTGGCCATCATCATTTTTTCGATACAATCTGCACTCGCGAATGCAACGTGCACGGCAGAAACATAAAACACGGTGTGTGTTTATGCACAAGTGCTATCTAGTACACGTTACTGGTGCAGAGATGCGGTCGGTGTATTCGCATAATGCGGATCTCCGAATTAGTCGTCCGGAAATCCCGTTTCGCGTTTTGCATTTTATGTATTCCATTTTTGTTAAAACACTGACATTTATGGCAATAATTATATCGTATATCGTTAAGTACAATTTGAGAAACTGTATTTTGATATTATCCTTCGATATCACCGATGCATTTGCACCGGGGGTTGCATAAAACTGCAATTTAATTAATTAACAGTAGCCATATCATACCCGATAAAATGAGCGGTTCAATGGAATGGAAATTTGTAATTTTTTGTATTATTAATTAAAGGCGATATTTTTCCAAACTTTATAATATTCAATTCTAAATTTTCTGCATATATTTGGGAAAAATGTTATTGTTTTTATGTAACTAATAGAATCGCCGACCCCAGCAAGACTTCATACATCTGAGATGTTAGCGTTAACACTGCATTTATGGGTGTTAAATCAGTTGCAATCAAATATAATAACCAAGCAGTTTTATTAATAATTCTATGAATAAAGATCAAAATATTATTCTACATTTTGGAACTGGGATATACTTTTAAAGTTCTCAATCAGCGAAGCAGAAGAAAAATTATAGAATGTTGTTGTCGAAGATATAAAAAACTTGAATGATTTTGCTATACGATTGTTAGAAGTAAATTAGACAAAGGTGCAACAGAATCTGAAATCTTCTCGCTCCACCCATCTCCCTCATTCTCTCTTTGCAAATCCTCCTCAAATTTTCTTTAAACGAAGCGACACAAAACGAAATCCCATCGATAAAAACCACGTCACCCACAAAACAAACAGCTAAAAAAATTCTCCGAATACCATACGTATAAAAATAAATACCAACACGTTTCAATCAAAACGTGTGAAAAATCTGCAGAGCGTTCAAGATCGGTCGATCGCACAACCTCCGAAAAGGCGAACGTGCAAAAAAAAAAAACAAACAAAAAATCCGCTCGCACGGTGGTCCAAATGCTAGCGGAGACCTTAACGAATCGCGTTTAAGCGAATTTACCCCCGTAAAGAGGATTATCACAGCAATTAGGGAGAATCCTCGCGCTTCGTCGCCGAGTTTAACGTTGAAATCGTGCGTTTCGGATCGCAACGCGCGAGAAAAACGACGGGGTTTTGTCGGACGTCGTTGTTGCTCCCATTTGTAGATGCACAATGCAATTAGAGAATAGAGAATTAGTTTGTAGAAGTTGGAGAGGTAAGTCCGTCGCGCGAGCGGGCGCACCTTTATGGGTTGTTTGCGCAACTTCCCCCCCTGTAACGAGGATTTCCAGGGAGCACCGGCTGGAAGAGCGACATTTCATCCGAGTGTTCCAGGAGAAAAAAAAACGAAAACATAACGCTGGAAGAGAACGAAAGGAGATAAGGATAAATTCATGGCATTTCATCGATGCCGGAGATCCCATTTTATTGCCGCACTTTGACGTTTCTCTCGCGACAGTTTTACGAAGCATTTCATATTTTTGTTACACCGAGCCGTTATTATCGGATTGAAAGTATTTTTAGGTGGTGCGGTCTTACGAGATTTCCTAGAATCAATGATTGCCGCCTCAATGACGCGCACAAATAATTCCTGGCGTAGAGAAACTCGGGATGTTCAGGGATGCTTCGATGTGAGATGATTAATAAAAATGTCTTTTTTTTTTTCGTTGAGAGAGTTGCGAATTGGAAAATTGATGGATTCTTTGATCGGACATGACGGGGAAGAATGAAAGTTGGAATTTTATTCGTCTGTCATCGTTTCGCCACCCTGTTCGGGGGTGGCTTTAATCCTTTTGCTGCGGGTGGTGGTTAATATGACTATCTGGCTATTTCTATCTTTGAGAGGGTTGTTTAAATAAACTATGTTTTGGTGTTGGTAAAAAAAGTATAGAAATACTTCTTATTTTAAATCCTCTAATAAAATTCACCTAGATTTAATTAATGTTGAACTCTATCGCAGTACAGGCATAACGATGAAATATTTCCATCTTCAAAATGAAAATTTCCCAAATTAAATATTCACCACCTGATTTACCTTCAGCAATAGCAAAAATCTGAGTGTTCATATAGTTTATTTTAGTCTATTACTTTTATTTACCGTTTGAAATAATTGCCAATTACATCCCCACAATTCCGAGATCTCTACGTCGTCCTCCATTCCTCCAGCGAGTCTCGTTCGTCGTCGTGCTATTCCCGAAGAACGAAGTACGTCCACACTAAACGAGAAACCGATCGTTAGTTCGTTATCGATATCGAACTCCTGGGTTTCTTCGGCGAAAGTCTCGCCGTTACTTCCCGGGCGATCTTTCTTTTTTCTTTTCGCCAGAAAAGAGTGCAAACGAGATAGACCGAGTTGTCGGTCAGGAAGGGCGAAAGGGCGAGAGACGGGGTGGTAAAATCCTGGAGTGATTTATACGCGGTAAGTCGGTGTCATCTAACTTTTAAATTAAGACTCCGTGCCGCCTCCGTGCACCGCTGGGTCCGCCCAATGGTTGACTATATCTACTTGCTGCTACAACTCAACCCTCTATTTAGGCCAGATCTACCAACCTGCTCACAATGTCTTGTTCTGTATCTTTTTTTAAGTATTTTTTGAAATTTTTAACACTTAGTTTTTTATTCTCTATGTTTATTAATTAGACTGCAGGCCATTAACTTCCTCCATTGCAACAACGAGAGATACTCTCTTTTTAAAATATTTATTGGAATTTTTAATTGTTTATTTTTTAAATTTCTATGTCTACTTTGTAGACTGCAAGATGTTGAGTTTCTTTATTGGAATAATGAAAGATAATCTGTAAATGGAATAAAAAGTTTTGTTATTTTGCAAAAATGTGTGAATTTGAGAATATTGGTTTGAATGTAATGATATATTTTGTTTTTAGTAATGTAAGATATTGTTTTTACTGTCATAAAACATTGTAGGGTAAGGAGTTAACTCGATAAAGTTTTTTTGCTTTAATCTCTTTTTTTTGTCGTTCAATGTAGTTAATTGATATTTTTAGATATATTGGATTAATCGTTGGTAAATCTAGTGTTTATTACGAGGCTGAGGAGAGCATGGTTTTGCAGAAAATATCACTTTTACACCAGCCAATCGCCGCGGATGCGTGACCACCCTGTCTCTGGATTTAAATACCCTTTGATTTGAGCTCAGCTTCTTTGAGTGGACGCTGTTGTTTGTGGGACGTCGTTTGCTAGAGTCTTTGTTGGAGTTATTGCGCGAAGAAAATTTATTTTTCACTCGTAGGATCGGGGATATTTTTGTATTAAAGTGTTTTTTTGCGACTGGAAGAATCCAGGTAGAAGATACTCGCGTAAATAGGGGATGATTTCGTGGCTTAAGTTATATTTGACCATAAGTAACAGTTTTAAAAATCCTTGTGAAATGTATTTTATATTTTTACTCTGACTTCTCCTGTCCATCATTGAAAATTCTGAACAAAATCACAGATATCATACTCAGTGGTGTGCATATCAATTAATTTTTTCAGACTTCTCGGCAAATCAATTTCTAACAAATTACTAAAGTTTAAAAACGTTAATTTTCTATCGAAATCACCACTTTCTTGAAACAATTAAATAGGCCATAATATCTGTGATTACTTTCAGAATTTTCTATGAAGCCAAACAGAAGAAATCGGGCTAAAAATGCAAAACAAAACTTTAACTCTCTAACTAACCCCACTGTGGAGATAGCCCAAACATACTTTGCAAACAGAATTTTTCCAAAGATCCCTATCGAATAATAAACCTCAAGATTAATTATCTTCGGAGGAAATTTTCCATACATATCCACGTACAAATCAAACATTGACGACCAATTCCACAATAAAAATCATCCCCAACAACAAACAACACCGTCTCTCGTCTCAAAGCCTCCTTAAAATTGCACTTTCACTTACGACCGGATATGACGATTACTTTATCGAACGTGCGAACACCAAAACGGAAATTCTTCCCAACATATTTGTTTTTCTCATCGTTCGTTATATCATCACGCCAATATCGTCACTCTTCGAAAGACGCGTATCGGCATACGCACGGTACACGGATAAAAGTGTCGCCAGGGGTTGTTATATAAGGGAGAAAAAGGCGACCGGTCTCTCGTGGCGATCGTATGGCCAATTTGCCAGTTTTATGATGCGTGATACTTCACCTTATTTGTAATCATATATACGACGAACGAGACAGCCCTCCTTCGTTTCTCCTCGTCGGTCCTCCTCGCGGAATTCAATCTAGAGCAACTCTCCTCGACCCAAAAAGATTATTATGGAACGACGACTTATTTATCCGCAGGAAGGGGGAGAAAAAAAAATATATATATACATCGCCATAACGATAGAAAGCCCTCGCGATTGTGGTGGTACAGGTGAACCTCCCCCGATAACACCGGAGGTTATCGATATTAAAAAAAGAAACTGTGTTAAGAGAGAAACGCGAAACGAGACCACGCTTGGTGAAAAAAGTCTCGTTTCACTTCTACCTTCTCCATTCTTCTTTTTCTCTTTTCCTCTTTTTTCTTTCGTCCCGTTTTTCAGGAGTTTCGCGTGGAAGTTTATTGGTGAGATATTGAAAGTTTTAATAATTCCGCGGCTCGGAATGGTCGGGAAAATCTGAATTAAATAGTTTCACTCGTTACCGGGTGCTTTTGATTTTAAGTCTCGTAACGAGGATAACTCAACGTCGAGTTTTACGATCGAATTTTAAGAACCGACGTATTCAATACTCTCTTTCAACCTGATAATTCACCATTGAACATGAACTATGTAGCTTTTAACACTCAGTAACAAACCGCACGTTCGTAATACCGTATCAACGATGGCTTACCTGTCCACATAGAACAGAAAGTTTCAGTAGAAGTTACATTTTCCGACCCCTCTATACTTGCATCGAACTTAGCCTTAGATCTCTACGAATGCGAATTACACCCTTGCGTGACCATTAGCAAAATAAAGTGATTTACAACAATCATAACTTTACAATTAAAGCCGTCTACGAACAATGAATTTTTTCCAGCCAAGAAAACAGAAATGATGTTCCTATCCAGTTTTCATCTAGACAGAAACTTGGATAAACGAATCGTTCATTGCGTTATTACGATTCGAATAGATTTTCGTACTCTTTTTTGAATACGTTGACTATTTGAAATTAGCAATAAGTGGACGATTGTATTTCTGTGCAATGTGTGACTTAAAGAGAGATCGGCTTTTAGGAGAAAAACCGCCGACGATGGCGGTGACTTCCAGGAGCTCGAGGGAGAAGCCCGCGGACAGAATGAATCGTCAGTTCCTCGCGGTACCTACTAATTTTCTCAAATGCAAATAAGGAAGATCGTCTTCCGCTATCTATCTATATATTATATATATATATATATGAATCGATGGTATACATATATATATATATACCTAACTATATAATATATATTATATATTATATGTATATCTCTGCGTATGCGTGTGCATGTGTGTGTACGTCATCTGCCGAACGGTCGCCGATGTCGCGCCGAAATCAGCGGAAAAATCGTTTTCACGTTGGACAAACCGAGAAAGAATGGCAATTTGCACACGTTTTTTTTTTCCACGAGAGCAAAGTTTTTCGGGATATCAACGGTCAGGTCGATTTTTTCGATTCGCCTAACGACCATGCGAAAACGAGATAACAATTGGACGCCCTGGGTGCGTCGCGACACGCGCAGTTACGCGACGTCGTCGTTGTACCGCGATATTGACGTTTCTTTCGACGATTCTCCGGTCTCATTTCTTCTTTTTTCGACGCTTCGTTTTTGACCGAGTTGCGGTAAATTTGAATTTGCGATTGGAGGTCGTTGGGAGATTAATATTCATTTTGTAGGGTTTTGAAGAGTTTTTGAATCAACGGAGGGATGAGTTTCGCAAGGGGGATGAAGCTATTGACAATATTTTGGTAGTGATGGAAAATAATTCTTTTTTTGACTTTATACTAAGATGATGAAACTATCAATATTCTAAATTAATAGATTAATATACTATGTCAATATATTTACTAACTAATTAAATTATTAAAGTCACCAGAAAATTTGCCCTCCGTAAATGAAATTTGTATTCGGAATTAATTCAATTATTTCACATCGACCGAGAAAATTTCTACGCTCAAAGGAAATTAGTAACAACAAAGTCTTAATTTAACTCACCAAGATTCCCGAAAACGATCGTTCCACCGCAACAACAATGAAAATCCATGAAGCCTATCACCAATCGTGTCAAACAGGCGCGCAGAGCGACCGGTCGGCAGACCTGTAACAGATTTTATTTGTTCTACTTTGGACGGCTACGAATCGTGCACAGGTATACTCTCTTGTTTACACCTCACCCACGCCACGTACACGTATCACGTCACCCAACTAACCCAAACTTTCCGTCGTTTTACATTCTCTTTGCTTCGATATCTACAACGAACGTGCGTCCAACGCTCACGAGAGACGCCGAGAGACCTCGGTGTCGATATCGCTCACCCCTCGCAGAAGATTCGAAAAACTTTACCATTAACTGAATGTCTCCTATATCTCGTACTTACTTTCTAACTTCGAATTGCACCCCATCACCACGTGAATCCTTGCACGCACGTCCTCTCGAGCTGTTCGTTCAATCGTTAACAATTAATAAATTATCACAATAAACAAAAAAATATCTACTCAACGACATATCAGCTCGATTAATCGTAGCGTGCAGGATTCTCTAAGTGTCATCTTCCTTACGTGTAATTGATTAAAATCCACGATTGCCGGTATGTCCATTTTGACGCTTTAAAACCGTAGTTGGAACGACGAGATTATGTATTATTACCATACCCCTAAAAAAAAAAAAATCTCGGTGGCTGTCTCACGAAAAAAGTGGCATCGCTATTGTGCACGCACACACATACGTACACACACAAACACACATCCCTGCACATCAACGTATATACTACTCTTTTTAACGGTGTTCTCGAGAGGAGACAGAAATTCGGGTCGACTTTCGTTTACGAAAACGTTTCCCGAGGGCGAGAATGCACCGATGTCTTGCCTCGTTTACGACGGATACTTTGCGCGTACACTCGGAGCACCAGAGTTTCGAGAATGAGGGAAATTGGAGAGGAGAGATGGGATATATGGGAAGAAATCGATGGGTTACGTAATTTTGCAAGGATGGGGAGAGAAGTGGGTGGGATTTTGAGAAATGTTACATCGTCGGGTTTCTTGTGGGGGATTTTTCGAACGTTGGGATGTGAGGATTTTGACGATAGGTAGGAGGAAAGATGGTGGTGATTGTGCAGTGAAGGTTGTCGCTGTTATCGATGAGATTGCGATGCGTTTTGGATGCGTTCGGGTAGTCGAGATGGTGGGGTGAAATGGGGTAAGTGATGGGTGGTTTTTGGTAAAGAGAGACTCCTTTTTGGCCGGTTTCATTGTTTGGTGGGAGTCGTGTGGCGCCGTGACGTCAGTGGCTGTCTTTGGAGAACGTGATGACACAGCTTTTGGGGGTTGTCGAGCAATTTGGAAGAAATGAAAGTTTTGCTCCATAGAAGGTTCCTTTAGTGGTTCAAATTTTCCAGATATTATTAGGAATATAATTTTTTTAATTTCAAAAGTTTTTTTATATAAAGAGACTTATATTTTTGCGTTCTTTAATTATTGAAATTTGATACAGCTCTAAGTTTGATATATAACACAAATTTTCCACGTCATTCCACACCTTCTCATCACTTTACAAATATTCTCAAAGAAACAGTTTCTACCAATCTAAATCTGCGATCTACTCGAAAAAAAACACCATAAACCGATCGCAATACCATCGATACCAATCGATGGAGTCTCTACACCAAGAAACAATCAGCAAAACCACCTCGAACCATCTCGTCTCGCAAGAAACCTCGAAAATTCCGTCGAATCTCAAATCTCGCGTTCAGTCTCGCGGAAATTCCAAGGACGAACGATGAAACTTGCAAGATTAGAGAATAGTCAAGTAGTCTTAAGGAGGTTCAACGGTTCTAGTCGTACTCGCAGCCGATTTCGAGGAAACGAAAACGTTTTTGGATCTACTGTAGGGAAGGGGTACTACCATCATACGGGCGGTCCTATGCCAATGTCCAGCGGTGGACGTAGGCACAACGGACCCCACAACGGGCACTACAACACGGGCGCAATGACCATCGAATATAACGGTCATCATCCACCGCGAGAGCCGCGAAAAGAGGAGAGCACTCTCGTCAGACGCAGCTTCCGAAGGAGTGGCGAGGAGTGGCGCGCCGACAGTAGGAGGTGCGTTTCAAAATTGCCGATATCGTGGGTCCGTTTTACCATTTACTTTTATCTCGAGTTCCTCTTTCTTTCCTCCATTCGACTCGTTTCGTTCGAGTTTTAAACCCATTTCGTCCCGGGATTGCCGGTCGGTTGGCGATTCCTATTAGATCTTTCTAATCGTGTCGCGTCGTTGGCTTTCCTCTTTAATTCCTCAATAATCGTAACAAAACTTAACGTAAACAGAAAAAAAAGTAAAAACACTAACAAAAAACATTAAAACGATAAAAAACCGTGGACTCGCCATTTGTCTGGTAAACTCGGGATCGTCCGATGAAACGGCACTTAGGAAGATCAGAATGAAAGAGGACTCTACCAATAGACAGGATAGATTAACAGTAGGACATGAGCAATCGGCACGTAAAACACATGAGACACGTATAGACATACACGTACACTTATTGACACTTTACAAACGCAAACACATCGTCCTCGTATCTCTGTGTATGTGGCGTGTCCATCAGGTTCACGGAGAGGAGGGGGAAAAAGACAGTGCGATTTGACGGTGGGACCAATGTCGGCGGCCCTCAGGAGGATTGGTCTTGGGAGGCCGATCGGCAAGGTAGCCAAGACAGCGCGACCAAAGACTCCGGAATAGACACCTCTAGCACCTTCACGAGCAGTGAAGACAGCAACAGGGGCGACCTGCCCAAGGTACGCCGGGGGCCCGTTAAAAAAACAATAACGACGAGTAGTCATCACGATATAAAATGAAAAGAAAAGAGATCGCGATTTGGCGCGATTAGAATTTCAAGAGAAACCGATAATTGTCGTGGGTTTATCGCGCATTGTCGGCTCGATTGCTCTCTTTCTATCTGTTTGACGAGCGCGACAACGGTGTGTATTCTTCGTCGTGGACCCCGGTAAAGTGAGAAAAACTTTTTTTCTCACCGGTGGAAAAAGGGGTCTCTGTCTGACTGTCCGTCCGTCTGTCTGTCCGTCTCTCTGTCGCGTATCGTCGTTGATGTCAAAGCGACGCACGATTTATTGGAATGTAATCGTTTTATGCAGCGCGCCGCCAATTTTCCGCGCGATTCGCGCCAGATATTTGTCGTCCAAAGTGGAATTACGGTGTTTTCTTTTTTTTTTGTTCATTGCTCTTCCTCGTTCCTTGCTTTGCGTTAGCTTTAGTGAAGAGAGAATTAGAGCCGAAGACTATTCGTCGACGGAATTAGTGCCTGTTTTCGATTTCAGTGATGCTATTAGAAAGTAGAGGTTATTTTTTAGCACCGTTGGGTATCTTTTATTTATTCTTTTTTCATTTCATCTTTAAACCTGACCAGTCGCACGCGCAAGTCGAAGTTTCAGGGAGAAAAAATCCTTCCGCTTTTTCAGGCTTCGTCCGAAAGTTAACCCCAGAATTTCGAGTTTTTCTTTCTACTCGTTTTTCTAGTTATTTTGCATTTTAATATTTTATCTTTCTATCCGTTTCTCTTCTTTCGACATCTCTTTTTCTTTTGTAAATATTAATTCTGCGATTAGGAAATTTCTTTTGCTCGATTTATCTCCCCAAAACTTCGAGCTTGGAAGGCCATCGTGCTTGAATCCATCCTTTTTGTTTCGACCTATCGACACACTTTTTTTCTTCTAATTTTTTGTTTGTTTTTTGTTTTTATTATTACTTTATCTTCATGCTCTTCATAAGCCCGTTCTCGCCGGTGTTTCGAGTACTTTGAATCATAGCCGATGAAGTCGTCGAGCCACTTTCGATAGGATTTGTGAAATGGCACCTCGAAGAACACCATGGGAATGCGAGTTGTTGGCAAATTGATTATCGCACCTGCGCATGCAGCGGGCCGTTCATCGTTAATGAGATTTTAGTGATCGAAAAACAAGGTTGGAGAGTTTAGAGCAAGATCGTTGATTTCGAGGCGTTTTTCTAACTCGTCTTCGTTCTTTCGAAAATATTCAGCCACTGTTTTTATTCAGTTTCTGGGAGATCTGATTCGACATCAGTGGCTCTTGTTTTATCAAGCTTATTCATCTTGTCATTTGTCACGGTTATTTGTTTTCATCTTCGATTCATCCGCACTGGATTCGTCGAGATTCCGAAGGAGTGGTTTTTGGTAGATTTTTCAGAATTTTTTGGGAATTTAGTAAATAGGGAGACGCTCTTTTTTGAAATGTCTCACATTAGAGGTTTCTCGGTGTGATTCTGCAACACTGCCAGTCCTCATTCCCCACGATGCAGTTCAAATTGAAATAAAATAGCGGAGAACTTGTAGGAGCGCTTCAAGCTTAGAAGATTTACTGGAAAATTAATTCTTGCAACGATATTAATTAAAAATTTGATACGATCCACAAAAATATCTTAATACTAGATTTACGACTGCTAAATTTACTTTAAAGAACGGTAGATCAAGCGTCAAAAACTACGATCAGTTAAGTAATATCTGTAATACAATATAGGGGTGAAAAATCTACTTCACTCTTTCTCTATAAATTTAAAATACATTTTTAAATATTAGAAATCCGTCAACTTGCCGGTTGCCGTAAATCTAGTGTTAATATCTATTCAAAACATTCATTACTCTATTCAAAACTCCTATTATTATCGTCCAACCCTTCATAAATCCACCAAAACATCAAAATAAAAATCGCAACCCTTATATAAATCACATTCTCTCAAAACATACACCATTTGATTCACCACCATTGAAAAAATCTCATTATCGTCGATTCTGCATCAACCAAAAGAGTTGATTAGTAAAAAAAACTTCCCCATGAAGTCCACAAATAGGGATCGTCAAAAGAAACCACGGGTCACCGTCAAATCCACGTGTATCGTCGATCGAACATCACATAGAGGAAAATCGGTTGAAAATCGAGCTCGACATGACATCATTGTCTCTCATTGTTCCGTGGCGCGGCTACTTTCCATTCGGATGCTAGTTTTCCGATAGTTCCTCCCGCGGGCGCATTTGTCAATTTGCCGACCTCGAACGGCCGATGGGCAACGACAGTTCGATTATCCGTTATCGTTATTATACGACCCCGTGTAAATCGGCCTCGAATTTCACCTTCCCACGTCCACCAATGTCCTCGTACAGTTCCTGTCTGTTTTTTCTCCTTTTTTTTTTATTCGTCTTGTCCTCTTTCACCATCGAGTTCAGTCGAATGGAACGACCGATTATTCGCGTGCTATAACTGCGAAGGAGGACAGATCGTGACCTTGATCCTGTTATCGGATTAATCGTTCGTTTCTGACATACCTTTGGAAGATTGAGAGTTTAATAGGAATTGCTGTTTTGACTTGTGGTTTTAGACTAGAATGAATTTTAAGCGGAACAGCCATTTTTGTCTGTCAAGGATTTCTGAAGAGTGTCATATCTTATTCCACTTGATAGATCTGAAAATGGTATTTCAATTGATAAGGAATACTGATTGTGAGGAAAGTTGTGTTTTTATTGAATATTTTAACACTTTACTGACTGTAAGCCTATTAACACTTTACCGACCGGTCCTTTTTAACACTAGATTTACCAAAGCCAGTCAAAATGACTGGTACACAGTTTTTTCGAAAAATTCTACGGGTTTATGAGAGGGCCGTAGAATAAATATTCTTTGTCCATCGTATAAAACATAAATTACCGAATCTATCATCTTTTCCACGTCTTAATTTTCTTTGCTTTAAGGTACATATTTAACATATTTAAATATAATAGATTTCACGCTGGTAAATCTAGTGTTAACATTCTACCCACTTCTGATCGGTCACTTGCACGCAAATATTTTCCTGATACTGATATCTCTTCGAAAATTGCAAAGTTTCTTCACTGAGTCCTTGACACAGTTAATAACAATGAAAAATAATAATTTATTAATTGCCGTAGCGACCAATTAATAAGTTAAAAGCCCAAAAGTGTTGGGCCTGAAAAGTCGATTAATCGACTACCGGTCGGTAAAGTGTTAATAGGCTTTTCGGACCCAACGTCTTGGATCTTTTAACTATTAATTGGTCGCTACGGCAATTAATAAATTATTATTTATCACTGAGGTTACCTGTGTTAAGGACTCAGCGACGAGAAGTTGTAATTTTCGAATAGATATGTGTAGGATCGTGAAAAAGAAAGGGAGGCGCGCGGAAACCCATCCAAGGGAGGAACTCGGTCTGAGTAGCTTAACGTCGACGATCGCCTGGGTCCGCGCGGAACCACTGCGCCAGCGACCTCTTCCTTCTTTATAGAGTTCTTTATAGTATCAAGAAAGTATTTGTGACCAAGTGGTCGGTCAGAAGGTGGTAGGATGTTAAAAAAATACCGGTCGCTAAAGTGTTAAGAATTTGAGAAATTTTGAAGGACTCTCTTGGAATTAGAGGATTTTTCTTCCTTCGAGGGGTATTATTTAGAAAATCTTTCTTTTAGGTTGACGTTGTAAGTTGAGATTGATAGTTGATTTCGAAAGGAATTACGATTGAGCGGAAACGAATGATTTATCCCAGGATTTTCCCATCTGTCGACGTTTATTTCGAGTACGGATCATCGTTCGATAACGAAGGAAGATAGGAAGATAGAAACTCAGGGCCGTGCTCCAATTATGCGAAGCAAATAAGCAAGATTAAATTCGCCGTGGAAACGGACGGCAATCCTGCAATTTATCCAACGAAGGATCGCCTTTTGTACTTCTCGAAGCGAATCAAGATCGAGTCGTTCGCTCCCGATTAAACCTAATTTTCCTCGTATCTATCTGAAATTCGCGATATTGCAGCGAGCATAACGAACATAATAACAGCGCAAATATTCGTCCTCGATAAAGCAAGAGCATTGAGATACTTGAAATCGGCCGTTCTCAATTTTTTTTTCAACGATGTCTTCTTTTTAATCTTGTTGTAATACACGGTACAGTATTCCGCTTCTCTTTCTAGAGTTTCCTTTTGTACGATTTTCATCTACTGCACCCTTGGAATATTCTGGGGCTCTCAGAGCTAAAAGTTCAGGCTTTGAATGGTTCTGAAGCATTGAAATGAAGCATATAAACAAGGAAAATAAAAAAGAAAACACAATTTTACTGCATTTTTAACCCATTGACACTTACTTGTTGCGCCATTTTCATCCGCGACCTCCTTGGAACTTTCTGAGACCATCAAAGGGATGATACTGTCTGTCACTTGGAAATCGTAAATATAAATTATTTTAAAACATCTCCGTAAAGTGAAGCAAGCTTCTACAATTGAAGAAAATAAACGGATAGTTTTTTGCTGCAATTTGCAGTCTTCTGGAAATACTTTGAGGCCCTCAGACAAACCGTAAGTTCCTTAGTTGAGAATCCTGATTCTAAATTACTTCAAAAAGTCTCTATGAAATATGGTGCAGCCATACAACCATCGAAAATGAAAAGAAACAATTCTACTGCACTCTGAGTCAGTAAATAATATTTTCTTTTAATGTGATTTTCATCAGCAGCTCGCTTAGAATATTCTGAGGCCATCAAAGGGATGATACAGTCTTTCACATGAAAATCGCAAATTTAAATTATTTCAAAACATCCCCACGAAGTGTAGTGAATTTCCATAATTAATGAAAATGAACGGATAGTGTTCTGTTGTAATTTGAAACTATATACATATAGCTTTTCCTGTTTACGAGATTATCATTTGCAGCCTCGTGGGAATACTTTGAGACACTCAGTGGAATCAAAGATCCCTAAATTGAGAATTTTAACCCCAAATTACTTCAAAACGTCTCCATTAAGTAGAGTGTAGTTGTACAACCATAGAAAATGAAAGGAGATAATTCTACTGTACTCTGAGTCAGTAAATAATATTTTCTTTTAATGTGATTTTCATCAGCAGCTCCCTTGGAATATTCTGAGACCATCAGAGGGAAACCATACATTCTTTCAGTTACAAATCGCAACTTTAAATCACTCCAAAACATTTTGATGAAGTACAACACGCACATGTAATCGTGAGAAATTAAGGGACGCAATTTTTGGCCACGTCTCGTTTCACCGACGTTTCCGTAAATTCCCCTGTCGAGCCGAGCGGCAAATAAACGTCATTTAATTAATCGACGTTGTAATTTCCGGTTTTAAACGCGACGATCTTTGTCTCCTCTTTCGAGACCTTCATTCTAGTATCAAATGTATTTACCGTTTCCATCTGTTTTCGATTCTACCGTGAATGCAATCTACCGGCGTAGATTTCTCCACGGTTCTAACGATGACTGATCGAACACAATTGTAATAATTAATCGGAATTAAAGGTATTCAAGTGACTCTTTCAATGATACCGAGATTGTTCCTCGACTGCGCCTCAACCGATAATTCAGAAGGAATCTGATGCGATTTCAGGAGCCACCACCGATCCGAAACCTCCAATTAAGAAAGCCGATAGGAATTCCAGCTCTCTTCCTTCATGTTTACCACCCTTCCGTTTCCTTCTCCTTGATTTCTCTATTTCACTCTCCGTTTGTCTGTCTAGTCTTCTTCTTCTTACGTTCTCAATCTTTCTGTCGATATATCTACTGTACGGCAAATGAAATATGGCTAGGGACCAGAAGATCGCCACGGTTTGAATCACCATCCGCCATTTCGTTTTTGGAATGCCCAACCCAAATTTATTAAAACAAACACTCCAGGTAATCGTTTCATTTGAGACGCTCGTTTTAAGAATTCCAAAGACGTAATGGCAGGAATAGGCGATTGAAACCGAAAGACTCCGCCGTCCCCTAGCCATCTTTCAGTTGTCGAACTATACCTATCCACCTTTCAACCGACTTGTCTAATTATCTACTTATCTGTTTGTTTATCTATCTACCTAGCTAGCCACTCATTTATTTATCTACATGTCTACCAATCTATCCATCTGCCTATTGATCTATTAGTCTATCAATCTGCCTATCGATGTATCTATCTATCTACCTGCCTGTTTATCTTTCTCTTTCATTCGTTATCCTTCCATCCATCACTATCCTCATCTCTACATCGCTCTCTTTCCATTTCTCCATCTCTTCCAGTCTTTCGTCTTCTCTTTATCCAACTCCTCCATGCTTCGGTCTCAGTCTCGAAAGAGAAGCGTACCTGTTTCATAATTAATCGAATTGGAGCACGGCCAAAGGATATCCGAAGCAACGGGTCTCGACGACCTCGTTAGCTCCTCTCGTCGATAGGTTCCGCGATGTCTTTTGACGATTCCTCGGCCTCACCGTCGCCCGAGGATCCTCATAGTCGCGGAAAACGCGAAATTGATATAATTGCCTCGACTTAATTGCAAAACACGCGATGCCTATTCTCATTCGAGTCGGTCGCGTGCGCTTGAAATTTATTCCTCTATGTTTTACGGCATTATGCAAACGAAACGAGTATCATTGTTTTACAAAGGAATAAGTGTATACAGGCTCCTTCACAAGTGAATCATGCATATCTTTTTTATTCCTGAAAAAAAAACCTGGCATCGTGAACGATCAGTTTATTACTTGGTACCATCGATTCTTTTCACTTACGAAAGGGTTAAGAGATTTTACAAATGTATCGACCTATTTTTCGACAATCTCTAACAATCTCTCAGATTCTTTAGAGAAATCTTCCTGTCAAACGTAGCAATTACCGTCGATCTATCTTAACCTCATTAGGAAACTATCCTTAATCCCATTTCATCCCTTAAAAGGACAACCAAAAGATCATTACTTCGCAAGAGGCAAACTTTTCATTCCACTTGCCAAATTCGTTAATTAAAATCTCCGAACATTGTAAAAGACGCGCATTTACTCACAATCCGACTCATTTACATCCACCATAAAATCTCACTTGCATCATCATACGATAACATGACGTTTTCATCCCCCATAGATTCGCGGTCGATCATAAAATCGTCGTTAAAATAGGTAATAATCTAGATACACATCTCAGAATGCAAAAGATCCTTACGTGAAATAGAAACGTGATATTGGTAATATCGACGTCGATATAAATATTTAGGACCGAATGATTTCGCAAGGTCAAAAGAATGAGGCGACCCCTCTCCCTAAAGTAGATCCACCTGACGAATCGAATCGCTCTTTCGACGGAGAAACTTCACTTTCAGAGGATATCTTATAACGCAATCCGATTCTAATCACGCAGCTGCTTGCATGCATCTGAAATTCTGCCTGAAACTACGAAGATCTCGAACCTCGGACGTTCGGAGGGACTGGTTGTACATAGATACATTTAATACATACGTATGTTTTGCTCGTTAAGCATGTGTCGCATGGTTTCGATGAATGTTCGTGCTCGTTTAGACGTTCGATGTTAACCACCAAACCTAGATATTTGCTTCTTCCTTTGTCAAGCCTGATTATGTCGTTCTTATCGTACGTTTCTACCGCTGTTCGACATTTTTCTATGGACATCTGCGATGATTTCATCGATGGAGAATACGGTGGGGTGTCTTTCTCCTGAAATTTTTATAATATCGTGTTATTTTTTTTTGGAGGGTTAAAAGCGAGGGATAGTCATATTGTCTGGACTTTTGGTGCGTTGAGATCTTAACACTAGAACTACCAAGCAAGTCGAAATGACTGGTTTCTTATTTTTTCTAAAAGTTTCTCAAATTGATAGGAGAGCAATAGAGGAGATATTCGACATCAGTCTTATGAAATGTTAATTACTTTTTTAACTATCTTTTCCATCGTTTGATTCTTCCTTTTCTAAAGTATTTATTTAAATATATATATATTAAATTGAATGCTAGTAGTTCTAGTGTTAATATATTAGTTTATTATAAACTTGGAAGAGTCTTTTTTGTGATAATTATGTTGTATTGAAATTACAATTTTTATTTTGAAAGTTTAATGACAGTATTTTGTTAGGTTGAAAGTGTCTTTTGCAGTTTCATTTTTTATTCAGTCTACAAAGGAATTATTTATATGATATAATGTACAGTTTGCGGTGAAATTAATTACCATGTGTAATTTGCAAAAGTACTTACTGCTTTAGGGGTTGTGCAAACTGTGAAGATAATTATTTTGAAATTGATTTATGAAAAAATGTTGTGAATAACGATTACTTGGTTTCTGATTAGAAAGTTTGAAATTTTATTGGTACCCAAGAGATAGTAATTTTTATACGGTTGGAAGATAAATTTATAAGTGACTTTCAACGCGTAAATGTAGGTAAAATTAAACAAAACGTAGCACCGAAGAGCACATATTTATCGACGTTGTTTATTCGCATCTCCAACATGTTGCTCGAATAAATTTCAGGAAACATTATGTGCTATTTGTAAACAAAAACGTGCACCTTGCACTTCGAAGTTTGAAAATGGCAAATACATCTTGATATTAATGATCCGTGAACACTTTCTCGCGAGCATAACATGTTTTCCATCATTTCACATTATTCCGAGTTGCAGTGTGAGTAAATTAAAAATAAAATCTGCCATTAAAGAAGAAAAGTTCAAGCTGACATTATATCAACGTAACTTCATTCGTATGCCATTCATTTCCCATGAAACCAAGGGAGTTGAGTTTCACAATATTTTTTCTACATCGAGCAAAGTATAATCTATTTTAATTTTATTTCCCTCCTTTAGTATCTTGAATCAATTTATTTTCATTCTCTTCCTAACGATCTCATCACCTGAGTCAAATTGTCGCATTCACTCAAAGAATTTTGTAATTCTACTAATTCTAAATAAAAGAAATAATTCTAAATAAGAAAAAAAGAAATTACGTACTCGTTGGAGAAATCATCGAGTAAAATTTTGCCAATTAAGAACTTCGTCAGCAACCGTATCCTCTTCTCGATGAAGCGTCGCATCACCGGGGAAATGTCGAAGCAGATTGCAACACTTCTCAGCTTTCGTTGTCGGCATAACGACTTCAGCTTTTTGGTAATAAACTCTCTGCGTAGTTTTGATGGCATGCATTTTACCGTGGCGGAGAAATGCGTTGCGGTTAGACGGAAAATTCGTCTCCACGTGCAAAGTGCAATCATGGGAATGCAATCCGAGGGAAACCGCAATATATTTCTTCCGCGTTTTTCACCCATAAACGACTTCCGGCGAATTTCTGTAGCGATTAGTTCTGCTACGAATGAAAATTGGAAGTTGATGATTATTTTTCAACAAATTCAATGTAATATCTTCCAAATATTTTTGATAGGTTGATTCAAAAATCTATAAATAAAGTTTTGTACATAATATTCATCAAATCAATCCTTAAGCAGATCAATGTTATATTTGTCTATTAACTAATTTATAAATAAATATCATAAATATTGATATAGAATTCATAAGATAAGATGAGATTATGATGATATTCCACAAAATTCGTCAATTTCCAAATTTCAAACGCCAGCACGATGTTCATCTCACAAAAACGCAACGGTATCAGAACGAAAGAAAACAAAAGAGCATTCTCCGCGCTTCGTAGCATCCGTTATCCTGGCAAGTGAGCAGAGACGGTCAGAAGATCATTAGCCACATGGTTTTGCGAAAGCAACTCGGTTCCGGAAGCAGTAGTAGTATATTCGGGCTGAAAGTCGTCGGAGGGAAGCTCTTGGAGGATGGTTCTATGGGTGCCCTCATCGAGAAAGTCAAGGAGGGTAGCACCGCGGACATAGAAGGTCAACTGAAACCCGGTAAGAGGATAAATTTCAACCGAGCGTGTTACAAGCGGTCAAAATTCTCAAATTTTTTGTATCCTTCCTTGCAAAATCTCATATTTATTCCTGCTGACTCGTCCATTTTTTGAACAATGTTTCTTTTTTATAATTGAGAAATAAATATCTACTTGATTTCGCTTGGCGCTTTGGTCATTTTATCAGCTGAGTTGAGACGATTGTTAAACCGATCAGAAAAATCAGTATTTTATAGCAATGATGTGCAAAGTTGAACCCCTTAGTCTACAACAACGTGTACCACTCGTGGTGCGGAAAATGGAATAGGAAATTTTGAAATCTTTAACACGTTGCCGCAAATGACGGCTATAGCAGTCCTGCACATTTTTGTACTAATGTATTTATTTGTTAATTACTCAGTAATACACCGAAAAAAAGATGTAACATTACAGATAACATATCAATTGTTCTTTTTGTGCGATTTTTCATGCTTTAAAGGTTCGAAATATTTTCGTGTGTGTTTCTGAGCACTTTCGTCAAATTAAAAGTGTGCGGCAACGGGTTAAAAAAAACGGTCTAATTATTTCTATACTATTAATGTTACATTCATTATAGAAAATATCAGAAATCAGTGAGAACTTTTGATTTCAGGAATTAATTTTACACTGAGTTAGAAAAGAAATCGTAGGCCAAAGGGTTAATTAAAACGATGTATACTTTTTCAAAGGTGTAGAAGTGTTATTCGTGGAAATCCAAGGTTGATCTCAGTTCAAGATAATTAGACTTCTGGTCCACGACCAGTTCATAGCTGCCAGTACATTTTTTAACAATCTATATTACTTATTATACAAATTCTCATCAACAAAGCTACCAATACCAAACGCCAAGTGACCGCCAATTACTTCATCCATCTCAAAAAAGTCTGCTCAAAATGATCTCCCCTAGTTTTGCGCTACATCCGCAACCCTTCATCAACCTCATTTTATCCCTTCCCCTTCCACTAACCCTTCCACGAGAAATTCCCTCTCGAAGCAAACAAACTCATCGGCAAACACGCTCGGAACACGTCCGCGCGTTCTCCTGGTACCCGAGGCGATCGGTCGGAACTCGATCGGGCACTCGACGATTTCAGGTGACGAGGTGATCAAGTGGAACGGAAGGTCCCTTCAGGGCAAGAGCTTCCGCGAAGTTTACAACATCATCGCCGAATCGAGGCAGGAGCCGCAGGTGGAGCTGGTAGTTTCGCGGAACTTGTCCTCGTCGACGTCGATGCCACCGGCGTCGATGCAACCCCCAGGGCCGACGGCACCGATGCCAATGGCGACACGAAGGATGGCCGGCCAGAGTCAATGGAGGCAGAAGCACGAAGGGGTTCCTGGTCCTCAGCAACCCCATCATAAAGGTGACTATTCCTATCCTATTTTCGCTCGTTTTATTCCACCCTGAATAAATCGAGGACTATCTTGTCTTCTCTATTCTTTTCTTACTATCTCGAATTTTGCCTCCGCCCCCCCTTGTCCCCTGATATTTCGTCTGGTAGTGGTACTGTACATGTTGCCGCAGAGATTAAAGTTAGCGAGAGCCCGGTATCCGTGCGATACGCGCGTTTAGAGGAGTCGGTAGATGTAGAGGACATTGAAGAGACGGGATTTTTTATCCGACGAAACGTGATAGTCTGTATAGAAGTTTTGTCGTAGGACACGCTACGATCGTTTTTTAGCTGACAGAATTCGTCAGAGAGGCTGTACTGTGTATTGTTTTTTCTTTTGTTTGATGAACGAGTAATTACAATGTATTTTTCATTTGATATTACAATCGATGATATCGCCGTGGACGTAGTGTTACGTAGTGTAGAGAGAACACTCTTAGAACAGACTTAAACGAAGGACAGATCGATGAATGTTCACCTCGTAAGTAATAACAGAATCGGAGGTAACTAGGTGCGATTACAAGTGCACCGTTTCGATTATCGTGTTACGCGTACCTCGATGACTCTGGAACGGCTATCGGGATGCCATTTGAATGATCCATCCTGAAAGCTCTTAGGTGTACGTTATCCACATTATACTTAAGTATTCTAAAGCTCATCGACAAGAAACCCAACATTTTCACAGATTATATGATTTTTCGTATTCCAGGTCTTAAGAAATGTATACTATGGGGTAGGCAAGAAATTTTACTTCTTAAATGATTATCAATTATATTAATCAATGTTGCCCTCTATCCGTGTATTATAAATGTCGATTCACTGATCACGACCTTACCCGATTCTTTGCATCGTGAGATAATCCCTGATATCACGATTGTATAATTGCAAAAATACCGACACTTTGCGTGCAAAATCGATGCCCAACGATTCGACGATTACTCCGCTTTGTGTATACGATCGATGTTTTAACGTAGAAAGTAGACGTAGTAACGCCAGTGCACCCCTCCAGTTCCAACCCCACGCTAAGCCACCACCTCCCCCTCTTCTGTAACAATAGTTTTATGGGAGCAACAACTTTTAACTGTGCGTACATTACATTTACTGCTAATGTTTATTATACACGCCTGTGTCTTTTCGTATCTCGTATGTCGTCGGCCACGATGGGACGAGCAGACTCTTGCGAATTTCACTCACCCCCTTTTCTCCTCTGCCGTAATTGTAACGCGCCCCGTAAAAATAATTCCCTCATCGCCATACGTCGTTGTGATACGTTTAAACGACGACGTTTCTACGTCATGATCTTGTGTGCGTGTGTGTGTCTTTTGTTTTAGATTAATTAGGAGTAATTATGAGCCTTGTATCGGGCAGTTTTTAAGGGACGAAAACGCTGTTCGTGTATGGAGTGCGTTTTCGGTAATCTTGAAGAACATGATTAATGGTTATGATTAGTTGTATTTTTAATGGAGATAATTTCGTGTAAAGTAAGAATTTTTACGACGTTGTAGAAGCTGATTTTATTTTTTTTTACTGTGACTAATCTTGAAGGGTGCAAAGACGGAGGTCTTTGGAGTTTACACTGGGAGAAACAGTGGTATTTTTGTGGGTTTACACTGTTTTATATAGGGGTTGCATTCGATGCAGTGGTTTTGTTATTTTTTCTGGTTATTGGTTTAGGGTAAAATTGTGAAGGGTAATTTTTAATACTAATTTGACCTCATTGGTATTAGGAAAGTTAAACAAATTGGATTTTGGATACAATTATTGTTCGCTGTTAGTAATTATTATTGTTAATGCGGTCGGTACAATTTTATAGCGAAAACTCTGACATATTTGTTTCGATGAATAATAATAATTAAAAATTGCTGTTTATTTCAATTCTCAGCAATGCACATTCTCAAAGATCGCAAATATAGGACAACCACTAACAATAAGAAAATAATTTCAAGTCGCCAAAGATTCGTCAACGTTATGAACCACTGATTGAATGCAACCCCACCACAAAGAGGGTTTTCACCCTCCCTAATCTACGTTTTACCTTCAATGCATCTGCAGGGACGTGTTCTTTTGACTTAACGCATCCCTCGGGCACCCCTGCACGAAACTATCTTGTCACACACTCCAAGGAATGTCTGTACCCGTAAAACAGTTTGAAAATACCTACAAAATGGTCATAAAGTTTACCTAAATCTCACAGTGAATTGATAATCAACGAAATAACATTCCAGAAATCCATTATTATACTGAAAATTGTCCAACGATAAAGTCTCAAAAGCTACATCAAATCACTGTGCCTTAAACCAGATTTCACAGAGTTTATCAGAAACCCTCATTGTCCTCCTGCTCCAAACGCGAATTTGAGGCTTGAAAGACTTCACCATCGAACCCCTGGATTTGTCAGCTGTACGGTTCATGTTCCCAGTGTCCTTTGTTTGTAAAATCCAGTTGAGTCAGTCAACCGTTGTTTTTCTTTCATTTTTCTCTACTTCATACAAACCGCTAACGGATCTAGGTGCGAAGAATCTCTAAAGCATAGTCCGTGCTGAACGATCCACTTGCAGAGTTATACGACGCGAGGCGCGAGAAACCTTCGGTTTTAGTGACCTCGCCTGGATCGCCGGATCTTCACACTCAAGGACGTGGCAAATACATCAGACATCCATCCGGTAATACGAATGTCGGAGGTAGCCTTCAGGTGAAGCTAGGTTTCGATCCTATGGCGCTCCAGTTGATCGTCACTTTGGTCTGTGCGGCGGGACTTACATCTAGGAGCAACGGACAGCCCAGGAACCCTTACGCTAAGATCCTTCTGCTTCCGGATAAAAGGTGAGTGATAAGGTGATCAAGTCTTGATTAACACGTTGAGCGCTCTTAGAAATCGGCATTACTCTTTTAGACCCCGTTTTTAGGAAAGGTATCTTTCTGTTTGTTTTAGAAAGTACATTAATTTTTTATAAAATATTGTATTTGTTAGTTGAAATCATTAATTATGGGACGGTCAGGCGCGACTGCGTAGCCTAGGTAAAAAAAGTAATCGTTGATTTTTACTGATCAGCGTGAACATGAAGGAAAAATCAACGACCGGTCCCTAGGGACCGGTGTGGCGCTTGATGTGTTAATTAATATCATTTATTATGAGAGGTTAAAGTTCAAGTAGTGTACGTAAATGTAATTTCAAGAATGTGGGATGCGATGTTTAAAAGGATTACAAGAGAAACGATTCTCGATGGGAAAGATGGCTCGGTGGATTAGCCCTAGCTCTCGTAATGCAGAGAGCGAGAGTTCGAATCCGGTATGCGAATTTTCACGGAGTAGAGTTTTTTTCATCGGTTTCCTACTTTGGAATTGCTGTAAGAAAACTCTGAGCAAAGCAAAAACAATTCTGTTTAAATAAAAAAGTAACCTTTGAACTTTCTGCGATTTAAAACGAATATATATATAGACTGCGAGTGGGTTGAAATCTCAGCAAAAATATGATAAATAGCTCAAAGTCTCTTAGGCTATCGGGGGATGATGGGGAGATGCCCTTTAGGGGTTCGTGTAACATTCCTGGCTCTGAATTTCGAAAAAAGGGTTTCGATACAAAATTGGGTTTGAGTTTCACTGAGCCTGAAAAAATGTTGGTTCAAAATGGAAATCCAATGAAAAGGACGAAAGTAATGAAGATAACAAAAATCTACTCAGCTGTTAAACAAAGTTTGTGCCCTCCCAACTGTGATAACAAGCCGACCAATAACAAGTAAAGTGAATTTGACCGTATTCATAAATTTCCCAGTTACCAAAAATAGCTAAAAATGCCAAAAGTGAATATCTCGCTTAACTGGCGACTATTCAAAATTTCTCAATGCCCCTGAAACGCATGTTTGTTCAATTTTCAAGGCGACCACATATGTATATAGATTTATCATCCCCGCATAATGAGTGCAGTTCTGTTGCACTTTCTCCCACCGCTTGCTTTATAGGTCGCAACTTTATCCCAAGAACCGAAAAGTCGAGTCGTTTTTCTATTCCAATAGAAAATTCGGATTTTCTCCGTAAATTGGAAGCGAGCCCGATATCAAAAGAGCGCTGCATCAAACTCGACGATCCAGAAACACATAAAACTACGCGAAACCGTCTTCTTACTCGTACGCGTTTGCTTATGCGCTCGAAGATATCGAAAAGTCGCAAGAACGTTGTCGTGTTCCAAGATGAATCATTTCCTGATGCCGTTCGTTGCGTGCCAAAAAGAATCGCCTCGAATTTGGCTACGTTGCCAGCGATTTTAACGTCTAACTGCGCCGCGAACTTTTTTTCCTTTATCGTTATCGCTTTACGCCATACTCTATTAAAAACGTCGATCGTGCAGTCACACTTGTATATCACGAAATGTTTCTTATCGTTCTCTCGAGTGTTTGTTTGACGCATAATCGTTATGGGGAACTGTATCGATGCAGCGAGAAATCGAAACAACGCACCAAGACACTGGCAAACACGAACGATCCGAAGTGGAACCAAACGTTCGTTTATAAGGGCATCAGAACATCGGAACTGAGGAAAAGAGCGTTGGAAATTTCGGTCTGGGACTACGGCAGGCACGATACCAACGATTTTCTTGGAGAAGTCGTCTTGGAGCTCGCGGTGGCTCATTTGGACGAGGAACCGGAGTGGTACATGCTGACTGCTCATGGGGAACATCGGCACATGGGGTTGGTATCATATTTCAAATATAATATTGGAAATGTAGAAAGTATTGGTAGTAAGTAATAACTAGGAAATGAACGTGAAACATTTTAAAAGTGCGTTCATAATATTACCGCTTTTACCCTTAATTTCCATCCCCCTACACTGTCTTAATCTTCATCCGTTCTTTGAAAAAATTCACATCAAAGTTCTTAAAGTATTATTTAACTCTTAGTCAAGTTACAATTTTTAAAAACAAGATATTTTATATTCATTGTGTCCAACTGGTCTCGATCTGGCTCAAATTAAGTTTCGATTTCGACAAAGAAAGAACCCAGGGACGGCTGAAGGTTAAAGTGTCATTGAAATGGAGAATTTTATATTTCCAAGTAGTATTTCGAAATTTTATCATGACTTCCACGCATAAACGATCCCTATTGCACGATATAAGCGAGAGGGAAATATGTAAGCGAAAATTACCCTTAAACCTCCGATCGTAAAAGTCATGGAGTACGTTGAACACGGGAAGAGAGAATCGTGCGCAGGGGTAGTATAAAGCATAATTTGGATGTTGTACAGGCATTATCAGGAGCCCGATAACGTGGTGATAACCACGGTGGATTGTCACCTCAGCCCACCGTCGACGACATCGCGATTAAGCGACTCCGACACTTCGGAGTGCGATATCATGGACTACGACGTCTCTAGAGACCAAAGGAGAACAGCTGACGGTGCCAGTATAAGCAGCATCGGCAGTTCCTCCAGGTAAGAGTGCCTTTCTATACTTCGGGCTTTAAGCCTTCACGTGAACGTGTATTCGGGAGAAGAGCCGTGCTAGTTTCACGGCGAACGTCCAAACGAAATTACTCGTGACGCGGCAAGAACGTTGCTCTAAGATAGAAATTCTATCGGATCTTCTTTTTACGTCGAACCAAATTGACCAAACGGATTCGACGTCGCGTGGTTACGGCGCAAGTATATTAGGTTGGAGTATTTTCTATATTTGGGAGACAAATATCACGAATTCTCACTGTTAACGAAATTCTTAGCTTTTGACATTACCACAACTAAAAATTACACTTCCATTAAAAAAGTACCATTAACACTAGAAGTACCGAATCAAAGTGGTTCCTCATATTTTACAAAAATTCTACAACTTTACAGGGAAGCTATAGAAAACATATTTTTTGTCCATCTTATGAAATGTAAATTATTGAATTAATCATGTCTTTCACTTTTTGATTCTTGTTTTTCTAAAATGCTTATTCAATTTATTTCAATATAATAGGTTTAACACCGGTAGTTCTAGTGTTAAAGAATATACTCTCGGCGGTTCGGAGATCACCTGAAACAATTGTTCCAAGGTGAAGTAAACATAGAAATTAAAATGGAAAAATATCAAAACAAAAAAGAAGAATATACTTTTTAATATCAATGCAAAAATTCTATCTCATAGTACCCAAAAAGACCTGAAATTTGCCTAAATTCGACAAACGAAGGATTTGCCACCACCGTCGAAGCTATGTCCTGGATCCTCGACAGAAGTGCGAGCATATGAAGTTAGGAATTAATGACACTCGATCGTGCATTGTACAAATGTCCACGGACAATTAGAATTGTATTACTAATCCTTCAGCGTTGCTATTCCAAGCTTGAGGTCCCGTTTTGCGGTGACACCATAGCAGACGTCGTAACTGTCGCGTTTAAACGTTCATTCCAGGGGTTGTAGGATGCAACGCGCCCTTAATCGTCAATAACACGAGGCGACGGTACTATTCGAGATTAGCCGGGATTCGGTTCGCGACGTGCATTAAATGTTTCTCCATGCGTCTTCCTTGCATCATTGCCTTCCTTCCGCCTCGACGGGGCGAGAAAGGGGATGAACTTAAAGGGAGATCAATTTAACGCCCTCGCAATGGCGGAAAACAGGTCGCTTGAGATGTTGTAATTGAGTATTACTGGTGTTGGATTAAGGACGGAAAAATTGGTTTAGTCTGTGATGTTTGGTTTTGTGGCGACGACAAAGTGTTTGTTGTTGAGGATCTTTCAAAGTTTGAGTAATTGGGAAATTTTGAACGGGATTTTTTTGAGATTGAGGATACGAGTTTTGGGACGTGTATGATCGTTTTTTTTTTTTTAATTGTTGAGAGTGATTGAAGTACAGTATTTCAAAGGCGATTGATAATGTTGTAAATATGAGTTAGAGTTTTTATGATGTATTTTCATAATTGGCAAGAATGATTAGAGGGTTTTGAGATTTTTGAGACAATGTTCGAAACAAATTAGACAGTGGGGTATTTTAAAGGTGATTGGTTGAGTATATTATGAATATGAGTAAAGTGTTTTTGATCTATTTTGATAAGTGGCAGGAATGATTAGAGGATTTTGAGATTTTGTGGGACATGTTTGCTTGTGAATTTTGAGAAATAGGATGTTGCTTGATATTCTTGGGTATTTGAGTTGAGTATTTTAGACTCGTGTATCAGAGTATCAGTATTTTTTGCTCCGTACTTAAGTTAATTAAGAGTTTAGCTCCAAATTGCAGCTCGTATTCTATTTATCTCTTCAATCGACACGTCAGATAAAAAAAATAACACTCCCAAAGAAACGGTGTCCAGGAAGCTCGCGCGAAAGTCCTCGCATACTTTCAGTCGTGATTTCGTACGGGGTTTTAATTACTCGAAACTCCATTCGAGACGATTTCAAAGGCGAAGTTGCAATGATTGCAAAAAGGAGGATAGCTCTCAATCTCCCCCCTTTTACTTTTTCACACTACAGCGTCATTCTGACGTAGAACCGTCGACCACAACGTTGAAAGAGGAAAAATAGAGATAGAAACAGATAGAAAGAGTGAGAGCAAGAAAGAGAAAAAGGGAGAGGTAGATATATAATACCAGCAGACTGAGGGGAGAGAATAAAGGGGTAGCGAACTGAGAGACAAAGCGAAAAAGAGAAAGAATTAGCAGCAAACAGAAGGAGAAAGAAGCAGCGAGTGGAGGGGAGAGAGAGGAGAAAGAGAGAAGCCGAGTGCCAAGTTATAAAACTGGGCAACAAGCCAATTGACATGCCAGTTGGCCTGCAACCACCGCTGGCTACGGAAGCCACCCCTAAACCCGTATCCATATTAATATTCCGACGATGACGTCCGATCGTTATTTGTGAGTGCAAAGTGCTTTCCGTTGAACCTCTGTTTTATTAAAAAAAAAAAAGGAAAAGAAGAGAAAACAAAGTGTCGAGAAAGGGAAAACGAGGGAGAATCGCTGTCGTACGTGACTACCGGAGAAAAACGAAAAATGGAAAACCCAACTGTTTTAACCTCGTATCGTGTAGTGTCTAAACAAATCAAATTCAAAGTGGGCCAATATTGTGACTACAATGAAACATCTCTTATCTACTAAAATAACGTCTATTTCAATTTTCTTTAAATCATCGAATATCTATTTTTAACAGTAGATTCAGTGATCAGAGTGATTCATTAAGATAAAAGCAATTAATTCGATAATCTTTATAAGTCTTTTGTGCCGTGAAGGAAAAGTAGTTTCCCGTTTTTAAGAAATACGACGTACGATATTTCGTGGATTATTAAAAGTTATGAATTAGTTACGATTATCATTCTCGCCATAAAATAATCAAACGTTGCAGCAAGCTCTCGTGGCCGTAGTGTACTCGAATTATTCGAGTCTCCAATTTGAATTTGAGGGCACGAACCGAGAGGGTTGGAACAACGAGGAACCGGATGTACATATACGCGGTTACCGTGTTCTCCAGTGCCAGTCGGACGAGAGCGAATTTCGTCGGAGCGATCTTTATGCTTCTCTCGTATTATGCGCTTTAATTTGCACCTTCCCAACGTCCTCCCTTTCTCGGCTAACATTTCGAGTTCCAAGCGCGCTGGTTCTTTATTAAATTTACTTTAACTATAACCTGCTGAATTTTAAACACCGCCTGATCGTATTCCACTGGAGCAAGAGAAAAAAGACGGGGTTGTAACGTAGAAATTATTTCTCAGACTAACATCTGAAAGCGTATAGGGTGTGTCGTAACACATTTGAGGAAGTTATAGTCGCTCTTGTGGTTGAAGGAAGGTCTTCCTTCTTATCTTTCAGAAAAGTGCACGAAATGGCCACTTTAAGGTCCAATGTAAGCTTTGAATTTAATCGGGGAGTTTGAGAGAGCTTCAAAAATTCAGAGACATCGTATGAGCATTTGTGTTACATTTGTAAAAATTTCTGGAAGTTGAAAGTGGCAAGGAAGTCGGATTATTGTGATCTATTTAATGTATTTTTGGTATCTTTGTAAGAGGGAGAATTATTAAGTGTGGCAGAGTCAGGTTCTAAGATTTTTAAATATTTTTTTATTGTCGAATTTTTATGTGTTATGGTGCACTCGAAATATTTAGAATGGTTGCGAATTGTATGTGAAGCTGCGGTAAGAATATTTCGAATAGTTCCAGCGTGTGATTTGAGAATTCCATGACATAGCTTTGACAGTCTGCAAGGCGTTTTGCTTCGTTGAACGTTTTGTCTTTAACCCTTCAGCTTTGGTAGCGATGTGTGTTTGTTTCTATTTGCTTTAACTCGAAAATCTTTTGAAATTTTATTTCTTAGATTAGATTAATAATCTTAGCAAGCTCTTTTTTGTAAAATGTAACCAAGAAACGAGAGTTGATTTAATTTTGTATCATTTGTGGTCTCACGTGGAGTTATGGGTCTTCGCTGTGGATGATTCTCTCAATTAATTTCGGGTTTGGAATTCGATAACAATTTCCTATATTTAATTAAAGTATCCTTCGCCGGATAGAATTGCAAAAATGAACATCCGACAGAAGAACGCTAAAAAATTCATTTTAATTAACACGTCGTCCGATTCTGCATTCTCATCTTAAATTATAATAAAAAAAAAAAACGTCAGTATTTTAATCTACACTCTAAAATATTCGGAAGACTTTAATTGACAAGAAATATTAAATCAGGGCAGCTTTAAAATCACTTAAAAACACTAGCAACATTAATTCTACATTTTCTACTTTACCATAAAAAATTCTACCCTTTCGAATGACCACAGTAAATCAATCATATTATTTTTATAACAACAAAACCGCAATTCAAACTTTCAATTTTATTATTCCACACTTCTTCACCGATATCCGCTGCAAACTTCTAATTTTTCCACTGCAACATAAATTCTATTCTTCAAACATACAAAATCTAAGTCACGTTTCGCGCTGAAGGGTTAAAGTTTCAACGATTCTCACGTTCCTCGATTTTCCCGTGAATCAAAGACCACAAGAGAACGAAGGTCTGGGTCATCTCGTACCACAAGCAGGCACGACGACGCCGGGCGTCGTTGGACGTCGAGAATCTGTAGAAACGATTCGGAACGGCGCGTGCTTCTGTGTTAATCCACCCTGGCCTCAATCTGCGGAATCGCGGGTTACTTCGTTAAATAAGAATGAAGAAGAAAAAAAACAGAAAAGAAAAGAAAAAGAAATGTAACCGGAAAGAGCACAGAAACGCGAGACGAAATAATTGAAACATTCCGACGGATACTGAGAGTGGAAGATCGTCCCTCGCGCTGATATTTAATAACCTTCAATATCGCCTAACTGGATTATACGAAAGGGTTTCACCGGTTACATTAATAAAACCATCGCTGAAGAGCCGAGTCTGCGGTCGCGACGTGTCGATCAGATTACACTTTTTCTTTCGCCGCCGTTCTTTTGTTATAATTTCTACACGGCTCGTATTTTTGCGCTTGAGATTACCGTGTCGATGATAATCGAAGCTGCTCTTGGGTCGAGGGAACTTTTCGAATCGATCCGATGTCCTTTTTTTTCGATCGGAGAAGCGTAGGTGTTTTAAGTAGCTTTTGAACGATTGACGTTTGTTAGCTGGATTTGCATTGTTGGTTGTTTTTATTGACTGACAGAGGGTGGAAGTTTTTATCGGTGTAGCAATTTTATCGAAGCTTGTGTTATCAGATAAACTTGCGAAATTTGCTGAAGATGGAATATCATATTTCTTCTGCACAATGATTATTTGAAATAAGTGTATTTAACGTTGAGAATTTTCAAAAATGATGTTGAAGGAAATTAAGGGAAATTAGAGTCGACTGGTTTGTCAATAAAAATGAAAAATCAATGGTATCGATAGAAGCAACAAATAGCGATTGTTTCGAATGTGAAATAATAATACTTATTTATAAAATAATAATTGGACATGAAAGCTTACAGAATGCTTCGACAAAATGAAAGAATATTGAGAAAAGTAACACATTAATCAATAATAACGCGATCTGCCGTCGGCCACCTGTCGATTGATTTTATTTGTAATCGTGTGCTTTGTTATTTATTTTTTAGGTTTCATAATATGCCGTCAAATTATAAGCGGTACGGCCATTACAAGTTATACTTTCTCCTCTTTCACGAATCACGCCAGTCACACACGTCTTGCATCCTCACCTTGCTAGGATATAGCGTTAATGCGCGTAGACCAGTCGACAGTAATTAAAAAACGCTCGAATCCGGCACGATAACGAGAAATTCGCGAGACAGAGACCAAGAGACGTCTACAGATTCTTTCTCTTATTAATTCTCCAAAAAAAAAAAAACGCAAGAAGGAATTCGTTCACTTTAGAAAGGGGACACGCTGATCCGTTGCTCGTCGCTCAGTGTCCTTTTTTTTCAAAAAGGATCACTAAACGATGAGTTCAGTGTATAGTGCAGAGATGGAAGGCTGAAGAGATCCTATCAACTCAAGAGCTCAGGAAAAAAAGTCCTGGACCGTTTAATGTACCCAATTCACACGAGTAACATACTTAAAATCTATAAATTAATTTTCATACATAGATTTTTTTCAGTTTAAGATTCTTCTCTTAAAAATTGTCACTATTTTTACATAAATTGAATACCATTTAAGCAGAATTTTGAGATTTATACAATTGATAATTATGATCATAATTTGACGCTGATGGTTTGCAGTCGTGGCAGGTGAAAACTCGTCTGCTTTTGATTGTAGGAGTTATTCGGGCGATTTTGTAGTAATATAGTTAAGTGTATATGATTGACTCACCTAATGATGATTAATATGAAAATACGTATGAGTAAGATAAGCCAGTTAATTTGATTCGTCATCCAACTTGCGATCTCTGCACTATACTTCGTTGCGCGTTGACGAGAAACGAAATCGATATTTTCCCGGCTTTAGCCTCGTTTTCGAGGGTGAACAATTATTCGATAAATTATTCCAAGCCGATTCCGCGTGCCTCGTCTCGAGGAGGATCGAGAGGAGGCAATTGTCTAGCCTCGACGTGCCCTCAGTTTGGCACCGCAAAAAATCCTCCAGATAGAGACCTTGGATTTCATTCGAATTAACCGAAAGACGACTCGGATATTGCGGACTCCAATGAAGAATTGAGAGTAATCTCGTATCGGATTATCTCTCTCGGTCCTCCTCGAAGAATCGCGGGAACAATTTTGCTAAATGCGAAAGCCACTTTGACGAAAATTTCAATAGTCGAGATCCACGAAGAAATAGTCGGCTCTTGCAAAGTATTTTGTTTCGAAAGTTTAAGATTACACTCCTTTTTTCCATTGACGATGGTAAAAGTGTCTGAGTAGTCGGTCATTCAAGACAAAGCAAAGTTCATCTTTGTGCTGTTATTAGTAATATCTAAAGAACTGTATTAACAATACTAAAAGACCATTTTTTAAACCAAGGAATATCTAAATAGAGTTAACTTTAGCCTATCGCGTCCTAACAGTTTGACATTAGATTTCACAAAGTCTCTAAATGTAGAGATATTGAAAATGTTTGATGTTCCATAAATAACTCCTTTTAAACAATTTATTCGAAATATTGAACCTATTTTCATGGTATTTACTTCTATTTCAACCTAATATGATACTTTTCAATACTAAAATTCCTAATTTAAACCTGCAACTCCTTCTCAGTAAAATGATACTCCTACTTAACTATCACCAAAACCTTTATCCCCTGAATTGGACCTGTTACTCCTCCTAGGTTAAATAACAATTTTTGTATTCAATATTGTTACGAGTCCACCGCGCACTCCTTCTCCTTTCGGACATAATTAATTAAAACACAATTAAGAAGCGATAACATTCATTTAAGAGAACACGTCCGTCTACGAGGACCACCGACCGTAGACTCTCTACTCTTTTTATTTAACAAACAGTTGACATGTCTCTCAACGCAGCAACATTGAATCTACTGGGTGCTTCGTAACAATATATATTTCATATCGCATAAAAAACTTTAATTTTTTTTACTCATTGTAAACAACATTCCTAAATGTTGGGTAGTAAAAGGTTCAAATGAGGTTCAATATTTCGACTCGGCTTTCCCAAGCTGGTTATCAACAGCCCAAAGAATACACACTTAACCTACCTCTAACCATTCGGTTACCAAAGACCAGCAGAAATCTCCAAAATCAACTTTCCAAAAGCCTTCATTATCTTTTTATAACGAATTTATTGTTCGCCACCGGAAGCCACCCGTTCTCCATTTCGTTTCTCGTCACCATTACGGTACCATCGCAAGGATCGGACGTTAAAGAAATAGCCGGCACGTGAACTTTAGAGGGACCATTTAGGCACATATTAGGCGTCATCGTCTCATTGCTTCTTGCATATATACATATACATACGCATACGTATACCACATACATCGAGGAGTCTCTTAGATAGCGCGAGGACATGGCTTTTAGAACGCTTAGTGCAACAACAAATGCATCGGCCGGGGTGGCTCCGATTTCTCTACGAAGCTAGCTTCAACTACGACTTGGGCAACGTCCAGTTTATCCAGGACGACTCTCGGTATTTCTGGTATTTCCGTTGCCAGGAGGTTCTCCATGCCATCAGGATGACTTCCAGTTTTCGTTTCGTTTGCTGCCTCGTTGCGCGATCAATCTCCGGACGCGCGTAATACCGGATTTGGCTCCGGTAATCGCGATTGTCTCGCGAATCCATTGTTTACAGCTACTGGCTCTGCTACTCTCGTGTTCTCTCTTTTGTCGAGATCGAACGAGACTCTTTCGTTCGATACACTTCTTGGCAACGGAAACTAACGCCCTTCCGAGGGGTTGGGAAAGAAGGGTCCATGTTCTGTCTGGCTTCGTTGGCAAGTAACGTTGTAAAATAAGCTTCGCGCGATTTGCAAGAATATGCATTTGCACTTTCGCAGAGTCGAGAGACGTTCACGTTGGTTGGGCGAGGTTTATGTGAGCCGTTTGTGTCGTTCTTTGTTGCGGCGATTTTAAAGAGGTTTGACATCGTGACAATTTCACGTTGTTTAACAATTTTATATACTAAGGGTACCGAAATGTAATCAAAATATTTTTTTGCTCGCGAAAAACATTCATTTATTAAAGAAATTTTAAATACTAATCAACAAAATAATTTCCATAATTTTCTAACACTTTTTACCAGCATAAAGTCCTTCGATTTTTTGTTGAAAAACCATTTCCAATTATTTTTCACTTCTTCAATTTTGATTACTTTTCGGTACTCCTAATATTATTATTCTTATTGAGCATAATTGCCGATTACAATAGTAAAATTCTAATTTTTAACGAGTTACTTTGGAGTAATTCTGATAAAATGAATCATCTGTGTCCCCTGTTAAATGTGCGCACGTCAATCTTCACCACACGTCCATGTTATCCAACAATTCAACGATTCATTTTGAGAAATTTCATCCAAAGACCATCCTTCAATTTATCTCTCTGATCATACCTCGATAGGAAACGTTACAGCAAAGAACAACAAACATTCTACGGCTTACGGTTGTTTGACAGCGCCAAAGTAGGATGTAAATACTTTTTCTACGAGCCTGCTCGCGATTTGAACACCGAAAAAAAACAAAACGGGACTACTTCTCTCTTTGTTTCTTTGTCATGGTACTATGTTTTCTTTCCGTATGCCACCAGTAGTACTTCGCATCCTCCTTCTGTCTTGATTTTGACGCTTTCGAATTACAAATGAGAGACGATAGCGTGAGCAAAGCAAGCGTAGAATGCATATTTGATGAGCATCGGCAAACGAGAACCAGCCTGGCCGCATGCACTTATAAAATTAGCGCGATATCACAGCACACTCGTCACAATTGACGCGTAAGCTACACGCCGTTCACTAATTGCCGAAAAAATGAATGCATGCTCCGGAGCAGCCACTATTCTAGCCCGCCGCCCGAGAGAGAGTTGTGCATCGACGGTGAACATCGAAGCCGTAGGGATATGTCGCCACAGGGACGAAAAAGGGCGGCCCTGATGAATCGTGATCAGCCTGCGTCTATTTTTGGCTGCCAGATCTATCGTAAGGTGAGTTTTCTACTTCTTCATTGTTCAATTCAATAATCTATCCATTGTCTTCTGTTTCGAAACTTTCTTAATCTACCTAAACCTATCCTCTTGTTCAATGTTAAAAGTCCATTCGCCCATAGATCTCTCAACGTCCTCAAACTAGCAAAGGAAATTTGTTTTATTTTATATATTGCAGGCCGGTCCCACGAAAATGCGGAATTTCAAATATATGATTTTAGATTTTACCGATCATTAGACTGCGGATTTTTATGCATTTATGACAAATTAGATACGGCTAAAATATACAAAAAGAACATAATATAAAAATATATCTAAAATATCCAAAGTATGGTATTTGTTGTAATATAAATCGAGTGCAATTAATCCCTAGATAGGTTCTCGTGTCTCACCTGCATTTGTGAAATTCGAAATTTGCATAAACATCCGCAGTCTACCGATCATTATCAGTCATATTATTTTCTCTTGAGGAAAACGGTAAAGTGGACAAAGAAGGCAATATTATTCCCTTTAAATTGTGCATTACTTAATGTATTTAAATTTGATATTGATTTAAATAGCGACTTTATCAAATATAATAGATTTGGTAGCAGATATTTAGCCAGCGTACAATGTGTTAACACTTTTCCGACCGGTAGCCTATTAATTCGTTGGCCTACGATTTCTTCTCTGCCTGAACGTGCAATGACTCAATTAATTACTGAAATCAAAAGTTCTCACTGATTTCTGGTATTTCGTACAACTGTATTTAAAATAATAGGATAATATCAATATTATAAATTCGTACAACAACTGAACGTAATATTCATAGTATTGAAATAATGAGTTCATTTTGCGACCGGCTGATATTTTTTATTTAATAGATTTTTAAAGACATTAACATTTGTTGGTATATGCTAAGGGGTTAATAGACTTTTCAGGCCCAACACTTTTGAACTTATAATTTATTAATCGGCTACCACGGTAATTAATAGTCATTTTACATTGTGCTATACTGTGCTAAGAACTCAGTGACGAGAATTTGTAATTTTCGAAGAGATATCGGTATCAGGGAAGTATTTACGTTAAGTGACCCATCAGAGGGGGGTAGGATGTTAAAAAAATATCGGTAGGTGAAGTGTTAATATAGAAAAATTATCCTGTGCTAAGTTTGGGGACGTTGAGAGATCTATGGCCCTTTACATTGAATTTTACTATAGACTTTTTTTATTACTGTAAAACAGATTATAGAATGCAGAGCAGTTTATAAGTATTTGTCAGATATTGTTCAATTCTTAATTATTTTTGCAGTGTAATCTGGGAAAACCGCGTTTAAATAGATTTCCCGCAGTGACAAGTCGATATATCCGCTGACTGAGAAAGTTTAAAGTTAGAGTGTGTGAACAATGACTAGGTCATAGCCCGCATCGAGAGGGTTAACCTTTCCTGATCTATAAATATTTTCCAGGCGTTATTCTGCAGGTTCTTAATTATTTGTATAGTGCAGTCTAACAATCCTGCACCTTTTTCAGTAAAAAGTCAATTTTCATCCCTCATAAAGACTTGGACCTCATTTCCAGTAGACTTGTTGAAACAAATGTCCCAGGCAGACAAACCGTTGAACCTGCCAACAAAATGACTATCCAGACACCCCAATCGTTGGTCCCACTCCTGATAAATAGATCCAAAAAATCATTAACCCTTAACCCTCCACTTAATCCTACAAAAAATTCATCCCCTAAAGAAAACCGCAAAGAATAGGATCAATCTCACCTACTTCATCGTCAGCAACTTTAGATCAGCACTTCCATGAACACATCCTTGAATCCTTGAAAAGAAGCATTGTCCTGTGTGAAATTTCATTTTAGATCATCTGGAAGACTTGGTACTGTGCAAATTCACATACAACCCTCGATTCAGTCGTTGTACTCCCTCGGGACAAAGTTCGTCGATCGATTGAGATACATTCCGATCAGAGTACTGGCGAGAAACGTTACAAACGCCGTCATTTCGCCTAGCGTAGAATTTTGGCACAAATTTAGCAACAGTGTTAGATCGAACCGGCGTTAGATCCTGTCGCTATAACCCTCTGCGGTATACTTCTCCTTACGGCAGCGACCGACGCAGTGGATAGTGTAACTTCTCGCTGCCGCGTGTTCCTTGGAGAGTATTTCAAACTTTTTGCAAGGCTAAATTATTATATACAGTAGAACAGAGTTTTATCGAGCTATACTTGTGGCATGAAAGTAAACCTTTTGGATTTTGAACGGCTAAAAGCGCCAATGGCGGCGGTGCAGCGAATGTACGTAATCGTTGGGGGAAACAAAACTAACTTTGTCGAGAAATTGTAAAATTTGAATGATAGAAAAAAAGAGAGATTTAATGTAGAAAAATTAGGAAATTTGAAAAATATGGGGTATATATAATAATGATGGAAGGTGCAGCGAATGTACGTAATCGTTGGGGGAAACAAAACTAACTTTGTCGAGAAATTGTAAAATTTGAATGATAGAAAAAAAGAGAGATTTAATGTAGAAAAATTAGGAAATTTGAAAAATATGGGATATGTATAATAATGATGGACGGTGGAGAAGAAGTTTTGGGGATTAGTGTGCCGGTGCACAGTGGAACGGAATGGGTAATCTAGGTGGAAAAAAATCAAGCCTTGGATTTGAATTTTAATAATCTTATCTTAATCTAGAATGTTTGCTGAGACCAGTGATAGCAATAATAATTGATTTTACAATCATCTAAATGCAAAAATCAGCGCTTAAAACAACAAATTTCAACAACCACCGCGGTGGTTGGACAAGTAGTATAAGTCAGTCATTTGAAACTGTCAATTTCAATTTGTAACTATGTAAATTGTAATGTGATAGAAGTAGTTTGTAGAAATTACAAAAATGTTAATTGTCTAAGACAGTTTATGACAGCTTTCTCTCGTAGAATTCAACACGTGCCTAAATAAATGTCTAGACGTCACGAAAAGAAGAATACGTACAGACACAAATATTATACTGGGCATTCTAAATTACTAAATTGAATAAAGTAACAATAAATATTCAACAATAATATAAAGAATTCCATAAACTTTTCTATTAATTTATTAATATACTGCAAGGACGACAGAACAGGACACAGACTCTTTCTACAGTTTCTCTCCATAAAAGCAGAGTACACTTCACTTAAAACAATTCCCATCGTACCCCTCGACAATTCTACTTGAAATCGAGTCGTTAAAATTTCTCTCCACCCCAGGACGAGATGCATCGAGGAATGATGAGCCACAGGTCACACAGTGCAGCGCCCATGGACTCTTCGAGTCTTCGGTACAGAGAAAGATCCCAAAGTCCCACTGGTCATCGGTCTCTGTCTCCACCGGAACACAGATCTATACCGTACTCCCATGGCTACGTGCCCACCAGGTATGAAGCATCATCATAAACTCCAAAAACCTAGAAAACCTCCTCGAAGTCTGCTCGTGCAACTGGCAAAATGTATATTCTTCGTTTTCTCTATTTCAGATTTAGCTCCAGGTCAGAGACAGCCACTCCCACCGGTTCGCCAAAGAAAAGACAATTGCCTCTGATACCAACAGCCATGAAGGAGAGGGCTGTACAGGATCTCGAGGAACGTGCTAGATTTATGAGACACCGCAATAGCCAGGTGCACACGACGTACAGGAGTACCGGCATGGGAGGTGAGAATTATTTTAATGCATTAAATGATGGTGATTTTTTTTCCTCAATATTTTTGATGGATAGAGATTTCTAAATGCAAATTTAGAGCGGAAAATGACTCGAAGTTGAATTCATCTCGGAAACGTCAATTCGATGGGTGATTTTCTCGAAAGAGGGTCGGAAATTTACGAGTCAATTGAAACAGGGGGTGTATGTGCGAAGGAAGGGTAGTTGATAGAGGTGTGATAGTAAATACTCCGTGTCTATCTAATAAGAGAAAAATTACCTAACTTATTAATTGGAAGTAACTAATGATTCTTTCTATCACAATGTTTCGCACTTTTGGAAAGTGGTTATTTAATTTATTTAAATATAACAAATTTCAAGATGATAGTTTTAGGGTCAACACGTTGAGCGCCCTCGGTATTTCTGTAGTTTCCTGTTAATTAAGAACCTTATTACGACTAGAAGTACCGGTATAAATCTATTATATTTCAAAGTATCAAATAAGTATTTTAAAAAAAGGGAAATTAATGATTCTATGATTCGATGAAAAATTCTATGATCGAGTCATGGAATATCTATTCTACGACTCTTGTGTAAAATTGGAAAATTAAAAAAAGGGAAATTAATGATTCTATGATTCCATGAAAAATTCTATGATCGAGTCATGGAATATCTATTCTACGACTCTTGTGTAAAATTGGAAAATTAAAAAAAGGGAAATTAATGATTCTATGATTCGATGAAAAATTCTATGATCGAGTCATGGAATATCTATTCTACGACTCTTATGTAACATTGGAGAATTTTTAGAAGAAATTGTGTATCATTTATTACGAATTATTGGGTAGTTTTAGTGTTAAAAAAACACATTAGAAAATATCTAAAGTAATCCGAAAAATATAATTGTTCTCCAGGTTGGAAGCGACACTACAGCGGTCTGTCGGATTCCGATCTCCCCTCGATGGGCCACGATCCATTGTCGTTGCCGCACAGTCACGCATATAGAATTCACCCATCTCAAAGAGGACATTTAAGTCCCGAGAAAGACTTTCCTGGCGATCTCGGTGATTCCGATATGGAGAGTATAGCCTCCGTGACGAGCAGTGCCTTTAGTACGCAATCGGAACGACCACGTGCCTCCGGCGGACTAATGTGAGTATAGTTCGATGTCAATATGTATATATAAATTCGAGTCGATGACCTTGCGTTTTCGAAAGTCAGTGTACAAAGCAAAGCAGATTCCATAGACAAGAAAGTTTCCCTTTCGAGAAGACGGCTGCCCATTGTGCCATTTTCGCGCGACCTCCTCGATCGGGATCTCTTTTTCTTCCACCGCTTCCTCTCGACACTGATCTCCCATACCACCGGAAACAATGAACTCACGCTATCAATGGCCTAGCAATGCAATTTTCGTTCCAATCTCCACACACCAACCACCCCACTCGCAAAACCGTTTCGTTGTAAGATACATGTTCACCGTGCATGGAATGGAACATTTGGTGGCTTACCTTCTCATTGCAGATAATCCCTGAATTAAATGGACATTGCCGAATGAAAGGACACCCCGTAGTTGCACTATTCGTCTCCTGCCTGCTTTATAGATTCCTAGATCCTCCCGCGCTCTCTATACGAGGAATCTACTCGGTTAGTACGCTAGAATTGCACCTCCTATGCACAGTGTCAATGTCCATTTAATATTGTCCCATTCTAAGAAAGCAGGGATTAGTGCGTGGCGTTGGTCGAACGGCTAGGTGTACCTAGGGTACCTTTCTAAACGCGTCGCAATGTCATTTCGCGTCCTATCACGGAGACAGTGACAAAGAAAATCAGTATCTGCACGTCCTGCTCTTGTATATACATATACGACCTAGATTTGTTCGGCGAGTGACATCAAACGATATAACTAATAACGATGACAAAAAAAAAATGAAAAAAAATCAAACCAGATATAGAGAACGAAAAAAAAAAATGGAAAGCAAAGTAAAAGCAAAACCTCTCAGGTCAGATTGTGCGCCTGACGAACGCGTTCGATCGATCGCGAACGTGCGAGTAGAGTAAAAAAAAAAAAGAGAAGAATGGGCTCACGATGGTTATATGTCCGCAGAAGCGCTAAAACTCTATATGAAAACCATTGTTTGCAGACCGACAGTTAAAAACGTTTTAATACCCGGTGTCATATCCCCCATGCCCCTGCCCCCTAGGCGCAATAGGCGCAGGCACAGACTTAGGGTACCCTGCAGCGAATGTCACTGTCCGAACAACAATCCCACCAAGCCCAGGAGCAACAACCCCAGCAAGCACAATCCCACCCCGCATCCCCTCGTACGGAGCAAGTCCGCAGTGGTGCGCTCGTTGTACAGAAAGATGCGTACGCCGTTCACGAGGTCGCAGACCGTCGACGAGAACATGCTGAGATATTACAGCCCGGAGACCAGCGAGTACAGCGTCTCCGAGGGTTACATGCTCAAGCCCGAGGAGCTTACCGGTAGCTCCAAGAAACGTATACCGGAGATATACGTCGAGGATTGCCTACAGGTCGACTTCAACGATCGTCTCATCGAGAAGTTTCGCGACAGGTATTCGTCGCCCTACCTCCTGGATACCGGTATGCGTAGACGTTCGCGTAGCTGGCAAGATCGTTCCACCGGGAGGATCGCGAAGGCTAGACAACAGCTATTAACGAGAGGTTTACATGGCGACTACAACGATGACCTTGGCATTAGGAATTTAGATGTTAGCTTGCGCCCGCGTAGGTCTTTTTTATTTTCCAAGGCTAGGAGCTTCGATTACGACGTCTTGCACGACATGTACGCCGATCGTCTCGGTATCGGGCTAGGCGCCGGCTTGCTTTCGCGTAGAGCTAAGAGTTTCGAGTACGACACCATTTCCAGTAACATATTCAGCGACGACAGTCTGAGGACCGCCAGGAGGAAGCTCAAAAGAAATCTTTCGATCAACGATGCTGGTTACGGTGACAAGATACCGGCCCTTGGTGATCAGAGCAAGTCGTACTACGATTCTAACGGAGACGACAAGATACCGAAGAGTCTTCTCAACAAAGAGAAAAATTACGATTATATGCTTAGCCAGAGTCACAAGCCATTCTACGGTTACGATTCTGAGTTAAGTTGTGGCGAGACGGAGATCTATTTGCCGAGCTTCGATAAGAAAAGGTCAAGTTTGAGACTGAAGAAGAATTATTTATCCTACGATCCACGTTTGATCAGCGAGAATTCTTTTATTAGCGACAATCGTATCGGCCTCGGTAGAGAAGACACTACCAAACGAAAGTGCATCGACGTGTCTTACAAGGATCATGATACAACGACCTTTGACATCTCGTCGGAGAAACGAACGAAAAACTTCGAATCGGACGTTCCCATTAATGATCATATTTATTGTAGCATCGACGAGGCTCTATCGTCTGGCGAGAATTATCCTCGTAATGGATCAAGATCTCCTATTCGCCCGAATATCAATCGAATTCCTCGTAGAAGGACGAAAAGTAGCGAGTCGTATCTGCAGGACGGATACGACAGTTACGAAAATTGGGATGTAGATTATGACGAAGGTTTCGTCGATAGAGCAAACATCGACGATTACGACGAACGGATATTCGACTTTGATAACGAGGAAGTCGAAATATCGAGAGACGATCGTCAGATGTACGAGGATGAGTATTATAGGAGAGAAAGAAGATCTCGAGATGCTAGAAAGAGGAGAACGTCCAGGTACAACGAATACGTCGATGATTATAACGAATATCGTTCCGATTACGATTATCAGACGCACAGTGGCCCAGAATGCGATAGATCGGACACTTATCGCGATGTACCTCGAAGACGAAAAAGAAGAAGCAGAAGAGGTAGCAGAGAACCAACCACTGCCATCTACGAAAACCTACGACCTTACCCAGATCCAGTTAAATACACCCTCTCGGTACCAACGTTCTCCGAGAGTAAACGCATGATGCTCCAAAGGGCTGAATCCACCCCTATCCTATACTCCGACGAGGATCTAGTTTCCAACGAGAGAGCAAGAAGACTTCATCGTCGCAGAAGGAACAGCAGCTGCCCCGAAAGTAGAGACTTACGTTACTACGATCCTCCGCGACGAAAGGACGACGATAGAAGGACCAACTTCGTCTTAGACTCCGATGAAGATTTCGGCTCGATGGAGACGGTCGTATGCGCGGATTACTTTCGACGAAAGAACGAAGATAGCGCGACAGACGAGAACATTCGATACTACGATGATAGGGATCGTCGTTACGTAGATTCGCGATATGATTATGAGGATTCGCGAGTAGATTACATCGAACACCGTGAGCCCGTTAGGTCCGGATCGTTGCGTTCTCAATATCGTGACAGTAGGCGAAAAAGTAGTTGTCCGGAGTGCCGAGAATTGGCAATGGCCTCGGAATTAGGTAGATCCGCGTCGTTATCACGTAAAAACGAGGAAAGGCGACCATCGATAAAGTCAAGGTATAGGTACCGTAGACGGAACAGCAGTTGCCCGGAGGCTAGGGATCTCGAGCTTCTCGAGAAGAAGCAACAACAGCAATTTGATCGTCGACAAGAAACTAACCAGCAAGGAACCGCTGGTAGTGGTCAACAGCAACAGCAACAACAGGGTAGTAAGAGGAACGTAGCGATCAGCGACACCCTCGAGTACTACGAGTACTCGATGGAGAGCGAGAGCCAGTGCAGCGAGAACTGCGGATTTGGCCCGTGCGATCCGCGTAGGCCCCGTAACCGAGCACCCCGCCCCGGTAACGCTAATTCGAGTCTCTTTGATTCCCAAACCGCTACCTCCGACACTGCTAAAAACTACCACCCACGGGCCGTCGATCACTACGATAACTCACGAAACACGAAAACGTCGTCGTCGTCGTTGCGCGACATCGACGACAACGCCGACGGCTTGGCTAACACCACCACCGCCACATCCTCGTCGTCGTCCCATGCGTCCTCGCGACGCCGATCGCGGAAAAAATCCCTCCACGACGCCGATACCGATGCCGGCGTCGAACAACAACGGGACGACGATGCACGGGATCGGCGATCCTCCTCTATGCCCGAAAGCAGCGAGTACAGCGGACAGTCGGGATCCTATGAGAAGACCTCCTCTAGGCACCAGGTCACCGATAATGGCCACGAGGATCACGAAAAGAGGGGACAGTTCACCAGGAGTCTTAGCAATGCTGACGTTCCACCTGATGAGAAAGTCGGTGAGTTAGTGTTTTTTTTTGCTTTTTTTTGCGGAGTTGGAGTGCTTTTTTGTTGTTTTTTTTGGTTTCTGGGTGGGTGTTTATTGATTTTGTTGGTTTGATGGGAGTAATGGGGGTGTATGGTAATCTTTGCGTGTTGGTGGTGCGCTTTTTGAAGAATTAAGTCTTTGGGGTGGGACTGAGTAAAGTCTTTATGCAAATAGTATTTGAATGTAGATGGTGATTTTATGGGTGGATTAATTGCTTGTTTACGTGTAGCTCTACGTGTGATGGTGCTGTTAAAGTAGGGGAGGGTGGGGCAAAGTGGGCTCCTGGGGGCAAAGTGGGCCCCTTAAAATTTTGGAGCCCAAAAGAATAAAGATATGACTATTTTTTGCTGAAGGGGCCCACATTGCCCCACCCTCCCCTATATTGTAAGTTTGAGTAGACTTCGGAAGTTGGAAAGAATTATTGGAGGGAACTTATGGAATTGTGCATGTTTACTTTTAATTTCGATTATTTTAAAATTGATTTAGTTGTGGGTTTTGTGTCGTGAAAGAGTATTTGATATAAGTTACAATGTTTATTACTGGTTTGTATTTTTGTTAACAGTGTAACACGAAGTTTTTGTTCAGTGGGTAGTATACTTTATTTTTTTTACTGAAAAATTGCTGCTGATGGAGCAAGTTTGTGAATTAATTGAGAAGTATGGATTGCGCATCATGATAATTAATGATTGAAAATATTTTCGAGAGGTTTTCGAGAATACGAAGTCGATGCTTTGTAAGGTACACGATTCGTGGCCACGTATCCACGGCGCGGTTACACAAATTTTCGCTGAAAGCCCCGAATCACGAACCCGGTGTCTCTCTTTCTCTCCCTTTCTCTCCCTCTCTTCGTACTTGCATCGATCGCGGAGAAATTAGAAGTAGGAGACGTTCTATTTTTGGCAATTACTTCCTATGCAGCTTTTTTTAATCGATCGCATTACTTCCAACATTTTGCCATAGTAAAGCATCCTTTCAGAATAAATTAAAACAAGTACGGCACATTGACGTGGAATATTTTGACGTATTATATCTTCCTCTTATTTTTGTTCTTCTAATTCTAAAATCTTTTATACATTTGATATTAAAAAAATGCGGTAACATGAGCTAGGAGGATTGAATTAAAAATTTTAAATCATCGAGAATAATTATCCTATGTAAAAAAATTTTCGCCAAAGAAAATACAAAACAGACTTTATCTTGAATTCCCTATTTATATCTTATATACCTATATATTCTAATCCTATGTATTTATTAACCCTAATTATATTTATTATTTTAACACTGGATCTGCCGACGTTTAATTTAATATATTCCATGATACAAAATAAATACGGTAGCAGAGAAAATATGAAGGAAGTGAAGAACTTGATCAATTGAATAGCTCATAGGATGCAACATAGATATAGGAAATCCAAAAAGAAACAGTGTTACAAATTTCAGGAGTATTTATTAAAAATTCAGAAAAAGTCATTTTGACCACTTTGGTAGATCTAGTGTCAAGTATCCAAGCGATATTTTGATAGTTATAACTGCACTATCGCGTTATTTTCAAGTTACCATACTTATCAACATTGCATTTTACTTATTTACACATTTTTCATTCTCCAGACGGTAGTTTGAGCGACACCGCGATCGGTTTGAATGTCGAAGACGCGTCGAGAAGAGGTCGTAAGAGTTCTCCAGGGAGTAAAAGCGGAAGCGGAAGTAGCAGTGGTGGCGGAAGTGCGGTGCAGTATCAATCGGGACTCGGGAAGAAGAGCAACAGCACGAGTCAACTGTCAGCGACAGGTAACACATCGTCACACTAGTCTTTCCTTCCGATTTTCTCGTTTAGAACTTGCGTGCCGTCCATAGTTCTCTTTTCACGAAGTTCACATTCAAATGCGGTCACTCCAAAGTCATTTTTCCCGGGAGAAGTAGTTTCGAATCTCGCGCGATACTAGATTCACTTTCTTCCGTCTATTTTTCTTTCGTCCTCGTAATTTAACGTTAGTCCGTCAGTCATTTTATAATATTACCTCGTCGGTCCATCGAGTACTTAGAATAGTTCTTAGTCTAGTCTCATTAGTCCGTAGACTTAGACGATGTGCTCTCGTTGGACGTAGAGATATTTCTTTCCAAACCCAAATTCAAATCTCCTCCATTTTCTAATCATAGTTCCGACAGACCAAATAAACAATTAGTATCATTAGATCGAAACATTCCCCTCTAACTGCAAATCTAACAAAATACACAAAATTGACAAACGACACCGAGAGCAGACCGTACAAAAAAAAGCAAAAAAAAAAACCCAGTAAGCGGGTCAGTATGTACATTCTAATCGTATTCTTGTTTTCTCCGCCATCCCTCCTCATCTCTATCCGCCTCTCTTCGACATGAACACACTCACACTTTACTTCTACCAACCAACCAACCAACCATCTCTCGACGCTGGGGACCATTCACGTCATCGATCTGCACCCACCTGCACGATTTCTCATCGTGGCGGGCTATCGTCGCTCGCGCGATCGTGTCACGGGACAACACTCGACACGGATCACCTTGCTCGATCGTTGGAACGATCGCTGCTATAACTATAACTGCAAATTAACGCATCGATACACTTTAAATAACACCCATCTGAGCAAATCTCTATACATACGACACCTACGACCGTATATCGTTACGTGTTCACGTAAACGAATCGGTAACAACAACCACTGATACATCTTTACTTGATATACTTGAAAAAAAAAAAAAAAAACATGGACAACTGCTACCAACCACTGCCACTTCAACTACTATTATAATTCTACTTGCCACAATTGCAATTCTACTTCTACTTCACTACTGTACCACTTCTACTTCTACTTTCACAACAACTTTTACTATTACTTTTACTACTACTACTACTTCAATACTATTACTACATCCACAACAAAATACTGTGTCACGTCACGCAAAAACCATAACATACCACGTGCGTCTGTTGGTGGTACATGCGTGGGCGACGAAGGACGAAAACGGAGGCTAGGATTCGGGAAGAAGGAGAAGTCCTCCTTTACAGTTCACAGAAGCGAAGAAGTCCTGCCGGAGGATACGGCCAGCGGAAGGAGCGGAAGACAACCAAGTTCCGCAAGCAGCGACGGCGAGGGTAGCGGCGATGGGGACAGGTCCGAGAATCCTAACGAATTAAACCCTTCTTCTTTGTTCTATTCTTCTTATTCACCCCTTTTCATTTATTCCTCTTTGTCTCCTATCTTTTATTTTTTCATTTTTCTTCCACTTCTATCCCCTTTAGTCACCCTGGGAGCGATCGACGTCTCGGTGTCGGTTTAGGATCGTACCTTTAGGATTTACCATTTCGTTCAGAACAATCGACCACTGATCTCTCCCGAGAAACTACCCTTTCGTGTTTCCCTTTCGAATTTGACGCGAAAGAATCTTCGAAAAAGTTTACCCTTCGAATTGGTACCCGTTCTCTTCGCCCGAGGAACCGGAAGAGTCCCTCGATAAGATCGTTAGCCGGAACGAGCCTTCGGCGAAACGTGAGTACATTTGTTGCGGAGAAACTTTGCAACAAGAAGAAAGAGAGAACAATTTAATAGAATGTTCTCGATGAAAATACACCCTTCGTTGAATACAGGAACAAACAGTAACAATGACAAGAACAAGAACGAAACACACAGCACATTACTCTGTTGTTAGAGGCCGTGCTTTAGAACAAAAGAGGGAACGCGAGAGACGCTCGTGATTATTGCTTGGAAAATACTCTCTTTGATGTTTGAATAGATTTCTTTTGCGGCAACATCGACACCATTTTGCATCAAACTTTTCGTCAAGACCGCACGAGCTCGAAGAAGAAAGTATTTTGCGAGGGTGTGCACGATTCTTTTAAATAGTCACGAGATGATTCTCCGCTACGTGTTTATATACCTGTTACGCTAGATCGTAGAGGTTGTTTCTACGTAGTATCGATACGTAACTCATAGAGAAACGTTTGCACGAGCTTTCTCAGCTGGTTTCGTGAGATCTCCTTGCATTTAGTTGTTCCAACGCTGACGCCTTTCAAGATGGAAACGTCTTTGTTTCTGCATCGAGAATGTTCGATCTTCCTTTGTCGTTTCTGGAATATCGTTAAAGACTGATGGTACAACGATGTTATCGTGTTAATTTCAGAATTGATACCGTCGGTTTTACCTTCGGTCTCAACGTCTCCGACGTCAGGGAAACGTCCGACTCTCTTGATGCTGGTATAATCTACTTAAAATGGAAACTATAGAAATTCCCTTATTTTTTGCTGGTAACAACTAAACTGCATTTACTTATGGTTATATATTTTGGAAATTTGCATTTTACATTGATATATACCATTCTAAAAATATAAGTAGATGCACACGTACCAATACTATTGGATGATCCATCAAATTCATAAATTCATTAATTCTGTGCAATTTAAAATTAAAATTTCTTTTACTTTGGGAGAAAGAAATTTCCAAAATATACAAGTAGAAAATCGTTTTACAAATAATTTAAGGTTTGATGAGAACTGTATAGAGGCAGCTGAGAAAGCTCACGTGACATTAGTTGCACAAAGTCTACTTGTGCTCATCGTTGTTCGTGCCGGACTGTTCTCTTCGTGATGGTAGAATAGTAATCGGCGCGGTTTCGTGCTCTGTTTATTATTACGTCACCATGTCTGTTTGTTTTGTACAGCTTTTTGAATTTAGATCGTCGATCGTGGTCAACTTCTCGCGAAATGCTCGGCTACGGTCGAGCATTCATTAGACGGTAGGTAAGTTGGCCACACTTGTTTCATTATTATTATTATTATTATCGTTATTGCGTTAATTTTGTTATCATTATCCTATATTACGATTATTATTATTATCATTATTATTATTATTATTATCATTTATTAGAGGCCGCTGTTGATAAGTGCTTGGAGCGAGATTACGCTGTTGCCATTCACTACGGCTTCTCGTTTCTCGATGTCTTCGAGCTCTGCCAGTGTTTCTTATGCGCATTGTTTTTCGATTTCGTTTTCTTTTCTTCCCATCTTTTTTTTAGTGCCATCGTCGAGTACGGACGAGTTCGTTGAGTCTTACAAAAAGGTGCACGTACATTGCCTGCAGACAATTGGGGCGCAACTTTGAGAAGTGCGCAACGTAGACTACGAAACGGGTTTTGTTCTTACAATTTTTGTATTAGTGTTTTGTTTTGTTTTTTAATATCTTCGTGATGATATTTGTGGGAGTAATTTCTATCGGGGAATATAGAGATTTTTGTTTTGTTGGAAGGGTTGAATATGAAATGATTTTAGAAAACTATCCTTAATCTTTATGTAACTTTTGTCAAAATAAAATTTTTGATTATACGGCTAATTTTATCAATTAGAGTAATAACTTCGCATATAGTGTTCAATCTATAATTTTATATCGCGAAGTAGATTCATGGAATTTTTATTGCTTCGCCATACCTGTAAATACTCAGACTTCGCCAATTTGCTGTTTTCAGTGTAACAGTATCATTTTCATTAACAATCGCGCGCGTTCATGAATCAATCACCAAAAAACAACTGTAACTGTACTCCATAAAGCGGAATGTTTAGCAACAGACAATAAAATTCATAGGATTCAGCTTGAACGCTTTTCGCGCGCTTTCGACAAGAACATCCGAGCGACGTTGGTCCATAATATTCTCACGAACTCGCCAAGCTTCCATCGATTATCCTCAACAAACAATTATAATCGTATCCTATGATTTCTTTCAGATACCAACGGTAAACCTGCAACACAGTTTAATGGTTCCCATTACAGGCTTTCTCACTTCGAACCGCGACATGTTTCGTCTCCGTCCTCAAACACACTTTTTCATCCCCTCCTCTCTCTACCCTTCTCATTCATTCGAACTATATCTCAGTTAATATTAATCATCCAAAGAATAATCCAGATATAAACGTCCATTAGGACGTAAATCCTCTATCGTTTCACCCAAATTCGTCGTACAACCATACAGGATATAACGGGGCCCGAGAGAAAGGGAGAAATCGAGCACGCGAGAGAAGTTGCGAGTTTAAGACTCGGAATTTCCGAGAGAGAGGTAGAAATACGGAAGGCATTTTACGTTATCACCCTACCAATCGTGCAATTAATCCGGAAGCTAACGCATACGGATGATAATGCGAGAGAGAAAGGTCACGGGGACATCTGGAGCTGGATAAGAGAGAGAGCCAAACTACCCCGGATAATGGCGTGCGCGTTGGATAACTCCCTCTGAAAGATTATATAGTTTAGCGGTGTTTCTTGTTTGGTTTACAACGCAGAGTGCGGTATCGTCGGGATGATCGACGCCGGAAGTGTTAGCGCGGAGACACGTGGTACCGGCTCATCGAGCCGGAAGCGCAACAGCACACCGAGCAGCATACAGCGATCCGAGGAGATTTTACCCTATCAGCACTTTGAACCCGGGAAACAGTCCGGATCGGCGGCCAGCGACACTGCCGGCAGTCTCAACTCGATCTCTAGTTCCGAAGGAAGCTCGTAAGTAGTGGACTACAACGACCGATTCTGCAACCGGAAGCGCGAGACTCCTCACTGTCTATCTGAATTTCTCTGTTTCTCTCTCTCTCTCTCTCTCTCTCTCTTTCTCTCACTTTCTTTCTCTCCATTTCTCCTGCTAATTCAATCTACTCTATGTCCAACTCTGCCTTCTTCCGGGCACCTTCTGAAGGGCAGTGTCTTTTCCGAGCAGTAGGGTTAGTCATGGTCGTTTGCAAAGAAGTCAGAATTTGCTTATTTGAAAAGTTACGGAGGAAAATCATACGTTTTGAAGGATACGACTGATTGGAAGGTCAACGTTGGGTGAAGACAGATTAACCCTGCTGAACTTCTTTCAACCCCCTGTCTATCTTTCTCTGTCTCTCTCTCTCTCTCTTTAACCTTATGTCTCTCTCTCTCTAGTAACTCTAGCTGTCTCTCTGTCTGTCTCTGTTTCTATTTATCGTTTTTGCACAGGATACCGCGAATATTCGCGCGATACGCCGATTCTTTTCTCTCCCAACGTGTGATTGAGTTGATGCGTTTGTTCTGTATTGGTGATACGGTTACGTTGTTCATTCGTCTTTTCTTTCCTTTTGCTTCGTCATATTTCATCAAACCTTGCATACCTATCACGAATCCAAAATCTACTTGTGTCTAATAATCGATCAGAATTATTCCTTTCCTGTCATCATCCACCTTTTTCCTCTATTCATTGAATTTTATCGATTCATTCGACTTTCTCATTTCTTTACCCTCCTTCAAGGAAATGTACTCGTTCTACAGCTTCAGAAGTGCATTATTCAACAATGTCATTCGACAGAATCATGAAACCAAGTAAACGACACTCGCAGAAGGGAAGAAGTGAGAAAGTGCGATTTTCACGAAGCAACGAGCACAAAAGACAATTTAACGCTCAACGTGAACGGAATTGTAAAGCCGTGTTTATTTAGAGTATTTTGCGAATTAATGCGAATGTAGATTGCTTTGTGGCGAATAAACTGTGTCAATTGGGGATGTGGGTGAATATGGAGTTGAAGGCTAGGATTTGTAATTAGTGGATTCGAGTTTAAATCCTCGTTATCTTCGAGAGAATATTTTTAATTGTTGTCCCATGTATTTTAGCCTTGATTTTGAAGTTAAATCTATAATTCATTGGATAAATGATCATTGCAGATCTGGCTGACATAAAAAAACAACAGCATCTAATGGAAGTTGGAGAGAGTTATGGAATTCAAACCTGAAATTCCCAATTAGTGGGCCTCAATTGAAATCTCTATCGTCTCTGGATCTTTCCTTAATTATCATTTAAAATGTAACAACAGATCAAATCAAAAATTGAAAACAAAAATAATTGGATCAGTTGTATACCCAATTTTACACAATGGGAATTCTATAACAGGAGATATATTCTCCTCGATTACTAATATTTCCTCTGCTCCACGAAAATTCAATTTTCTGAAAATTAACTCATGTAATTACGTATTAAAATCCTTATTAACCCTATTCGTTCACAGTAATTAGCTCCCAGTAATTCGCACAATATTTCACTACTTAAATATTTACGCCCACAATCCTGTAATCGACGATAAAGAAATCTCCACAATTCTCACTTGAAATTACACAATTGCAAATCGGCACAGAAACGAAACACATTCATTAACCAAGAGAAATAACCAGCAAACGATGTAAATATAAAATTGCACCACGAAAGTTGAGAAACCTACCCCGTTGAGAGTTAAAACGACACCTGACCAACCATTTATATCCTCCACCATCGATCAGTATCCCTTTTTTGCATTTTTTGACTCTCGATATGTAAATGTTCGTAAGGGTGTTATCATTATCGATGTTCTCGTCGTCTTGGCTTACTGCTTGGCTGTGGCAATTGATCGTACGGCATTACATCGATGCACATTTTTACATATCACACGCACCTCTGTGTCTACCTATGTGTTATTGTCCATTGTAAATCACTTTTTCTTATCCACACGAAAAAAAAAAAAAAACACCAGACCGACGATGACGACTACGACGGCAACACGATGAAAATTCGTAATTGCTGGACGAAGAATATGATTTCAGGATGTCTTCGCCATCTTTTCGAATTGTATCCCAAAAGTGTGATTATTGACCTGACCTTTCTTCTTTTATTTTTTGTATAGCGATTATTATATTCCATTTATAGAAGAAATCCTCTTTTTTCGGGTTGAAGTAACGTTCTTTCGATTTTCAAGAATTTTTCACAGTGTATATAATCTAATGTAGATAGATAAATGTACCTCATATGTGTAGATGAACGTATATCGAGTAAATGGAATTTTAGGATTTTATTTCGAGAGATTTTGGAATTTTAGTGATATGTTTTGTATTATTTTTATATTAGTGAGTTTTAATATAGTGAGAATTCCATTTACGCGATGGACGATACGAAAGTAATTCACTTGTCCGAGTAATTTTGTTCGTATCGATTTAATATCATTATGTAAATATATACATATACATATGTATTCCTTCAGAAAATCTTACGAATTTCGAGAGCATTGGAAGCTTTGAGGACCCAGAAGACCCTGAGACACAATTTTGTTACGTGAAATATAAACTTACAGCGTACGAAATAAGTTTGTTAATTTAAAATGGATTGATTTGAAGATAAAAAAAAAAAGAAAGTTTCATCGAACGTATTTCGTATGACACGTACTTTGCGTTGTGTAAAAGAGTAACGTGCGTTAAGCGTTAAGTAATTATAATTCTTGATTTTTTTCTCATTGTGAAGCACTTTTTGTCGACCCACTTCAGCTACGTTTCGAGGAGATTTAGGGAACGTTGGTAAATATAAAGAGCTTACGATTTATAGGCAGTTATTATCGATACGTCTTAATGTTCGATAAAAAAAAAAATACGGAACGAGAGGTAAATACGGAACGACAAATGTAAGTTAAACCTTATATTTTCATTGAATTCTTGAGTCGTTTATAAAGCATGTGTCGAGTAGATTAAATATAGCTGATTCAACGATAATCGGTGTCGAATTAATTTCAAATAAAATTAAAAAGAAATATTAGAAATTAACTTAGAAATATGAAGTAAAATTAATTAATTCTGATTGAGAAAAATTGCAGCCGATTGTTGTTGAAAGTACGATTAAATTATTGGTACTTGGCGTAGTATGATCTGCATGCACCGATAGCCTGATATGTCTCCAACTTTACAATTCTCTCTCTACACCATATATTTACTCGCTACACTGACACCACACTCTCAGCGTGAGTTCTTCTTGTCTCAAATTTGAATGAGGTGTGTTCTCTCTTTTTCGAACTTATCGTCGAAGACTCGTCGAGAATCGTCCCTCGCTCCTGCGGTATAAAACCCCAATTAATTGATCCTTCCTACCCTCCAACCATTTTTCTTTTACCCCCTTAACCTTACAACGATCTCTTAAATGGATTATAAAATTTTATTTCCCCAAAAAGCAATTCTACGTATTTATATAAAATGACAAAATATGGCAAATATCGACTAACATAATTTCAAGAACATTTCCTTACAATTCTTTAATCTTGAATTTTCTGCAAGTCGAATTTGCCATTGTTTTTCAACAATTTCTGTTCTCCAATGTTCCCAGTTTTTTTGTTTCTACATTTATTCTCTTGTTTGATTAATTTTCTTTTTTATTTCTCTTTTTTTAATTAGTATTATTATTATTCGATGAAGGAAAAAGGTATTTCGTTCTATGCTAAATGTGTTATTTTGGAAACTGCTACAGTTGGTCTCCGAATCTGCGAATGGCAGGCGAAACTGGCCAGCTAAGAAACTTCATCGAAGATCTCGGCCCTGGACAAGTGGTTGGAAGGCAAGCACTCGGTGCACGTTGCCTAGGTGCGATTCAACTGTCGTTGAGCCAGAAGAAGGGTTACCTCGAGGTAGAGGTCATACGTGCCAAAGAGCTTAAAGCGAAACAAGGCAGTAAAGTGATTCCAGGTTTGTTGAATTTCACACGAATATTAGGCTAGATTTGTTTAATTCTGAATTGTTGGAGATAATGGTATTATGTCGTTTTGCAGCCTCTTATGTGAAAGTTTATTTGGTCAATGGTAAGAAGTGCATAGCGAAAGCGAAAACGGTGATGGCCAGAAAGACGTTGGATCCGTTTTACCAGCAGGTGTTAGCGTTTAGAGAAAACTGCCGGGGTTGTATACTGCAGGTATGGATTTTTAAATTTTTAACTTAGTGGATTCTGTAACCTTTTTATTTTTTGATAAAACGAGTTCCATTTTGGCACTTGACAATTTAGAAAAATCGAAAGATCTACCTACTTTTATAGTGTACAGGGATTTTTAACTTTCTGTGAATTTTAAAATATAATTTTTTGCGGGGTAGATTCGACTTTGGGATTTACAATGTTTAAAAGTTGCATTGGTTATTTCTGTGGCAGTTGTGGAGTTTTGATTTGTCGTGGATTTAATTTTATCATTTTTGACGCGGTAGTTTCTATTTTAGAATTTGATAATGAAAATAAAATGGCGGTATTTGGTTACTGCTCCAGAAAATAATGATTTTTAACTGTTCGAGGATTTTATAATTCTATAATTTCATAGTAGAGTAATTTCAATTTTGAGATTGAATAATTTTAAAGAAATCTCAAAGTTTGATTACTTCTCTAGCACTTTTAAGATCTATAGGTTTGAAAACGAAGTCATTATGAACATCCGTGTTTTCTTTTTTGCTTTCAGGTGACGGTGTGGGGTGACTATGGTCGGTTAGAAGGGAAAAAAGTGTTCATGGGCATTGCACAGATCATGTTGGATGAACTGAACTTCAATGAGATAGTGTTCGGGTGGTACAAGCTGTTTGGCAACATGTCCCTGGTCAGTGGACCTCCATCCCTAGCTTTATCCCGTCGTTCCTCGGCATTGTCCTTGGATTCCTTTAAAATATGATAGCTATATCCCAAAGGAATCTCCCGGTATTCCTGTTTCATGTAACGAACTACCATTCCGATTTTTCTCACGTAAAAACTAATTAGAACGAAAGAAAAAAAAGAAATGTCCCAAAACACTTAAATATATCAAGTCCTTTTTCCGTTCCTTCGTCGCCTTTCGAGCTCGATTTCCTTACAATGAAAAAGTCATCGTTAAATTTCTAACGAGTCCACAAAGAACGCTGAAATATCGCGAATAATTTAACGATTTAAAAAAAAACAAAAAAAAACAGTGATTGCAAGAAACGTTTTTAACGATATTATAAAAGAATGATATAATCCCATATCGATAGAGACGTTCAAACGTCACACCTTTCCTGGTGACTTTCCGTTCCGTGATCCTTAGGAATTGTCTAATCATTAAATTATAAAGCTGTTAATTAACGAACGACTGTCGGCTCTGAATACGGTAAAAGTCTGTTTTGAGAGTAATTCGTAGTGTCTCGGCGAAGAATTTTCCCGGGAAAGAATTTTCGAATTATCACGACAAAAGGCGCGAGGATTGTCTCGGTCTTTGTGTCGTGAATTCGTCGGAATATTGAGGAGTGCGAGGTAATCGGGAGAATGAGAATAATGTATGAAAGGTCGTACGAGAGGGATGACGTGTCTTTCTAGAAACACCACTAGCACATCACATATCATGTACGGCATATCAGATGAGCCACTAGTCCGTAGACTAGATGTAGACGTAGCGGCCATGTTCCCGGAGCGCCAGATAGTTTTTAGGTACGCACTGATTGTGAGATCAAGGCATCGTTCGTAGATAGTTGAAGTGCTGCGAATTCACGAGGATATTTCTGTCACATTGGTCCATTGATTAACACATTTGCGATCGGTGGGGTGAATTCGAGAAAATTCAACATTTCTTTCTGATAATCTATATATATAAAGGTCAAATACCACTGACTGACTGACTCACTCACTCACTCATCACGAAATTTCAAACACCACAGAACGGATTGCAATGAAATTTGGAACATACCTTCCCCTTGGGTCTTAGGTGCTCACTAAGAAAGGGTTTTGAAAAATTCGACATTTTAGGGGGGGTTTGGGGGGGTTAAAGTATGGGCCAAACTCATCAACGCAGAGCCGAAACTACTTTACCTAGAAACTTGAAATTTTGCATGAGCATTCCTTTTAGGGTATCAACGTTAAACTTAACTTTTACTAATTTAAGTAGTCCTTAATCCTAATGATATTAAACCGTAGCGAAGCACGGGAATTTCCAACTAGTAGCTTATAATAGCTAGCTGGTGAATCTACTGTGGGATATTTGAAAGATGGCCATCCGAATGCCACACGGGGAAGAGTTTTCCTTTAAGAGTAACCTTTCGTTACTACGGGTGACTATAGTCGACAAGATACCTCCCATACTCGACGGGTGACTATAGTCAGCCGCTGCAAAAATGGAACCAAAAGTTAAGACGAGTGCTATATAAAAATACGTTCATGAAAAAATTAATAATACAATGTTACGAACACAAATCATTTTGTTTCTAAATATAATGTCACAACATTTTTGAGACAGAAGACTTGGCTCAGAATGCTGAAGACCGCGCGCTTAATTTTTACACTTTCGGCGCGGCGCTCCACAGCGAAAGGGATAACCAGTTAACTGCGTTCGACGTGTATACACGTCAATCCAAAGTTCTATCTCGTAGCTTTTGTAATACTGAACTGTCAATTTCTTATGGACTAAAAAAGTAAATTTCTACATTTTGATTTCCTCTTTTCCTAAAATTTATAACAGAAACATTTGTCCTGTGTCTGACGACTATACACGTCATTGCTCGATTTTAATTCCGTATTCCACGAGGTATTCATAAAATTAAATTCCGCAGTTAACTGGTTAAACTGGAAGTGATTTAGAAAAAAATTTTATCAAGTGGTTGTATTTCAATGCGTGAATCAGAGGCACATTCTAATCGCATTCTTTTTGCGAGCCTTCTTTCCAGTACGGGACAGTACTTTGTTTCAGTAAATGTGTTCGGTATTAATACTAGAGCTACCAAGCAAGTCAAACCGACACGTCAAATTTTTTCCAAAAATTCTCCAAGTTTATGGGAGAGTCATAGAACAGTGATAAGAATAGAATTTCCAAAGCAGTGAAAATGATTAGTTTCTATAACAATTTTCTAAATTTTTTGAGAGATCGTACAGTATATCTTATAATATAAAAATCATAGTTTTTATATTTTTGTAATATATGTAGCTATAATAAATTTAACGCCGATAGTTTTAGAGTTAAAGTCTCAAAAGTACAGTAATATTGGTTAAATTTCTTATTGAAAAATCAAAATACTTAAATAACAATCACCATAATGTTCACACGAACAATTATCAAAACACCGGAATGCATCAAACTTATTCGCAAATGTGTTAACCATAAATAATTCAAATAATTTGAAGAAATTCCATGCTGTAATTTCCAAAACGATATCCACGTGAAATCGTGAAACGTTTGTCGTTGCAAATCCCCAATTTTTTCATCGTTTTATATTGAATATCTCTATGCTCTTACGAATGATATTCTTCTCTCTCTTTTTCTCTCGATGGTCAAACTTTTCTTCTCCTTCTCATCGGCCACGAAGTGACGATCGTTCGTCCTATCCAAAGGACTCTATACAAACGAAAGTCGAAACTTCGTCGTCGCATTAAACCTCTCTCTATAGAATCTTCTTTTCATCTCTAAGCCTGCGACAACGTGCACCCCTTTCGTTATACGATTGATGTAACTCTCTTTCTCTCTCTATTTCTCTGCGCCTTGATTTTCTCGATTCTTCACATTTTCTTACGGTTTCCAAGCCTGTCGCTAATTCATAATTTTTCGATATTTTTTTCCCAACATACTCGTAAAAGCGAGTCTCGTAGAAACACCTCCTGATGTTGCTTGGTATATATATAGATATATATGTCACGTTATTAATCTTAATTATCTGTATTTCTCTTTCTATCTCTTTCTATCTCTGCCTTTTTCTCTTTATCTGCACAATACACAATGCACCCTTTATCGCAACCACTTTAAAGCCAATTTTCTTTGAGATCATATTTTCAAATCGTCGCATCCACCCTTTCTCGATATAACGATATAATCAAATAATTATAATAGAAGGTAAGTCATTGCCGTATTCGGAGTCCTCCATTGATGTTCCCGACACGATAGCATCGAGGAAACGGAACAATCTTTCGTCTCCTATACACACGACAATATCTGTCTTTTGTTTATCGGTGTGTACGTATGACAACGTAGAATTTTCTCCAATTTATACCATTATCTCGTTGTATCTCTATATCATCGAGTTAAGTGGAAACATTGAAGACCAATCAGATGATTTCTATTATTTTACAGTGAAATCAAACGTCAGAGTATGGTGATCCAAGATCGATATGATGAACTTCAACGTGGTGATGGTGATGATGATGGTGGTGTGCCGAGAAAACTGGAGCACGATACGCTAATCCGTTCGTTTTACGACCAACTTCGCCGAGTGACGAACGAAATAGTTTTTAAGGAAGAGAAGTTAACGAGAAGTTAATGAGAAGGAGGATTAAATGAAATGGTGAGATCGAAGAAGAGACATGGAGTGAAGTGAATTACAATGATTAACGAAAACTCCGTTCAACCGGTGATGCGAAACGATTCGCGAATTATCACGATGAGTAACGCAGTTAAGTATACTACGTACGTTCCAGGGAAAACAAAAGAAATGTTTTTTTTCATTTTTCCCTCGACATTTGTACATAATTAAGGACGCTTCGTGCGCGAGTGACGATTAACGAACTGATCGCACCAATTGACACTTTATCGCCATCAGGTTTCTAGTCAAGAGTATCACCGTCAGAGCGTATATTATTTATTGTAAATATTATAATAATTATTATTATACATGTATATACATATATGTATACGTATATGTATACGTATATGTATGAATTCGCGGTTACAAGTATGTGCGCAGGTTCGAACGAATAATTGCCTTGATCGTTGCGTTTCCGTTTTCTCATTGTCTCGCGATCTTCAGCTTTGTTTCGTGACAAAAAAAGAAAAGAACAAAACAATTTATTGGATGAACAATCGAGGCTGAATATCGTGTGACAATCGTGAACATGGAACTGACTATTCGTGAATTAGCAAATTGTTGTTGAGCGTTAAACGTATATTAAAAAAAAAAAAAGTATTTTGCGTGCGGAAAAAAAGTAATGCTAATTGTATCGGCTGAACTATTTACCGATCATACAATACCACTGCGATTACGTTTAGGTTTCTTTCATTGTCGATCTTCGAGAAATCGAGGCTCGTCGGACACTCAGACGGGGAGTGGCGTGCATACTTTAGGACTTTTATTCTCAACTTACGCTCGACTTTTAACAAGCTCACTTTTTTTTAAGTAACAGTAAAGAGAGAGAGTGAGAGAGAGAGGGAGAGAGAGAGAGAGGAGAGAGGATAATGGATATCTCTTACCGAACCGCCCACACACATCTCGCATAGACGGCACGCTCCGCGGAAGTTTTACAGATTTTCATTTCGTACGGTCGTCTTCGACGTGCGCGCGATTAAATAATAATTAATAAAGAGAAAAAAAAAATGATGAAAAGAGGAAGAGAAGAAACGGCGAGACGTGAACGTTCGCATTGTATCTTTAAAAAGCAAGAGTCGCTTTATTCTCGCAAACGGAGAAACAAACGATATTCACAATCGATTTTATATATCTCTCTTAATTATTCTCGAGTGTTATGTGTTCGATCTTTGTCCTTGCGCATACGAATGTACGAGTCACTTTGTCAATGCATTCGATGAGCATGCACGTGTACGCGAAATCGTCGTTAGCGTTAAGTAAGTTCTTTATTCGTTCGGTCGTCTTAACGATTACTTCATTTCTTTCCGCACCGATTGTGCTTGCAACTTGTGCGTGTACCGGGGAAACCGGGAAAGGGCGTGAAATTGGAATGAGCCTTTTGTCGAGCGATCGTGATCTTTTGTTTCTATCTTTTACTGGTCGATTGCGATTTTCTGTTTCAATTTGTGGTTGTACAATCGCGATTTTTCGCTCAGTCCTTTGTTAAACAATCGCGATTTTACGATTGAGTATTTTGTTAAATAATTGCGATATCCTACTTCCATCTTTGGTAAACTATAACGATTATCCATTACAGATATGTGTTTAACAATTGCGATCTTCTGATTCAGACTTTTGTTAAACGATCGCGATTTCCCACTTTGATCTTTTGTAAACTATGACGATTTCCGGTTACAGATTTGTGTTGAATAATTGCGATCTTTTGATTCAGACTTTTGTTAAACGATCGCGATTTCCCACTTTCATCTTTTGTAAACTATGACGATTTCCCATTACTGATTTGTGTTTAACAATTGCGATCTTCTGATTCAGACTTTTGTTAAAAGATTGCGATTTCCTACATTGATCTTTTGTAAACTATGACGATTTTCTATTACAGATTTGTTTTGAATAATTGCGATCTTCTGCTTCAGACTTTTGTTAAACGATCGCGATTTCCCACTTTGATCTTTTGTAAACTATGACGATTTCCGGTTACAGATTTGTTTTGAAAAATTGCGATCTTCTGCTTCAGACTTTTGTTAAACGATCGCAATTACCCACTTTGATCTTTTGTGAACAATTGCGATGTTCGTTCTCAATCTTTTATTGGATATTTGTTTAATAGGGGCAAACAAATTTCTTGAATTTTAATAACAGTGAAGAGCAAGTGTTAGTCATGTATACAGTTTCAAGTAGGTGCAGTTATCTTAAAAGTTGCAACTTCATATTAGTATTGTATATTTTTAATTAATTGATAGATTCAGTACTCGCAATAGTTAAATTACAGAACACTATTTTTTTTCAACAAAATAGTAGACTTAAAACTGTCTACGATTTAAAAAAGATAGAAACGAAAGATCACCTTGGCCAACTAAAAGCGATACGTCCTTCGGGTGCCATTTTTTCTACCCGCCGTAGGTTTTCTCGTGCAAAATGAGGAAACATTCGAATTCGATCGCGTTACAAATCGAACAACGAAGCCACGAAAACAGCCACGCGTTTACTCCGGGGTGTTAATCGAAATTAATCGCAGCCAGTGCATTCGATGAACTTCGAACGAGTACAAAAATCACCGCTCTGCTTTTTGGATTGCACGTTTTCCACCGGACATCCATCGTTCGGTCGACAATCGACTCGGTCGTTTCTCCATTATCGAAATTCGTTTCTCTTGCATCGCTTTTTGCCCTTTTATTTAACATTCACAAAAGGTACTCCTTGGTTGACGAGAACATTACCATTTAACACGTTGATTTCCATGGAGGTCACCGGTGACCAGCGCTATTGAATTCAATGAAATTTCATATAATTTTTCAACTGTAATATTTACAAATTTCCTAACACATTCAGTTAATTTACTCAATTGAAATAAAATTTTAATTTTAAATACTGGAATTCAAAAGATAAAATCCTGCTGGATATCTATCTGTGTTTTTAAAGTTTCTACTGTACAATGATGATCTTTAAATAGAAAAAATTTTAACTTCGATACAAATGATAAAAGGAGCGAAATATCAGTGGCGTTAAACGTATCAACCGCTAACAGATTCAAAATATTGGCGTTTCAAAGTTAAAATGCTTCCGAACATATATCTATTTGGGTCTTTAAAGTTTTTACTCTGCAAAATTAGGATTTTAATGGAAAAAAATATCACTTCAATAGAAATGAAAAACGAGCGCAATATCAGTGGCATTCAACGTGTTAACAGCAATCACCCCATTTCCAAACACTTCCAAATTTTAATTTCAATGTTTCACGAGCTAATAATTTTTTTCTCCACCTCCAAGTATCGCAAAAAAATACTTGCATTTTCTTTCAACGAAAACGATCATCGATCAGACGTGAAACAGACTTGCTTTGCAGATTCGTAGGATCATCTCGTCCCTATTCGCGTCTTCGTGCCGTTCGCGATTATCATTCCGATAACCCGATAACCGCGATTATCATTCGTGATTTCCGGAAAATCGAGCCAAAGTCGAGGATTCGCGCATGGAAACGTCACAATTTCTCGATATGAAATCGTGAAAACGGAGACGTGAGAAAGTTCGGACGGAGAGAGAAAAAAAAGCGGTAGAATGGTATCGTTTCAAAAAGCGGGCAAAGAGGACGATTCGATTATTCGACGAATTTCTAGATAGCGTTTAAAAAAAAAAAGAGAACCCCTGGTAATCCGGATGATCGATCGACCATTGTTTACGGGGAAAGTGTATAAAAGAGGCGATATCTTATCATATCTATAACGCGCTTAAATTAGAAATGAGAGAGAGAGAGAAAGTGAGTATGATAGTGTGATTGTGCGAATGATAGAACGATAGAGAGAAAGAGAGAGAAAGAAAAACATAAAACCCATACAGGAAACTAACGTGCAGCAAAGGGTAAGAAGCTTTTTTACTCGTGATACCACAACAAAAAAAAAAATAAGAAAAATACTAACCCAAAAACGTAGAGCTCCATCGGGATAAAAAAAAAAACGAAGGTGATGTGTAAATTAATCGCGAAAGAATAAAAAGAAATTAACTAACTGTAAGAACGATTTCTAAGTAACAACATTTTGCAAGTGCATGACTTACTAATTAGTAGGCTCTTGGGACAATGAACAACGTAATTAATTCTCACGTAAAAAGGATAACACGTAATTACACGGTGAAACAGAATTTCACAATTACACGAAAACATACGCAAACATACACACAGATATGATTCTGTATTAGTGGATAATACTTGATAAAATATACAAGACTATGAATTACTATCGTAACACGATTCAGTTTGTAATATTGCCGGTTTACGTGCGGATGTAAGATCCTTCGCGAAATTCATTCGATTCTCATCTCTTCGCGGAAACGCTGTTCCGGCTTACGATTTTTGTCGTCTTGGTTTTTTTCTTTTTCTTTTTTTTTTCTATTTTCCCTCGTCGTTTAACAGTCGAGAGATTCTCGAAGTTAGCTAAAGGATTTTAAACGATTCCTTTGACACTGGAGATGACGAGGTCGACAATTCTCGTTGTTCTAATGGTGAAAATTTCGCGAAAATCCAATCGTTGCGAATCATTAACGCTTACAACGTAATAACACTGCATATCCTATGTACAAATCGTAGGAATTTCATAATCGTTGTGAAATCAGAATCAATGAGATTCGTGAAATGATTTACATGGATACGAGTTTTGGTTTTTTTACAATGAAATTGTATTCGCGTGAATTTTTGCGGAACGGTTGATTTCTCGGTGAGAATTTTAGCCGAGGATTCCTTTGAGAGAATCGAAAGAGTTGAGGGGAGGAGAAAGAAAAAGGAAGAAGTAAGTATGAGCCGAAAGCGGAAAGATAAGAGTGTAATGATAAGAGAGATGTAAGGTGCGCTGTTATCCTTAGTTAAGGTGTCGATGATAGATTTCATTTTATGCCTTCATTTTCTTCGCAGCTTCGGTCGTTCCGTCGTTTCGTTTTTTATTTATGGGAATTTGCTACTTTTCGAACGATAATGGAGTAAAATTCCAAAGAAATTGGAGTAATATTCGAGAATCTCTGATAGAAATTCAAATTGTGAGGGTATTGTTTCATTGAATTGTGAATTCAAAATATTAACATTAGAACTACCAAGTCAGTGAAAGTAACTGGTTTCTCATTTTTATAAAAATTTTTTAAGTTTATAGAATGGATCTGTGTCCATCTCATAAAACAAAAATTATGTAATCCATTATATTTTCTATCTCTTGATTCCTCTCATTCCAAAATACTTATTTAACATATTGAAATGTAATATTTTTAACACTGGTAGTTCTGGTGTTAATCCAGAGTAAATCATTTTATTTTTATATATTAACAGCTACACTATTGTTTTCAGTAAATTTACAACTAGACTTTGACCTGATTGCTCGAAGCTTCTTATTTAATTCCACCAAAAGTTCTCAAATTAAAATCAAAACCATCATACAAATTAGATCAAAGAGGAATTCCATGTGATTTGAATCTAATCATAATTTTAAATTAATCGTGAAATTTACTAAAAAAAACAATTCAAATAACGAAACTTAATGGACATCCCAAAAAATCTATCTATTTCCACAAAATTAAGATCGATCACAATTCATAAGTTTTCAGGAGCAAACCCCAATTAATATTTCTTGCAAAAGCTATGAAAAAGGAGCAATTAAATATTAAATTTCCATTAATGAACGACGATGAAAAAAAAACGAAAGAGGAACAGCGCGAAGAGAATCAAGGTTACTCACGTTGATTTTCACTCTTGCCATGCCCATTTGTACATAGGCATGCTCAATCTTAGGATCGAACACGCATCGTGAATCACGTGTATATATACATATGTATATATGTACGTCACATATATATATATTTATATATAACCATATAAATAGTAATTAACTAACGAAACGAACAAATTAATATCCGACTTTGTACCTATATACTTATAATTAACTTAAACGAAGAACGAAGGTGGGGAAAAGGACAAAGAACAGGACGAGAATCTTCAAACGATTATCGAATAAAAAATTAAACGAAGATACAGGGGGATAAAAAAAACGAGGGGATGGGGGGCGTTCAGAACTCTATGCGAAAATACTTCGGAATGAAATCTCCACGGATTATTAAGAGAACAAAAAAAAAATAATGCCTGAGAGCCAAGGGGTACCACTTTTGTCAAATTTAGAGAGCCAATTTAGGTTTACGATTTACGATAGAGAGGTGTGCGAGGATGTACGTGTGTGAGAATAGAAGAGAAAGAGAGGGAGAGAGAGAATGATAGAAACGATGGAAAATCAGCGAGGAAAAGTGACAAAGAGAAAAAGAGAGAGAGAGAGAAAGAGCGATAGAGAGAATGAGAGTGAAAAAAAAATTCATTAATTATTATCCCAAGTAGATACGAATCAGCGAGTAGTCATTAGGTGTTCTTGTAATCTTCCCGTCGAAAAGACAACGATCGACTCTCGTGCCACGGGTTATCCCATAGTTTTCATTCAATGGCGTTATTTCCGGCCGAGAAGAAACAGAGGACACTTCGTCCTCCAGCGTTTTAGCGCGCTCACGACGACGATCGACGTCGATATATCGGAATCTCAGGAATCTCCGTTAGACTTTCCAATTAGAGATCCCCGTCGGATTGATATTCGATGAAATTTCGACCATGTAGAAGGCACACCATAGAGAACCGGATGGAGAATATACGTCGCGGTCTTAGAGGGAAGTGACGCGAGTCGATCGTCAAGATCGCAAGGACGCTGGTCCTCGTGGATGTTGATGAAATTTTTTGGGACACGCGTCGCTAAATGGTACGATTGGAAAATTGCGTCGTGTTTCCCATTTTCTTTGGATAATATGCAAATTGTTTTCCTCGTGATAAGAAGCAAGGGATAGAATGTGGGCGAAAGATCGAAAGAAAGTAAGAGAGACAGTGAGAATGAGAGAGAATGTGTGAGAGTGAGAGGGAGTGAAAGAAAGGAAATGTTCTTTTTCTTTCGTTTGAAAAAAAAGTGAAATACAAAGAGCGAGAAGAATTTAAACAGTACGATTAGACGATGTTCCGTGGATGATATTCCGGCCGAGAACTCCAGCGAGGATTTTTCTTCTTTTTCCTGTTCTTCCTTTTTATTTTATTTTTTTCTTAATGAGAAAATTTTCTTAGAATTAAAGATCTGACAAAAATGCGAACTGACGATAATGATAATCGTTTTTAATGTCCTGTATATATACATCAATTATGTCATCGACTTTTTTTCAGTGGTATTAAACGAATAATTGATCTATAATCGGGGAGTTGCCGGCTGGATAATCGCGGAACGATTAATATAAAGCGTTAGTGACTGTATCCAGTATAATATATCTGATAAAAGATACCCCCGATGCCAGACATGGCGTGTGACAATAAAGTGATTCAATGATCTCGTCGCATTTCAATCCGCAGTCACCTTTCACGACATACACGCGCAGAGTGAGCATGCACACACGTATACACACATACGTACCTACACGGGTATATACGTGGAATATGTATATTTTAATGCGAAAGCCTTTTTTTTGTAATAACGTGACCTGTTGACGAATGAAGCACCTGGTGTAAAGGAAGAAAGTATCTCATCGTTTTTCGATTATTCATTATTTCGCTGTTACTGTCATGTCAGGAATATTTTTAACAAAAATAAAGCTACTTGACTCCAAACGATGTGACCAGTGACTTTTTCGAAGTATCTTAGGTGTGATAGGGATTACCTGACCTTCGTGGTTTACTTTTAATGAAGAGTATTTATTGGAATTGTTTTTTTGTTGTTTATTTGAGAATTGTGATGGAGAAATTCTTGAATTGGTGTGGTGTAGATTTAAATTGTTATTATATTTTATTGCTAGTATTGTTAGGATGATGTTTATAATTATTTTTTCTCGAGGAAATTATGAAATTTGGAAGCTCGCATTCAATTTATATTTAATTTGTAACTTACGTATGAAGTAGACTCAGAGTCGTGATAAAAGTGGTCACTTACGGAAAGATAAAAACAACTTAGCACGTTACAAATGTGTATATTGCACGAAAAGTTTAATTAGTCACTTGCATTTATTAATATATGCGTCCGCGTTGAATAAAGTCGCAGAAACTTTTTAAAAATTATGTATTTTTAAAATTACAATGTCAATTTTGCAGATAGTATATCTGTGAAAGTTAATTAAAGAAAGATTTAAATTTTGGCGCTTCAGCAACTCCAACAGTCGTACTAACAGGGTAAGAAATTTCTGTAAAGGAAACATTCTGTCGATGGTAACACATTTATAATAGCCGATAATGTAGCTACCTAAAGAAAGTTTATATTTCTTTTATTTATGCATAGAATACCATCATAAACTATAGTATAACGTCAGATAAGTTTCGAATTGTCAATATTGATAATTAAAAAATGTTTAAATTGCTCAATTCGCCTAATATTGAGTTACTCGTCTACGTTTGGATTTTGCGCCGGCGCAGTAGTTCCGAGTCTCGCCACTAGAGCGCGACTCTGACCCATAGGCGGAGCACGGCGTCAGTGGCGCTGCGATCGTCGGACTGAACGGAACGCGCGAGAAATTGCGCGCCCATATTTCGTCGGAAAAGTGTATTTAAATTTAAATAATTCGCTGCACGTGTGTCACAGTGATGAATACGAGACTCTAATTAACCTTACGCATAATATACATCGTACAGCCGTGTAACTCACTTATTTAAATAGTTTGTTAACAATTTTGCAACTCGCCGCGAGCGACAATGGAAAACTGTCATGGCTGCTGCGTAGGAGAGAGACACCTGGAAGGCGTTTCAAAGAGTTGGAGTTTTCTACAATTCGACGATGAGTGAGTACAAAATCGACGTTTATATACAATATTCATCCATGTGTACTGCGAATCTGCGTCTACTTCTTATATATGACGCATAAATGTACAGTTAAATGTAATTTGAGTGTAAGCTTCCATGCTTGCAATTTCGTTGCGGGATTTCGATCAACAAGGAGACTTTTTACATTGTTGTATCCATTAAATATTGCACGAAGATGATATATCGTTAGAATCTAATTATGTTTCGATCAAAGAAGTAGGGAAATCGCGTTATAGAATACATAGTATGTTAAATAAATAGAATTTATTTCTTCCACGAGTTCTGAGAATTTCAGTTAACGTAAATGCGTAGCATAGTTTGTAACGTACGTATAGACGCTGTATGTACGCAGATACGAGAATTACCTTGAGCACAACAACATCCTTCGATGCGATCGAGCACTGTTTACATACCGCTTCCTGCAGCAACAATAGACAGACTTTGTGTATTAAAGTACAAGGAGAGGCAGTGAAAATTTTGGCAGGTTAATAAATTTCCTTAAATAGATGTAGTTAAATCCTTTGGTTGATTCCTTAGATAATTTGATATATCGATTTAAATAAATCTCTGCAGCTCTCCCACGCTCCTGCAAATCAGATATGGAGAATATTGTCGGGTGATATTTTTAACCGTTTTGCCTTTACATTTTCAATAATATGAATTCGTCCCTGGACTCTTTTCTGATCCAAGTTGAAATTTAATTAGTCTAAAATGTTAATGATTCGTATTATTATCTTTTTATTTCTTAATTCTTATTTTATTATTTCTAAATTTATATTCTATGTTTTATCCTAAGGATTATCTTACTTCTTATTCTTAATTTTTTAGTAGAAAGTAGATTATGGGACAGAAAAGAGCCTAGGGCATTTAACGTAATTTTTGTTGTATTACTTTAAAATCTGCACTTACAATTAGTTCGTCAACGACTGTACTACAGGATAATAGAAAATTCTAGCCAGTTCTCAGAGTACATCGTCGTCCTCAAAGTTACCTCGCAATATTGATAATAAAGTGACCTTACAATGTTATCCTACGGCGACAACGTCCTTTCACTCTGCTTAGAAATGGAGCACTACAATCATCGTCCAATTTCAATTCGTAGTACAAACTTTAGCTAGAAATCCTGCATCGTATATAACCTTCTCCTATCCTTTCTAAATATGAATATTATGTAAATATGAATATCTCTCTGAAGCAGCGTGTGCTCGCGTTTAACGTATTCGATATTAACCTTTCCTCCAACGTTAAATTTTCAGCAGCTTTCTAATTACGTTGTTCGTACCACTGATTTGTTTACACCCCGCCAGGGATCATGGCGCAATGACCTTTCGAGTACATACCGCATACAAATATCCTTAACGATCATATACTTTAAATATTTTTCCATTTAACATATTTTCTGGCAGAAGAAATGATTTTCAATATATCTTTTTGAATCGGTTACTTTGAAAATTATATAAAAGCCACATGGTGTAGGTAAAGTACCGTGTAAACTGAGGTATAAGTGCACTCCAAATGAAACTACTTAGCGTAGATTGCTGGAAATTAAACGCAAAACATTTTTTGCATATTGCAATTTAGTAACAGATACTTCTACAAACACAATGTGTAAACACTTACAATTAGAATTATCAAGGTAGTGGAACTACTGGATCCTCAGAGCTGACAAGAATTCTTCAATTTAATAGAGAAGCCTTAGAGTAGACATTCTAACAATAAGTCCACCTTATAAAATGTAAATTGTGGAATTAATCACCTCTCCCACCTTTCGATATCGCTTTTCCTATACCACTTGTTAAGCATATTTAAATATAGGTAATACATTTAACGGGAATAATTCTACAGTTAGTAGTAATGTTATTATTTGTAGTGATTGTTCTAAACTCTTCTGCATTCTCTTCGCTTTCTTTATTTCTTACTGCAATACATATCAGGTAGAAAAATAATTAAATCCAAACACATAGTTTTTACCGAGCGTCCATGTGCACTCACAGTCCATACGGATAGTCTTAGCCGGACGTATATATGCGTCCACGGCTCTCAAAGAGTTAAATAACGTAATGTGTTCGCGAAAGAGCTCGTGCTCTTTAAATACAAAGGCAAAGGCAACCTCGGGCACGCGGTCCCGCGTCTGGAAGTTTATTACCGTAATCCCGTGGCGTCGATAAGCCCATTACCGCGTGTGTCTACCGATGGGCTTAATGTATGCGTCGGAAAGTAATAAAAATCGACTTACAGGAAGGTGAACAGTGGGAAGGGCTCGGATGTTAGGTTTCTCGGTTGCGTCGGTCGCGTTCTATCAACCGGCACGCTTTTAGGTGTCGCTAAAAGTTTAATCAAAGTCAGATTAGTCGGAGGTATGGCGACGACGGTACTGGGGGTGAGGATACACCGGGCGAGGTTTTATTAAACGAGACTTGATTAGGGGGGTCGTCACGGATCCCCTTTACAGTTTGTTTTCGACTGTTTTCCACCGTGCAGCTTTCATTACTCGACTTTCGCATAATTGACGACCATCGGTCTGGAAATCTCGAGGTGAACGTGATTATTGCACCGGTAGCATTCTTTCTGCTATTTTCGAGGGAGTATTGTAGTTGTAGATTATTAATTTAGGAGATTATTGAATTAATAGGAGACTACAAAGGGCAAGTAAGTAAATGAAGGAATAGGTTTTAACATAAGTCATAGTTAAAGGACGTTTTTAGCATTATATCTTAGAATTTTGTTTCATTTTAAGATTTATAATTCTTCTAAAAATGTCTTTTGATTTCTTGCGGACGATTCTGTGTTTGGTGACATTAAGAGGGTAGTTTAGGCGCATTTTATTCTTCACGTTGCAAGTTAATTAAATGTGATACTCTAGGCATGGAAAGAAGAAGAAATTGTACTCTATTCAGCTCAGTTGCGTGATTATTAAACTTCGAAATTAAAGCTGACCTTGTACATCAACCTTATAGGTAAGCCAAATGCTCAGTAGGTTTCTGTAAGTGAAATAAGTTCGTTCAAAACATGCTTGGAAGTTGCGACCCACTACGCCAATTGTTAGAAATAATAACTCCTAAGACTTTTAAGCAATGTATTTAATAAAAATCTACTCCTACTAAGAATTACCTTTACAAATAAGCTATAATGAAATCCTAGAATTACAATTATACAACACCAATAGAATTATCTCCAATTAGAACAGTCTACTAATAGAATAAGTACAATAAAATTATATGAACCGTAATATTTATAGTAAAAGTAGAATAACAAAATTCTTAGTATATCTTGAAACAAAATATTAATCATTTAAACTACTAAAATCGTCCAACAAAGATATTCAATAACCTTCAATAAAAGAAGATATTCGATCTTTAGGATATTTATTCAATTTCACATCGAGATACCACAAATTACAGTTTTTTTAACTCGCTGGGGAATATTTAGACAAAATAACCTATGCATTCGAGCAACTAAACGTCTGATTAGCGTTGACGCGATAACGATCTCCCTTAGAGGGAGTGATTAAGAGACAGCCTGGCCCTGAGACACATTTAGGCATCAACGTAGAACGGGTCGAAAGTGATTCAATCCCTCGGTAATCCCTGTAATCCCAAGGGAATATCTTCGCTCCCGTATTCCACCCCTGAGAAAAGTCTCGAACGAGACCCCTAACTCGATGTTTGTATTCTCTCCGCGATAATAATCGTTTTCAATCATCGCTGTAACGCAGCGTATTCTAGCATTTCGGAAAACTTCGAAGTTCTTCGAGACTTTTCATTCAGTTGATTAAAACGTTTATTACTATGAAAATTGTTGACCTTTTAAAAGTATCTTTTGTTCGTACGTCATATCTGAAGAATAGAATTAATTTTGCAGTTATCGTCGCACTATAAGCTGGGAATAAAATTAGCACTGGGGTTATTATTCGTAAAATCCTCCCCTGACACATGTAAGAAACTTTTTCTAAATTATTATTTATTGTATAACAGCCTCGGCGATATGGAACCCACCGAAAATTTAACACAGTAGGATAATTTAAGGTCTCTGGCGAATAACGAGGTAAAAGCAATAGTTAATCAATGTATCCGAGTTCAAGTTTTCATCTACCACCTCGGAAATTTTTTTTCTATGTAATTATTTAATAAATCATACCTTCCATGGGTCAGAAGCCACCTAAAATTGGAAAAATTCGATCATAGGCGAAACAACACCAGTTTAGAGAGATAAGGAGATTAAGACTACGACTCGCAATTAAGGAACCGAAGTAAGTCCTCCTCCGTTAGCTGTAAACAATTTTTCTCAATTTTTATTTAATATATCGCAGCCTCAGTGACAGCAAATAAATCTAAAATAGAGTAGCTCTTAGACAAAATACCCATAATAGTTTGCGAATACGTATGCCTCTTAAGAATTCTCTATCGTACGAATTTAAATTTCATATTAACAAAAACCGAATCAGAAACTTTCTAAATACTTTTAGCAGTTTTAGATTCGCAATGTGTCAATATCAAACTTAAATTCGCACGATAGAGAATTCTCAAGAGGCATACGTATTCGAGAAAGAAGGCAAGACAAACGTGTCAGAAAGGGTCGGCGTAACCGCGCAATAACAACCCTCGGTAAGCGGGGTTGGAGGTCGTGGCAACCTCGGCCCCGACTGTTTACGTCCAAGGGTCCATGGACTCCGCCTTCGGCGACCTCCGATCACCCCCGGCCACCCCCAGCCACCCTTGGCCGGCTTAACGCTAATGAATCTGATTTGCATCTGATCCCGAACGATCTTCGATCCTCCCTCGAGCTACCCGGTTAGATTATTTAAGGACATTGCCGTGTGTCCTGCGTATTTCCCGGTGATTAATTACGTAATATCTGTTCCTGACTTGTGCCGTTTGAATTTCCAGTTGTGCGTTTCGTTGGCTGTGATTTTGAAGGATGAATTTTAATGGCTTTTTTTTCAATTTTCTATTTTTAAAAATTGTTGTAGGATGATAAAATTATTTTTTTTTCCGTTGAATAATATTGTTGTAATGGAGGAGGATTAATGAGTGAATTAAATTTAGACTTTTAATTGTTCATGCTTTGGCTGAAGGCTTCAATCTGCGTTTATTTTTGAGATTATAGAATAACAAAAGGTTGAATAACGTTTTAGATAATTATTGTATAATTAAATGCTAGTTTTCGAGGTAAATATCTAGGAGGAAGTGAAACATGGATATGCTCGATGTATTTTGTTGCTAGTAAAGAATTTTTATTACTTTTTTAATGCAAAAATCATAGTTGAGAATAAGAATTAGAATGCCGCTATAGTCAAGGTGTTAAACAATTCATGTTTTAGAGAATTTGAATAATTATAGATACATAATTTGTACAGAAATTTGTTTCAAGCTTAGTTATATTATAATGTTTATAAAATTTTGTTTGAAGCAATTCTGAAGCATACAGAAAGTCGAGGGATCCGACTTAAAGTACCAAGTTAGTAGATTTAGCCTCCATTTCTCTTTTCTCGAATATTCCACGTGGAGTGGATTATTTGACGTTTTACAAACGGCGTCACTTTGTACGGATTTCTCGACTAACTGATAAAAATAATCCCATTTCCTGTAAAAAAAAATAACACGAGATAACATCTAAACGACAAACAGTCCAAGAAGAAAGATTGAAATTCCGGCTGTGGTTTCTCGGTTCGAATCTTCGAACCTTTTCAATGGTTTCTCGTTAAGCCCTTTGAATTACGAGCGAATAATTAGATAAAAGTAAACTACCTTCGAATTTATTTTCACGAGGGACAAGAACATAATAAACATACTGTATAATATATACAGGGTGCTTCACAACACGTGGACGTAACTTTGCAGTAAGTTTACTGTACTTTAGTTTCTTTAATAACAATATTTTCTGCTTGAAACCACTTCTGCTAATTTTTCACCTTATCTACAAATTGAAATAGTCTCTCAGCCGTTAAACTCAAAAACTAATACGTGAGTCATATTAACTATTAACTAATCCGTGACTACTACTATACTAGAATAAACCTGAATACTGAATATTACTTCCATTTTGCACTGCAATGTCCTACCTGAGGGGACATCATAAATCTACCCTATCACTCCGTTACCCCCTCTAAGGGCACCCTCAAATTGAATAGTGATTACCGAAAATAAATTTACTGCACCATTTTTAGAAATGTATGTTTGTCTGAACTATTCTATTGAAATGGCACAAGATAACAAATAGTAAAGTGTCACCAAGTTGCTAATAGATAACGTGCCTCCGAGTCCAAAGGTTTAAACATAGATAGAACAGAATGTATAGAATTAACACTAGATTTACGGAGCCAATTTGACTCATTCAAAATTTGATTACTACATATATAATATATTGGTTGGTTAATTTTTTAATAATAAATCTTTCATTTCAATTGATTTGGAACTGTTTTCTTTGCAAAAAGTTTCAATTTTCTAGTATGATTCAAATTGGCTCTGTTCAGAAAAATGGGTATATCAACATCCGTAAATCTAGTGTTAACAGACAATTAACACTTTACCGACCGACAACCGATGAATCGGCTTTTGCACTTTTAACTTATTAATTGGTTTGCTACGGTAATTAATAAATTATTATTTACCATTGCGGTTAACTGTGCCAAGGACTCAGCGAAGAAACTTTGCAATTTTCCCAGAGATATCAATATCAAAGAAATATTTGCGGGCAAGTGACCGATTAAAAGTGGATAGGATGTTTAAAAAATACCGGTCCGTAAAGTGTTAACATATATAGAAACAAACATATTACAGAGTGTTGCAAGTAATCGCTGTGTTGATATTATTTTTTATTGTTTCTCTCTCTCGCATAAATAAACATATAAAGTGTTGAGGCACACCCAGTATATTCTGGCGTTATATCGTGAAAGATTTACGTAAAAGATTCACCGTAGTTATCCCGCAGGATTCGTTACCTCTTTCGACGGCAGGTTCGTGTTTAATGGGCGGAGTGCCCTCCGGATACTTGGACAGTGCTCCGCCTCCGAGGCGATCGCATTATTGCTTGGACACGAAAACTCCTTCGTTCCTTTTGTCGTTTCTTGCCGGAAAAGCGACGTGCCGCATATTTTCTAGAGGCTGAGAAGGAGATAAAGATAGATAGAGAGAAAGAAAGGAAAAAGAACGTGAATTGTCCTCGGGTTCTTTATGCGCGTGTGTCGAGGAAAGTAAACAATCGCGGGAAGACGATACTGGACGTCGTTGGAGAATTAACGACGTTGTTTACTTGTTTCGAGTTCTTTTTTTTTACATTTTCTGTCGATCTAATTTCGAATTTATAGTTTAATAAGAATTTCATACTTGTATTTAAATATTTTATAACACTTGAGAAAAATGGCTAATGGAAAGTAGAGATATGGTAGAATTTTAATTAAATTAATTTTTCATAGCTGTTGAAGAATCGAAAAAGTAATTAAAATTGCAAAGATATAAATTCAAGAATGGGAAAAGAATAGACCGAAATTTCACCAGCGTATGCGAGAAACATCAATTTTTCTGTGCCCCAGGTTCGTCGAATGGGAAAAGCAATAATAAACCCGTGGAAAGGTCGCGAATGAAAAAGCCAAAGAGGTCGCATTGTCGATCATTCGTGATTTAATTAAAAACATGCTCGTGTCCTGGTATTACCAGTACGCTTCGCCTCGTTCTCCTTTCTCCACCCCTTTCCACCCTCTTCTTCATTTATCGTTCACCCTCGGTCATACTTTCGATATTAACGCGCCGCAATGACGACGGGGATCGGTAGCACGTGCTACAATGTAGGTAACATTTAACGTTGCACCCAACACCATGATAGAATGATTTAACGTCCCATTAAACTTCAACAAGGGAATTTTGGAAGGACGTTTCTTCTTGGTCATCTAGGCCGAATTTTTAGCAGGAAATATTTTTTCTAATTTCAAATTAATGAATTCAAGACTCAAAGAAGAAATAAATAGATTCTATGATTAGTTTTATGGCAAACTGAAATATAACTTTATTTCAACTATAACTGAATACAACTGTATTATAATATTATCTAACATGAGGGTGGAAAGTATATTTTTATATGATTTGGATTTTGAAGTGTGATACTGTTTTTTAGATGGAATCAAATAAAATATCTGTAATTGAATATTATTAAAATGTTTATAAGCTTTTTAACTTAAGATTAAACGGATAGTGGTGTATAATATATAATACCTTCTTAGAATTAATACTAGATCTATCGACGGTTAAGTCAATACATTTCAAATTCTCAAATAAATATGCCGAAATGAAATAAATGAAGGGAGTGAAAAATTTGGTCGATTTAACCGCTCATAGTCTTCACGATAGACGTAGAAAATTATAGAAGAAACTGCAATACAAAATTCAGGAATATTTTTTAAAATTTCAAGGTATGTCATTTTGACCTCGGTAGATTTACGGTTAAGTTAATAAATCTTCGAATTACATTGGAAGACTTACTCCGTGTCCTTCACTCGCTACAGAAACTTCTATGTCCATCTACAACTAGTACTATCAGAGTCAAATTAATAATAATAATAATAACTTTTATTGCAACGACATACAGTTGACAGATACAGAGCCAAATGTTTTGAACCAATAGGTTTGTCTAACATTTAAACATAACTGAGTACTTAAAGACTAATGACTAAGCTAGAAATCATTGTATAGGAAAAATTCTCATAAAAAAACCTCAGCTGAAGTGAGTCCAAATAATTTCCACCAACCATGAAATTTTCCCAATTATTTACAATTAGCTCTTAAGACCTAAACAATCGAGTCTATCAATTTCCTCCCCTTTTACCATCCATAACATTTACGTCCAAACATTCAAGATTAATCGTCGCAACTTCCACTGGTAAAAAATAAAAAAAAGAAATACCCCCATGAAAATGCCCCAGCAGTTTCCCATTTTCTGGTCTCCTTTTGCGCAAATATTTGCCATTAATACGCACACCAAATCCACGACCCCAGCACGTGTTACCAAACGGCATTCAGAATTAAATACCGGCATCGAGCGCAGTTCAGCTTTTCTCCTGTTTGCTCGCAAACCCTGATTCTGTTTACTTAGGACAAGGGATCTGAATGCCAGAATTCGCGTCTCTCCGTCGATTTGACTCCGACAGAAGTCACAGTTTGAAATAGCATCGGCTCTATGTTTCGATGTGTTCAGAATAATACGTTGGTCCTCCTCTCGAAGGGAAACGGAAAGGGGATTTTCGAAGCACGTGCCACGAGGATGAATTAAAATTGTGGCGGGTCAGCGACGAATATTTCGCAGTTAATCACGGCCGCTTGACACGCGGGATTACATTGCTCGCATAATCGGATGGAATATCGTTTATTGGATTTAAAGGGACCGAGACTACGGGCATGAATTTTTAAAGAGCCGTTTTAACCGGGAGAACGTGACGAATTGGTGTGGCGCTCTCCGAGGATTTTGTATTTTTTGGCGGCAAAGATCGATGGAGAGTAGAAATATAGAAGATTGATATTTTTAGTTGCTTTTTTCTAGTAGTTTTAAGTTTGTAGTGAGTAGAGTAGAGATGAGGTTGAAAGTTAGTTGAGGTGGCAAAAGATTCTCAAATTGCAGTTTTTTTTATCTTTGGTGTCTTTGATTGGAGCACTATATATTTTTTTAAATTTTAACGACGGTAATTTCGCCTAGGATGTAGAATCATATCTTTGAGGTGTGTTTAAAACTGTTGAGGATTCGAATTTGTGATTGGATAAGGATTTGCATATGAATTTGTTTTTTAATATCAATTTTCCTACCATTTGATTTCTATCGTTGCCATTTTCATGCCATCAGGGATGATTTATTTATATTTTTCATTCCAAACTTCCCAAAATCTTTGGAGCCTTTTTTCAAAAAATTGAAATTTGCTACTTATATACCAAGTATCATCGTAAACTGTTTAGTGTATCATTAAATGCAATTTAATATCGAAACGCAGAACCAATAAGCATCGCTTACCAGATTATCTGAGAAAATTAAAAAGAAAATCCTTCTGCGATGAGCACCCAGCAAGCGAGAAGAATTTCATGCTACTCTCACGATTTTACGCAGGAGTAAAGGTGATTCTGTAAATTACTGGGCCGTCAGGGTCTCAACATTGTGTTTGTAAATGCCGGTATCGTAGATTACCCGTATTTATCCCAGATTTTTCTTCTGTCGTGCTCCGTAACGTACCCGGTGTCCTTCTATTATGCGCTTGCAAATAACTTGGCAGTCGTTTACACGCGGATGGATATTAAACTGCCGTCCAGAAGTTATCGGACGGAGGATTTAGGATAATTACTAAATCCCATATGGGGTGAGACGTTTAAATAGCAACTTCAGAGTGTGTATTTTAAGTATACACTGTTCGAGAAAATTTCTGATCACGATGTTTAAAAGGGAAGCCTTTTTTTACAATCATTAATACTTAACAGTAAACCTATCAAGTCGGTCAAAATGACCTAGGTTTGTCAAAATATTCCTAAGTTTTTCGAAAAATTCCCCATTGTCATGCGGAGGCCATGAAGTAAATATTTTACTTCTATCTTGTAAAATCTAACCCTTTGCGGACGGAGGCATTTTTGAATATCGAGAAACAATCAATTATTTAGCGATGAAAAACCACTTTTTCATCGGAAAGACAGTCTGTTAATGTATACAAGTTGAAATTTACTCTTTGTAAAATAATATTTCAATGATTATATTTTAATTTTTCAACTCTAACCGTTTATATATGCACCGACAAACTATAACCAATTTTTTTCTCAGGGCGGATATATTCGCCCGTCGTCCGCAAAGGGCTAAGTTAGTTAATTAATAATTTTTTTCACCTTTCCATTTCTCTTTCTCTACGATAGTTATTAAGTGTATCTAAATTTTTGTAGGTATAACGTTGGTAGCTTCAATATTAACAAAGTCAAATTTCCTTACAATATTTTGTCCAAAGATACTAATATTAAGTACCATGAATCTCAGAATTTATCTCGACTTATCCTAAAACGGTACATTTAAATAATTGTTTTTAATTATTTTATATACACCTTACTAGATTATTGCTATACATTTCATACTATTTGTAACTATTATTAACTTATTACATTGCAAAGTCACTCCATATTATTCCTAAGAGGTTAGTAACAAGCTTCGATAAGAATCCTTCCCAAAAACGCTTCTCCCTCAAACAAATTTCAAAAATTACCACCACCAACCCCTATAAAACCCACCATTCAAAAATTCTCCCTCGTAAAACCCAATCAAACGCTCAGTAATCCAGCAAACCGCAAGATATAAACTGTCCTCTCGCATCTCTCGTTTTTTTTTCTCCGAAAAGAAGGAATTTCCCGCGTTCCCGTATAACGATCAAGTTGTCACAGACGCGACCGTTCGTTTCCAGTTCATAAAGTCCCATGGTGCACAATGGTGGCTAACTAGGCGTGGTTCGCTTTGAAGAGGGTCACCTGGTATATTATCCGGTGCGTGTGTACACGTAGGTATATACGCTTACAGGGGTTTCACACCCAGGAACATCCTCTGACAGGTTGATACCCTACTACAGGAACGTAACGCGTGTCAAAAGTGTCAGGGTTCCCCTGTCATGACAGTGGTGCGTCCGTGCATCCCCCGAGAAGTCTCTTCTCTCGCTTCGAACTGAAATGTTGCTGTTATCGTTCCACCAAAGGCAAATCCATCTGCTTTTCTCGCACGGTAAATCTAGTATGGGTAATTATGAGATTAATTTTTATCATGGTGGAAAGAGATATTTCAAGTATGTCAGAGGGGGCAAGAAATTCCGAGCGGAGGCTAAGAGGAATTTTTTTAGTGGCTGTTTTTTTTTCCTCGTGGGATGTTAGAGATGTATCCTTGGATGTATGTTTTGGATTTGGAAAGAGTAGACTGGTTTTGGGAGATTTATGGAAGATGGTGCGGTAAGAGTGTAGAATTGTGGATCCAGGGTAATGGATTTTGGGAGGTTCAAGAATTTTTGGCGGCTTCTGTTAGGCTTTTGGGGTTGGACGGAGTAAATGGTTGGGATTAGGTGCTTTTTATTGTAAATTAGTTTTTTTGATAGAATTAAGAAACTTAGTTTGAAGATTCTAGTTTCTGTTTAGTACGATAAATAAGTTATCTGAATAATAATCAATTAGTTTGAAATGAAAGTAATCTAAATGGAACTTTTAAAAATTAGATTAATTTCTGTCATCATAGTGTACCAATCTAAATTACTAAATCATAGATCTCCTTTACAGAAACACTAAACAAATAAATCCATTGTAAAAAACTAATAACTATCTCAATCTCCAGTCCAACCTCTACATATTTCAAAACAAAGAAGAAACCCACTTCGTTAGTAACCCTCTATGAACCCCTGTAGGTAGGTAAACCTTTACTCTTAAAAATCATGATATTCTTTACAATCCAATATTACAAAATCAAGTTAAATAATACTTATAATAGATTTAACTTCATTTTGAAACATTGTATTGTAAAGAATTTCATGATTTTGGACCAATGCCGCCATATAAGCGCCATGGCACTTTAACTTAATGGGTTTCCGGACGGTTAAGAGTTCACGAATAAAAAAATATTATTATAAATAATATATTTATCATTTTCTAATGAACTATCGTGTAACTAATCTTCAGAAGCCACAGAAAATTCAAGCTATAGAAACTTAACTGAGTTAACTCTCTCTCTCTCACAGTTGTCAACAAAAATAACATTAAACTACCAGCGTCAAAGGACACTCAATCCAAATCTCGAAAACAAATCCGCCTCTGAATTCAGCAAGGCGTAACGCGACGTCGAGTTCAGCCGGATGTAGGACGTTAACCGCGATGGGTTAACAGGTTAACCGCAAAGGGTTAACAGGTTGCGCGTACATCCCCACGAAACTGCCACGTTGCAGTCAGGTAGTCGTCCGATTAGTTGTAAAGAGACAACGACGTATATTCAATTTCTAGTAAAAATCCATCCATCCTGTCGGCTCGATTCGGATGCCCCGTTGATCCTCGGATCCTCCTACTTTTCCTTCCTTCATCCTGGTTATCCTACGCTCTGATCTCCGCTATTCCGCGCTTCCTCGCGTTTATATACGTACACCGACAAAGTGACAAGTTTTATCTGACCGGAGAGATCTCGATAGCAGGGTGATGTATACGCGTGGGCGTGGCACCGACGAGGACCAAATTATAGTCCTGCGATGGATGCAACGGTAGGATGGCATCGTCGGAGACGGAAAACGGTTTGGACCTGGATTCTCGTGTCTGGACTTTCCATCTTCTTTTACTTTTGTCTATTTCTCTGCCTTATTCTTTTTCACTTGTTTCATCTTTGTGCTGGGTGGAGCCTGCGTCCGTTACACATTGTTTGAGCGATTATGGATATGTACCTGGTTTTAGAAAAGTGACGGTCTTTGGGTTGTCTTTTTTTTGGTTTTTGTTTTTATCTGCTTTCTGTGATAATACGTTGACTGTCATGGAGGTCTGAATTTCATGGAGAGTTGAAAAAATTGAATAAAATTTCTTGTAACTTTTAAATTTCAGGGTATATGAGTTTTTGGACATACTGGATGTTTATATATCGGTGTTAAAAAAATAAAGGTCTTGTCGAATATCTATCTATTTGTACCTTTAATGTTTCTGCATTGTAAACATGTGAATTTAGTAGAAAAAGTTTCACTTTAGTGCATTTTTTGGAGATTATCCAAGGATACTAAAAATTTTGTCGCTTTATATTTACTGTTCCCTGTATTTCTGATGGTCTTGACTTTGGGTCATGCATTTTGGGGTCTAAATTGAACCCGGTACCAAATTAGATGTTTACAATTCTAAGATACATTTTATTTTAAACTAGTTTAATTAATACACGGTGTACAATCCGTCTCGAGTGGATTTAATTTGGAGAATTTTGTTTTGAACGGATGAGGATATGTACAGTGCGACGATTGAAAGATGGCTAGGGAGCAGTCGACCCTCTCGCATTCAATCGTCTATATCCGCCATTTCGTTTTTGGAATCCCCAAACCCAGTCTTCTATTACTTAGGAGAATTTTGGACTTGGGCGAATTTTGAAAAAGGAATGGCGGATATTGGCATTTGAAAATGAGAGGTTCCGTTTCTCCCTAGCCGTCTTTCAATTGTCGGACTATATATACGTGCAGGATGAAGTGGAAGATGAGAGATTTTTATTTGAATACGCTCAGTTATTTTTCTAATTGTATTTTAAGTATGAAATAAATGTAAAAATGTGATTGTAGTTATATAGAATTCTTTGGTTTCTATGCTGGAATATTTGAATATATTGAGCATCCAGGAGCAGATGAGATTTGATAATCAGGACGTAACTGGTTATGGAAGTACGGTTGAATGAGACAAGTCTTAAAGTACATTAACGCTCGTACGATTTACACAATGAGAAGTACCCCTTGAAAATCTGCTGGCAGGCAGACGCAATACAAAAACCTGCTAACCTTGTTACTCCGTACTCGATGACGTATCTTTCATCGGGAGGGCGTCCATATAAAGAAAGCTCCATGAAATTTAATTGAGAGGCTCAAACGAGCACGGCGTATGCCGTTAATGCGGTTCTTTAAGTCCGTCGGAGGTTAAATATCTGCGAAGGAATATCGATCATGAGTGGACGCGTTTGCGATTGAATTTCAACACGTTTCTTGTCGATGAATATTTGCACTCTATTTTTAACTCGTGCTTCGTATTTGTTATAGTTGTTTTATGAATTATAATTATAAGTTTTCTTCGGCCTTCGAATTTTAATTCACTGTTTACAGCTGCAAGACAATTCTTTCCTTTGTGATAGTGTTAAAATTTGTTACAATTTAATTTGTAGAATGAGTTCAAGATCACAATTAGTGGCCATGAGTTAAAATCTCGGTCACCTTTGACACATTTTCCCAAAATTAGCGTCACATCATTGCCACTTCAGCATTTTTTAGAGCTCTAGATTGTAGGAGAAATAACTGTAGCATTTAAAGCTAAAATACAGTGCAAAAAATGTTGTAGATATTAGAGTTAAAAGATCCTCTTGCAATTTATACCATGACCTTCAGTTCAATCATAAAATACCTACGATGATTAGGAAATTGAAGGCTTTGGCTCTAAATTAGCATTATCGAATTCAAATCCACTCACTCTTTGGCAATTGACAAGGCACAAAAGAACTTTGTAGATTAGAGTGCGAAATTAGTGAAGTAAAAACACAAAATAAAAGAACAAACACTTCAAGATGCAGTCAGAATAAAAGAACTTATAATTAAGACTCCGAAAATATCTCGTTTCTCGGTATTAGCAATCGGTTTAGTAGAAATCTCAGAACGCTGCACCGTCATGACGCGTCATGGCGATCATCCTCCCGGAAAAATGTACGATCCTCCGGTTCTCTGCGGTGTCGAAGTCGCGTTTCAAGATCCAAAAGCCCGGTAGGGTCGCGTTAATCCGCAAGGAGCAACAAACAACAATCTCAAGGTACTCGGAGCAGGAGAAAAGCAGTTTTGAACGAGAGAAAACTCTCGGATGATCGGTTACTCAGCTCGAAAAGGCTTTTCACGGGTACCAAGGGCTCGAGCTAATCCACGCGTTGAATATAATACGAAATCGGTTGCACGACGACGAATCGAGATGAAACGAGTCGTAGTAATGCCAACGATGGCTGTAATCTCCTTAGAAAGGTTTTGCCAAACTCGTGGCAATCGGAGTCGCTTAACAGGTCCTCGAGAAAGTTTCCGGTGAAGAGGGTTCTTCGAGAGTGAACCTGCTTTTCTTATGGTTTTCAATGTCAATGGAACCATTCAGAGGTAAACTTTAAACCGTGAACTGTTGTCCGACACCGTCGTTTTACATAAGTGGGGATGATTCTATGCCGATGGATCAATTAATGCGATAGCTTCGTGTCCTTGGAAGTTGTGAGGTGCAATCAACATTTTTTTAAATTAACCCTTTGCACTCCAAATTATTTTATTAACTTTTTGTCAGATAAGCAAATATAATCTTGGAAAATTGTCTACTGTTGATTACTCGTTTTTATTTAATACTAGGAATAATTGTAGATACTGCGGTGTATTCCTGTTAAAATGCAAAATTATTATTGATTTCGAAAAGTCGATAATTAGTATATGAAACGTTAAGTGTCACAAAAAGCTGTGTCGAGTGTAGCTCGAGACTGTAGTGTCAAAGGATATTGAATATTTATTAGACTATGGATTTTTATACATTTATTGCAAATTTATCGTTGGTAAAATGCACAAGTAGAATGTAATACAAACGAATAACTGAAATATTTAAAATATTCCGTTCCTTGTATCATTTAGTAAGTCCAAGAAATCTCTACTTGGATTTTTTCTCAGCTACGTTTATCACAATTGTAATTTGCGTTAGTATTCGCAGTGTGATAATAATTTTTCTTATCTATCGCAATCAGCTTAGCTGTTTGATAATGTCCTTTAAATCTTTTATCGAAATTATATCATAGATTCATCGTTAATATTAATCCTTGCGGTAAAACTCGAGCAGGAAAGCAGACACAAGTTTTGCATGAGACCATTCTTGCTAGAGATTTCGTTTTGATCAAAGTATATTTTTCGAAACCTCCTCCAAAATGTGAGTAAAGTAGTGTAAGAGACAACATAGAGTTCGGCAATGACAAAAAGAACAAAACACCTTCTATTATAAATATCTATCGATGGACAATATCGAGGAAAATTTCATTGGGCAGCATTCGCATAAAACTATTTCTAAAAAAGAAAAATGCAGAGTAGAATTTTCCCATTGCGAAAGATTCACGGAAACGCCGGTTTGGTGAAAAGCACGGTGGTAAGACCACCCTGAGGTATGCGGTAGCCGGGCTATCCTTGTATCTTCACAGGATCTCTGTGTTTTACAAGCCAGCTGCGTATCGTCCTGCATTGTTGGTCCTTTATGTACCGCGTGGCCAGTTCACTCGAGTGCTTCAGCTTGACTTCGCGCCGTTTGTTCTCAGGTTCGAAAAGAAGAAACCTCGCCCGTGTACGCACCAAGGATCATCCTCATCCTTGTCGGCTTAGCTTTCCAGGATTACAAGGATTTCTTTATTTTCTTACCGCTCTTTCGGAAATAGAGTCTCTTTCGTTTCTATTTTCCTGTTCGACCCTCGTTAGAGATTTACCGCTTTGAGAAACGATAGGAAAATAATATCCGTCATTTTGGAAAATTTTTTTTAATATCAGCGCGATCATGAGATTCTCGACGGTGCATCAGAAGTTCTTAGAAGTTTGTAGATGGAAGTGCTAGTTTCAGATGTTGTTTGAAATTGGATAGGATATCATAATTTCTGGGAGGATTAGATGGAACGGGGGGATGTTTCTAACACTAGAACTACGGGTGTTAAATTTATTTATATTTTAATTCATTAAATGACTGCTTTCGGAGAAATAGCAGTTAAGAGGAGGAAAAGATAATCGACTTGGTAATCTGTATTTTATAATATCTACGTAGAATATTAATTCTGCGGCTCTCCTGTAAACGTGGAGAATTTTTGGAAAAATGTGGAAACCAGTGACTCGCTTGGTAGTTCTAGCGTTAATCAGCCGACAAATCACAAAGCAATAATTTTTCAAATCCTATCTTATCCGTTTGCAAAAATTACACTCCCAAACTAGAACTCAAAATCTCCAAAATTCGGACTACGTCTATGGTGAATAAGGATGTCAACTCGGACCGGCAATCAGTAGATCGTAGTTCAAATTCCAATGAAAAAATTTCCCTAATTTACTAATTAACCCATTCCCTGCCAAGTTTGTCTCCATCTGATTCGTTCTAGAAAAAGCAATGTTAACTGTCTTCCACACTTTTAATCTCAAAAATATGTAAAAAATCCAAATTCAACGTATATAACTCTTAGAAAATGAGTAACTCCTCAAGTAAGGACAGCGGATGGAACTCAATGGGTTCTCCCCCTAAAACCGTAAGTTCCACCCGCACCAATATTACCAATTAAAATCAGAATATAACAAAGAAGCATAGAAAACAAAAACCCAACCGCATTTATCCTCAAACAGTACGCAAACAAACACATGTCGACAACATGTACCTCCCACAAGAAGTAGCAGCAGCAAGGCTTTTTCCTCCAAACCGGCTATCCAAAGGTCAAAAAAGCGTCCTCATTCAAATCCTTTCTTATCCGTGCAGGTGACTCGTGCCTATCCATATCCAACCAGTATTGCCCTGAAACATCGGTCCAGTTTCCATTTCCACCATCCACCCAAAAGAAGCGCGGTCGGACGTCGTAGCAAAAGACGGTGGTTCCTGCTACCATCGTCCGCGGCGAGAGCACGAGCACCGAACGAGATAAACGAGAAACGTGCAACAGGCGTGAATGAAACAATGGCGGGCCACGTGTCGACCAATCGGAGGTCAGGTAAGAATCCTACCTGGCGAGTACGAGGTTCTGTTAGGTGGAGCCTCTCGCGGAGGTGAAGAGCGCGCGATTCCTTCGATCCTCTCGCGACGGCCTGCTTCGGTAGTTCGTCGATCCCTCAGACACGGAGGAGACCTCTGCGGAGGTCTTTTTATGGAACCCTCATTCCACTTGGTCGCGACGAGTTTTTTTACGTTCACGAACGTTTAACGAACCTACGGGAATGAACGCCGCGTGCAAACTTTGGGAAAAAGTAGGGGGAGTGGAGATTTATTTTGCTTTTTAGGAATCGCAGAAGTTGCGGGCGAAAGGTATTGGAAGGAGAGGTTTGGATTGGCTGGTTATATAGAAGTTTTAGGGGGTGGATGATGAGCAATCAGGGTGGAGAGTAATTTAGGTAGCTTGGAATGAGATGGTTGGTTGATTTTTGGAAACTTTGGTAAGAAAGGTGGAAGGTGAAATGAATTCTGGTGGTGAGGTGATTTCGATTTCTTTTCGGATGGAAAAACTTTGCAGTACTACTACTCAAATGGAAAGACCTTCATCTTAATAATAACGAACCTTCAAAATTTGTCACCCCTCTCAACTTGTTATTTTTTTTTGCAACCTTTTCCACAAAGTCTCGTCAAACTAACTCAAATCGCTAACATACTCTACGCTACAATTTCGCTACGTTCTTCATTAGATGACAGAAGCAATCGTATTAATAATTCTCTACAAAACATACCCCCCCCCCCCCCTACACTATATTTTTCACCTACCCCAGAAACGATCGCAATAACAATTATCTGTACAACCCTCTCAACCACCTAGCACAAAACATACCTCCCACTATAGTTTTCACCACTTCCCAGAAATGATCGCAACTGAAATTCCCTCTACAACCCTTTCAGCATTTTCTAATTCACCTAGTACAAAGCATACCCCCCACTATATTTATCACCACATCCCAGAAACGATCGCAGCATCAATTCCATCTACAACCCTCTCAACCGTCTAACCCAAAAGATTCTTTGTGCTTCATTTTTCGCCACATCTTAGAAACAATCACAACAGCAATTCCCTCTACAACCTTTTCAGCATCTTCTCACTCACCTAATACAAAACATATCCCCCATTATATTTATCACCACGTCCCAGAAACGATCGCAGCCTTAATTCCCTCTGCAACCCTCTGAACCGCTTAACCCAAAAGATTCTTTGTGCTCCATTTTTCGCCACATCTTAGAAACAATCACAACAGCAATTCCCCCTACAACCCTTTCAGCATCTTCTCACTCACCTAATACAAAACATATCCCCCATTATATTTATCACCACGTCCCAGAAACGATCGCAGCCTTAATTCCCTCTGCAACCCTCTGAACCGCTTAACCCAAAAGATTCTTTGTGCTCCATTTTTCGCCACATCTCAGAAACAATCGCAACAGCAATTCCCTTTGTATCCGCTCATTAAACGTTCGTCCGCCCAGCATTACAAGGCCCGCTAACAATCCTTATTCCGCGAGCGGTGGTTAAATATTGCATACATCGAATCTAGCATCCAAGTGCATCCTTATATCGCGCTGGCCCGATGACGGAATAGATAACGTAGAATTATCTAGTCCCGTATACACGGCTTCTATACAAGGCGGCGTAATTGATCGACATCAAGGGGGTACATCACCGGCAGATGTTCAAACGCGCCCTCACCTCCATCTGTCTCTTTCACAAAGTCCTGCCGCTGTTGTGCGGCGCGGGGCCCGCTATGGGTGCACGTACATACCTGTCTGCCTTACGCCTACATATACGGGGTGATTTCCGAATTCCATTTCTGATTTACCATCTTTTTATCTTGCATCGGATGTGCAGAGAAAATTGAACGTCGTCGATTATAAATTCAGGTGCATCGATGAGCTAAAATGTGTCCTCTTTTTTAATAGAATTCTTGGACCATGGACGTTTATTAGTTTCATTGTTACTTTCAGAAGGAATTAGAGATGATTTGGAGTGTCGGTATTTAGGGAGATTAGGTTGGTTTTTTGTGGTCCGTTGAAGTAGAAGATAATTCTATGGTGGAAGAGGTTGCGTGGAGGCTGTTGCGTGAAGTGCGAAGGTATGCAATGGGGAATTGATGAAGAATGGGGTTCTATAGGGAGTCATAGAGTGCATACTTTGAATAATTACTTGTATAACAAGAGAACTGTAACAACCAAGGAGTTAATGCCGATCAAAATCCAATTCATAATCCTTCTCCGTTCTAACAGTACAAGAATGAAGAAAACTTAATTTATTACTATCTAAATATTATATTTCTACCATTAATTGCCAAAACCAACCGTCTCTGTGCAAATATACCTTCTCAATCCACCATTAAACGACACTTTCTAAATACCTACACAATTTACAACTAAAATCCAACACCTCCCATCAAAATAAGCAAGAAGCCCCTCTCAATGTCCCAAGAGATTCGTGGGAACGAAAGAAATCCTCGTTTCACCCGTTCGATTAAACATATTCGAAGTATCTTTCTCATCCACGTTTTATCGATCCTCGCAGAGAGTCATTGTCGCGATGTTTTATCGCGGTTCACCCGTTAGATTGGCGTAAGATCGGTACAACGGCTCGTATACTCGGAGGACGAGTGGGTATACCTAATAGGCACCTTTATACGAGAGATTCAGGCTCGCTATGGGAGGCGTGCCGCGAAAATTGCGTCATTTTTCACGCTCGCGAGTGCTCCCTTGGCCGATTCAAAAATTTGCGCGCCACCTTCGCCGCCGTTTGAGAGACGAAGACGGAATTAAAGGGGCGGAAAAAGGAGACGGAGGAACTCCATGGAGAACGGAGATCCTCCTGCAGTAGGGAGGATGTGTGTCTTGCTGAGCTCGATAAGATCGCGAGTTTATTAATTAAGCTCTGCAGTTGGATGAGCCCTTTGAATTCCGTTGTAAACACGCATCGGGCCACGACCACCGACTTGTCGGATATTGCGCGTAGGAAGCTGCTCGAGGACTCTAATTCGATGAGCTTGGAGGAAATTTAGATAAGTATTTCGGGATGTTGAGCTTGCTCTGAGATGAAGGTGGGTCGAGGATATTTTAGAGAGGTCTGATTGACAAACTGGCATTGCAGTGATAGAACAAATTAATATTAGTCTGATAGTGCAGAGTCAGAGGACAAGGGAGATTTTATGGCTGATTTGAAGCAGATGGTTGTTATTGATAATTGTTGCAGAGTCTTTTAGGGAACACAATGGGATTTTTAGTTAATTTCTATTTTAGAATGTGAAGCAGATAACTAGGCTATTTACAGTGATGTTTGTACTTGTAATCTTTATATAGGTCAGGTCAAAGATTTCTGTATCTTATTGTTAGTTCTGTAAATTAAGAAACTTGGAAGAATTAACCCCTTAGTCTACAACAATTTGTGTCACCCGTTGTAAATGGAATAGAACATTTTGAAAATTTCAAAAAGTATTAAATTGAAAATATCAGTCGATAACAAAACGGTCAAACTACTCCTATATTATTAATATTGCGTTCAGTTATAATACATTTTATGCCTGCTTTGAAGCAGGTGGTTGGATATTATTGATAATTGTTGCAGAGTGTTTTGGGGACACATTGGGATTTTTAGTTAGATTCTATTCCAGAATGTGCAACTATTAATAACCATATTTAAAGAGGTGTATGTATTTGTAACCTTTATATAGGTGAGATCAAAGATTTCTGTATCTTAGTTCTGTAAATTAAGAAACTTGGAAGAATTAACCCCTTAGTCTACAAAAATTTGTAACAATCGTTGTAAATGAAATAGAACATTTTGAAGATTTCAAAAAGTATTAAATTGAAAATATCGGTCGATAACAAAACGGTCAAATTGCTCCTATAGCATTAGTATTGCGTTCAGTTATATGAAATATCAGAAATCATTGGGAATTTTTGATTTAAAGAATTAATTCAGAGTTATTGCACTCAAAGTCACAAAAGAGATAGGACAAGGGTTTAATTAAATCCAGAGTGTAACTCTAGTGGTACTCGCCAAAGGAAAGATCCTTGCTCCAAGTATCTATAGGCTGCTCGCCGATTACTGCAACTCGATTACACTTCTACCGTTTAGATATTTAAAAATAAAAATCCAATCTCCTCATTCAACACTACTACGATGAAATTAACACGTGAACGTCACCCGTATCTCGCTAGTTTTGCCACTTCTACTAAAATGAAACTTTCTCTATTAAAATTACATCTTCATAGAGCAGAATCATTAAAGATAGTGACAGTTAGATCCTTAGCAGACTTTTATCTTTCAAACGCCAATATTTAAATATTCAGTATGATAGAAAATGTATAAATATTGCAATATAAACGTTACATGAAATTTCATTGAATTCAACAGTACCGATCACCAGTGACCTCCATGGCAATCAACGTGTTAATCTAATTTTTCAGGCTCTGACAATATAATTATTCCATCCCCATTTCTAAGCCCAAGTTTCACCTTCGTTCTCCTTGATCCCGTTGTCTATCGAATCCGCGACGAAACGGTTGGCTTCGCAAAGCCATTCGACTTTAACGCGAACGTGTTCAGAACCGTATTAGAAGCAGCGAATAAAAGAAGAACCCAAGGACCATCCAAGAAGGGTATCTCACCCTCGCCGCGATCATTATGAATTTCGTGCGGTTTTTTCGGCGTAATAAATTAGTCAAAGACGCTCATCAATTTTATGACGCGAGTCCATAGAGAGAGAACCGATGCCTAAAACATCGTTCGTCCAGCGAACTGCCAGTTCTGGATAGCCTCGAACGTGATGGATGATTTTTCTTTCCCATATACCCACACACAGAAGAGGCACCCTCGTCCAACGATCTTTTACCGGCTCTCGTTTCCTCACATACCTCTACCACCCACCTGAGTGTTCCATACATGTTCCATACGTGTTGCATACACGTTGCATACGCGTTCATCGTTGCTGTGTCCGTCAGAGTTTGCACCGACTGCAAGCCAGACACATTAGCGTGCAACGGACACGATTCATGAATAATAAGTGGCGCGAATGAACTGTTTTGATCCTCGTACCTGTTACCTAGATGATACTGTAACGAGATCTTTCCCCTTCTTTTGCTCCCATTAGCAGGTTCGCCCTCGCGAGTTAATTATTCGAGTTCCGAGGAAACTTCGTCGGCAAAGTACTTCTGCTTTTACGGGAGGTAGTTCGATAGGGGGTGAGACGTTTTTTTATTTCGTGCAGGATGCAATTAATGTAGAGAAACTAAAGGAGCATGCAGCAGGGTACTGTTACGTCGTTGATGGTTAGTTAGGAGTTTCTACGGGTTTGTATGGATGAAGAAAGATCAGCGATCTGATGGTGAATTGGAATTCATCGCGAGATCGAAGTTCTTTGGTGATCTTTATCAATTGCACCGTGTTCGGTAGCTGCACAGTGAGAGATGATTTGCTCGGTGGCTAATGATCGACTTAACGAAGTTTCTTTGACTCGGTTGGGTACTTTCTGCTTGTAGATTTATACGGTAATTCACGATTTCAACCTTCCGTCTTGTTTCGAACGATCGTTTCACTGCGGTAAACGTAGATCTACTTTTTATGATGAGACGTAGCTAACTCAATCCCCGGGGACGTATGTTTCTCGGGAGGTATAAGTGAACTTTTTGCGAATTTATGTGAAGTTATTGAGAGAGAGATTGTAAGATTCTGTTGGTGTAGGATGTTTTGCTGGTTGTTGCAATTTGAAATGTACAGTCAAATCGACTTGTCGCGAGGCTGTAAGGATATACTTGTTTATTTTGATTTGTAAGAACTTTATGGCAATGATCCAATTTGGTTCGAATTTAATCAGATTCACCTTGCAGCCTCCTCTTAGAAGCTCAACATTTAAAAAACTCAAATGGCAGTCAACAATCATAATCTAGTTAATTACATTACAAATAAGAATATAGATAATTAAATTTCGGTTGAAAAATAGCAATATTCGCAACCTATTTAAAATTATAGGTCCTAAGCAAATCACAGTTGAAGTCGACATACCAAAGAACAACAATGTTCCATTGAAAAAATAAATTAACCGTCCATGGGCCCTTGTAACTTTCAGGTAACACAAGAAACATCTGACAATGAGCTTCCATTCTTCAAAGCCAATTTTGTAACTTTACCAAGAAGCTATTTAGTTTTTAAAAATCCTGAAATTCTTTAAATTCCATGTTTAAAAATCTAGCGAAATCCATTATTTATATCTGCATTTTTATCATTTTCTGATATGCTATCGTATACTTGATTTTTAGACATTACAAAAATTCGGACTATAGAGGGTTAACACTAAAACTATCGACGTCACATCTACTAAAATTTAAATATACTCGATAACTCCTGAGTGAAGAAATGAAAAAGATAATTGATTAACTAATTTACTTCATGGCTACTATACTAATTTATATAATTTTTAGAAAAAATTTGGAACCGCTCTTTGACCGACTTGGTAGCTTTAGTGACAAGAAAAATCATAAAAATAAATATAAAATCACGAACATTTTTCATTCCGACTTCGTGCAACCTTTACACCCCCGCCAAAAACACGCTCAGAAAGTTAAATCCCCCTCTCAATATTCCCTCTCCAATATTGCCTCCTCAAACGACATCCCATTTGACCTAAACCTCCCGAAATCGGTCCTCTTGGACGTCGAAGATTCTCCGGTCGGTAGTGACGATTTATTTTGGCAGAATTTGCATACGTCGATCTCGAAGGCTCGCAGATGATTATACGAGGCAAAGTGGGGGCCTCCCCGTGATAATACAATATTCATAAGCGATCCTCTATCGTTCGCACGATCGGCGAGCCGATTGTTTTCCACGCGTGTGCGCGCGCACACCCGCACGGGCCCCGTTTCGTTTCGTCGGGGGCCCGGGAACGCAGCCGTTCGTCTCATAGACAAAGGCACACCAGAGGGAGAGGCCCGAGAGGACTCTGGGACCGTAGACTCGGGGCCTTGCCGAGGTTTTACACACTCCTAAGGAAGAGGAAGGATCGATATATCGGTATACGGGCGGAGGAATGATAAATGGCCGTGTCGAGAGATGCGCGGATAACATAATGAGACGTATTGTGCTCGTGAGGGACCTACGAGAGGACCGAGCGCGCTCTCCCGAGACCTTGCGGGCCCATAACGAAATTTCGCCGAGAAACGTGCGCCTCTCGAGACTAGCCCTACCATCGATGCGTTCTCCTTTTTCCGGGAAGTCCAGTTTTCAGGACGGAACCGAGATTTTCTTGACGCAACGATCCAACCTTCCGCGAAAGGCCCTCTCGGATTTCAGAACCTTTGCGTACGAGGAAGGCCCTATTGGACGCGGGTAGATAGTTTTGTTTGATGGGAGAATCCGGAGGTGACGGGGTTGTTTTTTAAATTCGACGATTTCATGGAGCAAAGGAAATAATTTTGATTACTCAGTATTTGAATAGTTAGTGCTAGAGTTACTGGATTATTTGTGATTGAGAGTTTAGGTGTTCAGTAGCTGATAATTTTGTGATTTTTAAACATTGAATTGCAAATTATGTTAGGATTTTTGAGAGCTGGATTATAATATTGGATAAAGTGAAGATTTTGATTTTGAAGAATAGTTAGATGTGTCTGGCGTCACCTCAAAGTCACTGGAGCTCATAAAGGGTTCAGTTCCTGGGCTTAAAATTTTCATGGTTTGCAATTATGATAGGAAATTCTTCTGGGACGGTTTGCTGTGCGAAGTTGTTAATTTTTTTGTGAATTTATTATACGAGAAGTATTCTGAGTGATTATCTAACGCTTCTGCGATTCTGTAATTAATAGTAGAGTATCTTTGTGTAGAGGTAAGTAAGTTGCGGGACACCGCTGTGACAGTTCGGTTACTTGGTCCCTCAACAGCAGAAATTTTCTTGCAAACTGACGTATTGTCTTGGAACAAGAGAGGGGTTCCACGCAGTTTGTCACTTCTGGATGCTTGACGTTAAGCTTTCTCTTAATGCTTGATTGCATAATGTCGATTGATATTCTTAAATCTTGTCATTTTATTCCATTCGTTGAAGCTTCAGTCACGCTGTCTCACTACTCTTCTCAAAGCTACTACTTTGCCCTTCAAACGAAACATGGTAGAAGTCAATATTAGAGTTTTGTTCTCTTTTAATGAGAAAACTTGGAGCGAAACTTAGAAAAATATCTACCACATAAGTATTACCCAGTTTTATTAACTCGCAAGATAAGATATTCGAATTCTAACATTATCATCTCGAAGAGCAACCGCTGAAACAGCTACACTATATAAAAGCAACACTTCATTTTCAAATTTAGCAAAACTCCGTTATCAATAACACCTCCAATATCCGCGTGTCCTTCAAACTACACGTCCTAAAATTCAATATTGGAATTTACTTCGTTTTAATATGAAATTACATTTTTATATTTATATCTGTACACAAGAGACTCTCTTCTACTGAGAAAAGTGTTAACCAATTCTAGTTCGCCGCAAGATAAGTCTTCTAAATTCTAACATAATCACCTCCAAACCAACCCTCAAAACCATCACAATATAAAAACAATACCCCATTTTTAAACCAAGGAAAACTCCATTGCCAAAAACACCTCCAATCTCCCCATATTCCACAAAACCAACCTTCATTTCCATCGAAAATCATCCCCGTTTACAATCCATGCCCTTATGTTAATCACAATTCACGATGGAGTCTCTGTCCCCACGATTTTCCAAGACATCCCCCGCGACCAAGAAAGATGACAAGTTGGAACGCGAGAAGGTCGTGACGGGTCGATCGTTCCATGGAGCGATGACAGGATGTTCGACGGTGACCATCGCCTCGATCCTCTTCTCGAGGATCCTGGCCAGGTCTTTTCGGGGGATGAAGCGCGAGAAGGAGGTGTGCGAGGGTGTAGGAGAACCGAGAGAAAGCTCGTCGGGGCTCGGAGTAAAGGGGGTGAGTCGAGGGGTGAGCGGTAGAAGTTGGAGGTTAGGCTAGGGGTTAGATAGGATAGGGTGTGTCGTCATGGCTACGCAGCAGGGGGCGGGGCAATCGATACACCCTCGCTCACGCACTAAGCGCACGCAATGCGTTTATAACACAATGAAACAATGACGACCACCGCAGGAAGAAGGGAAGGACGTTAAGGGCCGGAGGGAGGCTGACAGGGGGGTGCCATCGCGCCTTCTACTTCCGAATGTATATTTCTCCCCGTTGGCAGTTTATTTGCGACGATGCTACTCGATAATCGTGACGATCGCGTACACGTTTAGCTTTCTAGCCGTATCTGGAGAGACCATCGGATGTTGGATCGATTTATATGCGGTGTTTCGATCGAAGATAACCGCTAACGATGAGAGCGAATGGCGCGAATTTTTCACCCCTTTGCGAGAGCTTACTGTTGGCGGCTTTCGTTGACGGTGGATTGTTTGAGGGGTGGAAGAAATTTGCTAATTGTATTTACATCTGTGTATCGTATATTGTTAATTTCATGTACCATTCAAGTACTGTGGCTAAAGCCTCAACCCCTTGTTGTACGATTTCTTCTGTGACTGCAATAGTTCAGAATCAAATTGGTAAGAGAAAAATTCTTCAGTGATTCTTGATATATCGTATAATTGTAATATTAACACTTTACTGACCGGTGTTTTTTTTTATTATTTTACTCATTTCTAAGCGCTCACTTGGCCACAAATACTTCCCTGATACCGATATCTCTTCGAAAATTACAAATTCTCTTCCCTGAGGCCTTTGTTACAGTAAACCGCAAAGATAATTAATAATTTATTAATTGTCGTGGGAACTGATTAATAAGTTAAAAGTCCAAAAGACTAAAAAGTCTATTAATCCTTTGCGGACGGAGGCATTTTTGAATATCGAGAAACAATCAATTATTTAGCGATGAAAAAACACTTTTTCATTGGAAAGACAGTCTGTTAATGTATACAAGTTGAAATTTACTCTTTGTAAAATAATATTTCAACGATTATATTTTAATTTTTCAACTCTAACCGTTTATATATGCACCGACAAACTATAACCATTATTTTCTCAGGGCGGATATATTCTCCCGTCGTCCTCGAAGGGTTAATACGCTACCGATCGGTAAAGTGCGAACATTTTAGAAATAAGTTTATCGTGTTGTGTCTTACTGATATTTTCAATTTGAGAGGTTTTGCAAAACTTGACAATTTCTTAGCCAATTTGTTACTCGTTACAGTAAAGCAAGGGGTTAATCGTCGATATCCTCTCAATATTCGTAACCCCCGAGTAAGTGAGGTTCTAAGAAGTGTCTGAAGAAAATTGCTACGAAAGCATGGCGCAAGGGTCATCCTCGACTTTAGAAAGCGTGAAGCAGAGAAAAGCCGAGCAAATTGTTCGAGGCAGAAGACAAAAATCGAATCGAGTCCGAAGCGCAGAATCCATTGTCATTCGCTGTTCGTAGGATCTCGCAAGGCCGGCCATCGTTTCGAAGACTCGTGTAACGAAATCGCATTGTCCCCACCCCCCTTTCCATCCCTCTTTTCTTCTTCTTCCTTAGAGTCCTTTCTTTTTCCACGGCCCTCGAGAGATTTTCGAGGGTTTCATCTCACGGCAGCGCACGGCAACAATGCGAACCGGCAAGGCCGACAATGGCCGAGAACCACCTGAAAACTTACTTCAACAATGAGCCCTCGAGTGTATCATTCGGCCGTTTATGAGTTCGCGCTCGTTTATCATTAGACCAACCGACAACATTTTTCATCGCTACGCCATAAGCGATTTCGACGGTCTTCCGTCGTTTTCTCGAACATACCTCTTCTCTCGTTATCGGACTCTTCTTTTGGAAAATGAACGTTATTTATTTGTTGTTTTCAATTTTCTGATGTGAGGATCTTTGGAAATTGCGTGGGACGATGGGGGTGGAAAATGGGAAGGTGAGAAAAGGATTGAGTGTCTGTGACAGAGCGCAAGGTGCTTCCAAGCCTAGCTAATTTATTATAGGAAAATGTAGGTTGTTTGTGGAAAGAAGTTTTGTTTAATTGCTGTATCGTTTAATTACTGTATGATTTGTGATGCGGTGGATGACAATTATCAGCGTTATTTTAAAAATTAGTAAAATTAGACGGAGTGGAAAATTAAGAAATTAATTCTTGTCTTATGGACCGCTGAATATATTGGGACTGGGGTCTAATTTAATTAGAAATATGAATACTGACACTTATAGATTGACCTAGATTTGTACAAGCCTTGAAGAAGGGCCGTAACACTAAAATTACCAGGTCAGAACGATCGATTTCCAATTATTTCGAAAATTCTCCAAATTGATAGGACCATACTGTCAATATTCTATTTCTTTCAAAATCTGAATTCCTCAACTGATAATCTTATGATCTAATTGTCGATCACTATATTCAAACTTAATAAATATCACGACGATAATTCTAGCATCAACCCTTTGCACTCCTATGTCGAGCTACACTCGACACAGCTTTCTGTGACACTTAATATTTCATATACTAATTATCGACTTTTCGAAATCAACAATAATTTTGCATTTTAACAGGAATACACCGCAGTATCTACAATTGTTCCTAGTATTAAATGAAAAGGAATAATCAACAGTAGACAATTTTCCGAGATTATATTTGCTTATCTGCCAAACGTTAATAAAATAATTCTGAGCACAAAGGGTTAAAGTTCACGCATTAAAAGACACGCGTTTATTCCCTCAACCAAACAGCCCTATCAGAATCCTGCATGATTCACGACACGATCTTCTCTCACCTAGAAAAACACAACTCTAAAGAACTATTTGATCCCTAAACCTTCACACCTCACCATTCTCTCGCTCGTTATTAAACAACTCCCGTCACAAGATTCTCCACCGTTGCAAAACATTAACACCTAACATCCATTCACACGAAACCTCCACCAGCTACATTGAAAACATCCGTTCAATCAGAAAGCACCTTTCTAAATCCCTCAATCTTCAATTCATCCAAGAGTATATTCGAAAAAGTACACTTTATCAAAACGAAATCCCCTTGACAAGAAAGCGTTTCGCGTACACCAGGAGTTATGCGACTTCGTGATTCATGGTGCACCGTACCTCTAGCCAGTGATCACGATAATAGAAAGTTATCTCTCCCCGTAGATTGACTCAACAGATACATCGGTGGGTACTTGATAATATCGTACTTCGGGTCAGAACTAACAAAGGACAGAAGGTGCAAAGGTGAAACGGTTCGCACGGTGATCCAGGTGGAAAGCCGCCGGTTACGCGTTCTACACTTTTTGACGATAGAGTCTCTTCTCATCTTTCTTTCTCTTTCACCAAGAGAGAACAAGAGAGTAGAAGGATAGGCGGAAAAAAAGAAATCATTAGCCGTCTAGGACTCTGGAACTCGAGAAATGCAATAACTCAAGGGATACGTTCCTGACACCCGAAGCCAGCCTGGTCTTGCCGTAGGCCAGAAACCGCGCACCTGTCCAGGTAGGCGGAGTCGCGTTTGACTCTTCCAGGAATTTGCGCCGAGGAAGGCTCCAGCCTGTCTGCCAGGATCGGGATCATCAGGATCGTCAGTTTTGTCTAGGAACGCTCTGTGGGGGTCGCCTTAATGAGTTTTCGCTCAAACAACGCGTGGACTTGGAATTCCACTCGATTTTCAAGGTATCCTTTCCGCGAGGAATCTCGTATTGTGCCTTGATTATGAGATGACGAGTAACAATGATTTCTTATCTTTTCATTCGTCTCAACATTCTCATCGAACGTACATAGATATGTTGTATCCCGTGGGTGGTTAAAAACACTTTATTTAGGAAGAACTATTGCGCGCTCGGAGTTTTAACAGTTCGAGGGTGACGTCGTCGCAAGATGCCGACCGTCAGCGATTCGATACAAAATTTCTGATTTAGTCTGTCTGAATTTAGTAATGAAACTAGCCTTTTAACACTAAAACTACCGAAGTTATATCTACTCACATTTAAATATAGCGAATAAGTGCTTTGGGAGAAGAAGAATCTAGAGATAAAGGCGATGTTTAATTAAGTAATTTATGTTTTATAAGATAGAAGTGGAATATTTGCTTGATGGTTTCCGTATCAATTGAGGCAATTTTTAGAAAAAATTAGGTATCGGTCATTTTGACCGGCTTGGTAGGTTTAGTGTTAAAGGACCTTAACCCTTTTAGTGCCGGACGACGATATATCGTCGTTAGCAAAATTGCTGACACTGGACATCGAAGGATTAATATTCAGTTTCTAATACGATATCAGTAATTTTATGACATATAATTGTAAATACACAATTTATGCTCCATATTGTGTATTCTATATGACACTATTGCCAAATAAACATTCTTTTTATTCGCAACTACATTTGTTATTAATTCAATCAATTTTTTCGGTCGGCACTAAAAGGGTTAAACTAGTGTGTTGGGAGGTTTGGATGACTCTGACTTCTCGTGACTAAGGTTCCAAAAGGGCGATCGCTTTTCCAGCGACTTTCGCGAAGACCAAAGGTCTTGAAAACATATTTTGAGGGAAAAGCGATGACGGAATTGGAAGATGACTAATAGTTCCCTTTTGGACCTTGAATCACGTTGAGTAGTATTTGGAGCTAATATCTTATTGTCTGAGAAGATAGCGAGTTTGAGAAAATGTGAATTGAGTTGGTATCCAACAGATACTTTTTGTGAATAAAATGAAGTAGGTTTGTTATCGAGCATTACCTTTTGTCATGGATGATACATTTTTTTCACGTTTTACACTCGCTAATTTTATTATCACCGTATAAATTCGAAACACGTTTATATTCATTTCGGTCCTTAAGAGCGGTAAGAGAGATATTACGAGCGATATCGCGAGGGAACCGCTTGGTGTGTGGCCAGATCGCGTTACGATCCATACTCGGGACATTCATTTAAAACGTCATCGCTTCATAAATCAAACCTCGCTAAGTGCGATCCTGACTTCGGATCGGATACATATATGTGGTCGTATTCTTCGAGCGATCGGTGCAACGATTCTTGCTCGAGATCCTTCGGGGGTACTTTTGACACGGGGTATCGGTTAATGGCGAGTCGAATTCGTTTAATCGAATGGATGGACGATCCTGTGATTTTTTATTGGAAGTGGAATTGAACTTGATTTTGCGCGACTTTTTGTTAGGTTGTGGAGCAAAGTATTTTTGGGTGCTTTGGTGCTTCTGCTTTGTGAGAGACGAGGCAGGAAATTGTGGGTGGAAGAGTTTTGGAAAATTATGTTCGTTTCTTGTTGTGCACTCTGATTGGAGACTTTGTGGCTGAAGTGTATTTTTCAAAATTTTACATATTGAATATTATGAAGTAGGCTAGATGTTAATTTCAAAAGTAAGAAAGAATTGTCACATTTAGTAACTATTATATAGTAGGGCTGTATAGCCTGATTTAAAAATAATTGCCCTAAGTAGACCAGGTGTTAATTTCAACTGAACTGAAACTACCTGAACTTTTCTATTGCCACTAAGTACTGAAATTGCTTCTAAGTGCTACCAAATTTCTAATAGATAACGTCAGAAATAGCTACAACGGGAAAAAGTTAATACATTTAACCCCTTGCCGTACAATAACAAGTGACCCTCGTAACCCAATAAATGTAACAGTCAATTTTGAAGTTCTCAAAAAATTATCAATTAAAACAAATCGGTATATCACAATAGTATAAAATTAATATTATGCTATTCAATCTTGCCTTAAGTCTGGGTTAGGTCTGGGTAAATTAAATTAGGGATAAATTGCTATCTCACTAATTAATCCAGACTCATTGCGCCATCAGTCTCAAAAGAAATGTTAAAGAAAGGACTAAAGTACAAGACGTAAATCTTCTCTTAAACCCAGTTACAGTAAAACACCAAAACAGTTAACCCCTTGAGTACTGAATTATTTGAAGATTTTTATGCATATGTAACGGATTTAATTTGTTGCTATATGGATTATTATTTATATAATAATCTTGTTATATGGCCCTTATTTGCAACTGTAAGATTTCATAAACAATCGACAGGCAATTGTTTGCGATCAACGCCCACTGGCAGGGACACTGCAAAAATCAACGCCTGCTTCTTAAAGTCTCCTTACTCGTCCACCGTAACTTCGCTCAAGTAAGTAGATGACGAGTCTCACTCGTCAAATGTACCCAATGGGTTAAATAACTTCCCCAAACAAGAGTCAACTACACTCGCAACCACCTCCGCAACCCCCAATGTCGAGACCACGTGTCCCAGAGAGTAAGCCAACAATTCGATATCACTCGCCCTACATGAAAGTCGCAGCATAGGTGCGCACCAGCAAGAGGGGAACCACCTGTGCACGCGGTGCAAGAGAGGATGGAAAGGGCCGTTGTAAAGGGCCACAGAGAGGCAAAGGGAAGAGGTAACGAAGCAACCAGGCTAGCAGGCAACCAGCCAGGCAGGCAGGCAGCCGGTTTCGAAGGCAGGCGCGGACATGTGGGCCGCGAGAGTGACGGATGGCCACATTGCATTTCGCGGCTCCATATCTCCCCGATTTCGCGGGTGTAATTCCCGTAAAGTCGTTTCGAGGGCCCTGTTTCGCCAGTATAGTCGCCGCGCATAACCGCGTGGCCTTCCATCGTCGTTTGTTCTCTCCACACTCTTATGCTTTTTCTCCTCTTTCATCTCATTCTCTCATTCTACCACTCGTTCTCTGTCTCTTTTCGTTACTCGTGTCCGCCTATTTTCTTTTCCCTTGATTTCTGTCCGCCGTTCCGGCTTTTTTATTGCCCGGCGTGCATACCATTAGCCGCCGAACGTTAACAGCCCCGACGACCTCTAACTTCGTCGGTAATTACCGGATCATAGCCGAAAAGCTTGAAGCTGCAGGAGAACCTTCTCGCGATCGGCCGGTCCTCCTCGTGGGAACGCGTTTTTAGTGAGGTGCTTGGTATCTGAGGGGTTTATAGAGTTTTTCGGGGAAAGTGGGGCATTTTTTTTGTTACTGACGGCGGGATGTTGATGATTCTGCTTTGAGTGGACAGGAGATTTTAATGAATCTTGGAAAGAACTGAGGTGGAGGTCATTTTGTGGATGTTGAAGGGAGGTTCTGGGTTTTGTGCCATGTAATGATCATTTAACGTGGTGCGAATTCATCTGATTAGTATTAGGTCTGAGTTTGTATCGTGGTTTCTATCTAATGCAGTTATATAGATACTTCTATGTACCATATAGTTATTTAATCGCATTGCAAAATAAATGACCGCACTCGATGACAAGAAAATCTAGAACTCAGGTCTAATTAGCACTAGACTACCAAGCAAGTCGAAATGACTGGTACTGAATTTTTTTGCAAAAGTTCTTCAACTTTGTGGGAAAGTTATAGAGCAAATAGTCTATGTTGATCTTACAAAATATAGTTTATCTTCTTAATCGAATCGATCTTCTTCTTTATCGATTGATTTCTCTTTTTCCAAAGTACTTATTTCATATGTTGAAATATACTAGATTTAATGTCAGTAATTCTAGTGTTACCAATCATTTCTTCAAATTTCCATTTAACACACTGTTGACCGGTGATTTTACGTAGAAGATAACTTATGTCACCGGCTATTTTTTCCGTAATTAACACTAGATTTACGGATGTTGATATACCTATTTTTCGAAAGTGAACCAATTTGAATCATGCAAGAAAATTTAAGTCTTTTTGTAAAGAAAATAGTTCCGAATCAATTGAAATGAAAGATTTATTATTAAAAAATTAACCAACCCGATATATTATATGTGTAGTAATCAAGTTTTGAATGAGCCAAATTGGCTCAGTAAATCTAGTGTTAAATATGACATTGAAAGAATCTAAATAAACTTCACTATATTTTATTTATACGTAATGAATTTCAATGAAATTTCTTACATATTATAATTTATACATATTATATATTTTAATAATTTTTTTGGTGTGGCTAAATAGAAACAACTAATGTAAGATAAAACACGAGTTATCTCGTGACTGGTCAACAACGTTTGGACACGGAAACACGAGTTAATTCGTGAGTAGTCAACAATGTATTAATAAAAAGAAACCTTCAACAATGTCGAAAATAGAAACTCTATCGCTCCACCGCCATCTTCTCTCATTTTCTTTGTAATTTTCGCAACTTTCCCCACGCGAAACAAATCCTGTCACAACAAATCCAAGAAGATTCAAAGATCACCGAATTCCCGCCGAAAAAAAACTCCAACAAGTCAATGTCTTCCTGAACGACGTCCACCCTTACCGTTTAATCCTGGAGGACCTCGGTTTCGTGGCAACGCGAGTCCTCAGCCCCTCTTCCTCCGTTCGTTCTCCTCGCGTTCTCGGTTTCTTGCGCGGGCAAAAAGTGATTAATTACGCTTCTTAGGCGACCAGTGGCTCGTTGTTTCCCGGAGCCCGTCGGTGAGCATCGTTTCAGCAACAATGTGGCCCGTTCCTCTCGTGAAACGCAACCTCTGTCCGTCCTCTCTCCTCCTCTCCTCCGTGATCCTCTCGACCGAGGAGAATCGATCCTGCCCTCGGCATTGTGTCCCTTTTTGTCCGGCCACGCCGCGAAATATTGCCCGGGCGAACTTTCCGTCGACTCGTGACCCTTCTACCTACCTCACTCTTTCTCTCGGCCCTTCGTCCTATGCCCTCGTCTTCCTCTTCAGTCCCTTTTCGTTGTCCCGCGCCGTGCATCGCGTATCGTTCGCATAGGGGTGGCGCAAAAGAGTTCTCGACGACGGATTGATTCTCAGACGATGATTCGTGAGATTCATATTTTTAATTGTTGTCGATTGAGAGACTGGGTTTCGAGTTCTATGCGGGTTGAAGAAAATTTGGGAGTGGTAGGAAAAAAGGCGGAATTTGTGGTATTTGTGATATGTTTTTTTTTTTTGGATAATGTAATTGGTATTTTTAACCCTTTGGGGACGGAGGAATTTTTGAATATCAAGAAACAATCAATTATTTAGCGATGAAAAAGCACTTTTTCATCGGAAAGACAGTCTGTTAATGTATACAAGTTGAAATTTACTCTTTGTAAAGTAATATTTCAACGATTATATTTTAATTTTTCAACTCTAACCGTTTATATATGCACCGTCAAACTATATCCAATTTTTTTCTCAGGGCGCATATGTCCGCCCGTCGTCCACAAAGGGTTAAATGTAGAATGTAGGTTGGATGTATTTTTCATTTTTGGAGATAGGTGGTATTTGTTATTTAGGTATGGTTATCTGGTTTGGACGAGGAGTTAAGAGGCGAAAAAGATGATTAATTGTGTAGTTTAGGTTTTATATGGTACAAGTGGAATATTCACTGTGTGGCTTTTCTGTCAATTTGGGAAAGTCGAAAAAATTGGGAAGCTTTTGTTTTAATTGTCTTGGTGGCTTAGTGTGAGGTGAACTTGTAGAATTAATAAAATTCCTGTCGTGAAATATTTTACAAATAGGTGACTTTAGTAAACCATAGTTGCAAGGTCCTTATGAATTTATCAAGAATTATTTTGCTAACCGTACGTCTTTTCAAATCTCCCTTGGAAGATTCTCCAAAAATTTCTGGCACCCAGCACAGCAAAAAATACCCCAGAATATAAATTGCTTCATCCCTTAACACTAGAACTACCGGCGTTAAATCTATTAAATTTCAATATATTCAATAAGTACTTTGAAAACAGAAAAATCAAGAGACCGAAAAGAAAATGGATACGGTGATTTATGTTTTCCTAGATTGACGTAGAATGTTTATTCCATGACTCTTCTGTGGACTTGAAGAATTTTTGGAAAAAACTGTGTACCAGTCATTTTGACTGGTTCGGTAGTTCTAGTGTTAATCATTCAAATCAATGCAAAGTACTGTAATTTCGTTCTCTTGTAATTTCTATGGTATCCACACACAACCCCACGTGGACCGTTTGATTTAAAACTCCTCGTTCCACCTGATTTAAACGAAAATCTGACGGAAGTTGTCGCAAACAATCTCTCAATGATATCCGGAAAAATAATGAATTTACATGTGCCACTCAATGAAGATATTTCGGTCAATGAGTCAATGGGGTTCTTCCTAACACGGTGGAGTCGACTAACCAACCCTCTGTGCAAACTCATAATTAGACCCCAGGGGCTGCTTCTGACACGTTCATTCCCCATTTCTCCGCCCCATATATACGGTGATCACACGGTGGGTCGCATGTTTCGCGCAACTTCCTGCACGACTTCGTTCTCGATTGCTCGTAAAGAAATACAATCGACTACGCGCGCACTGCCTCGTTTCTTGTTCCTCGTTTGCATCCTAGAATATCGTGGAATACTCGACGATATTCGAATAGAGAAAATTATTCCTACCGGTTAACGATGTCTACAGGGCGTTTCAGTGCATGGGACGTTCAAGTGGTTCCTTAACACTAGATTTACGGAGCCAATTTGGCTCGTTCAAAATTTGATTACCATATATATAATATATTGATTGGCTGATTTTTTAAATAATAAATCTTTTATTTAAATTGATTTGGAACTATTTATTTTCCAAAAAACTTAAATTTTCTTGTATGAGTTAAATTGGCTCACTTCAGAAAAATAGGTATATTAACATCCGTTAATGCAACTAAACACTTACAACATTGATAAAAAATTAGTTGGATGAATCAAATCGAATAACTGATATTTTATAAATATTTATTGTATTGAATTTGATCAATATTACACTAAATGTTCATTATTATTGTGACAGGAAAGTAAAATTGTCAACCTAGTCAACGTCATCGGGGATCCGACTCCAGATAAGCGAGAATATTACCGACTCGCGTTCGAAATTCCCTCGTAAGGAAATGGCGCCGTTAATTGTAATAAACAAAGGGCCAGCAGAGGGCGAACATCTTTCGGGTTCGATCGCCGATCGAGCATGCGACACTCTGTCCCGGGGGACCGTCGAATAAGGTTCAAGAGTAATCTCCGGTCTCATAAGCTATAGAAAGATATTATAAAGGATATATTTCGCAATAAGAAATTGTTACGGCTACGGCTTGAATACATTTGTCAATAACTAGTGTTAAGCAACAACAATTGTCAAGTAAGTGAGAACTATTTATCTGAAGTAAATAATTTTGTCTTTATATTTGGCATTCCATTTCTTGTACTTTACCTTTCGGGTCGTCCGACCTACCCTCCCCTGAGAGGGCCTCACCTACCGCTGGCTCAACTAGCCTTATTTTGTTAAATAAAACTTGTGTTGGTTAATAGAACCAACTGGCGCCCAACAAATATGATTTCATATAAATTTCCAATAGTTTGCCCAAAATTACGTTAGAGCCCCGGCAGCAATTGACCCAGGCCGCGCCGGGTGACGCCTTTCGGTTGAAATAAATATAAATTTTCAGATTTTTAAATAAACAAGAAAGGTGGTTGTCTCATTTGGCGCCCAACGTGGGGCCAGGTTGGAAAATTTTGCTATAAAATTTAGTATTTCATTTAATATTGTTGTCTGGGCAAATTTTGGAATTATATTATTGATATTAAATGCTTAAAATTCGAAGTAAATGTAAAGTTCTGGTAAATTCATTGAATTACGGTTAAAATATTTTCGTAGAGCGAACGACCGTTTCATATAAGAAACGCCCGGTCGCAGCGACCTTGTTTGGGCTTAGTCGAGTTGTTTACGTTGAGCGTTATCTTCACAAGGGCTTTCTTCCTCTTACTTTCATTTGCTAAATACGTTTCAAATTCCTTGGAATCTTGGTCTACCAGTAACCGTTATAAAATTGTTTGAATATCATGCAAATTATTATTGATGAATATTGCTTATTATGAATATTATTTGTGAACGTTGAATATTATGCAAATTGCTATTGATGGATATTATTAATTACGAATATTATTTGTGAATGTTGAATATTATGCAAATTGTTATTGATGAATATTACTTATTACGAGAATTGTTTGTGAACACTGAATAATTATGCAAAATGTTATTGATGAATATTGATTGAAATATTATTTGTGAATATTGAATATTATGGTTGTTATTGATGAATATTGATTGAGATATTATTTGTGAATACTGAATATTATGGATGTTATTGATGAATATTGATTGAGATATTAATTGCGAATATTGAATATTATGGTTGTTATTGATGAACATTGATTGAGATATTATTTGTGAATATTGAATATTATGGATGTTATTATTGATGAACATTAATTGAAATGTTATTTGAGTGTACTAATAGTAAGTACTAGAACATATATCTTGGCAATTCGTTCTCCGAAAGATTATATAATGACTTCATTATTTCTTTCTCCCCCGCGGAAGTCGAAAGGAACGGCGCCGCGGAATACGAGGGGTAATACGAAAAAGGGCAAGGAATCGACCTCGCTTGAAATGCCGAATGCAGCTTCGCTAGGAGGAGATATATCGGGAGAGGAATCTGTCGCAAGTAGCGTTCAAAGTCAAACCGATAAGAATCCGCGAAATGCTAAGGCAACGGTCGAAATTGAAACTGTTCAGAATATAGAAACAGGTATGTTAAATGATAATACTATCGGGCCACCTTCCGCGTCTGTTCGGATAGGGACTCCGGTACGAGTTGAAGGGGAAAGGGGAAGGAATACCCCCACTCCCCACGAGACGTTAGTAACGTGCGTCGAAGATGCTCAGTTGACAGGTCTACGGGCTGAGCTAGACGCTAAATTAAATGAATTTCAGAATAGAATAATAAATGCAATGCAAGGCTTAATGGGACAGAGTCAGGGACATAACTTGGGAAATTATGTCAGTATATTGGGCAATAATAGTTCGTCGCGTTATAACCACCGGTCTGAGGGGGGAGACGCGTCAGGGTTGCCATCACGAGAAGCGGAGGGGTCGAATTCCCTCTCCCTCAGTGAATATAGTAACGAAGAGAGGGATCCGGGAACCTCGCGTCGTAGGAATCGGCGAAGGGGGGCCTCTACTTCGGAACGAGCAAATAATGGAACTCGGGGGAAACCGTCTGTTGTCGAACCCGGGCGTAAAGTAAATAAAGATAATTTTTCAAAGAAATATATGGCAAATAGAGAAGGATCGTCTATGGTCCGTAGAGATAATTCGCAATTAATTAATGAAAGTCGGGGAGAACCGTCTGTAGTTCGAACTGACAGCTTTGTTTATGAAAATCGGAGAATTGTAAATCCGTGTCTTAGTCAGGGAAGACAGAGATTATTGTTAGATAACAACCCTGTCAGTGATAGGATTCGAGCAGGCAGTCTTGAATCTTATCCCCAAAATTTTATAAATCAAGATATTAATGATCCTACGTTTCGTGGAAGGGCCGAAGAATCGGTCGAAAGGGAATTTCGAAGAGTGCACTTCGATAACCCAATTTTTATAGCACAAGATGGTCAGAGGCGAACCATATCGGAACGAAGTTCTCTTAACGAACCACATAAAATTAAAACGGTTTATTATCTACCGAACGGAAAAAGGGTGTTCGAAGAAAATTTCGTAACGGCCGATGAATATCGCCGAATATCCCGATTAGACGAATTAATCGATAATAACTATAATTCCTCGCTTCATAGATCAAGCCAGAGAAATTCACGGTTAGTAACGCGTCGTTTTAGTAACGAAAGTTCTGTTAGTACCGATGACCTACCACCTTCGCGAAATTTTCTAGATCGTCGTAGAAAATCGACTAGAAGGGGCGCGTTCTACTGGCGAACCAGTGAATCCGGTAATAGCGACGGGATAAACAATTCGGATAGAGATTATTACAATTATAGAACTAGACAATCCTCGTTATTTTCGTCCGTACGCGGTAGAGGAACGAGTTATTCACCTACTAGTACAAGCACTTCGGATTCTAACTTAGCTATAAAAATAGGTAGAATAGTAGCCGGATGGAAAATTAATTTCCCACGCACGGAAAAGGATCCGGACCATTTCCTATTAATTTTAAAAGATCTTCTTAATACAAGCGGAGTCAATAAAGATCTATTTGTTCCGTGTTTGTCAAATATATTCGAAGGTGCTTATAGAAGTTGGTACTTGATTAACAAAAGACACTGGCGTACTTGGAGAGAATTCACAAGAGCCTTCCGATACCAATGGGGAGTTAGGAAAGCTGACGGTGATCTTTTTGCTGAAATTCGAGATTTAAAAGTAGAAAGGGGCGAGAGCCTCGCGTTGTTCACTTGTAGAGCTCGCTTCATATTCGAAAAAATGAAACGTCCACCATCGTTTAAAGATCAATTAAAACAGATCTTAGTAAAATTCAATCCGCGGCTAACTTTAGAAATTTTAAATTTGCCGATTACTAATTACGAAGATTTCCTACATTATGTAAATGAAAGATATTACATCTATAATCGTTCGACCGAAAGCAATCGGGAAACGCGGACCAGGAAAGAAAGGGTGGATATGCGACAACTACAAGGGGAAAGTTCAAGCGAAGAAGATTCCGAAATCTCTCAAAATAGCGCGGACGAAGATTGCGATACCGCCGCGAACTTGAATGCCTTTCAGCCGAAAAATCGCCGATCGAATACAACTAATAGAGAAATCATATCCAATTCCAAGTCGCTAACGCACCAACGGCTAGAACGAAACCTATCCAATTTTGACAAGAAATCCAAACGGAGTGATGTTTCATCTAAATCGGACGATACTTCACCGAAAGTATGGCCTAATACACCGCGAGATTGGAGTAAAGTATTTTGCTATAATTGCGGTGAATCGGGACACCTAGCGCGTTCGTGCTCCGTGGAAAGACAAGAAGTGTGCTTTATCTGCAGAAAAAAGGGGCACACTAATAAGGATTGCCAATCATTTCAGGGAAACCTGAAAGGCCCTCAGTAGCTCCTCCTTCAGTTACTGGACGACAGGGCGTAACCGAGGGAAATGATTGTACTAATGAGGATAATAAAAATACGGGAATAAGAATTAACCAGGTAAAAGATCTTGATCAAAAGTCTAATAACCCCGTGGTACAAACTTTGCACTATGTAGGGGACAACTCGCAATCAATTGAAAGTAAAACTACAACCTTTCTATGGGAAATAGAAGAGAGAACAGACGACGAGTTAGATCCTACGGATAGTGAATCAGATGTAACAATTCCCAGTAAATTAATAGATCCAGTCGAACTTTTGACAATTTCGGGAAACCAATCAGACCAGGTTACCACATTAAATTTGAACCAATCGAATAATGCCGATTTATTAAATAATTGGAAACCGAAGGGATTACCTCAACGGCGAATATATCGCGGCAATGACAACGTCAGAGAACCTTCTAAAGTGTTGAGAATTCCGGCAGAAATAATAATTTCCGGTGAAAAGATTGTAGGCATTCTAGATAGTGGTAGCGAAAGATCCTATTTGAGTACTGAGGCATATAAACGTGTAGAACAATATCAATTACACGAGATAGAACCAGATTCAACATCGACAGTAGGTATACGTCTGGGTGATAGCTCTGTAGTTAAATCCATCGGGGGTACGTGCTTCGTTATCGATGTAGGAGACGTATACGGTCCTCAGTGGTTTAGCATTTTCCCGGGTCTGTCAGGAGATTTAATACTGGGAATGGACTTTTGGTTATCATTTAAAGTACAAGTTGACCCGTACAAAAGAATCTGGACGTTGGCGGGTAGTCAATATTCTTATAATCTCTCCCACCGTTTTATTTTCCCTACGGAACTGAAAGTCCTATCTACGGATCAAACACGAAAGTTAAAAGATTTCCTAGATAAAGAATTCGCTAAATTCGACAAAGATTGCTCCGACGCGACAAACCTAATAACACACGTAATCGAATTAGAGGATACTACACCGCATAGACAAAAACCTTACAGACGTAGTGAGCGATTACGGAATTTTATTAATCAGGAAGTAGATCGCTTGTTGGAAAAGGGGTATATCACTTGGAGTAACAGCAATTGGGCTAGTTCACCGGTCGTAGCACCAAAAGCCAACGGCGGATTACGGTTCTGTATCGACTATAGGGAACTAAATAGAAAAACGAAAAAACCCGCGTACCCACTCCCACAAATGGGCTCCATACTATCTCAGTTACACCACGCGAAAATCATCTCGACTTTAGATATGAGTGAAGCTTTCCACCAAATTTCTATGGACGAGGAAAGTCGAAAGTATACCGCTTTCGTAGTAGAAGGAAAAGGTCTTCTCGAATGGGTTAGGATGCCCTACGGATTAACGGGAGCACCATCGACATTTCAACGGTTGATGGATACTCTCAAGAGACGCGTGAAAGAGATTATAATGGAACGTAATCTACCAAATCGTTGGATCGACCAGTTATTTGTTTACCTCGACGATTGGATCGTCGTAGGCCAAGAGCTGGACGAACACTTAACCCTGTTGTCAATACTCTTCGAAGTCTTGAGAGAGGCTAAATTAACAATCAATCGCGAAAAGAGTAGCTTCGCGTGTAAGAGCGTTAAGTATCTCGGTTACATTATCGACGAGTTCGGGATGCGACCGAACCCGGAGAAAATACAACCAATTCTCGAGTATCCGGTACCGAGGGATCGTACACAATTGCGTCAATTTAATGGGTTGGTAAACTGGTATCATCGACATTTGAAAAATATAGCGCGTAAACAGGGACCTCTTAATAAATTGACCAGTCCTAAGGTTCCTTGGCATTGGACCGAAATAGAACAAAAGGCCTTTGACGAAGTTAAGCAAGCCTTAGTCGATGCACCGCGATTATATATTCCCATACCGGGGCAACCTTTCATCTTGTATACCGACGCAAGCGACTTTGGTCTAGGCGCAATTTTGGTACAAAAAGATACTGATTCCGATAAAGAACTCTTAATCGAGGCCCTCAGTAGACCATTAAGGGGAGCAGAGCTCCACTACACGACCACGGAAAAGGAATGCCTAGCGGTAGTATGGGCAGTCGAAAAACTTCGTTGCTATCTAGAGGGTATGCCATTTAAAGTCGTCACAGACCACCAGGCATTACGTTGGCTACACGGGATCAAGAACCCGGTGGGTCGCCTTGCGCGATGGGCTATTTATCTCCTCCAACATAATATGACCGTCGAGCATAAACGCGGTACGCTGAACGAAGCGCCCGACGCTCTCTCGCGTATGTTTGACATAGATGTAGATTCCGCGGGTTGGGAAGAAGTAGTTGAGGAAACCGTACGGAACCGAATTCCGCTAAATTCTATTTGTGACCAAAATTGGTATGACACGAAATTCGAACTTGTAAGCAAGTACCCGGGTAGGTTTCCCGACTGGAAAGTAGAGAATGGTAAACTCATGTATCATAGGCCCGATTATGCTAAGGCGATAATAGACGACGAACATCCTTGGAAAATGGTGGTAAAACCCGATGAAATTATCAGAATAATGCGCGAAAATCACGAAATCCCGCAGGCAGGACACTTAGGCCGCGACAAGACGTTAGAACGTATTCGACAAAATTATTATTGGCCGGGAATGACACAAGACGTTAGACTATTAGTCGACGGGTGTGACATTTGCATTGGGGTAAAAGATAATCAAAAGCCGGTTAAAGGACCGTTGGTAACTCGATCATTACAGACACCCTGGACGCAAATTGCCGTTGATACGGCCGATATGACTACTCGTTCGAAGAAAGGTAACTCCCATATAATTGTCATCCAAGACCTGTCGACAAAATACATAGAATTGTTCGCGACTCGCGATAAGAAGGGTAAAACGGTAGTTGGATCACTGGACGCTGTTTTCGATAGATGGGGTACACCTCAATCGATTATCTCCGACAACGGCAAAGAGTACCTTAATAGGGATGTTAGCAATTTCTTAGCCGCGAGAGGAGTAAAACATATTACCACTCCGTTAGCGCATCCACAAGGAAATCCGGTAGAGCGTGTTAACCGGACAATAAAACCAATGATAGCTGCATTCGTTAAAGACAAGCAGAACGAGTGGGATCAATATTTGTCCAAACTTCAGTTTGCGTATAACACGGTACCACATGCAGGAACGCGAATATCGCCATTCTTCCTAAACCACGGGCGAGAAGCAATTTTTCGACATGTCAGTAGCTCAGAAAATGCATCGCGTGTTTCAAATGACGCAGTAAACCATTAGGTAGAGAGAATGAATAACATCGATGAGTTACGGCATAAAATCGAAATGCAATTAAAGAAATATTCGGACGAACGTCTCGCCAAGTTCAATAAAGACAGGGTAACACAAATTAAGGTAAAGAAAGGGACGGAGTCTATTATCCTAATAAAAAAACTTAGTAATAAAGCAGAGGGTTACAATGCTAAGCTGGCACACAAATATCTTGGAGCAGTCAAAATAAGAAAGGTATTAGGACCTATGACTGTGGAGCTAGTAGACCAGAATAACAAACTCATTGGTAAATACTATCTAACAGACTTAAAGATTCCACGTCGTAGTCTTAGGAACCCTAACACTCCTCTGTAGATGTCATTTTCGTCACCTTTATGTTTGTCTTATCCCCGCGTTAAACATAAACTGTATTGTCAAAATGGACGCATCAACCCCTAATTTGGCAAGAACAGAAGACGTCGAGAAGAAGAAGCAGGCGATTCGACAACTCGCCGACTTGACAAAGGAGCCCATAAACCTGCAAGCTCCGATAGGCAGCGACAGCTCTTCCGGTGCCACATCGGACGATGAGGATATCACCCTGGCGTCGTTATTCGATGAACAATTAACCGTCACAAAGGACAAACCCGCTCCCACAGGGCAGGGAGCCATACCAAAGTTCAGCAAGCGTTGGCCAGTGACAACCATCAAGGCAGGAGCACCCGAGGAAGCCCGCACTTTGTTGCAAAAGATACGCAACAAACTGCCTTCCAGGCTACAGACTTAGACAACTGTCATCACAGAAGCAGACCTCCACCAGGAGAACCTGCTACGAAAACGGGCAGACAGTACAAGAAGACACCCCGATCGACGGACAACCCGTCTGCACAAGTCGCACCGTCAGTAGTCGAACCAGCGTCACTACCGCGGGAACCAACCTTCAACCAAATAATGAAGGAGCGCCCAGAGCTGAGCGGAGACGAGAAGATCAAGGTCGTGGTCCCAACAAAATTTAAGAAAACTTTCGACAAGACCCAGCAGGGATCCCGTTCAACTATCAACGACTCCTCAACTGGACAATGTCAGCGTGCGAGGATAATCTGTTAATCATTAGAGACTTTCTTTATTGTGTTTGTCCTTGCCTACCTACTACTCCTTAACAAATGTCTCATAGTAACATGTCGTGACTGCGTGTGTTTCCGATAATCCCTTCCTTCCACAGGAAATGGAGTGAGGAAATTATGAAGACGAGATTTTTCAAATTATGTCGTGGAATACTTCAGGTAAGACTCTAGTTCTCAACTTGCTAAAGCCTATTTCAAAATTTATAAGATTGTTAACTAGCTCTTATTGTAGAGAGACCGTTTCGCAGCTTCGCTGAGATCATCCCTCTCCGACGTTGAGGTTTGAGGGGGGAGAATGTGACAGGAAAGTAAAATTGTCAACCTAGTCAACGTCATCGGGGATCCGACTCCAGATAAGCGAGAATATTACCGACTCGCGTTCGAAATTCCCTCGTAAGGAAATGGCGCCGTTAATTGTAATAAACAAAGGGCCAGCAGAGGGCGAACATCTTTCGGGTTCGATCGCCGATCGAGCATGCGACACTCTGTCCCGGGGGACCGTCGAATAAGGTTCAAGAGTAATCTCCGGTCTCATAAGCTATAGAAAGATATTATAAAGGATATATTTCGCAATAAGAAATTGTTACGGCTACGGCTTGAATACATTTGTCAATAACTAGTGTTAAGCAACAACAATTGTCAAGTAAGTGAGAACTATTTATCTGAAGTAAATAATTTTGTCTTTATATTTGGCATTCCATTTCTTGTACTTTACCTTTCGGGTCGTCCGACCTACCCTCCCCTGAGAGGGCCTCACCTACCGCTGGCTCAACTAGCCTTATTTTGTTAAATAAAACTTGTGTTGGTTAATAGAACCAACTGGCGCCCAACAAATATGATTTCATATAAATTTCCAATAGTTTGCCCAAAATTACGTTAGAGCCCCGGCAGCAATTGACCCAGGCCGCGCCGGGTGACGCCTTTCGGTTGAAATAAATATAAATTTTCAGATTTTTAAATAAACAAGAAAGGTGGTTGTCTCATTATATTGATATCCATATTGATTTTGAGCAAGACTGGAGACAAATTCGAGCACAAGGACAAAAGATTTGTTATATACCAGCTATTTAGCTAATCACAATAAGAAACTGGCTCTATATAATAATTATATCTAAACATAATATAAATATTAACACGTTAAATGCCACCGATATTTCGCTAGTTTTATCATTCCTACTGAAGTGAAAATTTTTCAATCAAATTCACATCTTTGAAAAGAGAAACTTCAAATCTTTGTCTTTTTAACACTGACTGCCATGGAGGTCAGCGGTGACAGGCGGTATTAAAGTAACTAAAATTTCATATGACATAGCATTCAAAATATAAAATCCAGCTGAGTATATATCTATTCGTATCCTTAAAGTTTCTACGTTACAAAGATGGGATTTTGATAAGAAAATGATCACTACACTACAAATGATAAAACGAGCAAAATGTCAGTAGCGTTCAACGTGTTAACGTTAATATTTAAATATTCAGTACGATCAAAAACTTCATAATGCAATTTAAAAGTTACACGAACTTTTATAGAATTCAACAGCACGGTCATCGGTGACCCCCATGGCGGTCAACCTGTCAATATACTACAGTTCGACAACTGAAAGGTGGCTAGTGAATAGCTCAGCCTCTTTTTCAACCACCTACTTTAACAATTTGGTCTTTGAAATTCCCAAAACTAGTCTTCTAAAATAAACGATTATCCGGAGTGTTTAATTTCAGAGATTGGGTTTGAGAATTTCATAAAGAAAATAGCAAGAACCCAAGTCGAAAAGTCCAGCCTAAAAAGAAACTTCAAATCCTAGATTCTTTTGATTTCTCATTTGCCGCTTAATTATGTACCTATACCATTTTGAACCTCAAAATCCTCAACTAGTGTGTCTACGCGCCTCAAAGTCCTGTAAATATGATTTTTAGGAGTTATATGGACTGATCAGGTAAAATTTTTATTCCAATTTAATCTGTCATCCCCTAAAAATATTTCAGAAGTTCCAAGTCTGTCGACTCATATTGTAAAAATAGGGCTTTCAGGAGCAAGTAGGAATTAAATTATCATTTTATTCCATATAGATTCTAAATCTCCTAAACCAAATTAATTTTTCGTATATTGAGAATTTTTTTCGACCTCGATGATTCCACTCCAATTCCAATCCAATTCTAAAGCTCCTCATTGTAGAATGCTGAGGATTATTTTGGGCTGTATGAAGCCTAAATTGATCCTAAGCTAGGCAAAACTGGCAAAAATTAACAAGCTTAGGGCGATTGTGGAATTAAAATTTGCATTCTTTTATACGTAACACATTTTTCCATATTCAGCCTAAATATCCTAAGTTATTTGGTAATTTAGGAGGATTTTGAGCTTAAAATTTTCGACTCGGTAATAGACGTTTGAAAATGAGAAGTTCCACCGATCGCTGGCCATCTTTTCGTTGTCGCACTGTACCCATTTCTCCATACACCAACGCAATCGATGAAACAGCCTATACATCCCGCGCGAAACTAAATTACATTAATATTCCACCCTGTTTTCCATACCCACTCCCACTGTTCCTCCGCAGAAAGAAAGGTCCTTTAATACTCGCACTTAAAGTCTTCGATTTCGCGCGCCGATGACCGGTTTATTTGTCGCGAGCCGGTCGTTTCTATCCGATCGAGAGTTAAACTCGCGACTCGAGGTAATAACACGGCTATCGGTTCGCGAGGAATGCACCGATCACGGATTAATTCGCAAAGGTGATTGTCTTTGGTGCGTAGGAGAGAGAGAGGGCCCTCCTTGTATCGCTGTGTAATATATAAACGACTTGAATCTTTACGATGCGCCGTATTTCAAGTCCACCGTTGCAGAATCGCCGGGAAAAGGGAGCTACATAATTGTGGACTTCTCACCGGCCGTGGTCTTGACGATAAAACCTTGGGTTTTAGGAATAGCTTCGCGATAACGAGTATTAGCTTACCACTTTTCATCGCAACGACGTAACATCAAAGTATTCTAGTAGCGTATTATCTGAGAGGATGTCTGTTGCTCGTAATTTCTATCTTGGTTTAGTATGCAACGTTTTCTAGTTTTGCGAGGGAAAAGGACTTGGATTCTCTGAGGGGGGTGATTGGATGGTTGGGTGAAATATTGGTGAGGTAGGAATTGGAGGATGGGGGATGATCTTGGAATGAAGAAAGTAAAGGTGTTAATTAGGAGGATAGCTTTACTGGAGATGTAGAAATTGCTGGGTCTTGGTAAAGAATTAATTATTTAGTGATGCGGAGGAAATTAAGTCGAGGTGGTTAGGACTTGGCTGTGGAGGAAAATTAGGGTTTGATATTTTTTGTAACACTATTTGTACAATGATTATTTACAGTGTTGTAGAAATTATTTATCACTTGAAACTTTTAAAGTTGTTTTTTTTTATTTGGGAGATAACAGCTACTATATTCGAGGTGTGCTTTATAAGATACATAAAACGGGGCAAATTAATTTTTTTCTGTCACCGCGAGGGAAGACACTTATTTTCTATTTGTAAATTTTAATGTAAATTTGAATGTAAATTTCCTTGTTGCTAGATTTGTGATTTTTAAAATTTTCTAGGTATTGGATTTTCTGGCTTTGTAAAATATGCGATTTATTTGATACTTTTAAATAGGTATTGCAGAAATATTTGAGCAATCAGGATGTAATTATTTAACTGAAAATGTGCAGCATTGTCGAGCACTCGACGGTTACTTTGGTCTTGGGTTTAACGAGGGTTTAATAATTTCGTCGTAAGGGCTATAAAAATGTTAAGCGCCGTACAGGATTCGCGGAGTACTTTAACCAAGACGACGATTGTCATAAATAATGCAGATTTATCGTGCGTCTCTTCATTTCTTCCCCTATTTTCCACGAGTCGTGGGTTACATAGCGCCGAGGCGCGAATTCACCATCCAAGGACAAAGGATATCGCAGGAACTGCGCGGTAACAGTGTAAATCATCGTCCACGCACTCTCTCATTCTCTGTATCGCGTTTCTCCCCTTTTTCACCCTCTCTTCTTCCGCGGTAGTCATGGCGTTGGGAATATGCCGTGCCGAAAACCCCATAGACATAACTATTTGCTTGCCTCTTACGTACCATTGCCAACTCTTTTGTAAAAATACGCCAATACTTCTCAAGCAATTTAATAACTGAAATAAGTACAGTATATGAACCTAAATTTGATTTTGAAAAGACGAAAAATAAGATTTTTTTATTGAATTAAAATTGAATTAACATTCTATTGGAACTGAATTTGCTGCTGAAAAGGCGAAAATGAGATGCTTTTATTTATTTAATTGATACCAGCCGAAATTGTAGCGAAGAGAGTCCTCTTTTAAGTTTTCTCAACCCTCTATAATCCGAATTTTATATGGTATCCAAAGATCAGTTTCATAATAGCACAATTTGAAAATGATAAAAATACCATTTTAAATACTCGACTTAAAATTAATTTTAAATATTGAAATTTAAAGAATTTCATGATTTTCACGAGCTAAAGTAAATATTTTCGAAGTTACAAATTTTACTTTGAAGAATAGAAGCTTAGATATTTCTTGCTTTAAAAGTCACGAGAGCCTATTTAGGGTTAAGTTAATTTCCTGATAGTAGTTCCTGGTAAATGTTGCAAAGACAAGAAAGATTAATTCGTACTTTCCTAATGGATAATCGTTTAAAGTACATCTCAATCAACTTACATAGACTCCCATAGGTGATTTTCCACCAAGCAGCTTTCACCTTTAAATTCGCTAATAATCTTGTAAATTAACAAACACAAGTATTAATTTCCCTGACAACAAATCAATCATCCATCTTCAATTTCTTCAGACATTTCGCCCAACACTTATGACTTTTAGTTAGACAAGAAACCACGAATACCATGTTATATTAAATATTATAACAAATTAAGAAAAGTCACCCTCACTTATTGTTAACACTAGAACTACCGGCCACAAATCTAACATATTTTAATAAATTAAATAAATACTTTGAAACAGGGGGAATCAAGCGGCAGAAAATTTGATCGATTAGGTGATTTATGTTTATTGATATAGACGTAGAATATTTATCCTATGACTTTTATGTAAACTTGGAGAATTTTTTGAAAAATTTGTTTACCAGTCATTTTGACTGGTTTGGTACTTCTAGTGTTAATCCAACAATTTCCTCCTCATCCACTTCTAAGCTTAGAATATATCAAAACAGAGGTCTCATCGATCGACGATCAAAATCCATCCAAAATTCCCATAAAAGATGGAAAAAGAATCATCCATAATAATAACAAGGGGGTTGGTTTTTTCTCTGCGGACGCGCGTGCACTTTTACGATCGCGGTGGTCGCACAATCGGAAGTGACTAGATATTATTACGAGGTCGTTGGTAATATACGAGCACACCAGAGAGGATCTTCTCATTGTAACACCCTTCTTTTTTCCCTCCAACGATCGCAGATAGTTGCAATCTCCTTTCGCTCGTATCCCCGGAAATCTGCACTTAAATCGCGCTCTCGCACGTGCGCGAAATCGGACGTCCGAGTAAAAGTGTCGGCGCCCTCGTAAATAAATCTAGCCGAGAATAACGAGATCGTTATCATATACGATAATGGCAGTTGTTGTTGTAGAAGTGCGAATTTTTTGTGACAATTAAGTGCTCTTGGGTCTTCGTTACTTCGAAGGAGCACCATGACTCGTTATATGGGGTCGTTTCGTGGCTGGATAAATTTAAAGTCGTGGAAACAGTCGATGGAAGTTTGATGGTTATAGGTTGAATTTATGAATATGGGAATAGATATTTGCTGGAGTGAATTTTATGGAATAGTGTCACTAATTTACGTTAGGGAATTGACAAAGTTATTTTTGTGACTATTTAAATATTTGTAGATATGGATTTATCATTTGGTTATTTAATATTTAAAAATCAATGGTCTATGAATTTTACACTATTTTCGCTAATTTTCATTAAATTTTTACCATAAAATAATGATTTCATTCATGGCGTGGAAACTGGATTGAAAAGTTTGAAGTTCTCTAAAAACTATGAAGGTCGAAAGGTCAGTGAGAAACACAGAAATATTTTTGTTGAAAATTCTGATAAATTATTGTTTGACCTCATTACAAAATTTACACATGGTGGATTTCCAACTTTTCCATAACTGTCTGTTCGAATAAGTGGATTGAATAAAATAAAAAAGTTCATTCAGCGAAACGAAATCCGCGGTGTTTCTTTGAAAAAGTTTCTGTTAGGTGTTCGAAGCGAATGTTCCGGTAGCATATTTTTTCACCCTGAGTAAACATCCAGAAATACATGGGATTTGTTTGTATAACCGGGCGAGTCGAATTGATATGGTTACAAACACGGTAAAAGCAAGTACGCGTCTGCCTAGCGTCAATTAAGTTCGAACCTGTGCTCTAAGACTTAAATAGTTCTAGTTGCTTTTCTCGGCTCCTCTCGTTTATCCGAAGTTCGACGGTCTTCGCCATTCGAACTAAATCAATTACAAATAATTGTAGATGCAACAACTTCCATAGCTCGGAAATACCGGCGATCTGCTTCTTCTCTCGTGAATTTCACGTTAAAAACGGAAACGAAGTGGAACATAAACAAAACTGTAGACGTTAGAAGAGTAGAAAGAAGACTTTTATAGATGATTCTGTGATTAACCCATTCTTAACTATCTTTAATTCTCTAACCCACCCTTCTATGGTCCCTATTTGGAGATTTATTCATTCTCTAAATCTTTTAGCATTCAATGTAGATATTTAACGTGTTCCAGAATTAAATGAGTTTAAAACAGTCTGTTTCAGTTGTACTTCTAAGCAGTAATTTTCGTGAATTATTTTTATTTTTGCACTGTGGCAATACTTCTTCCAAGAACAACCAATTCGAGAATAGTTTGGCAGGGAATGAGTCAAAGTTACTTAAAGGACACCTCAGACTTTCTAAAAGAGATTCTGATTTTTGAGATATTTCTATTATTCCGCAGAATAATTATCTAATAAATATCGTAATTTAATAATCTCGTGACAACAATGTTAACAATTCTAAATATTCTCATACCTCCAAATTTATACCATAGTGTCTTTTTTCAATTTTATCAGAATTTACTTACATCTACTTTATTCTTCGGATAAAACAATCTTCTGAGTACTCCTCCATCACCGCAAGACGCCATCACGAAAACCTCGAACCTCCAACGTCTCCTGCTTCAACCACCACCATTAAATATCTCAAAAACAAATTCCCAATCCCGAATAAACGCCCCGTACCTCTTCAATTATTTCGATCGTACAAGAGTTCCGAAAAACTCGTTGAAATCCCAGAATCCGGAGTCTCCAGCCTACCCTCGTCGTCCCTCGAGTTTTTCGCAATTATCCTCGTACTAAAAATAATCGCGGCATAATCGTGACCCGAGTAACGTCATAAATAACCGGTACGGTAAATATTCATGACGCCAGGTATCTCTCGAAAGACGAGGAAAATGGCCGTGTCCCACGCGATTCCACGGCCGAAAAGGGCCCCGACATTGGGCATCGTGCAAGTCTCCGGTATTTGCACAGGAGTATCGCCATTCTCCGCCAAACCAAGAGGGTATACATACGAAATGCAGATGGTGGAGTTTTTCTCGCAGAATTATGGCCGGAGCATTCAACAAATTGGCGACTTTTCTTGCTCTCCGAGGAACCCCGTGTGCCCGGCACTCCCGCGTCCTCATTGGGCCCCGTTTGTTCGGTCCTGCTTGTTGGGACCCGGTTGTTGGGCCTGCCGGGACACGGAGGAAAGCTTTATTGATGAGATCGTTAATACGTTCGATCGAAGGATGTTTTGCCGACCGATCAGACGTCTATCCGTCGCGATCAGCGACCACCCGATGCGCCTCGTCTCCTCGACACGCTGCAAAAAGGACTCCGTCGTTGTACCATCACTGTCTCCTCGATTATTTAAACGTTACTTTCTCCTTTCTTATCCTACCTCGACGACGTGAACGCTCGTTTATTTAGGAGGACCGAGAGGATACTTTCATCGTGGAAATTCTTTGGCGCGGTTTTCTGGAGTGACTTGAGAACGATTTGGAGAGTGGAGTTTTGGCGGTGGTGGTTTTGATCAGTGAAATTTAATTGGTTTTAGGATTTGGTCAGCTTGGGAACTCGAATTGTGCATTGTGAATTATGAATTTAGTGTCATCATTGATGATTTAGGGCAGTTGAGTTTGAATCCTCAGAGTCTTGGAACTTCTACGAATTAATTTCATTATAAATAACATGCTTGCCTTCAACCCCCCGCCACAAAATTCCAATTCCACAAAAGCTTCAATTTTAAATACATACCAAGTATACAATGCCCAAATCGCAAAGATAAATCCTCAAATGCCCAATATCAACACTCTCCACCTCGCAATATCATTCTTTCACCCCATTTTCTATCCACAACGCCATAACTTCCAATCGGCCAAGTTAACGCGTACTTTCGCAAACTGCGACCACCGTATTCGATCCATCGAATATCGATCATCGCCACGGCGGTACATTTCGTCTCAATACGTCCACGAGTTCGGTCGCACGTAACTTCGGATCTCCTTTTTTCCTCGTCCCCACGGCGACCGAAACTCCAAGGAGGAAGAAGACCCCGAAGAAGACGTGGAAGAAGAACTCTCGACGGCGGTAGAGGAGTAGGACGAAAGGCAGGGGGCCTCAGAAGAAGAATTGGGACCTGCAGGACTTATCCGCGGATTGGCAGACGCTGGCATACATATTGCATGCCGCCAGGGAGACATATTTATTGGCATCTCTATACACCACCGCTAAAACATTACTTCTCTTCTCGGTCTTCCCCACAAATGAATAAGGTATTTCGTGCTCTCGGTGTGCCGATCCCAGTCTCCGGGATTTTTTGCGAAGTTGCGCGTGGACGTTGGCTATACCGGCGATTTTGTTGGTCGCGGATCCACCGTTTTGTCGATGATCGATGCAGAAATTACGGTAGAGAAATCCTTCCTTCTTTTCGATGTTTGTCCCTGGAGTTTTTTCGTGTTTTCTTTCTACGAGGATACAGTGGAATCTCGTATAACGCGATTTACTGCAGGGCATGAGGCAACAAATTACCGTGGTGCTTGTTCTTGTAAACCGTGGGTGTATCTTGATGATCGCTTGGTTAATTATTTTACTATCACTGTACAGAGATGAGAAATTGAAGACTAGACTTTGTTTTTTTATGTTAGGCGCACGTATTTGTTATTTTTCACCGCTCTTGGCGAAACTTAAGATAGAATGATGAGATATTTAACCCCTTGCGACTGCCATCGGAGTAATTGAGAATTAAATTGGTAAAATGAAAAATTATTAGCAATTATTTATATATCGTTTTATTTAACGTAGTGTCAGTATTATAGGTATAGTTTTGTTGAATCGTTTCTCCCCGATATTTGCAATGTCATAAGTTTTTCAAAACTCGAAGATTTCGTATCTAACACTAGAACTACCGGCGTCAAATCCAACATACTTTAATAAATTAAATAAGTACATTGAAAAAGGGGGAATCAAGAGGCGGAAAATTTGATCGATTGGGTGATTTATGTTTGTTGATATAGACGCAAAATATTTATTCTATGACTCTGATATAAACTTGGAGAATTTTTTGGAAAAATTGTGTACCAGTCATTTTGATTGGTTGGTAGTTCCAGTGCTAATTTACTGCATCGCGAGAGTCATTGTGATTGTATTGTGAATGGGTTAAGAGAAGCGTCAATTTGTAGAGGTTTAACAACTTTCCACCTCTGCACGATACATGAAATAAAACAGAATATAGCAATTATTAGCTTATAAAAAAGTAATGATATGCTGAACGTGCAGAAATTTTTGAAGCTGAAGGAAACAGCCGTTTGCAGTAGCAATTGGGAAGACTTAACGGAGAATCTTGAGGAAATGATCATAGATTTTGGTCGTTGACGTTCACACCCGCGACAGGAAGGTGCTAACAAGTAGTTCGTTCGTGTACCGATTAATTATGCGACCGGACGATATTTAATTTGGTTCTGTAATAGAAACAGATAAGTTTGAGGCTGAACGATTAATAGGAACTGGATGATCGAACGTAAACGTAGTACCGGTACCACAAAAGGCAAGGTTAATGGAGTGGAGCTATTACTAACTCCCAGGACACGGGCCATTTCTCTGTCTGTCCACTGCATGGCGGATTTATTATTTATCTCTTGCCCGGTATCAGCTTACTTTCGACGATATTTCTAACGTCACGATCGATACGACACGGTATTCTATTTCGCTCGGTTAATTATATCGCGCTTATATATCATTCCCGGGGGAGAAAGTCGCTACTAGAAACTGTAACGAGGGACAGCAATTAATCGACTATCGAGTTAATCGATCTTCGCGCGGGCGTAAGTTAAAGTACGCGAGTAGATAAGATCATCGGCGTTCGTTCTATTTCGTTCTAAATATAGATCGTCATGGGGTTTAATAGAGCCGTACAAATTGGAGGACTTGCGGCGACACAAGAGCGCCAGGCTGGCGGAATTGTTGGGCGTACTGTCGCCTCCATTAATTCTGACTCGCTTGCCACTTTGATCGGTTTGCGGTAGACAAATGTAACCTTCAATTTTACTGAAATTTCCTTCAATAACTTCTTATCATTACTATAATCCAGTAGAGTTGCAGTTGCATAGAAAATTATACTGGACTTCTTATCACTCCTGTCGATAGATATACCTTTAAACCGTTAAAATCTTCTGAGAAACGCGTCCCAATGGCAGACACAGCCAAACAAAATCTTTTTTCCCTCATTTCTTCTATTTTCTATCTATCTCCCCAAAGATCATTAAAATATCCAATATACTCCGACTAAGAATCGCTTCACAAATCCTCAACAATTATTGCCTAGGCAAACTCATCTTCCAACCCCTTCTCTACTTCCTCCTTTCTTCCTTGCATTGTATTTCCCATCCACCTTCCCAAAAATCATTAAAATCTGCAACATTCTCAGATTAAAAGTCACAACACAGACTCTCAAAAATCATTGCCCAGACGCAACCCATATTCCAACCCCTGCAGTATCTCTCCCCCTTAACTTCTATTTTCTATCCACCTCCCTAAAGATCATTAAAATCTGCATTACTTTCAGACTAGAAGTCACATCACAATTCCTCAACACTCACTGCGCCCAGGCACAACCCATCGTCCAACCCCTTCTCTATCTTTCCCCCACGCCTTGTATTTTCCAATCACCTCCCCAAAAATCATCAAAATCTCCAATATGCTTAGACTTATAGTCATATCACAATTCCTCGACACTCATTGTGTCTAGGCACAACCCCTTCTCCATCTTTCCCCCACACCTTGTATTTTCAAAACACCTCCCCAAAAATCATCAAAATCTCCAATATGCTTAGACTTACAGTCATATCACAATTCCTCGACACTCATTGTGTCTAGGCACAACCCCTTCTCCATCTTTCCCCCACATCTTGTATTTTCTATCCACCTCCCCAAAAATCATCAAAATCTCCAATATGCTCAGACTTATAGTCACGTCACAAATCCTCATCAATAATTGCACCCAGGTAGATATAACCCATCTTGAAACTTCTCTCTCTCTCTCTCTATCTATCTCTCTATCTATCTATCTATCTATCTTTCTCCCCCATTTCCTCTATTTTCTATCAACCTCTCTAAAAATCAAATCTCACTCTTCCTAGAATCGGCTCACATCTCGATGCCCTCGCAAATCGGTCTTTCCCAAGCCTCCGTGCCTTGCTCTCCCCGAGAGCGCGATCCGAGGATATGTTATGCGTTATACAATGGGACAATCTCTGACTTGATTTTGCGTTAGGCGAGCGAGATTGGCAGTCCACGTTGCCCGGCTGGCAGGCAGGATAGGGCAGGGCAGAGTGAGCGCACATTGTTGTACGTGCGTATAGGTACACGGTAGCGGCTCGGTGGCGACGTGATCCTGTCGGAGACAGGACTACGTTGCCGCCCCCGCGATTACAGACGACGAGAATGAGGACGAGGATGGGGGCCATCCCCGAACGTCTCTGCCTTTGACAGCTCGACCCACCCTCCGGCCTCCCCGGAACCACCCCTCCTGCGATTCCTCCTAGCCTGTCTCAGTCTCTGGGTATATGTCTCCTACTGTCTTTACTTATGGCGATAGCACGATGCGTTACAGCCGGATTCGGTTAACTGAGATCGTCTAGGCAGGATAAGGGATGATTTTGGTGCCAGGATGGACGCTGTGGATGAGCGATGGTGGTAGTTTCTGAGACGGGGTGATTGGACGATCGGGTGGTTAAGAATTTTGGGAATTTGGAAGGGCTGGAGGATTGAGGTTGGAGGTTTGATGTTTTTTGGAAATTAAATCATTCTGGGATGGTGTATTTGAGGGTGGGAGGATGTGGAGCGATGAGGATATTTGAGAGGTTTTGGTGAGTGTATGGTTAACATTAGAAGTACTAGGGTTATTTTGATATAGTAATTAAATAGTTTGGAAAATTTTTCGAAAATTTGAGACCCGCAATTTTGAATACGTTAGTAGTTTTAGTGTTAAGGGGTTCGGACATTAAACTAACACTAGATCTACGGTTAAAATATGCTAAATATGTACTTTGCAGTAAGATGGATCTAGCGGTAAAAAATATCATCAGTTAAGTAATTTGTTAGTTTTAATTTTTTTTTGTTTATCAATTTGAAAAGAATTTTTTAAAAAAGTAGGAACCCTTCATGGCTGTCGTAGGTCTAGTGCTAAAGTGGCTGAGATCATTACATGTATGACTTCACCACCCCTATTACCCCCAACAATTTTTTTCTAAATTCTCCATTAATATTTCATAGCCTCGGTGATTTGTAATCTATTTAAGGTGGTAGTTCCCATGAAAAATTACCCTATCGATTAAACTTAGAAACAGCAATAGCAAGAAAGTAAATATATGGTCAAAGCAGTTACACCCGATGACTAAGTTTTCCACATATTTGACTCAGAGAATCGTATTGTCTTTCTCCAACCCAAAATGGACTTTCACCTGTTATTTATTCTCACTACGTAAAACAAAACCCACGTCCCCCGTGACAGATTAATAAATCAGTCTCTTGTCAATAATATCGAAGCAAATCGTCCAGGAAACGCGGGACGTTTTAAGCATTCATCCACGCAGAGAGACGAAGAGGCACGGCAGTATCTCTTTAAAGGTCGACTGGACGTCTGCGTTTGGCGGGGGGTCCACTGGACCATTCGTTCGTTCGAGGCCTAGGGCCACATTAACATTCCACCACCGAAATTATTTATAGCTTCATCCGAGATATCTCGAGATGTAAATCAGACATTCCTCTAATTTGGGATCTCGGTTCTCCTCTATGAGCCTCGTACAGTTTCAAACACTTTCCAAGCCAGCTCGTGGGTGGAAAAAAGTATTATTCGTTCGCCAGATTCCGCAAAGATCAAACCGATTTCAGTTGCCATCGAAGCATCGAACGAAAACACATCGATGTATATACATTTACAAGTATATACTTCCTATTTGAAAGTCGACTTCATCGATCTAACGAGGCGTTTCGAAGGAAAAATATCTACTCGTGTTAACATGATCACCGGCGAGTTGTAAGACGACGGTGGATAGGTGCTCGCAACAGGAATCGAGTCTGCTACCGTGACGCCTTCATGGATTCTTGTTTTAAAGACGCTTCCGTACAAATCGCTACTACCGAGATTTTTTAATACACCTATGGTAGATTGGATCGGTAGGTTTATCTCGATATTTTCGAACAATCGATAACTCATGGTGAACGCGCGCGAAAATCAGTGAGCGGGATTTATTAAATGGATACTCGTCGCGAGAGGGGGTTCGGCAACTTCATTACGCCGCTACCGCTTTAACGAAGAACGAGAAATCCATCTCGGCCTCCTGGAAGTTCGATCGAATCCTCGTGTATCCGACGATTAGGTATTCTCGTACAAATAAGCGCAACGTCTCGCCGGCTACGTAAAACCATCCGGCGGACGAGACAGAGGCGGAGGCTTCTATGGTGAAACAGAGAGAAAGAACTGGCCAGTGGTAATTGGCGGGCAAGACGGATGGCGGTACTTATTTGCACTCGCTCTTTGGAATTAAAAGTACCGAGCGGTGCGCTCATTAATCTCGGCGTCCGCGAAGAAAGAAGATTCTCGAAGAGAGATAGAGACTTACGGTGGGTGAGAGACGAAGAGAAACGATTGAAAGAGGGGAGTAGCGAAACAACGAGGGAGAAAGAAAGACTCCTGCTACCGGCGAACGCATTCACCGCAGGATGTAATCGCCGAACAAACTGAAGGTCCGCGGACAATTTCCATCAACAAGATTTACGCGGCTCGGACGCAATCAGCGCCGAGTTCTCTCCTCCTTCTTTGGCCATTCGGGCTACTCTTTGCACGGGCCTCTTCGTGTCTCCTCCGAGTCTCGAGCTTTCTTCGTTCCTCTTTTTCCTACCGTCTACTTCTTTTGTCTTCGTTCTCCACCGAACCCGACTGCCGGCCCGGGACCAAGGGTTGAGACCTTGGGTCCGCGAATCGAAAGAGGCTCCGGCAAAAGAGATGGAAAAAGAAATGAAAAAAAACAACAAACGAGACACGGTTGAAGAGAAAGAACGAGATGTAAAAGGGGTAGAGAAAAGAGGAGAAGGGAACGGTGAGTTCCACCCCAAGATCCTTCTTCCATCTTCCCGGGGTTATGGTACCCGAGGAGCTGACTCGGGCGCAGCTACCATTTCTCGGGCGGTGATTGGCTCCGCGGGGGGTGGCGCATGCGCACTGGCTGCCTGCTCCTGCTGCCCACATTAACATTCCTAACCTCACTTCTTGCTGCGCTCTTTGCGCGTGATAGATTGTGCGAGGCGTTTTTGGATACCGTACGGCCTCTCCGGCTCGTTTCTTTTCCTCCACTTTGCGCACTGCCTCGTTACTGAATTCGATTCTGACCAGACTCTCTGCTCGCTGCTTTTGTTTTGGCGCGAAACGAGGCGCGAATCGCTTCTTCTCCACTTCTCCCTCCTTCCGACGAATTTCGACGATCTATCACCACCATGATCCCTCCTGGACTTCTGTATAGCTTGACCCCTTTTGAATTTGAATTTTAAACAATCCAATTACATAGCTTAGAACCTTAATATTATCCCCAACATCGAAAAATTACAGAAACGGAAGTACCACCCTTCAGCAATGGCGGCAACAGTTGCACCAGCGTTCTCCAGCAAGGACTTAAATCCGCCATTTAAGTCCCCCGATTCTCAACAGCCTTGAACATTCTCTTAATTAATAAATTCCCTAAGTAGGTACATTTTGCGACCCCCAAGCAGCGTCACCAATTTCCCAGAAAATTCTACCCGTCCTCGCGGCAGGACCTTACATCGCGACGACTTAATTACGATGCCCTCGGTCTCCTTGCGGTTCTTGATCGGTAAAACAGTACCTTGCCGTTGTACCGTCCTCAATATATGTCTACCTGTGTACGAAGCATAATCGCGGGACTACTCAAGAAGGTGGGCAACCGTTGATGCGAGGGGCATATTGGCTCGACGGGGGTGCGCGCCCGAAGCAAACTCGAACGCAACCGCGAACGTAACGCCGTAAGCTCGAGAGAAGTGCCCCGCGGATTCGCTGGTTCGACCACGTGTTTCTGTCTCCTTTTCTCTCTTTTCTTCCCCTACGTTCTCCAACTCGTCCTTCCTTCCTTCCTTCTCTTCTTCTCTTAACTAGACTTTCTCTCTTCCACTGTACTCGGAGTTCTCTCTATGTCCCTTCCACCTCACGATATCCTTTGCCCTCAGTTTGCTATCTTCCTCTTCCACCTCTTCCGCGGCTTTCTCCTCTTCCTCGGGCTTTCTTTCCGTTTCTCGATCTCTTTCCTCGTGCGCTCGCGCTATCCTCTCTCACGTGATTTAATGCCTCCCGAGCTGTGCTCCTTATTTATGCACCGAACATGCATACACGCTTAGCCTTAGCGACCGTAGCGACGGTTAAGGCCCGGTACCTATATCCCATACCGGCCGACAAGCACCAGGGCCCCCAGCCTCGCATATACGGACCTCGCATATTATGGAGTCTGGGGCCCCGGCGACGATATTAAAAGAAAGAGCAAAAAGAGACAGAGGTGGAGAGGTGAAGCGCACACGCGAGGGCCCAAATATAGACCCGTTCGAAATTAGTAACTCCTCTTTGTCCGGCTCGCCTTGGACAGTGTCGTACGATACTGTGCGTTACGGGTATACCGGGGACGGGGTTACGGCAATGGGATGATAATGATCTTGTAAGTAAACGAGACGGAAGAAACAGTGCATTATGGAGATTTGGATTAGTACTTGGGAGAAAATGAAGAGGAAGGTGAGGAGACGAGAAAGAGGCGGATGTTTGGGAAGTGAGGTTTGGTGGTGTGGTGAGAATGGAGGTTTTTGGATGAGATCTGGAAGAGGGAGGGTGATAAGTTTTGTTGTGATGGTGCGTGGATTTGGACTTTGATTTTTGTAGGTTTCTGTTGGGGGTGGTGAAGAGAGGTGATGTTGGAAGCTGGAAAGATGGCACTTGCGACGATGTAGAAGGAAACTTTGGTTATTCTGGGCGTTAGATTAATTCTAGATTTATCTGATTTAAGTAAAAATAAGTACTTAGGAAAGATGAGAATTAATGCTAGTAGACCTGAGTATTTTTGGAATTTTTTCATGTGAAACCACACAAAGTCAATTGAAAAGCGTTGAGGTAGACATTTGCGATGGTTAACCATGAGGTTTGACCAGGATTGGTTGGTTATTTTCAGTTTGTGACGGATTTTTTTATATTTTAGGCAAAGTATCGAAAATTGGGTACAGTGGTATAGCGACAGATTCCGAAAATACTAAAAACTCGGTACAGAGGTCTTGTAGGGTTAAGAGGCAAAAAAGATGATCAATTAGGCATTTCTGGTTTTATAAGACATGAGTGGAATGTTGATTGTGTCGATCTTCCTTCAATCTGAGGAATTTTTTGAAAGAACTAAGTGTGGGTAACTTTGACCGACTTGATAGCTTCACTGCTGAATACTTGTTCGTGAAAGTCCGTGGCAATTATTATGTTATTAATAAATGTTTCAAGCTCGAATTAACCACGGATTTTAGTTAAATCTCCAGATTGTTAATAGATAAAACAATTAATAATGAAAGAAAGCGCGATAAATTGAGATCACAAAATCACCTTGGGGTTAACGCGACAATTCCTTTCACCATTTAACGCCTCAAAAATATCCGCACGAAATCTTTGCCTTTTCAGAATTTAGAAACGGATAGTAATCACAGAAAGTAGAGCGAGCAATTATGGTGGGCGATTAAGTGGATGAAAGTTCTTGCAATAAATCTTAAGTTCCTGGATTATGTGGTCCACTAGTTGTAACACTTTCACGTTAGCTATTTTGCTCTTCTTGTATTGTTATTTATTTAAATCATGGATCTCAAAAGAGGCTCCAACGACATTTTCATTGAAGCGAATCACCGTATTAATTACAGACATATTTTGTGCACGTGAAACCAACCGAGTTAAACCAAACCCAGATTAATTTCATTGACCGTATAATCAAAACGAATTCAAGTTACGAAAATTTTTTATTTTCGAAGAGATCTAAATGTCAGGAAAGAATCAGCGGTCAAGTGACCAGTCAGAAGTGGGTAGAATGTTAAAACAATATCGGTTGCAAAAGTGAATGTACTGTAAGATATTAAAAGCAAAAAATAATTGTAGCATTAATCTAACTATTTTCTACATTTAGAATGTTGAAACACTTGTCAGCATTATCTTCAAGAGTGATTATTTCGTCGACCACTTGCAGAAAAGGGACCTAAATCCTCGATTGCTTGACTTCAGACAATTTGGTTCGCCCAACATTCATCGTCGCTATAATCGACTTAAAAAATGTATCCAACTGCGCTGGCGGAGAATCGTTCGTGATTACCCGCTACGAAGAAACGAGGCATACTTCAAAATTGGTCTCGTCTCGCTTATCGTCTCTTCTGGCACAAAATCCGGCCGTTAAGGGACCATGGAGAATGAGGGGAATTAACGCATCATTGTAACGGGACGTGGTGACTGCACGTTCAAATTACGCGCATTTCGTTTGCATTCTCTACGCTTTACCCGCTCGAGAATCGCAAAAAGCGCACGCGTTGCAGATTAAATCCCATCCTCCAATTTGTAGTTTCATGCTCGTTGCATTGCCGTGTCCCAGGCCGCTTCTTGTCGAGGTAAAGGACAACGAGTCGTGCAAAGTAGAGATTACGAGAAAAAGGATACAGGGTTAGGTAAATAAAGGAGAGAGAGTTAAAGAAGAGGAGAGAAAAAGTAAGGAGGAAAGAGAGTGGCAGTGAAAAAGAAAAAATAGAAAAGAAACGAAAGAAGTGGCAGTCAGAAATTGGAAATGAATGAAGGAGCGAAGGTAAAGGACGAGTCGTACAAAGGAGAGATTGCAAGAAAAAAGGGACAGGGATAAGTAAATACGGAAGAGGGAGATGGAGAAGAGGAGAGGGAAACTAGGAGGGAAAGGGAGAATGAGGGAGTGGCAGTGAAAAAGGAAAAATCAAAGAAAGAAGCAAAAGAAGAGGTAGTCAGAAATTGGAAAGAGATGAAGAAGCAAATGTAAAGGACGAGTCGGGCAAAGGAGAGATTGCATGAAAAAAAGGACAGGAATGAGGAAATGAGGGAGAGAGAGTTGAAGAAGAGAGAAAATATAAGGGGGAAAAGGAAAAATCGAAGAAAGAAGCAGAACAAGAGGCAGTCAGAAATTAGAAAAGTACGAACGAGCAAAGAAGAATACGAAGAATTGAAAAGTATGAAAGGGCAAAGGAAAATATGAAGAGGACGAGGAAGACAGTTGATAAGAAAATATATAAATACAGAAAAATATAGAGCGGGCAAAGAGAAACGTCAACATTGAAAAAGAAGCAGAAGGGACACAGAAAAATTTAAGAAGGAGCAAAGGGAAATGTACAAGTACAGAAAAAAAGATACAGGGAGCAAAGCGAAATATAAAAGTAGAGGAAGAAGCAGAAGGGGCACAGAGAAATATAAAGAGAGGAAAAAGGGCAGATGGAAGAAAAAGAAATACAAAATGAACGAAAGAGGTAGAGGGGTCAAGAAGAAATATAAAGAGAAAGAAGCAGACGAAGAGCAACGAGGAACGACGAAAAAGAATAATCGAAAGATGGTTAACGCGTACAGAGAAGGAAAAGGAAAGAGGGGAAGAGACAGAGAGACGAGATAATTTGTCAAGAGAAGTAAAGAGCCATCTGTCTCGTCCTATGACTGGAGAATGCAGAGAACGATTGCGAGAGCATTTTATTCGTCCGTAATCGTCCAGGTATCACCACGATAGAGTATTCCGAGAATGCAGAGTCCGCGAGGAAGAGACACCATAGCAATTAGTCTCTTGCATTCACCTTCGGCCAGCCTCGCCGAAATGTTTCTCCGGCGCAACGAACTCTACCTGATTCTGCCGTATTTTTTGCAATAATCTTTGTTAAATTGCTTTCGAACAATAATTTTTTCATATTTGTAACGTGGGAATTTGTTTAAGCTATGGAGTCAAACATTCAAAATCTTTGTGGACTTGGAGAACTTGAAGAAATGATAATTTTACATTTTTAACTTAATAATCGTAGTTTACAATGTGTACTGCAACTAGAAACTATTTTTCCAAGATGTATAGGCGATCTTATCATGGTTTTGGTAATTTAAAAGTCACCTAAAATTATAAATACTGTGAATATCATAATATTGAAGAAATGACAACGGATTTCTATACAAATCTAAATTTCTATTGTTTCTGCTGTTCTTACAAATGTTTACTAAGTCAGTCAAAGGTATGTCAGATCAGGTACCAGTCCAGAACAATCCATCCAACGACTCGGACTCAAACAAAAAAAGAAACACTCACAAAAGATATAATCGTAGTGTAATTATTATTGCAAATAGAAAAAATTTTTCTAAGATGTACAAGCGAACATATCATAGCCTTGGTAATTTAAAAGTCACCTACAATTATAAATACTGTGACTATGATAATATCGAAGAAAATAACAACGGATTCCTGGATGAATTTGTTTTTCTACTTTTTCTGCTGTTCTTACAAATGTTTACTATATAAACAAAAGACGCATCACACCAGGTATCATTCGAAAACAATCCATCCAATGACTCAGTCTCAAACAAAGAAGGAAACACAAAAGAAAACTTGTGCCGAGCAATCATCCGGACGAAAAAAAAGGGCAAGCAGTCGAATGAACGTGCAAATTGTATTCTCCCCGAGGAAACGTAATAATTGATCAAATACAGCTGGTAAAAAGCAACTGCGCGTTTGTAAACCGAGGCGTACCGGTAAGGTCAACCTGCCAGGAATCACCTGCTCCTACGTAAACGACTCACCGATTGAAAGGACGAGAAGTCTGATAAACCTTCCTAAAATTCAGCCCGGAAAATGGCTCGAATTTAAATGTATCTCGGATACTTCGATTCGTCGACTATCTCCAAAAGGGGTGAATTTACGAGACACTCGATATCGCAATTGCATCGAGCAGAAAGAAAGGGTGCATGTTTCAACAAGAAGTAAATATGGACAAATTGAAAGACGAAGATACTTGGGATATTTTTGGGCCTTACTAGCACTGACCTTACAGTAAATTCTCGTGTAATGTGACAAAACCACTAAGAACAAAAGGATTAAACGCGTTATAGAAGAGTCTATGTATAACTACATATAAGGTAGACCTTTTGCTGTTAGAAACAACTCATTAAGGCTGAAGTTTACCAACCCATCCTAGAAGGCGCCCTCAAGGACCAGAGGTTAATCGAAGGTCATTCGAATCTTCCTAGCTTCCGGAAATTGAAATAAATTGCTCATACTTAGCTCTAACGTACTCCTACATTCTACTCGGACCACTTTCGCCATGGGTCCAGTGTTAGACCGATTTTATCGATAATTCTTCAACGTCCGGCCGAGAGCGAAAGAATTCCGATGTACTTAATCTTCCTGGAACATTAATCCGGCTTATCCTATTTTCAATGGTGGCCGATTAACGAGGAAATTGAACCAGGTCTTATTAATTGCGCGCAATCAATCGCGTTCCTTTTTATTACGACGATTCGTTGCGTTCATAAATTTTACTTTTAATTCTCATCCCCTCCCCTCACTCTTCTCCGTGTATCACGATTAAAACTCGTCATCAACGAAGGACAAAGTGAGGTAAAAGTTCGTCAATGTTTCTCGAAGACTTAAAGACGATAATTGGCTGAATTCGGTGATTACTTAACGATGCGGGTCGTCGGCGTTCTCCAAAAGCGGTCCCAAGTAAGGCCGCGAATTTCTTCGGGTGAATTAAAAGGACTTTAATGCAGTATAATGACGCCGTTATCTTAATCCAATTTATCGTGGATTTTTTCTCCCCGGCGAATCGTCGAGAATCGTTAACGAAGGTAGAATCAGCGAGGGATCCACCCGGGTTCTTTTTGGGCCCGATGATAATGCGGCTCGAGTCCCTCGAAAAGACCGACATTTCGTATAATTACCCGTTTCCCTTGACCGGCTACTTAAGCTATCACGTCAGTTACCTTAACCCCTGCGCTACCAGCAGTTAAGGATCGTGTAAACGTCCGGAGTAAGCGAGCACTTTTAATTGCTGCGCGTATCTTTCACCCATCCAGAGAGGATGAAGCGGAAAGAGGTGAATGTGTGGGAGGAAGAGGATGGGAAGAAGAGAAAAAGGGAATTGAATCGAATGAGGGAGATGGAAGATGCGGAGGTGGAGGCTTCATGAGCATTTGAGGAGGACGAAGAGGAAGAAGAAAATGGTGAAGATGGGGAAGAAGTGGAAGACGAGTAAAAAGAAGGAAACGAGAGGAGTGAAGAAAAGGGAAAGAAAAGAATCTAGAGTGAGGAGAAGATGAGGAGAGGGATAAAGATCGAAGAACATCAAAAAGAGGTGGAGAAAGCGAAAGGGTAGAAGAAGGAAAAGAAAAGAATCCTGGACGAGGAGAAGATGACGAGAGCAAGAAGGATCGGTGGAAGGACATCGAAAATTGGGAGAGGTGGAGGAAGGAAAGGAAAAGAAGGAAAAGAAAAGAATGTAGCGAGAATGTAGAAGAAGATCAGAGAATATTAGAAAAGGGAAGAAGCAAAGGGTAGAAGAAGTAAAGAAAAAGATTCCAAGGCGAGGAGAAGGTGACGAGAGGGAGAAGAGGACATCGACAAGACGCAGAGGTGGAGAAAGCGAAAGGAAAGAAGAATGAAAAAAAAAAGAATCTAGGGTGAGAAGAAAATGACGAGACGGACAAGGATCTGCGAGAAGGATCATAACATCGAGAATGGAGAGAGGTGGAAGAAGCGAAAAGGTAGAAGAAGAAGCAAAAGAAAAGTATTCAGAGCGAGGAGAAGATGACGAGAGGGAGAACAGAACATCGAGAAGACGGAGAGGTGGAGGAAGAGAAAACAGGAATGGAAAAACAGAAGAAGAAGATCAAAAAGGAAGTGGACAGTAGGATGAGGAGAATGAGAAGAAGAAGCAGAAGAAGACGATCAAGAAGGAAGAGGACAAGGACGAGAAGAAGAAGAAGAAGCAGGAGCAGCCATGGCGGGAGGAAAAGAATTTTAATTGCCAGGGCAACCGAGCAGCGTCCGGCTTATGGCTATATAGCAACCACCATAAGGTTGAGGTCGAGCCTGCTGTCCAGTACAGAGCTGGGAACCAAACAGCTTGGTAGCCAATGGGATCATATATCAACTACTGCTCCGGTAGGCAGAAACAAAATGGCGTCCGCGATTAGATTGTTGTTTCATCCCGAGGGCGATCATTTTCTTCTCCCTTTTTTTTTCTTACGTCCCACGAAATTTAGCTCTGACGTTCCATCCAATCGACTCACCTCGACTCAACGAACATCCGCCATACTTATTCTCTTTCGCTACTCGTGGATGTTGCCCTGCTCCGTTCTGCTTTCCACGCTCGTTTGGAGGCTGAAGAGATGAAATTTACCTTGGGTTGGATATATTCGAACTTCTTTCTTTTGTTGTCTGTTATGAGAGATGCATTGGATCATTTCTTTCGATGGAAATTATAAAGAGAATATGCAGAGCGCGGTTCGATTGAGGTAGAAGACTGAAATTTTGGATAGAGTCGAATTGGATTCTTTTGACCTCTAAGAGATTTTTGTCGTGTAATTATCATTGTTATAGACTGCGGATGTTTATGCAAATTTCGAGTTTCACAAATGCAGGTGAGACAGGAAAACCTATCTAGGGATTTATTGCACTTAATAAATATTACAACAAATACCATACTTTGGATATTTTAGATATATTTTTATATTATGTCCTTTTTGTATATTTTGGCCGTATTTAATTTGTCATAAATGCATAAAAATCCGCAGTCTAGTTATAAGTTTGGACATTTGTGACTTTCACACTAGAACTAGCAAACCGGTAAAAATGACTGGTACACAATTTTTTCAAAAAATTCTCCAAGTTTACATAAGAGTGATAGAATAAATATTCTACGTCTACATCAATAAACATAAATCACCCAATCGATCAAATTTTCCGCCGCTTGATTCCCCCTTTTTCGAAGTACTTATTTAATCTATTAAAATATGATAGATTTGAGGCCGGGAGTTCTAGTGTTAAATTGATACAATTGTTGCAGCTGCAATGAGAAATTTGGAAGAATCTTAATATTGTTATTTAAATAGCTTTGAGTGTACGTTTAACTATGAATTTGCATAATCGACGAAATTTGCATAATCGTCGAGACGAAAAATATAGTATTACGAAAGAAACTTTCCCAGCAAGTCGTCGCTCTTGCAAAACCCTCGAATAGAATAGCAACATTTGGATTACAGTTCTCATTCTGGCTACGTGTAACCGGAAAATCGTGTGCAGTTGCGGCACCGAGACCGTTATCTTTGATCGAGGCTAATTTCACCGAACCACTGGAATTGCTTCATCTCAGGATAAAGTTTTCTTATCGCTCGCAATGGTGTATTTTTCATCTTACAATCGACAAAAATTGCACGATAATTTTCGAAAAATATGACGTTCTAAACACAGACCCCCAATAAGCTCACCTAACTTAAGATCTCCATCACATCTGGCAAATAATGAAATTATTAATTGTCACATCATAGCCTCCATAATTAAGAATTCACCCAAAGCTATGAATTTTAAATAAAACGAACACTTTATTTGAAAATTACACTACAGATTTTTATTAATTTACCAGAAAGCAAGCTCTAATTGCTATGAAACCAGGACTTCCAATTAGAGAGCTCAGGTTGACATTTAATTTATGTCTACAAGATTCTTCCTAAATTAATGTTTGCCATATCACAGCCAGTAATTCCGACGAAATATAAAAGAAAGACAAAAGGCGAGGGAACAGAGGCAAACGTTACCGTAACACCGAGAAAGAAAGGCGGCGGGTGTTCGTACGCAATTAGCAGCGGGGGATGCTAATTTTGACCTATATAGGGCGTAAAAATGTTGGACGAGCATGTGCAATACAATCGTCTTAAAGGCATTTACCTTGCCGAAGTGTCTGCCACGCGAGGGCCACCTGCTCTCAAGGATTTCGCTCCGTTATCGCGGTAATATCCGTTACGTCAGTACGCTCATGCACGAGGAAACGCAATCCGGAAGAATAATACGTGCTTTCGGTGATACATAAAGAAGTATACTGCCGCTCTTCGGCAGGAAGTCGTATATCACGCGGTTAACGAGTGCTCTTATCATCTGGCCCTACGTGTCGGTGCAATTTCTATTTGCTGGAAAATTGTTCCAGATTTCTCTATTGATTTGATATCTTTAACACTAGATTTATGGAGCCAATTCGGCTCATTCAAAATTTCATTACTATATATAATATATTGGTTGGTTAATTTTTTAATAATTAACCTTTCATTTAAATTGATTTGGAACTATTAAAACTTCAGTTTTCTTGCATAAGTCACATTGACACACTTTAGAAAGATAGGTGTATCGACATCCGTAAATCTCTTGTTAATTCTTGGCGGTAGTTTCTTTTAACCTGTTAACCGGGTAATTAATTTTTGTTCAACTTGTTTCAAATTGGAATATTTTTTTTGACAGTGAGAAGTAATATCATTACATCTAAAGTACTATGTCAGGATTAAACGGATACGAACGACATAAAATGTAATGCGTTCAACATATTACGTTTAAAAATTTTAAGGAAGAAAAAATCGACAAGCTTACTGGAGTTTTCTTTCAGATATGACGGAATTATACGTCACGCCCGGTTAACAGGTTAATTCTTGGCAATAATTTGGTCGGAATTAGATTTTTTTTGGTCATTTTTATTTTGAGGACTAATCATTTTTGATGTTTGAAATTATTTAGTGACGTGGATTCTTTGTATCGTCCCAACCTCTACCTTATGGAAAGCCATGAGTTATTGGTGGTATCGATTCACCACAATTTTTCTAAAATTTATGTACTCTTTTGCTTAGTATTGTTTCTCCGCAATCTTTATATTAGAAAACACTTAACAATTTCAGCATCAACTTCACTTCTCACAAATTAATAATCATTCTTCATAATGATTATTAATCTCATAAATTCTATTTACACTCTATTTAATTATATTCTATAAATTCTATATATATTATATTTAATAATTCTATTTATATAATTATTATTCTCATCTCTTCATAAATTCAGTAGCCAGGAATGCAAATTTACCATCATAAGTATGATTGCTGCTCGAACTCCCTTCAACCACATTCAAAAACCGCCCTCAATTTATCATCAATTTGCCATCAACACTTTCTCCTCTCAGGTAAAATCAAAACCAAAAGAAATCTTCTCCAATAAAAGTTCCAACTCTTAATTATTCAACTCGTTTTCAAACTAACAATAAGTACATCACCTTTGAAAGATCATCCAAAAATTCCTACTAAATTAACAAAATTAATACTATCTTGCTACATTTCAACCTCGACTGACTCAAAAAGTCACATCAGTTAATTCTCAAACCCAAAAGAACAAGAAGAAAATTCAATTTCACATCGTTTCACGGCCAACCGCGGTAGATTCTCGCGAGTTCCACGGTGTATTTCTTGAAGAAGAAAAAACACGGGAGGTGCACCTTGCGCAATGCACCTCGGAAAGAGGGAGACACGGTAATATCCATCAAGGTGTCGAGTTGGTCTAGGTGTGTGTGGGTGGTTGGACTCAGCTGTTGTTCGGTACACCTGCTCGGCGTGAGCCAGTGTGAGAGTTACTCCTTGCACGAGCACCTTTATATGCACTGTCCACGTCGGCCAGTGCATTTACATACGCGGTTCGCGCCAACACAATGTAATTGTTACCTCATAATGCGTGTTCCTCGACGCGTCGCGTTTCTCCTGATGTCTCATTCGGAGTACCGAAGAATTCGTCGGAATTTTGGGGAACTCTGTGCCGCAGAAACGGCATCATTTTGTCGACATGGACCGTCGTTGATGTTTGTGCCTTATGATTTAGAGCAATATTATTTTTTGTCATTTTGTTATGGGTTTGTATTAAATGTTTTACATTTCTATCTTTTTGATTACAGAAGATCTCTATGTAAGAAGTTTGTAGATCCATCAATACTTGCGGAAGGCGCTGTGAAGGATTTTACAGAATTTTGTTGAAGATAGGAATTTATATTAAATATTTTCGAGATTTTAGTGAGGTGTGCAGGGTATGTGGACTTTGTAACTGCATCCATTATTTTATTCTAATCGTGCCATTGACGGTTAAATGACCGATTCATCGAAACGGAAATTTGCAACTTTTCTATAATAAATTGGCAATCTTTTGCATATTTTTAAAAAATATTATTTTGCAACCAGTTGTTTGACCAACTTTGATAAGGATAAGTACACGTAAAGTGCCAGCACAGTTAATATTAAAGCAGTCCTCATAAATTTCTTGCTAGGACCTTGACCTCTTTATAATCTTATAAAGTAAATCTTATAAAAATCAACGAAAGGATCTATAATCGATCCGTTGATCTATGAGTAACCGGAAGATCCAATATATGCTATCATTCCTCCATCGTCCAATTTGTCTTTCTCACAAGAAAACTCACAATCTCCTACTTTCCTAACCAACAGAACAAAATCCTCGTCAAAAAGCTCGTTAAAAAAAAACTATTTTCCACTCGTCATCAAGAACGTTTAAAACATCTCGAAAGCACTTTGACAATTAGCTCACAAAACAGTTAATTCCCCACAGCGTAACCTCCATCCCCTTAAACGCATCGTACACAGCCGACCTCGCCGCGGGGTTCTCTTAACTTAATTGTTAACCCGCGAATTACGTAGCATCGATGTCTCGCGTCCGAAACGGCCGTCGGCCATTAGGGCCCGTACTGGTTTTAAGGACTATATTAATTACGCGTCGTTCGAACACACCGCGAGCGATATTCAATTATGAAGTTTAAAGTCCATCCTCTACCGATGTTTACGTCGCGTTCACCAGGAGACGCTGAAAGTTGTCCTTTCGGGGTTACTTTACGATTATGAGGGCGAGCACGAGACGGGCAAGCAGCCTGGTAAGACTGTAACAACGGGGATAAAAAACGAGCGGACATAAAGTAGGCAGCCAGGAGACAGGAGAACCGTTTCCGAGTCTCGGTTTCTGGCTGCGTGACTCTCGCGGTACGTGGAAACCCAGGCGATTAAAAAAATATGACGAGCATTCATTTCCACGATCATAAAATCATTAGCATAAGAATTCCTCTACCTGCTCGGCCGGACGTCGTTGGAGCATCGTAGACGGGCCCCCGGGATGGGCCTGACTCGATGTAGTAGTGGGGGAAACGAACGGATGGGGTGGCGCCCCCGACGAACACTTGATTTTCGTCGTGTTTCTTAACCCTCCTTCTCCCCATGGCTGATTTATAAACATATAATGTGACGAGGGTGTGGCCCTCGCTACCACATAATGATAGGCCAACGTTAATTACGTTTGGTTAAGTCATTTAAGAATGCGCCGACCGACAGTCCGCGGGACCGCTAACGCGAAAATTACTGCCCGCCGGACCTGCCGCAATATATTAGCGAAGGATTACAATGTCTGCCGCTTGACGAAACGTCCGATAAAGTGCCAGTAAATTCTATTTACCCGGGGAATTTGTTAACGTCCGGTGTTGTTTGGAGTGACGTGAGTTTAGTGGGCGGTTTAATTTAGGTCGATGGATGATATTGTTGAAGCGTTTTGTGGTATTGTTGGATGTGATGTAGAGGTCAATTGATCTTGGACGATTGACATTTATTAATTGCTAATTTGGTAGGAGGGTATAGTTATTGGAGATCTAACAATGACTTGTAGGGTTGAAGTTATCGATTTTTGTGTCCTTGAACCATCAATACTGACACTAGAACTACCGAGCAAGTCAAAATGACTGATTTCGAAAAATTATCCAAGCTTATACAAGAGCAATCGGACGTACATTCTACATTTATCTTATAAAACATAGACTATCGATTCGATCTCTTGATTTCTCATTCACCAAAGTAGTTATTTAATATGTAGAAATATAAATTTAACGCTGGTGGTTCTAGTGCTGATTACTCATCTACTGAGTTCTATCTTAAGTCAATCTCGAAGTTTACAAACTCGTGGTAAAATAATAAAGGAACGAATAGTTCTTAATATTCAATCCAGCCAATTAATATAATTTGTTGTCATAATTGGTGAACACCATTTACAAGATTGGAGATCACCGAATCGAGGTATCTCCGCAATAAACTCGATTGACTGCCGAAGGATTCCAGCGAGGAAAGCATTGTTCTCCCTTAGGGCCCGGAGGAATTCTCCGGTGAGAGGCCCCGTATACTGGGCCTTTTTGTACGGAGGAGAAATGATAAAATATCCTCGGCCCGCGCCTTTCTTTCGAGTCGTGTGGAGATCAAACACCGTGGCCTAGACTCCCACAGTCTAAATGGTGAGGCGAGTTGAAATATCGCGCTGGGCCTCCCTATATGTTAATCTCCGCATTAGCATAATACCGTGATTCTTCAAGGATCATTTGGAAATGCAAATAAATAATTTATAATAATAAGAGCAGACGGCCTGTTGTGGCAGGAGCACACATTGGTACGTCAGTTGGGACCACCTTCGCCCGGAGTCACGTCGGTAAATCTAATCGAGATATCTGCAGTTCGTTGCTCCTTTTCTTGTCAGGACGACAAAACCAACGCCCGTGGGATCGGTCTATTTCCTTTGGTGCTACCGTTTCGTGACTTCCCTGGAGAATTTTTAACCGGAGAACTTCTGGCGACGAGTTGAAGCACTTGATTTTCCAATGCGGGCGGTGACTTATTTGATCGAAGTTTAATTGATAATTAAAATGTATAGTTTAGTGATATTTTTTTAACTTCTTTAACTACAATTATATAGCCATTATATTAGATGTAGTTAACGAAATTCCTATTCCTTTTATTATCACTGGAAACTGATAGAGAGTCTTTGACACTCGAAGTCGCTGACTACAATCAAAGTGATGAGGCCCCAATCTTTTTCTAAAAATTTCCCAAATTCACAAGGAAGTCATATAGCCATTATATTAGACATAGTTAATAAAATTCCTACTCTCTTCACTACCACTTCAAACTGATACACTATCATTGACACCCAAAGTCTCCGACTATAATCAAAGTGATTGGGCCCCAATTTTTTCTAAAAATTCCCCAAATTGTTAAGGAAGTCATATAACAAACGTTCTACATCTATCTTATAAAACAAGAACTTCTTAACCCATTAAGTCACGTCTTGATACTTTTCCAAATTATTTATTTAGTACATTTAACTATTTTACAATCAGTTATCAACCCGTTAGTTTCAACGTCAAATGAATCAATCCCCAGCAGCACCATCCATTACAAACGTCGCCTCAATTTTGCATCATAAATTCAATCCACTGTTCTCCAAAACCCACAACATTCCGCGACTGAATCATCACACCATAACGCCTCCCCTAAAAACACCGTCAACGATCGTCCATTCGATCTTCCAGGCATCCCGCAAACATCGAAACTCGATCGACGGTCGTAGAATCAAAATAGCATACCTCGACGACAAAGTAACAACCGTTTCTCCTCTTTCACCCCGGGTCTTCCTCAAATAACCTCGAAAGTCAGCAACCGATCGGAGTAATAGGGACGATTCGCTCCCTCGTTTTCCACGGTGCGCACGGTCCCACCACCGTTGGGACTTTATGATTTTCTGTGACAAGCCACCGGCCGTATCGGGCCCCGTCCTGTAACTTTACGATCTCTAACCAGCCTCGAATTTACGCGGACGTTTACAACCGGGCCACGTGAACGAGAAGAGCGTCATGGTTTCCATCGAAGTGACCGTAGTCGAAAACACAGCTTTTACAGAGCATAAATAATCCATAAGCGTGTGTGTAAGGCCCCGAACGTGGCGCAGGTGTGCCTCTGCGACGTGTTTTTGATGTGTTACGTGTTAATATACCGGAATATACCTTCTCTCGGGTGTTTTGCCTCTAGCAAGCAGGTTCGTCCTAGTCCCATCGATGATCGGACCCCGCGGCTGGTGAAACACGCCGGGGAACGGGCCCAGAGAAAACCTGGCTTTTTATGAAGTCATTACGATCAACGCGAACGTGCCAATATTGGGCATTACGGCTTTGTGGATAGAGCGTTTTAGATTGGTTTTGGGGATTTGGATTTTTGTGGTTTTTGAGAGAGGCCATACAATTGACGTAAACGTGTCAATACTGATATTGGGCATTATGGTTTCGTGAATAGAACGTTTTAGCTTAGTTTTAAGTATTTGAATTTTGTGGTTTTGAAGATGGGTTATTAATCGACCTGCACCCATTGGTATTGGGCATTTATGGTTTCGTGAATACAGCGTTTCAGCTTGGTTTTGGTGATTTGGATTATTGTGGTTTCGGAGATGGGTCATTAATCAATGCGACCCCGCTGATATTGGGCATTATGGTATCGTGAATAGAGCGTTCTAGTTTATTTTTGGATATTTAAATTTTTGTGGTTTTGGAGATGGACCATTAATCGATGTGGGCCCATTGATATTAGGCGTTATCATTTTGTGCATAGAGTGTTTTAGCTTGGTTTCGGAGATTTGGACTTCTGTGGTTTTCGAGAGAGGCCATTAACTCACTTGTGCCACTATTGGGCAGTACGGTGTTGGGGATTTGGATTATTACGATTTGGAGATGGGTCATTAATAGACGTGGACCCACCTATATTGGGCATTACAGTTTTGTAGATAGTGCACTTCAACTGGATTTAAGGAACACGAATTTTCATAGGTTTGAAAACATAGAATTTCCTTCAGTTAATATTCAATATTACTCAAAATCCCAGTACAATCCAGTGATTTCAACGATTCCCTCGCAAGCTGAATGTCACCTTGCCAAAACGCGAGTCAAAGTCGACCATCTCGTAACAGCTAATCACGACGATCGGAGTCGACCGGACAGCTGCGCGAGTATTTTGCATAGAGTGGATTTATAAGTCTCTTATCGGCTTATTATCTCGCAAGATTCAGCAGCGAGGAGGTCGAGGTAGGGAAGAACGATACGAGAAACGTGCCAACGGCCAAAAACGAGGAGCTGAGGACGAAGAGAGTAGGAGTGCCTTAACGCGAATATATATATGCTTACCTGAGAAGTGAGGGAAGAGTTAAAGTTAGTAAAAGAGAGAGAGAAAGGAGAAAAAGAGAGGTAGAAAATCTCTGAGAGGACTGAGATGGAAAGGGAATCAAAGAAAAAAACAGACAAGGAGAGAATCTCAGGGAGGACTCAGAGGGAAAGGAAGATAAAGAGAGAGAGGGTGAAAGAGGACTCCAAGGGATCCGAAAAGAAAGAAAGATGGAAAGGGACACACCATAGTGGGGTGGTAGAAGAGTAAAAGAGGCGGAGGGAGAGCCAGTGACAAATGAGAGCGACTACAAATTGCACTTTCCGGCTCTCATTCTCATTCGACTCTCGTTTCTCTCCTCGTCCTGCTCTCTTCCTCCCGTTTGCCGGATCGGAGTGGACGGGTAAATGTTCGTCTGGCCCTCCTCTTTCGCTCCTCTTCCACTCGCCTCCCTCCATTATACTCCTTCGCGATAATACTTCACGCGCGAATAACGAAAACTACTCACAGCGGGTAGGTGGGATTCCTGTTATTGCCAGGAACTTCGCGATGTTTTAGCCGCTTTTGAATCATTCCATCATCGTACCGTCTTTCGCAACCCAACAAATGTGCATCATGTCTTCAATTCGTTGCAGTAATCTTCAATCATTGATGAAAAAAAGAATTATTAATCTAGCTCGTTATTTAGAAATTTCGCAAGTTGAACTAGGCTTTCACAATTCTATTTGTCAAAACTTTATGCAGTGAAATTTCGAGAATAAATGCGACGCAAATTTGTAGTTTTACCCCTTGCCGTGCCATTTCTTTTGTGATTAAATGTGCAATAACTCTGAATTGATTACTAAAATGACAATCTAGCCCCTAGTTTCGGATAGTAAATGACTTAACGTAATATTTTTTTTTTATCAGGACCCACTGATATCTTTGATAAAATAATTTTTGGAGCACCGCGAAATTGACTATTCTATTTATCGCGTCACGAGTAGCACTCGTTGTTGTACCGCAAGGGGTTAATAAACAAAGTTAATAAAAAATAATGCAAGTAGAAGACTCCTTCGCTGGATGTTACAACGACTGCCGTATCTTAGATAATTCAGATGGTTCTTTTGTACTAGTGAGCAGTGAAAGGGTGAATTTGATTTGCAGAAATCGACTGATATGAAGTTAGCTAAAAAATTACCAAGTTGATACCTGTACACGCAAGTAAAATATGTATTCTAGGGTACTGTCAAATTCACCATAAAAAGCGAAAAATTATCGAACGAGGTAGGTTTAAGTTCGCATCGATATACCGTCTCGATTTAGGCTAGATAGAGCGGAGAGAACGTGTCGATCGGCGAGAGCGTGCCGATAAGGGTAATTGGATTTCTATCGCAAAATTTACGAGCGATTGAAATCTTGCTGCGCGATTCGCACGAAAGAGCTCGAGATAGAGTCGTCGATGTTGTTCGATATGCTGCCATCGAAACTGGAAATTCAAAGTTTTATCGTACTTCTTTCGAACGTTTTTACTCCTCGAAGCAATTTCCTCGGCGCAAAGGTGTGCCTCAAGTTCGCGGTTAAACAGCAATGGGAATAATTTGTAGGAATTATTTTAATCCAGGATCGGCTAACGTTCACGCTTTGCAATTCTGCTGACAATATGGAGCATGAAATATCGCGTGAAGTAAGGAAGTTTGTAGTTTATGAAGTTTTCTCTACAATGAAATACAATGAATGCAATGAAATATCGTGGTTCATAGATCAATTATTTTAGTGGATTTTTTATTCAGTGAATGAAATGTTGGCGGTAGAAGGAAAGCAACTTAGTTTCTTTGCCACGGTGGAAGTAAAGGAAGGGTGCGTTTATACAGCAAAATTTGCACTGCTAACAAATTTGAATTGATAAAAAATGTGTAGAATTATTCTAATCACAATCTATCCTAAATTAATTAAAATCTAAATTCTTAATTATTAACCTTCTATGGTCCGAATTTTTCGTGGTATTCGGTGATCAGTTTCAGGATAGCACAATTAGAAAAAGATGATAATTCAATTTTAAATAATAGAATTTCACGGTTTTTACGAGATAAAATATAATATTTGACAAAGTTACAAATTTCACTTTAAAAAATAGAACCTTAGATGTGCCTTGCGTTACATAAAATTCACAGGAGCCCATTGAGGGTTAACTTATCAAAATCAACCAGCAAGTCACCAGAGACTATTCCTCAGAAATAAGGCTAATCCTAAAGAAATAAACTACTTTCTACCTACTTTAAAATTTCAAAAATTAATTCTCTCTCGCGGCTATAAAAATTCGAACCCCAAAATTCAATAAACACCCAACTTTAAATTAATACCAGCTCAAATAAAAGCCTATTCCACCATCTCCCAACTATTAACCCTAGAGCACTAACCTTATTTTTCGACGCTTAACACTAACCTTCGTCTCTTCGACTACGGTGTTTACAAAAGGGGTTAAAGGGTATTATTTAGATCAAATTTAAACATGTATTTTTCTATTATTAAACATAGGTATTTATTTATTACGGTAACGTTAACTAACATGGCATACTTATTAAATCCGTGTCGTCGAATCGACGAAGGTTAGTGATCTAGGGTTAAAACAAAACTGTGCTAAAATCATGGCGCAAGAGTAAAAGAAATCCACAAAAGAGTAATCCCTCGTTGCGCAAAACTCAACGACCGTCTCGTGCTTGTATTTACTCGAAAGATTTCTGGTAGAAAGGTGGGGCGAGGATGTTATATCGTGGCAGGGGCCAAAGAGTAGAGGCTCGGTATTCTCGGTAAGCACTCGGCTAAGTCGTGCCTCGCTGCCGTTGTAATAACCCCCGTAGATCATAACGGCGCACACAAACGCGCAAATGCGCGCACGAATTCGCGCGACACACCGATATCTTCGTAACAGTGTAACATTGTAACACAAAGTGGAGAACGTGTGCGAGGTATACACTCTCGCACACTCCGACATTATTCATTGAATGGGGCACCACGATCATCCGGCTACGAAACACACGACACAGTTTTAGTTGGCGGGAGCAGCCCTTAACCCCTTAACACCGGCCGATCGTCCGTCTACGGATGCTTTATTGAACGATGAAAAGGGCCGAAAGTAAGCGATATATATCGCACGATCGATCCTTTAAAATCGTTGCCAAGGGACTTTCTCTTCTTTTGGTTTGTGCGTTCAAAGCGAAATTAACCCTTCGGAGAATGGGCAGATTTATGTGTGGTGTGTGATGAATATTTACTTTGTGTCATGTTGCTTTAGATTATGTTGACTTTTGGGTCACTTTTGGATGACTTGATGGGGTTGAAATTGGGGTGAGCATTGTTTTAAGAGAGGTTGTGGACATAGACAAGCGTTTGGGGGTGAATTTCAGGAATTAGGGGATGGAGTGGGCAGAGATTTTTTTTTTCGAAATTAGAATTTGAGAGCTGTAACTCAGGTTTTGAAAAATACATTTTGTATCGCTGATAGCGGATTTTGAATTCTTATATTGGAATAATAAAATAATCATAATAAACTAATGATATTAATTAAATGATATTAGGTTCTCAAAGATAGAAATTTTGAAAGTTATGAAATTTCTAAGCTGTACAAAAATGTGGGAGAATATTTTACTAACTTTATCTCCTTTGTCTGACAGAACTAGAAAGTAAATTAAAGCAAAGTATCCCCCCATTCTTGTTATCCATCTTAAGAATTCGCGCCGTCATTGTCTTCATGAAATCATCGCAAGAGTAAATCTCAAGAGAGCACAGTTAGGTGATAAAAAATTAGAGAGGCCAAGAGAGCAAAGAAAGGATACGAGGATAAAAAAGAAGAATGGAATAAGTTTACTCGAGACGGTTGTAGCTCGTATAACTTACGCTTCGGGCAGATTTATAAGGGACTCGCTCGAACACGACGCTCGGTGAGAACTGTCTTGAGAGTTCGATCCTCTTCGAGCCAAGACATCGCAACACTCGCTGGGGCATAATCTCCCTAAAAAAAGTATGCTGCATTATCTCCGTTATTCCCAGCAGAACGCCTCTAGAACATCGAATTCATAGCTTAAACTTTGGAAAATCGCAGAAACAATCTTTACGCATTTAGTCTTTATTGCTATTTTGAATCATCGATTTTTAACTGATGTTCCAATTCACTTGGGACCTATACATTCTGGTAGAAGACTTTGACCTAAGTGTTGGACCTCTATATGTTGATTAACAGTCTCGATTGAAAGTCTGAGTCTTGAACAAAGGGGAAAGAAAGGCTCAGACTCTAAATCAGTGTGCACAAGTAAACATCCTTCTCTTTTTCAGAACATTCTTCATCCGACAGTACTCAACGCAGAGAGATCTATTATAAAAAACTCGCTGATCTAAGCTTTTTACTTAAATATGTAGTCTCAAAGCAAAGTTGTAAGACATTTTTTGGAGAAGCTACTATTATACCAGGTTGTAAACAAATTGAGAAGTATAAATAAGTCACAGTAGAGTCACAGGAAGAAACCAACAAGATTCTGACATCCTATCACCCCCTAGACTTCTCTTTATCCTCGAATATCACAATCTTCTCGAATTTGTTACTTGCAACCCCTAAACCTGCCTACATAAATACTAGAAACTTCATGCCTATATATTATACCAGAAATTCCATCGATACAAACTGATAAAACTCAAAACTTCCATTTTGATCCTCAATATAGCCTCCTAGCAATTCCCTAATTTTCCAAAAAGAGATCACTGCTCACAGCAGCTCGAGATTTCAAGTTCGACATGGTTAGTATCATTAAGATTGTTCTATGGAATTGTTCCAGGTACAGAATCCATTGCTAGATCCTTTGGCGTTGCACAGTTGCAGTTCCTCAAGAGTGGTCCTAGCAGCTAGGATTTATTGCAGACAGGAAGGTAGGAAAAAGTCTTCCCTTTTTAATCTACCCTCCCTGTCTCCACCGGTTCGTATGTACGAGTCGCGCGAACGTACAATGTTTCGCGTGATTTATCAATCGCCTCGCAGAGGATTAACAGTCCGCGGAACCGGTAATAGCCGAGATCGATCGGAGAATAAAAATCCACTCGCCGCGACGCGCAAGATTCCGGTTGAAGATTAATGGGATTCTCGCTTAATGTCTGCGTTAATTGATTAACCCCTTGCCTCGCGCTATCGAGGGATTTTCGCGGCGGGTTGGAGTTGAAATGTAACGGAGAATCGTATTCGTTGATTATTTTTTGGGTCGAATGTATGATAATTTTTATGACGATTGCTTTAGGGTGTTTCGATTTTATTGGAAATTCGATAGTACCAATCAAAGCTTTGGTTCTTTGTATGGTCGCTTGTTAAGTATGGAGTGGCTGTGTGATTGTTATAATTTCTAGAGGGAAGTAAAACATAGGTGTAGTTTTTTATGAGCATTAAAATGAGTTGTAAATTACTTTTTTACTTGTAAAGTAAAGTAGCAGTAAGGAAAAAATCTACTTTCCAGTTCGCCATAGTGCACGGCAGTGGGTAAAGAAATCAAGAAATCATCATCCCTCCTCTCCATAACCTCGTAAATTTTTCTCACCTCAAAAACGCAACCTGATTTCCCGTTAAGATCTCTCGAGGCTGCTTTCCATTAAAACGAGTCAAAAAGCCGTCCCTTTGTTGGCGTTTTCGTAACCATCGAGGCACGATCGTAGGATCGTTAAGGCGAGGCGCGCGACCGGAGGATGTTGCGCGTGATTTATCAATAGCTTTATGGAGGATTTACAACCCGGACAGGACCGGTAATGGAAGCCAATCGGGCTGAGCCTTTTAATCCTCTTACATCGTTTTACGTCGGTTTCTGCGGAAGTGATGTCGCCTTGGTGAATGTGCCCGCGGGCTAACCACGCTTCTCGTTTCTTTTTTCTTTCGCGGCCGATTTTCACCTTTCCTCTCTACCTATGGTGTCTGTGCCTCTAAATCATCGATGGATCTATCGTCTATCTCCAAACGTTGCCGATAAATTCCTGCAGTCGTTGAAAATTGTCCGGTGTTACTTAAGAGATTCGTGAGAAAGTGCTGCAACCGATTCTTCAACGAAAATCGGGGTGGATGATCGAAGAGGATGCGACGGATGCTTATAGAGAATTTGGAAAAATTGTTATCGCTTTGGAAGTGAATTATTAGGAGGTGGATTTCCGAGAAATTACAATTTTTTTGTAAATCACGTATCCGGACTTCTTCACTGCACGGACATAGAGAGAAAGGTAATTAAGTGGCATTAAGACATAAATTGGGATGTTGTAAAACAAAATTTTTTTTGAATAACTGCAGATCAGTTTCTTTTTTCAACTCGGTACATTTAGTACTAAAAACGCTCATCGGACCAACCAGCCCTTCAGGAAGGTTCTCTAAGCTGGTACTCTTCCATCAATACCCCAAAATCAAGACTTTCTACTAAAATCTGAAGAGAGAAAATTAATTAATTGCATAACTCACACTTTACAAGATAGACACGCAGAGGCAGAGGAGTTCCTTCATTACAAATTAATCCAATAATGTTAATAATACCAAACCAGTCTCTTTGGCCACTGTTGAAATTACTCAGGCAACCAACTCTTCAACCTGATACTCTTCCATCACCATTGTCAAATCTAAACTTGTCGACTAAATTCTGGAGAGGAAAAATTAAGTAATTGTACAATTAACACTTTACAAGATAGACACGCAAAAACAGAGGAGTTCCTACATTACAAATTTGTCCATGTTGTTAAAAAACATCAAGCCAGTCTCTTTGACCACTTCTCAACTTATTCAGCCAACCAACCTTTCATGAAGGTTCTCCAAGCTGATCCTCTTCCATCAACGTCCCCAAATCTAGACTATCGACTCCACTCCGAAGAGAGAAAATTAAGTTAATGTGTAATTCACACTTTACAAGCTAAACACGCAGAAACAAAAGAATTCCTACATTACAAATTTGTCGATATTGTTAAAAAACACCAAGCCAGTCTCTTTGACCACTTCTCAAATTATTCAGCCGACCACCCTCATGCAGGTGATCTTCTTCCACCAACATCCTCAAATCTAGACGTCTAAACAGAGAAAATCAAGGGTACACAGAAAATGAGAAATTCCTTCATTACAAGCTACTCCAATATTGTTAAAAAACATCAGGCCAGTCTCTTTAAGAACTACTCAAATTACACACCCAACCCTTTCATGAACGACCTGCTTTCCAATTCTCAAGAACGATTGCCAAAGCAAATCGGAAATCCGCATTCAAACCAAGACCACGATCATAATCATTCATAATTAATTGTACCAATCGAAGGATCTTCCATGAATATGCGGCTCAATTGCGCACGTGCGCAATAATCGAGCATGGATGCACACATTCCGGCACGCGACTCGCGTTTCATCGTGTGTGAAACGCACATGAAACGTCGCGGCTCGTCGCCGTACGCGTTTCTTTGTAAAGTCACGAACCGCGTGATTGCGCGCATCACCTCGTCTTTCGTGACCAACAGGCATTAATTATATGTCGTGCCTTTTAATACGGATCTCGCCATTATGAGAAGCGAACGAGCGAGCACAGCGAGAAAAAGGGAGAAAGATAGAGAGGCGAAGAAAGAGGTATATACAGGTAGAAAAAGGTAAGAAGAAATAGAAACTGAGATGAAAAGAGTGAGAAAAGAAATGAGAGAAGAAGAAACCGATAGAAAAAGACACGAAACGTAGAGAAAGAAGGAGACAAAAGGGAACGTCCACCGCGAAGGGAATAATTTTTTCGCGTCGGGCCACCGGACGATGAAATCTTTCTCCTCTGTCTCTCCTGTCTCTATTTCTCATACTTCTATTTTGCTAGCACCGTATTTATTTGCCGTCCTCTGACGAGGGTCCCGAACGAGCCCAGCTGTTTCGTCCATCGGAGATTTCTGTGAAACGAAAGGGAGTCTGATTGAGGACGACTCGCCCTGACGTCGACCGGCTCGACCGTTCCGACGATCCTCGAGTTCAGAAGTCAAGACACTCGACTCTCGCGGAGGGATTACGAGGACTTTCGGTTTGACGTTTTTTGCGCCGGGTGACTTAACGCGTTGAATCTCAAAATGAGTCTTTGAGATGCTCTCTCGACCGTGTCGTTTGGTAATTACTCGGTTTCGGTGCGCCGCAAGGTGAGGAGAAAAAAGAGAGCAATTTGTACGTTGCTCAAGGAAGTTGATTAACTTGGTCAGAAATGGCTGACGATGAATTTGAACTTTTTCTTAAAGGTAATATTCACAAGTGCAAGGGAATTTGATAATGAAACAAAATCTCAATGAATATTCACCAGTTTTATTAAAACTAGATTTACGACAATAGTCAAATTGACGGATTCCTATTCTTTTTTTAAATATTTCTCAAATGTATGGAGAAGCAGTGAAGTAGATATTTCACGCGTATCTTACAATACACAAATTACTTATATTGCATTTTTTACCGCTTAATCCATCTTCTTTCAAAACACTTATTTAACCCTTTGAGAACTAGCGACGCATATATGTGAGAGAAAATTTAACACTAGATTTACGGAGCCAATTTGGCTCGTTCAAAATTTGATTGCTGTCTATATAGTATTTTGGTTCGTTAATTTTTTAATAATAAATCGTTCATTTAAATTTGTCGTGGAATTATTTTCTTTGCAAAAAACTTCAATTTTCTTGTATGAGTCAAATTGGCTCATTTTAGAAACATAGGTATAATCAACATCCGTAAAACTAGTGTTAATAATACCTTATTGCTGTAAGTATGCACAGTTGAAGTTTAAAAATTGAAATACAACAGTTGAAATACGATTACACAAATAGTATTTTATAATTTATATACATTAGAAATCTAACTGTCTGATAAAAAGATGGTATCACCAAATGAATGATTCCCTCTCAATATTCCAAAATATGTCCGTCCGCGAAGGGTTAATATATTTAAATATACGAGATTTAGCAGCCGTAAATCTAGCGTTAAAGAAAAAAGACCGTTACAAAGTCTAAATATAGAAACAAATTCAAAGTTTAAACCCTAGATAAAGTAGCAGTCTTGAAAGAGGACCCACAGCAACTTCGATCCTCAATCGCAGACGTTTAAAATGCCAGTCCCTCGACAAATTAACTTCCCGCTCGATCAAAACGAAGCTCGAAGCCGCGTTCGGGTGGAATTCGTCGCAAAAACCGAGAGAAAATCATCGATCACCGGCGAACGCAAAGACGTCTCTGTCCAGCAGCATCCATCCTTCTATCCGACTTCTATCTCATCCGAAATCCCGTGTCATCTCAATCGTCCATCCAAGGAATTCCGGCGTCTCGTATGGTCCAGCTAATAAAATCATCTGCATCGAGTTGAGAATTATCTGACGAATTCATCTCCTTATCGAGCAATAAAATCCCTCCTTCGGGTTCTTCTCGATGTCGATGCTATCTTCTCTGCCTTTTCTCTTCTTTCTCCTTCTCGCGTAGGTGCCTAGACGCATCGTGGCGCCATGCCAGGTCAAATCTTATTCCTACACGCGCGCAAAGGCGTGCGCATCCGCTCACACAGGCGCGCAAATACGAATCTTCGCTTATATGAACATAATGTGAAGATACGTGCGTAATTCTTGCTCGCCTTTTTTATCGTTTCAGTACACTGCGCGAGTGGCTGGTTAAGTTTGAGGATCGGAACTCAGTTTAATAAGGACTCATGGTCCTCTTTGTGATATTTATAATCCCAGGAGAATACTATTTTCGTAATCTCATATAGAAATCTGTAGAATGAGCTCATTCTTGGTGTACAACCCTTTTATTCCTTTCATTTTAGGTGTTCCAGCTGGGCCAGGTTTAGGTATAGGAATCTATGGTGGATATCGAGGAGAATGATAATCCTTGTGATAAGTGAAGACAATTGTTTTCTGTGATAAGTTAATCATAACCTTGGTGGCTCAGAAGGTAAATACATAAAACAATGGGTTCTAGTAGCTAAAATTGAAAAAATGGAAAAGGTTCATCAAAAGGGGAAAAATCAGAAATCTGTCGGATGTCTGAGTGATGGTGGTTCTTTGATGTAAAAAAAAAATAGAAATTTCTGTATGTTGTATCGGGGTTTCGTATGCAGCAGAGTGGTTTATTTGTAAAGTTCGAATGTTCTGGTGGGAAATAAGGGGAACGTTAATTTCCGCGCGTTAAAGTTATTATTTATTGACACGACGTAATCTCGGCTCTGGAATCAGGGGAGACGTTCAGTTTAGGCCGATATTCGGCCGAAACTGCGTGGCAGGGGAATTCCACGACGCATTTTATTATCTCGATCGTTCATAAATTTCGCTACAATACAAGTATAAAGTATCCACCGCCTCCGCGGTACGAAAAAGGTCCTCCCTGGGTTCCGAAGACCTCTCGCGGGTAGCATTGTCATCGTCCAATAATAAGGTGGAGCTTTCAATAATCAATTATACGATATTAAGAGAATACGTGGCTGGAGAAAATTGAAAGTCTCGAAAATGAATTTAATCGTGCCATGTCCACGATATTTAAGGTAATAATAGCATTTCTTAGAAGCACTTGCGACCGGAAGGGATCTAATTTGGACAATTTCATATTACCTTAATTCTCTGCACACAGTTTTGCCGATCTGAGTAAAAAATTCATAGGAAATCTCTGTATTATGGGAAATAGCAATATTAACAATCTTAGCAATCTTAACAATGCAAATAAATTTTGTTATAACAATTTAATCAAGAGATAGAATTCAGTTAACAAATATCTCTTTTAGAAGACTAACAATGTCACCGGGTCTTAATAATTATTAACACTGTGATAGCTGCAATTCAATTAATCCTTGACCTCCTATCGGTTTTACATTTTTGCCAAAATTCCATTAACAACCATCCAAATCCCCCATACAAGAAAACTCTAACAGAAAATTGATCTTCAACCAGAGGGAAAGGGGCAAAATTATAAATGAATAAATGAGACCATTTTCTAATATACCGCATCGTCAATATATTTCAGATCTTTGCAAAACAAATATGATAATATGATACAGGTATGGTCGATGATCGATAGCTCTCTCAGCCGGCCTAAGCATATACACAACGAAAATAATAATATTAATCGTTACAATAATGTTATAATCGCTCAATCGTTTCTTTCTAAAGTCTCTGGTATTTACAGGAATATCACACATAAGAAAAATCTCGCAATACGTATCTTACATTGAACACCTCCCGCGACATCGCAAGAAAATTATCATCCGCGTTTCGTCCTCTCGCTTTCGTTTATTTTATACGTCATACATTATTTACATCGATGCGCGTTAAAACTCGCAAAATACACTCGGTCTCTTCGATCCGCGGCGAAATAAAAGGAAGGAAAACGAAGTAAACCTTTACGGTGAAGGAAAAAGGGGGTTGATGAAGAAAAGATGTGAAAGAAGAAAAAGGGAGAGAAAAAAGGGAAATCGTATCTCGCTGTTAGGCGCGCAGCTGCTTTAATTAGATTCGACTCTACGAGAAGCGCGTTTGATTGGTCGTGCTCGAAGAACAATTAAGTCGGGACTTGCCGTGAGTCGGTGTTTCGCTTTACGATTAATAAATCGAGGCACGAACGTGGCTGAAATTATACATCCTCTCCGTTCGGATTAATCCTCGCGATTTGTAACGCTGGAATTGAAATTTTTCCCCTACTCCTCATGAGAATACGAGGCGCAAGTATCTCTCGCCGTTCCTCCGTTGCGTCGCGATAGAATTTTTTCACGGTTTCGCAGACATTTATCGTTGGAATATTTAATTCTGTCGCAACGCAATGTCAATTCGCGTATTTCGTTTCGTTTCGATGGAATTGCACGTCGATTGAAACGAGGAATTTTTAGTGAACGCGAATCTATCGTGGGTGGTGCGAAATGTTATTTTAAAGTGGCAAGGTGTTTCTTTTTTGCTACTTTAAAATATTTGTGCAGAATTGTGATCATTTTTTCGACGGATATTTAGGTATTTGTTGTTTTCAAGGACGATGTGGGTGAGACGTTAATCTAAAATGAAAATAAATACTAGAGATGATCATGGTAACGCGAGTTGCCTCGTTAGGACGTTCATTAATCGTCGAAGATTTCACGTCGATTTTTCTTTTTAACCTCGTTTCTATCTCAAGAGATGATTCTCTTAAGGATAAACCAGATTTGATCACAACTTTCACAAATATTTTATCCTAAGAATACGTCGCCTTTGAATAATACGTCTCGCAACGTTCTCTATGAATTTCTTCCAAAATCCATACAGATTCAATATTCGACGTTTCAACTAGAATTTCACATTCTCCTAGAAACAATCCATAGTATCGTTTCCAATTCTGAACTTTCTCTCGCAAGCTTCAAACGGCAAGGGTCGCAGAATCTCCAGCTCCGATCTTAAATCTTCTTACTTCATCCCCCACAAAATATTTCATCCCCTCTCCTCATACTCTTCAAAACTGTCACTATCAATCCAAAAAAAGATTGTCCATCTCTACACAAAAATTCTTCGTCTAAGCGTTCTCCAAATTCCCCCTCTTCTACGTACTCCACGTTCTCCAAAGTTCAACGACCTCCCAATTCAAAGTCCTCGAGTTGGAAGTCCCTTGTATCGTGAGTTCTCAAAGTCGAGTGATTGTCTACGTTGATTCACTTGAAACACGACACCCCGACGACGTTTCCCTCGCCTTTCACCCTCCAGCAATTAACAAGAGGTTCGCGTGTACAATTGTCCGTCGACGTATCGTCGTCGATCCCGTTGAAGGAACCGATTCGATCGTCGATTCTCAAGTGAGAGAGTAAGACTAGTAGGCAGTCGCCTGATGATGCATCAACGGGTTGAAGTGATGAGGCCCAAGGTGATGAGGCGGCGGTGGGCCCGGCAACGGGCTGTGCTGGGGACCAACGGTCGGTGGCTGACAAACGTACCACTCCGTCAGTTCTGGTCCTCGGGTCGAGGCATGACTCGATGGTGGGTTGGTCGTGGTCGTTGTCGGGACAACCGGAGGCGGCTGAGGAGATTCCGTGTGCCCGGTCACAGACAAGCTACCCCCGCTGCTGCTGCTCTCTTCACCCTCGCTCTCGTATCCCCCTCCTATCTTGCCCTCACCCAGGGTCATGCCGTGCACCTGGAAGAAGAATAGGCGGAGCCTAACGTTAGGATATGCGGACTATTGCGTGGGGATGTTGCTACTTTTGAATTATCGATCGGGGTGAATCGTTTTATTTCAGGGTACAAGATTTTTGGGGATTGTTGTATTTGTTACACTTTACACCTTTGCACTCTGTTGTCACTGTAGCGGCGAACACTGTAAGAGAAGCTAATTTTGTTCTCAAGTAAATTCGGTGCATGTTTTTTTATGTTGCAAAATATCATTTTAAAATGTATGCTATTGTTTTTTAACCAGTTAACTGTGGAATTTAGTTTTATGAATCCCTCGTGGGATACAAGATTAAAATTGAGCAATGAATTGAACAATGACAATTGAATGTTTCTGTTATAAATTTTACGAAAAGAGGAAAATAAAATGTGGAAAAATTACATTTTTTGTGCATAAGAAATTGACAATTCGGTATTGAAAAGGAACCGAAAAAGACTTTGAGATTGACGTGTATACACGTCGAACGCCAGTTAAATGGGTAATGGTAAAGCAAGATTTTTAATTTTTCACAGGTGTGTACTCGCGCTATGTAAATAAACCTGGAGGAGCTTTTGGAGTGCAAAGGGTTAATAGATGTTGGTAAGTTTATAGCGAATAAGAAAACTTCAATGGATGGTTTGATTATGAGTTTTAGGGTGTTAATCACTTGGAAGTCTTTTGGATAGATTACAATTTGATAGAAGGAACAATCTTTTTTTGAGTACTTAAAATACACGGATGGATACTAAAAAGCTTTGTCTACATCGATAACTCTTGTTATCTCGCTGATTACCTACGTTCAACCCCCAATATTAACCCCTTGTCGTATAGAGTGACACTCGCCATGCGGTGAGAAAGGAAATTTTCAAATTTTGCGGAGCCTACCAAACTGAAAATATCTGAGGAATACGACACGGTAGAACTATTTCTATAACATTCATATTACATAAAATAGTATTGTAATCAAGAATCACTAACGATTTTGTATCTTACCAATTTATTTCCGAGTTATAGCGAAGACAATCACAAAAGACATAGTGCATCAAGGGGATAAGACAATTCAACAACCCTTTAATTCCTAATTCAAATTCTTCCTTTCCAATCCCAACAAACCCGAAACTTCGCCCGAAAGAAAATACACTTGGTTATATTTGGCGATCATAGTTTATCTCCAAAGAGATCAACGAAGTCAGAAGCAAAAAGAGCGCGTTGGCGAAACCGAAGGAGCTGCCGGGATCAGGGAGACCGGGATCAAGGATCCGTTTCTATCTCTCTCACCGACTCTTTTCCACCCTCTCCTTTTCTCTCTCGTCCTTCGTTCATAATTCAGTGAGCAAATCTCGACGACTGCCTTCCGCGAATCACGGCCGGCGAAAAGCGTGGAGAAGCAAAAGACTCTCGTTCCTATCCGACGAACCTATCGCGCACGTATCTCGGCAGTTGGGTTTTCGGATGGTTCCTTCTACAGTCTTTTCTCTCTCTTTCCATCTTTCAGTGCCACAGATAATTTCCTATTAAGATTCCATGGCCGTTCGTGCATGAACCTCTTACGCCGGATTCCTCGTGGATCTCTTCCCACAACTTTTTGCTCTGGCTCCTTGTCTACTAGCGTATTCTGGCGTGAAGCGAAATGGCAAACACGCGTGTACTAATCTACCGATACGCGTCGACGCATCCTCCGATGGAGAAGCGATGGATTGGAGTTTCAACCATGGGTTCATGGTGTTTTTTAAACGGTTGAGATACAGCTGTGAGAACTATGAATATTGATACTAGGATGGAAGATTTTTTTTTTAAATTTAACTTTTTATAGGTGGAGGGTCTATTCTCTTAATTTCTTTTGTGACTGCCTTCGCGATGATTTAGAATTAAATTGGTAAAATAGAAATTCGTTAGTGATTCTCATATATCTTATAATTGAACATAATGTTAATATTACAGAAGTAATTTTATCGTGTCGCATCTCACTGATATTTTCAATTTCATGGGTTTTGGAAAACATGCAAATTTCCTATCCATTTTATCACACGGGTGTTACTTGTTGTATGGGAAGGGTTAAACAAATTTTTAATCTGTAGGCAAATGATCTATAGGGAGAGAACTTTGTCGGAAGAGTAGAATTTAGATAGAAGTGACATCCTGCTAGGTGTATCATGAGTTGAAAAACATTTTAGCCTGATTTTTTGCTACTTCTATGGTCTCAGATCCACCCAAATCTGTACAATTCTATGCCACTTTGCCTTTCAGATTGGTGGACAGTTAAACTTCCTGCCATCCCAAGGAGTTTCCTCCTAACTTCTTAACCCATTACTTTCGAAGGTCCTACTCAAAAGTACCACCACAGAAAAGCTCCAAAAATGAATCTAACCCTGCTATTCTCCTCATTTACACTTTACATGCGCGATTCTTCGAGTAATAGAAACTCAATAATTAAAGTATTACGTTTTAAGCAAGTAGACACAAACTTCAAATACATTGAATATCAAGTATAAGTACTTGTAACATAGCATTTGTTAAAAGATAAATTTCATATCAGATAATATAAATCCGAGGAGAACAACAGGGTCAACCTCCCGCAGACCACAAGAACTCACCCCTAAAAAATGCCAAAAATTCCTCACCCATGAAACTAAGTATTCTCAACGTTTATCCGCTATAGTAGCAACTCACTTGCAACATAAATAATTGCAATTGCAAATTTAGAGACCGAACCTACCTTCATATGTTTGCGCAGCGAACTGGGGTGGGTGTAAGACTTGTCGCAGCCGGAGACTCGACAGTTGTATGGCTTGTCGGACGTGTGGACGTGGCTGTGCTTCTTACGATCGCTGCTGTTCGCGAACCGCCTCTCGCAGCCCGAGTATTCGCACTTGAATGGCTTCTCTCCTGGAAGAAGAACGTGGAAATTAATGGCTCTGTAATTGAGACGGCGCGCCGTGCCCGCACGTGTCGAAAGAACTAGACGCGACTAATTGGGACTTGGAAATGTACTCGAGTGTTCGAGTTTGGTCGATCAAATCGCTATGGTTGCTGCCGATGTATTTATAGAGACGACGTTTACAACGGGAGAATGATTTCACGGAGAGTTATAGGCGATTTCGTCGCTGTAACGTGTCGTTGATGTGTTGCGTCAGGTTGTAATGACTTGGAATTGTATGACTGTAATGAATTGGTATTGTAATTAGGTCTGGTTAAGTGTGTTTGGTGAGAGAAATTGCTTGGGTTGCAATAATGTAGTTTGATAATTAGTTCGTTATTCTGGGATGTATATTAGATGTGGAGATCAATTTGACTGATCATTGACACTCGGTAGACATTTGACGATAAAGATTCTGCTCGAGATTACAGAAATTATTTCTTGAATTATCATTTAACATGTCATCAATGATTCAACTTCTATCTGGAATTACATAGCATGACTCAACGTTACTCAGCCTTTTTCGAAGGCCTACATTTTTGGTAAAATTTGTACTCGATGCTCTTTTATGTAAAAATCAAATTATTCATTTCATATAGAATTCATTCAAGAGATTTTTTCATACCAATACTGGTCCATGGACTAAAATTTGGGAAACGCCTCCCCATCCAACCCAACAGCAACCCTTAGAATTAAAAAATACAAAAGAAAGAAAAAGAAAATACGCAAAAACACACCCCAATTTTCCCACCAAGAAGAAAATAACAACATATCGCAAAGTTCTGGGGCATAGATTACAATTTGGAAAACGCCGCCCTGTCCAACCCAACAGCAACCCTCAGAATTAAAAAATACAAAAGAAAGAAAAAGAAAAAAACGTAAAAAAAACACCCCGATTTTCCTATCCGGGAAAAAACAACGTATCGCGAAATTCTGAGGCATAAACTACAATTTGGAAAACGCTGCCCTATCCAACCTAACAGCAACCCTTAGAATTAAAAAATATAAAAGAAAAGAAAAGAAGATACAAAGACACCCCGATTTTCCCAACCGGAAGAAAACAGCGCGAAAGACAATGGCGATTAAATCGTATCGCGAAGCGTTCCATCACGATTTCAGGGTATCTTGATGAGCACCGGTGGAACTTCTCCGTCGGTGGCTCCTCTTCGCCTAGGGCGAGAGAAGAGAGATATCGAGAGATAAGTTTCCCCGCACACGAATGGCCGCCGCCACCACCGTCGTCGTCGTCGTCGGGGCGCAACGAGACCGTGTGGCGTGACTCTTATTTATTTCCACCGGAAGTTGACTGGAATATATTTTACCGTCGGCTCACACCCCCTCGAGTCTCCGTGGACTCCCTTTTCCGGGACTTCCTCTCGGCGCTCTCTCGAGAAGTGCGGAGACGCGCGAACAGGAAGCGCAAACTTGGCGGATTTTTTATGGGGAAAATGGTGGCCAACTTCGTCCTCCCCTAAGATCGAGGGTGGAAAGGTGAGGGTGGGGCTTGAATTTGAAATTCGCGGGGTGTAAAAAAATATGGGGGCCAGAGGAATGTGAGTTTCTTGAGGATCCTTCTACGCAGTGTTTTTGATTCGGGATAAGTATTTTTACATGAGAGGGATAACAGTAGATAAGATTGATGTCAATTCATTTAATTTGGGGTTTATTGGTGATGAATACTTTGTGGATTATTGATAATCTGAGTCTATTGGATGTTAACACTATAACTATCGTAGTTAGATCTCTTATATTTCAAAGTATTAAATAAATAATTTGGAAAATACAAATCAAGATATGAAAAAGATGATAGATCCGGTAATTCTGTATTTACAGGATCAACCTAGAATATCTGATCTATGACGCCCCTATAAACTGAGAGAACTTTTGGAAAAAATTGAAAACCGGTAATATCGACTTGCTTGGTAGTTCTAGTGTTAAGAATACCAGGATGAAATTTATAGGGGTTGTTGTCGGTTGAATCCGACAAAACGATTTCTATGTGCACGCAGTTGGCTGACAGAAACTGATTGTCCGTTCTGTTTCTGATAATAGTGATGTGCTCAGAATTCTCAAATAGTAAGTTGTGAAACACGAAATTTTTCTCACGCGATATGTCTACCGGAGCCTCAGTAGAGGTGTAGTACCCCAAACGATATGAACTTCAAAGCACCATGCTAACAACTGTAAGTGCCTTGAATTTTAAACAGTACACCCACCAGCAATTCATCTTAGAACTTCCAAAAATTACCACAATCTAATTAACCTTCAAAACTGAATTCTCAAACAACAATAAATCATCAATCCTCCACATAAAAACTCCTCAACCCCCAGAAACAGTAGATCCATTCAAATATCCTTGTTTGACATTCAAAACAAAACACTTCCAGCAGCGCGATCGCAATCTCCACGCAGAGACAGTTTAGGACGATAATTTTTTCCCATAACAGAACGCAATTCACCTTCAGCGTGGAAGGAACGGCTTCTTTCACCTGGAGAACGGTGGAGTCATTAAAATGTAACCGTTAAGATATCACCGTGGAAAGTCGACGATAACGGAGCAACCGGTAACAAAGAAAGCGCGTTAAGTTTTCGCGCGCTCCCATCGGATGAGGTCGTTATTCATCTCACGTGCGAAAAGCGGCGATAAGATTGTCACGTTCGAGTGACGTATCGCCACGACACAGATTATATTCAAATCACTCGGACGTGGCCCGCGGCCACTTACGGCATACCCGTCATAAGGAGCTGCCTTAAATATTTATGAACCTGGAAAGATAGAGCCCGTGCGCGCTAAGGTGTCGCACTCTTATCTGACACTTTGCGTACGTTTCAACTTCTTTGCTTGAAAATGTAGACTTCTCTACGTTTGCTGCTTGGGGTAAATAGAAAGGTAAATAGAAAGGTAAATGTTGCGGTTAATTAAATTTAATTAGAAAATTCTTTAGAGAGATATATGGATGGCAGGTAAAATGGTTGATGTAAGTGTTCTTAAGGAACTGATGTGGCAAATGATCTTGATTCATCGACGAGTTGGTCCCCACCTACGGATTCGCACCTCCCCGAAGAACCCTTCGCATGGAGGGCACCAATCGAAGGGAGGGTTTGTCGAGGTGCCAACGACACCCGGTTATCCCGGTTGCGTAAAGGGAGCGAGACTTTCCTGCCCTTCTATAGTTCTGTGTCTATAGATATATTTATTCCTGCCACTAAATTTTTGGTACTTTTGTGTATCTCGGTTTTCATATTACTGTGTATCTATATTGCTCTGTTTCTCTGTTTCTGCACTCTACTTCTTTTTGCTGCTAAATTTTCTTACTTCGATATTTGCCTCTATTTCTATTGTCTCTATTTCTGTGTTTGTCTATCACTATACTTCTCTGTTCTATATTTTTCAGTATCTCTACGTCTCTATTTCTGCATCTCCTCTGCTTCTAAATTTCTCAATCTCTATATCTCTTTGTTTCCATACCTCTCTACTTCTATATTTCTCTATCTCTATAACTGTCCATTCTTACATTTCTCTATCTCTCTATCTCTCTGTTCCTATATTCCACTATCTCTACACATCTCCATCTCTATATTAGCCTATCTATATATTACACCATTCCCATATTTCTCTATCTCAATACATCTCTAACTCTACATTGCTTCATCTCCACATCACCCTACCTCCACATTTCTCTATCTCCTCATCTCTTTTCCCACTTTACTCCTCCTCACATCTCCATCTTTCTTTCTCTCTCTGCCTATTTCAATTTCTATCACTCTCTACCAACTTTCTTTCACACTCCCTCCGTCTCCCTCCATCCCCCACCCCGTTGGCTCTCCTTCTAAAAACGGGACAATTAATAACTTTTCAAATCTGTCCCCGGCAGGGTCCTCGTGAGTCTGCGGGGACCGCTTCGGTAGCGCGCACGTTGGCAAATAAATAGCAGATAAATAAAAGCTCGCGTCTCTCCTCCGTGGCGCATTCTGTCGTGCGCGCGGGGTTGCTTGCGTGTGCAGATGGCAACAATATGCCGTGAAATATTGCCCTCGGTGGTCGTGTGCGCCACGGAGCCAGCGTGTGCGTGTTTTCGCCGGAGGACGAAGCATCGCCGTGCACCCAGAACCCACCGATCTTCTCGATGTACTCCTTTATACCTGTTTGCGCGTCAGCCTGGAAGTCTCGATGGACTTTGAACGTTTTCTTTTTTATTTGCTCGACGAGCACGGACCGTACTGCGCCCTGTTTGCAGTCAGGAGGGTGAGGAGATCTTTAAAATTGTTGAATGACGGTGGGAGGATATCGGTCGTTGATGCTTGCGAGAATTTGCAAAGTAAGGTGGCAGAATATAATTTTACTTGGAGGGTGAGGAAGGTTTTGGTGCATGAGAGTTGAGAGGTTTGGAGGAATTGAGTTAAATCTATGATGGGAAGGTTGGGGTTCTTGGTACTGCGTCAATTAAAGTTGAAATTAAGTTATGTAATGGGAGAATGATGTAGAAGAGAGGGATAGAACAATAGATGTGATATAGAGGCAGAAAGGTATGTAGACAGAGTGGTATAGCTATGATGTAGAAATAGGAGTTACACAGCAATAGGTGTGATATAGCAGTTGGAGTGATACAGCTGTTGAAGTAATATAGCAATTGGAGTAATATAGAAATTGGAGTAATATAGAAATTGGAGTAATATAGAAATTGGAGTCATATAGCAGTTGGAGTGATCTGGCAGTTGGAGTGATATAGCAATTGGAGCGATAGAGCAACTGGAGCGATAGAGCAATTGGAGCGATAGAGCAACTGGAGCGATAGAGCAACTGGAGCGATAGAGCAACTGGAGCGATAGAGCAACTGGAGCGATAGAGCAACTGGAGTGATAGAGCAATTGAATCGATAGAGCAACTGGAGCGATAGAGCAATTGAAGCGATAGAACAATTGAAGCGATAGAGCAACTGGAGCGATAGAGCACTTGAAGCGATAGAGCAATTGAAGCGATAGAGAAATTGGAGCGATAGAGCAACTGGAGTGATGGAGCAATTGGAGCGATACTGCTATTGGAGCGATACAGCAATTGGAGCGATATAGCAGTTGGAACAATATAGAAATTGAAGTGACATAGCATTTGCAGTGATTTAGTAATTGGTCTGATATAGCAATTGGAGTAATATAGCAGTTGGAGAGTTATATAATAATTAGAGTGATCTAGTAGTTGAAGAGATTTAGTAATTGGAGTGATATGGCAGTTGGAGTAATACAGCAATTGGAGCGATATAGCAACAAAATTTGAATTTGTCATTGCACAACACACAATATCCGACATCCCCAGAAACTTCCACTCTCTCCCGTGCATATATCCTTTCATTCGTTCGCAGTGGCGGAGAAACGAACACACAGAAAGGCATATACGTAAACTCGAGATTCATGGTGCACCAGGTTACACCGTAGCGGCCAAAAGGGACCCTCGAGGAGCGCACAGTTCCCGAAGGGCAGTGTAGGCACCGTGTTATGACTTTCAGAATGGGGAGGCACAATGGCCCAGATCCGCGCCGGATAAAATAGTTATTATAATCGTTTTGGCTACGGCTGGGATCGAAGCAGGACGCACATGCGCGCGAACGCTTGTGTACGTTTACTGTCTATGGGTTCACGTATAGGGTGTGCAGTCATGGTGTTTGTCGGCACGATGTCGAGATTCATGATGCGCCTATATCCCGCGTATGGAATAGTTTCCAAATAGAAGACGATAATGCACAAATGACTGGATTAGAAAAATGCTGATCCCAATCTGTGCGACTTTGGCAGACAGAATAAAAGGATTGGCTGTTCGCGGCTTATGGGGCACTGAATTTGACGAGGATTTTGCGCTCTTTTGATGCACTCTTTGGAGGAGTTAATTTAGAATTTTGGAAAGAGAAATTCTTTATTGACATTTCTTAAATTTATTTTGAAATTGAAGGGGAGAAATTATTTAGTGAAGTTTCTCAAGGTAATTTAATAATGATGCAAGGGAAATTGAAGCTAATTTAATACTAATGATATATTTGTGTTGGAGTAATAAATAAGATTGAAGGATAGCGGGAAAATTGTAGAATGTAGAAAGGGGAATGAAATAAGGCGAGTTTTAAAGAATTCGCATATCCATTTCAAACGTATTCTTCCGGCAAGATTTATTACCGGTACACTTCCGTCTCCGCACAAAGTCTCGCGGACAGAGGAGAAGGACGAAGAAGAAGAAGCTTTCGTCGAAAGAGAAAAATCAAGGCCGCCTGCTCGGAAATAGCGCGCGCCTCGAGGAGGCAGTACAAAAGCAATCTTGGATTTCATCTTTTCCTGAATGCACCTTCGCAGGGAACTCATTGAACTGCAGTTTTTGGAAAATCTCCCGAGTGATATATGGGCGTATCCTATTGTCCGGGGTTTCAAACTCTCCCTCTCTTCGTCTCAACCTATCTCTCTTTCTTTTTCTCTATCTCACCCTCTCTTTCTATTTCTCTCTCTCTTCTATCTGTCCTACTCTCTCCCTTTTTCTCACCCTTCTCTCTAGATTTCATCCCTCTCCCTCTCTTCTATCTCACACTCCCTCTTCCTTTCTCACCCTTCTCTTTCAGTCTCATCTTCTCTCACCTTCTCACTTTTCTATCTACCATCCCCTTTTTTCTCTCTCTCTCTCCCTCTCTCTCTCTCGTTCTCCATCGAAGGATAATAGATGATTTTTCGCGACCATTATGCCCAAGCAGGACACCAGTCCCAGGTCCATCGGACATTGTTACGAACCGTGGCGGAAAACCGAACCCTCCCCATTCCCTTTCGACGATCCTCGAGAGCAACCCTCCTTCCTCTTCTTCGTCCATCCCCATCTATTATCGATGGTCTTTCGCGTGGATAATTTTCTTGTTATACGTTCGGCATTAGTGTAAACCGAGAAACGTTCGTTCGGTAGTTAGACATCGACTTCGGCACCGGCGATCTTCGGATAAGATCCAAAAGTCGCCGAGATCGTGGCGGATCGATCTTGGCACGGATTAGGACGGTGAGATATTGGATCTAGATAAGAGGAAGGTTTTGCGTTTCGTAAATTGATTGCACCGGTCCCTCGACTCGGCATTTCGTTCTTTGGATTTGCCGTTTTTTTTTGTTCTTCTATCTGTCTCTCTTTTACCTCGACAATCGTCTTCCGCTTCCAGGGTGATTTTTGTCCTCGTGGCAAAAGTCGAGATCGAGATACGTAGATAGAGCTCGCATGCCGGCAGTTATGATCGATGAGCTTTCCTTGGAGGAATAAAAGCACGATTGAACGTGGTATGATTTAATGAAAGGTACAGGAACATTGCGGATTCTTGGTTGAGAATTCATATCGTGGCTGATTTGTAATTGAATCGTCATTGAAATTGCAGCGTTGAAGTGAAGAAATTTACTTGTCGCTTTTTACTGTAGATCTACCTTAACAAGGCAGTCTGAGTGACCGAATTTCATATTTTGTATGCAAATCCTTTAAATACCTCCTATGTCTTTGTCCGTCTCTGTAGTTTTTTTCTCTATTGATCTCCTGACTTTGAATTTCTCTAATTCTACAGGTATCCCGCCTTCTTTTTGCAAAATTTGAATAACTAAAAACTAATCGACTAATTACCCCCTGATATCCCATTTTCTCAGGTACTTATTTAACATCATCCCCCATTCTTCATCCACCATTTCTCCATCCCCCATTTTCAACCCTTACACCAACCACTCATCACCACCAACTCCAAACTGACTTAAACAGGCCGAAAACAGTTCTCCAAGGCTTCTACCCCAAAAAAGCCTTCAGCCATCTCAAAAATCACCCCACCATAGTATTATCTCCCCTCGAAGCGAAGTATCTTCCCCGAAAGGGCTGTGAATCGAGAATATTCGCGCGAAGCAAAGTTTTGCACGGAGAAAGGACATCCGAGGGGGAGAAGGATGAAAAAAAAAGCACGAGCGAGGAAAAAAGGAACCGCAAATCCGTGGGTAAACGTAACTACCGGTTGATGCGCCGATCATTCCGCCATGTTGGCTCTGAAAGGGAGAGCGCCATCGGCAGATGTTTCTTTCTCGAGGTAATTCGAGTGTTTGTCCGTTCTCTCCTCTTCCTTCGTCCCATCGTTCCGCTGCGATGCCGTCGTCCGTTCGACTGAGCGGCCCGCGACCGATATACACTCGCTCCAGGATCTCTATTGGAAAGCGTGTTGGACCACCGATTCTAGATCATGTCGAGATAAGATAAAAGGATGACCCAAATAAAATCCTTCTGGCGCTACGTCCTGCTGGCTCGATACGAGAAACTAAGAATTGCCGACTTGACACGCCGAATCGAGAATTATCTACTGAACGTTCGCCAGGTTCAACGTAAGATTGTGTTTTATGTAGGACTTGAGAAAAATGGCGATGTTTTTAGGTGAACTTGAATGCAGAAGATTTTGTGAGATTACAATTATTGGGTGAATTATTTAGAAATTTTTTGGTGGAGCTGTTCTGGTGTTTTCCATCGTGGGGGTTGGAGGGTGAATGTACTGAGGTCGATGATCCTTGTTGCTTGGATGGGGTGAGTTGTGAGGGATGTCAGGTTAGTTTAATTAGAGAGAAGATTCCGAAAATTAAGTAACTGTGAAAATGAGGTATTTTAACCCTTTTGTCTTAGGCTTTTTTTTAGCGCCAAATGCGCATTAACTCAGAAATTTGGAATAATAATTTGTCACTGATTTCTGATATATCGGTATAAGTTAAAGCAATGTCAATAGCATAGAACTAATATCAATGTCTCCTGACCTACTGACATTTTCAATTTGACAATTTTGGGAAACTTGAAAATTTTCTATTCCATCTACCGCGTCACGTGTGCCACACGTCATTCTAAGGCAAGGGGTAAAATTTGTAGTTTCAGCTACCAAACAGGAGCAGCATTGGTCTAATTGTGCCTTACATTTACATTTCTCCCTTAGTTACACCCCCCCCCCCCCCCAAAGATAACTCTCATTTTGATCCCCTCACCGAAATCTTGCACCCCCAATTTTCGCCTCAACAATTCGCCAAATCCTCGCATAGTACTTTTGACAAACGTCGCCTCCTTTCAACTCAAATCTCAAAGCAAAGAGCACTCCGACGCAACCGTCACCCCGATCCGGTTCTGTGCTCGGTGGTGGCGCATCGTTCCGAAAAATCGGCCTGGAATCTTGATTTCTCGAAAATTCGGTAGCCCGGTGTCCTGCACGTAGGTGCAGTTTAGAGTCGTATATTCTTGCCGGTTATCTGAGTCGGGATGCTACCGTAGTGACCCTCTCTCACACAGTGAGGTGGATCGGTAAAAGCTTGTGCTCTCAAACACGTACGAGTCTACGGACACACGGAGGACCAGTTGAGGGACTCTCTCGCGCCGGTTTACACGACGTTTATACGTGTTTATGTAAACTCCGGGGCTACGAGCACACGTGTTGCTGCTGCGGTTGCTGCTGTCGCTGGCAACCAATCTTCCCCTCTTCACCCGTTCTCCTCGTTTCTCTCTATCTTTCATTCATTCCCTCTCTTTTTCATGTTTTCCCCTTTCGCTCTTCCTTTCACTATCTTATTCCCTCTCTATCTCTTTCTTTCTATCTCTGGTCCACCTTCTCTCGGGGAGTCAGATCAAACTTGGAGATTTTCAGAAACTGCCGGCATAAAAGATAGGGGCGCCATGGGCACGGTATGTCGCTGCCCATCTAGAGTTACCAGGGTCGGTACCATCGACCTATTACTCGCTCGAAATCACACCAAAAATCCTGGGACTGGATTATACGCGATTCCTAAGATCTATCGATCCTAAGGTTCGTTGATTCGACGATGTATTTTGTAACGATGGAGTCGAGATGTAATAAGGGATTGTTAGATAGTTTGGGGAGATTTTTTTTTAAATAGAGGACGTTTCGTTTGTTGCTACTGTACGGCCCTGGTTGAAGAGGGATCCTCGTATGCAAAGCGCGCGTTATTTATTCGTGGAAGGTGGCATTTTTTTGGACACTGACCCACGTGTATATAGTTGTCACGGTACTCCGTATCTTTGCACCGATCTGCCGTAATTGAATATCTCCGCTGCGAAAGAGCTACACGGCCTCCGCCACTTTTCGAGCGAAAGCCTTTCCGCGGCAACGGAAATTCCGTTGGCAAGGATTTCGCCAGGAAGTGCGGGATGTTTACGATATCGGTGGCAAAGTTGACATAAAAATCCTCTTCTGAATGTAACAAAATATTTATCCTAATCTCTCATTATCCTACAAACTATTCTGAGACCGCACAAATTTGTCATTCAGAATTGAATTTCTGAGATTCAAATTGTTCAGTTTTCGGAAAAGTATAAAATTTTGTCACGAAAACCAAACGTCTTTCCAGGAGTAATAAAAATCTCCCAGAAACAATATTAGTTCTTTACAACTTCAGATAGGTCGTACTCAAACTAACAAACATTCTAGCATCTGAAAAATTCAACAGCATCCTCATATCTTACCCCAAATACCCTTTAACCTTTCGAGAATTGCAAACGCACAAGATTAAAGTCAAACGATACAAACGATACATGATTAAAGTCAAAGAATTGAAGTATAATCGTTGAAATATAATTACACAAATGGTCCTTTATAATTTCTATACATTAACACTTTGACTTTCTGCTAAAAAGCTAGTTTTGAATCGCCACGTAAGTAATCATCTCTCAATATTCAAAAATTCCTCCGTCCTCAAAGGGTTAACACTAGCAACCCCTGGTACAATCACATAATAACAAAATGAATGCAATACATTTCCCCAAAACAAATTTCCCTCCCCTAACGACGACCTTAAAATCAATTCCACCCTCGAAACTTCAAAATCAGAAGAATTTCTCTCCAAATCCAGCAGCGTCTGGTGCAAAAGTCAGTAAACGTCGCAAACACGAACAAACGGTTGGAAACTAGCCCGATCGGTAGATCGAAGCGTGCCTCCGGTTTACAGGTAGGTACACAAACAGCGCTCGAGGGCTCTCGAAGGTCGGCATTGAGGATAAAAGTAGGTGCGCGCCCTTATCCCTCATTCAAGGGCCACTGAAAGTCTCGTCAACTTTTGCACGGCAGCCGGAGAAAACAGCAAACAGATCGAGCAGCCGGGGCAAGTCTTCGGGCTTTAAAGAGAAACGAAAGAGGGCTGCTGTTGTGCGCCGGTGCCGGCGTTCTCCGCTTTGTTGCATCTTTGTGCATCGGTGCTAAACGGCATCGTGGAGGAAGAATATCTGCGGAGAGAGAGAGAGAGAGGAGAGAGAAACCGCTTGTTAGAGACCCCATTGTCCGACTGGAAGATTTTTCCGAAAGGAACTCCTCGTCCTCGATTCGAGTCGCCGAAAGGTTGCACGCCGATCGAAAAGTTTTCACGGGAAGGCGGGATGGCGGAGAGAGAAAAGGGAAGAGGAAGAGAGAGGAGAGAGTGAGAGGGAGTAATCGGTCAAAAGGAAACGTCGGTAGATTAGCATTTCAGGTTTTGAGGACCGGAACGAATTGTGTTTCGAGTTTTGGCGCGTACGCGAATATATACGGCTACTTAGGTTCTTCGTTCTACGTTGAATCCCTTCTTCTTCTGTCGACGCTCTTACCTTTGGGGCTACGTTCATTTAACTGGGTTTACGGGTCGTTTTGAGGGCACATCTGGTTTTGAATTCAAGTACTCTGAATTTAAATCCTTTATAGAATCAATCTGTGCAAGAATTGCGCCAAAATTTCAGTTCACTCTTGTTAATTTTATAATAGTAACCGAACTTGTTATTTAACCTCTGGCCGTTCTAGGTGTTACACCCTTGACTGGGTAAATCAAATTGGAAATCTTTAAAATTTTGACAAATTATTGAATTGAAAAAATCAATGGGACAGCAGAAGTTCAAACTAGTACTATACTATTAATGTTATGACTTTTTATTTCAGCAACTAATTCTAAGTTAATATAAATTCGGTTACATAATAAATCGTAGGGCAAGGGGTTAATTCGATAGAATTTCGAATTACTAAAATTCATTGAGCGCTGCATTTTTATTAGATAACCTAACATTCAACCACGATTATCAAGAGTCAAATGAAATCCTAGGGCAAACTTTTCAACCAAAAAGTAAGATTTAAAAAATCACTTTCCTAAGTCCCAGCATCCCTCTCTCCTCAACTACCCAATACGTATGAAAAAAGTACGGCGTCCATCGTCGAAGAACTTCGAGGAAAACTTTCAATTCTCCCCTCTTCTTTCTCCTCGGAAAAGCCAGAGAGAAGTACACTCTCCTAAAGCGTCAAGAAGGAAGTCGATGATTTACACCCAGGCAGGATTAAGCGAGGAAACCTTCAGGATACTCCGTGAAAAAAGAGAAGATCCCGAGACGAAGGACGAACGAGAAGGGACTGACGAGAAGGACGAGGAAACAAGACGACACGTTGAGATCTTGCGAGGGAGAATTCGCACGGTTTGCCATGGTGTTTTGTCGAATATCGAAATTAAGAGTCATCCGAGGGATGTAAATGAACGTTTTTTATCGCCTGGCCGATGTCGAGTTCGATTAGAGCCACCCCTGGATGGATTATACGTGCGAAACGAGAAAGAAAAGTCGCGTGGGAATGGAGATGCTTGGTTGTGATATAAATTAACGAGATTAATGCCCACCGAGTAAGGCAATAATTCAGAATCATGGCAATGATGCGGGAATATGCTCAGCGACGAGAATTTATGGGGTGGAGGAAGGGTTAGAATCGAAGTACTTGCAAATACCTGCAGCGACTCTTTGAGGGTGGAATTAAGTTTCTAATTTGTTGGCGGGAAGCTTGAAATTAATTGATCGGTATTTCTTACTGATACTTGTTACTTTCCTATAAGAATAGAGGAGCTTGGAATATATTGCAGATGAGTATAAGTTATTATAAAATAAAAAATAAAAATTAATTGGATAAAAGGTCGATAATCTTTATTTATATCAGATATGAAGAAGTGCAGTAAATAGGGAGAAAAGGTACAATGTGAAATAAATTACATTGAAAATAGGGGTTGGAGCTTCTCAACGAGGGTGAATTCGAGTAATTTGATAGGTTTAACTCCGGCCAGTCTTCGAATCACGAAACCAGAACAATATTGACCGCAATCGAGGAACGCCGAATTAAACGCATTTTAGTCACGGTTAATTTGGTTAGCCGACGTTTAGTCATTAATAGATGCTGGCGCAAGATCGATCGGTATTTATTGACTGTCGATGATTCGACGTTTTCTTCCACCAGCCGAGTGTATATCATCGATGAAACTTTCGTCTCCACCTCCATCATCCCCCTTTCTCTTTCTCTCTTCAGCCCTTCTCATTTCTTTCTTTCATCCTCTCTCTCTTCCTGCGCGACTCTGAAGAGCTTTTCGAAGTTGACGTGGCACTCTGCCGCGTCTTTCGTGTGTGGGCCAGTTTTGGGCTTATTAATGAACAGGCCCAAACTCCTCTAACGATTAGACACAGGGCGTGGCGAAAAGATTGCTAAATCAGATCGCTCGTTCGGAGCTGCGCCGAGTTGCAGCCTGCAGGCATATTATCGTCAGAACTATTAATGGATATCGTTCGATACTATAACATATCCGATCGATTGTTTCGATTCATTCCAATCGGTTTGTTCGGTCTATGACTCGTGCAGTTGTTGGCCATATGGAGTTCCAGTTTGTTACAAAGTTGTAACGTTCGGTATGATTTGTATTATGTCGAGTTGATTGCGTTGTTGATAGAAAGTGCAAGTATTCGAGCTTGCAATTTTTCAGTTTAACTTATGTAATTAAATAGAAACACTTGCAAAGTGGAAAACGAGAAAAATAGAATTCGAGGGACCTGCCTCCTGCTATTGCAACCGACTTTCTCTAATCGCAGGTCTTCCTGGTCCAGGAGGATATCAAGGTTACTGCTGTGCCATAGAAATATATAGAATTTTTTAAATGTACCCCAAAAAATAATTTCATGACGTTCAATTTCTCTCGAAAAAACAATCCAAAAACACAAGTACTTCTGAATTACAAAAAGTCCCCTTCCAGGAGCAATTTCAGACTATTCTAAACCCCCGCCCAGGCTGCTCTATTTACACCTTTCAGCAGTAAGCACAAGAATTATTCTCATTTCTCACGTCAAACGAGAAGAGCATATTTAGAGAAAGAAACTCGAGCTCCACGAGGGGCAACAGGGCCAATACTCCGTCCCGGGTAAGGCCCCGGTCCGTGCATCGGGGGTGAGCGGAGGATCGGCGGAGAGAACATAATGTTTCCCACAGCGCGCGGAGTTGTATATTTTACGATATGGCGAGCAATTTGACATCTCGCGCGAGGCATAATTCACGCCCGTGTGCAGGCCGTGCGTGGCCTGGGCCTCGCCACCCTCCTACGTTCACCGCGATAGGGCCTCCCTCTTTCGTCCGTGTCCTCTCTTCTACAGGCCCGTTCAGCGCGCACACTCGTATGTATATGGGGCCCGTTCGTGGACGAGCGCGCACGCGCACAAGACGATCCGATGCGATGCGTGCATCGACGCGAGGAACACGCGAGGAGTCCATGAAGGATAGCACGGCGCGCGTGCACACGCACTATCCTCCTCGGCAGGTACGCGCGCGTTCGAGCGCATCGAAACCATTAGAGGCAGAGAATCTTCGTAAATATAACGCGGATGGTCACGATACTCTCTCTGTCCTTCGTGTGGAATCTTGAGTGGGTTTTGGGGCATTACTTTGTTTTTTGTTTTTTTTGTATGTTTGGGTCTCAATTGCTATGACCGTTTGAACTAGGACTTGGAATTTTGTGAGCTTTAAACTCACTGAGGCTGTGATATGTGTATCGGTACATTGTGTAGTCAGGGCCCACTGATTGTGGGTCCTACATCTCAACTGGGACCTACAGATTTGGGTGAATTCTCGAATACTGAAGCTATGGATATGCAGCACATAAGAAAAATTTTTAAGTTTTCAAAAGCAACGGGAATTTGAACTTGGGCCCAGCAATTGGGTCTGAGAACATCTTCTTAACCAATCACAGTCTTTCTGGGGGTCGACGTTCTTCTTGCCAACCACGTTTATTGGGTCAAGGGGGTGACTCTTTGGTATGGAAGGAAGACGTTGATATTGGGGCGGAGAATCTTTGGATGTTTTGGGACCGCTTGGGTAGTTTGTTATAAATATTAAATTAGGAGATATTAGTAACTTTTTAATAGTAAACATATAATTACCCTTAGGAGTGTTTACAAAACAAGATGTAAATCTTTGAAAAGTGTAAGTCACTCAATGTCGTTTTACTGTCAATTGGTAACTAATAGTAACTTGTTAATTTAAATTTTCCCTTTTATTGTTCTCTGTCCTCGACGATAAAGGAGTGTCCTTAACAGAAACGAATTCCAACGCGGTCATTGACACCCAAAATTACTAATTGCTAATTCGACCAACCTTCCCTCTCCATCGCAGAGAGAAGGTTAGGTTTTATTCCTTCGGACGCATCCATCATGCAATTCACTTATGCATTTCAAGCGAGTCCTTTTTTGCCGCTGATACACCGTTGGCGTGCGCTCGCGCCGTTTCACGCTGAAATTTTATTTATCGAGACTTTTCGCACCCTTCGGCCGACGCTCGATATTTTTCACGAGACTTCGGCGAAGCTATTTTTCCATGCTAACGTCCCTGCCATTAATCACCGCCGATGTTTTTCGACATTAAATTATATTTAAGATAATTCGAACCTTCTGCGTTAAAGCGTGACGAAACCTTCGTATCAATCTTACGCATTTTTTCATATTTTTCCCATCACAATTTCAAATTAAATTTCAAATCAAATTCGCCAAAAATTCACGCTCACATATTTCATATTAACAGATGAGAAATTAATTTAATCAATTAATCCAATCATTTGTACATTTAACATATTCCATTTGAGAATCGTGTAAATTTCACACGAAAGATCCCGTTGACAGTTTAATTACTCGGCGATTAATGCAACTGCACACGAACGATCATTAACGTGCGTGTCTATCGTTAATGTACACACGAGTACCATAAAAGTTATTAACATTACAAACATCTCGGGTGGTTTTACGAGCAGCCGTTAAATTTATGCGAATTATTCCGCGTTGGCAATTATTGTTTAAACAGAGACCCCGGCTAACGATGCACCGACGTCCAACGTATAATGCATTCTAATTACGCGCACGAACAATACGCAATCTCTCGTATCTAATACGTAACAACGACTAATTCTTGCACTTTGCCTGCAACCCATTATGCGTATTCATTCTACGCGAACCGGCCATAAATTCGCGCAAACGTGCAACCGCTAACGCGCGCAAGCCCTTTAAACGTGTGTAAGTACAAAATAGATTCGGATCTCTCGTGATTCTTGCTACGATTTTCAGATGGTGCGAAATTTGGCGAAAAAACGACGATTATCGCTAGAATTTACGGATTTCTCGGAGCTGCTCGCTGATTGCTCTATTCATTTGCTTTTTCGCAGTGGAAGGATTTTTCTCTCTCTGTTCTTCTTCCAATTTTTTACAATTTTTCTAATTTTTAACTGCTTCTGACCGTTCCTCTTTCAATACTTGAAACTTCCTTTCCTACTTTCTCTTCAAATTTTCTATCTGCCAATTTTCTTTTGCTCTCTTCTCACACTCCTTTTTTAAATATTATCTTAGGTCTTAATTTATTCTCTCTCGCCCACACTCTTTCAGCGACTTAAATTACAATCCTTTTTCTTCTCGCGAAGATTTATTTTTCAATTTTCTCCTTGTCTTATTCCATCGTTCTACCCCTTTGTCTATAGTTTCCTAGTTCTAAGTTCTTTCTCTCTTTCTTCTTTCACTTAATTTCCTCCATTTTTCCTCCTCGTACATTCTATCTTGATTTTATATTCCTCTCTCTGGCTCTCAATTCTCTTACAATTCTCGCTACCTGACTCGTACTCTCTTTTCATTCTCCTGCTGCAGTAGAAAATTATAATATGTTACATGGCACCCTGATAATTTCTACGTTCAAGGGCACACGGCATCGGGTTACGAAATTAAATTATAATACCGCTCTGCCCGGAGTAAGCCGAGTTCGAAAAGGTCCGAGAAACGTATCCCTGTGATTTTTGACGTGGCCTTTCAGGTCAGTCCCCCACGATCCCGTGGGACACCATGGCTCGCCATGACCTCTCCGATTAAAACACCAACGGGCTGTAATTTATTTTGGGCCTATCAGAAAACTTTGAAGCCATGGTCGCTTTTGGCTATGACAAATTTATTTTTTTAAATTCCATAGTAATATTAACAATCTTGGGAGGATTTTAATAGATATTGAATGAAATATTTAACAGTTAAAATTTGAATGCTTCGACTTTGAATACTTCGAATTTGGATACATAGAATTTCGATACATAGAACTTGGATGCATAGAATTTGGATATTTCCAATTTGGATACCTCGCATTTGAATATTTCCAATTTGGATACTTCGACGTTAGATATTTCGAATTTGGATACCTCGCATTTGAATATTTCCAATTTGGATACTTCGACGTTAGATATTTCGAATTTGGATACCTCGAATTTGGATACCTCGAATTTGGATACTTCGAATTTGGATACCTCGAATTTGGATACCTCGAATTTGGATACCTCGAATTTGGATACCTCGAATTTGGATACCTCGAATTTGGATACCTCGAATTTGGATACCTCAAATTTGGATACCTCGAATTTGGATACCTCGAATTTGGATACCTCGAATTTGAATACCTCGAATTTGGATACCTCGAATTTGGATATTTCGAGTTTGGATACCTCGAATTTGGATACTTCGAATTTAAATACTTCTAATTCTAATACTTCAAATGTGAATACTTTGAAGTTTTAATTTGAATCTGGAGTTTTAATTTACAGGTAAATACGTTAGATAAATAATTAAGGATGTCCAATTTCAAAGAAAACTTGTTAACCTGTATTAAAAAATTCCCATTATTAGGGGGCACTCAATTAAACATTATCATACCGTGTCATTAACTCTTGAAAATCAAAAAGTCGCCTTCACCTGCCGCGGAAGTGTTAATTAGCCTAGAACTTCGTATATTTCAATGCGAACGACAAATTATGCCCCACGTTCGTTTGTTACATAATCGACCTCGAATAATAAATTCACTCCTGACCCAATCTAGACGAGTTCTCTCTCTCTCCCCCCTTTCTATCCCCCTGGGAACTAGATTCATGGCATTCCTCGGATGCCCATTCAAGGAGTTCATCATATTCCCTCCAAATTGGAATCTCCATGAGATTAATCGTTCCAAACGATTATATCGCTCTCTGGACAAGATGTATACTTTGTAACGAGAAAAATATTGTCTCAGCATTGAATCAATCGCATTCTTCCGACATTTTTAAAAATTAAAACTACTTCTAACTTATAATAAACACTAAAGAAACTGCCAATTCAGAAATAGTTTTAAAATTCCAAGAGAAAGTTCATAAATGTACTCCATCTGAAATGACCTTACAACCCCAATCGTCAATTTCCACAAACTTTACCCTCCCAAATAAGTAATACCTGCTACAAATATCAAAGTACATTCAAATACAAATCTCAATCAAATTCCAATGTCAAAAATAAATCCACCAAAAATTAATCAAAACGGAAAGCTATGTCAAATGTAGCACAACATAGGCCACTGAATATTGTGCTCTACCCAATTCTAAAGAAGGATAAAAATTGGGCAAAAATATATAAGAAAGAAGAAGAAATCGGACAGATCGAGAAAGAGTCGGGGGTCCTGCAAAGCCATTGGTATACGCGAGACCGTCCCCCGACATATGCCGCACTAACGACCTATGTAAATGTTCTATCTGTTATCCTTGTCCCTTATCATTTTATCCTCCTCCGCCAGCGGCACGATTCCAGCGCGGAGGAAAAGAGGGAAAGAGCCAGTGAGAGAGGATCGGAGAGGATGGAAAAGGAGAGGCTGGAATAAGAGAGAGGAGAGGGCTCCAGCATTCCAGAGCCCGGTCTCGACCCGCGACCCTCGCCCCCTAAATCATCCACCGCAGCTAGGCCGCAATTCCGTTTTGTTTTCTCCGCTCTTCTCCTCCTTCCTTCTTTTTTTCCCTCCATATCTCCGTCTTTTTTTTATATTCATTTCTCCCCCTTTTTCGACCTTTCCTACCAGACCACGGAGACAACCGCTCGACCCTTCTTCTTTCTCTTCTTCTTTGCCTTCTTCTTCGTCGTCGTCGTCGTCGTCGTCGTTGTGGTCCTCTTCTTCTTCTTCTTCATTCTCCGAGTCTCTGTTGTACTTTGACGGAGAGAACTGTGGGAAAAACGACTCACGGAACGTCCCTCCGTGAATGACGAACTCTATGGTAACGAGCCACCTTACGGTGGATCTGATTTCATGGATTCCCTCGAGCAACGGAGTTTCGAGGCGATTGCAGGGGGTTCGATCTTCTGGGATTTGTGGCGCGTGGCGGCTCTCTAGATTGTGTTGGGATTTCATGGTGTTATTGCGAAGAATTGGGTTGTAGATTGAGATTCTCGTTTTCAAGGGGTTGAGATGGGTTAAAGTGTCGGTTGAGTTTAGCGGATTTTGACTTGATTAAGGGTAGTAATATACTTGAGAAAAAGTCTTAGGTTTCTAGGTTTCTAAGATCTGGGAATGTTAATTTGGATATTTTATGTGATGTGTATTTTAGAGTGTATATTAAATATTATCGTAGGTGCAGAAGTTATTGTTAACCGTAACGAATTATAATATGATCACGGATCGTTGACAGGAAAAGAACTCCACAAGCACCTCTACGTTCTCAGCATTGCCCTTGCCCCCACAAGAACCTCGAATTTCATCCTTCAGTGTGAAAACCCCCAAAAAAACGAACCGTGGCAAACCACGGAAGCTTCATCCTTAAGGGTTTCCGGTATCGTAAGCGATATGTCTAGTCCCTGCATATTGGTAGCAGTGGAAAGAACTCTGCAAACCTGAACAGTGATCCTGATACCTTGAGTGCCCCAGGACATGGAGGACGCGCGAAAGAAGCGCGTGCACGTTTTACCAGGACCCTCTGCCCTTTTCTCACTTTTTCTCCCTTTAGCTCTCATACCCACTCACGCTCTCTTCCTCTGTGTCAACCTTTTTTCTACCTTTTTCTCTATCAAACATTTTCTATGTCTATTCTGTCTCTGTCAATCTTTTTATCTGTCCCCCTGTCAATCTTTTTCTATATTTATCTGCTTCTCACTCCCTCCCCCTTCGATTCTCTGATTAACTCACCTTCTCTTTTTCTCTGTCACTCCTTTTTTCATTTCTCTCTCTGTCTGATTTCTTTATTTTTTTATCTGTCCCTCTGTCAATATTTCTTCTATAATTTTCTGTCACTCTTTTTTCTCTTCTTCTCTCAACCACACTTTTTCCACCTTATTCTTTATCACTCTTGTCCTGCCTCTCTGTGCCACTCATTTTCCACTTTCTTGTCATTCAACTTCTACTTTTCTTTTCTATCAACACTTCTTGTTCCATCGACAAAACTCGCAGCGCGCGTTTCCATCGAGGCAAGTGGAATCGCATGGTGTGTGACGAAGACTCGCACACCGGCCGAGTCGGTGTCCTCCGTCAATGGTGCTGGCATTTAAACGGCACAAAAGTATAATGTTACGGACACTCGATATTTTCTCGATGATCGTCATTGTGCCGCGCCGTCTTTAGCGCGCGGCAAAACGCATTATTCGACGGGGCTACCGTAGCCGCGGTGGCAACCACCGATGAAACTCCCAGTGATTTACCCCGTCTTCGGTTACCTGGTTCCTCTTATTGTTGCCCAACTGCACCAGGAGGAAGAGGGGAAAGTGTGCTTCTCGTAAGGGAGCCAATTCCTCCGGAAAAACATTTTTACGATTTTAATTCCGAGCTGTCCAAGTTCTTTTTTCATAGAGTTCTTTTTAAGTTGAAAGGGGGGCGAGATGTTTGGGGTAGTTCTTAGCTGTGGGGTATTTTGTATGATGCTGGTCGAATTGGATGGATCGGGGGTGGATTTAATTATCTTTAGGATCGTATCTACGATAGGGATGGTTTTAGAAAGTATAATTAAAATTTAAATTTTAGTTCTTGTCACTGATAATTAATTCGTTTTTTAATTTTCGAACTTCGCAGAATTCTTAATTAGGTTACTTGCAATGTTTGTCAGTAAATGTGTCAAATCTTTTGTAAAATAGATTATTATAAAATTTTGCCGTGAATTAAAGACAAAATGGGTTTAACATGAAAAGGTGTGGAATTCCATGAAGAAAAATTCTGCATCCAATCGAACAACGCTGCTCCACGTGATTCTCTTCTTCAATAACAAGCAAAAATACCAAGGAACGATGCCCGTTGAAATCCAGAACTTAATAAATTCCCTCGACGAAAACCTGACGCTAAATCCATTACATTCCTATCCCCCAACATCAACCCCTTGCGTCAAGAACCTCAAGAATCTCCCATCTCACTTTGAAATTCCAAGTAAAATGGAAAAAAAAAGAAGCAGAAACCACCTCTCCACAGTTTCGATCGGTCAATAAATTTCCCGATGGCTAAATATCCGTCGAAAAAATATCGCGCGTTAACGGAAAGCACGCGGCCGATTTACTCGTAAACCTTGGCAGACTTTATCGAGAATGGCACCTCGAGTGAGAACGTCCCTCTGCAAACAGAATAATATACAGTCGCTTAGGAAGTCTCAGTGTCTCGGTACAATTTCCCAACAGTGCGAGAAGTCTTTCGAACTGCCTACGATTCCACCTTCTTTTCATGGTCTCCAAGAACGAAATTCGTGGCGAAGAGGGAAAGGAGAAAAGTTCATTTCGACGCGGCAGGAAGACACGAGTTATTTTCTTGTCGAACGGCCCCATCGCGAGGAAGATAACCAGAGATGTTTGATTTCTTTTTCCCCCGCTAATACCAGCGGCCTCGTTCCTTCTTCTCCTTCTATTCGTTGCACCTACGCATTTGCGTCACTACGTGAACATTTCTCGTTATTCGGGTTAAATTGCGTATGGAAACTCGGCTAATTTCGGGCTATCGAGAGAATTCTTTGGTATTTTATTATGGGAGGGGATAATTTTATAAGAGGGAGGGGATTTTTGGGGTGTAGAATGCTGGATTTTATTCAGGAAGCTGTTTAGAAGCTGTTGGTGGTTTTCAGAGGGTGGTCATTGGACGATCTTATTTGACAAATGTTTTCTTTTATTTTGGAAATTTGTTGAATTGTTATTGTGTGGTGTTTAAAGGGATTTTAAGGGATTCAGTTACGTCATGGTATTTTACTTAGACTTTTTATAAAGTTCTATCAAGTTATTAGGAAACTCAGTCAATTGAAGTATCAATTTATTGTCACTTTAGGCAACTTTTTCAAGTAAGGCGAAGATAGTATTATATAAAGTTCAGAAGTAGTTAATTCTTGAAAGAATTGTCTGAAGATAATCCGATTTTATCGATATTAACCCCTTCCCGTGCCATTTCTTTTATGACTGAATGTGCAATGACTTTGAATTAATTATCGAAATAACAATCTAATCCCTAATTTCGGATATAGTATTTGACTTAATGTAATATTGAATAGCATAGAATTAATTTTATTTTACCAGGACCCACTGATATTTTTAATTTAATAATTTTTGGAGCATTACAAAATTCACTATTCCATTTATCGCGTCACGAGCAACACTCGTTATTGTACGGCAAGGGGTTAAAGGTCTACAAAGATTTGTACCTTCCACCATCTAAACAAAGCCACTACATCGCGCAAATTTAGAACGTTCAAATTCTTCCTACTTGTACACCAAACACGCAGATTCCAACGGTTAAGATACACATACTTGTATATATAAATATGACAACTATCCCAAGCAATCATTTCAATAACAGTAACGCGGGGAACACTGTTATGACTAAGAGGCCCAAAGGTGAGATCAACATCATCGAACGATCCTCCGATCATCATTCAAATCGTCCAAATCCAAATCAAATCAACCAAAATAAAATCTCCTCTTCCTCTACATCACAGCTTCCTTTCAAATCGAACCACCGCAACAAATAATTTCCCATCACCCTTAACATTTCATCCTTCCCCCCATTTTTACCCCTTTAACTATTTAAAATTTTATTTAACCAGTTCATGATAAATCGAATAAAAATTCCTAATTACAATAATATTACATATCTAGCATATTAATAACAAATTAATAAACCACCCCTACGAGGTCTAAGACAAACTTCAACCACCCCTAGCATCAAAGAGACTCTCCAGTTAACGCGTGCACTTCTCTACTTGTTATATCGATTAGGAAGATTTATGAGAGAATAATCGATGTATTGTCGATAAAAGGAGGAAGAAAATCGGCTTCCTTCCTCTTTTCAATGAACCTCGCAGCGAGTGCAGCGCATTCATTCGGGGATTCCCCGTCGCTGGTAGCCGCGTGTCGCGTTGGTTTACAATTAGCGTCGTAACGCTTCGAGGGCTTCTCTCTCTCCCTCTCTCTCTTTCATTGGCTCGTCAAACTGCAACGTTAATGAGAAACCTGTTTGTCACGTTCGCTCCTCAGGGAGAGTTTCATTGAGCCGCGTTGGAAACTGCAACGCTCGCTCGTTTTCTTTTCGCCCCTTTGCCTCGCGCACGAACGGTCAAACGAATCCCGCGGCTGGAAACGTTAAGAATCACCATGGTCGAAGCGAGGAAAGAGGAAATCACTTTGTACGAGGCATCGATTTATCGCTGCGCGAATTCAATTTACTTCCTCGCGATATTAACTAGCGGCATGTTAAACCGGTTGATTTATTCAATGATTTTGCAAAGATAGCAAGGTGATTTTCTTAAGCGATGGAAAAACGATCGCGTTTCATGTCACGATACGTGTTTTCCTTTATTGCGATGGGGTATCGATATCTTATGAGGGAGTTTCTGCGATTTCTTATTTATAGATTGACGATGGAGATTTAATTTCTGGATTTCATTTGCGGGAAATTAGATGTAGTTGATTTTGATTCTTTGTTTAATAGTAGATCTACCGAATAAGTGAAAATGACCGGTTTAAAATTTTTTCCACAAATTCACAAAGTTTATAGGGGCTGGCATAGAGCAGATATTCTTCGTTGATATTCTGAAACATGAATTATCGAATCGATCGTCTTTTCTACTTCTTGATTTCCCTTTTTTCAAAGTACTTATTTAATATATTGAAATATAATAGATTTAACTCCTTGCCCCAAAAATGTATTTTGCGACTGCCTCCGCTATAGCTGAGAATTTAATTGCAAAAATGAAAATTGATCAGTGATTTCTAATATTTCGTGTAATTTAGCGCAATATTAATTTTGTAGAAATAAAATTATCGCGTTGCGTTTCATTAATATTTTCAATTTGCCAAATTTGCAACATTTGAAAATTTCCAAATTATTTTTCTCATTACGAGTGCCACTCATTTTAGGGCAAAGGGTTAACAATGGTAGTTTCTAGTGTTGTAGACTTGTCTATCAAACTTGTAGAGTTAAACAATTTTCTAGCTGTTATTTAACCATAATCTATAATTTCAATGGTTCATTAATCCATTCTACTATGTATTATATACGGAGGGTCGTAGAAGAAAAATGTTTCAATTGTGAAGGTTACTATGGGGATCCTGTAAGACAACTAAATACATGTCGTCACCCTATCGCTCGCTTCTCAGGTTCGGACTCCACCTTCAGGGTCCAAGTTAGGGTCAAACTATGCACGAATACGATCCCAACTCTACCAGCCTTTACCGTCTGCATGGGACATTTAACGCGCCATAAATTCCTAACGAAACAAGAATTCCAATGGGAAATAGTTTTGACGAAATGGATATTCATTCTACCCGAATCTAAGTTGTTAAACGAGACACGAATCGGAGAACGACACCGTTTACTACCGATATAGAAAAATTACGCGCTATAAATTCGTAGTAAACAAAAATTACAATGAAAAAAATAAATCGACAGGGTAATTAAGACACCATCTTTTTTTAATTAGACAAAAATTCTAACAATATAATAATCCACTCACCTATAATCAAGGAAGTTATAATTATCAATCCGTACATAATTAAAGGGTTAATTCTAACACCTCTCTCTCCTTCAACGCTAGAAAAATAACCCTTTAGCGTAAGATTCTTTTTCTCTCTGAGTATCTAGTAATTAGAATTAATTGCTCAAATAAAAAATATCTATAAAGCAATATTAATAAGAAAAAATAATTTTATCGTGTCGCGCCTCACTAAAATTTTCAAATTAATAAGTTTTGCAACACTTAAAAATTTCCTATCCAATTTACCGAACCACAAGTGTCGCACGTTATTGTACGACAAGGGATTGAATCGTTTCAAAATTTAAACAAAACAAATATTCATTAATCTCAAACAATTAAAATTTACCAGAGTCCACCACAAAACTCCTGCCACCAGCACAGAATAATTAACCCGTCCTGTAATTCCACCAAAAAGAGTTCAGTAGATTCGTCCAACCTTTACCACCAGGACATTTAACGCGCCGTAAAATTCTAATAGAAAAAAGTGCCGCTCACTAATCAGCGAGAATTTAGGGAGAGAAAGGAAGAAACGCGTGTCCTCGTTATTTTTTCAGCTGACCGAGCGGCAATCGTCGCCGACGACTACGAAGACAGGGGAAGAAGGGATTCTCGTCGGGGAGACGTTGCGGAATAATTAACCGGTTCTGTTTTTGTAGAAGCCAATCAAGACGCGACTCGACGTCTATTATCGTGCTGCATCTCGTGTCTTTTGCGTTTAAACGGTGTCGTTTCGATCGCCATTGCTTGTCCGTCAGCCTCAACGAGCGTGCCATTAACTGTATCAACACCCCGTTTCCGGTCCCGAGATGAGCTCCTGCAAACGTGGTCTTCCGATCTGCCCTTTTATTTGCACAAATGAAATTGTTTTCTTTTATCGTTCCTCTTGTTTTTTTCCCGTTTGTATAAACTGTTTCAGGAAGGTTTCGTCTCTCATTGTATCGTCATTGGCATTTGCACAATTTTGATAGCTTTGTGGAGAAATTTAAAATTTTGTGGCGAAGTGAAATGGATTTCGACGGTGGTGATTTTAGCTCAAATTTATTTTAGTTTAATTGATTCAACACTAAACTTACGAAGGTAAATAACTGAGGTAGGTACAAGGATAACTAGGTATTCAAATTTATTTCTAGCTAATTGTATTTCTCAAAATTAGAATCAACTTTAAAGTAGTCTCATTTGCAATACTATTCTCCAAATTTTCAGACACTCAGGTACTTTAACACTAGAACTACCGGCGTAAAATCGATCATGTTTCAATACATTAAATAAGAACTTTGAAAAAAGAGGAATCGAGTAGCAGAGAGGATAGTCAATTCGATGAGTTATGTATTTTGTGATGGACGCAGAATTTTTGTTCTATGGATCTTCTATCATCTTGGACAATTTTTTGGAAAAAATTGTGTACCAGTCATTTTGACTGGTCCGGTAGTTCTAGTGTTAAACAATCCAATCCTCCTAATAATTAAATTCACAGAGACAACAATTCGTTGTCATCTCGACTGCACAATCATCCAATTAATATTCTTGATTACAATTCCAAACTCATTAATGACAAACGGTCCAACCTGAAACAGTCCCTTTACTCTATTTTGATCACCATTGCGTAACACTTTGCGTTCTCAACTTCCATACAATCTCATAAGTTACTATCCTCAGCCGTACCTCGAAATTGAGTTATTCGAGTTTAATTGATGACCATGGAGCCATCGACAGGTCGAAGGTGTAACTCGCAACCAATCCCCATGAGAGCATACGGTCGAAACGTCGAAGAGACCACGAACGGTTAGAGGATGGTCGAGAGAACGCCAGCGGCTATGGGAAAGGCTATGGTTCTCCCTAAGCTGCGGCAGCTTGCGTTTGCAGTCGAGTCTTTCGTTCTAAATCAGTTTCAAATAATATACGCTCTTCGGCCTCGGGGCTGCGCGAATCACCGACAACTCAGTCGCAAATACGAAGCAGGAAATTCTCTTAACTGCCTACTTCCAACTACTAACCGCAGCTACCGAATAATTAGATGCACGAAGCTTCCATCGTGGGGAGGAAATTTTAGACGTATTGTTGTTCCATTGATGGCAGTAAGTTTCGTTTGAATTATTACAGTCTGTCAAATTAAATTTAAGAAGGTAATTTGTTGAAGTCGGAAGACAGAATTTTGTGGTGTTTTATTCATTTTAATTAGCCGGAGTTGAAATTTTTCTGATTTAGTTTAATAGTGTTTATATGTTAGCTGAAGTGAAATGGTTTTATTTTAGATTGAAGATTGGAACAGGTAATTTGCGAACCACGAAAAGTTGAATTTTCTGAGGTGCTTTATAAATAGTGTGTTCCTCCATTTCAAATATGATTGATTTGATCAAACAATAGGTGTCTTTTGAGTACAAAAGAAACGAGAGGAATTGAGATGCAAATTTTTTTAATATTATTAATATAGAGGAATTTAATTCATTAATTTTGAATCATTGGATTCTCTATAAATTATATATTTTCGCCACTCAAATTTTATCAATTTGTCGTAAAATTATCTATCTGTTAGACCTTCGACTCGAATTTCTTGATATGTCAAAACTAGATTAGTAGATAGAGATTACATACATTGTAGCAAAAGTAGATCTAAGAAGTGGAAAGCAAATTGATTGTCTCCTGTCGATTAGTTTAAAAAAAAAATATGAAAAAATTTGAGCAGCTCTCGTTTCATCGAGGTCAATCTCGATGATCGTTTGAAATTTCAATGATCACCCTTGCACCGTGTCGACGTCTCGATGGAAGCATTACTCGACGTTCGTGCGTCGTCGAAGTGAACTTTCTTCGGTGCATTATCTTCTCGATAGAACGCATTTCCGGCAGGATACTCTTCTCTCCTTCTTTCTTCCTTTCCCCGATCTTCCACGCTGTCAAAGATGAACAAGTACGCCGTGTCGAGCGATCAATGAAGGTGTGGGCGGTCAAACAACAAAGCACCGGTATAAACAGGAACCTGGGGTGGTTTTTTTTTATTGGAGGATGGTTTTCGAGGTGCAGGCGCGAAAGACCTTCTGCCTTTCTTATCGACCCGCGCTATTTCTCGTGGCGTTTTCACCCTTGACAATTTACAAGGGATGTTTTTTTCGATTGACTTCTTCAAATGTTTAGTTTTTTAAGTTCTTGAAATTTGCAACTAATTTCCATGGAAAAGTAGAAAGATATTGAAGTATCAAAGGCATTTCAGTATCAAAATGGTTTAAAGGGATGAGAAATTTCAGACGAGTAACAATTCAAATTAGTAATGGTAATAGTTTGCTGAATTATTTGAGAAAATTTTTTCTTGTGAGTTCCAAAGTAGATGAGACATTGCTACTAACAATTTTCGAAAAATAAGGGTAATTTTCTCAAAATTAGCACATTTCCTGATACCACTTTGTATCACCGTCTGTCACATAATTAAATTAATAATAAGTAGACTGCGGATTTTTATGCATTTATGACAAATTAAATACGGCTAAAATATACAAAAAGAACATAATATATTCAAAATATCCAAAGTATGGTATGTGTTGTAATATTTATTACGTGCAATAAATCCCTAGATATTTTTTCCTGTCTCACCTGCATTTGTGAAACTCGAAATTTGCATAAACATCCGCAGTCTAATAATAAGAGTTCTCCACCATCAACAACGTCACATAATTTTAAAATATGGAGTACTTGCAATTGTTTACATTGAAGAAATTCCCGAGCAAAACTTTCCATCCCCCAAATCTCATACTTTCTTTAGTCTCCTCTCGCAACAAAATTCCAGCCTCGAATCGCAGCACGGCATTTCGAAAACACTACTTAACGCGAGCCGACGTCGAAATACGCGACTATCGATCATCGAAAGTTGAACGTTCACAAACGCGCCGTAGAATCGTATATAAGAGCAGGTATATCCGTCGAGCGCCGTCGCGTCGAGTCGCGTTGCTTCGAGCTGGCTGTTTCCTCGATGAACTTTATCTCCAAATCGGACTTCAAGATCGCATCGACAGAAAAATAAAGAGGCAGAGCGAGAGAGGCGCGGAGATGGAAAGAAAAAGGTTGATGGAATTGTAGAGAGAAAGAGAGAGAATTCGATTCGATCGATCTTCCGAGCAGAAAGATTTCGATAAGTCGTCGGCGCGATAATCTCGCGTCTTGCTACGCTTTTCGCGTCTCGCTTCTTGGAGAACCGTCGACTCTCTGTCATCGTCGTAAATGTTGAGTCTGCGGGGAGTTTCGATTTCTTCTGAGGCCAGTATGCTTTTAGTTTGTTGCCAATAATCGTCAGTTTTCTGCGGATGCCTTGGATTTGCTTTTTTACCTTTGCACTTTGCGGGATTGTTCAACGACGAGTAGGAAGTCCGATGTAGTATTTTTAAATATTTGTTCTAAATTTATAGGTTCAGTAATTAACAAAGGTGAAACACCTGATTTTTCATATCTCTATTACATTTCTTTGCTCAGAATTTAGATTAATCGTAAAAAGTCTTCCAAGGGAACCACCCCCCCTCCCCTATGCAGTAAAATTGTCTCAAACTTAAGTAATCCACCAATAGCTGCACAATTTTGCCCAAATCTCCAAAAATCCCTTAATCCTTTGCAAACGGTGGTATTTTTTAATACTAGAAACATAGTCTTTCATTTAGGAATTGAAAACCACTTTTTTAACAGAAAGTTAGACTGTCAAAGTATACAAATTATAAATTACTACTTGTGTAATCATATTGCAACGGTTGTACATTAATTTTTCAATTCTAACTGTGTAGACATGTGGAGATAAACTATAATTAAATTTCTTCAAGGACCACATACGCGCCCTTAGTCTTCAGAGGGTTCAAATATTGTATTTCTGTAATTTATAAAATTTTATATGTAACATTATATATCAGACACTAAACTACATTCACAAAAAAATGTCTTCAGAGGGTTAAAAACAGTTCTGCACCCCCTCCTCAGATCACTTCTGCCCCTTCAAAGTATCTTTCCTCCAACTTTTCTAATTGTATCACAAACGTAATCTCAAAAACTTCATGCCATTTAATTATAAAAAATCTATTCAATGTAAAGAACCATCACCGAAAAAACTCTTCATTTTAATCCCACCCCTTCGAAACGTAAAATGTACGCCATTTGTACCATACGTTTCCTCCGGAAAGACTCGATTTAGGGTACTTCTATCCACCTCTCGACCCATCGGACTAATACCCCGGGTTTCCATATCGGTGTTGCATAAATCCGCTCGTGCATTTCGATTCCGATCTCACGAACCAGCGCCATTAGTTATCGGAGACTTACACCGTTCTCCGGAACAGCGAGTAAAGGTTTACGGCATTGTCGATCGCCGTCGATTTCCTACCGGTGGCTCTCCGAGCAAATATCGTCTCGCGCTCTCTGGCATTGCTCCGTTATTCTTCCCTATGGCCTCGTACTTCCCGCAATTTCTCTCGATTCCTTCCTCCTTCTTGTTGCTCTTCTTCGTTCTCTTGACGTACGTTTCGTCTTCGTTCCTTTCTGTTACTTCGAGCTGCTTCTTTTAACTTTTCCATCCGGTCGACGTTTTCTTTTGCTGGACTCTACGCTGCTTGCTTTCGAGCTGGTTTTCGATATGGTAATTTTTTTGGAGCTAATTCTAGAACTACTGACGTTAAACTTTCTGATATTGATTTATATTAATATATATAAAATTTTAATAGAAAAAGTGCTGCTCACTAATCAGCTAGAATATAGGGAGAGAAAGGAAGAAACGAGTGTCCTCGTTATATTTTCTGCTCACCGAGCGTCAATCGTCGGTGATGTTAAATTTTTGATATTGATTTATATTAATATATATCAAATTCTAATTTTGCAGCTCACTAATTAGAGAGAATTTGGAGAGAGAAGGGAAGAAACGCGTGTCCTCGTTTTTTTCCAGCAGTCTAAGCGGTAATCGTCGCCAACGTTAAATTTGTGATATTGATTGAATATATTATATAACACATTAAATATTAAAATAACGGCGCTTCATAATTAAATAACTCAGATATTATAAAATAACGTCTCTAATTTAATGAATCCAAACTTCTTGCACAAAGACAACTCTATTCTCAATATTAAATCAATATCTAAACATTTGCAATTCGTTGTTAACATTCTCGTAATCGATATGAAATATAGGGGAGACAATTTCGTTACGATAATTCGTAACATTAATATTATATATTAACACTAGAACTACCAACCAATCAAAATGACTGGTACACAATTTTTCCAAAAAATTCTCCAAGTTTATATAAGAGTCATAGAATAAATATTCTGCGTCTATATCAATAAACATAAATCACCCAATCGATCAAATTTTCCGCCGCTTGATTCCCCTTTTTTCAAAGTACTTATTTAATTTATTAAAATATGATAGATTTGAGGCCGGTAGTTCTAGTGTTAAATAAGTACGCTAGTAAAAGGCCAAGAAGATGATCGGTCAAGTAATTTATTTTTCATAACACTTTTCCACCCTCTGTAAAATTAACCTATTTCGAATCATTTTTCCCTCCACCTTAATTATTTTCATCACAAATTTAATTTTAGAAAACTCTTCTACCATTGCACTTCCCCCGTAAAATTTCCGCGATCATTCATCCCCAAAGATACCAATCGTTTCTGTGAAACCGATCGTCTACTCTCCATTCCTTTGCCTCTTGGCTCTTCTCTGGTTGTTACCACCATAACGCAACCTCTTCGCCATGAGGGATGTATTTTTCGTACTCGATACACGGACACGAGCCGGCAGCTTTAAAGGGTCATGTTCTCCACCGTGGTTTCGCGCTCTCCTTCTCCTTCGAGCTCCCTCTTTGCGCCATGGGGAGGGCAAAAGATATGAAGCGCGGATCGAAAATAATTGCCCATGCCGAGGCGTATACTCATGGTGCAGTATAAACCGGGGACTCCCGATCATTAGGAACGGCAAGATTTTGCGGCTTCCGGCAGTGCTGTAACGATCGCCGACGATCGGACGATGCTACGGCCGTTGCGGTACCGGAAAACGATGTTCTTACTCGGTGAGAGTTCGTAATGAAGAAGGGCTTGTGGATTTTAGGATCACTGAGATTATTTTACGAGCTGAACTCTTGACATTTTGCACAGTACGTGTACTGGGAATTTTTTTACGGATTTTTTTTTTTGTAGGAAACACTCTGTAGTACTCTGCAGAAGGTATACTTTTTCTGAAATTCCATTTTCTATGACTACCGTCGACCTAGGAACATTTATTTTTCCTGTTTATATTAAACTGATAATTTTTCTGAATAATATACTGAATATCTCGAAGGTAGTGCTGAAGTCTGAGAATCAGACGGTAAGTTTGGAGTCAAGAGTTTGCAAAGGGTAGTTCAAGTATGCCAATAAATATTCTAGATTCATAAATTATAATCTTCTCTCTGATTATTGCAAAAGACGAGGTAATTATCTGCAGATATAATAAACCATAGAATCATTTAATTGTAACTACTCTAAACCAAAAGTTGACATTCTGGCTATCTTACTAACAAAGCATATCTTTTTTTCAGACACTTTCTGGAGGAAAGTTGAGAAGAATGTCAGCAATTTTTTGTTTTTACCGCAAAACTCCCTTCTTTTTCTCAACTTGAAGTGCATCTTGGACCTTCACGAGCCTAGGCAACATCGCATTTCTTAATTGTCAGTCCAAAATCAAAGGTATTGCGACATTTTACAAACCTAATTGTACAAAATTTGATGAAATTTATATAGAAAATTCTCAATGAAATTCATCGTTAGAGAAGGAAGCCATTTACTCGCCCGACAACTCGCACGGTCCCCCTTCGTTTTCTTCTCGACACGTTCGCCCCTACTTAACGCTTATTCCACAACAACCCCCGTCGACTCATCCCGTATCATCCCCTTATTCCACGTGTCTAACCCTCCGAAAATTCTGACCAATCGTGAACGAGCCAAGGGGGAAACCATTGTCGATCCAACCAATCGTTGCTTCTCTCAACACGCACACGCAAAATCGACTCAACGTGTTACAACGTCCTATTCTTTTCCCTTTTTTTTCTCAATGTATCATCCCTTTTTATCGGACCGAGAAGAGACACTGATGAAGAGAGAGAGGGAGAGAGAGAGAGAGAAAGTCTCTTTATAATGCATATCAATTTGGCCTAATGGCTAACATCGCTTCACGGGGTAGCATCTGCGGATTAATAGGAACGATTCTCGTCTGTTGTCTTCTAAATTTAGGCTTTGAAAATTCAAGGCTTCTAAAACTATTTCTCCAATATTTTAATAATCTGTCGATTCACTTGTCATTTTCAGTAGAAAGCAATATCTCTGTAATAACTAAAATTTCCAAGTCGTCTAAAATTATTTCCCCAAAATTTGGATAATCTGTTGACTTACTTCTCCTTTTCAGTAGAAAGCAATATCTCTGAAATAGCTAAATTTTCCAAGTCGTTTAAAATTATTTCCCCAAAATTTGGGTAATCTGTTGACTTACTTCTCCTTTTCAGTAGAAAGCAATATCTTTAAAATAACTAAGTTTTCCAAGACTTCTGAAATTATTTTGACAAAATTTGAATGTTCTGCCAATTAAAGGGCGCGCATAGAAAGAAGCTACTTGGTGAGTGGTTTGTTCTGATTCGTTCGACGGATATAGACGTCCTTAGTAAGTAGCTATTTACTCCTCAGTAGAAAATGACAGCACCGGGAAGTCTCATATTTCCAATATTTCCAAGTCCCCACTTTCAGTAGCTACGAAATTCTCCCACAAGTAAAAGTGTTTGAATGTTCCCTATTTCATTGTAACACGTCGACTCGTAAAAGTGCCCAATTACCCCAAGAAATACGTCCTCTCTTTGCGTACGTATTCTTCTTCCCATTTCCCCATCAAATTCTCGATTCACTTGCTCTCTTTAAAACCGAAGAAAAAACAGGGCGACGCCGTAAAGAAGGAGTTTACGACTGCCGAGAATAACCGCATCTTTTGCACGGCGAAAGGATTAATAGAATCTACAATTTCCTTCTACGTACTCGCGAGATTACACGACCGGGACAATTTTACGATCTCACCGGTTTTCTCCCCGGTGCTCGTAAACAATCTCCATCGAACTCCTCTCTCCGACTCTCATAATTGCGTTAAACGTTCCAACGCGAACGGAAATGCAGCGATGCTGCTCTTTTTCCTTCTTTTTTTTTATTCACACCAAGACGCGTGCAGTTTGCATCGGTAGGATTAAAATAATTGAAAACAGATCGCACCGTTTGCGATTTTTTTATCGTCGCGGTTGCTCGGTGAGCTGGAATATCAAGCTGGATTTTTGGTTTTAATGCTTCTGTTGGTTCAATGATCTTGTTTCAAAATTCTGATCGATTATTTCCGGTTTGAAGATTGCGCTGGAATTTTAGAGAGGTTTCTGGTGTAATTGCAGAAGAGAGCTAACAGGATAATTTTTAGAGCGCAATTCCGTGTATCATTTTGCCTAACTCTTTATTTATTGTTCCTTTTTTTCAGTTTTCAAGCGGAAAAATATTTAGAAAGCTCGAATTTTATAAGTGCAATATACTAATTGTGCCGGCTTTAATTTTATAATTGAATTATACTTATTATGAGGGCAGTCATTTTGTAATTACAACATACTTATTATGACGGCACTAATTTTATAATTGAAACATACTGATTATAGCGGCAATAATTCTGCGCGTTGGAATTTAACTTTTTTTCCTCACATAAGCCAATTACAAAGGTTAGCGATTAGCGAAAGTTGATAAACACAAAGGCAATCAATAGGTCTCTTCTTGCTACACTTAAGCTAATTATCCTATCAGCAATTAAAGATCATTTACAGCTATATTGATCACCTCTAACAATAATAAATACCAACGCAACGTAAAGACAAGCGGCAAAAGAGGGATGAAAAGTAATACAGGAATAAAGCTGAGTGCGATCTCTTACGCCAAAGCCTTTCATTCGCGATTTATTTGCACATACGGCATCAACCAAAATATTTGCCTGTCCACTTATGGCAAAACAAAGAAATCCCATGAAATCGGTCTAGCGTGTCGGCGAACGGCGAAAAGGGGAGGAAAGAGAGGCAATAAAGGGGATATCGTGAACGTACGCGCCCGTAAGCATGGAATGCTTGGAAACAAAGCGTCAAGCCGTGCGTGTAGCACACTCTTTTCTTTTTTTTTTCTTTTTTGAAAATGCCAATTTATTCCGGAGAGGGTCCCGTGAGAGCTTTATTCATGGCGACACGTAGCTTAATGAATTTTAATTGATTTCTGTATCGGTGCCACTTCGAAGGATTGGCACCTTTAATTGTGAATAGGAAATTTAGCTGAGACTTTGCATATTTAAGTAATATTTTTAAAATTCTTTTTTTTTTGTAGTATTTGATTTAAAGTAATTATTGCTGTCGAGATGTTATTTAGTGTTTTATGGATGTCTAATTGATTTCTTTGAATAAATTGCTGTATTTTGATTGCAGCAGTTGTTGAAGACTGATTAAATTAAGAAAATTTTAATGAATTATTTGAAACTGAAATGAAGGGCGACTAATTGCAGAGTATGGTTTTGCAAATTAGTTTGAAAAGAGAAGTTAACAGTTTGTAGATCTTTGCCGTTCACTTTGTTGCAGCTTGAAGTGTAAAACTTTCCAGAAAATTTTGAAAATTTCAACAGAGTGTTCTTCAACAACTACTGTAGCTAACGATGTAACAGATAATCCAATTATAAATTAATTTTAATGCAGTATCAAAAACAACCCTAGTCACACCACTTAACAGTAGAGCTACCCAAAATTAATTCTATACATTAAAAAACATTATACAAAGAAATAATATAAAACAGTAATCGATTCAACGCATAAATATTGCAAAATAAACATTCATTTCAATATTTCGCAACATAAAAATTCAAAGAATGATTTATATTCGATAATTCCAATTTCAATTATTCAAATAACTAAAACAAAAATTCCTCTAAACGTTCCACCTCAAAATTCAACACTGCCACCCCAGAATTCCCATTACAGAACTAAACAACCCCTCAAACCCCATTCAACCTATCCTTCCACCCATAAAAATTCAAGCTACACCTCCTAATTAACCCAACATTAACAAACCTCGTGATTATCTTCCAAAACTACAAGAAACCAATGCCCATCTTTCACTCTGTCACCATAAAGAACGAAAAGGGGATTGGTGCGCCGGTCATGGGGTCCCAATCGTCCAACAATGGCGACGGAAAGGTGGCGTTCGGTTATAAATGAAAGCGAAATTTAATCACACGTGATATACTACCCCCTGGCTCGAGGGTGGATAATACGTGTGTTGAATTCATGCGAATGGAAACACGTAGGATCCAAACGTCCTACCAGCCGAAATACTCATGGTGTCCACTATTCGCGACATCGGATAAGTGAATAAAGCGTGAAACATTCTCGTTCTGAGTAGCGTGTAAAAGCGTGAAGTTAAACGTCGAGGATTTTTTTTTAATTTGCACGCTCTTCTGTTACGTCGTACGATAAAATTGGGCATTTAGCTTTGACGAGAGACGCGATAGAAAGGTCGACTTTGCTCAACGGGTTTGAGCATTACGCAATGATCTTTCTTGGGGTGTCATGGTGTAGTCTCCCCTTTGATTGAAGATTTCGAAATGTAAAAGTGGATTGCGATCGATTCTGCAAGGTTTGAACTTGTCGAGGCGGAATTAGAGGAATGTTTTATAGATTGGAAATTAGTTTTGCTTGAGATAAAAGAAGATGACGATTGATCTCTGCTTCAACGAAAATAATACATTCAAAATTAAAACTAAACTGTTTGGAAATAAATATCACTCACTACTTGTGATTTCTATCGCCGAGAAATAAAAAATCATTGCTAGACAGCTCTACGAAATTAATTTTAAGAGGCTATCAAAATAATCGGTTCCCATTATTTTTAAAAATTCTCGAATTGATAAATCATCTATGCAGTAAATATTCCTCTGTCTCACCAAAGTTAAATTACTCAATCTTCTTCTCTTGATTTTCTTTTTCCAAAGTACTCAGTCGATACATTTAAATTTAACAGAAATAAAGTAACTACTTTTACTGTTTCTAATACTATTTCTAAATTCTCAGTCTAATTACTGATAAAACACAAGCCAAATGAATCCAATTGTCCGTACATCGCAAGTACTCTCTTCTTCAGAATCTCAAGCGTTCAAATCATTTCCAACCTTAATTTACTTCCAAATGCTACGGAAATCCGTAGAACGTTAAGATGAAATTCGGTGATCATGGATGGTTGAGAAGGAACGCATTCGAGCATAGAATTAAACTACACGGTGAAATTAGTAGTGACTGTCGAGAAAGGAATCCCGTAACAGCAGCCGGTCCGAGAGCGAGATCTCGTGGGCCGGCTGGACGCCTGGCGTCTATCCGTCGGGGCCCGACCAATGGGGACGTTGGGTCCTCGTATAAGTATGTAAATACAATGTCCAGGGACGCGAGCATAAAACGGCACGATATATGGCCCGGTAATTTCTTAATTGCGCCCCGAAAAATTCTTGTCATCGTAAAGAGCCGCTTGATTATATTGAAACGACTTGAGGCGCCGGGGGCGTCTCGCGGAGGAAACAACGAGACCAACGAGGGAGGAAAGAAGATAGGAGGGATGGGAAGATAAAGAGGGAGAGAGAATGAGGAAAGATACGGTGATTGTAACAGTTTTGACTTCATTTATGCATCCGTAAATGAGTCTGGGCGATTGATGGAAAATGGTGCAGTTATTTTTGGAGTAACATTGAGAGCAACGATGAGATGGAAACTAGAGGTGTTGGAGGACGAAGAGGAGGGAAGACACGGTGATTGTAACAGTTTTGGATTCAGTTATGGATCCGTAATTGTGTCTTTGCGATTGATGGAAAATGGTACAGTTATTTCTGGAGTAACATTGAGAGCAATGGTGACATGGAAACCAGAGGTGTTGGAGAACTAAGAGAAGTGAAGGCGAAAAACACGGTGATAGTAACAGTGTTGGATTCACTTATGGATCGGTAAGTATCTCTAGGCAATAGATGGTACAACAATACAATTATTTGCGGAGCAACAATTGAACTAACGGTGAGTTAGAAGACCAGAGACGTTGAAGGGCGAAGAAGGTGAGAAATAGGAAATACACGGTGATGGAAACTTTATTTATTCATTCTAAACTAACACAGCTTGTGGGATTAGAAGATGCATACGGTGCAATTGCACCGAAGATGAAAAACGTGATGCAATTACTCGCAAAAGTATCAACAAACCCAACAGTGAGAAGGAGAGAGTCAAAGTGTAAGCAGACGAAGCAAATTGAAGATTGAGAAACAGGAAAGACACTTCGATACTAACTGTTTTCGCTTTATTTATGCATCCTTAAGTGAGTCTACACGATTGGTGGAAAGCGAACAAGGTAAATGCAGCGAATACGAGAAAAAGGATTTAATTGCTCGCACTTTATTTGCACGCCTCTGCAACCAACAGTCTCTCTACAATTAATGGAAGGCAGATGATTCGTCGAGGTGTAAGAAGACGGGGAAGAAGAGGATTTGTAATTAGAGGTGTAATTACTCTTAGTTTATTCGACTGTACGCAATGGAGGCTCTCCGATGGGAAACCAGATGAGGAGTATTTGAGGAGGACAGCAGTGACTACTATCTATTTATGTACGTCTAAATCATGAAAATTACTCCCTTTATGATTCATTCCTTCCATCATAACAAAATGTGTAAAAGAATAACGATGTAAGTATTCTTCTTATGTGAAATTGAACAACAAAAAACACCTCGTTTGGAGGAAACCGATAATTTCAAGGAAACGAGGTCCTCTTTGTTCACCCTGGTCCTCAGAGTAGGTGGCCAAGTTGAAATTAATCGACCGTTTCACCGTTTAACGACGAGATTCGGGGGGTGATTCATGGCGCGGGATTCACGCGTTAGTTCGAGTTAGCTTCGTAACAGTCGAGAGATCCATCCGTGGTGGATGGAGAAGGTCTAGGAATGTTTCGACCAGATTTCTGGACATTAAGATCTATACCTTCGTGGAACGCGACCCGGCTGCTGATGCAGATCAGCAAGTAAGAGCAACTTACGACCGCGTTGACGCCAGCGCGATGGAACTCGAGGCATTCTTGAGAACGCTGGTCGAGAATTCCACTCGTGGCTCTCAATCGTCGGGTATATTTTTCAACTCTAACGATATTTTTCCATTTCTGGTAATTCTCCGACAGAATTTATCATTGCAACGAAAAAATTAGCTCACCTACACTTCAATTGCTCTTTTTCCCTCCCTTTGGTTACTTAACCCTTTGCACTCCCGTCTGAAGGGACATCGTAAGCCTACCATATCACTCCGTTACCCTCTCTAAGGGGAGCTTCGAATTTTTTAGTGATTACAGAGGATAAACTTATCGCACTATAACATTTTAAGAATTGTATGTTTTCTATTGAAATGCCACAAGATAGCAAATATTAAAATGTCACTGAGTTGCTCATAGATACATCAGGCATGATTCCGAGTGCAAAAGGTTAACCCTTTGCAGTCGGTGTCCCCGTAGCGAGGACATTCACAAATCGCCGTAAAAACCAGCTTGCTAATTCGCTTGGTAATGAACTTCTAAAACTAAAGCTCCATTTAACTGGTACAGCAATGCCAAATTGATTTTTCGGTATTAATTTTTGATTTTTACGTATTATAATATCAAACGAAAAGGAGACCTCCTGGTTCCGCCAAGAAGTCTACCGACTGCAAAGGGTTAAACCTCTCATTTCCTATTCTCACTCAACGAATTCTCTAACGAAAATCGTGTCATCCAAATCAAACATCCCCCAAATTAAGAAGAAACTTTTACTCACCGGTATGCGTCCTCTTGTGAATCTTGAGATTCTCCGACCTAGCGAAGACTTTGCCGCATCCAGGGAATGGACAAGGGAAGGGTTTCTCGCCGGTGTGCACCCTTATGTGATTGACGAGCTTGTACTTGGCCTTGAAGGCCCTGCCGTTACGCGAACATCCCTGCCAGAAGCACGCGTGCGTCGTGCACTCAGGCCCGCCCACGTGTTCGACCGTAAGGTGCGTCACGATGTCATGGAGGGAGTTGAAAAGTTTGCCACATAACTTCCTTCCTGGTCCTGGAGCATCCTGATCTACCCACATGCAAGACATCTCCTGTCGTTGTCCTCCGGTTACTCCAGGAGTCCCTGCACCAGCGGTACCATTGCTCCTCATGTACCTCAAGAATGCACCATGGGGATGATGACTTGGATGACTGACCGCCGGATGCTGTTGATGATGAATCGACGCTGGTGTCAGGTGAGGTGCTCCCAAGTATTGATGATGGGGTGGTAATCTCGTATCTTGGGGGTAGTGTCCGGGGTAGTGGCTGGCAGCCAGAGGATGTTGACTGGGATGATGAGGGAATTGTTGCATCGTTGCGGCCGTGCCGTCGTGATGCAAGGGGGTGAAAAGACCTAGACCACTCTCGGGGGTTGTTGGATTGGCGGTTGCGTTGAACTCGTGTTCTCGACGAAGAAGGAAATCCCGAGCCGCGTAGCCAGGATGATGGCTCATGTGGTGTCCCATGTGTGGCGCCATGTGTGACGCTGGATGGGGATGATGAGGGGGATAACCTTGAGGGTGAAAGTGGTGATGTTGTTGAGACGGTGCTTCTCCGGGTGCTGGTTGAACTCCTGGACCAGTCTCCGTTGATCCTCCGGTAGCTCCACCGCCGCTAGGTGATAATTTGATCCCTAGGTTCGCCAGGTGGTGAGGGTGCGACGAGACACCGTCGAGAAAGGCGTTCATCATCGTGATCGACTCGACGTGAGAGAAATTATCACCAGGAAAACTCGACACCAAGAACGATCATGTCCAAGGGACGTTTCGTAGATCGACGATCGTCGTTGTTAATGTTGCGTTGTCAACGATTGATTTAATCGAGGGGGTGGAAACTAAATCCGCGCACTCGTCACTGAAAAGTACACCGTCCAAACGCACTGCGTTCCGAGTTCACCGATTTCTTGCCGATCTTTCGCATCGCACTGTTCATTCCCCTTTTACAGGTAGTTGTGCACGGTTCAAGGGTACACCGTCTGTAACGATTTCTTCGAAGGTAACGTCCTCGCAACGCGAACAACCCTCGGACTTTAGTTCCTTCTAACAAACATAGTCCTCGTACAATCACCGAGAAGTTTTCCTACCCTTAAGCAAAACACTTCCGTCGGTTACTCCGATGAAAACTCAAGTGATTCCCAACAATTCTCAATATTTCTCGACACCCCGCATTAATCGTCCGGCTGGAAAAATTCGTCCTTTCGATGACCGTTGAATCAATCGCGACGACGGTTCCGCTGTTCGGCCGGACAAACGGAAACGGAAAGCGGACGACGGTGACGGTGAACACGACTACGTCAACGTCTCGAAACACGGCGAACGGGAAGGGCAAAACATCCGTGGTGTTCCTTGCTGCGTTCACAGCGGGACTGAGAGTAAGCTCCGGGCTCCCGCCGAGGAGCAACTCGGCCGATTTCGGCGTTTACCTTCCCTCTCTCTTTCTCCGTTTCTCTCTTGCTTTCTCTCTTTGTCGATACCTTCTCTCTATCCTTGTCTGACCAACGGCCTTTGATATCCTTCCTCTCTTTTTCTCTCTCTCACTCGGGGAAGGTCGATTCGGGCAACCTCGTGCACCCTCGTCGATGCGGTCGGTAGGAACGTCCCCTAATCCCCACCTTCGTTGGTTGGATGCATCGCAGATGCAACCGCTACCTCCGCCACTGGTGGACCTTCTTTGGTGGGTACCAGCTTCTCATTGGCGACTATAGCACCAAAAGCAATTGGAGGCCCCCGGGCATCACGCGGAGGGAGCTGATCTGCCCCCCCCTTGCTGTGGGCGGAACCGGAGGAAGAGCGCATGTCGCGACTCCGCCTAAACCTCGACGCCTACCTCGAGAGGACGTACGGCAACATAGGGAGAACTGGCTATAGATATATCTTGAGTCGCGGCATTTTAACACATTGTATGCGGCTCACGTAAAACTACGTTTTCCGAAAATTGTGCATAAAAAGGATAAGAAAAATGGAATTTGGATGTTATTGGAAATGGGATTTGGAAAGTTTATAATACTTTCGAATTTGCAGAGTACACTGTAATTTATACTACTTTTTTGTAAAAATAATATTCGTCCAAATTTTTCGACAAGTATCCCGCTTCAATTTTAATAAGGCGGTAGAAAACACTTGCATACAATGTGTTAACAGAATCTGTTTCTGTGTTGGATAATTTTGATGGAATTGGAAAACTGTGGATGACGAGTGAATATGAGGATGTAGTGGGAGAGGTGACCTTTTTTGGATGCAAGGGGTATGTTGGTGATGCTTGGATTTTGAGGAGGTTGGATGGGGGTGGAAATTTGACGGAGGAGAAGGTTGTATTTGGAGAGGCGGTTTTGAGGATTGTGAGGAATATTTGAAGTTTTTGGTGTAGGGTTGATTTATGGTATTTTAGAGTCTGGTAATTGGGTGTCATGGTGGTTTGGAGACGGGTCAGTTTGAACTCTTTGCGGACGGAGACACTTTTAAATATTGAAAGATAATCTTTGTGGATTGTTAAGGTATATAATTTTAAATTTTCCGTCAGATCAAATGTGCTGATAGTCCTCAAAGGGATAAAATGTAAAAATAGGAAATAATCAGCGTTCTGTGCAGTAAATTAGAAAAATACACCTTGGAGGGGCTGAAGTGTCCTTTCTACCGAAGTATCTAGTTCTTTTCATCCTTTTCAATTTTTGCATCCTTCTCCCAAAGATATTGAAATGGCAAACCAATCCGAAGTTCTGACATTTATTTACTCAATGCCAACAATTTCTGCCTCATTCCTTTAAACTTAATTAGTGTATATTAATTATAAATTTTCCCTCAGACCAAATATACGCACTGGTAGTCCTCAAAGGGTTAATATGAAAAAATGAGAAATAACCAGTGTTTTGTCCAGTAAATTAGGAAAATAGCCCTTGGAGTGGCTGAAGTGTTCTTTTTACCAAAGTATCTAGTTCTTCTAATCCAAAATTTTCAATTATTGGTCGAACTAAAATATCAGCACCTTCCAATTAATCCTTGCACCTTTCTCCCAATAATATCAAAATTGCAAAACAATCCGAAGTTCTGACATTTATTTACTCAATTCCAACAGTTTCTTCCTCATTCCGTTAAACTTCGTGCTCCAAAACATTCCCACCTAACAGCATAATTAGTAGAATTTTTCCAGTAATCTCGCCAACGAGAAACTTTCGCCCTCAACTCCGCGATTGAACTTTGGTGCAATGTAACACTGCGATTTCTGGTCTATCGGGAAAATATTAAGGCGGCTAGAAATGCGCAAAGTCACGCGAACGTCTCGTTTTATAAATTACTGTAAGGAAACGAGGTGGAAATTTTCTCAGCTGACGTTTAACCCCATCGCGCAACTAAAAGTGGATAGTCGGGTAATCACGCAAACATTTATTCGTCTCTTACTTATCCAATTACCTGTGTTTACTTACTACCATCGTCGATTAATTATCAGAAACATAGTAATAAAATTTCTATGCACGTTTAAACGCTTCCGCGTGAACGATAGAAACGGCAAGTTTCGATTTGCAAGAAGTAAAAGTTCAGGGTGGATGAAAAATGAGGTAAAATATTGCATGTGAACGAATGTAAAATAGTTGATCAAAACCATATATATTCCGTTGGAAAATGTTACGGTGGTGTAATTGCAAGGTGGAGTTTATTCCTTTAAGTCTCTGAGATCATGGTGTTTCTACTCTTTTTCTTCTAACCTATGTAGTTTTATTCTGTCTACTGAGTAATATCTTTTTGTTATTCTAATTGTTTTTTGACAAGAATACCGAGCAAGATTTGTAGAATATAATTATAGAAAGACTATCGAAAGTTATGGCACGGGGTTTAATTAAGTGTGTATAATTTATTGTTTCCTCGATGCACGACAGAACACAGAAATAATTAATATTTTTAAGGGAGATAAGGTGGAAGATGTTATATGAAAATCGTATCGTAGAATTATACTATTCAATTTTATTAGTAAGATATGTAAGTTTATAATGAAATGATATTGTTATAACCTCAGGTTATAATAAGTAATTTTTAGTTTAACATAATTATAACCGCTCTAATGTAAATAGCCTTGTAAGAAATTCATTTCTTCCTGGCAGAACGTTAGAACATGTTATAGAACGAGCTCTTAGATATCGAGCTACATTTTCTCAGACTTTATGTAATAGAGATTAATGAATTAGAAGCAAATAGGAAGTGCATCGTAAAATATCATAATTCCTACGATGCTGGATATTTTATCTTTACACTTCCGTCGAAGAATTCTTAAATAATTAGCCCTCGTCAGAAACACTTCCGTCGATCCACAAGTTTCAGAGTAAATTTACTTAGAAATTGCTACCACCAAATTAATTCGTGTGTAAACCATCATTAATTCTCAAATCTTAGCTATCTTGACCGACAAGAAATTACATTTACAATAATTACTTGAAAATATCTCAAGTTCCTTACAAGTTTGATAAGCGAAATCTATCTTATTCCCTGAAAATTTCTCCCAAATTATCATTTACTACCTTACAATTAAAATAACCATAGCAATTAACACTAGAACAACCAAACCAGTCAAAATGACTGGTACACAATTTTTTCCAAAAATTTTCCAAGTTCATAGAAGAGCCATAGAACAAAAATTCTGCGTCCATCACAAGAGACATAAATCACTAAATTGATCATCCTTTTCGTTACTCGATTCCTTCTTTTTCAAAGTACTTATTTAATATATTGAAATATGATAGATTTAACGCCGGTAGTTCTAGTGTTAATCCCTTGCTCTACAATTTCTTTCATCCCTTCCTCCCTAATAATTCAGAATTAAATTGCAAATATAAAAATGGCTCAGTAATTCTTGAAATATCATACAATTTAACACAAAATTAATACTATACAAAAAATTTTACCGTGTCACACCTCATTGATATTTTCAATTCCATAATTTTTACAAAACTTATAAATTTCCTATCCAATTTGTCGCATCACGAGTATCACTCGTTATTGTACGGCAAGGGGGGTTAAATCGCCCCGAAAAATGAAAACAAAGAAAAAAAAACTATATCTAGTATACTGTACTTATCAAACACTAGATCCTAAATTGATTTATTGAGCAGTACATGCACCCATTGAAACCTTACCGCAACGAAACGTAAAATCATTTCGACAGGTAGATGTCCTCATCTAACGTGAAAATGGAAGGCTCTCGTTGCAGAGAGGCCGATTAGTGGGTTCTCGCGAATAACGAAAATTAATGGTCCTAATCCCAAGGACCTAGCGGTCGCGCCGGCCATTGTGGGCCAATAAACAAATGACCTTAAACCCTGCGAGTCCATCGACGGAAACCCTTTTGGGGAAGGCCGGTTTTCCCGGGCTCGGTTTCATCGAATCACCTCGACAAATGGTTTGCACCACGGGACACCCTGACCGCGTACTATTCGCCGGAGACAATGAGCGAACGAGGATGAGCCGGTGTATCGTCGACGATGCGATTTCTTCGTTGTAAACATCGTCAGATTTCTCGAATTCACTTTGACGCTTGAACTTCCAAGTGTCATTTCTCAAATGGACCTAACGAAGTATTGTTGATTGCGGAAAGTCGCTTCGATTCGGGAAATTTTGAATAATACACTTGTCAGATGATTTTTTTTTTTGGTGATGGCTATTGTTTGGGAAAGAATTCAGTAGATAGTTTTATTAGATATTCGACAATTTTTTTGTGGGAAGTAGAATATATTTTAGATGGTTTTCTAGAATTATTGAGTGCAATTGTAATTTTTCGGGTTAATGGGAAAATGTAAAATGTCTTGTGAAAGTGAGCAGGATAATTTTTGCAAATTGTTTCGTTGGTTTTGGAGAGATATGTTGATGAGAGTTTGACAATTTAATTTCGGTTATTTGAAAGACAATTGGTCCTTTATACCTACGTCAGAATTCTGTCTATTTTATTAAATTCCTATTTGAATTTTCCTATTACTTACAATCTCAACAGTAAGTAACATTTATAAGTGTACTATAGTGGAACTTGAAAATATCTTAAAAGATCTGATGAAAGGATTAAAAAGAGAAATTATAATGCATTAAGAGAATTTCCTTGCTGAATCAACAAATAATGACGAGATTTGTAAAAGTTGAGAGGAAGGTGGAGGAATAATCGTATTTAATGCCAGGATTATAAGCGATCGTTTGGTTAACGCTTTCATCGACGATAATTTGCCAGGGCGCAGGAAAGGGCGCGGATAATCGCATTCGGCCCTTTCGATTATACTAAGATTATCCGCAAGAAAGCGGATCATATCGAGGATCGCCCGTGGTTTTCGTGATTTTATCGCATTTCTCTCCGTGATCTCAATTATTTGCAGGGAGACACCTGCGCTTCTACTATTACAGGTGTTTCTGTGAGAATTTTGCCAATTTTCTATACAACCTACTCATTCTAAACAAAGTTCAACGTTCCTATTTTTACATTCCATGGCAAATTGTCAATTTATAATTGCAAACTATAGTATACGTTACAATTTTAGCGTTAAGTAATAAAAATCCAGTCGTAGAAGTATTTTAAACTTGCGAGACAAATTACAATTTATATTCTGAAGATAATATTCCATTATCTTTACTATGACGTTGTAATAAAAGAAATGTAGAGTCGTAGGCACGAATATGCCAACGAATATTTACGAGTGTGCCGATTACGATCGTTCTTGTATGTTGTGTACGAAACTGTACGGTTCTGCGTGTCCTCTGAGTAATTACAATATTAGATGCTCGTACCGACAACAATCACCAGCTCATAAGCAGACTAACTACGCTTTAGTGAGTATATTTAATTCCTGGCTTAACGTAATATTTTAACTGATTGAACAAGCACCGCAACTTACAAATTAAGAAATTACAAGTCACATTTTCTTTACAGTTGATTCATTATTATATCTTATTTTTTACCGCTTAATTTAAACTCTAATTTATTATTTAATACTAGAACTACCAATTCAGTCAAAAAGACTGGTTCTTAATTTTTTTAAAAATTCTCCAAACTTGTGAAGAAGCTATAAAGGAAATATTTTACATTAACTTTGTAAAACATAAATTACTAAATCACCTCGTGATTCCTTTCATTCTGAACTGCTTATTTAATATATTTAAATTTCAGAGATTTAACACTGGTAATTCCAGTATTAATTTTTCTAATTCTCAGTAGTTTTGGTACTAAAATTAATTAGTAGATCCAAGGTGAAGTGAACGTAATTAAACTGAAATAAATACAAAAACAGCTTTCCAGCAGCTCTAAAAATCCTTCCACCTTCACGCCACTAAAACCCGACGAAAGTATCCACAAATCGGCCTTGCACTGATTTACTTTTCCGAAAGTAGGATCAGTTGTGTTTTAAATCGATCAGCCCGTTGTCAGAGATCGAAACAAAGACAGGATTACACCACCATTGATCCTCGTTCTACCTGTTTGCGAAAATTTCCCTTTACTTTACCTGCCTCGACAGGTTACTTGCCGATCCGATGCTCCGCAAGGAGCAATAATCTCGAACAACAAATGGAGGCTCAATAAGCATAACGAATATCAATGCGACGATCCCGAAAACCGGTTGCAAGTTATTAACAAGCAATTTATACCTGTTCCTCGCGGAGCCTACAAGTACGGAAGAATGGCAATCGCGTTTTGACGAGGATCGACACAATTGAAATTTATTCGTGCTCGTTTTAGCACGAAAAATACCGGCACATTCTTTTTTGACGTTTGAGGGAACTCGTTTCTGTTTGTTGTTAATTTACGAGCCAATTAGTTTGACCAAGGATTCGAAGAATCTTTTTTGCACTCGATATTTGCATGAGTTGTCCGTGGTCAGGTGGAATAGTTTCGTTGTTTTGATATTATGTTCTTCATTGTTCCCTTTTGTGGGTTTTATGGTTTGGTTTATGGTGAGTGGATAGAATTTTTTGGATATTATGATCGATGATTTGTGCGAGATATTTTTAAGTTTATTTTAACAGTGATGACAATGAAAGTAGCTGAAGAATTATTACACTTTTAGATGATAAATTCTGCGATTGTTAATTCTTTACTGTTTGAAATATTTCTTAAATTAATTTGAAAATATCACTCAGTCAGGAGGCGATTAAATTATTTTTACACTATTAATATTAGGCTCAATTATATAAAATATCAGAAATTATGAATCCAACTTATTGTTAGTGTTCACGCATTTAAAATAGAAATTGTATGGCAAGGGATTAATATTTGCTCCCTTCTCTTCAGCTACTGCATCCTCAATATTCACTCCCTCACCTACCCTGCAACAAAAACCTCCCCATAGGAACAAAATTCCCAAAAATCATTGACACATCACAACCTACTCCACTAGCAACATTGTGTCTCATTAAAACACCCTACATACATGAAAGAAACACAAAATTGTTTTTAAAAAAATGGCATCTTGCTCCAATAGCAACATTGTTTCCTCTTAAAACACTCTTCCTACATAAAAAAAAAACACAGAAGTAAAAAAAATCGTATCCTGCTCCAATAGCAACACTGTTTCCCATTAAAACACCCTCTCAACTAAAAGTCTAATACACGGTGATACGATACAGCACCATAGCATTTTGTTCACGTCACGTACCCTTTGTCTTTCGTTGTCCCGATCGTCCTCTTATTTTGCTCGGTGCCATTGGATATATTAACGAAGCTTAATCATCGTCGTGAATAATGCAAAGACATCGAGTGTTTAACGGGGTGCCTCATTGTCGCAGGAAAAAATTGCGTCCCATTATGTCCGTAATGGCCACAGTGGCTGACTATTTGATATTAATAACAACCATAAAGGTGGACTCGTGCTTCCTTCGTGCACTTAGGAGGCACCGTCTGAATGATGCTTTCCATCCACCTTCTGTCGCTTACTAACAGCACGACGCATTCGGCGCACACAAATCTAGCAAGGTGTGTTCGTGTAAGTGCGAGCCAACTCGCGTGGAAATCGAAAACTGTAGCCAGATGCGCAGTGTCGGAAGTGCATTGTGAACCGGATAACGAATTAGCTTTATCGGTGGAACGGGAATTTCGTTTGGTACGGGGCCGCGGAGAAATTCGCGGAGGATTCGCGATGTGGTTGCGGCCTTAGGATGCTTTGCGGTTAAACTGTTTCGTGGAGGAGCTGCTACTGAGGGAATTTAGTAAGAAGTCACTCAGTATGAGGTACGGGGTAGGAGGAGACTGTCCTCTCCTTATTTCCATCGTATTGGCCCTTGAGACTTGAGCTTGACGAATTACAACCGAAGACTACACTCTTATTTCGTTGTTAAGTGCTTTTTCGATCAGTCACGCATTAGAAACGAAAATGCAGGAGGACGAGGGACGTCTCTTATCCGACTGGTGAATCGGAGCAAACCACTTGTTAAGTGACTTCTTTTTTTGCATGATCTGTAGATTTCGTGGAGGGATGGTGCGGTTTTGGAGAGGTGTTTCTTGTGGGTTGGTGGTGAGACATTTGTTTTGGGGTGTTTAGGTGGTGCAGCAACTGAGGGTAAGTGGTAGAAAAATTTCTGTGGTATTTGGAATGGAATTAATTTACTGAAAATAAGTCTGTGGTAACTGTTTGTAGCTGGTGGAAGAAATATGAGCAACTGAAAGACCCCGCGGTCTATGAAAACTCGTCAGGCATTTTGTAGGACCCCCTATATAGTAAGATTGAATATTTGGCGAGTCCCAAAAGTGGACATTATATGTTGACCTTAAAGTGTCGGATTTAAACGTGTATTCTGACCTCCGAAATTTTTGAAACCGGCCCAGCAGAAGATCACGCCGGTCCTGCAACTGATGTTGCTAATTTTCTAAAAGTTATCCCAAATGGAATATTATTTAGCGCTTGAAAAGATTTCTTTTATAAAGCATTCCCTTTCCGTGGCAATTAAAATCCTTGTGATTAATCAGCAGAAGATTTCCAAATCTTCCGCAGTGTTAATGTATCGAACACGACAAAAACACTAGGTGGCACAGCTCACAGCAAGTTTGTTAAAATTGAAAAAAGTTGGTGTCAAATATGTTCACCGTCGCCTTCCCTCTCATAAGTTATCAGTGAGAAATTTCTCTTCGCTTAAAGTCTGAATAAAACAAGAGTAAGTGGCTCGTTCGAAAATTCCTGTCATGATTTACGACGAATTATTCAGGTAGCGGAAAATTTGCGGCAAACATGTCCCGCAGAGCGCCACTCGACTCCGGTCTTTCAAACTTTCTCAAACCTTATCGTAGACCTTTCCTAAAACAATCTAAACGGAAGATCTATCTTCTACGACTCGTAAACACTCGACAAAACATGAGTTACCGTCGCGAAAAATCTGCGATTGTGTTTGCACCCACTTGTTAAGCCTTCAGACAGGTTTGTTCTATTTGACGGACAAACTTGTTTCGTCTAAAACACATATTTAGAAAATTCTGACATTATTGACAACAAACTATTATTTTAAATATGTCAATCCGTTTTACCATTCATGCATAACGAAAGAAAGAAATATTTCCTTGTTCCACAAGGAAAACTGCATTCATCTGAATTGATTTATGAAGTTATAACTCCTAAGTGAAATAATCGCAGCAGGTGAAGCAGAAAAATCAACAGAATAAGGAGAAAAATGTATTAATTTTTCAGAGGATGTTGCATTAATTAAACATTTTAATCCTCTATAGTCCGCGAATTTTTCGTGGTATCCGAAGACAAGTTTCACGATAACAAAATTAGAAAATGATAGAAATACAATTTTAAACTATAGGCAAAGTTAAAAATTTGACTTTAAAGAATTCAAGCTTTGACGAGTCTTGCGTTACCCCAAATTAATTTTTCTGAATAAAATATTATACATTAATAGTTATTGTCAAGTCGTCACTTAATTTGCAAAATATTTCTTCAAATAACTCAGATCTACCAGATGTTCAGTTTATTTAAAAAGTCTTAAATCTTTAAACAATCGCAATCTGATCGATAGAAACGATAAAGAATTCTCATTGACAGACTGAAAAAAGATCTCAAATCATGCAACTTCATAATCAAAGATATTTACAATTTCTACCTTATCCAATTATCCGCGAATTATTTCTTTCATCTTGTCCGATTCAGAATTTTCAAAGCTCACAAGAACTCGATCTAAAATACATCTGCGTTATCCAACAGATCTTAAACCATTAAATTTCAATCACAGTCTATCAATAGAAACGACATGGAATTCAGACCGACAGAATGAGAATCGTAAGAACAATATCTTCCCATCGGCGATATCTGAAAACATTTTATACAACTCGACACCGCAATAAACTCGTTAATGTTTCCTATTAATAATAATATTGTTAGAAGAATCGAGGAACAAAACGTTTCGTTCGATATTGCAGTGCGAGCACACATTCGAAGTGCGATATCACGGAATTATAGTTGCATTATCACGTGCAGTCGCATGTGCACCCACGTGTTCACGTTTCAAAAGTCACCAGGACAAGGGATATATTGTACTCGCCGTTCATCGATCATGGCCGAGGCGGTCATTGTATTTAATTAATCATTAACTACGCGATCGCAAATGGCACGATGCATTGCGTTGTCACGTTCAATAGTACCGGCGTTCGAGAGTTGCGTGTTACCGGTGTTGATTAGAATTTCAAGATGGTACTATCTTTGAGACTGTCGAATAATAATTACGTAAGTTTGTCGCCTACAAAATGATTGATGCGATTGAAAATTAATTGATAATATTGAGAAATGATGTGGCTTTTGATGTCTCCCCTAGAACCCACCTTCTTAGATCTTATATGAGTTTCGAACCATTGACATAGGTAATAATGTTTAGGAACTATTTCTAAAACAATTATAGACAGCCCTTTTACACGTAATTGATTCTTGAAAATGTGTGCAAATGTGGAATATTCGAAAGTAAGTTAATGTGGTTTCTTTGGAAACTTGAGATTCTTTCACCCCTTGCCGTACCATTTCTTCTGTGACTGCATCCGGAATAATTCAGAATTTAATTGGTAAAAGTAAATTTAATAATTCTTCAGTGATTCTTGACATGTTCTATAATTTAATGTAATATTAAAATTTCAGAAATAAGTTTATTGTGTTATGTCTTACTCATATTTTCAATTTGACTTTGGTTTTGGAGAACTTGAAAGTTTTATAGCCGATTTATCGAATCACGAACGTCACTCGTTACAGTGCGGCAAAGGGTTGACCTCTAGTAAGTACATAATACTAGAGACAATATTACAATATCAGAGAACCTCTAACAGGTAACATAATTAATAGTTAGCGAGCACAAGCGACTGCGCTCCGTGGAAGTGATTGTATAGAAGTAAACAATTTTTGAAATAGCAACAAAGATCTTTAAAGAATTGAATTTTTTAAAAAATGCGAATTAGCGAATTTTGCAGCAGTAGAATGTGCGAAAGTCTTGAGCCGCCATACAAGTTGGAGTCCTTGTCTCCTTACTCACCATAATTACCCACGTTAAATCTTATTTTCCATCCACATTACAAAAAGAAGCCAACCTAACAAATGATACAACATCACCAATTACTAATTAGTTAAACCATTAGAAAAATCCCAGTCCTTCTCCATCATGAAGAAACACGACGGTGCATCCCATTAAAATAAATCGACATCATCACCGTAGAAAAATGTTGAAACACGAGTTCCTTATCATCGAACGTTCTCAAACGTAATCGCAACGTGTCACGAGCTCGTAAAACAAGCCCAACTCAAGATCTATTCTCCGAAAAGCGTAAACACTCGACAAAACACGAGTAGGTGGCTTCGAAGAGGACACCCTGCGCGAAAACCCCCATAATTGGAAATGTCGAGAGAATTTACAGGCTACTAAAGTCTCGTTACGATCCACTAACCCATGGAGTTCCTTGACGAGGAGAAACGAGAGGACCAAAGAGGCACCGACGACTCGTACAACACGGTAGATTCCGCGGTGAGATCGAAGAGGCAAAAAGGGACGTCGTTCTAAGCAAAGGGGAGGAAACGAAGAAGGGTAAACGATCCGTATCCAAAGATCGTTGTCTCCGAGTCATTAGAGAAATGACGATCTTTGCCGGAAAGACGTGATTTTGGGACGGAGTAACTCGTCGATATTTCTTTTTGGGAACTTTGCGTCTTTTTACCTGGGCTTCTCGCAGCTGCGTAATTGCACGGAGGGTAGTTTTTGTAGGAGGAAGAGTTCATTGATCGTTACGGTTGTAATTTCATTTTTAGCACTAAAATTACTGGATTTATATCTATTATATATAAATTTATTAAATGAGCTCAGCTGAGGTTTTTTTTATGACAATTTTCTCCTCTATAATGATTTCTAGCTTACATTAGTCCTTAGTCTTTAAGTACTCCGTTATGTTTGAATGTTAGATAAACCTATTGGTTTAGCCCAAGTCGAAAAGTCCAGCCTAAAAAGAAACTTCAAATCCTAGATTCTTTTAATTTCTCATTTGCAGCTTAATTATGTATACCATTTTGAACCTCAAAATCCTCAACTAGTGTGTCTACGCGCCTCAAAGTCCTGTAAATATGATTTTTAGGAGTTATATGGACTGAACAGGTAACATTCTTATTCCAATTTAATCTGTCATCCCCTACAAATATTTCAGAAGTTCCAAGTCTGTCGACTCATATTCTAAAAATAGGGCTTTCAGGAGCAAGTAGGAATTAAATTATCATTTTATTCCATATAAATTCTAAAACTCCTCATTATAGAATGTATGGCTTAATATTGGGCTTATTGTTAGATTAATTTTCTAAATAAGAATGCTGAGGATTATTTTGGGCTGTATGAAGCCTAAATTGATCCTAAACTAGGCAAAACTGGCAAAAATGAACAAGTTTAGGGCGATTGTGGAATTAAAATTTGCATTCTTTTATATGTAACATATTTTTCCATATTCAGTCTAAATATCCTAAGTTATTTGGTAATTTAGGAGGATTTTGGGCTGAAATTTTCGACTCGGGAAAAGATTTGGTCTACTCTGTATCTGTCAACTGTATTTCGTTGCAACAAAGGTTGTTGTTATTATTATTATTATTAAATGAGTACTCTGGAAGGACAGAAATCAAGGGGTGTACAAGGGAATTAGTTAAGTCATTTTTGTTTTATGAGATAGACGTTGGATATTGGCTGTATGACTTCCTTATTAGTAGAGATTTACCAAGAGAGCCATTTAGATTTACCAAGGTGATCAAAATGAATTGCCTAGAATTTTTTGAAAATGTTTCTTAAATTTCTAACATTAATTCTGTTTCAATTTTCTACATCTGTCTTAAAGGCTGTAAACGATTGAATCGATCAAGTTTATTACCCCGTTCATGTATTTCATTCGAATATTTTTATTTAACAATTTTAAACATATTGAATTAATTGCCGGTAGAAGAGAGTCTAGTCTTAATTTAAAGAATTTTTGGAAAATACTGAAACTGGACAATTTGACAGCCTTGATAATTTCGTTTTTAAGAGTGTCTTAGGATTTTCTTCGTGCTAGCCAAATTTATTTGCGCAAAATTACAATTTGCAAATTAGACAGTTTAAATTGTACAAAATTGATGATTCTCCTTTGAAACTTTTCACAGTAACAGTATTAAAAATTGCAAGCTATAATCCATTGCAACTCGTAACACAGTCAAGTAACAGTAACACTTTAAAGTCCAATCCCCAAATTGTGTTCAACTCGTACAAAAAACCCATCGTAAAGTCCACGAAACATACGTAGCAATTAACGCAAAACAACATCGTTCCCGTGGACATTAGGTGGAAGGAAAAAGGGCAGGATGATTGTAATAAATTTGTAACCGCAAGTTAGCCGAAACAGGGTGGAATGGAGAAAGGATCAAAGCAGAATCCGAAAGCGAGATGACAGAGTAGCGGGCGGCTCGAGGTGACTAAAAGATAAGATTTCTACGAGCGATGCAAGCCGAGATAAAGGCCGATAGGTATCTGTAAGAAGGATCGCCGACAAAAATATTGGGGAATGTCTGTGGCTCTTCAAACGGTCACGAAGGGGTCCCAAAAGAAAATGAAAAATCTTCGGAATATGATAATAAAATTTATTTTTCTTCTTCTCTCTCTGTTTTTCTCTTTTTCTTGCTTTCTCTGTTTGTCTTATTTGACTTCTTACTCTTTCCTGTTCTATCTTCGTCTTTCTTTCTCTTCGACCGCTGGTCATCCCAATTTGAATAGCCGTGAAGAAGGTGGAGAAACTGACCCAGGAGTCTGCGAGAGAACACTGTCAGGAACAATGAAATATCTCCTCTCATTTTCCAGGAATGCGGGAGGGAAATTGGACTTTGGAATATTATCGTGATTTATAGCTGCCTCGATAAATATTTGATAACAGTTTCACGATCGAAGAGACTCTTTTTCTCCACTTTTTGAATTCTTGCAAATGTAGATTCGATTTTGTAGTGGTTTCATGAAGGGGACAGCATGTTTCAAATTTCTTAATATTCTGCAACTAAAAAAATAATATTAAATAAGTCTCCTTATCACTAGATCTACCAAAATAATTGAAATTACTTGGTCTAAGTATCTCTAAATGTTTCCGAAATATTCAGCATCGCATATAGTTAAATTATCTATCTTCTAAAATTTACAAAATTCAATCAACCAAGTTTCTTTACCCCTCCAACCAATTTTTTCTAAATGTTTCGAGTTAATCCTTTCAGTATTAAATGTCCAGCTTCCTCCACCCCATATTTGCACCCCCAAAAACGATCTAATGCGCTCAGCACGAATTTCAAATCCGCGCACCCCCCGCATTTAAAACTTCAATGGAAGAGGGGAAAAAAAAGAAAAATAATAGAAAATACTGGAGGATCGTAGAAAATTCGAGGAAGCATCGAGCGTATCCTCGATGCTCGGAGGAAGTCGTCGGTGCCTTGAGCAATGTTTCTCGGCGAGCAAAAGGGGTTCTGGCATCTAAAACAAACTCTTACCCCCAGTCGCCTTTATCCGCCGTATTTTTCGCTGACAACCTCCTTCTAGCGGGTTGATTTACGAGCCGCGTCCTCGAGGAAAGGCGAAGGTGGTTGCAGGGAGTCGAAGAGGTGGAGGAGGAGAAGAAAAAAAAGAAGGAACGGAGCCAAAGAGAAAAACCATTTTTGAGAAGCATTAATATTTATAGTTTTGCACGCGTACGTCGCGGGGCATAATTTTACGAGTGGATTTACAGCTTCGCCCGTTGTCACTGCTCGACGGTTTACGAGGCGTATTAGTCGAACGGAAATCAAAATGCTGGATGTTCGTCCGTTCTTTTTAAGTGTTACGCTAACTTTGTCGAGGTATATTGTTAAATCGATTTTAGATCATTGTAATTATAATATATGAAACATATTAGTTAGAACTGATGGAGATTTCAATCGCAGTAATTAGTTGTAGACTTTAACTGACAAAGATCCTTTTTTATTTATCACACCGTATTATTAGATAACGTAAAAAGAAATCTATATTTTTCATTTATATGGTGAGATATTTGGGATGTCTACCATTATGAATTATTAAAATCTGGTCAGCCTATCGCAGTAGATCTACTTTGTGCCATCATGAGGATTAAATATTGCACTTAAATAAATATATAAATTGGAAATAATGCTAAGTGTAATTACAGTAGCAATTAAAGCCAAAATTTGAAGTGACACGTACCCTAAATGAAACTCACCCCCAACATGTGAACGATTGTACCCCAAAAAAGACTTTTCACAGCCATCGTTTCCAATAAAAACAATGGAAAAACACTCGGGGCTTTCATAAGATACAATCAACACCGTCGATAAATTGAACGCTTAACGAATCGATTGTAAGGACATCGACAACAGTATCCTGCGACGCGAAGAGAAATATAACCGACTTAACCGGAAGGGGGTAGCTCGATGGTGTACAAACGCAGACAGATGCAAAGGCGAAGGGGTAATAGACGTCGAAACGTGTCTACCTTTATTTTTATATATCGATGTTTGTCCGCCCCATGAGCAGAAACGATTCGTTAGCCGACTTACCCCTACGATAGTGGACTTATCCCTAAAAAATGATCGTGCACCCCCTAGTGAGTAGCAGATGCAACTTCCCTGCTATATCCTCGACGTGATCGTCGACCGTGTAGGTGTAGATATACGCGTTTCCCTCGTTTCATTCTTTCTTCTTTCTGTTTTTTTCTCTCTCTCTTTTTTTTTGAAATATCGTGTCATTAGATTTTGCCCTGAAGATCTTTTGTCCGAATATTGCTCGCATCGAGGGCTTCTGTATTTTGTAATCAAGATTTTTCTCGATGTGGTGGAAGAAGTGAATTGTGGGGTGGAGCTATTGAAGGAAATGGAAAATGATGATTGGAGATGGATAAAAGAAACCTTGATGGGCGATCAGCTTTGGAAGAAGGGTTGGAGACGGTGGATCGTTTATTTGGTAATGCAAAATGAATTGGAGATTTGGAGAATTTTTATAACAATTAACACTAGAACTACCGGCCTCAAATCTATCATATTTTAATAAATTAAATAAGTACTTTGAAAAAGGGGAAATCAAGCGATGGAAAGTTTGATCGATTGGGTGATTTATGTTTAATGATATTGACGTAGAATATTTATTCTATGACTCTTATGTAAACTTGGAAAATTTTTGGAAAAAATTGTGTACCAGTCATTTTGACTGGTTTGGTAGTTCTAGTGTTAAGAAAAATAAACATTTTCATGGACTATTTAGTTCTGGTGCCAATGTGCAGCGGATCATGATAGGGCTTTGAGCCATTTTCTCTTAATTTTCATATACTTAGAAATTTAGTTTGGAATTAGAATAGTTCTGAGTAATGAGACAACCTTCCAGTTTATTAAAAAATTTATTATTTTATCATTTCGACAAATTAGTTTCAGTGTGGCAAAATGTAATAGTAACAAATCCTTCTACTGAGACCATACGTGAGAATTCTTAAATTTACTACAACTTTAACATTTCGAATCCATGAAAACCTATGTTGCAACAACAAAGCTACCCCATAAACCGTTTATTTTCTAAGTTGCCTAATTCATATCCGTCATTCTGAATACTTATACTTCTCTCATCACAAACTTCATATAATCTTAAAAAAAAATCACTCTTTCTCATAACGACAAAGTGACGTATACCTTAAAAATAAACGGCTCGTATATCACACTGAAACATTTCCAAAGAATCACCACAAAATTTAAACCCCCAATCTACAATTCCCTCTCGAACACCGGACGATAAATAAGCGCGAATGTGAAAGATTAATAAAATCCCAATGTCCCGATTGGGCACACGCAGGTAAAGAGCACCCCCGTAGACCGTTCTCCATTTCTCTGGTGAACGCGCGTCCCGACGCGAATGGGAAAAACATGGAAATGATCCTAATTACCGGAATCCGTCGACGGGACCAAGTTAAGACAAAGGGTAGCTCGTAATTCATCGCGGTCAGCACCACGCCCCAACGCTCACTTTCGACATCTCGGTCACGTAGGTCCACATCGTGTACGGCCCTGTCGTCGGCAGGTTTCCTTTTCGAGATCTTTTTCGAAGACAAGGAGACTGATCTTGTAACCGAACGCTCATTACGCTCAAAGATGCAAGATAGCGGCCCTCTGCACCTCTCCACCATCTTGTTTCTTCGTCTCTTTCCTTCTTCTTCTCTCTTCTCCTTGGTTCATCTCTTGTTTCTCTCTTTCTTCATCTTCTGCGGCTACAACTCCAAAGTCTCCCCATGAACGAATGCTCATTCCGTGGCGACGAGCTTTCGTAATTAACTCAATTATGTAAATGGCGAAATTTCTTTTTGAAATTCGTTTTGCGCTGCGGTGGAAATTCTTTGAGGTTTGAAGAGAGGAAGAGATGGAGAGGAATGGGTGTTTTTAATAAAATAATCGACGGTGATGTGACGTAGCGGTACACACGATTGTCCTTTGTGTCCGACGAATGAAGAACGAGCGATATTGGGTCAATCAGGGTAACAAAGAAGAGTGCACTCAATCAACTTAGGAGGATTAAGCTACGTCCTACTTTAGGAGAGGGCATAACGTTCGAGAACGGTCTGTGTCGATAGTCTCTATGGTTAAGATCTATTTAGAATGACGTCGAGTTTTATAAGATAAAAGTGTGGAGCACTTGCTACAAACCTCCCCTATCGCTATAACAAATTTAAAAAAATGTTAAGCAATCATTTTGAACGCCTTGGCAAATCTACCTTTAAACTATTAGTTTTTTGCACAACGTGCAAAAATTTCATATCTAAGACAACTTGTCTTTCAGATACAATAATATCTAATACGTTATAGATATCATATTTAGCCAAAAGCAAAGATATTCAAAAATATCCTCCCCTATCGGTATCAAGGTCCTCCACTCGTCGACCAATTTGCCCATCCCTCGAAAACATCTGTAAACCCATTCGGTCGTCTTCATTACGGTGATTCTGTGTCCATTAAGGGACAATCGAATCTTCATGATGCCCCTTGAGGACGGAAACGAGGGCTAATTTTCTTAGGAAGAATCTCATCTCGCGATCGCGGAGTCTCGGGGCCACCGGAAAGGCCGCTAATGAGAGAACAGAGGAGGAAGGGTGGACGGCGAATCGGAGATGAAAATGAATTGAGTGAATGGACTTGAAGTGCTCCCGAGTGGCGGGAAGTGAGCAACTCCGACGAGAGAGGCCAGACCCTCTTTCGTGCGTCGCTCGTTCCGGAATATCCGACGCGACAATCTGCGAGAGTAAAACTGCACCCTGCACTTGTAGATGCGCAGTTGCAGATGAAGAATAGATCTAGCACAGTATTTTAGAAGATTCTGGATCAAACTTGCGAAGATTTAGAGATGATATGGAGAGGGGTTGATTAGAACGTTTTAACCCTGTTTGTATCCTGGGATCTGTAGTGCACGAAATGAAAAGTTTATTTTAAGAGATACTATGTTTTTGAGTACTTGTTTTTTATATTTGATGTACTTTTTTTGTGTGTCTGGGTATTTTATATTTTTTTTTATGAACTTTTCTTTGTTGAGTGACTATAATCCGATGGAATTTAAATGTGAAGTATGAATGAGGAGAACAGCAGAGTAGGTGTTAGTGGGGGAGATTTGGGGGTTGATAACTTGAAATCATCTGGCAGAGGTTAAGGAGTATTTAGAGATGATAAGTTTATAGCTGTCGTTGGTACTTTGATATTAAACTGAAGCCTGGGATGAAAATTTTAGGCGTACTCTTAACCTTCATTTGTCCTTGAGGTCTTTTCTGAACAAAATTTAAATATAATTTGATCAGAGTGAATGTATATTATTCTTAATGAAGTTATCACAAAGAACAAATTTTTAAGCCTTGTTTTCTTAATGGAAAATAAACTGTGGTTCAAGAAAGTGCCTAGGAATGTGAGTGTGATTTTTTTTAAAGAGGTGATGAAGGTTACATATTATTTTGCCAATTATAAAATTTAGAGCAGATAGTAATGAAATTTTTTTCTGTTTCAGGTTCGAGAAATGCAGTCTTTTCACTTGGAAGTTGCAGTTTTAAATGGATTTTCAACGATCGAAGCTATGACATCTTAAATAATAATTTAGAAAAAATCCAGTAACTGAGTAAGTATATCAGATCTCATTGATAACTTTTGATTTCTGCATCCAATTCTCACTTATTACACCTTCAGTTCCAAAAAAAAATCATAATACACGGGGTAAATTCCACACACCCTACTTCTCTGTGTTTCCAATCCCAACACCCATACCGGAGGTCAGCCTATTTAACAAAAGCAAACAATTACAATCACCTACAATTACAACCGCTCTACAATCACCCTCACCTTAAAATCCAAATTCCCAAGTCACCCTTACCCTCAACAGCACCTAATTCTCAATAAAACAACAAAACTTCCAATATCAATTAAACCCCACAAAAAGCCGACAACCCTCAAGCCAATCCCTGCGAATAAACGGTGCATAAATGACAAACAACTTAACCAGTCCTCTTACGAAACTCGTCGACTCCATGACAATTAATCAGTGGCCCCAGGAGCGCGGACATTTCCATGGTTCCCCATATGCACCTATAAGAACAGCACGGAGGCTGTCGCGCGTACAAGAACCAAGTTGCAATAATTAGCATCGATACCGATGCACACAGGCAGATTATTATTATCCAATTAGAGATATCCGTTAAAGTCACCAGCGTTGTTTTCGAAATATCAAGGAAGCAGAAACTTTACGGGTGTCGTTTCCAAGGAAATTCACGCAACTGTCCATCCAGGACCCGCTGGTTTTACGTGTCGTTTCGCGTGCATCGCTGGCCGTAGATGCATTAACATTCCAACGAGCATAGAAAAATGCGTCACGATCGGATGGATACAATACCGGTGATCCGACTTACCTGTCTGCACCGTGAAGATATGGGGAGGAGGATGGTGTGATCGAGAGGAAGAGAGGCAAGAAGTAAGTCGAGGAGGAAAGAAGGATTGAAGAAAAGAGAGAGAAGGGTAGATTCGAAATGAGATTTAACGGAGAGAGAAACAAGGAGACACGGATGATAGGAATAAATGAGGAAGAAGACAAACAGTGAGGAGAAGATGAAAGAAGATGGACGATAGAAATAAATGAAGAAAACGATAAACGAAGAGAGACGGAAGTGAGATCGAGAAAGAGAGAGGAGTTGGAAATAAATTGAGAAAGAGACAAAGAGAAACTGTGAGACGTTGGAAGAGGAAAGGAGAGAGGTTTTAGAGAGAGAAAGAGAAAGAACACCTCGATATCGTGTGGGTGATGACTAATAGATTTCGTGGTCTGGCCCATCCATCTCGTCTTCTCGAACTCCCTCGATACAAATCGATCTTGCCGGCGAGGCGGTCACGTCCACGTGAACGCAACGAGGATATCGCCTATCGATAGATCCTTCGGCTCGTCCCTCTTTTTTTCCTGGATGCATTTATAACATTGGCCACGGCCCTGAACCGCCCAGTGTCCGTTCGTTCGCGAGAGACCGAGGCGGTTTGTCATTATAGATATTCTTTGCTCGCTCTCCTGTCAGACACGAGCCAGAGGAATCCTCGATCGAGAGACCGATCGGCCTTTATGAAATTACGATCTGTACTTAACGAGGATTCTACGTCAACCATCGACGAGCTTGAAATTGTAGCTGCTGAGGTGGGAGCTCTAATTTCGTCGATTATCTGCAAGTCGAGAGAATTAATCCTTTTGCTGCTGATGGAGATTGTGGGATGAAGATTTTTTCTTTCAGGAAATTAGGATCTATGTTTGATCAGGATTTTAACCCTTAAAATGCGCGATTTTATTTTTTTAATCAGAAAAAATGTTTTTAATATCCATATATAGTTTAGATTATAGGAAAAATATTAAAAAAATTCTTTTGAAAGAATTCAGCTTCTAAATTACCTGAAAATCCTTTGTTGCATTTATGCAACACTGCGCGTTCCTAGGTAAGCAGATGTATGGGGAATTATTGACTCATGTAAATAGAATAAAAAAATATTTTAGTACTTAATTATAGTTCTATTTATTATGATAGTTATAAAAACAGTTATTTTCTCTACTATAACAAAGACCGAGGAAAGTTATTCCAATATCACTATTTTCCGCGCCGATGAAAACCCGCTAAAACTGACAAATAATTAAAACATTTGAAAGTTGTTGCCACTGCACCTGTCAAAAATTTACAAAGTACACTATAGTCTATGACAAAGTTCGTTCAGAAACCGTAATTCGTTCAGATTTTTTTTTGTATTCTCATAGAATTAGTATGTTGCAGAAATGCAACTTCGCGAATTTAAGGATTAAGTCATGGATGAACTTCAAATTGTAGTTGATAGGGAGAATAAAGGACATTCATAAAATAACCATTTCGCTGCTGATATAGAGAATAAAGGATATGCATAAAGTTACTCCTTTTGCTGGTAATGGTGCCTATAACGATTTTTAACACCGTGAATGTCACCGGTATTTTGCTAGTTTCATAATTTCAGCTGAAGTGGAACTTTTTCTATTAACACTAGAAGGACCAAACAAGTCAAAATGACTTGTTCCCATTTTTTTCCAAAAATTCTCAAAGTTTACAGGAGAGTCCTAGACTAGAAAATCTAAGTTGATCTTATAAAACACAGATTACCAAACCAATCATGTTTTCCACCCCTTGATGTGTTTTCTTCCAAAATTCTTATTCAATTTATTTAAATGTAATAAATTTAACGTCGGTCGTTCTAGTGTTAAATTCAAATCTTTATAAAGCTGAAACTTTAAAGACGCTGATAGATGGATATTCGGAAGACCTTTAACTTTCTATCATCAATATTTAATTACTCAATGTGTTAGAAATCTTATAAATATTGCAATTTCAAAGTTACGAGAAAATTTCATTTACTTCAATAGCGCCGGTTACGGGTGAGCCCATGGTAGTTAGCCTGGTAATAGTCAATCAATAAATGTGAATAAATTAGACACTCTGTAAATTATCTTTCATGAAATTATAATTTATAATTAATCGTGATTCAACGTCAACGTTTAATTTCAAGAGGATGAAACGTCGTCGACAGAAGTAATCCTTCCGCTGCCGATGGCGCCTATGGGGGTTTTAAAAATTCGATGGCCGAATAAATTCAGCACCGTGAAGTCTCCCTTTCGTCAATGTGGCGCTTTGATATCAAAGCGCAAGGAAGTCCAAGATGGTGGAAGGAGAAAAAAAGGGGAACGGAGCCGATTAAAGGAACGATAAAAATGCCGAAGCAATTTACGGGCGGGTCGGCCCTCGCGGAATAATTGTCATCGACGATGTCCCGTGGCACCGTGGCGCCACTCAGAGCCAATTAGCCGGTGCAATTAAAGAATTACCGCGCCGTCGCAGAGCCTGGTTACCTTTTCCTCTAATCCTGAATTCCGCGCTCGATCGTTCGGAGGTTCAAGGCAGGACGTCCTCTCGAGCGAGCGCGAAGGACGCACGAGAAAGTCCTCCCTTTACCTCTTTCCCTCTTTCTTGTAGTTTCTCTTACCCTGTCTTTCATTCTCTTTTTCTCCCTCATTTGTTCTCTCTTTCACCCTTTTTTGTTCTTCCGGTTTTTCAATCTTCCTCTCCTTCTTTCTGTCTTTTATTTTTGTTTCTTTCGTTTTTTTCCTGTCTCTGCCTGTCTTTCATTCCTGCTCTTGATTAGCAGTATTTGTTTAACACTAGAACTACCGGCGTTAAATCCAACATATTTTAATAAATTAAATAAGTACTTTGAAAAAGGGGGAATCAAGCGGCGGAAAATTTGATCGATTGAGTGATTTATGTTTATTTATATAGACGTAGAATATTTATTCTATGACTCTTATATAAACTTGGAGAATTTTTTGAAAAAATTGTGTACCAGTCATTTTGACTGGTTTGGTAGTTCTAGTGTTAAATATATTTCCCCCCTTTTTCTATATTTCTGCCTTTCCTTCTCATTCCGCCCTTCTGTTTCTCTCACCCTCTCTTTTTATCTCTCTGTTCTTCTTCGTTTCTCTCTTTTTCTTTTTCTGCCTCTCGCCAAACGTATTCCAGCGGGTAAGGAGAGGAATTCCGGAGCCGAGGGAATAGCGCATTCGTAAAATCCACCCTTTACGATACCGTCCAGCGCATAATGTCCTAGACGTCTCCATAGGTTGTCGTCGGGGGACGATTCGATGCTCGCGCCCAGCGGTGTCGTTGCGAATTGCAACAACTTGGGAAATTATTAAGCGTACCGTGGTACCAAGTTCGCAGGGATAATGCCGATGATTCGTTGCAGCTGGAAACAGGAATTTTTTTCCGTTACAGTGCTATTTCTTTTGTGGTTGACGACTACAGTCGAAGATACGGTTAGGATGTTTAGGGTGCTTTTGAGATTTAACGGTGGGAAACTTGAGAAAAGGCAGGCGCTTCAGGAGATGATACTAATACGGATGATACGTTGCTATTGAAACATCTACTTTTTAACTTTTGGTATCGTTTGTATCGGACCTGTCTTTTGAATCTTTTGACACATCTCTTCAGGCAGGAATGAAGTTTGAATTTTTTAACGCCCTCATAATCTCTAATATCATCTCAGTTTTTTAAATTTAACCAGTTAATTTCGGAATTTAATTTTAGAAATCAAGCAATGACAAATACACCCGTCGAATGGAAGACAAATGCTCTCATTGTAAAGAGGGAGAGGAAGCGTTAAAGGGTTACATTTTTATTCGATAAAAAATATACAATTCGCTGTCGCGACAAAGCTTTGGATTGACGTATATACGCGTCGAACGTAATTAACTGGTTAAAACAGAAGTCTGAGAATTGCAGTGCAACTATCTACTTTTCCTCGGCTGTCAAGTCAAAGGCTTCCTATAATTTCAAAATCACCCACACATTTTCATTCGCTACCAAATTTTCCTTAGCTCACAATTTTCATTATAAGCACAATCTCATTTACTCAGAACCTTGAAGATGTCAAAATTTCCTCTAATATATCCTGAAGACATAAAAAGAAATCCAGAACCATTCTGCACGAAGCGACAAAGCGGAAGTCCACCAAAGCATCCTCTTCTTGCGCGTCTTCTCGGCGCAAGGCAATTAACACGGCCTCGTCTTCCGCCAGTTGAATCGTAACGATCTAATTATAAGCTCTAAAAACACGTTCTCGCCAAATATAACTGACACCTCTCTCGTTCTACGATCTATCCTCTGCCATTCGAAGCGAGAATCGACGTTCCGATCGGTTCTTTACCTTCCGATCCTGTAAAAACGACGTTGTAGAACAAATTACGAGGATCGAGGCTTGCCTGTGCCTCTTCGTTTGCAGTTCATCGGCAAGATTTACGTACTTCGAGCTACACGGATACCAATAAATACTCGATTTGGCATCGTCGAACAATGCAGTTGGGACGCTTTCCTCGCAGAAATCTTTGGCACGGCGAGGCGAGGGCGATGGTGCCTTCCGTCCCATTGAAATATGGCTCGTCGTAAATATTTTTCGATGGAAATATTTTGTCACCTTTATTGCCGCGAGCTTTTTGTTTGATCGTAAATTCGGTGGCGGTACAGCCGTGAGCACAGGTATGTTCGCCGTCTTCGCGAATTGGTCCTTTGCGATTCATGGTTCTAGATGCTGCGCTCTGTTTTTACGGAATTTTGAAATTTTTTATATTTGTAAAAATTTGTAGTGTTTTTTTTTCTTCCATGGCATGATTTAGTTTGACGGAGAGGGTAGTAAATATCTTGCGAGGGGTTAAAGTTGTAGGAAGAATGTTTTAATATTAAAACTACCGACAGTTGATTTGGTAAATTCGAAAATGGTTGATAAATATGTCGGAATAGAAGAAGTCTTAAATTTAAGTTTAAATTTGTATCCATTAGGATGGCACCATGAAATAAGGCTCACATTTTACTGACAGTATAATATCATGCATCAAGAAATATCCATGAACCTCTAATCCACCATAAACCGTGTTCCTTTCAACCCTAAAATGAGAGAAAATTTCCACTAAATGTTGATCCCTTGAACTTCATCAATCGCAAACAAACCTCCCCCTGCTTTATTAAATTAATGTACAAAATTGCGATACACTTTTGTAAGATTATTCAGCGTTATTATTTACCGACGATTTATTGCTGATAATGATATTCGAGCGGATAAAAATACCCAAGGGTGGAGGTGGAGGTGGAGGACTGTCGTAAATAATATATTCTTAAAGCACGGTTCCTCAGGAAGAACATCAGTTTCGACAGCGTTTACGAGGGATCGTAAGCTAAATGGCTTGAAAGTGAATTCCAGGTGTATACTTTCCAAAAGTTTATGGCACGGACAAAGGAAAGTCAGAATGCCTAAGTGTCTCTGTCCGGGCTTTCTTGACTTCTGCCTGGAAGTTAATTGGTCGTGATCAATATTTTATAAGCGCCTCAAACGATCCACCGGGATGGCATAAAATTTCGTGTCTAAGAGGTAACGATTCTCAAATCAATTTACTAGTTTTATTACCGAGGACTTTTAACCAATAGTGCGAGCACGTAATAAAATATTACGGCAACGAGGTTCGTCTTATACGGGCCCGAGGAATTTGATTTCCGTTTTATAATTGGTGAACGGTGCTTAGATTTGAAAGCTGGCTTGAGTGAGCGATTAAAACGAGGACTGTATGAATCAATTAGTACGCGTGACTGATTTTAAGATGTTTGGCTGAAAATCGTGATCCTAGGTTTGAATTCTACGTGGTGCATCGGTTTGTTTTAATGTTGAGGATATTTAGAAGAAGCTGTGATGTTGTTAATCTATTTATTATTTCTTAAATCTTAATTTATTATTGTTTATGATTCTTAATCTATTTTTTCTTATAGTTACCCTATCCTAGTTTAATTTAGTAGTAGACATTATCTCGTCTTCTTTGATAGCTTTTACCCCGTCGGTGAAGTTTTCTGGAAGACTAATTTGCAGAAAGTATTTGGAAATCTGGACAGATCAGTGTTTCTTAATAAGAATTGTCAGTAAAACTTTCATCGAAACATTGATACTTTTCAAATTTATGTATAGCAAAATAATAATTTTCCCTTCCATCTAAAAACTCACAGCTCTCGAACTCAATTTACCCTCAAGGACATCCACTCTTGCCAGACTCTTAAAAATATCACATCCATTAAAATTCGAACATCCCACGCAAATTCCACACCTCCGCAATTACCATATTCGACTAACTTCAAAGACAAACCCAGAACCATCTTCTCTTCTGAGCCAAATAAACATTATCTTAAATTCCGTGTCAATTATGCAACATACACAGACATCCTTTAGATTTTCGCAAATTATTCCTTTGTGACTGGCAATTTTCCCAACTCTGCGCTGATTTCGTAAAATGTTCAATCTTTGAGTCACCCCCATAGTAAATCCTGTGTCTTTCCCACCTCTCTTTAAAAATTTCACTTGTTATATTAATTTTGCATAGACTCTATTGTTTTAGATACCGTCTAATTCACCAAAGTTAAGATACTTTAATTAATAATTTAGAAAATTTATAAGAATTACGATAATTATAACCAGTGCTATTTTAATTCAGCAAAATTTCCTAAATCTAAGCATGATTTAACCCTTTTAGTGCCGACCGAAAAAATTGATTGAATTAATGATAAATGTAGTGGCGAATAAAAATAATAGTCATTTGGCCATAGTTTGATATACAACACGCAATATAGAGTATGAGTTACGTATTTCCCATTATCTTTCTTAAAGTTACTGATATCGTATTGAAAACTAAATAAAAACACTACAATTCCCATCGTTAGCATTATTACTAACGACGATATATCGTCGTCCGGCACTAAAAGGGTTAAACTCACAATTCTGATCGAAGGTCTTCCATCTTCAAACCCACAAAAAATCTCCCTCGTCTTTGTCTCTTTTTCGAATCAAGTCTATCAGAAGATATAAGGAATCCAACCAAGAACAATTTTCCACCCCTTTTCCTGATTCTTGAACGTCGCGTCGACACCGTGATAGTCTGAAACACGCAGAATCGAGGAGAAAAGCAAAAGGGTTGCGAACGGAACGGAGAATTCAAGAAAGGAAGGCCCGGTCTCATGCCGAGTGGGAGTGGCGTGGGTGTGTCCAACACACTAGCTCGCACGATCTCGTATAAACTTTACAAACACGATGTAACGACTCCCGTTCGCACGTTTCACGGGGGCTATCACATCCCCATGAGGGGCTGAACTGACGCGAAGTTTGGTAGACCGCGAATAATGTCACCGTTTCGCCCCCTCGGGGAAGAAGGACATCGACTACCCCTTCGAGAAGGCCAGGAGAACCTGAAGGCTAGAAAATGGATGTTTACTGTATGTAAAAAATTTTGGGGATGGTTTTAAGATGACGTAAAACTGTTAATGATAGTAGTTTGAAATGGGGAAGGATTTTTCTTGATAGTTTGAAAATCTAGGACTTTCTTTTAATGCATTAAGTCGTGATTTAAGTTGTGGAGGCTATGGGTGCTTTTTGTTAAATCTCTTGGGAAAAATTAACAAAAATACTAATTTTAATATATTACTTAAGTAGTTTTTATTATCCAGCTACTTTCTCCATTAAAGACCACACAATACAAAGTGAAAAATATATTTTCATATCGTGTAGTAACCTAGATATTCTAATAATACATTTTCAACCCTCCCCTTTGAGGAGTATTTTCACCCCCTTAATATGAACAATAGCCGACAAAAAAAATACGTGTCAAATATTTTTTCGAGAAGTGCATCTCACGTAACTTTCATCAAAGTTCACTTGTACACCTTGGACTGCTAAAAATACATCAATTAATTAAATTCAACCCGAATTCAACGACTTCATGATCACTCTGCTACATTACACTTTGCAAAGGAGTATCAATTTTGTCAAATGACTTCCTGCTTTTTCAACGCTCACTTTTCCACTTTCTTCCCACTTGTTTCTAATTATTCCACAAAATTTCAAGGTCGCAAGAATTTCCGTCTCGTTTCAGCATTCCATTCATTGTCCTCGAGACGCGGACATAAATCAGGTTCAGTTTGAAAAGGCAGAAGCATCTTCCTTTTTGCGGAATTCCAAGTGACTGGAAGCGATTTCACATCGTCTGTTTACGTTTCTCGTGAAAAATCGGTTTCCTTTATTTATCCAGGGCGTGTGTTTGGCACATGGCGGAAGCGGGTCACAATGCGACGATCCTACGGTCAGGAACATCTCGCGCGGAGGTCCTGGCTAAGGGAGGACGTTGGGTCATTGCTTTATGGTGCTTTTCACCATGGAAAAACAGAGGGCAACGTGCTAAAAGCTGCGCGATAACTCAAAGTAACGCGACGATCCGACACGATGCTATCTGAGACACGCTGAAAAGTTTGTGACCGAAGAAACTGTGGGACGATGGGAAATTAAAAACATGTGTGCAACTTCTTTCTCGTTTTCGTGGTTGGATTTTATTGTTTCGTGGGTTTCGGCAACGTTTGTGACTGTAAATCGAGTTCAGATGGGAGGTTTGATGGAAATGTGTCCTTGGGAATTTGTTGCATGAGATATTGGTGAAAGTTTATGGGGAGAATTTTTGCTTTGTGAAAGTCTATAGAGTTTTGCGGATACTGTTGTAATCCTGACGTTTCAGAAATGATGAACGATGGAATCATTAAGGAAATTAAATGTCAATGAGTTAGAGGTCAAGTCATATTTGTCATTTATGAAATTTTCTAATTCTTCCTTAGTTAATTGAAATTAATTGCATCAAATTTTCTATGAATGGAAATCTTCCATTTGAAAATTACAATACTTGGTGGCAGTGGTATTGCGAAATAATTCAGTAAATAAGTGAAATTATTAATAGAAATTAATTTTATAGAAATATTGACCTATCAGAGAATTACCTTACATTATTCTACGATCGTTGAGAATATTGCCGTACTCTCAAAAATTACTTCCTGTCCTGTCGTTGCGTTCAAAAATCCTTCATGATCGACAAAAAACGAGAAAATGGAATTTAAGGGAATGACTTGAAATGCGCAAGAATCCCTTTACTGCGTTTCTTCCAAGAAAAAGGCGGTTTTTACGGTTCCATCGGCTCGTAAAAAAATCGTTCGCAGAAGGTTCGCGAATGCTCGAAAATTCATGTAAGCCTCGCTAAGGTATCTACTAATTGAGAGGGAAATACAGAAAGCACAAATTTTATGCCGGAATAATTCCCCGTTAATGATCGTCGTCTCATGGCGTACCAGAAATTACGTGCAACTATAAGTGGTAATTACGCTAATAAATATTTTGTCTTTTATCGTGAGTCTGTCTCTTCTTACCGGTAATTCGAGGAAAAATCCAACGCCGAATAAATAACGCCGATTCGTTCTTTTTAAACATTCCCATAAAAGCGTCGTCGACATATGATTTTTAAAATTTCCGCCATTTTCATACATGCAATCGACGTAAAGTTAATAAACTAACCCAGACATTTATACTGCTTTTTATCTCCATTATTAATAATTCATTGTGATTAACATATTTTTATATCTTTGTTACTTGAAATACCAATAGAAAACACTTGATGTTTAGCTAAAGTAAACCTAAACTCTCTTCGTCAGAAATATACTTACATCCCTTTCAAAATTAATGACTCAAATATGAATAATCCTATGAGTCTTCCACGTTTACAAACTCCTATGTAGCATCATTAATAAATCGGCAATTTTCAAAGATTTGTAACTCACCCCTCTCTTAGGACGTCATATCGTAGAATCTTTTTGTTATATTCATTTATATAACATGTGTCAAAATGTTCAAGTCTTGTAACCCAGTAATATTAATTCTACTGAGTGCATAATATGCAACAATATTATATTTAAATATTCAGAATATTTGTATCTCTCAAAATTAATTTTTTTATCATACCACCCTCACTTACAAAGCCCGTCTAGACGTCAAAACCGAAAATCATTCCAGAACCACAAAGAATTTCAACACTTGCAACCATCAAGCCCCAAAAATGTCCCCATAAACGATTCCATCAATGTCTCCGTCATTCAGCAGAACAACATCATCCAAAGCATCGCAAACCGATCGGCATCACCCTCTGCCCAAACAGAGGATCCCATTTCACAGCGAAAGAAGTATAGCAACCATCGTGCGCCTACGACGGAAACGCCGTAGTCTCCGGGGATGAAAATATTTTCTCGACAAAACCGAAGCTTTTTCTTCCTCTGACAATACGACTCTTCTAATTTATAACTCTTCCATCAACCCGACGCTCTTTCCTTCCAATTCCTCCGCATCTGCTCGCCTCTCCGTGACAATGTACCCCAAGGAACGACCGTTCAGAAAATTCGTTCGTCGACTTTGCCAAACTGGCCATAGGGTTCGTTCTCCGTTCGAAGCAACGAGAACGCATATACCTCAAGATTCGAGGCGAAAGTGAGAGAGAAAGATAGTAAGAGAGAGAGAAAGAGTGAAAGAGACCGTGTCGAAAAAGCGTGGCGAATTCCTGTCGACCTAAACGAATGCGTCAAAAGCTACGGGGGGGTCTGCCGTTATGGCCGATGTCACTTGGAATAAATGTCTCGTCGAGCCCTGGGTGGAAATTGGAAAAATCGGGCCCTATGAAGAGAAGAGACCGGTTGCTCGGTGAACGTGTATTTACGTCGGTACGGAGAGACTTCTAAAGAATCTTTCTCAACGTTATCGAGGTCGAGAGAGCGAAGGAGAAGAGGGGGACGAGGAAGGACGGCGCACGCCCAAGGGTTCCGCTCTAAATGGACATAAATGGCAAACAAATACCGTCGTGGGTTCCGCTTCGAAAGTTGAGACGTCACGCGCGAGTACGAGGGCCTTAGGGGACCTTCATGGTTTTGTGCTTTAACCTTGTCGGGACTCTCCCTTTGGTTTTTCCTTAGACGCTTGGATCATGCTGGGACGCGATTCTCTTGATCGCTTGCTGTGGGGCGTGGATGTTGGGGATGTTGAAGTCGAATGGGACTTTTTGTTTCTCTTGTTAGGACTGTTGGGGTAAAAAGTGTATTTTTCTATGCAAGATTGAGAGTATTCTAATAAAGGAGACTAGCTTGAGGTACAGTCAACCCTCTTGTAATGTGGTACTCTTATAACGTGGTTTCCTATAATGTGGTACTATTATAAAGTATTACGAATTAATCGTAGTATAGGAAGTGCAACGACTCTTTAACCCATTCGAGACCGTGCATTTTTTTGGAGACAATCCAGAAAGACCGATAACTTTTGGCTTTATATGTACCACTTCTTGTATTTCTAATGATCGTGGCTTTGGGTCACCTACTTTAGGGTCGAAATTGAACCAAATACCAAATGTAATGTTTACACATTTGTAAGATACCTTTTATTTTAAGCTAGTCTTATTTCGAGGGCTTTTTTTTCTATAATGACTGATAATTGCAATTCAAGATCATTGCACACACGGTGTGCAATTGGTCTCGAATGAGTTAAGAAAACAATATCAATATTGGTGAAAAATCAGGATCGTAAGAATAATTATACAGGGCGTTGTATTAATTAAAAGAATAATAGATTTGTAACTGAATGCTGTCGCTACTCAATCAAGACTGCCTCGTGGCATTGTCACCAGGTTTTGTGCCTGAGAAAAAACGATTTCTGAGAAAACAATTAATAATCATACAATATATTACGGCGCTTAAAGCCTCTTACAGAAGGATGACTGGAACATTGTATAAGAAATTCTGTTGATGCCTGTGATATTCTGCTTTGCAACTTGAAATTGCAGTAACAAAGTTAATTATATCGCCCACTTGGGAACTGTCCTTAATTATCGGCAAAACTAGCAAAACAGCAACAGCATTCGATCATCATCGGTCACGATTCAGCGTGTTCTTTAATTGATCACCGATTTCTCTTGAAAATCGTCCACGAAACAAGGTCAGTTCCGGTGAATGACGCGGATAATGACAATGATTCGCCGACGACGTCCAACGAAGCAATCCTTTTACATGGAATTGTTTTTTTTTCGAAATTCTATGGATCACCACGTGTATCCTGTTCGTCCTGATTCAACTGAGCTTTTCTTCTATCGTTTTCTTCCCTTCGAATTCGTCCTCGTTCTACGTGCTTCACATTTGCGACATGAATAATGAGAATAAACGGCACAAGTACCGGCAGGTGCGTACCGTAACGTACTCAATTATGTGTCCTTCTGTTCGATAATTAATCACGATTAATAGCGGGAATCGTGATAGAAGGAGGGACGAAGGAAGAAGAAGAAGATGGAGAAAGAGAGGGAAAGAGGAGAAGAAGAACTTTGGATTTATCGAAGGCAGAGAATTATGGCCGTAAATCAAAGCGGAGGATGGTCGTTCTTTTTGCGGAGAAACTTGTGCGTCGGTATCTTCATTCATGCGGCGTCCGGTTGCGTTTTTCGGAGGCTCTAGAAATGCAAAGTGACCATTGTATTCTGCTTTCTAATTGTTTCCGTCGAATTGATTGGAAGAAATTTGCTGACCGGTGGAAATTGCTGTTTGAACGCTGTGGGATTTTGGAGCTGTGTAACGAGTCGTTTGATGATGTGGTGTTGAAATAATTCTAAATCTATGAAATATGGAAATTATACAAGCTTCCTCCAACTGCAGAGATGGACATTCAGAATTCAGCAGCCTGAACTGAAACTCATAGACACTTGTCCGTCCTTCACAGAGTTTCCTATCGAATTAAATATCTTCTGGTACTGGTAATTCTACGTTTTCAAAATATTATTAATTTATCTAAGACTTCAAAATAGTCACTCGTCGTGCAATCCACAATCCGATTGCCAACCTTTCTACATCCCCACCTCTAAATTCAATATGTGAATTTATTTCACCTCCAACGCGCTCATTAACTATTCACTCTATCTACAATTGAATCATTCATTCACTTTGAAACAATGCACGATCCAAAAGCGAATCTTCTAATACTGCTACCTCTAAATTTTCAACGTCTTATAAATTTATCTAAGACTCTAAAACAGTCATTCCCTCCTAGTGCAACCCACAATTCAATTGCCATGCTTTCTACATCCCCACCTCTAAATTCTCGCTATACAATTTTATTTAAACTTTCAACACCCTCATTCACTACCCACACAATCTACAATAGAATTCCAAACCTTCCTAAATCCACCAGCTAAATTCTCAACACACTGATATATCCAATTCCTCAAAGTGTTCATTCACTTTGAAACAATCCTCAATCGAATTGCAAAACTCCAACAATCATAACTCAGTGTCTTCATCACGTAGATTTATCTAACACCCCAACATACTTATCTTCTCTTCCCACAATCCACAATCGAATCTCAAAGCTTCTGCAACCATAACACTAAAATCTTCAGCACCATGCACGTTCCAGCGTCTGAAAATTTAGCACCTCGATCACGAAGAACCACATTCGCACCATGGCTTCCTATTGAATGGCAAATAAACCGTTCCCCGCCAGGCATGGTACATTGTCGCGAATCTCTACGATCATCCCCGTCGAATCGTACGATCGTCCGTCGACAATAATTTCACAGACTTCGACGTAGGTAAAACGCTCGACGTCGAAGGAGATATTTACGCGTCCGAGGGACAGGCTTCTTTTGCTTCTTCATCGTCGGCGTCTTTTTTCGCAGATTCAGGATGATCTCCTCCGCGTCTCGATGACGCAGAGGGAGCCTTAGGTGCGCCGGTTTCGAACATAAGTCAGCCGGTATTCAATGAGTTCGAGGAAGTTCATCCTCGGTTCTTCGCACGCGAACCAACCTATCGACGCGAGACGACAATCGAGAGTTTCTATGGTGATTCGTGAATGCAAGGAGTCGCGAAAAAAGTTGGATCGTGGGAGGAGAATTGGAGGTGGAGAGAATTTTTGGTAAATGAGCAGCATGTCATTTTAAAGGGTGGAAGTCGAAGAAGAAAGTATTTTAACAATTGCGAAAAATTTTGGATTGATGTTTAACCCTTTGAGGACGACGGGCGAATATATGCGCCCTGAGAAAAAAATTGGTTATAGTTTGTCGGTGCATATATAAACGGTTAGAGTTGAAAAATTAAAATATAATCGTTGAAATATTATTTTACAAAGAGTAAATTTCAACTTGTATACATTAACAGACTGTCTTTCCGATGAAAAAGTGTTTTTTCATCGCTAAATAATTGATTGTTTCTCGATATTCAAAAATACGTTAATGGCTGTTTTCCAAATTGGAGGTTGAGAGAGAGGCTTTAATGGGGGCGTACAAATTTGCATTGAATTTTAGAGAGTTTCTAACAGCTTAAAATATTACACTCAAGAGAGTGTTTTCCTGGGAGGACCCTGTAGGGTTTCTAGGGATTGCTCAAATTTTCTAAGTTTCAGTAACCATATTTCCAACACTTTTAAAAAACCCAATTTTTCCAGCCATAAATAATTTACTCAGTAATTCATTTTACCAAAAATAATTTACTAGAAATAACATTCTCCAATTCTCAAGGAACAAATTTCAAATACCCCATAAACAACACGTCATACTTCAATCCCTTTAGTCAGAGTAGAAACACCGTGAACGGTGCATGGGTCGCCAAAAAATCAATCCTATCGTCCCTTAAAATCGCGAGAGCCCTCGCCGATTATTTTTTGCTCGAACAATCATCATGGCCGTTAACGCGAGTAAATGCACCGAGGTATACTTCTGGGTAATAACCCCACACCATAAAGATCGGTATCAACATCGAACGAAGGCAGGCAGGGAGGCAAGAGACGGGGCAAACAAGCGAATGGCATTAGTTCCGTGTTATCGATATGGCTCGCCATAGAAAATCACTTTTACCTTGGCATAAGAACTGAACGAAAGGAACACCCACTGGGAGGACATAGAAAATATTTTAGAAGCTCGAATCTTGCACTTGTCCTACATCGTCAAAGTGAATTCATCCCTTCGACCGATCGACCCCCTTCGATTAAATGGGGTTGATTGTTTTGCTTTGTTTTCCAGATTGGTTTTGCTTTTAGCGTTTTTAATTTGAGGGAAGTTGCGTAATTTTATTACTGCAGAGACATTTTATAAATTTATATAGCTGAGAATAATTGTGTTAGGTTGTTTAAGGAGCAAGTTAATGGCTGCTGTTGTCAGTCAAATTTTATAAAAGACAATTTAAAGGATTTTTCTATCTTTAAGTTGAAGAAGTAATATTACAAGATGAACAGTGCAAATTTATGAGACATTTGGTTAGTTAAATATCTGTCAGCTTAAAATTTTGCAATTTCAATACCCTTAACGTTAGCTTCTACATCTGCTATAGAAAAACTTTAATTCACAGTGCACAAAATTCTATTCTTGTCCAAAGAACAGTATTTTTCTGTCAACAAAAAAGTCATCGAAGTATCTAGAAATTTATTCCCCCAAACCAAGAATTAACTGTCTTAAAATCCATGTCGAACGATTTGCAGCAAGTTCAAAACCCTCTATCCACCATAATCGTCGCGTTGAAGCGAGAAATCCCACAGAGAGTAAACCACCGTGGTCGAAGTCATCCGATGACGTACGATCTGTTTATATTTCTCATGATCGCCGTAGAAAGAGTAGAAAGAGTGAGGGCAGGTACGAAGGAGGGCAAAATCCCCGAACGTTATTTTCCATCGGGGTTAACAGATTATGAAGACGTCCGCGGGATAAATGTATGTCGCACCTGTATGCGAGTCGTTTTCCCATACGCCCTCGCGGCACCTCTTTCCAGGGCGTGACTGTGAAAAGCGATGGGCCCCCTTTTGCCATGGAAAGAGGAGAAACGGAGAAGACTTAGAGGGGGAGACGGAGGCCAGTTCCTCTCTCAATATAAACTCGTATAGTCTCCGTGCGGGAACCGAGTCTACCTGACTTATGGGGGCCCAAAATTCGGCATTATTTATGACCGAGAGGTCCGGAATGCTCCCAAAAGAACGTTTCTTCTCTCTCAGACTCTCTCACTCTCCCTCTCTCAGATTCTATCTTTCTTTTTCTCGCTCTTAGACACTCTTTCTCTCTCAGGCTCCCTTAAACTCTCTCACTTTCTCTCTCAGATTCTATCGTTCTCTTTCTCATTCTTGGACCCTCTTTCTCTCCCTCTCTCTCAGACTCTCTGAAACTATCTCTCTCTCAAATTTTCGCACTCTTTTTCTCTTTTGGGCTCTCTTGCTCCGTGTCTTTTTTCCTCTGTCTCTCTCTCAGGCCCTTTCGGTCTCCGTCTCTGTCTCTCAGTTTCTCTATCTCACTATATCTCTCTTCTTCTTAATTTCTATCATTCTCTCTTTCTCTTACTGTCAGGCCCCTCGTTCTTCTGGTATCTTCCTCTATTTTCTCTCTCTCTCATAATATTTTTCTAAATTTTTTCTTTCCTCCCTTCTCTATCTCTCTCCCTCTCGTGATCAGTGTCCCCATCCAAGGCCCATCTTTCGACCACTTTTGCTGGCATATCGCAAAACCATCGATTGGCATGGCGTTTTGCCGAAACACGGAATCGGGGACTCCTTGGGACTTGGCGTGACGAATCTCTTCAATGACTTCCATCGAGAACCGATCCTCTGCTTGCGGAGGCACGAATGTTGATGCTTATTTCAAGGCTCGAAGAGATTGCTTCGGTGATTGTCGTGATGTCGAGACATCGTCGAAGATTAACCCTTTAACGCAGCTTTTTGCAGGATCGTTTTATAGCGTCGATGGGGTGGTTGAGAGGAAAAGAGAAGAGATGGAAAGTAATGTAAGGGGTAATTTTGCAAGATAGTTGGTGTGAAAATGTTAATAGTTGATTAGTTATCTAGCGTGTATTGCGTAATGGAAAAGTGAGAAGAAACATGCTTTGTACAGTGGGAGAAATTGAATGTGACACCATAAGTAGAGGGAAGTGAGGAGAGATCTTCCACTTAACTCAATTATACATGTAATTTATCTATTTTATGATTCTGTCAATTTCGACCTAGAAATATCTCTTGCTTCGTGTACAAAATTGCTATAATTTTCTTCCAAATCATTTTATTAATTATGATCTACAGTACTATATGGGGTTGATGAAAATTGTCGCAGAATTGACATACCAGATTAATTCATTTATCTGTCCAAATTAAACCGAATCAAAATGTATTGCAATTTGTACACATATACCACAGTTATTCAACTTCGAATTAAATTTAAACAACAAACCCCCACAAAATGTTAATTTTATTAAACCCTTCGATTTGCATAAGTGCCAAAATGTGAGCAAAAAATTTACCCTCTAAATGTTATCCAATCTCAAAAGAAAGCCTCAAACATCCCTAATTATCAACTCCAAATTGGAGTCAATATATATTTTCCAATCAACCCTAATCATCCCTCGTAAAATTGACACTCTTACAGAGCAAGTTAACCGGCAAAGTCACAGCTAAAGAGTCAATCCTCTCAACCGTAAACCGCGCAAAAAGGGAACACAACGTGCGTCGATCTTCGGCAAGGGTCCCAACAGTGAGACGTCGTTCGAAGAAACGGCCATTACGCGAAATGAATTCGCAGCCGGATTCGCGCGTGAAGAATCGCGGCGCGTTTCGCGTAAATTTTTTCGCAGCCCGCTCGTTAACATTGTTCGCGCCTACGTGCGAGAAAACGCGCTCCAGGTGGCTCGTCCCCATGTAGCCCCGCTGATCCCATCGTCCGATCGAACGATAATGCGGTCGACTTTGTCGTAAAGATAAACGAAATGAGTGGCGACGAGATGCGGGCGACAAACGACGATAATTGTCTCCAAGAGCTACCAGGATCGATTGTATTATTGCTTCGCGTTCGCCATGATAAATTAACACTGGGAGATAATGTCCTTGCTGAGACGCCGTTCTGGCTGATGATTGTATTTGTATTTAACCCATTGACAGTTTATCCCGTGACAGTCACGGGCTGAGCGTCAAGTATCAAACGGTTTATCCCGTTTAGTCTACCAAAGATATCTAACAATAAGCCTATAACTAGATTCTTTGCTTCCTCTGTTTTCTAAGGTGATTCTAACTGAAGAAAGAGACGTGGTTTAGTTTGAAAAAAAAACTAGACACTTTTTGGACCAGAATTCGTAATTTTACCAAACTGTGAAAGGGTTAAAGGTGAATTTTTGCACTTCTATTGTTCTTTGACCTCTTAAGGTAGTTCTAGCTGGATTCTGAACTAAAAGTTTCTTTTTTCATTAGAAATGAAAAAATTGCGTAAGAATGAATGCAGGGGCTAACTTCACAGAGGTCATTTAATTCACTTTTTAGACATTAAAAAACATCTTTCTCTATAACTACGAAGTAAAAAATTATGAAAAAATTCAATAATATTCCAAAAGCATAAAATAATACATTGCTAATCTTTTATTAGAATCCATCGACTCGTTTTTCGATTAGAAAAATAAAAAAAGATTTTACGGATTCAGCAAACAATTTTTTTCCATAAGGCCCATGTTAAATATGTTATTTTTAAACACGATGTACTCATAAACCGTGTGGACGAACTCGTTGAAATTCCGGTTATAATTATGAAATATCATGAAGAATATATTTTCAAAATTTTAAGGAAATCTATCGAAAAATGATAAGTGCCTAGAACTACCTTAACACTTTACCGACCGGTATTTTTTAACATCCTACCCACTTCTGATCGGTCACTTGCACGCACATATTTCCCTGATACTGATATCTCTTCGAAAATTGCAAAGTTTCTTCACTGAGTCCTTGGCACAGTTAACCGCAGTGAAAAATAATAATTTATTAATTACCGTAGCGACCAATTAAGAAGTTAAAAGTCCAAAAGTATAGGGCCCGAAAAGCCGGTTAATCGGCTACCGGTCGGCAAAGTGTTAACTAACACCAGCATAATTTTGAAACTCCTATACATAAATACAATATACCCAAGTTTAAAACACCTTGATGTCAAATTTCAACATTTTTCTAGAAATACAAATACCAACCATCAACAAAATAATGATCACTCACTTACAAAAGTTTCCAAGCAAAGTACGTACCCTTAAAAATCGCACTATCGATACCAATAAACCTCGACAGTTTAGAACCCATTTAAAACAGTACAACCTAGAAGAAGCGATCGCAGTAGTTACCTAAAAGACACCTGTAGCAAATTTTCAACTTTTTCTTCTTAAAACAAAAATAAATATAAAACCCACCCACGAAAAATAAAAATAAAAACCACATTCAAACTTAAAAGCCCTTATATAAACTAACCACTTTCGAATCGCAGAAACCCAGCAAAATCAAGGTCTCGGGAGATCATCGAGAGATTGTGCAGGGATAGTTAGCGAATACGAGAAGCGAAAAAAAGGTCCGTGAGAAGGAACGTCAATCTAGGCTCTCCTTCCTGCGGCAGATTTGGACGGACGCGTCTATATCGAGGTGGGTCCAACTGGGTGAGTGGGTGACTGACTCCGGCATTGTCGTTCGACAAGATATACGACTCTTCGTTCCCAGAAACAGTTTATATTCCGAGCGAGGATGAGACCCGGAGATCGTTACATACCTACCTGACCCAAAACGATCCTCGGTTGGCTCGGAAGCGCCCGTTTTTCGGATTCTGCGTCCCGAAGGCACTCGGTCAGGGACGACTGGCCGATCAATTTTCAAAACTTACACCTTACGTGGAATCGTCTTATTTTATTGTGATTTACGTCGATGGAGAGCCCTTTTAGGTTTTCCTAGTAGTCGGATGGAGATGTGATTGGATGGAGTGATTAGAATCTCGATGGTTTTCTTCTTTGAAATATAAATTTCATGTGAGAGCTGAATGTCTGCCTGTAGGTTTGAGAGATGAAGAGAGAGAGGAATGGTTTTATTGGTAGGAAAATTTGCAAAGTTGTGAAACTTTGAGATTTGTAACCCGGTGGAATTTTATTTGACCTTCAGTTGCAGGAAATGGAATAGAAAATTAAAAAATTTTTGAAGAACTATCAAATTGAATATGAACACTTTTGCCGGCATTAAATTTGTCAAGTCCTTTGAAAAAGGCGAGTCATCAGTTAAATAATTTGTATATTGCAAGACTCACGTGAAATATCAACCGTATTGTTTTTCTATTCACTCGAGGAATGTTTATAAAAAAAGTACGAATCTGAAAATGCAACAATTTTTATTTTTCTAGTATTAACATTGCGTTAAGTTATACGTGGTGTCAAAAATCAGAGAGAAATTTTGTTTTGAAGCACTAATTTATAATTATTCCTGAGTGAAGACAGAACCCTTTAAAATTCAAAATTGTACGATGTCTGAAGTTCTTATTTTCGTTTCGAATACAGCAACTTCGACCACAAAAATTCCACGGTCCATACGAATCGTAGAACAGAAGCGCAGGTGTCGAAGAAACGGCAGGGGTGGATGTTGTCGCAGCATCGGGAATGACTGGTCGAACTTGCCGGCATTTTATCAGATAGTAAGTATCTTGTCGTTTGGCATTAGTACGCCGGCGAGTCACCGAGTGACAGATTCTTATCTTACCACGAGGAGACACGCCGTCTCACCTGAGCTCGTTTCTTGGTCACACCTAGTCGGGTTCCGTGGATCGCGTTACCCCCGGGACGAGAAACCGATTCATCCCCGATTATTCTCCTCTCCGTTTGTCCCGGTAACTAATACCGATCACGAGCTAGAGGCCAGGTAGCGAAGTCTGTTCGGGGATTTGTGCTTCCGAATGTGGAACATAAATATGCGGGATCTGGGTGACGTTTTATTAGTTACCGATTAGCATTGAGGGAAGGATCTTTGTTAACGTTGCCATTGTTAGCCTCTTGTTCTCATTGGTAAGTTTGTGCTGATTATTAATGTTAGGGGTGGAATTGCCAATGTTTGATGATTGGTAACTATTTGTTGCATTCTGAAAATAAATGATAGATTATGAAAAAAATATTATTTTAGGATCTGAATGTGGAACAGAAATGTCCTAGACCTGGAATTTTCTAATTGATTTGGATGATAATTTTGCAAAATTTTCAATAGTAGGGAGAAATCATGTGTGAAATGGATAATCAGTATTTATATAGTTTAATGGATCTTAATCATCTAAATGAACCTTTTGCTCTAATTACTGGTATCGATTACGAACCATAGACCACATTAGAAGTACCATAGTTTTTCTAGACATAAGTAACATCTGGTACCAGACACTTAAGTTAATACAGCTCGTAAATAACTGAATCGTCTTTTGAAAAAGATCGATGATCCAAATTCAAATCCAATTTGCCCAACTCGATCATAGAATCTTCAATTCTGACCTTACCATTCTTCACCCAACTTCTTTTAACCTATCCTCAAGAACTCCATACAATTTTAATTCCAAGAGCAGCTAATAAACACATTAGGAACGGTCGAATCTCACGACACCACTAATTGCAATTACCAGCAACCTGGAACCCAACGAAGCATCAACAATATCGTTAGAAAGTCGAATAAAGAAGAAAGAAGGCACCACAAGGAAGTACACTTTAATTCTGCAAAGTGATATCGATAATTAATCGACACAATCGGCCGAGAATTGGTCGAAATTACTATAATAATCAGTGGAAGAAAAGCAGATCTGATTACAATTAAGGAAGCCTGGATACAATGTATCGTAACATTCTCATTGCCATCGTCCCAAGCCGGAATGATTCGTATGAATCGAGGGAGTGAAAAAGATCGAGAATACGATCGGCGAGATCTTAATGACCGTCGAGGCAATCGTACACTCCGATACATTGAGAGCCGGCAGCCGACCGTTTGAATGGAATAATTAGATGATTATCTTTTATTTATCCGCGGCTTTGATCAGCCGACCCTCCGGCATAAAAGGACGCCATTTGCAATTATCCGAGAGAAGAGGAAGCGTATCGTTCACCGGAATGATACCTCTATTATAATCAAGCCACCCATTGCGTCAGTTTCTTTCGTCCCTCCTCCACTTTTGTAACCTTTCTTCGTTCTAACCCTCTTGTCGGAACGGAATCCTGCGTTTCTGAAATCGAGCTTTCTGTTTTTTTTTTCATGTGTTGTGGCTGCAAATAAACTTGTGGTGATAGACTGAAATCTAGATCGTTGAGGTACAGTGGCCTTCAATCTATTAGAACTCCATTTATTGAAATTTAGTATATTGCACTCTGGTGTATGAGATTTTCCTGAATGGAACCAACGATTTGGAAATTGAAAAGATCTAATTCCTGGTCTGACCTTGGCGATAAACTCTGACCTTCTGAGCGAAAATTCTAATTCTTCAATATCAACTCCAGAAGAATACAAAAATTTCAGTAAGCCAGGTTTGTCCATTTGCAATTTGAATCCCTTGTCTTACAATAATAAGTAACACTCGTGATGAGGTAATTGGGATAGGAAGTTTTCAAATTTTGCAAAACCTATCAAATCGAACATATTAATGAGAGGCGACGCAATCATATCAGTTCTACAATATTAATATTAAGTTAAATTATACGACACATCAAGAGTCACTGATCAATTTTTTAACGGAGATAGTTACATAAAAAATCGTAGGGCAAAGTGTTAGTATTATTATTCCTGACCCAACAAGCTAGCAACCCAAAACTCAAACTAAACTATCTCCCAAAATCGGATAAAACGCAAGAAGATAAAAAACTCCTTCCCCAGAACCCAAAAACCTTCCAAACCTCCCAAAACGACATGGTCTCTTCAACCCCAAAGATCCGATCTCTCCAAAGCCCTGCAGCATTCTGCAAACTATCTTCGTCCCCGGGACATCTAAATCACGAATTGCAATTCTCGCAATCCCATTGGCCCAGCAAGAGCTAGAGAATCCATTATGCGGCTGTTAGGACGAGAAATTGAGGATCTTTCGGCGTAATTCTGTGGAACCCCCAGTGTGGTCCCAACACGTCTACAAACTCGAGGAAAGGATCGGCCTCGAGTAGGTGGCCGTTGTCGATGTCTCTCAAAAACGAACCAAGAATAGTTTGCATGAATAGGAAGGTGGAATAAGAACCTGAAGAGAATAATCGTAGGAAGTAAAGCAGAAACGTGGAAAAGGGCCACGCCACGACACCCAGTGCCAAAACACGGCTTCGTCGTGCGCCCTACGTGAAAAGGAAGTTGCAGGACATTCAGGTAAGAGTCGGTGGACTGAACGATCGTGAAAAAGCCGATGGGATCATTGTCGAGAAAGAGAGTGAAGAAGCAGAAGATAGAAATAGCAAGAGAGAAAGAAGGGTATGGGGTGAAAACTTCGTCCAGCCCCCGAAGATCGAAAAGAAACGAAGCCACCCAGGATGCTGGCCAACAATGATCTCCACGAAATCATTGGACACCGCCGTGGAATGACCGTTAATGGCCCGTGCACCGGAGGAAGATCTTCTTTTGTGGGTTTATTGCGAGAGAGACTTGCTGCTGCGAGTTTCACGTTGCTTAGATTCAACGGATCTCACTCCCTGGAGACACGAGTGAGATCTTTCCTGACTTGTTCTATGGTTTCAAAGAGCAACTTTTATAATATGGAAGTCAACCTTGGAGGTTTTGCAGGGTGAGAATCTTTTGGGTTGATGTCTGTGTTCAAGGGTGGAGAGAGTTTCTTTAGGGGTAGATGCAAGTTGGAGAGTTGATGGAAAAGGAAAAATTGAGAATTGTGGGAATTTAATTGAAACGATGGCGGTCGAGTGGGAATAGTTGGTGATCGATGGAAGTAGAGGTAATGGGTTTTAATTATTGTAGGGTTAAAGTTGATATATTTCATGCGATAGGTTATGTAATTGAGTTTTGAATGGCGTGTAATTAGAACGATTGGTACGATGTGGAAAATAATATAATTCATAGTACTTGATGGGGTATTGATGGGGACTTTCACGAAACCAATTACCCTCGTTATGAGATACTGTTTGCGGTACCAGGAATAATAAACTGTGATGATGCAGAGTGATACAGGAATTCTTCCAATTTACTATTAAATATAAAATTTTCATTTGATCTTAATCTAACGACATTCAAAAATGAAACGTTGCAGGATATTATGCTGGCAGTAGCAATAAATTGTAATTACATAGATCGATAAAACTCTAAAATTCCATCTTTTTCGTCTCAACACCAAAACTACCAAGAGATTGAAAATGACCGGTTGCCCATCTTTTCGAAAACTATAATTGATTGGGAAGCCATATATAAATATTCCACGTCTATCTCATAAAGCCTAAATGACTTAATTAATAAGTATAATAAATACAACGCCGGTAGTTTTAAAGTTAAATACAGATTTCTATGAAATCTCGGTGTAATAATATTAAAAAAATTCAAAATGAAAGTTCCAGAAGGAGGAACGAAGCCACTATTCCATGATAATTCACTCGTCATAAGGGCAGCCATAAAAATGAATATTAGATAAATATTGAACACCATCGATAGAGTTTCCTGACTGCGATTAAGCGATATCGTCTATCTCCAAGTTCACCAGTCATTCGCAGCCTCGATAGTAGATAGAATATCTGCTCGAGTAGACATAATGAGCTCGAGATACCGCTCGACGCGAGATAAATCGAAGTAAAAGCGTGCATAGAAATAATGCCATTAAAACTCAGCATGAAATTCTATGTAATTACGAGTATAGAGTAGCGTGAGATCTAAAGCGTCGCAGAACAACGATGGCACTAATTGCGGCGGAATTTGCAATACGAATCCGGTTGAAAAGATGATGAAAAAGTAGCAAAGCAATGAGAAGGTAAAAAGAAAGATTTTTCTCTTTGAAGATACCGTAAGTTGCTGTTTATTAGTATTAAATCCGCACAGACAACAGAAATGTTTTTGGAATAATTTCAGACTATGGTATCAAAGACCTAATCCCCGAATTAATGGAATTACATTCATTAATATACAAATAAAGAAACAATTTGCTCGAAACAATCATAAAAGCTACATAGAATCTTCCAAAAATTCTCCTATACAAAAAAGCAATATAATTCCAAACATCCTAAAAATCAACCCCTGCAGCACTTTCCTCAAGGTACCTCCAACTTCCACCCCCAAAACCTGAGTATCTTATTCTGGACTCGAAGCACGAAAAGTCAAGCCCTTCGGCCCAAAGAGACGAGCCAATTTCAAAATCGCAAGGAATTTGACGAAGCCAAAAGAAAAGACAAAAAAAGAAGGAAGGAGTCGAACGAAGGACACTTTCGCGCGGCAGAATTTTCATCTGCCAGGAGGAACCGGAGTGAGACCATAAATCATAGAGGAAGGGAAATCCAACGAAACCACTACTGGCTATAAAAGTTTATGGTGTTTGGCCCTTACGGCCGCCAACGGTGCTCTGCACCGGGGCACACCGTATATCTTGGCGGAAGTGAAACTACGCCGGCATTGCCCTTTTGCGGACAGAAGACGCAGGGAGGTCAACGAGGGCCCCTTCGAAGGACGAGAGGATGAGGGAGGAGGAGGACGAAAATGGAGGTCCTTCGATCAGTGTTTCAACAATATTGGTCGTCCGCATTGTCCTGCAACGAGTCAGGATTCCAGGACGATGGAAAATGCGGAAAGGAAAAACTTGATATACGACTTATTACGAGACGGTGATTTACTGCCGGATGGGAATTCGGGAAGAGTCAGAACGAAGATCTGTGTCATGTGGTGTACCTCGAGAAACGTGTTTCTTTATTTTTTTTTAGAGGGTTGTTGAAAAGTATCGGAGGTTTTTGAAAGTTTCATAGAACGTGAGGAAGTACGGCGGTGTAATTGTATGTTTGCAACGTTGGGGGGTGAGTAAGTAGCGTATGGAATTTAGGGGTTGGAGAATTTCCTTTAAAATGATTTTGTTCTTCTATGTAAGCGTTGTGTATCATTGGAGATACTCAGATTATTTTGTTAATAGACAAAACGAGTGGCTGACTAAATATTTTTTAAAAATTCGTGCAATTTGTATAGCAGTTTGCAAATTAATTTTTGCTGGCTATCTAATCAAATACAGATAAGTGAACTGATTCGATTTTTTCTCCGTTTCATCCCCTATTTAAAAAACTGTTGACCATTATATTTGATTATTGATGATTAATAATTCATAGGATTAATTATACCATATTTCTGTTGTTTGTCTTCGTTACATGTGCAACAAGAAGGTGTGTTACGATTGAACACACAATTTACGAAGGAAATCTGCTCGAAGAATTTTTGAAATATTGCTATTTCGGTATTCCCTGATATAATTTAAATTCTCAGACATGAAAGATCGATGTCCACTTCTGCGTAATTGGCAGCGTAATTAAATAATGATGTCATATAATAATAACAATAAATAAGAAATGATTTAAAGACACTTGAACGAAAAAAAAAGAAGGTACAAGTGAAAGCGAGGGAGCAGCATCGTCGATGTAACAGCCTCGGTCAGAATTTTTTCTCCAAAGTAAAAAATGTTCCTTTCGCGACGAAGGAGTTTCGGAGAAGAATGGAAAACTCCGGCTCGCAAAATCGCGCCATTTTTTTCGGCAGGACGGACGTAAATTACTCTCGATAAGGAAGAAATTTACGGTCTCGGAAAGAAAAAAAAAAGAGTTTGCCTCGTGTTGTGGACGATTTACGGCGAGTCTCGCGCGCGTGAAGAATTTACGTCGAACGTGCGTGCCTGCGTCCACGTGTACAATTATTTCCCCTGTGATGCATTGACGCCGGTCACGTACGTTTAACCGGACTTGGCGAAACTCTTTCCTATTTTACGTTACCCGTCCAGACGGTGTTATTTCGCAAAACTTTCACTCGAGATTGGGCATTTAATTGGTGATGTATTGGCTGGAATGATAAGTAAGCGGTGGTATTTAGCAATTATTTGAGGGAAGCTTAATCAATCGGTAGGTGATTGATTCAAACCTAACATAGACTTAATAGAGATTTTTTCTAGACCTGGCTCAGACCTAACAGGGATTTTTACTTGACCTAGCTCGCATCTAACAGAGATTTCAGCCAGATTTAGCTCACAACTAACAGAGATTCTAGTCAGATCTAGCTCAAACTTAGCAGAGAGTAAAACTGGGCTTAACTCTGAGCTAGCTCTGATCTAACAAAAATTTCAGCCAGATTTAGCTCACACCTAACAGAGATTCTAGTCAGATCTAGCTCAAACTTAGCAGAGCTTAAAATCAAACTTAAGTCTAACTTAGCTCACAATCAGATCTAACAGAGGTTTCAGACCTAACATAGACTTAACAGAGATTTTTGCCAGACCTAACAGGGTTTTCTGCTAGAGTTAGCTCACACCTAATAGAGATTCTAGTCAGATCTAGGTCAAACTTAGCAAAAATTAAAATCGGACTTAAGTCTAACTTAGCTCATAATCAGATCTAGCAGAGGTTTCACACCTAATATAGGCTTAACAGAGATTTTTGCCAGACCTAACAGAGTTTTCTGCTAGAGTTAGCTACACCGAACAGAGATTCTAGTTACATAAAGCTCAAACTTAGCAGCGGTCAAAATCGAGCGTAACTCTGACCTAACACAGATCAAAGCTAAATATAACTGGGACCTAACAGTGACCTAAATTAATAAAATCTAATAGAGATCAAAGTTAAACTTAACTCAGATTTAACATAGCCCCAAAAGATAACTCAGAGGCTCGATCGCTCGGTAGCTGGGTGAGAATGTTCATTCTCCTTACTACACCATATCCTCAATCATTCGAAACCCACCTAAAACCATAGCCTCCAGACAAAATAACCACAACACGTCCAATCGAAAATACAAGTCAAAAGAAAGAAAAATAACCACGCAAACATTTCAAATATGTCAAAGTATACAAGAACTATCAACAACCACATTTCCTGTCGTTGTTGCATGCACGATGCAATTCGAAGGACATCGAACCTCGCAGTTGAGATTTACGCCCGATTGTATCCACGTACGAGGTACTCTTGGATCGCGTGTAACAGGGCGGACTGACAAACGCGTGATCAAAAGGATCGCGAAAGTTGATACGAGGAGGGTTGCTGACCTCACGCCGCGACGACGACAACATTTTGACACGGAATCACGTCGATCCTTCGGCGGGGGCGTGATTCCTGGAGGAAGATCCTCTGAAGGGCTCCGAGGAGTGTACAAAAGGTGTCGGAGGGAAATCGATTTGGGAAGAGGTAACGATTTCTGGATGACGCGAGCGGAATCCTACGGTCGAAATGGATCCGTACGATGATGAACGATCCCCGTGAAATTGGAGGATTTCGAACATTTCCCGCGTGAACGACGATGGTGGTTTAAATGGAATAGAGTTACGTCGAGGATGACAGTGGTTGTGGTGGTACAGATGTCTATGGGAAGCAAGAGGTAAAGCTTGTAATTATGCACTATCATTGCAAGTAATATTGAAATTTAAATTTTCTTGAAAGTAGAAAATTGTAAAAAATCAATAAGGACGTTTAAAACTCCTAAAAATACCATAAAAAATAGAGAGGAAATTCATAAGTATCAAAGTTACACCAAGTTATCAATTTATCTCTAATAATTGGTTTAACACCTTCAAATATTTAGTACTCCACCTCCACAGGCCATAACTACTAACCAAGTCTCACAAACCCTTTCAAAAAAATCCAATCACTCTTCCCAATTTTTCTCGCAAAACCCTCCCACCTCGTCCTATCCTCACCATCAATAATTTCTCCAACCTTTATGAATAGATACCCCAAAAAAATCCTCGCAAATTTCTCCACTCTTATCTCCACTCGTGACTCTAGAAATCGTGACTTTCTATCCACCATCGTCCCGATAATACGTTCGCTTCAAAACGACTCTTTTAAAAACCATCTGAGAGATTTTCTCGCGAGATCGAGACACCAGCTCGTGCACGTAACTGCATTCCTCACGTGCATACACGCGTCGATCATAAAACACACGGACGTTCTACGAGGGATGATTGGTGACCTTGTTGCACCAAGACACGATCCTCGTTCAGTGCCCACGGATTCGAGGGTAATCCAAAAGATCCAACGATCGGGAAACGATCACCGAACACGTTCGAGGATCTCGATGTTATAAGATCGTTAATCGATCAACCTCCTATCGAACCTTACCTCTTTCATTCTCCCTTGCAGTCGACCGAAGATAAACTTCAACCGGAAAAAATGAATCTCCAGCGTACACGTAAATCTTCGCGAGGTATGTGAAATTTCTGTCGAATAGGAGGATGTATAATTTACACGCGATTTTCCACGATACGCGACGCTATTCGCGCGCTATCGTTTAGGAAAGGCGTTTGAGTTATTCGCGGCACGATTTTCTCCCGTGGGTTTCGCAATGGGTACCTGTTTCCACGCTCCATCGAGGATGGGACGCGTGGAACGAGAGAGAGGTACGATTGTAATAATTATCGGTAATGCGAGGAGCTTGATATTTATATGATTATTAATCGACGGGATCACACGAGACGAGAGGAATTACAGTTTGAGCGGTGGGATTGTCGAATTGCCGGATTGCACGTCATTTGCGCAATGGGTCTACGATGAATCGTTGAACGTTCTCTGTGCATCGGTGATGTGGTATTAGTGACGTCGGTGTAATTGCTGCGATAGTCGTAATAGTGAAACGTGATTTAATTGATATGTTTCTTACGCGGGAAAGTGCACCAGGCTGCTGTATATCGAGACGAACATATTTCGATCACTGTTTTCATGTAACGTGTAGTACATCGATAATGCGAAATGATGGAAGAATGTCGCGTAGTTAAAAATTAGATGCACTTTACTACAGTGTTAGTGTGCTTTCGTTTTTGACTCTTCTTCTCTTGATGATCGAAACTTATTGGGAGGAAAAACCAATTCGCGATGGTTCCAGCGGTGCTCCTCAACTACCCTTAATTCCAACGGTGCTCCACTCAATAAGTAACGCTGGAAAAATTCCATTCTCATCTCTAAAGTGTTTTTGTGTTCTCGAATTAGCCAAAATGAATGGCGTTTAGTACACAACTCCAGTTCGCGATCGTTCTAGCGAGTTCCTCAACCACCCTTCACCCCAACATTACTCCATTCTTTAAGTAACACCGCAAAAATACTATTCTCGTCTCAAAAGTTTCTTCTATTCACCCAATCTATCCAAAATGCATGGCGATCACTTTAAAAATCGAATTCGCGATCGTTCCAGCGACGCTCCGCATCCACCCTTTACACCAACGTTACCCCATTCCATAAGTAACGCTGCCAAAATTTTATTCTCGTCCCCAAAACTTTTTCTGCGCTCCCAAAGTAGCCAAAATGAATGGAGTCCAGTCGAAAAATTCAGTTCGCCATCTTTCTAGCGACGCTCCTCAACCACCCTTATTCCAACGTTACCCCATTCGATAAGTAACGCCGCATAAATACTATTCTCGTCTCCGAAATTTTTTCTACGGTCCCAAAGTAGCTAAAATGAGTGGCGTTCACTTAAAAAATCAAGTTAGCGATCATTTCAGCTCCTTATCAACCCTTAATCCCAACATTGCCCCATTCGATAAGTAACACCGCAAAAATTCCATTCTGATCTCCGAAGCTTCTTCTGCTGTCCCGAACTAGCCAAAATGAATGGCGTCCAGTCGAAAAATCGAGTTCGCGATCGTTCCAGCGGCACCGAAATAACCGCCAGCGTGAAGAGCTGAACTCCGTTGCCGCCGCCACCACCGTTACATACCATCAACAGTGCCAGCACCACCGACTCGTCGTTGCACCGGCTAAATCATTAGACGCTCGAAAGCACGAGCCCCCCGCGGTTTCGAGCATTAGTTCATCTGTCTCTGGTTCGCTTCGCAGCCGTCCTCCTTCCCAATGGAGGCTCGCATGGTCCACCTTTCTCTCTCTGGCCTTTCCTTCCTGCACGAGGAACCTCCTTCGCCTCCTTCTCCACCTTATCCACCTCGCCGCATCGCCGGGTTTCGGCCGGTGCCTCGTGCTTAATATATGAATCCCACGCATCGAACCCCGTGGCACCGCGGGGTACAGCGAACGACATGTGTTCCTCTCCTCTTGGTCTCTCTTCCCTCCCTACTTCTTCCCTCCGAGCCTTTTCTCTTTCTTCGAGAAGAGCCCTCTCTTCTTCTTAGTCCAACATCGGGTTCCTCGTTCCACGGCTCCTTCACCGATCTCGCGTGTCTTGCTTCTTTTTTTTTATTTGTTATGAGAGGGAGGCTTTTTGAAAATTGGCGCCTCGAATAAACGGAAGGACCTGCGCTAGATTGCAGGATCAGAGATGATAAGGAAAGGGAGAGTAATGGGGGCGGAGGGTGGAGGTTTGTGGAGCTTGGAGGAGTTCGATGAAATTGCAGGGGGTTGTATGGTGAAAGAGGGGAATGATGAAAGGGGGTGAGAATGGTGAGATTTAATTGTTGGGGATTTGCAGGGTGGAAGAATCAATTGACTTTGGTAACTGCATTGACTTATAGTTCAAAATAAAACTTAATCCTTTTGGTATAGACATAGAATAACAAGTAATTAATTAGTAGAATGGATTGAGATATCGTAATGTAACTTGAATGAATATTTGTAAAATGTTGAATTGTTCAAAATACAGAGAGACACCTGGGGAAAGTGAAAACGTGTGGAACATTTGGTCGGCACGAGTTCGCAGCAGTGTTTCGTTCCGCTTGTCGGAAAACAAACGGAAGAACGGAAACAATGGCGTCGTGCGAGTACGTGGGAAAAAAAGGAAAATTCAATTGGAATCATTTATCTTGCTCCGGCGTTGCCCTCCGTAAAAATTGCTCTGTCGTGGTACACAATGGTGCCGTATTGTATCGTCGACGTTAAACAAATCACCCCTACCTGCGGAGAATGATATTCGGTTGTAACCGTCCCATTTGGAGAAAGTTTGCGCAATTTCGTCACAAAATTATTTCAATTTTCCGCGGTAAGATTTGATCATATTTGTCTTGCAAGATATTTCCGACATTAATGTAAAATATTTAGTTTTCATTTACCGTCAAAGGGTTTAAGTTGCAACTTTATTGCAGCAAAAAATCTAAAAGCATAACGAGGTTGTTTTAAGCTTGAACTCCTTCCCCCTTGCTAAATGGAATAGTAAATTTTGAAGTGTTCCAAAAATTAATAACTTAAAAATATCAGAGGGTCACGATAAAATAAAATTAATTCCATTAATAGATTGATGTTTCAGCAATTAAGTCAGAGTTATTGCACTTTCAGTCACAAAAGAAATGGTACGGCAAGGGGTTAGTTTTGCACGAGCCAAAAAATCAAAGACACTAGAAGAAAAAAAGTCAGGGACTGCCATTCTCTCTAACTATTTTTGTACATTAACTCGATAAAATTTCCAACAAATACACTCCGGCTACCAAAAATACATCTACCCTAAATTTAAAAAGCCAAACAGTAGAAATTCTCATTCACCGAAAAAAAATTGCTTAACCCAACCCACAAAAAAATTGTAAAATACTCTACCTTCACTTTCAAAGCATGAAACATCATCTAACAAAGCAATCATTTCTGCAAACTACCTCCAATCAATTTCACCCCCCGTTTCTAAAAGCTAACCGTACACCAGTTCGAATATTCATTACTAAAACGATCGAACATCGATGTCCCATGGAAAATTGGTAAACGGGCGTGTCCATCGCCGAAGAAAAACGAGATGCTACTTAAGGGCGAGCAGGGCCAAGAGATAGGATCACCGCGAGATATCTAATCCCATTCTCCGCGCGATTAAGTAAACATCGCATTAGGCAGGAACACGTCAGCCGTGTACACGGCGCACCGGTACGGGAATATCGGTAACAAATGCGAGGCGATATAAAATAATAAGCCCATTAGTCATGGGGTCAGGGAGATTCGCCATCGTGGGGTTTTAAACCGGCGCGGTGAACGGAGACCACGTCTTTGTGGCATTGTGGGCATTCGTTTGTATTTATGGTCTTCTATAGTTTCGGCTCTTCCCTAAGTTTTGCTCTAGGTTTGTTCGATAACGAAGTGCGTTGGAAAAATTCTTTACATGGTTTTATTTGAGAAATGTTCATGGTTTTGTTGAATTTTAAGTAGAAAAGATAAACAACGAATTTATTTGTACTGCAACTAAATCTCTCAGGGGTTGGAGAACGTGGAGAACAGGATTGGCTCTTGAACTGTAGTGTGAGCTATGAGGAATTTTTTTTAGGAACATTTAAAAAAATACTGTCATGTTACTTGTGAAATTTATGGCGAATTTTAATTAAATTTGTTTTTCTTCTATACAGTAGATGCACACTGATCTCGAAAGGTTTGAATAATTAAATAAAAGTCTGCCATAGGTGGCAGAGATTTCAGGTTAAACCCCCTAATTGGGATTCCTCCTATCCTTTAACACCGTAGCCCCCAATGAACCCTCTTAGATGAATCAAAATTTCTCCGGATTTCCACGAAACTCACATTCCTCCACGACTCGTCCCATTGTTTGTCATTTCGTTACAAGCTCGTCGACCGAATCGAGAGGATTTAATCCCGAGGCATTAATAAACTGTATCCATCCCTCTCCGTCCCTCCTTCCCTCATCTCGTAGATCCATGTGTGGCTGCGTGCGCGAGCAACCTTATGCCATGGTCCCACAGTATTCACGGGGGGATTTATGGCGCGTCCACTCATTCATAAAAATATTATTCAAATTTAGAATGTCTAGACGGCGGCGAGGAGGGAACGAGGGAGGAGGTGAGGGCGAGAATAGAGAGAGGGCTACGCGCTGGGTCCGAGGACTGTTGGACCGGTCGTGTCTCCTGGGCCTCATCGACGATTCTTATCTCGTTCATTGATAACTCGGGTCCTTGGGTCCCTGGTTTGAGTTTTATTTCCTCGAGGATACCTTACGAGGGGCGGAAGTGAGGTGTGGTCCTGGTATGCGCCAAATTGGAAGCGTTTTGGGGAGGTTGAATTTGAAATGGTTGAAGAGATTGAGAGGTAATTGAAGAGGACCCTTGTATTTTTTTTTTTATTAAATTATTAAATGGGAGGTATGCAAAATTTGCACCTATTATTTATTATAGATTTTGCAAAGGTATGTGCTTCTTTTTTTATTTTGGTAAGATTAGAGACTCTTGAGGGTTGCAAATTGAGGTAGAAAGATGAGAACTTTTTGATGGAAGGAAGAGTTATTATTTTTAGGGATGTAACTTTTAGAAAGTAATAACTAAATTAGAAATTATAATACTTGATTATTAAGAGATCAAATATCAGAGTAACAACAAAATTCTAGTGATTATAGCATTCCGTTCAAATGTTAAAACAATTTTTCCAAAGAAGTCACCGTAAACATTTTAGTGTGATGAAAAATCAAAGTTACTTTTGACTTTACATTTCATATCATTCTCCATATGATTTCCGCCACGTATTTTCTTCCAATCCAGCGTAGAAGAGTTGAGGACACGTTATTGGCATCTTCTTTACGACATCGACTCGATATCCCAGCATTCTTGACTCTACGTTATATTTCACGCAAGATAATTTATGCATCGCCGAGATACGCGTGATTATTTCGCGAGATAAGAGCGTGGGACGTGAAAATTATGAACTGCCGTACAGCCAACGGCAAAAATCCCCATCGTCGATTCTCCGTCACAAAACTCAACAAAAATGTCTCATTTCATTGTCCTGATAGAGTAACCCTTTAAAAAATGCCCACCATATTCTATCATACAGTCGCAAATTTGCAAGATCTTGTGTTCTTTAAACTTGCAGAAAGAAACTTCACATATTCGATAATCAACGTCAATTTATTTACAAATGATCCTAAAAATTTCGCGAATTTTAAATTGGTAATATCGTTGGCTTTTGACCCAGATAAATGGAGGAGTCTTCATATCTTGCGTTTTATTATCGATTTTATTAGAAAACAATGAAGTCCTCCTAAATTTATCGCTGTGATTTCATCCAATAAACAATCGTCGAAGCATTGAGAAATTCAAAAAGTGTTCGCAGAATGAAAATACAATCGCGATTATCGGCGTTTATGGGAACAGTCTTTTGGCGGGTTCAGCAGACGCATAAGGAACCCTGGATTGTCTGACTTTTGCCTGGGACATTTCTCGCCCCCTTTCGAGCCATGGTGTCTCGTCGTATCGCCCACGCTTACATCTTGATTCGCGTATCTTAACGCAGTAAATAATGCCTTTACCTCTCTTTTTCACTGAATTTTACGATCGCATCGCGCATTATATGGGGCGAAAATTTAATGGCCAATAGAAGTACACAGATTTTGCAGTAATGTCTATCATCCCCTTGAAAATTGATGGAAAAGGGTAACCACGATGATCTAAAGTTTAACAAAGTATTCACAACATATTCATGCTACTTTTTATCAAAATAAACTTACTGCAACTTAATGCAAATAGGTGCATTTCAGTGGGAAACAAATTCTTCAATTCGCAAAAAGCAAATTAAAAAGACAGTTAGAAACAATCAAACTCCCTAATCCCCTCGCGATTTCAATTCTTCAAAACTCAATAAATTCGTGTCCCCTTAATTCAATCATTCCGACGAATTGCCCCACTGTTTCGGCGCTTTAAGATCGAATTCCCACAGGAGATAGCAAATCCATTCCTAAACGTCAGACCAAACCGTTGTTTTTTTTTATTCCAAATCGAGCAGGAATCCCAGCAAGAAACGGTAGCGATTGAAAAGTAAAATGAGCACGTCCAATGAAGAAAAGGGTTGAGGGCAAGAAAGAAAGAGAGAGAAAGGAGGGGGAGGAAGAGGGAGGGAAAGAGAAAGGGAAGAAGGAGACAGGGTCTGCATGGAATCATGGTGAGCGGGCGTGTGCGATCTCTTCTGTAAAACCCCACGGGTCACTAACTAAACCAATGAGACCGTGCTGAGATTAAATAATTCATGCTGGGAGTGTAATCCGCAAATTTGTTTGGGATTACGAGTGCTCCGCGTTTGCACCGCGTGCGGTCAAACAATGGCTATCTTTCACCCCGAACGAAGTATACCATCCTTTTTTAATCTCTCAATTAAAAAAGGGGCCCCGGGTTATTCCTACGTTGCTCCATTTCCTCTCTTTTCGGCTTTTCCGCATCGCGTTACGCTGACTGGATTTATGGGCTTCTTGCTTGCAACAAACCGTTGCCATTTGTTTCCCGTAATTTCTGAAACTTCTCGACGAGTTTTTCAAATTTAAATTCCAGTATTTAATCTGGTTTGTGGTAAAGTGGATGGAGGGTAGCAATTCTTGGAGAAATTTTTCCGACAACGCGTAAGCGGGGAGCTCGATGCCGTTCACCAGTGATGTCACTGGAGCGAACACGTTAGAATAGTATAACTCCATCTCCCATTTGTGTAATCTAACATTTCTTAATTAATTTCATACTGTGATGGAAGCTACTTACAATTAGACATGTTTCCATTCTCCTTTTTCAATCCAAACATTGTAGCCAATCCTACACGCTACATCCAGAGAGAAAGAATTACAGAAACTCCTTATGAATTCCTCCCTCGACTCATCAGATCTTCAAACCAATCATCACCATTCAACCCCATGATCTAAACCAGCACTCCATCCACTCATTGGACTTACCACTTCAACATTTTCTTCAAAACTTCCCTCTCTCTCAAAAACATCTCGCGCAACCTCCACAACTTTCCAGTCCAGACGTAAATGCAATCCCTCAACGTTGAACAACCACACACCCTTTTTTTACCTCATGTTCCCTCTCGATCCGCGGCACGCGATAGCTACTTACCTAGCTTGACGAACTCGTCGGCTCAGCGACGTAGAAGGCACGCAGACTGCCAAGAGAAAGAGGGGTAAGTTACGGAATCGAACACGTGGGGGGTAAGCCGGACGACATACGGAGAACACGGTGTCCCACATACATACGTTCACCATCTCTCTTTCTCTACGTGCGCCCCATTGCCCATTGCAGAGCGCCCGACACCGGGTGCCCCCATTGGTTCTCCACGGTGGATAAAAGCGAGATGGGGGGTCCGTTCGCTCCCTTACTTTATTCCTTGCCACGCTAGGGGGCACCCCAGAGCTTCGACGGTAACACGAGTGCTAAATGCGTAATGATCGCTAAACGAAACCACCCTGACTCCCTAAGCTACGATCTAAGCTCGTAGATTCGAGCTTCTCGCCAATGCTACCGCTCCTTCAACCCCTAATTAATCGACTGACCTATGAGGGTGGCGAGAGGAAGGGAGGTTGAGAATTGTCACGGGAAAGTCGCCATTTTGTCGGGGAGGGAAGTTTGGGGGGGTTGAAGTTTGTGGGATGCTCCGTGGTTCTAAGGTTTGGGGGTGGTTCTTTAGGTTTTGCTGAGTTTCTTCAGGGCGGAAAGGTGAAAGGGTTGTTTGTTTGGGATTATTGCTGTATTAGGTTGAGAAATGTGGGTTGTCGATAAGAATGGAGAGTAAGAATCTTATCAGGAAGCGAGGGAGAAGATTGAATTACTTGCATGAATTACTATGGTTACTTCACCTAGAGCCGTCGGCTTAGATGAGTTTGCAATCACCAAGACTATTTCATGGTAGAAAGAAATTAGCGAAAATCCTTCCAGAGTTTTCAAGTATTAGAATTTCTGCCTTCTAACTGACAATCCAAGTCTTCATTAGCTCCATTCCCATTACAACCCCCTACTGTCGCACGTTACAAATCTCCCTATCGTTCCAGCTATAGCACACATCTCCAGTATCAGACAATCCTCCAGCCAGCACAACCTCAAAGTTTTCAGTTTCACCGCGACCCCCATCTACTCTCCCAGAAACCCGTAAAAAATTTACCCACCATTGAGATCATCAATACAAGAACCAAAACCGCGGAAAGAAAGTCCGTTATTCCTCGTACGTTCGGACGTTCGCTCTGCGATGACTAGCGATGTTTAGCATCAAGGAGCATCAAGAGATTTTCCGTTCGATCAGCCTAGAACAACCAGGTGGCCCGGCGGCAGTTGTTTGCGAGCAACGGTGCCCAATTGCAAAGCAAAAAGGGGAAAAAAGGAGGAAAAAAAAAAAGAGAGCGCGCGCGCCGGTGGAGAGACGAAATCATCGACTCGGCTGTTAAAATTATAGAGCGAAAACGGGCGTCGCGATGCCTCCCAGGGCGACGGAGCATTCAATCGCGAGGAACCCCCGCGAGGTACCGCGACAATGGCACCCGCCACGGGCTCCGTTCCTCCGCCATGGCCACCGTGTACCCCCTTCGCGGGGGGTCGTCCTCCCTCTTCCTCTCTTTACCTCCCTCCGCTACTGGTCATTTGATTGACGTCGACGTTTGTACACGAATCTTTGAATGTCGCCCGTGTGTCTTCGAACTTGATCGCAAATAAATGGCGATTCTGTGCACGCCAACTCTCGCCGTGTGCACAACGGTGTCTGGCGTGCGGTGAAAACGCGCGGTGTGCGGTGAGGTTTGGATGATTTGGGGTGGGTTTTCGCGGAGGTTTGGGGGATTTATGTGATCGTTCTTCCAGCGAGGTTTTGAGAGTTTTGAGACTGGAGAGGAACGGTTTTTTTTTTTGGAGCAATGGAAGTAAATTTTTTTTTTTATTGGTTAAAGGTTATTAACGGGTTAGTGGGAAAAATGCGTGGGGGTTTGTTGTTTGTTGTTGGTATCTGAGAGAGGTATAAGGAGATTTGTAGTTCGAGTGTTTAATTTTGAGATGTGAGTTAGCTTTGGATAATTTTCAGACTGTTTTTACTGGGATTGTTCGATGTTAGTTAATTAATTGACGAGGTACAGCGTGGATCATCGGTGGAGAGTGTAACGGTCAAGATTGCGCAAATGTATTTGAGGTGCAGTTGTATAATGATTTTGAATATTTTACTTTTTATATTGTTGCAAATAAGTGTCAATTTTAGCGTGAAAAATTCCGTGCTATTAAATTTAAATCGTGCAGTCTACATTTCTTTCTTCAGTCTACTTCGCTTTTCAAAATTAATTTCAATGAAGCTTAGATATCCTAAGTGCAACGACCTGCCATTTTTGCACAAGGAATTGAAGAAAATTTTTAAAAATCAAACTAACTTCGAAGACTTAGAGTTATTCCAACATCTATGGATAAACACGAAAAAATTCCAATTCAATTTTAATATCGTCATGTTCTATCGTACCTTCGCTTTAAATTAACGAAATTTCGCGCCACCCTTTTCCAGATCGCCGGCGAAATTACAGAGAACAGAGACATCGGAGTCGAAACGACGAAGCGCATTGAATAGCGCGAACCCCCGTAAGCAACCGCGACAATGAGCGCTCTATCGCGGGGGGTCCTTCACTCTTTCTCTTTCTACTTCTATTTCTCTTTCTTCCCATACACCATACTGAGATTCACTTACCGAAAGCACACGCGTACGTGCGAAATTCGACTTTGTACTCGTAGAAGCGCGTGCTACCCTCGAAAACTACGCGAGCGATGGAAACGGCTAGTTCCCTTTTGCTTCGATTTTCTAAAACGAACACTTCGTAACTCCAATAATTCTATCCTCAATTCTAAATGCTCTTTTCTTCCTGTTCCTCTTTCAAATTGTTCAAACATTCCTTGTAATAACACAAGGGCAATTATTTTCCGAAGAAAGCTAATAAGAGTATCTTGAAGGGGTGCTCTTGTTAATTAGAAAGTAAGGCACGAGAGCAATTTAATCTGGCACCGAAGACACTTGTAGAAGAAAGGCTTCCACCACTTAATTAGTAAATCTTACATCTTACAGAAGTGAGTGCAGTATGTGAGTAATCTAACTGTGCCAAAGTAAAATTCCACAATTTAAAATTTTCTCAAATAAATAGAAATCTCCTCACCACAATCAAGAATTCTACCCCTACGAGACTCTTCCATCTATATTTATGCAAATTATTAATAATTAATTCCAATGACCTTTTTACCAATGAGGAAACATCTTAAGTCCTCAGAACCATCAAAGTCTGAATTTCTGCATTTTTTGAACACCTTGAAAGCAACGTTTTTCGAGTGCATCTCAGTTTATTAGCTATCGACGAGACGGTTAAACGAGACGGAATAAATAATCGAAAGAAGTTCGATGCAGCGATTCAGCCTCCTCCTCGCGCCACTTCCGCGCCGTTAAAGCGCGAAAGCTCGAAAAATCAAAAGCGCGGAAACGCATTATTTCGACGGCTCGCGCCGAGTGCCACTTGGCTCGAGTTCCACTCGACTTTCGATTCGAGTACGAGGCCAGATGTTTTCGAGTACTTTGGACTCGTTGACGCGCGCGTACAGCACGCGCTGTTTCGCGCGTCGAACCAAAGAGCACCATAAACTCCTGACAACATGACATTGTGTCGTTGTTGGTCCGCTAAGGAGAATGTTCAATGGTTAGGAGAACGTTGTTTTGTCATTCGGTTGCTTTAATTTTGACGCAACTTGTAGAAAATATTTGATTTAGAAGGTCAAACTAAAGGATGAGAGAATTTCATTAACCCGTAACGGAGGGTGGTTGAAGAGGCGTGCAATAATAATTTGGATGATAGAATTAAACTTTTATGTGACGCAATATGTCATGTATTGTTAATATTACTGATGATAATATTTAGTAAATGTTAGATATTCGAGGGTTGCTTCAGATAGTGTTTCGTTAAGCGCTACTTGAAAACTACCCCCTTGTCTTCTGATATGTCCTTTCTTTTAACTCTGTATCTCCGTAGTTTTTTTAAGTTGATCAACAGTTATAATTGAATTTTCTTCGCTTTGAATCTCGTTCAAAACTCTTGCAATTATAGAGCAATATTATTTTCCACCCCCATACAGCGAATGCCTCGAAGACCTGAGATTCTCCGAAAGGTTTCTCTTATTGTTAGTACGATAATCAAAGTGTTAATTTCCTTCAATTTCAGCCGCCTCAATTCACGGTTCACCAGCTCAGAAATATTTCTTCCAAACTCCAAAGATTGTACAATCCTTTCTCCGTTTGGAGCAATCGTGCGTAAAAGTCAGTCGTCGATTTCAACTGAATACAATCAATTCTGACTCCTGCTACGTTTTTCTCAAGAATCGATCGTAGGCCACGGACGATCGAGAAGAGAATGGGCCTCATCGTGGTATCTATATCTAATGCTCGCTCGAATTCATCGACCGGGCCCATTTCCAGCACGGTGGGCCGAGCAGATCCAACCGGCAGATCCGAGTACAATGACTAAAAGCGTCTTTGAGCAAAACTCATCTGCTCTTCGAAGGAGAACAACAATAACCCGATTCAACGCGATGCGGCTCTTCCACTTGTGCGAGTTCCTCCTTTCATCTTGCGGCTTCTTCGTCCTTCTTCATTCTCTTTATCCCCCTTCTTTCTCTTTCTTCCGTCGACATCTTCTTGTTTCTCGTTTACACTTTGATACTGTGTAATTCTGACTCTTTCGCTGGTCCTTTTTATTTCTGCGTGCGAAATTTCGCGGGTTGAGGGACAAAAGAGGTTCTCCACTAATGAGGATCAAAAGCTTGCCGCTGTTTCTACGAGAGAAATATTGAATACGCGTTTTGAGGTGGAGATTTGTGAATATTTCGACTGGTGAATTTTATTTTGGCGGTGGAAGGAGGGAATTTGTGCAGATTGAGAAATTGTACCGAGATGATTTCAGAATTTGGCATCGATTTTTATTCAGCTTTGTCTACAGTCGAAATTTCTTTTAATTTCACTTTTAAAAAATGGAAATGTGAATAGTTAAAGTAATAAGACTTTAATGATTTAAAGACAGAAGTTTAGGTGATACATTGATAGTTCTAAAACAACCTAATATTGTTGGTCCTAGGTGAAATAGCTATATCAGTTGGTTATTAATATAGTTACCATTAAAAAAAATTCTAAAGCTCAAAATATAGCTGAGATCAATATGGAAACAGATTGTTACACAACTTTTTTTCCATTTGCTTTTGCAAGATGGATGATTCACAGAAAAATTGGCCCTATTTTTAACGAGGTAGCAGAAGCAACGATGTATACCTGTTAAAAGGATTATCCGTGATATATGTGGCGAAACAAGGTGACAATTTCTTATTTACCGCGTCGTACATCTTGCTTTATTATTGTAGAAAAGACAGTTGCTCTAGGTTCAATAATAATTTACCATTTTATCTCCTTCTACCTACGTGATTCACGTCGAGGAAGGAGCACCGTTGGGAAGCAATAAAGCTGGTCGTAAATTCTGCATCACTTTTTTGCGGATATGCCGCAACGAGAAGGAAAAAAAGGATGTTCTTCTGTAAATCTTCGTAAAACTGCTTTACCCGATAAGGTAACATTATTATCTTTCAATTTTCTTCTTGCCAACGGTCATTGATGTAAAAACGACGTTAATGCTGATCAAATGAACTGTTCTGCGATTAATGTTGGTATTTATAAGAATTGCGACGGAAGAAAATGACTGCTGAATCTTGACAACAACCGAGTAACTTTTTACTGATGCCACTCCATTAGAAAATACTAGGAACAGTCTTCTCTAATCACGCTTAGTTTTTCAAACATTTCAGTAGTTCATCCCGACTCTGACAGCCACTCCCTCCCAATTATCCAGCAACCTCTCATAGGCCCCTCTTCTTTGCCACATCTCTTTACCCATAATCTTTCTCAAACCTTTCATCGTCCCGTTTTAGCCAATTCAATTTCTCAAATTTTTTGCCGACTCAATTGGACACTGATAGACATTCTACTCCGATCAAAAATGTCCTATTAATCGAAGACATCATCAAGTATCCACATGCTCTCACAAATCTCTTCACTAGTAACAAAGATACCAGCATTTTCAATCATCCAACAATTTCTCATTGCCTCTTCTTCTTTGCCACATCCCAAAATTTCCCATAATCTTTTTCAACCCTCGTATCATCACATTTTATCCAGTTTAATTTCTCAATTTTTTTATCAACTCAATTCGACACTGATAATCATTCTTTTCTGATTAAAAATGTCCTATTGCTCAATGACATCATCCGGTATCCGTCTGCTACCCTAAGTCTCCATACCAGGAACAAAACCAGCAATTTCAATCATCCAACAACTTGTCATTGATCCATCTCCCTCACACATCCCAAATTTCTCTCCACAATCCTTCAAAGACTCTCATCATCCTCTCTCATCCAGCCCGATTTCTCGAATTTTTCAGTAGCTCATTTCAACACTGACAGACATCTCCCCCGAAAGTCGGTGACCCATTACACAACTTTCTGTGTCCATCCATGGTATCAATACTGCGTCTACACTCGTCCGATTTCGGTTCCCCCGGTTCCTGTCGGCAGGTCCGCATTAAAGACGCTCTCCGTCCTTCCCGTGCCAAGTCATGCCTCCTGTGGTGCTTGTTGTCATTGTCGGTACCAGCAATCATGCAATGATCACGCACACCGCGAGCGAAGAGGAAGACCACGTTGATATACCTGCCCCGGTACCTGGAGAACGCTCCGTCGGAACGATCCTTTTTGGAGGAACCCGGCCGTAGGTTCGCCAACAAAGACTGCCGAAAGTGGATCGAACGATCGACAGAATCGAGCATGGTGCCCTCGAGATGACGAAGTTGCTTTGGAGATGAATTTTACGAAGGATGCTTTACAGCGCTTCTTCGACATTGCAGAAACGTTTTGTTGGGGATGATGAAATTACTCGCGGATTTGGATTCTGCCGGGGAGGATGAATTTGGGGAGGAATGGTGTAATTGAATTTGAGGATTTTTTGTTAGGTGGTGTATTTTAAGAGGGGGCAATTGTTGGGAGATTTTGGAGTGAGTGAATCTTTGATTGGGTGAAGGAAATTTTTGGAGGGTGAGGAAATGGAGTGATAGATGGTGGAGTGGATCAGTGACGTATAAGTCATAGATAGAGGACGGTATTTTAAATAATGGAGGGTATTTTGGTACTTCTTAACAGAAAATTTGATGACTATCAAGAATTTAAAAAATCTACAAAGATACATTATCACGATAAATGACGAATATGTGTTCTCCATTAATCAGTTCGTCGAAAGAATAAATAGTGGTATCACTATTGTTCCTTCAAAATGGCAATCGATCCAATTTCATCAAAATTTAAAAAAAGGTAGATTGAAAAATATAGACGTAGGTCGAGTCTTCCGAAAGAGTCATCGAGTCAGCTTCATCCTGGCAATGATCTCCGGGCACGGGTGAAAGAGCAAGAGACTGTAAAAGTCGATTGTCGAGTTCCCGCCCAGCGGTGCGCCAGCCAATCGGAAACTCAGCTACTCCCAGCCGGTTCCTTTTTTTTTCTCTTTAACGGTCGTTACTCCGAGTAGTTTTCTTGTCTCAACGCCATCTTAGCCGGCCGGACATTATCGTCCGGCCTCATTGATTATCCTTCAGCGTCGTGAATCCGAGTGGACGAAACTCGTGTCCCCCTTTCGCCTCCTTTTTCGTCGTTGATACGTTTCAGTGGCGCGTTTTGTTGAAAGGATTTTATGGTATCTGCTAGAAATAAACGGCGAAACGAGGTTTCGAGATGTTTCAGGCGATGTCTTTGGCAATAGAAGCGGCTCTTGCGACTTGTTGCTGCATAGGTTTATGCTTTTTGGAGTTGAGATTGAGAGAGGATAATTTGATGCCATATCAGGTGGTTATTTGCCACTAATCGGTGCTGGTAAGAGAGAGCTTAAACTTTTATAGTTTTTATATTGGAATTTATTTACTTGTACCGAGATTTGGATAATTTAACTCAAAAAAGATTACTTGCATTCTACATTAAAATATTTATTGAGCCAGACACAATGATTAATCCAAGACATGACGTTTCCAACAAAGTTCCTCTTCACCCTTTCCACTTTTTAGTTACGATATCAATTAAATTGTCCCCCTATCACATCTGTTCCACCCCCGAAAATATACCAATTACATATAAATCCCAAAAGCTGTCCTTCATAGGTTTTTTGAAACCGCCAACCGTCTCTAATCTAAGTGAAACCTCCCCATCAACCTTCCACCGAATTCAAATCCCCAAACGTTATCGAACGGACGCTTTAGTTCAACCCTCCGGACGATCTATTCCGCGACTATCCGAAACGTCAAATTGCAACGGGCCGTCTCCATTCATTCGGCTTCCTTTCTCTCTCGGTCGGCTACACGCCACGAAGAACGGTCCCGTAGCTGTCCCGTGGCGCATGATCGTGAGAAAAATCTCTCGCGGGGCCTATAATTTGCACTTCCGTTCTCATACGCGCGCCACAATGCGCGAAGGGCACCATGAAGACGCGAGAGGAGGAGGGAAGAGGGCCCCGGAACGCCGGCCCCCAGCGAACATATTCTCAGGTGTTCGACTTTTGCTCGAGGAGGCCCAGAAAAGGGGAGTAATTCGATGCCTGGCGCAGGTGCCTACGTTTGTTCCATAGGACGGGGGAACAATCGGAAGAAAGAGCTTTTAAAAGTCGCGGAACGGGGCCGAAGGGCCGACTTCTGCGAAATCAGACGCGGAACATTGTTGTGACGAGGAAGGAAGGGGCCCACGGCATCCCTCTGTGGACTCCTTCCTTTCGTTTCTTTTTCTCCTATTGCCACGGACGAGAAGAAATCTATAGGATTTCTTGCACCTCGCCGACAGCGATCTCAACGACTGTTTTCAGCTCTCCAACGTACTTCTCCGCACGTGCTCGCCATTATGACCGGCTCGAGGGCTTTGTACGGTGTTCGTTATTACGACGGGTTCCGAGCACGGATCCTTCGGATTGACGATTAAGTCGTTTCCGCTTTCGTCGACCGATTCGCCTTTGCGTCGATTTTGTTTCCCGTTGATCGTGCGAAAGGAGCGGCGTTATTTTGCCACGGTTTTGGTACTTTGGTTGAATAGACTGTTTTGTTTTAGGAGATTTGTAAACTTTTGGGCAATTGGGATGAGTAGTTTGATGGTATAGTGTTAAAGTTAAGAAGAAATTTGTATAGTGTTGATATTACAACTAACAAAACGGTATAAATGATCGGTTCGCAATTTTTTTAAAATTCGTCAAATTAATAAAAGTACCAAGCGCAAAAATTTCGAAAATTCAGAAAAATAGCTGTGGGTCGCGAGCCAATCTAATTTTTTCTATGTTATTAATATAGCGTTAAGATGTACAGAATATCAAATATCCGTAATACATTTTTACTTCAGCAATTAAATTCGAATTAATGAGAAGAACTAACAATGAGTAGAAGATATTATAGAGCAAGTAGTCAAGAGTGTAGAATAATACAAGAATAAGTAATTTAAAAAATTATCTATTCGTTGGAAAAAAATGTCCTCCTCAAAATAAACCACCCTCTCCCACTAAAATACAACTCCACCTCAACTCAAATACCAAAACTACAATCTTCAAAGTAGAATAAACAATTTCCCCAAAACTTTCCCTCTCATGCATCAAACTCAATCAAAACCACCCTCTCTGTCCACCCCTGCGAAACCCTCTCGAATTCCTCGTGTGCCCTGTATGCCTTCCAACAAAGTAACGATAATATTCACCCTCGTTCGACAAAGGCATGAAATTTCCCCGACATCCACATTTGCTCGAAGAATTTGCATGCAGGTTTCGTGTCGCGTATTTTCACGGCGATACCTCGAAATCGCGCTCCCTTTTCGACGAGGTGGCTTGGTATATTAAATTCCACGATATATACTCGTCGACGCATGGTGCCGGATCACCGTACTGCAAAACCCTTTGGAAACACGCCGTTGCTACACGCCATGGGACACCGTGGTGTCTGTTCCTCTGCCCTTTCCCCTATGACTTCCTCTGTCTTTCTTTTACCCTCTTGTCGCGGTGGTCTTTGGCTTATGGGGTGCAAAACGCTCGCTCGCGACACGCAGAGCCTAATAACGGCGTATTACCTTTTGTCGGCGCCGATTTCAAAGAGTTCGACGTATAACGGATCGCACAGAGATGATGTCGACGGAAGGAGGCTTTGCAGGTTTGCATTCTGCACGGGATAATTGGCGCAGAGTGGAGAACGGTTGAGGGGCGTGAAATAGTACGGTGCAGGGCACGGTGGTTAGTCTATTAATGAGAGCAATTTTTTATGGTGTTTTATTGTGCATTATATATATTATTGTGTTGTTAGAATTTTAAATTTGTATTTGTTTAACACTAGAACTACCAAACCAGTCAAAATGACTGGTACACAATTTTTTCAAAAAATTCTCCAAGTTTATATAAGAGTCATAGAGTAAATATTCTACGTCTATATCAATAAACATAAATCACCCAATCGATCAAATTTTCCGCCGCTTGATTCCCCCTTTTTCAAAGTACTTATTTAATTTATTAAAATATGTTGGATTTAACGCCGGTAGTTCTAGTGTTAATTTAGTAACTTGTAGTTACAGTAACTCTTTACGGCGGATTGAAGGGAAAATGGAGTGTGAGAGATTTTATATTTTGTGAGAATGTTATTTTTTACTTTTGTTATATTTTATTTAATTTTTAAACTTGTCAGGTATTCTTTTAGGCACCAGCATGCCTTTGAAGCCATTAGGCAAATGTAAGAATATCTGAGTTATTGATGATTAAGATTTGAACTAAATTAAAATAAAATTCGTTTAAAGGTGTAATAGGTAAACTAACTTATGCCACCCTACATTTATTCCTGTATGCTTCATTGAGAGTTTCAATTTTGTAGGTTTTAGGAAATTTGAAAATTTCCTATTCTGTGTACAGAGCCACGAGTATCCCTTATTGCAGCAAGTTAACAGTTTAAAAGGTTAGGAGTTCACACTTTCTATTACTTCTCCATCATCCCCTACTTAACTTTGTAAACTTTAATCTTACCTAATACGCCTATTTTCCAAAATTCTCACACTTTAAGCATCTTTCAAAGCAACCCCTAATTGAAAGTTCAAACCTTTAACTCAATATTCACCATCAACTCATTATTTCCTCTTTCCCTCAATTTCCATCGACTCCCTCAAATAGCCCCAACCCCTTTTCACATTTCTCAACCACAATAAAATCAGCAACGCCCCAGAATATTCTCAGCAATTACTTAACCCCCTGATGACAAGATCAAACTTGATTAATCACTGGCAAAATCAAATCACAATTGTCGAAAATCCCCAAAGGGTCTTAACAACCCTGCAAGGTGAGTCGACTTCCCTCTCGAGAGTTCGTAAGGAAAACACCTCGGGCGTGGTACTTTTCTCAATGAGACTTTTCACGTCGCCAGGAAACGGGAAAGTTAGCAGAGACTACTTTCAATAAGGATACAAATTGCGAGGATTGTTCAACCAGGGAAAAATTTGTCATCGAACATAGTGCAGCCCGAGGCGTGGTCGCGAATTCTCCAACACCCCTTTTGCGACGTTCTTCCGTTCGTCATTTTTCGTTTTGCATCCGATGAAAAATCGTGGTGGTCGGTGCTTGCAAGGGGAATTCAGCAACAGGTAGCCAGTTGTCGATGTTACCTCGCCGTGGAGTCTTAAGATGATTTATGAATCGGAGAGATGCAGATTTTCTTCCTTATACTTGCAACTCCTTTTCGAGTTCTTTCGAGTTTCTTTAATTCTTCGTGGTCTGTATTTCTTAATATTTTGTGCTGATATTTATGGCGGAGGAATTGTAGCATAATTTTCAATTATTTAGTGCGTTTAATGACGATTAAATTAGCAGCTTAAAAGCAATTTTTGGAGAAGGTAACTGTATGAATTAATTCTGGGCTAGAAATTGTAAAATTTATCTTGAAGGGCTTTTTAACCCTGCTGTTCTGCTAGGGTCTATATGACCCGAAATGGCGATAATATTTTAACAGATACTATGTTTCTAAGTATTAGTTTTTATATTTTGTATATTGTACTGTTTGTATATTTTATGTTTCTTAAATTTTGAAACTTTGTTCGCCAGGTCACTATGAGTAGAACTACCAGGTAAAATTAAGAATTTATTATTTGTTATTTGTTATAGTAAAAACAGTGATATTTATAGATATTATAGGAGTCTGTGTTTCTTAGTCACTGAGGATGAAAAGATTTCACAGTGTAAATGCTGAAGTGTCCTACAATAATTCTACTATTACCTTAAAAAAAAATTATTCGCCGAAATAAGTCCATTTCGACTAACTGACAATAGAATACAAATTATTGAAGCCACAGAAACTCTTAAAATTTCCCTACACCAGCAATAATTCTAGACCTGCAACGAATTAATTCACCTGTCGCATCAGCCTATAAAAAAGTAACAGTAATTCTGTTTCAAAGCTACCAAACGGATGTTCTTGCGTAACCAGACTTTGCAAAATTGCGTCATCTCGGAATATAAAGAACATAATACCCCCAAAGACACTTGTCACGTCAAAACAAGTGCATCATCTCCAGGAAAAAAAAACCTTAAACGCCCATCGATGGAAGCATGGCAGCCTCTCAAAATATTTCAACCTCAACCACCATGAATCCTTTCAATCCTTTGGATCAGCCGTGTACCCGATTCGTCACGACGACGTCGGATCATTCGAAAAGCGAAGGGCGCCGTTCACGAAGCAGGAAGAGCACGAAGGGACATCGGACGAAGAAGCGTCTGACACGAGAAACAGTAAAACTAAAAATCGGTAAGATATGTGAGTAATAAAAGTGGACAATGGAGGGTCAAATTAATATAAAGGCGAAACCGGGTGCCCAAGGTGGAGCTCACCAAGGGCGCCGTCGAAAACGCGCCGTATCGTGGTCTCGCGCGAGAGAAAAACGGAGAAAAGGAGCAACGGGAAGAAAGGAGAGAAAAATAGAAACTGTTCGAACGAGAAAAGAAGAGAATTACGAGACGATAGAGAAAGAGACAGAAATGAAGGTGGTCAGGGAGAGACCTGGAGGATCGAAGAGTAACAAAGATGATCAGTGACGAAGAGGATCAGAAGAAGAGAGACGAAAAAAGTCAAAGGTAGTCAAAGAAAACCAGAGAAAGACGAAGAGGATCAAAAAGAGTCGAAGAGGATCAAAGAGAAACAAAGAGGAGCAGAAGAGGGATGAAGAGAGACAAAAGACTCGAAGAGTCTCAGAAGAAGAGAGATGAAGAGTGTCAAAAAGAGTCGAAGAGGATCTCAAAGAGAGACGAAGATAGTCAAAAAGAGTCGGAGTTCCAAAGTGAAACGAAGAAAACGAAAAGAAGAGGAAGCAGCGAGGAGCCACGATGAAGAGAAGCCCGGGGAAAAGGGATACCGAGTAGGGACAGTAATTTATCAAGCACAGATAAAAATCTCCACGGTCGCGTGTACCGAACGGCCAAAGTATCGTCCAGCCCTTTTCCCGGCAACGATCTCCAATCGATCGACCGGTTCTCCAGTTTCCGTCTCGAAGAGCGTTCTCCAAGTTCTCCATTCAAACGATCCTTCTAAATGCTAAAAACAATTCCACTGTTCACCGTGAATTTTCGCCGATTAGTAACGAGAATTTTGGTCTTCCAACGAAGAAACACAAATTGAAGACAACTGTTTCGCCGCGGTCGAACTAAGCCCGGCAAAAATGCCAGACATACCAACGGGCGCGCGCCCAGACGCCGCCTGGTTCTCCGAGGAAAAATAATGGGAGATAGTAGGAGGGAAAAAAAAGACGATCGCAGGACGATGGAGGGGTTGAAACTCAATGAACGCGGAGTCGTGTGGACCGAATTCCAACGGCGTGTAGGCACAGCAGAAGGAGCGTTTTGTCGGGTTTCGGATTTCGAGATGACGGACTCGTGGATGGAGTTGGCGAAGCTGTGGAAGGGTAATGCACTTGGTTTCTGGGAGGAAGACGTGAACGGATGGATGTGGAAAGAAATGGGAGAGATCAAACTGTCGGAATTCCTGACTATATTCGTGAGCCTCCGGTATTCTAGATCCAACTTTGTACTTTGAGCTCAAAGAAGAATGAAAGTTTGGGGTAAAATGGAGCAACAAGGGGTGAAAGGGGAAGATTATTTTATGGACCAGTTGGTATAAAAAGATTAGAGACATTGGAGTCGAATTGTCGCGACAATTAACATTTATCAGTCTCAGTGTACATTGGATTGATCTGAAATGTTTTTCTCTTTGCTGTTAAAAGTTAAAAATCCAAATTTTCGTTACTAAGTTTCTATTTATTTTTGCTTATAGAATATTGGAAGCAACTTTAAGGACCTCATGGTATATACATTGTTCGGGACCAGCACGATCTCAACGCCTTCCCTCATTAACGTTCTCCAAGACGGTCGTTCATTCAAACTCTTATCTCCACCGGCAGAACTGTATCATTTCTCCGCAGCTATATCGAAAGTCGTCGTTGATAATAAATTTATAATTCATTCAACGCGTACACGGCAACAAATTACAGTCTCGTCGGTCATTCGAGAAGGTAAGAGAGGATTCGAGAGGAAGAAGAGAATCAGAAGGGAGGGAAAGAGAAGGCGGTAAGAGCCGCGAAGGAGGCAGTCCTCTCGATCGCATAAATCTCACGTATTCGGCTGCGTGGCACGCCGTGACGGCTTCTAACGATATATTCTGATATAATTAAAACAATAAATAAGATGGCGTCCCACCGCGAGCACCGGGGGTCGAACTCTAGCTCCGTTTCTACCTCCCGCCCCCCAAGCACCCGCTCTTTTCCCCCTTTCTCTCTTTCTCCTCGGCCCCTTTCCCCATGTCTTTCTCCCCTTACCCTATCGTGCTTTCCAGAAATTACTCTTGCAACCCCCACCCTGCTGTGACTTCTTTTCGAGTAGAATTGGAGCGTCTTCGAGGCGAGCACGGAGTTCGATAGAATTAAGGTTCATTCATGGGGTTGTGGTAAGGAACTCTTTTTTTGACGACAGAGTTTCTTATTTGTACAAGCTTGTTGATGCTTCAGAATTTCTTACTGTGTATAGAAAAGTAGTTATTTAGCAGTTAGGCAAAATTTTAGATTTTTTATTGAATATGTTACGCTGATTTAAAATTTTCTATTTTGAATGATAATGAATTTATGTCGCAAATAATTGCATTACAAATTTCAAAAAATGTTGGAGATTCTACGATAATCAAAGGGCAATTTTCAGTTTCTATAGTGCATCGTAGGTTGACATATTTTGAAAACACACTTTAAACCCTCATTTGCTACCCAATAATAAAATCCAAGTAGGTCCTTCAAACCCTAAAATAAAAATTGCTCCCATAACTCAAGACTCACTCGAAATTCCTACAATCATCCACAAATAGATACATTTCACACAATAATCACAATTTTCTCCCCAATAAACGAACATATAATAAACCACAGTTAAGTCTTCCAAACCCTCAAAGTTCAAATTGCACCCATGACCAAAGGATCTCCAAGTTTCTGCGGTTACAAAATGACACGTTTCTCCATTACCATCATTAGACCCTCAATAACCCAACATATAATAAAACTCAATTAAGTCTTTAAAACCCGCAACGGCAAAATTGCACCCACCGTTGAAGGATCGCCTCGAGTTCTTGCGGTTCTCCACAAGTATAACCATTCGGGACGATAAATTAAGGGCGTATCGATGCGCGGGTGCACGAGCCAAGGGTCAGACTTAAAACAAACGTGTAATTTACCAGTGGCTAACCTGCTTTAGCTGGGCCAACCTCCGTAACTATAATACGTTCGAGGGTAATGGGTCGAGAGCGAAGAAGCCCTCGAGGATTATGATGGGTTACGCTTTAGTAGGCGGAGAGGACTCCCGTTTAAGCAGTAATTAACTCTCGCCACGCCCTCGGTCACGCTTCTTCTAACCCGCGAACTGGTTGGCCATTCGACTCGTAAATTATTAGAAAACCAAAGACTTTTGCTTTGCATTTTATTGCTTGGGAGAAAATTGTGAAAAGTTTCGGTTAGCTTACAATTAGATCAGTGGTCGGCAAAGTGCGGCTCCAGAGCCGCATGTGGCTCTTTGGCTCTTTAAGTGCGGTTCTAGCACAAATATCCACGGAAGGCGCAATAATATTTTCATTTAAAAAAAAACTTGGCAAGAAAAAAATTACATCTTATTTTGATAAATTAAAATTCTTCTATAAATCGAGAACATGTATAATTGTTTGTTTAAGTTAAAAGATAGATAGGTAATTAAAATTTTATATTGTTGGAAAAATATGTAACGAACATCGAGTTTAATTTTATTAGTTTTCGTAAACGTAAACACAAACCATGTACAAACTACCGGCTGAAATTGTTCGTATGTTTTCGGCGTAGGGGAGATCGGGGCTAAAAGTTCCGATTTTTAGTTAACTTCAAAATTTGTTAATATAATTGCTTTTAGTATTCATACGATGCGATCAAAATCAACTTACATATGTAACTTTGATATCAAGACAGTTATTTGGGTCATTTTTTGAGAGATTCTTTTATTATTAATTTTTTAATGCCTAAAGTCGGAAAGTAACAACTTACCCCGACTTGGGGTAAGTTGTTAGTGTAATAAAAGTTTACTAAACAAGCAGATTTGGCTCCCAATTTTTTTTTTAATTGTTGTAATGTTCATATTTGGCTCTTTGGCTAATAAGTTTGCCGACCACTGGCTTAGATTATTGAAGAGGGAAATGGGGAGTTGAGAGATATGATTGAGTAAGGGGTAGGTATTGACTCTGTGATTGAAGTAAATGAAATATTAATTCGAGAGCGATGGAAAAAAATAGAAAATTATAAAATAGTGACTTTGAATGGATCGAAAATTTCAAAACTGTGTAGTTCGAACTTTGATTCGTTATCGTAAGAATTTTCTTTAACTGCAAATGAACTCAATTTGCACAAATATAGAGAGTGCTCAATGATCCAGATTCTGGCACAGACTTTCAAATTTTATAAATATCCCTCATCAAAGGTGGATGACAACTCTGAATTCCAATGCTTTAACTTCTCAATTTAGGTCTATCGACTCAATTCTATTTCCTTTTCCCAACAACCCCATATTCTCGTTCATCGAAACAACCCGCCAACATTCTCCACCCCCTCCAATTTCCTCGAAGAACAATGATAGTTTAACAAGACGGCGACGGCGTTCGCCAGCAATATTTTTCGCGCTAGTTAATTTACTTCTCTTTCACCATCCTCGCTCTTTCCACCGTGGAATTACCATTACTCCACCATGGGCAATTTTCTGCTACCGAGTAAAGCATTTCGTTCGACCTCTACGCGAAAGAGAGGAGGCGGCCGACGCCGGCGGCGTTTCGCCTCGTTTGCTCCCATTGTTTTTCCATGGTGCACCTGCGGATCCGTGCTCTTTTCATACCAATCAGCATACAAAATAAACGAGCGATCTCACGGTGAGTTTTCAGACGGCCAAACAGATTCGTTCGGCCACGAAACGAACGATTCTGCGCGAACGTCCCTCTTTGGGAACGCGCAGCTTGGAGACTTCGACGTGGGATTGAGACGTTTTGTGATTTTCAGTGAAGGTTAAAAGTATTTTCCCCTTTTGCCCTGCTTTGATTTTTTTAGAAGGGCTTTTAGATTTATTATTGGCCAATTAGTGGCCCTGAGTTCAAATTTTTGTTGCTTCTGGAAAATTCTCTCTGAATAACTAATTTTCGTAACATTTAAATAGTTGTGGTATCGTTACAAACAAGTTTCTCATAAATTACCCAAATAGAAATAAATTTTACAATTGTCTTAGCAATATCTGTGAACCCGCTCTCCAAAAAACCTAATTATTTGCAAAATGACCCATCTCTGTCCAATTAAATTCTACAAAGAATGAAATTCAACCCTACAATCACCAAACTTTCAACAACCCCAAACACAGTCTCCCTTCCTCATTCTCCATCCACCTAATCCTTCCACTCATCCAATCACGACTGTTGTCCCAAAAAAAAATAAGAAATACTGAATAATTCAAAACCAGCAGTAATTCTTGCGCGAAACGTTCGCCAGTATAATTCTGTTTCCAAAACAGCCCCTTCTCTGTTGAATTCGCAGCGGACATGCGGGTTCCTTGGTCCCCCATGTACGTGAAACTACCCCTACGTGTCTTCGTCGAAGTGCACGGGGTCGAATGAAGCGATCTCGCCAATTGACTAGCAATCGAGCTTAGCCCTCGACGGAAACTCGATCATCGAAGATAACTGCCTTATCTAGATGCCGGGAATTAGGTGTATTGTACGAAACTCGTTCCGCAAGGGGCCTTCAAGGTCGAAACGATTAGACGTTGAAGGAAGTATGCCACGGGGGATCGTTGTTTAAGTATAAATAAAATAACTAATGGGCAATTGACGTTTCCACGTGTTCATTGAGAGAATTATGCTGTGGTGGGTGTTAATTTGAAGTTGTTTGGCGGGAATGTTATTGGGGTGGATTGTTTTTGATGATTGGAGGGTGGGTGGGAGCTGTTGGAGCGTGGGTTTTGGCGGTGGGGGAGAAATTGTGGGGTGAATTTGGTTTGAAAGTGACTGACTGTCTGAATTTGTGTGTAGAGAATATTCTGAGTGGTTGAAATACTAAATTTTTGGAATAGGAGACCTTAAGAACTCATGTTTTTGATTAGTAAAAATTAATATGGTAAAATTTTATTGTTGCAGACTAATAGGAGGTACAAAAAGTGAATTATAGTTACGAAATTTCCAAGTTGCAATTAAATTAATAATTCTTTTGATAAATAATTCTCAAAAGAAAAATTCTTGTTAAAAATATAAGATATACTTTAATTAATGAAATAGAGACGTTTTTTGGATTGCAAGCAAAAGTGGATTTAGTCAAGAACGTCTTCGTAATGAAACTATTGTGTTAATGTTGTTACCGAGAGACTTTGTGAAGTGAAAAACAAAGTTTGCGAAGGGAGAGCAGAAGCGTAATAAAAAAACTTGCGAAAGGATGTTGAGGAAACAGCGAGAAAAGCGTGTAATCCAGAAAAATCGGACGACCGCCCTCAGGAACGAATTTTTAATTAAGAAATAATTAAAAGAAGCAATTCCCTTAGAAGTTCTCACCCTTACTTTCCCGCGAATGGAATTCTTTTCAAGGAAGATAGGATGGACGATAAGTTAATAAAGTGAGAGATAGCTGTTTTTCCTTTGGTGTATAATTACGAGGGACTTTGAGCAGATTGGAACTTTAGAACAGAGGGAGAAAAGAGTATTTATTTCTCTACTAGCGTTTTTAATCCTTCCCCCAATTTAAAAAAATCTTCATCGTCATTTCATTCAATCATTTCACACTTGTGAATAAAGTGGATACATTAATTTTCTGTTTACAATGCAATCAGTAATTCAAAAAATTTCCACTGTCATTTTTCCACTGTTACAAATCCAGTGACAGTTAATTTCTTGATAAAACAACCACATCAATTACATACCTTTCAGCTTGGAATATCTGTCAATTTTAATTCTCAATTAAATTAATCATCCAATATTTTCTTTCCTTCAGAAATTCTATCAACATCGATAATCTGAAGTCGACATAAATTCAACGCCAAACCAATTTCCTCGGTAAACTTCATCTTTGGACAAACATCATCAAAAGAATATCTAACAAAAATAATATTCCACCCTCACCAAAGAAGAATTACCTGAAATTCATCGCACGTAGAATCGACACAAAGGAACTTCCTTGAAAGTACTTAAATGCGATAAAAAAAGACACGCACGTGGATGCAACCAACTGCACCGACATCCGAGCAGCATGCGCGAGTCTAAGCCCGGATTAGACGGATCACCCAGCGGGTGTCTAAACATCCGCATAATCATAGGATCGTTTCTATCCCCGGTAGCAGTCACGGTGATATCTGGATCGTATTCTCGGCCCATTAGACCTTATAAAAATATTCTAATTTATCGATACCTCGGACTTCTTCATGTTCTTAATGCAAGTCCGATCGAATGGATTCTTAAGGATAAGAATCGCCTTGGTGATCATCCTGTTTAGGGAATTAGACTTTAGGAGGCTGAGGATGATTACTTTTTGGTATTATTTATATCCAATGTATAGCCGGATTCGATGAATACAAATGTGAAATACTGTCGGCTATAAGTTATCGTTCTTTGTTTGGTTCTTTTTTGTACTTTTATCCAGGTTGCCTTATTATAGATTTCGACGTTTCCTTTCAACATTATGTAATATTTTTGAATAGAAAATTTCAAAAAACAAACAGGAATTTCAGGGAAATGATTGAAATTTTACAAATGGAATTTTGAATAAAAGACTCTCCCCAATACGGTTAACTAAAATCAACAAAAACATGAAATTCGACAAATGTCGATTAACTGCGCCAATAAAATTCCTCAACTAATTTGTTCGCCCCAATAATTCCAACATTCCTTCTCAAACGTAAATAAACCCACCATTTAATTTCTCCATCATTCTCCTTAACCAACACCATCTAAATAAGCCTTCAAGAAAACTTATAAAAACCGTCCACTTCTTGTATTTCTCAAAACCATTAACTTCAATCACATGCAATACAATAACTTGCAAGTTTCTCCATCCAAAACAAGGCGGATAATTGATCAAAGAGGTGAATACTTTAGAAATTTCAAGACACACCGATAGTGGAAACACCATCAGTTTCGGACGTTGGAAGAAAATGAACGGCCAGTCGCCGTAAGTTCGTTAAGGCGGGTAGACGTATGCCAGGAGCGATTATAAATTCAAGTTGAAACTTATAATCGTGTTTGTTTTAATTAGAACCGCAGCGTGCTGCGGCTGGCTCATTTAAGAGTTCGGGTTCGCCGGAGCTCCTCTACGTTTCGCCCTCTTTTCCGCCCTCTTTCGGGCTTCCGGCGGGGCGCACAACCGCAGGACGTCGACTCTCCGACTACCGTTAATTTTCACGCGAGGCATTAGTACGTTAATAAACCGTTATTTATTGGCACGATCCTTAACAACATTTATTTTCGCGGTTCCGACGTGCATTTTCCTTCCGCGCCTTTTCGCGCTGTCCAGTAAATCAGATGGTCGATTTTGCTTCGAGGAAGCGATCCGCTTGGAAGAATAAATCTCGAGGTTCCCGGTGTTTCTCGCGTGTCTTGCCGCTTCTTTTTTCATGGGGGTTATTAACTCTTTGGTTACTCGATTTGCAACGGTCCAGTTGCATGGGCGACGCTTACGTTGCGAGGATTTATGGCTTTAATTTGATGCTTGTTTTGCTGAAATTAGACTTGGTGGATTTTCAGGATAATTTTTTAGAAAATTACGTGATTGGAGGGATAGTTTTTGGAAGCGGATGGAAAGGATTTCGCAAGGGAAACCAGCGCTTTTGGAAACTGAGTCTATAAATTATTCATAAATAATAATAACTCGGCAACTTCGAAGACAGTTAATATGGCTGATTCTATTTTTTTTTTTAAATTCCCCTAATTAATAGACATGCCATACAGTGAATATTTCTATCTTATGTGACTCACTTTTTAATCTCTTGATTCCTCTATCTAAAGTACTTATTTAGTATATTTAAATAGTACATATGTAATATTTAATAAAATTTCTGGTGTTAAGGATTGTACAGACTGAAGGGAATGGGTTTGATTTAAAATCAGAGTATTTTATTGTAGAAATTTGTAGGTAATAAGATTAAATTAATTGTTATAGCAGTATAGTGATCAGTCACTGCAATTACTGTCCACCAACTAATTACAGTACTATTTCACTGTCCTACTTAGTTACTCTACCATAAAACTACTCTCGACTTAAAGCCACTAATAAATCGCACGTGATTAAAGTTTTATCTGTTTCAAAATAGCAAACAGAGAATCTTAACAATATTACAAACAAGCTTCACATAGCCAAAACTTTCAGCTCAAAATACAAACAAAACTGAAGAATAATCCTTAAAAAACGCAATCTCAAAATTACCAAAAAGAAACTAAGAAAGTTCCTGTACCACCTTTTCGCCCTTCAAATTTTTGAATAAAATCTAATCAAAGTTGCCAAATCTCTAAATTGCAAAAAAAATATGTTAAAACTTCTAATCGAACTTCGCTGCCAACGATGCACAGTGTATTTAAAAAAAATTCGTTTAAAATTCACCCCTTTCGAATAGAAACCGAAAAAGTCCCTCAGCGTTTATGTCATCCGGTTCGCCAGTTCCTTCAGTCGAATAAGATCGCCGGCAGATTTCACGCGGATAAATTTCAAATCGCGCCAAATCCGATCTCGCACACCACTCGCTTCGGATTTTCGCTCCATTATCTGTCTCCACAGAGATGAAGAGGACACATAAAACGGTCGTTCTCGATGAAAGGAACCCTTTATGTCGCTACCCCAGATACTCTCCGCTCGATGTCACGTCGGATACACGAGCAAAACAGTGTGTAATCATCCACTGGAGATTAAAGTGATACTGATTTTTTTTTTTCAAAATGAACCAAGTCCTGTAGGAGTTTTCGTTTCTTTTTTTACGTCGACGATAGGATTAAGAGTGGAGTTTGAACGGGATGCGATGAGAGGTTTAAGTTTTGAGGAGATTTTGCGACTTAAAGCACGTCAAATGTCTGGAGAAATTGGATCAGAGGGTGGGTTTAGAAGTAGCGGTCGTTGGGGTGAAAGTTTGAAGGTTTTGGCTGTTGTTTGAAAGTTTTTGTTCTCAAACAGTTCAAGTATTGCGGGTGGAAAATGTTTAAAAGTATTTTGTAATTTAGAATAAAAAAGAATTAGGGGTGAATTTAAAGGGAAATGTGAATTATAGAAGTGTGACGAAGAGAACTTAAAGTGTAACATTTTTTTAAACTTGTGGAATGAGTTGGGTGACTAATGTGCAGAAAATTAATTAAAAACGGTTTTTTACAATTAAGGAAATTGACATTTGTTTTAAAACTTTGCTTCAGCTTTGTATTCCATGTTATACGTGGAATGGCTAAGGGTGAGTTTCAAATAAACAGGGAGTGACATCTGAAATTGATGGAAGAAGTTTTTGGGTCTATTACCTACAGAGTACCAAACGTGATGTTATCTTGTATCGATAAATTCATTGTTTTACTTTAATATTATTGCTAAAACATTTAATTAACATTTAAAAATAGATGAACAAATCATATGCTCCGATTAACTATGGCCTAGAAGTGCTTAACATTATTATTTGTTGAACTAAAATAAAAATATTGTTATGCATCGATAAATATATTATTCTATTTTATTTTACTGTTGAAAAAGTAAAAAATCTTTGAAAATAACGTAAATAATCATCTCCTCCAAGATATCAAATTTTACTATAAAAAATAAATATTAACATAGATGAATAGGGCAGTTGCTTCTCTTATCGACGTTCCATCGACCGAAATTTAAATCTTGAAACATACAATTCGATAGATCTCTTTAAAAAACCCTTGTGATACGAATCTGTTTACAATTATTAGTTTACGAATTATTAGTTCAGACAGGACAGCCAAGAGAGAAACAGAAGAGCAGCAGAGGACTGGAAAAATAATAAAAGTCGAAGCTAATACTGTTAATACATAATTTATTTGTCAACACGAATTTTCCATAAATATATCATATATCAATATTCATCATATATAGTTTTTGCTTGCATATAATTAATATCTTCTTACAACACATATATAGATATTTTTTTTTTATTTAATATAGTTCTTTGTACCGATCTGAGTTGCCTTCGTGAACTCACAATACACTTCCTATACCGTTCTCCAAGGATTTTTGAAAATTTATTTTTGCAGACGTTTTTTCCATCGATTGAATTTTCCTCGCAAATAATCCACTAGCTGACAAAATATCAATTGCGAATTAATAGGGATCCTATCGATTTCGATATGTCGGGATATGTCTCGTAGAAAATGTTTCTGTTATTGCTGATCACTGTTTTCTTTTGTACTTTAACGATTACGGGTAGAATTGTAAATGTTGCGTTTCTTTTCTCTTCAACTTTTTTTCATTTTCTTTTTTCGCAATCGACGGTCAGTCTGCAAAAATACATTCTTTAACAGGCGCATATGTTTCGCGAGTCTGACGAGACTACAGGAGAAAAGAATTTAAAAGAGCGACGAGAATTTTGCGAAATAATCACTCAGTTGAAACACAGTGTTTTGCAAAGAATTGTTGAAATTACCATCGCAGTATTAGAAGAATGAAGAAATGTATTTTCTTCAAATTGCAATGCTTTCTAACGTAAGTAAATAAAGTAGATGAGACTTTAACAAGTGTCTGCGAATAGAAAAGGGTCTATAATCGAACTTACTGATACAACGCATTTACAGTACTTTTGAAAATCATTCACATTTGCTAACACAATCATCTGCAAAACTTTAACACGATCTAATGACAAGTTTCTTCAATTAGACGATACATCAGAAAAATTTAACCCCTTGCCGTACCATTTCTTTTCTAATTGCCTCTGCAATAAATCCAAATTAAATTGGAAAACTAAAAATCGGTAAGTGATTCTCGATATATCAATTCAACGCAATAATAATATAGTAGAGATAATTTTATCACTCATATTTTCAATTTCATAGGTTTCACAGAATTTGAAAACTTTCTATCCAATTTACCTCATCACGAGTATAACTCGTTATAGTACGCTAAGGGGTTAAATATCTTTCGACAAAACGTATCTACAATACATATTTTTTTATAGCCGATTTGTTACAATTTAACACATTTCCTGTATAATCATCGTGGGTTCCTAATTAAATTATGCAAAACATTAAAAAAAATTCTGACATTCCTGAAATTAAATCATATGTAATATACGTGAAAAATGCAGTTAGGTACAGTGTCGATGAAGAATTCTCTATCGTGTGCACAGCACTCGAGTCTCAAACCTATTAATTCTTTAAATTCTGTGGCATAATTAAACATTGTTGATACTAAGAAAATTGTGCAAAAAGTTAACAAATTTCTGACATTCCTGAAATTAAATCACATGAAATATACGTGAAGAATGCAGTTAGGTACAGTGTCGATGAAGAATTCCCTATCGTCCCCACTCCACGCAAGTCTCGATTCCATAAATTCTTTGAATTTCTCCGCGATAATTGCAATATCGCATTGTTACTTGTGTATATATATAATTTGTATACATATATATGTATATCAATATATACTCTTAGATATATCGCTAATCGACACACTACGACTCTCGTCCAGCAAGAGTTAGTTCATCTTATGTTGCGTTATCTCCTTTGCATAAACTATCGTGGAGTTTTCATTTTTCTCTCTTCATTTATTTAAATTTTACGGATAGTAAAGTGCAATAGATGCGCGTGCATGTGCAACGTTTCGCGATATACGCGATTAGAGGCCAGACAGTCGCTTGGTTTAGTGTTACACTAACGAATGGGAGAAGGCAGTGCAAGCATCGAATCTATTTTATTGCGTGGATGTCGATTTTCGGGGGCTCTCAAATAATTCAATTTTTATTGTTATAAATTTCACAAGAAAATGAACAAATTGGAATTCTATTGTATATACTGATAGTTTTCTAATTCCTTCAGTTTTTCATTTATTTCTATTACAGAAATGTTGACTCATTCGAAATATGCATATCAAAAATTATCAATTTCTTTTCCTCCTATTATCATCTATTAATTGTCTATTAATTGTCAAGAGTTAAGTATTTAATGAAATTCATAATAGATAATAAATTGATAACAGTAATTCTAAAAAAGGAACTTCCACGAAAATCGACCGGAACGCAATATCGCTATTCCTCGTTCACATCAGCGTTCTATCGAGACATATCGAAATATCGTAAATATCAATAACCATCTTGAAATCTCTTTCCATCGATCGTTTGCTCTTTAAGCTCATCGAGCAACTCGTTTGACTCATTCAAAAATTCTCTCCTCCGTCGCGCAATTATCTCGCGCAATTGACAATTAAACAGCGACACTACAAGTATCTCATGGTTCTCAAGATAATTAGCAAAGCTGGAAATTTAGCTGAGAATTAAACAAAACTGATGAATGTGCACGCGTTCAGCGACTGACAGTTGCATGACTGTCCTTTTATCCCTCTTTTTTTTTTTAACGTTAATTACGATCTAACGGTACAACACTGCCCTATTCTCTATGTACCAATCACAGCGACACATAACGTGTAAACGTGTATACCTACGGCGCAGAGATTAGAAGAAGTTTATGCAAAGATTTTTCATAATTCCTAATTAAGACAATAGCCAAATCTCCCAATATATTCAGAGCCACTAATAACTCGTGCTGCATTTGCAAATAAGTAGTGCGATGAAGAGAGTACAATCACGAGATAAGCTAAAATTCTGGCAGAACTGACGAAGTCTGACAGAAATTGTTAACAATTTCCTTCCAAGGAGACAAATTAAAAACCTCTGAGGCTCTGGTGAGTAAGAAGATAAAAGCTCGGACTTGCAATTAGCAGTTTGAATTCAAATTCCTCATTACTCCTCAGAAATCATTCTAAATTTGTTATTTAATACATCATGACCTTGGTGATTAGGAAATCACATGACTGAAGTAAAATGTCATAGCAATTGAAGGCGAAAAGGTGTTTAAAAATTAATTATTAGTGGGAGAAGGCGGAGCAAACGCAGAACACCCTTTGCTCTTGTGTTGTTTCATTAGACTTCTTCTCATCTCTGCATAGTACATTTATAGCCAACGTTATCATTTATGCGTATATACGTGCGTGTATGCGTATATACGTCGACATATACACGACATACAGACATCGGTTTACAGTTATTAATTAGTATTTATACTATGGTTTCTCGGGGCTGATTTAATCCGTGACTTATCGGTAGATTTCATAGAATTGAAGGATTTTAAAGTTCTACTATCATTGTAAATGTAGTTTGTGGATTTTTAAATTTCAAATAGAGACTATGAGATAAACTTCACAATAGAAAAGTTTCAGGGAAATAATAGAGACGAGCTGATTGCACTATTTGTAAAATAGAGTAAAATAAAGGTGTTTAAAGTTTTAAATTAGAATTTAATCGATGGATATTATACTCATTAATGAGAAATTCTAACGAACAAGTCACAGTTTAATAAATAAACCCCGAGGGATCGCATTATAATAATCATTTTGCAAACATTAGCATTTTCTTTAAATATATAATATATGTATATACACGTACGATATATTTAGAGTATGTATACGATAGTATCGACCACTGATTGTACGATTAGGATTTGTGCTGGGCACAACAAGCAATCACATTTAGAATCATCCCTACGTTCTATCTGCAGATTTCATTCGTCGAATGTCGCTAAATGTGAAACAATCTTTTATTCGGAGAAACGAAAGTTGTTTCCGTGAAATCCATGGCGAGATAAAACGTCGGGGATAAACGCGTAGCATGTAAACACGTTATTAGTAACTGCATCGTTAATTACAGTTAGTAATCACGTTAATACTAATTACAGTTTACGTGTACAACGAAAACTCGAAATTTCCAAATACTAGTTTCACATGAACGTCAGAATTTCACGTTAACTATGATAATCGAGTATTTAGAAATTTTCAGGTTTCACACTGATAATGATACAGAAGAACTTTACTTTAATTTCAATTTTTAATAGAAATTATCGGTGCATTAATAATAAGCAAATTATCAATGCAAGATTTCACAGATAGTGAATTCATATATTAAAATTCTCCAAGAAATTGAATGGAAGAATTTTATAATTAAAATTGAGAAATATTTTAACAAGTATCCAAGAAAATTTACGTGGACATTCAACTAACATTAATAATTAACGACGGTGATAAAAAGCACGTATTTTCGGTACAAACAATCTGAAATTGACGACATAACATTGCAATTACATAATTCATATTTAAACAATCACATGTAACGAAACAGTATTTAATTAGAACATACACGTCTGTAATAATATTTTATCGTTTTAAGATAATAATCTTCCACCTTAAAAATACCAGCAATTATCTATAATTAATCTTCCTCCATTCCGACGATATACTAAAAGATTCGTGTTAATTAACACGACATAATCTCAATAAAATCATTACCGTTACATCCATAAATTCTATGTTAACTATAAGTTACCTTATTTGTTAATAATAAACGAATCTCGCTCCGTTCGTTAAATTGGAACGCTTCAAACGAGACTCGAGTTTTTGAACGTTTCTGCTTAAAATTTAGTTTACCGTCGATACATATCCGTAGTGGTATAATAAATCTACGTATATGTTGATCATCTTCAAGCTCAGTAACGATTGTATAGATGCGCTGCTCGCATTTTTTTAGTATTTGCATAAAAAAAAGCGGTTCTCGAATGTTCATTAGGCAACATTCGTTGTAGTTAAATTACTACCTAACATGTTTTGATGTGCCAATAGTGTGAAATAAATTACTCAGATAAGAAATAGTAATTTAGAATTTTCATTTTAAGATCCTAGACCTTCGTTTTTACTGTTGCCATCATTTTATTTTTTTTTTTTTTATAATTTTATTCAATATTTCTTTTTCTTTTATGTGCTTTTATATGTACAGTGCAATTTTCCAGAGACTTTTTTTGTGCAGTGCGGAAAATATTAATAAATATAACTCATAAAGAAATGTTCATTAAAATTCATAGTGTTTTTAAACTATAAAAAAGTCCCAGGATAAATTCATTCGAGGATCGCTGTTTTCAATCTCTTCTTTTAACAAACTTAGGAGAATCGAGAGCAGAAAGAAAGTACAACATTCCTGTAATTTCCAACATATTCTCCGCATAACTCGGTGATAATTTTATTTACACTTAAATCTACTTATCGTTAAATACTATGTTTAACGCTATTTGAACATTTATATTCGAACTTGAAACAGTTTAAAGAAATGTTTCAATAAGAATATAAATATCAACTCTCGATACTTTTCCCTTTTTTAATAAATACATCTAAGTTTATTTATAAGTTTACTATACAGTTAAACAGCATGTTAATCAACACTGTCACGTAAGTATATAATAATGGATACTTTAGAGCTTACAATACTTCGCTAATCGACATTGACTTCACAGGAGTAGTTATGCAATTTCGTAGTATCTTTCGGAAAGTATACCTTCCTTAGGGACACCATTTTTTTGTGCGCAGCATTTCTTTCAGCCTTCGAGTAAAAAGGTTGATCTATCTGAAAATTATTCCTTCTTCGTCTCTCAATAAACTCTCACCTCGAAAATTCTAACGCTAATTATTTTGTTCACCTACTGAGTTTTCTTTTACCAAAGTACATAATTAAATATAATAAAATTAATATGACTAATTTCAGGATTAAGTTTAACATAGCGTAGAACTCGAGCAAAAAATGTGATAAAAAATTGCGAATGAATAATTTTAATAATTGAAGGAAAATACACTTTAAGTACTCGAAGGCTTTACTTACTTACATTTACAAAACATTATCCTACGCATCCCTTTGCAACCTATACGTAAAAATACCGTACTCCTATCCCTAAATTGACTACAAGTATTGACTCTTAACTCTCTCATAGAAAATTGGTTTAAAACCGAAACCGAGACGACGTCTCAAAGAATAACTCCTCTCTCTTAAACCTAAAAATGAAGTCTCCTCTGAACTGTCTTATTCTTTTTCATTTCATTCAAAGATCTATTCGTAATTCCCAGAGATTCTTCGCCTTAAAAAACCCACTTGCCATTTCTCTTTTCTATGATTCCCTCATGAGGTCTATCATTTCATAAAAAAATATATAAAGTTCTCATCAAAAGGAAAAATACACTTTCGTTCATCTTTGGCATCGAAACTTCAAATGAACCGAAGATTAAATGATCTATCTGGAAAATATATATGACATTTTCCTTTTGGAATTGTTCTCCGAATTATCTTCAACTTCGTGTAATTAAAAATCTACTGTATGTGTAATTATCTTAGTAGTTATTCTCTATAGTATTATAATTCTAATTATTCTAGTCTTAAATTACGTATGCGTGTACCAATTTTACACTAACCATTGACTCTTTGCCACATCACATTTTTTCCGTTAGTGTGATTACTTATCACTAAACGGTCAGTTGACGATCGAACAATCATAGTGTTTATTTATCGAGATAGATTTGAAAGGTTTTATTCATCTTGAACCAAAAAAAAAATCAATTAGAAATTTTCTGCAATGAGAAAAGAAATTTCCAAAGACAAAACGCGTATGATGGAATTTTACAGTTATTTTCACTTGTTGCTTTTGTCTGACAATAGTTTTCTACTTGTATCTGATGATTGGAGAGCAATATTCGAGTAAAGGTGAGAAACAATAGGTGAAGATGATGGCGAAGTTTCATCGGAGATGCTTTACATAGAGACGAGTTGAATTTATGCAGAAAATCAAGGAGCTCTTAGAAAAATATCTTCGTCAATGAAGTTCTAGCTCTCCTGATTGTCCGATTTAATTTTCCCGAGTATACGTACGTATATGGATATCGTTTTTTATTTGACCAAGGGGATCGACTTTATTTCTTACTAGAAATTTATCTCCCTTTTGTAAGAGATGGAAGTTTGAAGGTGATAATTATGTGTTTGTGGAGATTAATTTATATAAAAAGATTCTCTAAAGACATTGGAGAAGTAAATATTGTTAAATAAGAAGAGATAAATACTGATCAAAAGAGAGAAACTATTTGTTCAACAAATTAATCATCTTCATCCTTGTATCCACTATAATTTAGGTATGAAAAATCGATCATTGGTAATTAATAAGTGTTAAAAATTATTTTCAAAATTTCTGCAATCAAAATCGATCCCGTTTGTCAAAATTATCAACGATAAGCTTAACATCTTCACGGATACATCTACATATAATAAATCCGAACGTACATTCGATTCAACGAAATTCATCATTGATTAATTAGCTTTTACATGAAATAGGCAGAAGCTCTTACGATATCCTTAATTAGATATTACTTAATTATAAATTATCCTTGACAATTATACAGCTGTATTACAATATACAGTCTGTAAAATCATTATACAGACGTTCTGATTGCGTTACAATGACGACGACACAGAATGACTATTAATTAACGATCACATGCATATCTGTTAGCCTTAACATCTAATTTTATTAGCCTAATCCTTAACACCTAATTTATTGTCCATTCTTGGAACATTTTCCTAAAATTATTTATTGTCTGCTCACACAGTATTGTCGGTTATTATTAATTACATTTATTTCTCAATTACGTCTACCAGTTGTCTGGATACTAAGGAAGACCGGCCGAGTCGGCTGAAATGATTTTTCGCAAATAGAAAATGAAGAGTTGATTGGAATATCAGTTTTACGAATTTCTCGTAAGTGGAGATTTTACCAGACTTTGAAAAAATTCTGTGGGAGGATTTTTCTGGGAGGCTGGAAAACCCGTTACAATTTTAACTTGTTAAATTGTAGATTGGAATTTTGGAAATGATTTTAAAAAATGTTGCTTTTTTGGTTAAATTAAAATGACAGATTCTATAAAATATTGGAAGAATTTTGAAGTGATATTACAGAATGTAAGAAACTACGAAGAGTTAAAGAGAAAAATGTAAGTCGTTTGAGATGTTTGAAACGCAAAGGTCAACATTTTTTCAAGAAAAGATAATTGTTTATGTTTCAAAGTTAGAGATAATTTAAGAAGATGAAAGAAATTGTTAGAGTTAATTATTGAAATTGTATGGTAAAGCGTAAGCAGTTCAGCAACATCGATTTCCAACGTTAAACATTGTTTATAAAAATATGAAGAACAGCATAGTGCTTCTGGTTTCAAAAAAATAATTCAATCACGTGATTTAAACAAACCCAGAAAAAAATTCTTCAATTAAAGTGAAAAGGCAATATTCAAGATTTTGCAAAAAATAAATCACAAAAGGAAGAAAATCGTTACTGTAGAACGTATCAGCGAGAAAGGATATTAATTATTGTCCTGACCAACAATACCGCTATTCGTCTTATCTCTTAGAAAAAGTCTAAGTCAATTAGTAAGGCTTCTAGTTTCCATAAACAATAATAAATATATATATCGTACAAAGTATACTTGTTTAAAAACTATTTCCTTTTCAGTGCGGATCAAAGAAGTGCTGGTGCAAAGTATTGTCCCTAGAATTCAGTCAACGTGTTTTCTACCCTATGCTAATTACAGTGCTAGATACTAATTAGTGACTACAAGCAATGCACCATTAAGGTGCATTTAATTCTGTCCTCCTTTCGGATATTTTTCATCAAACATCCAAAAGAAGAAGGTGCAGTTAACATAGCAATATTTATATATTTCCTTATCTAATTATACAAGACTGAGCAACAAATTGTGCAAATTAATTTGCCATTTATCAACCTACTAGATTTTTCTTTTGCTCAAACATCATTGTAATTATTTGACTATTCTTCAAAATGAATAAGAAAAAATAAGAAAATATTCTCTGATCAGAAAGTATAATTCAATTTTTATTTTTTCCATGTAGAAATATGAAAACTTTTCTTATTAATTTTTACAAAATTTTCTCCAAGAGGAATTCCCTCAAATTACCTCAAAATAAAAGTGGTAAAATTGATAAAATTGATTCAAATTCAAATTGCTAAAAGATTAAAAGTTAATATTCTTTGCGATATCAAATTATTTAAAATCAAAGTAAAAATCCTATTTTCAGACCTGCATCAACTGTGTTTGCACAATTTGTCGACTCAGTCTTTGAATGTACAACTTATTTTCATATTTACATATATGTTTCAGTGCCTATAGAAATAATACACATATTCTGCTTCGTATGCATTTTTGCCGTACAATTAAAACACTCAAGACTATATGTAGACGTACATTTTTACAATGCTCTTACAATACTACACAGTTTCTTTATGCTATAATATATCTATGTTATTCCTAAAGTTAATCAGAAAATCCTCATTAGGAGTACACAAACGCATTTTATGCAATGTGTGTACGAAAGCTCGACTGTTCTGGGTGTGCGTTTTCAAAACAATTCTGTGCAAAAGTGCAATTTGTCTTCTGAAAAACTCCAAAACCATCGACTTCATATTATATTTAAATCTTCGGCATTTAAACTGTTCTATTTTTCAAATTGATGAATTTGTAGAAATACTTCTAAAATTTTATTAGTATTAATAATATGGATAGAATGTTTAATCCTCTTTGTTCATAATTAACAACTGCCATAATTTCTCAATTTAATTTTACAAGCTGTCAACCTTGCAGAAACCTCGGAAGATCTCATCATTGTTAACCAAATCGATAGAACATTTAATCCTCTCCATATTTCAATTACAAATATATTATCTTCACTTTCAGTTTCAATCTAAAATGACAAAATTTCAAAAATTCGAGCAGAATCTTCTAATTTGAATAAAATCTATTCTTCTTCTTGTTCTCCAAACTTCGTTATCAGCTTTGACACAAAGAAACCATCGATCCTGCTATCTGAATATTTTCTAAAAAAATCTTTTTGAAAATTCGCTTATCAACGAATAATACAGTTTCAAAAGTCTCTACCCCCGTAAACGCACACCCCACAGACGATTTAAATTCGACCACTTTGTGGTAGCAGTAACGCGGCTTTCCCAAAACCGCTGGCGATACAAAATGTTTCTTTTTTTTTGCTGCATCATATGCGCAATTTTCGTTATGCTCGCAAGAATCACCGTCCTTCAGGCTTCCTTTTTTAAGTCCCAATACCGAGCGACACATCTTCGCTCGCTTACTTCCGGTGGATGGCGAATGGCTTTCTACAAAATTGCGACGGGGCTTGCATTCAATTGTCGGAATTTTGCTCGACGAAACAATCCCCCGACGTTCAGCAGCTTCGTCTCTACTAGTACCACTTAATATGTTTCCACTTATTTCATCGATTTTGTGTTTCTTTTATTTTTTATTCCTTACCTAAAGTTCCTTATCGTAGAAGATCGTCGAGCTATACGATTCGAGAACGATCGACGAGAGGGTAAGCTACTTGGAAAATGCAATTTAATTCTCCTCCTTTTCTTTCAATTAATTTCAGCTTTGAGATACAATTGATTTATTTTGGAATTATTTGTCTTATTTTTTTTTACAATGGCAAACGGTATTTGTAAGAACATAGAATGAAAAAGGGAAGATTTTTAGTGTTTTTAGTTTGAAAAAGGATTTTTAAAATTTTACTTTCTATGTGGTCACGTCGATCGACTCGAATCGATATTCTTCGAGTGTCATTTTGAACGAATACAAGAATTATCCTCAATATGCATCACATTTTAGGCGGTCGAACCACCCTCGTCGTTTTTATTGTCAGTGTGAAAGGAAATCTTCGTAAAAACCGTAAAAAAGTATTGACGGACGAAACGAGGTACACGGCAACGCACGTTAATCTCTTTCGAGTATCTGATATACAACAAAATTCCCTGGACTATTTTAAACAAGCCTGAGTACAAAAGTGTGATCTAAAATGACAGCGTGGATAAAAAGTCACCGAGCAACGGCTCGCAGTAGATAAAAATTCTTTCTCGAAATCTAAATGGAACGTGGCATAAAAATGATAAGAAATGCCACGAAGAAAAATATTCTCTCAATTGACACATCTATCGCGTTTGTTCTCTTAATGAAAACGTACGACAGTTCGAAAAATTCTTTCGAAATGTCTCATTTTAAGCTTTATAATAATTATATACTATCTAGGATATCTCTAAGTAGATCACTAATGACAATTGTTTTTATGATGATTCTTTAACGCAGTCCGTGGGATAGTTCTGATGTACAACGAAGATTATTGTCGTTAAGATTTATAATTTTAATTGGACGAGATCGTCTTACCAGGTGATGAATCCTCTCTCAAATGCTCTTTGATATTAGAGAGTTTCATCGTTTAAATGATGCTCAGGTCGGAATACTTGGCTATTTCCTTGCGAATCCATGGCACGTATTTTGGCACGTACGCATAAACACCTGGTAGTTTTGGGTGGGCACATTTAATGCCCCAGCTTACGATACCACCGACGAACCATTTTTCTTTGTCATTTTCGTCCTGACACAAGAGTGGACCGCCAGAGTCACCCTGGGAGTGTTAAAATAGATTTTAGATGCTTTTAATGCAATTGGAAGGAAGAGAGAGGCGATAAAGTGAACTTTGTTTGCGATGGAATTTGGTTTAGGGGTTGAAACTAGATATTGGAATTAATTTCAACTTAGCCCTTTTAACTTAGAATTTCTATCTTCAAACTTTCACCGTCTATTCTACTTTTGAAATTTATATATCTCCTATCTCACAAATTTAGATTTCTAATTTTCAAATTCAGATGTCTTCTAATTTTCAAATTTAAGTATCTTCCAATTTTCAAATTTAGGTATCTTACAATTTCCAAATTTAGGTATCTCCTAATTTTCAAATTTAGATTTCTTCTAGTTTTCAAATTTAGGTATTTTCTAATTTTCAAATATAGGTATCACAGCAATTAAACCAGAATTGCAAAACAATAACAAAAACGGCCAATTAACTCTCAAGTAATTTTTAAATTACTTGAAGCAAGTTCTGAGCCACCCTATATAATATATTACGTAACACACCTGACAAGCATCCTTCCCTCCATCCCTATAGCCAGCGCAGATCATCCCATCGGTGACATTGAGCTCTTTATGTGCCAGCCAAAGATTGCAGACCTCCCTGTTCAGAACCGGCACCTGTACCTCGTTCACTGCTGGTTCGTATTCGAAGGCTGCAATAGAACCGACCTCGTTAGAGATGTCTCTCGAGATAGATCATATTTGAATTGCAACCAGGAGACTCACAGTCGGTGTCGTTTTTCTTGCCCCAGCCAATTACGGTGCAAAGAGTGTCGGGTACGAGATTGGTGTTGGGACTGGGTAAACAGACTGGCCTTAGATGTTCATGAAACTGTACTCGTTTTTCCAGCTGGAAGAAACGGAAAAAAGCTTTCTCTTAACACCACAACTACCGCCTAGTCTTTAGACTTTAATAAAAATTGTATTTAGAAATTTAGAAAGAGGCAGGAATTTAATTTTTAAGTAATCACACTTTGGAATAATTTTGATTATTTTATAGTATTTTAATTGTTTAATCTTATCGAAACAATTATGTATGATAAATTAAGTGGTAGTATGGTAAGTGAAAACGATACCTGAAACAATGCAATGTCATTATCGTGAGCGACGTCAAGATTGTAATTTGGATGGGGCACCACTCTTTTCACCTTCAGCTTTTGACCAAGATAGGTATGGGAGTGTCTCCTGGTGATACCCAATTGTATGGTCCACCCTGACACTTCCGAGTGACTAAAACTACAAACTACTAGTTTTTACGTCAAAAAATACAGTTTCCTATATTGTATGGATTTTAGAATACGTATTATTAAAATTGTAAAATTGATTGCTACATTTATCATCTATCAAATTTGGATCTAGATAAATTAAATTCGGCTTAAAACTTGATTTTTAGAACAAGTAATGAAAATCATTTTTCACATACACGTTCAATTCATTTAACACTAACCATACTATTTAATTATGAATATTATTAAGTAAAGTCTGTTTGCTGCGTTGTTTCCTGTATTAAATTAACAATCGCTTGAATTTCTTTTGCAAAAAACAATTGGCATGAAGTACCGGTACGGTTAGTGTTAATTAATACAAATCCTATTTTTAAGAAATGGCCAAAACCATAAGCACAATTTCAAGAAATATGGTAAAAATCAGAAAAACTCACTTTCCCACGCAATGGGACGCCGTAAGGACCCACTGATCGGCAATGAGGACCCCGGCACAGTAAAAGATTTGCTCAGGTCCACCAAGAAGTGCCGCCAAAAATGGCCAATCTCCTGGAGCAGATTCAACTCCACCCACGATTCGTGTTTTCACCTTTGAATTCCCATAAAGCGTTTTCCTCCTGCCGCAAGCTACGAGACACTAATTAGCTTGGATCTTCCTCTTTAATTATCTACCATCTCCCCCTCGTCGAATCGCATTGATTCCGGGAAGCACGAGTGAATGCTCACCATATTCCGAACAAGTCAGCTCCAGAGTGGGGTAGATCTCCTGATCTGTGATGCATTCTTGAAATTCTTTCAGGAGATTCATTCCTGTGCTTCCGGGATCGGACTGTGTAAGGTTGGTGTCTCTTAACAGCAGCCTGGAGGACACTGCGACTCTGAAGGTGATAAGGAAACAAGAAAATTGAGGTTTTCTATACGAGTACGGTATAAAGTATCATTAAGTGAGGGTGGGTTTGAGAAGTGCCTTACAGTCCTGCCCGTTCCTTCTAGTCCTGCCCGTCCCCTCTAACCCTACCCGAACCTTCCAGTCCTGCCCGTTCCTTCTAGTTCTGCCCGTCCCCTCTAACTCTACCCGTTCCTTCCAGTCCTACCCATCCCTTAAGCCCTGCCTGTCATGTCTGTCTCATAATTTTTCTGGCACATGGCTCAAAAGCTCATATTTGGGGAGAAAATTTGAAACTTTATTGAAATCAGATTGAGCTTTTTAGTTTGAGCCATCACGTGTGAGCTTGCAAGCTCAGATTTCGTTGCTCAAACTAAAAAGCTCCCTCGAATTTGTCGAAATCTTGCGAAAAACTCGGAAAAATTGCTCAAAAGCTCTATGCCTATGTGCTCATAGCTCAAAAGCTCACATTTTTGGAGAAAATTCGAAAATTTAATTGAGCTTTTTAGTTTGAGCCATCACGTGTGAGCTTGCAAGCTCAGATTTCGTTGCTCAAACTAAAAAGCTCACTCGGATTTGTCGAAATCTGGCGAAAAACTCGGAAAAATTGCTCAAAAGCTCTCTGCCTACGTGCTCATAGCTCAAAAGCTCATATTTTTGGAGAAAATTCGTAAATTTAATTGAGCTTTTTAGTTTGAGCCATCAAGTATGAGCTTGCAAGCTCAGATTTCGTTGCTCAAACTAAAAAGCTCCCTCGGATTTGTCGAATTCTTGCGAAAAACTCGGAAAAATTGCTCAAAAGCTCTATGACTACGTGCTCATAGCTCAAAAGCTCATATTTTTGGAGAAAATTCGAAAAGTTTACTGAGCTTTTTAGTTTGAGCCATCACGTATAAGCTTGCAAGCTCAGATTTCGTTGCTCAAACTAAAAAGCTCCCTCGGATTTGTCGAAATCTTGCGAAAAACTCGGAAAAATTGCTCAAAAGCTCTCTGCCTACGTGCTCATAGCTCAAAAGCTCATATTTTTGGAGAAAATTCGAAAATTTAATTGAGCTTTTTAGTTTGAGCCATCACGTGTGAGCTTGCAAGCTCAGATTTCGTTGCTCAAACTAAAAAGCTCCCTCGGATTTGTCGAAATCTTGCGAAAAACTCGGAAAAATTGCTCAAAAGCTCTATGCCTACGTGCTCATAGCTCAAAAGCTCACATTTTTGGAGAAAATTCGAAAATTTAATTGAGCTTTTTAGTTTGAGCCATCACGTGTGAGCTTGCAAGCTCAGATTTCGTTGCTCAAACTAAAAAGCTCACTCGGATTTGTCGAAATCTTGCGAAAAACTCGGAAAAATTGCTCAAAAGCTCTCTGCCTACGTGCTCATAGCTCAAAAGTTCATATTTTTGGAGAAAAATCGAAAATTTAATTGAGCTTTTTAGTTTGAGCCATCACGTGTGAGCTTGCAAGCTCAGATTTCGTTGCTCAAACTAAAAAGCTCACTCGGATTTGTCGACATCTTGCGAAAAACTCGGAAAAATTGCTCAAAAGCTCTCTGCCTACGTGCTCATAGCTCAAAAGTTCATATTTTTGGAGAAAATTCGAAAATTTAATTGAGCTTTTTAGTTTGAGCCATCACGTGTGAGCTTGCAAGCTCAGATTTCGTTGCTCAAACTAAAAAGCTCCCTCGGATTTGTCGAAATCTTGCGAAAAACTCGGAAAAATTGCTCAAAAGCTCTATGCCTACGTGCTCATAGCTCAAAAGCTCACATTTTTGGAGAAAATTCGAAAATTTAATTGAGCTTTTTAGTTTGATCCATCACGTGTGAGCTTGCAAGCTCAGATTTCGTTGCTCAAACTAAAAAGCTCATTCGGATTTTGGCGCAACGTTATTTAGTTGAGAACGATTTTAAATTTAATGATAAGTATATTTGTGATAGCAATAAACATTGCAATTACTAAATAAAGAATGTCAGTTCGACTTATGATTGAAAAATACAGAAGTCAAACTTTATCGGAGAGCAAGTAGTATATGTCACTGCATGACCCGGAAAACTTAGGGAAATACATCCAAGAATTGTTGTCCACACGGGACTCGTTGAAATCCGACGATATAAAAAATGTCAGCGACTTACGTGTATCCGAGCATGGAACATATCCTCTTTGCAGAGTTAGGCTCCCAGTGGGAAATACAGGCGGGCATGAATTTCCCCATTTCCGCGTGGTAAACTTCAAGACGTCCTTCGCCGATGTCGCCGTTCCGTTGGCTTAGTTTCACTGCAATTAATTCCAAAAGAAGAGTATATGTTATTAAATTACGTCTCATTAACACTTTACAATATAAAGATTATAATAAAACCCCAAAGCTATCTGATAACACAGTTATCAACTTCTATAACAATGTCGCCACTGCATCGATAGTACTGCACAGGGTTAATCCTCAAAAATCTAATCTCCCAAAAATCTAAAAAATTATATAACACTACATTCTCGTTAACTGAACAAAATCACTCAAATCCAAATCTCAAACTCTCAATCCAAAATTCTACACAATAAAATACAATCCTCGCATGGACTCAAGAAGCATGAATCTCCACGTTTTCTGCTTGCAACAAAGTGGCAAGATCGCACAAGAAAAAATAGAAAAGCAAGGTTTTATGGGTGTCCAGCTTACAGCAATATCGTTCGTCCTGTCCCCAAGGACAATCCAGGACACCGTCGCATATGTGGCTGGCCGACATGCATCTCCTCTCGCCACAATGCAACGATGACTTTGAAATTGTATTCTTCGCCAGAATGGGCTTCTTGATGATCTTCGTACTGAAGGCAGAACCGGAAGAGGAGGAAGTGCATTCGCCGCATCCAATCTCGTCGCTGTGATCGGCGCAGTCCAAGTGACCGTCGCATCGCCAGTCAACCGGAATGCATCTTGTTCCGTCGCATTGAAAGCCACTGGTGCATACTGATGCCCCGCAACAGGAGAAAAGAAACATCAACGAGATTTTGAGATGTGAAGGAGTTGTGCTTGTTGCGGAAGTTGCAAATTTTAAGATAGGTGGAGACCTATTTGCGAAATGATTTTTTTGGGGGACAGAGGTATATTGTGGAATTTATTCTTTTACAAGTAGCTTTGGATGGATTTTTGACATTGTTAATGATTGTTGCTGACTTATGATGTAATGGTAGTGGGTATAATTAAATGTTGGGGTAGTTGATGGGGTTGGGAATGAGTTGGAAATATGTATCTTGATAGGGAATTAAATAAGGGAAAGTGTTAAGTATGCAAAGGTATTGTTCTCTATATAATAGGAAGAGATGTAAGGGAAAGTAGCTGGAATTTGGTAAATGTAAGATATTACTCTTTTGCAAAATCTAATTTAGAAAAATTCATAAATAATGTGCTAATTATACTTCTCATTTGTAAACTATACATTTTATACAGCAAGTGAAATAATTTACACGCAATCTACAAGCCCTTTGTCACTTAAGACTACAAAAATCATACCAAAATAACATATTACTTTTTTATCATAATTAATATTTAATGAGTAAATTATGTCCCAAGTAAAAACATTAAAATCCGTCAGCAATTACATCATCGACTTCGTTTTAAAATACAGTAAAAAATTTGATGCACTGAAACCTTCAAAAATCCATCAGTTTTATCCTAATCGTCGAATTAATTAATAAATATAGGGTTTCTTATTGCTTCACGGTAAACTTTGGACTTCATTGCAATGTCCATTTCAAAGTACACCTTTGATACATCGATTCAAGCTGAACTCGATGAAGCTCGGTTTTGTAGACGGGTCATCGTGTGATCGTTTAATATGGATTTTGCAATTAAGATTCCATTAACGGTGACACGTGCGACACGTTCTATGAGCGGAGCCGATTATAGGACGTAAACTCGAGCGTGGCGATAAACTTTTTGTGCGTGCACCATCGATATTTGGTGTCCATGAAAATTAGGTCTCTAAATCGAGAAATTGAGCGGGTTTCATCGAATGAATTTATTTTGCCCTACGATTTCTTTCTTGTTATATAAAATTACGGAAATCTTCTGAAATTTTCTTCAAATTATTCACAGAAATTACAGGACTATAGCTGAAAAAGTATATAGTTAACTGTCAGTGGCGGATTTCTAAATAGGCCAGCTAGGCTATAGCTCAAAACGGCATTGTTAATTGTCTACTTCACTGTTGTCTACCTTAAAATACTCCAATTCATAGACAAAGATTTTTTCAATTGTCTTTAAAATCCAATAAAATTCTAGGTTTCTTTCTCCGTGAAATAAAGACCCAATTGGAAGGAATGAATTAAAATTCGATAAAAAAAGAATTCGACTTTACGAAGGCGCATGGAACAACGAGGAGAACGTAAATCCTCGGCTGCAGAGTTCGAAGTAGCCATAAACTGGAGGGAAATGTGTCACCATGCCCGTTTCATGGTGCGACGGTAAATCTGGGTTAAAGGGGACAGCTCGAGAAGAGCCACCCGAATTTCCTCGAGTATTTTCAACCGAAAGAGAGAAAACTAAGGGTTGCCGAGGGAAGAAGACGTAGGGATGATTCAAGAAAGACAGATAGAATGAGGAAGAAAAGGCGAGAAAGAGAAAGTGACAGAGCAACGAAAGAGAAGAGGATCAACTACAATAATAAGAAGAGTTTGAGCACCGAAGGGAGAAATAAAGTTAGAAAGGGATGAAACAACGAAGAAGGGAAAAATGTCAGCGTCAGAGAAAAAGAAACAATGAATATCAGAAAGAGAAACATAAAAAGCTACGGAATAACGTAAAAAGGGAGGGGATATGTAAAAATAAGAGAAATAGAAATTGAGAGGCAAACAAAGCAGGAAAGAACAACAGAAAAAAGAAACAAGGTAAATGTAGGAGTAAAGTAAAAAGGAACAAAAAAGTTGCAAGTAAAGAAATCCATAAAAAGTGACAGAGTTACAAATAGAGAGGAAGGAGACGTGAAATTAAGAGAAAGAGACATTAAGAATCAGAGGGCAAAGAGAATAACGCAAAGAAATGGATAAAATGTAGGAATAAAATGAAGAGAGGCAAAGAAGCAAACGGAAGGAAAGGAATTAAAAGCGACAGAAGAAGAATTTAACAAAATGAGAGAAAAGAGGGACAAAAAAAGAAAAAGAAAGACAATGTATCAAAGAAAGAGACAACTCTTGACAGAAACTCTTCGATTCCATCAATCTCCCTTCGTTCCACTAAGCTCTGCAATCAGTGTGCAATTTAATCTTAATTAACCGCTGGAAGCAAATGAATCGGTTTATCAGGACCACTGGTCAAATCGATCCTTGATCTCGGCGATGTATCTCAAGAGTTTTTAATCGATTACGCAAATTCCTCTGGCTTGTCTCCTACGACGATGTTTGATTTCGTAATTGCATCGTGCATTCAAACGGATCGTCCTGATTCGTTCACCGTCGGAGGACTTTAATCAATTTGTGAACATCCTGCTGAAAGCTTTATCGTTTTTCCTAAACACCAAACTCAATAATAATGAATTTACGATTTCTTTGTTCAAAATTGCTAGCATTGACTTCAATTAATTCCCTCAATCGATCAAGTTGTAATTGAGTGTTTCATATTGAGAATTACTTTATTGTAAATTAAAATTAAAATAGTAAATTAAAAGCAAAATTAATTTATTGCATAAAAAAATATCAAAAGCTAGGGTCAAATTAAAAACTGAGAATTTTTAAATAGCTAATCCTTTCAGGATCTAGTTCTAAATTACTAAGATTTAAAAAGAAATTAAATTATAGCCTATCTACACGGTTAGAGTTGAAAAAAATTGAAATATGATTACAGAAATAGTAATTCATAATTTGTATACTTATATTAATAGTCTAATTTTCCGACAAAAAGGTGGTTTTGAATTATCAAATAAACAATTGTCTCTCTAATATTGAATAATGTCACCATCCGCAAAGAGTTAAATAATATGCTTGCAAAAATCAAAGGGTAATAAAAAGACGGTGTTAAAAACACCTGAACTTCTTCCAAAGCAAATGGCGAACAAACGAGCCACGGAAAATCGTTGCATTTGACGCACGTAGAGTAAACAATGGATATCGGGTTAAAGCGTTAGCCGACAATTAGTCCCGTCTTTTGGATGCACCGCGGTGCATCGGTGCAATATGCGGCTGACGTTGCAGCGATAGGCCGAACAAAAGAGCTACGGGTGACGGTCGCGTAAATATTTCCGATTCGCATTGTTCCACAGACTGGCATTGTGTGGGTGGAATATTTTAAGGGCCATCGCTCTTAACGCCCTTGCATTTTTACGAAGCTGCAGTTTTCGATTCCCATGTTCGCACTTACCGAGCTTTCAGTCGGAGAGATAAAAGTTTCGGAATATTCGGAAAATTATTCACCGTCGCTCTTCTCTCTTTTATTCCTACGTTTTTATATTTGAAGGGTTGGAGATTCTTTTTTTTTGGTTTGGACGTATTTGCGACTTTGGTGGTTTTGTTGCGGAGCTGCGAGTTTCAGGAAATTGTAATTCGGTGATGTTTGAAAATATGTGACGTGAGAAACAGTATGTGGAAAATATTTAATGTAAAAGATGAGTGTGTTGGATGTTCCCGACAAATAAATGTAACTCCGTTATTCAAATCTTACTTAATATTCACTATTTTCCGGATTAATAAATTTTAAGTCTTAGAAGAAGCCAAACTGAGCTTTGGATATAGAAAATTTATAATTTTTGAAAATAAGCTGTACGCTTATAAACCACGGATTTTACAATTTTGAAATTTGGAGTTTAACACGTTGACTGCCGTGGGGGTCACCGGTGACCGGCGCTATTGAATTCTATGAAATTTTATGTCACTTTGAAATTGCAATATTTATGAAATTTCAGACACACTGCATATTTAAATATTGGCGTTTAAAAGATAAAGGTATGCCGAATACCTATCTATCTATATTTTTAAAGTTTCTGTTGTATAAAGATGTGAATTTAACAGAAAAAATTTCGCTTCAGTAGAAACAGTGAAACTAGCGAAATACGGTTGGCGTTCAACATGTTAAGTTTTAAAGGCAGTCATAATACATGTATATTTTTTTAAAAAATCCTCTATACGTATAATCTATTATATAAAGCTCAAATACCACTGACTGACTGACTGACTCATTCATCCACTCATCACGAAATCTCAAAAACCACAGAACGGATTGCAATGAAATTTGGAACATACCTTCCCCTTGGGTCTTAGGTGCTCACTAAGAAAGGATTTTTCAAAATTCGAAATTTTAAGGTTTTTTTTTTAGTTTCGATTACACCGTAGCGAAGCACGGGAGCTTTCAGCTAGTATCAAATAAAATAGACAATGTTTGAAGTTGATTCCAAAGGGAATTCCAGTTTAGATACAATTTTTATCTCTCAAGAAGCCCTATCTCTGTTACGACTCTGTCGCTGTACCTTGCACATTCTACATTTCAAATACTTCAACATTTAGTTAAATACCTAAACCTTCAAATTCCTAAACTTTCAATACTACGATAAGCATATTACTAAAATTCTCTAAAACACAAAAAAAGCAGAATGAAGGTAAAGTACAGCACTTAAAAGTGCAAAGTCTCATCCTCTCAATTCTAATAGCTCTCGATAAAATCTACTCATCACAAATGAAATTATCCATTTCCAATGGTAGAATATTCTTCCCCAATCACACACGAGATAATTGCATGCAATTCTCTCCAGCAAAAGCCTCGAATCGAACCGATAATGAAATCCCGAATTCATTTGCGGAGAAAGAGAGAGGTTCGACGTCTCTTCAGAGAACGGCATCGTGAACGTATTTTCTAGCCGTCGTCCGACTGTCCCGTAGAGATTATTTTAATCCCACGATCATCCGCCTCTTTATCAAATGCCGGGCTTTATCCGCCAGGCTTATCCCCGTTGAAGGAACAGGATATAAATGGCCGTCGAGTCCTTGAACGAAATGACGAAATGGCCGTGGCCGATAGATAAAAAGCCCGCGGATATCAAACGTCGAGACGGGCCATTAATAGACTGCGTTCTTTTTATCTAAACGCGGTTCTTTCTGCTCTTTACGTTAACAACTTTCCGATTTTACTCTCTTTCTTTTATTTTTCAAGTATTTTTGAACTTCCGAGGGATGATTGCGGATGGAGGTTTTACATATTACTTGAAAGTTATTATGGTTCCATTTTTAATTAATTTTTAGGGTGATTTAATAATAATTTTCTACGTTTGAGAGAGTTATTTTTTGTGGATTTTATTATTAGATGAAAGGGGCGAGTATTTAATCCATCACCTTCCATGGTCCTCATTTGGGGATTTATTTATTTTGTAAGTCTTTTAACATTCAATTTAGATATGTACTTTACTTGCTTCTGAGATTAAATGTGTTTAAAACTAAAAATATTTAAAATGTGGTTCAGTTGTACTTTTAACCAGAAATTTTTGATGAATTATTTTTATTTTTGTACTGTGACAATTTTTTTTCCAGAGACAATGACAACAAGAAAATTTTGCAGAGAATGAGTTGACTATAGACAACTTTGAACCCCTGCCGATTGATTTCTTTCTTGACTGAATTCGCAAGAACTCTCAATTAATTGCTGAAATACCAATCTATCCACGACTTCTAATGTAGCATAACGCAATATTATATAATAACGCAATATTAACACTAGAACTACCGGCGTCAAATCCAACATATTTTAATAAATTAAAGAAGTACTTTAAAAAAGGGGGAATCAAGCGGCGGAAAATTTGATCGATTGGGTGATTTATGTTTATTGATATAGACGTAAAATATTTATTCAAGGACTCTTATATAAATTTGGAGAATTTTTTGAAAAAATTGTGTACCAGTCATTTTGACTGGTCTGGTAGTTCTAGTGTTAATAGCTCAAAAATAAGTTGATTCTATTAAATACCGATATTTTTTATTTATCAGCTTTTAGAAAGCTTCAAAATTTCCCATTCCTTTTATAGCATCACGAGTGTCACTTGTTATTGTACGGTAAGGGATCAAAAACTTGACGACAAGTTGGAAGAATAATTTGTAGCGCGAAGATGACGATAATTTCAAGTACGAAAGCTACAAAATTTGCTTTGCAAGCTACACTGTCAATGTTGACCGACACTTGTCAATTTCAGAAACACCTATCTACATTGTCGAACATCGACCTATATTTGCGAAACTGTGTCTACATTATCGAACCTCTCATCCATCGTTTGCAAAACTCTTCTGCGTGAAGACGTTGGCACGATGATCCTTCGGATGTAGAAGATTACATCCGGCTTTTGTAATTCCTCGTGCGAATAAAGAAGATCGAAATCGGGTGCATTGCCGCGTGACTTACCAGGGTTTTCCGCTCGCCTGGCGGCTTCCAGGACTTCGTTGTGTCCCACGCACTCGTCCGGATTGGAATTCTCCGGGAACAACTCGCATTCCAGATAGTCGGGAAGGGTCAGGCCGAATACGCCAAGAAAGAATCCGCAACGCCTCTTGGTTTCTGAAACCGAAGACAACGAATGTACTTGGTGAAAGAATTTCGATAAAAGTCGCTGACTTTCATGATTTTTTGACCATCTGATTAGAACATAAAGAAACAATTACGCTTTAAAATATTAAAACTAAACCTATTAAGGTCAAAAGACAGGTTTTTAATTATTTCTCAAAATTATCTAAATTGATAAGATAGTCGTGAAGTTAATATTCCACTTCTATCTTATAAAACCTAAATTAATTAATTAATCATCTTTTTCGCCTCTTCATTTCCCTTTTTCTACAGCACTTATTAAGTGTATTTAAATTTTAGTGCGCATAACGGAGGTAGTTTTAACCCGGCATGTGTATACTGGGTCTTTTAAGGAACAGTCAAAATTTGTACTTCAAATTTCTCTCTAACATTTTTCAACATTCTGCATTTTTAAAAATAACAGTTTTAAATTCCTGACTTTGGCAACTACTGGGCCACATAGTAGACACTCCAATAAGTATCTCAGAATTTTTGCAGATTTTTCTGAAGTCGAGAAAACCTTGTAAACCCGACTGTTCCCTCAAAGGCCCAGTGTACACACCGTGCCCTTAAAAATTGAGTATACACACGCCGGGTTAATATTAATAATATGCAGGATGAAACTCTAAAGTAGAAATTCAAAAATCGTGGGCAGCAGCGAAAGATTAAAATTTTGCCTAAAACTTTTTAGAAGAAACTATATTATATACCTACCATTATTCTCTTGCAAAGAAGTATCATCTTGCTCGCATCGAAGTCGGACATTTTCTATTTTTTCCAACTTCAATTGCTATTATCATTTCTACTATTGACTACTGCTCTAATTAGCTAATTAATTCCTAATTGTATCCTGGATATACTGACTATATCCTGTACAATTTTCAAATCACTAAAAGTATCACACAATACCACAAAAATTGCACAGACTTCTAAAAACCTCTACAAAATTTAGAAAATCTTAAAAAGGTAAACCAATCAACTTTCACCCTTTAAAGTACACCTCCAAAAATTCAGAAATTAGTTTGTAGTCGCCGTGCACAACAAACTCGTCAGCTATCATCCATAAAAGCAGGACCACCCCCAAATCACCCTCGTTTCCTCGCGATATAACTGGACGAGGGTTTGGGAAACAGGGGGAAAAAGTGACAACTTACGAAAGCAGAGACTGCGACAGGGTCGTACAAGATGTCCCCGAGATCCGCATTTGGGGACAAAAACGCTGCACAGGAAGAGGGCCGCCAATTCGTAACATCTGACGTCCACCACCGCATCGTAAAGCTCGAGCTCGTGCTGGGCGTCGATCTGGTCGAAGTTACCCATGTAATTCGGGAAGACGGTGAAATTATACGGAATCTGGAAGTTGAAGAGCACAGAGAGAGAGATTTATAAATGAATTTGAATTGCTAATTGAGAGAGAGAGATTTGTCTGGATGGCAGTTCGGTGTTTTAATTGTTTCCTTTTAGGACAACGGAAAGAAGTTTTGAGCAATCGTTGCAGGAGATGAAACTGTGGTAGCAAAATTTCTGTAGAACGCCAATTATTTTGAGAGTATTTTTGTAAATTTTGTGGAGATTTGATTTCATATTAGATTTGTGTTTTAATTGCCTATTTTGGATAAAAAAGTGGAGGAGATTTAAAATTTGGATGGACAAATAAAAGAAACAAATGAAAAAAGTGTATTGGTGTTACCAAAAAGAAAATCCTTAATGAAAAGGATCAAAGCTGCCTTTTGTTTTAAGTAATTTATGGAATATTCCCCGGAAGCACAAATTTCATTTACAGGAATTATCAAATCCTCTAAAACTCCCTCAAATATATTAATTTTCCCCTTCCAACTATCTCAAATTTCCCTGAAGCTCCATTCAACAAACTACCCCAAAATTGCCCCGAATTAGATTGTACAAACGAACTCAAAACCATTGTACAATTTTTCCTACATCATAGAACAATGTAAAAGTATTAAAATATAACGTATAATATATTTTTTCCCATTGAAATTTCTCCATTTCGCAATTCCACCATGAGTTTCCAGGGCGCAGCAGCGCGCAAGAAGCGCCTTATGAATCTTAAATCGTCCCGCCACGGGAAAGCATTCGGTCGGGAAAACACGTACGGCAGGGGATGAAAAAAAAAGAGAAAAACAACCGACAAAAGAGACCAGAGAGGGAAAAATATATTTGCGATGAAAGTACGAGCTTCGACGAGAAGCTCTCGGCAGAAAAGAGGGGGTGAAAGAGAAAGGAAAAAAATGCGTAATCATCCAGGCGTGATCTCGCACGTCGAGGGCTGCGAGGATTCGATTTTAACGTCGAAAATATTCCGGAGGTTGTTTTATCCTTTTGGAATTCCGTGCGTGAATTCTCTATGGGATTTATTGAAGTTTACACGAAAAGGAACTGTGGAAATTGCGCGCAGAGGGAGCGAATTGTGCGATGGATTCTTTCGCGATTTGGATACAAATTATTATGTAATTGATCTACAAAATTGTTTTAACACTAGAACTACCGGAGTTTAATCTATTATTTTTAAATATATTGAATAAGTACTTTGGAAAAAGGAGAATCAAGGGGTGGAAATGATAATCGACTTGATAATGAATGTTTCATAAGATCAACGGAGAATATTGGACCTATGACCCCCTATAAAGAATTATTAATACAATATTAGTATTAGTTGTCCATTATAATAGACTTGCAATAGAATTTTTGGAAAAAAATTAAGAACATGTTATTTTGACTTTCTCGGTAGTTCTAGTGTCTAAGATACTTTATTACATATTGAAACTACTGTGAATTCAGCTTTATTACTTTTATACTTTCTATACGTTATTACTTTATTATCTATGAAAATAGATATATTTTGAGTTTTATCATTTTTGGGTGTACTGAAGTTACGTTTTTGGGTATCAGACAAAAATTGTACTTTTCTTCATTTAACCTATTGTGGGCAACAATTGTTATTCTATTGAAACATAGATTATTTTTCTGCAATGCGAAAAATTTATGTCAATTAGTGTAAAATAGCATGATTAAAATATGAATTAAAATTTATAATTGCACTCTAAGATATAGAAGTGATTATATTAGATGAAAATGATCACTACTCGCGTCGATTTTAAATTAAAAATTGCAGATTTGATTCTAAATAAAACTCACCTTGTGGTATTTGCAAAAAGTGGCAATTACAGGCAAGCAGACACCAGGGGCTGGATTCTTCTCGTCCATTAGGGGTGCACGTTCCATTATGGCAATACTATTGGTGTAAATGGTTTTGTTCTCCAATCGTATGACGGTCTCTGGATACGCTATAATTCAGAATTTTTACGTCAATAAACTTAAAATACAAAAACAACTTTCATTTCATACTAAGTTCGAAATTTTACAATTTCCATGGACTTTTACATTTTCGTAAAAATGGATATGTTAAAAGTTCTTTATAAAATCTACCTGTTATACACAAAAGAATCCTCAAAATTTAATTTTCTAGGGTGGAAGGAAAATATTCAAGTTTATAATCCTTATAATAATTTAATCGTAAGAAAAGAAGGAAAAGGGCGGAGATTCTTGATAGGAGAAATTGATTTTCACGAGGAAAATGTGTCGATAGCCGAAACACGTAAAGCTTGCATCTGCATTCAAAGCGACTGGAGTCTTCCGCGAATATCGACACACGTTTTCACGATAGGCACTCAAAACTTCTGCAAATAGCCCTGTCAATTGCAGCTGCATCGCCTCCATGGGTTCGATGTTTCGAATTATTGCGCGCTTTCTGCATTTCGACGTCCACGATAATACACCCTCGACATCTTCGACCTTTGCCCCGAGTTTCGAACGTCTTGCGTGCATCGAATCGTCGTTGTCGAAACTACGCGAAGATCGCAATATATGCTGGAGATACTTCATTATAGATGGTGATTCAATTAGTGTCTCCTCAATTAATGGTGTTTCAGTTACGTTGATGTTGTGTTCACTTTGATTATTACGGGAATCGAGGGTTGTTTTATGGAAAATTGACAAAATTACTTGGAAAAATGGTATTTTTTTTATATCGGTTTAGAATCAATTCTTGAATTCATAACAATCGGCATGTATCAGTTCCGAAGCTTTCCTTCTTTGACTCGAATACGGATAAACCTCTTAATGCCCCTTCTAGCTCTAACCGTACCTCTCAATTCTGCCTGTCCCGTCTGTCTCTTAATTTTATAGCTCAAAAGATCAAATTTTATGGAGGAAATTTGAAATGATGTCAAAATCCGAGTGAGCTTGTAATTTGTGCGACGACAGCTGAGCTTTCAAGGTCAAATTTGTGCTTGCAAGCTCGCGCGTGATGGCTCAAATTAAAAGCTCGCTTGGACTTGTCGAAATTTCGCGAAAAACTCGGAAAAATTGCTCAAAAGCTCTATGCCTACGTGCTCATAGCTCAAAAGCTCATATTTTTGGAGAAAATTCGAAAATTTAATTGAGCTTTTTAGTTTGAGCCATCACGTATGAGCTTGCAAGCTCAGATTTCGTTGCTCAAAGTAAAAAGCTCACTCGGATTTGTCGAAATCGTGCGAAAAACTCGGAAAAATTGCTCAAAAGCTCTTTGCCTACGTGCTCATAGCTCAAAAGCTCATATTTTTGGAGAAAATTCGAAAATTTAATTGAGCTTTTTAGTTTGAGCCATCATGTATGAGCTTGCAAGCTCAGATTTGGTTGCTCAAAGTAAAAAGCTCACTCGGATTTATCGAAATTTCGCGAAAAACTCGGAAAAATTGCTCAAAAGCTCTATGCCTACGTGCTCATAGCTCAAAAGCTCATGTTTTTGGAGAAAATTCGAAAATTTAATTGAGCTTTTTAGTTTGAGCCATCATGTATGAGCTTGCAAGCTCAGATTTCGTTGCTCAAAGTAAAAAGCTCACTCGGATTTGTCGAAATCGTGCGAAAAACTCGGAAAAATTGCTCAAAAGCTCTTTGCCTACGTGCTCATAGCTCAAAAGCTCATATTTTTGGAGAAAATTTGAAAATTTAATTGAGCTTTTTAGTTTGAGCCATCATGTATGAGCTTGCAAGCTCAGATTTGGTTGTTCAAAGTAAAAAGCTCACTCGGATTTGTCGAAATTTCGCGAAAAACTCGGAAAAATTGCTCAAAAGCTATATGCCTACGTGCTCATAGCTCAAAAGCTCATGTTTTTGGAGAAAATTCGAAAATTTAATTGAGCTTTTTAGTTTGAGCCATCATGTATGAGCTTGCAAGCTCAGATTTCGTTGCTCAAACTAAAAAGCTCACTCGGATTTGTCGCAGTCTTGCGAAAAACTCGGAAAAATTGCTCAAAAGCTCTATCCCTATGTGCTCATAGCTCAAAAGCTCTTTGCCTACGTGCTCATAGCTCAAAAGCTCATATTTTTGGAGAAAATTTGAAAATTTAATTGAGCTTTTTAGTTTGAGCCATCATGTATGAGCTTGCAAGCTCAGATTTGGTTGTTCAAAGTAAAAAGCTCACTCGGATTTGTCGAAATTTCGCGAAAAACTCGGAAAAATTGCTCAAAAGCTATATGCCTACGTGCTCATAGCTCAAAAGCTCATGTTTTTGGAGAAAATTCGAAAATTTAATTGAGCTTTTTAGTTTGAGCCATCATGTATGAGCTTGCAAGCTCAGATTTCGTTGCTCAAACTAAAAAGCTCACTCGGATTTGTCGCAGTCTTGCGAAAAACTCGGAAAAATTGCTCAAAAGCTCTATCCCTATGTGCTCATAGCTCAAAAGCTTTATGCCTACGCGCTCATAGCTCAAAAGCTCATATTTTTGGAGAAAATTCGAAAATTTAATTGAGCTTTTTAGTTTGAGCCATCACGTGTGAGCTTGCAAGCTCAGATTTCGTTGCTCAAACTAAAAAGCTCACTCGGATTTGTCGCAATCTTGCGAAAAACTCGGAAAAATTGCTCAAAAGCTCTGTCCCTATGTGCTCATAGCTCAAAAGCTCACATTTTTGGAGAAAATTCGAAAATTTAATTGAGCTTTTTAGTTTGAGTCATCACGTATGAGCTTGCAAGCTCAGATTTCGTTGCTCAAACTAAAAACCTCACTCGGATTTGTCGACATCTTGCGAAAAACTCGGAAAAATTACTCAAAAGCTCTATGCCTACGTGCTCATAGCTCAAAAGCTCATATTTTTGGAGGAAATTTGGGGATTTTGGTTGAGCTTTTTAATTTGAGCCACCTCGTCTGAGCTTGCAAGCTCGAATTTCGTTACTCAAACTAAAAAGCTCACTCGCATTTTGTCAAAAGACAATTTTTTTAGATGGAGAAGCACATATTTAGTTTTTAATTCCTCATTTTAAAATTTGTTGAACTATTTAAAAATTTTAACAAGTAAAATTCAGTTGTCTTGCTTCATATTAAAAATATGCAACTAATACTCAAAAAGTCCCAAAGTTCAAGGAGGTGACGAAAGATCGCTTAACTTAAATGCGCGAATACTCCACAATACCGTTGTATACGGCCGCAAAACGTAAACTTTCCAGTCTCAATTAATCTGCGGTCTTTCCGCAACTACGGTCGCTTTATCCGTCCATAAATTACCTTGAAACGATGGTGCATAGGTACGCATCGTTAGAGGATGCACTCCAGCGAGATTAACCGACTAAACTGCGCAACAACGTCCAATAACAGGTAGAAGTTGAAATTACTTAACTCTTTGAGTTAATCTAGAGAAATCTGTTAAAAAAGTGCCAACCAAAGCGATTACACTTATTTCGCTGTTTCTTATTTCTTTTATATTTCTCGATGTTAAATGTTATCGCCATTACGCCCAAAATCTATCATTATAGGTGGCTTCTGAACCACTGGACCTGTGATACACTGAATAATAAATTTTTTAAATTTCTATAAGTAACAGAAACAGATTTATACTCACAAGGGAACCTCCCGAGGTGCCAATCACCGATTTTGATAAAATTTGAGTATGATGTAGTACTCGTGAAAATATTCGACACGTATTTTTTTTTATCGGCAATCGTTCAGGTTTAAGGGGTGAAAACCGCCCTCAAAGTTGGGGTGCTAAAGTATATTTCCTTGATTATCTCAGAAACTATGAGAGATAGAGTAATTGCGTAAATTGACGAAATTAGCGCCTTTCCATCACGAATCTAACGGTATACTTTTTTTTGCAAAACCTTCATTTGTTTAAACAATATGTTAAAAAATAACACATTTTTGGCAGTTTCACCAACTTAATGTTGATCAATTTTCATGAAATTTTTTTTATATAAACTAGATATCCAATGCAAAATTACAGATAAATAGGAATTTCGATTTTTTTATTAACAAAAAAGTTATTGCACATGAGATTTTATCGTCCGCCGCGCGAAGTAGAGTCCCTATATGAGTTGTTCCTTGTTCATAATCACTTGGTAGCTCTTAAAAGAGCTGATTTTATGAATGTATATGTATTGGTGCTTTTAAATTAATGATGGAGCTGCAAATAATATGTGTTATTGTATATAATTTTGGCAATAATGATACTCTTGAAAAAAGTGTTTAAAACACAAATGATTTTTACACCATGAGCACCTCAATGCAACTACGACGTCACTGTCTAAACAATTGTTAATATCAATTTGTAAATCGGTAAAACAAAATGTAACGGGATTTATAAATTCGTTTGGTCTATTCTCTGTGTAGCCGCAGCGAAACCATGCATATCTAAACATGTCTTCATATCTCGGAGAGGACAGCTGATTGTGAATCAGTGACTGCAATTTTATTATATTGTCCCTTGCGTATAAATTTATATTAATATTCAAATTTATTGTCAAATCTGATATTTTTCGTGCAAAATTTTTCCAAACACGAAATCCAAACACGTCCAAAGGCTGGATCTGTCCTGTTGTACCTTTTGGTATCTTTAACAACTTTATTGTTTTTCCTTCTGGGACTGAATTGTTCAGTAACTCTTCGTCGTATCCAGTCCACGCATCAAGCAAGAGGACAGCACAGTTTGACACTTGAGGGAGAAACACATTTTCAAACCATGTCGTTAAGTTCTCTTTATTTAATTTTCCTGACGTAGTTGCTCCGATCACGATGTTGGGAGCTTTAAATACATTGTGCTGCACACGAGGTCCTAATCGCCCACTTTGTGGAAACCGAAGCACTAGATTCGTGAAGTGCTGTAAACATACGCCTCGGGTACTTCCCATTTATTATAAGCGGTCAGTACCTTTTCTATAAACATTTTGCACTCCGTTCTTGCTGCATTTATTATCCATTCAACCCACCATTTTTAAACATCATAAAACGTAATTACTTGTTCGGCTTTATGCATTTGTAACAAATCATAATTAGCATTTATAACATCACCGAATTCACTGGACGAACTGGCTAAGGGTTAATAAGTAACCTTCGGTAGCAATAACGAGTCAAAGACTTTTCAAAAATGCATTTCACCATTCTTTAGGGTTGCTATTGTTAGTCCGTTAACAGGTCGAAACTATGCCCACCATGCCGACCCGGGAATGTCCCACCGTAAACCGCACGCAGTGCGGTAGCCGCAAATCGTATCCTTTTAAGGGAACGGAAAATCCTTTTCTTTTTGTTAGTAACCAATAATTAACTGTAAAATCAACTCATTTACGAACTACCAATTGATTATGAGCCATAACCGACTCATGTAGGGACTCTATTTCGCGCGGCGGACGATAAAATCTCATGTGCAATAACTTTTTTGTTAATAAAAAAATCGAAATTCCTATTTATCCGTAATTTTGCATTGGATATCTAGTTTATATAAAAAAAATTTCATAAAAATTGATCAACATTAAGTTGGTGGAACTGCCAAATATGTGTTATTTTTTAACATATTGTTTAAACAAATGAAGGTTTTGCAAAAAAAAGTATACCGTTAGATTCGTGATGGAAAGGCGCTAATTTCGTCAATTTACGCAATTACTCTATCTCTCATAGTTTCTGAGATAATCAAGGAAATATACTTTAGCACCCCAACTTTGAGGGCGGTTTTCACCCCTTAAACCTGAACGATTGCCGATAAAAAAAAATACGTGTCGAATATTTTCACGAGTACTACATCATACTCAAATTTTATTAAAATCGGTGATTGGCACCTCGGGAGGTTCCCTTGTCAGTCTCACTAATTAAAAATCTGAGCTTTTACCTCGATAACCATTGGTACCCTGCAATTATAATGTTTTTTTTTATTGGTCTGTACTTTCTCAGCCACAGATACCATGACGGTTCTGCGCAGTGTCTCCTGCATCAGTGAAGCTATAAAATATTAGTTAATAAATAAAATAAAATTGCCAAAGGGTAACAAGGCTTATCCTAAACCCAGACCCACTACATAATTGCAAATCTAAGTCTCTACAAATCTATCAGATTAGTACTTTTAAGTATTCGACAGACATTGCCCAACACTTAAACGGTTATTCAATAAACTCCATCGATTTCCTAACCCAAACGATTCACATAAATAATAGAAAATATCCCCTTACGAAAATTCAATTTTTTAAGTAACTTTATCATATCGTTTTCGTGCAATTTTCAATCAAGTTATACGTTCACGCTTATGAAGACTCGCGAAACCTAGCGAGTACAGTTTTCACGTTGCAAAAAGTAACCATCGACCTTCTCCATTTCTTTATGCAGTTCTTCCACGATGCTCGGGCTTTTGTTCGACAAATTTTCAACCCTTGCTCGCAGTCAAAGCAACGCAGAAAACTAACGAGTCGTCTTTTACATGCTCGGAACGATTGTTCCCATCTGGGAGGAAAAAGAGCACAAAGGGTCGATTCTTCTGGAAATGTAGGTTACACGTCAAACGACGTAAAGGGGCGCATCTTCCCTCTGATATCTAATTTCGAAGAGCAAACAGCCTTCTTCGTGATTTCATCGTCTTACTGTAGGTTCTTTCCTTGCTTTCGCGAGTTCGCTACTTTTTTTTTAATTTAATTGAAACGTGACTTCTCACCGCGAGCCCTCGTTACACCACCCCCTCGATGTATCGAAAGAAACCGATCAATAAGTTCTCTTTCGCGATGGAACGCGGAATTGAAGATATTTAAGATTTTCAATGTGTCGAACTTCATTTTCATGGGGAGTGCTGACATATGTAGGATTTAATTTTTTGTCATTATTTTGTAACTGGGGTGGCATTGAAGTAATTAGCGAAATTGGTTTTTAAAGAGGCGTTGTGCAATTTCTAAATTCTGTGTTATCAATTGTCGATTCTGAGGTTTAGTGTAACTTATCTGTTGATTGTGAAAACTTTGATCTTTTTTTTTTAAATTACTTATAGTAGGATTAATGGTTGAGCAATTAGCGAATCGTTATTTCGAAAGTGTTTTGGGATTTTTAGGGTATTTGTAGTTTATGTATTAATGTCGAAGAATCGTATTTTTTATAATTATTTGTAGTAAAATTGAAAAAAAGAGTAATTTGTTGATTACAGTTAGGAATAGTTCTCGTTCTCAATAATTTTGAATGTCTGTATACTTCTTTTGTTTATATTATAATTCTCGAAGATTTGGATATCAGCAATTTGAAAAGTTTACTTAATTTAAATTTGGAAAATATCGTTGAAGGATGTCGCAATTAATTCAATGTTTGCGGTTAAACCAGGTTTTGTCAATATTTTACCTGCAACAAGTGTTGAAAATGTAGGGTACCTCCCGCGGGGCGAAGTTTCACTCTCTTCGTTACAGTTTGATGCAAATTAAAGTTTAGTTCATTAAATTTCAACGTCTAACAGTAACTAGAGTTTCTGAGAGCTGCCTTAAGTCTAAGTTACACGGTGTTCCAAGTGGTCTCTCAGTATTTTCGTAACTGAAAGTTACTCAAAAATCATAGAAAAAAAAACAAATGAGATCTCATTAACATTCTTGCGAAATGAAAATAATCGTAACTCAGCTAAATTAATTATAATAGAATCTAGTTGACAATTTCAATTATAAAACACAATGTGATACATCATACAGAAGAAACTATCATCAGGCAACTGTGAGAAACTCCCAAACCACCCCTATATTTTCTCCATCCTCCCCTACTGAACTGTCAAAATACAAACTCCCCTAAACGGATTGAAAATATTCGAATTGACAAATCGAATTGTTAAATACTATAAAATACAATCCACAAAGGAGCCTATTATCCCCTCCTCACCCTACTTTGAAGACTTCTACTTAAGGCCCATTTTCACAACCTAGGCAATTATAATCCAAACTACTCCAAATGACTTAAAAACAGTCTAATTGACAAATCTAATTGTCAAATGATATAAAATACGATCCACGGAAGAATCTATTACCCCTTCCTCACCCTTCTTTGAAAACACTCTCCCCAACCAACTCTACCCAACCCACATCCTGACAACCTGGGCCATCATAACCCAAACTACCCCAAACGGCTTAACAACAATCTAATTGACAAATTTAATTATTAAATTCTATAAAACACGATGTACAAAAGAAGCTATTATCCGCTCCTTTTCCTTCTTTGAAGGCACTGTTCCAAACCACGTCAACCTAACCCCCATCCTCGCAACCGAGCCAATCATAATCCAAACTACCCCAAGTGACTTAAAACAGTCCAATTGACAAATTTAATTGTTAAACCCTAAAAAACAAAATCCACAAATGAAACTATTGTCCCCTTGTCACAGAATTTCAAAGAGAGCGTTCTCAATTACACCCTAAACGATTTAAAAACTATTTCTCCAGCGACCTGGACAATTAAATCGCGGAAAGAACCATCATCAGAGACAAGACTGACCACGATACATCCGGTGGTAAGCTACGTTTCCCGCTGTTTCCAAAGTCGTCGGTGTTGATGTTGGAAGCTGAACGGAACACGGGAACCGGGGAGCTCTATTGATCTTTCGCTACCACAAACCTCCTCGTTATACGTGCTCGTGCATTACATCGACCAACATTACGAACGTTTACCATCACCGGCGACGTATCACTCTACCAGCAATAATCCTCGAAATTAGCAGCAGAAATCAATTTACAACTCTCTGCAAACTTTGCCGACGCGCCGGTTTGGTCGTACAGTTTCGTTGCACTTTCATCGCTGTATTTGTGGATGTTGGAAGAACATGCAATACGCTTTGAGAGCAGAGTGGAATAAAATTCAACGATTTAAATATATTATTTACTTTCCTTCCTTTAGAGGGTTGCTTCTAGGAAATTATTTCTTTTTGGTCTACAAAAAGAGTTTGTTTAACGCGTTTGATGCATGGATGAACGTATGGGGTGCAATCGGAGAGATAATTTTAACTTTTCTTTTATTTCTAATTTTTTTGGAGAAGGAAATCTTATGGTTGATTATTATTTTCTTGATTAACATTATTTAACGGTTTTACTTACATTTAAAGTATGCAACCAGGCCACCAGCGATGACCAGAAGTGCAACTGCATTGAGGAGTACCTGGACGAATCTAAAGCGAAGTCTTCCTGTCGTTACGTAACGGCTGTGAGTCATATCTCGGATTATCTGGATAAAAAACAGCATAAATAACAATTAACATAGTTATAATTAGGCCTGTCTAATTGATGATTACAATTGTAATTTACCAAATATCAAAATGTTATAGATTTTTTATGTGGTGTAAGAAAATTCCAATTATAAACAAAAAAGAATTATAAAGGAAGAATAAAAGAAGTGAAGAGGATCAGATACGGCAGAGAGTTATATCTCGGATTATTTGGATAAAAAAACAACGTAATTAATGAGTTAACGCAATTATAATTATGCCTTTTTAATTGATTAAAATCACGATTTAAGACATTTTGTCACTGTGCTCGGTTAATGCATGTAGTTGTAGTCAGTAGTCAGTAGATAGTAACTCGCGATTTTGTTCGTATTAGCTTCCGCGAAATTAGCGTTGCGAAAAAAAGTAAGCGCGTTGAATTTCTTTATTATATTCGCCGACGTAATTTTTCGGGAGTGCACAACTTGTGCGCGGGATTTTGCTTGGTTTAGGTTTTCTTGGGATTTTGCTTGGTCTTTTGTTAGGTTTGAAATTTTACATACTCGTAGAGTAAGTCGTTCTGATTAAGAATATACCCTATTATAGGGGCAGACTGTCAATAGTTTTTAAGATATTTGTAATTAAAGTTTCATTGGCATTCTTATCAATAACTGTTGAATACAGTACCAGTATCTACCGTGGCACAATATCTCCTGAATTTGTATCTTCTGAATATTTTCTTAACATTTTTTAAATATTTATTTTATATCTCCTGAATATTTTCTGAATATTTTTTAAATATTTATTTTATCTCTCCTGAATATTTTCTGAATAACACCGAAATTTTATAGATTTTTTATCTGGGGTAGGGAAATTCCAATTATAAACAAAAAATTTACAAAGGAAGAATAAAAGGAATAGAGAGGATAATGAGAAGTGTACTGAGAAATTTCTACCATCATTAAACATGCTGAAAAATCCAAATCGGCATCGTAATTAACGACCAACGCGTTCAAGTTTCATAACGCCAAAACAAATTCGTAGTTTCGGCGTAGTAGGTATTGTCGTAAAATGAATGTCCACTTGGAGAGTATTCGGACATAATTATTTCGCGGTTATGCAATGGCCATCAAAGGACGCGGTACGGTTCCTCGTTTCCTGACTGACTGCTGAATTCGTGCATTATTACGGCATCGCGGTCACGTTAGCGAGGAGAAAATTGCGAGCGGTTTCCCGAATTTCCATGCTTGCGAAAATTCACGCTGGTTGTGGATATTGATACATTTAAATCCTGAAATTCGAGGCAAACGAAAAAAAAGTGAAACCATATTCAAATAAATCTATCGTGACAGTACAAAAACTGCTTGCTAATCTTTTTTCTACTATTCGACTTCAATTTCTATGGTTATTTTGCCTAAAACTCATTGTTTTATGTGTCTTTAAATAACAAATTAAAAAAAAAATCCCTGAGGTGCAGGAAAACAGTTTGAACTAACAATTAGTGACTGCAAACTTAAGCCTTCATTTTCTTCCTCACTTGCTGATTCTATCGATAGACTTTTGAAATTTTTAACAATAAGTTTTTCTTTTAATTTTCTACGGATATTTCGTAAAATTTGAGTAGTATTTAGCTCGCAATTTTCCGAATGTTGTTTGTAAATTCTATAACTATGTATACAAGACTAACCCCTTGTCCTACGATTACTAACGCGGCTGTCTCCCCAATAATTCTGAATCACATTGCTAAAATAAAAATTCATCAGTGATACTTGATATATCGCATAATTTAGTGTAACATTAACCCCTGTTACAGGTGGTACTGATAATAATCCTTACAGCGTGTTCAGTCACAAAAGAAATCGTAATGCAAGTGGTTAATGTTACACTAAATTAATTTTTGGAATAAACAGAATTAATTGTTGGAATAATAATCTACCACTGATTTCCGATATTCCGGTATAAACGCAATATTAACAGCTTGGAACTAATTTCAACGTCTCCTGATCTGCTGATATTTTCAATTTAACAGTTTTTGGAAAGCATCAAAATTTTCTATTCCATTTACCACGTCACGTATGTCACACGCCATTGTAAGACAAGGGGTTAATATTATAGAAATAATTTTTATGTGTTCTGACACGTTAATATTGCACTTTCAATTAAATAGGTTTTGCAAAACTTAAAAATCCTCTATCACATTTACATCACGAGTGTCACTCGTTATTGTAGGTCAAGGGGTTAAAAGGCAAGGAGGGAGAAAGGGAATTCACGCATCGAATGGGAATTATCTCTGAGATTTATCTCTAAAACTTATTCCCGGCATTCAACGCAAACGGCCGACGATAATTACGATTTTGCTCGAAATTTTTCTGCACCGACCTCCTGACAGATTTATCGCCGCGTCCGGAGCACGTGACTTCGTGAATTCACGTCTCGCCGGTCTCTTTTTTTTTATCACCGAAAAAAAAAGAGAACAGAGAACACCCGGCAGATTACTGAAAAAGGCAGACTATTAACGACGTCGTTAGTACGAAACTGCAATCGGTTCTTTGTCTTTTTTTTCTTCGAAAATTATTATTCTCTCTTTCCCTCGTACTTGCAACTTTAAAAAGAGATTTTAATTATCCGTTACTTTACACGGATTTACGGTTAAACGTTTATTTCTCACTGACACAGGTTCTAATTACTTATTGAATGTTAAAAATTCAATAAAAAGATACGTGAAAAGAAAACAAACAGCTTTAAAATCATTAACGGTTGTGTAAGTCTATGAGGGTTCAAGAGGATTCGCTTTTTTTAATTAAACTTCAAAAGCTTCGTTTCAACGAAGATCCAGCCGGTTGAATTCCAATATAATTTTCAATGAAACGTAATAAATCCGTGCAATGTGTAGAGTGATTAAATAAAAGCGGAGGGATTGTCAAAGGGGAATGAATTTTACATGGAGCTCGGCACGTGTCGACGTGCTCGCATTTATTATCGCGATCAATTTTTAGTATTAACGAAACAGCCAACCGGGAACGATATTGACTTCAATTTTGATACAGATGCACGTATACAATTTCACGTTCGTTTTAATATGTAAGTTTGTTTTAAAAAAGCGAACGCACGTGCGCGTAGGTTCAATTAAAACACGAGGGGGATGAAACGATGAGATTTCTCGTTGTATTTACTCGTTAATCCGTTTCACGAGTTTTGTAATGCTACGGTCGTTTGTACTGATAAACTCGAGGATATCGAGGAATATTGTTTTTACATTTTTCTATGTAATTTATCCAGATAAATATTATTAACGTACTTCCTTTCTGCTTCAATTCTTGTTATTATATTAATATTAAAAAGAGTGCAATGCGAGTTGAAGCTTTCTGCTTTATAATGGGGCAGAATAAATATGAAGTAATATTGCAAAAATTCTGAAGCTACAAACTTGCAGTTAGGTCTACTAATTGGTTTTAAAATAGGGTGATTACAAATGGACTTTATTTGAATTTATTAGTTAAAATGTCATTTTTATTGTACATCAGTGCAAATAATATTCAGGCGCGGAATAAATCGAGTTATAGGGGTTGAATTATTGGGAATATTTGAACATTCAGTTAATTAGACTTACCTTATGGTGCAAGGAACTGTTGTTGCCCCCATGGATTCTAACTATGGTCTGCAAGCTGGCTGGTGTGCTGGTAGACTTCGTTATCGACCTGCCGGATGGATTGTCTGGCTCTGATACCAAAGCCCTGTCTGAAAAATGCAGAAAACAATTTGATAAAGGGAGAATATAATCTTCAAATTATCCTTTCATCTTTAATCCAATTATTCTCTTGAAGCTTATCTTAATCACCTAGATCTTATAATTATTTTACGTCTTTTTACGAGACAAGAATTTATTGGAATTCAACAGACTCAACCCAACATCTTTCAGAGTCTATACATCTACATATATCACAATCTCAGTCATCCAAAACCAAAAGCTACAAGCCCTAAGAAAAATGAGAGCAGTTAAAAAGAAAAGAAATAAGAACTACAAATTTCAAGCCACAATGGCTCTCTTCAAAGCATACTATCCTCAGAGTAATTCAAAAAATTTTAATTGTTCTTGACACTCGACCGGTAGCCGATTAATGGGCTTTTTGGGCCCAGGATTTTTGGACTTTTGACTTATTAACCCCTTAACCTACGATTTCTTTTCTGATGGGACTCGCAAAGACTCAAAATTAATTCCTGAAATCAAAAGGTTTCACAGATTTTTAATATTTCGTATAACTGAACGTGATATTAATAGTACAGAAATAATGGAACCGTTTCGTGATCGGCTGATATTGTCAATTTAATAGTTTTTGGAAGATTTCAAAATTTCTTATTCCATTCTCCGCGCTACGAGTCTCACACGTAGTTGTAGGCTAAGGGGTTAATTGCTTACTACGACAATTAATAAATTATTATTTTTCATTGCGGTTAAATGTGCCAAGGACTCAGTGAAGAAACTTTGCAATTTTCGAAGAGATATCAGTATCAGAGAAATATTTACGGGCAAGTGACCGTGGGTAGGATGTTAAGAAAATACCGGTCGGTAAAGTGTTAAGAATAAAATTCCAGAATACAAAGGAATCACACCTGGAACTTTTCCATGTTTATGGGGCAAAAGAGGTGCCTCCATCGTCTTGCTGGTGTAACTCGGTGAACTCGTCTGACTGAAACTGTCCGAGGAAACATTGCTGTCCTGTCGAACGCTGATGGGCTTCGGCACAGGACTTTGAGAAATGGCGCTCAAAGGAGGTGGAAGATTCGTCTGCGTTGCCTTAGGCAGTTTCTCCAGTTTCTCACCAACGCATCTATCCCTCCTCAGATTGTGCTGGAGGATATTCCTCGCCCTCTCCATCTCCGTCTCGTATTTTCCGCGGCTTCCAGATTGCTGCTCCAGGGACTTCTGATCGTGGTTCAACCGCCTCTCAAGATCTTGCGAGGCTCTCTGCAGTTCTTCGTATCTGTAATTTTTTTATATGATTTTTAAAGCATCGTTTAATGACTTTTTGATAATTTTTAGAAATCTATTTGTTTTTTTACTGATAGAATAAAGCGTTAATTAAGATAAATGCTTCATTAGAATGTCTTTTTGTTTTTAAGTTCTTTCTACTTTCAAATTTAAAGATGGACGGAACTGTGGTAAAAGAATTTCTTTTTTCGAACCCTGAAACTAACAGTTTCTGAAATGGAGACTCCCAAACAGAGCGTTCTTAATTCAAAAGTCATAGGGAGAACTGAAGTTTATCATTTAAAATGTGTAAAGTATAGTATTATAAATATCTACTACTATTAATTTGGTAAATTTTTAGAAAAAAGTGAAAACCGACAATTTAAGTCGCCTTCATGGTCTCAGTGTTTAATCCACTCCCTGCCAAATTTGTCTGAATTTTTTTTTAAGAGGTATTGTCACAGTGTAATATTAAAAGTAACTCATGAAAATTACTCCACAAGAATACAACTAAAACAGACTGGTTTAAACATATATAATCTCAAAAGCAAGTCAAATACCTAAATTAAATGCTAAAAGACTTGGAAAATGAATAAATCCCCAAAGGGAAATCATGGCAGCTAACGGGTTAATAACAACATTTAGAAAATTGCTCATTAACTCTTCGAAATTGAAAACATTTTTGCAATTTATCAGACAGGGAAAATTAATTGTATAAAATTCTACACCATCATAAAATCAACCTTGCCACGTATAATAGCCAACACTGAGGATCTAAAATATAATTACACCATGAAAAATAAACCTACCTGAATACTGGTCTCTCTTTCACCATACGAAGATGTTCGTCCTCCTCGATTCTTTCGTTGAGCCGTCTCTCGAGGTTTTTCGAGGCAGCCTGAAGCTCCTCGAACTTCGACCTCTTCTCAGCCTCGCGACGTGACCTCGACAGTGTCGCGAACTTCGTCTCGTCCTCCTGAAGATTCTCCCTTCGTGATGGTGCTACTTTCTCCCTAGAATTCCCGTCCGTCGTTTCGAGATCCTCGCAGTCTTCGGGTTCGACCTCCTTCCCCAACTTGGACGGCTGAAGTCTGCCGGAAATGGAAAAAGGAACGTCGATGAAAAAGGGAGAAGAAAGCGAACGGGCGGCGTTGTTTGCGATTAAATTAGATTGGAGAACTTCGAGAAGGATGCTGTCAGGTGTCGATATCGAGCAGAAAGGGATGGTTTTGTTGATAAATTTCAATTTGTTGGGAAAGAAACTTTTGGTCTTATGGTAAAACACGTTTTAAAGATTCTTGATAGAAGAGAATGAACTGGTTTTTTAATTGTTTAATTTCAATCAGGAAATTTCAAATGGCAAAAGGGAATTTCAGATTTTACCTTTTGGAAGAAAAGGGTGTATTTATTGAGGGAGGATTTTTTGGTAATCGAGATATTATGAATTGACGGAAGGAATACCAATTTTGCTAATAGGTTTAACTTTGCATAGAAAAACATAATAATATGGAACTATAATAGCAATTGGAAACCAATAGTCAGATTCCAAAGTCTTAATTGAATCAATTTATCGATTACATCTCACCATAGGCCTTCAAACAGCTAAGACCCACCCATAGAAAAATTCTCAACCCTTCCAAAAATCCACCATACATCTCTACACATCCAAAAACCTTAAACTCGCAATTTCAATTCAACCCCTGTAAACTCAAATTTATATATTGTACTAAAGCGAAAAGAAATGTACTTTTTTGCAATTTCATTTCGCATGTAAAAAAGTCATTTCTTTTCGCTTTACGTAATATATGAAAAATAAAAGGAAAATAACAAGTTTGAACTTTGAACGACATTTACATTTGCCACGGTCGATTACAAAGAAACCACCCCATCGAAAGCAACGTTGTCTCCGCACCACCCCCATTCAACCCACTTAAACGCACGTGCAACCTAAGTGGCAGAGAATTAAGGGGGTTGAATTAAGGTTACAGGAAACGAGAACGGCGGACTACTTTCCACGACGATATCCGGTCGAAGAGATCGCAACGATGGAGACGAAACTTACGCCTCGTTTAACCGAACCCTCGTGGCTGCAATTGTCTGCAGTGTCTCGTTCTAATTCAAGGCCGAGGCTCAAACATTCTCACGACTTTGTACTCGAGTGTACTCGATTATGGAAAACCGAGGAAATTGCAAACGCCGGAAGTTTTCGAGCGGACGTTTCGAACTGTCGTGAACTTTGGAAAATGACGATCGTTCAAGGAGAATCGTCGAGGATCGAGAAACCCGTAATTTGTTTCAGGATTTGTACTAAAAATTCGTCGACTTTTGTGGCTGGAGAAGAATTTGCCGAATTCAGCATGAGTTAAGGGAGAAGAGTATTTTTGAATTTGATTATAAGTATTTTTAAATTGAAATTGAAGAATTTCTTCTTTTTTTTTAGTTGTTTGTAAAAATGTTAAGTGCAAGAGTTACAGGGATGTTGAGAGTAACAGTTGATGGGATATTTGAATATTTAAATTTGTTAATATAATTACACTCTCAAGAAAAAATTACCCAAAAACAATTTCATCTAAATTTTCTCTACTTCGGCAAAAAACTTTAGCTAACATCTGAAACAAATTGTCCCAAAACAGTAATAATTAATTGTAAATCCCATTAAGACTGAACCAGAGAAGAGAACCAGAATCATCAATTACGAGAAAGCAACCCATTCGTAATTCAAATTTCAAAAATTACCCATAATTATCAAATTAATTTGATCTCTAATTATTAACACTAGATCTACCAGCGTTAAATATATTATAGTTAAATATATTAAATAAGTCCATTAGAAAAAGAAGAATTAAGGGTTAACAAAGATTATTATTACAGTAATTCATATTTTATTCAATAGACGTGACATCTGTACTGTATGGTTTCCCTAAAAGTTTAGAAAATTTTTATAAAAAATTAGGAACCACTCATTTTGACTGCCTCGGTAGTTCTAATGTTAATAGTTTCTAATTATTATTATTACAGTAATTTAGATTTCATTCAATAGACGTGAAATCTATACTGTATGGTTTCCCTACAAGTTTAGAAAATTTTTATAAAAAATTAGGAACCACTCATTTTGACTGCCTCGGTAGTTCTAGTGTTAATAGTTTCTAATTATTATTATTACAGTAATTTAGATTTTATTCAATAGACGTGAAATTTGTACCGTATGGTTTCCGTACAAGTTTAGAAAATTTTTATAAAAAATTTTGAACCAGTCATTTTGACTGCCTCGGTAGTTCTAGTGTTAATAGTTTCTAATTATTATTATTACAGTAATTTAGATTTTATTCAATAGACGTGACATCTGTACTGTATGGTTTCTCTACAAGTTTAGAAAATTTTTATAAAAAAATTAGGAACCAGTAATTTTGACTGCCTCGGTACTTCTAGTGTTAATAGTTCCTAATTATTATCATTTTTTAATTATTAACCCCTTTCCGTGCCATCTCTTTTGTCACTAAATGTGCAATGAATCTGAATTAATTACTGAAACAACAATTTAGCCCCTAATTTCGGATATAGTACATGACTTAACGTAATACTGAATATCAGTGTTAATTTTATTCTATCAGGACCCACTGACATTTACAATTTAATAATTTCAGAAGCACTCCAAAATTGACTATTCCATTTATCGCGTCACGATCAGCACTCGTTATTGTACGACAAGGGGTTAATAGTTTCTCATTATCATTATTTTCTAATTACTAATATTTTCAAATTCACTGTTACTAAATCTGACCTCTTGTTCTGCACGTTTCCACCCTGCCTCTCCCCCCTTCCTCCCTGATGATCTTTAAACTTCGCCTCGGCACTCTTGACGATCCTCTCGTGCAGCCTCTTCTCCAGGTCCCGTGAAGCTTTCTGCAGCTCCTCGAAGCTCGACTTCTGGCTGAGCTTGCAGCAGCCGTCCTCGAAGTTCGCCTTCTCGAAATCCGCCACGAAGTCACTTTGCTCATTCTGTCGAGGCTGCTGTCTCTCCTCATCGGAGAAATTCAGAGGATAATCCGACTGCGTTCCCGGAAGATCCTGGCTCCTGAACGGCTCCAGATCGATCAGCTTCTCGTTGGAGACGTCGTGAGCCCAAGAAGACGATAGAATCGAACTGGTTGAGGATGAGGAGGCTGGACGAGCTGGATCACTAGCTTTTCGTCGATTTATCTGCTGCTGTTGGCTGTCTGGTCTGCTAGGTAGTTGGATTGGTATCGGTTTCTCGTTTTTACTTCGCTTTGGAATTGCAGGTGGTCGCAGAGGAATCGGTGGTGGGGCTACCTATAAAGTTTACGAGGATTCCTTGTTTTGTTTTTGTGAATCTGTTACATGGAAGTTTGCTTTCAGTTGGAGAATGATTCGAGACACGTTTTGAAAGTGTACATTTTCAAAAGAAATGGATCTTAACCCTTTGCGCTCCAACTACCAGTCTGGCTGGCATAACGAGTAAAGACGATCTACTCCAACTATCAGCTCTACTGGCAACATTTTATTTTCTAATTATTACTAACTAAAAAAAATAAATGTATAGCTGATACCGTTACTTTCTTAAGAACATTAGACATGTTCACTCCTTGCTCTTTTTTGCTGTTTTGTATACATTTGCAAGTTATTATATTGCTAAATTAACTTTACTTAATATATGAATAAATTTTATATTATTAATCAATATTTAAGTAATTAATCGATGTTTAATACACTTCTACAAAAATATCGTCAAAATGGTTTTTTGCCGTCTTATGTTATAAAAAAAATGTCAACCAAATTGTATATTTTGAATCTGGATTTATTTTAAGATACATTGAAGTTAACTAAGTTTTTGAGTTAATTCTCGTTAATAAAAAATCATTTTTCTAAAAACTGCAGTATTTTTTTCAAAGTATTGTGATTAGAAAATATTGCATAAAAGTCCGTGGAGTAGACTACCAACAGGCGCAAGAAATGCAAAGAGCGGAAAGGGTTAAGATTGAAAGTTCTTGTGGAGAAGAGTTTTTGATGTTTCTATTGCTGCAAATTTCGTGGAGAACTATGAAAGAGTTTGGGTAAGAGTGTAATGTTAGGTGGACAAGGAGGTTGTTACTGAAGGGGTTGAGAGGGTGAAAGGTACCCTTAAAGTGGAAACGAGACCCACTTTGTTTGGCAAAGGTCGCCAACTTGAAAGTTTACCCTACATTGAGAGAAAAAATGTTTATTTCTATGTAAGAGAACATTGTTAATATAAAAGTACATTTTTCAGAACATCATTCGTGTCTTGAATCATTCTAACGTCTGATAACTTTCGAATTCCATGATCTCACTTTGTAAAAATCAGTCGACCCAACTTAATGCTAGCTTATCAGCAGCTTTGTCAGATCCTCCGTTTCCATTAACTCTTTTTCAAATTTGAATTTGAAAAGGGCTGGTATTTTATTTAATAGTATTTATTTTCTGGTAAATGAAGATCATGCAGGATTAAATGCAGACTCGGAATCGAAGCATGCTGAGCGTGAATGTAAAGCAGTGTTATTGTTGTATACTTGCAATTCAGAAGAATGAAATTCCCATGTGTTTGTGCGTGTCCGTGTTTATAGTGGATGGAGGAGTGTGTGAGTGTCTATTCTGCTGGATGTTTCTGTCTCCAGAATTTCCTCTGCCGCATCAAAGATTGAATATTTTTATTCCTCGTAATTCGCTCGCTTCCGAGAAAATATTAAATAAAATCTTAAAGTTTTCTACACTGTGAACGAACTCAAACTTTCTGAGCCTTTCCACGCCACGTGTACATTGAATAAAATATATTTTACCCAATTTTAAAGAATTTCATCCAATTTGAGTAGTCTAAAAAATAATCAAAGATTTGAAAATATTTCACAATTAACCCTTTGCACTCGGAGCCATCTTTGATGTTATTTATTAGCAACTTTGCAACACTTTGCTATTTGTTATCTTCTGTCATTTCAATAGAAAAATACAGGTAAATATAAATTTTTTAAACATCGCGGTTCATTCTCTGTAAGCACTAATAAATTCGAATGTACTCTCAGATGGTACATCCGAGTACAAAGGGTTAAATATTCTAAAATCTTCTTACATCCCACAATTATAATATTTTACATTCACTCTGACAATAAAAGTTGCAGCAATCGTTAAGTATTCAAAAATCTGTAAATACATAAATCAAAATTAAATATTTGAACGTCTTCTTATATAAAATATTTACAAACAAATTCCCGTGGCGCCAAACGCGTTAATTTTACATATTGTTACGAGTCGACCGCGCACGCCTTGTCCTTTCGGCCATAATTAATTAAAACACAATTAAAAAGCGATAACGTTTATTTAAAACCCTTTGACTGCAGACTGTTTTAAATTCAAGCATTTCGCGCGAGCGGTATATAGTTTGCAAATGCAGTCACTAGAGACCGAATACTTTTTCGTGCAATCTGGATGTACGGTAGAAATAATTGCCGAACATACATATAAGACCATAAAAAACAATCAAAGATTCTTGGACACATATTTGCGTCCATAGTCTCCATCGATAGATTCCGCCGAGCGCATATATGCGCCCATAGCAGCCAAAGGGTTAAGAGAACACGTCCGTCTACGAGAACCACCGACCGTAGAATCTCTAATCTTTTTATTTAATGAAAAACTTGCTGAAAGAATCATTGAGAACCTGTTCCTCTGATTATTATTATTATTATCCCACTTGAAGACACTTTTTAATAAGGGTTCTACTAAATATGAAAAAACAGGTCATGAAGAATGAAAAAAGAGGTGAATGCACAATGAAGTTCTCTGTCGTCTCTCATGAAGGCAGATTACGCCATTAATTTTCGCTCTGACGTTGTTAATTCGCAAAGTGTTGGCGGACCGCTAACTGCCGGCTTTAGTCGCGTGATTTAGGACCAGAGTTCGGCTGCATTTTGCGGAGAAATTACGTGGCCCGACGAGATACCGGCATGATGACCGCAACCTCTCGAAACCCGGCAACTTTCTGGACCGATCGGAATGTTTAAGACCTCCGAGGTCACTTTATTGCCAATATTTCCCTTCGTGCTTCTGTTTTCTTGTATCGTTACCCTCTTTCTTTATTCTTCACAAATTTAATATTCCATTAATTTTTTTTGAGACTCGATTATATTTGAAATTTCAAAATTTTTGTTGTGTAAGAATACCTATGATTATTTATTAAAGGTTTACCGTTTGCCCCACAATTTCTTTTGTGACTGCGCGTGTAATAACTCAGAATTAACTCCTAAAATGAAAAGTTCTCACTGATTTTAGATATTTTGTATAACTAAAGGCAATAGTAATAGTATGGAAATAATTTGGCCGTTTCGTGACAAACTGGTACTTTCAAGTTAATAGTTTTGGGAAAAAATTTTAAATTTATTATTCTATTTACCGTCTCACGAGTGTCACGTTGTTGTAGGATAAGGGGTTAATAACCATAGATATTCTTACACAACAAAAATTCTGAAATTTGTAATAAAATCGAATCTCAAAGTAAGATCGACTGCTACTAAAGTCGAATTTGTTAACTGTAAATGCGAATTTAGAAAAATATCTAAAAATATTTATTTTATAGATTTCTAAAGTATCATATTTTTAATACTTAATAATGCTGATGAAAGTTGATAATGCTCGAATTAAGAGTGTAAAATGCGGTCAATAAGCGCTGGCAGGGAAAATCCGTTTAACAGACAGTGAATAAACGCTGACAGTAAAAAAAAAGTCTATTAATAATCCGGTCGATGAGGTGTGAACAGATAGACTAGAAAATGTAGTAAAAAAAAGTGTAAACCTTTTTGTCTACGACAAAAAATAATACATTCTACGTTCCTATAAATAATTCTGAAGTAGAATGCAATTATTGTCATTTAAATGAATTATTTGCAATGTCAATGTAAAATCAACAATTACAAATTTTAACGTTAAATTTCATTACCGCAGGCGTGGCGGAATGACGTCGCGGTATCGGTGGTGGAACGGCACTTCCGGTGGGTGGTGGTTCCGGAAGTAGAGATGTCCGCGCCGGCAAACCAACGCTGTGAATTCTGCTTTGCCTGGAATTCAAAGCGAAACGATGGTCAAAATCGAAAGAAAATACTCGTAAATCGTCGTAAAAAGTGGTGAAAGCCTTTCACGAGATTTCTGTTTCTACGAGTAACGTTCTTCCCTTAATGAATATTCGTTTCCTTTGAGGAAATCGCCGTCGTTAATTAAGCAGCTCAATTCATTGAAAAACCTTGGAACAAGGCTGCGTCTTTCGTGGAATTCTGCTCCGAATTCGCTTGAAGGAAGTAAAGGAACACGGAGAAAGAATTCTCACAGTTCCTCAAATTCTCAGATTAACTATACAGTTGAAAAAATAATTAGGAGAAATTTGACCCAAAATTTCTAAGATAAAAAATAAAACTTTAAATTGACTCTTTGGTACAATGTGTAAAAAGAGGGAAATACAAATTTAATATTCATAAGGGATGGAAAATAATGTTGATATAATTCGATTTGATTAAATTAAAGGATAAGATATTAATAATTAATGAAGTAGTTAAATAACTTAAATGATGAATTACTTAAAGGAAGAGAGTAGGAAAAAGTAAAAATATAATTTTAGAGTAACGATAAAGAAAGGTCGATAAAGAAAGGTATTTTCGTTTAAGGGATGCACGTCAGGTTTGTCAATTTGTAAAGAGTGTTACCCGAGGTTTTCTGCGTTATCGCGAGACGATTTACGGGCTATTGAAATTCGCGTATCGCACAATCGGATTCGCGTTTTCCATTGATATTTCTTCGAACGTGCGACCACTGCTTTGTACGCGGTACGGATTTTATTTCCCACGCGGGTTAAATGGATTTTCAATCGTTTTGTTTCTTGTTCAGGAGCGTCGTTGGGAATGAAAATGGCGAATTCATTGTGCTCGCTTTTGCCTGGTAATTTTCGTATTTATCGTGTAGAATCGCTACTCTAAAATATCCTAAAAAAGTCTAACTTAATAAGTCAATTATTAAAAATATTCCGAACTACCCTTGCCTTTGTACAATTTCACTTTACTTTCTTGAACCTTCACCTTCTCACCCAAATTCTACATACACAGGGTGAACTAGTACATCCATCCGTCTTAAAAAATTCCATTATTTAACACTTAGCCGACCGCACGAGGCACAGAGACCTGCATGTACATTGCGGCTCTGCCAACTTGGCACCTGGGAGGTAGGACTGTTTCGGCAGAGTCTGATTCGCCAGGCGTCAGGCGACATGCTTCTTGTCACACGTGCACGAGGCACTTGAAGTTCTACCTCGCGATTCGTTAACACTAAACCTACCAATGCGGTCACAATGACCGGTTCGCAATTTTTTCAAAAAACTACCTAAATTGATAGGGGAACCGTGAAGTAAAAATTCTACTTCCACCATATAAAGCCTAAATTAGTTAATTAACAAATCCTTTCACTTCTTGATTTATCTTTTTCCGAAGTACTTGTTCATTAAATTTAAATTTTAGTAGATGTAACGTCGGTAGTTTGATGTGAAAAGAGCTACACATACAAATCGAATTAAAAGACGAAGAGAGAGTACGCTGCAGATCGGAGCAAGGGAGACAACGCGATTTGGGTGGCGGCAGTGAGGACATCGGCGTAGGCACCAGATTTCTAACATCTCTATAGTAAAAACAGGATAAACTCCGGCAGAATTACCCCCACCATATGGGGAGATTTTTCCTTGACGAAACGGAACGCACGACGAGAAAACAATGTAATACAACGTCTCGCTCCTCTAGCCACACTAGTAAGAATATTTTAATGCTACGACTTTGTCGAGTGCTTCCTTTAAGAGGCTGAACGAGTGGATTCCACAAAACAAAATGGTGCGAATAGGCAGTTGAAATCGAGAAGCTCCACCGCCGAGGTGCCAAGTTGACCGAGTCGCACTGTACAGTTTCCACCGCGCTCGGAAAGCCAAGCTGCGCTGTCCACCGCGCATTTTTCTGCGTAGAGCCGTAATAATGGCCAATAAAAGACTTCAAAAATGGGTGCATTTTATTATATGTTGTACTCTATAGAAATAAGAAGCTCTATAGAGAAAGAAGCGTTCCACAGGTCAAAAATAATACACGATCGGTCGGCCATCGACTAACTTGGAAATGGGTAGATCTACGCGATCGGTCGGCTAAGTGTTAATATAATGTAAAAAAAAAATTATATATAAACCTTGCACGGTACAAAAAGGAGCATATTGTGAAATAAATAATTTTTTCGTGGATGGAGGCATAGAAGAGATTTCAAGATCATATTAATTTGCAAAATGGAATACTAAGTTTTTTTTATTGCACTGTGAGAGCCGATGTTCGTATGACTTCAACAAGCTATCATAAAAATCATGGATGGATAAATGTAGCAGCAAAGTAAACAATATTCCCACTTTTTCCTGTGAAATTTGAATATATAACATTTTGTCATATCATTTCAAATAACGGCAACATTCAAGGTGAACGTATTGGTCCACTCTCTCTCCCAATGCAAAGAACACCATAAAATCCCACCTTTCAACTTCACCTAAAAAAAAGTCTTATCGTTCTCCTACGTGATCGAAAGACGAAGAGGATAAAGGAACAAACATTTCCCCGTTTTATTCGTAAAACGTGTATTCGCCCAGATGGCACAGGAACATAAACCCACACAAGCCATAAATCATAAAATATAAATGCAACTTCCGCGTTTGATATTTTTTATATACACGAACAATTTATATACTCCGAGGACATCAGCAAGCAATCTAACTCGAGAGTTCACTTCAACTAGAAACTCTTAAATCAGAATTCCAATATGGACGATCAAAACTGGTTGTCCAAGTGTATCTTCATTTTCTGTACAATCGTCACCATAAAAAATGCAGCATCGATCCCTCACGCACCTATGTCGCAAGAAGATCGTCTCATGTCTGTGCTATCATCAAAAAGACGACATTCACCGTCAGCTCCAGCAGTGGAGGACAGATATCAAGGTTTCTACACTCCAGGGTTTCCAAGATATACAGACCCTCACAACAATGGAAGACATAGATCCACTAGACCAATAGGATTTCAACCTCCACCAGGAAGGCAACCTTCGAATCTACCAAAGCATCCCGGGAGAATGCCTAAACCGAACAGAATGCACAAATCAAGACCTACGTGGCCTACGCATATACTACCAAGACGAAATGTAACTTCGACTCAGCACGATGACTTTGAGACACATTTTGAACAAACAACGCAGCCAATGATGCCACATGCTGGAGGAATCAATCCACATGGTGGATACACAGATCAAAGTGCAATGTACCCGCAACAGGGACTTGGTGGACAATACAACCCGATGGGAAACACTGGCCAATCTGTAAGTGGCACGAGTTGTATATATTACGTAGAATCGTGAAAAAGGAGAGGCGCGGTAACCCATCCACGCAGCGTACCGGGCCTGAGTAGCTTAACGTTGAGATCTCCTGGGTCGGCGCGAAACCACTGCGCCAGCGACCTCTCCCTGCTGAAAATTCCTTGTCACGTCCTTTTTTTTCCCCCAAGTTCTTTTACACGAGGGCTTCCCCGCCCCGATCTCACAATTATGATCAATTTTTTATCTTCTTTTATATTAACATTATCCTTCGTTAGAATTTGGTCTTATTGGAGATATTTTTTTAAGATTGAATCAGTAATTTCAAAGTCCGTCTCCATTCAGACCTCCTGGCAAATTGTAAACATAATTAAAAGATATACAAAAAATATGCACCAACCTAAAACATTCTGTACAGAATACAGGAGTAATACTACAAAGCATCCTGAACCCAGCGAACTGCGTCCCCGGTGGAGTTTGTCCCCAAGGTGGACTACTTGGAGGACTCGGCAATGTTCTCGGCGGTGGTATGGGCAGCAATGGTTTTGGCGGCGGTTTCGGCGGTGGTATGGGCAACAATGGTTTCGGCGGTGGTTTTGGCAACAATGGTTTCGGCGGTGGTATGGGCAACAATGGTTACGGCGGTGGTATGGACAGCAATGGTTACGGCGGTGGTTTGGGCAACAATGGTTACGGCGGTGGATTGGGCAGCTTAGGCAATCTTTTCCCACAGGGCAACAACGGTGGTCAAAGTACCGCGACAAGCACAACAACAGATCCTTTTCTGTCCTTGAACTTGGACAGCAGCAATAATTCCACCGATTATTCTAGTCTTGATTCCTTCGGTGATTACGGATTCAATATGACATCAAGCGATTATGGACTGTCTCTTGATGATTCTAGCAATAGCACTTCAACGACAGAGGGCAACAGCACTTCAACGACAGAGAGCAACAGCACTTCATCTGTCAATGTCTCTGAGAAAGGTAGCGCAACGAATAGCACCGAAGTTATCGGCATGAGTTCAAATTCTAGCACAACTTCGATATCGTCAAGCGATTCAAAGGAAAATGAAACATCGACTGATAATTTCGGACTTGACTCATTTGATTTTAATTATGGGAGTTTCGATTCAACTAGTAATTATGGGGACAGCGATTTGAAGTTTGATTATGGGAACAAAGATTTGATTTTTAGTTATGATGACAAAGATTTGAATAATGATGATTATTTGGCTAGTGATTACGATGATTAGTTAGGTGGATAACGACTGGAAGAGTTGGAAAGATAGTAGGGTGGTTGGAAGATTATTTTAAAATGATACTAAGGGGTTTGTTGATTGGAAGAGAATGACATTAATGTTATAAAGTTCAAAGAGACGACGTGATAATTCGAAGAGCTGAATAACTCGATGAATGAAATTGCCAGTGATTTATGGTACCGTAAATTTGAGAGGAAGAAAGTTTTCGGACTAATTGGCAATGAGGCCTAATTGTTTGGCATTTTAGTGAACCTAATTGGTGTCAGTATAATAAAAAGTGGAAAAGTCTAATTGTGGTTATAAAATTGTTTGTACTACCGCCGTCTGTATTTCAGTAAAAAATATACATAATTAATAAAAATTGCGATAAGTAATGAGTTCAACGATGTATTTTTCTGGATTTAACACTAGATTTATGGAGCCAATTTGGCTCATTCAAAATTTGATTGCTATATATATAATATATTGGTTGGTTAATTTTGTAATAATAAATCTTTCATTTCAATTGATTTGGAACTATTTTCTTTGCAAAATATTTCAATTTTCTTGTATGGTTTAAATTGGCTCACTTCAGAAAAATAGGTATGTCAACATCCGTAAATCTAGTGTTAATAATAAAAATATGTGAAATTTCCAGCCTTCACTGAACTCGAGTAACAATAAAGATATTATAAAAATATAAATTAATAGTAAATGAAAATAAATTGATATCAACATTAACTACATTGCACACTTCATTTCTTATCTAATAGCCAAAAGTGACGAAAGGTAGACCACGTCGAAAAATCATTTATATATATATATATATTATAAATATTATATATTATGAAGGTAATGTGATCAACCTATTCAAATTCCTCGACGCTTTTAATAAGAAAACAAATCAAGTTTTAATTTCTTTAATCGTTTGACTTATCTGCATTTTCAATAATTCCCTTATCAGCTACACGATAGTAATTGCAATACCTCTTCAACATTTAAGATTCTACTCTCAAAATTAAAATCGGCGGTTGCAAATATTATCGAACACTTTCACTGAATTCCTAATAAAAAAGGGAAATTAAAAATAACATTTACGACTTCCCTATTCGATAATATTATTAACGAAACAATTCAATTCTCTCCAATAAACACAAACTTATCTCAGCAACATTTCGATATTTCTTTTAACAGCTGACGCGTGTCCAATGAAATTCTTATCCACGTTATATATATTTCCACATATGTCAAGAAATTCGTATTATTCATAAATTCATTGAAGGAGAATCAGAAGTTTGTATTCCTTCGACGATGAAACACTTTAATCTGCTTTTATCAGCCGTCATTGTTGTATTAGCCCTTCAAATCTTTAATGCAAGGGCAGAATTGGAAATTGAAGATGAATCTGTGACAATCGAGACGCTTTTTCACGTGATTTCCACCAACTTGCACACGGAGCAAGAAGCAGTTGCACTTAAGTCAGTAAGTTTGTTGAAAAGTATTCTCCATTTTTATACCAAGGAATAATTTTTATGGAAATGGTCTCTGTACTTGAAAAATAATGAGGGAAATAATTGAATGAAATGATGTTACAAGAGAACAATCGATTTCTGCTTTTTATGTACCACAGATTTGTGTTACTGAGATATTTTTAAGTTCTGGAGCGGCTCAGTCGTAAGAGTTCTTTATATTGTAAATAACTAAATAATAATATAATTTTAAATTATTGATAATAAAATTTATTATATTACTAGGCTTTTTTCTCGTGTATCAATCAAAAGAGCTAAATTGAAGTATTTTCAACGAATCAGATGTAAAATCGTTAGTAGAAATTTAGAAAAATTGTTTCCCTTTGACTTCGTTTTTCCAAAAACATTTATGGTCGTGCAAGCTTTGCAATAAATAGAAATAACGATAAAAATGAGTTAAATTTAACCTTATGAGAAAAAAGCAGAATATGATTAAAAATGAGGACGGAAGTACATATTTGTTAAGAAAGAAATTAATTAAAATAAATTTTATATTGTTTTTCAAGCTACTACCAGGATCTTTCAAGAGGAAGTTACCGGAAATAGATAGAGAGTCCGCGTTGGAAGTGGTTTCGCAGATGATTGAAAATCAAAAGGATGTGAATATAAAAGTAAATAGCAAAAATTCACAGATGAGAAAGGAAGCGGTGGAAAAAATAATGGAAAGTGAAGAAAATGCATAAAATTGATGTTATTCGTCTTAATTTCAACTTTATACCCAGACACACCCTTTTCTCCAGCATTTTGGTTGAAGAGGACTTCCGGTTTCGTTTAATAGCGTATAATCTGAATTTATAGATGAAAATTGTGAATTTCATAAATATGTTACGACGAAAGAGGGTTTTCTTAAATAATAAAATAATATAATTTGTAGCACAACTTTTAAGGTGTTTACCTTGATATAATTATAATTATATAAAGAATAATATAAAAGGGCGATAATGACAATAGTCCTTTCTGCTTTTTCTTTCTAACAAAAACCACAAATAAATACCATATTTTATGTACAGTATTAAATGGATGACTATTACTGACTATTAATTTTATGACTTTTTTCATAAAAAGAACATTAAAGAATAACGTCATATCTATTACTTTCGACAAGATATTTTAAAACATATATGGGATTTCTTTTATCATATATCTTTTAATAAAATACTATCGATATTTTTATACCGATCATTGGGAATTCTCAAAGATAGTTTATTACAAGAATAAAACATTATTATTGCAAGTACTAGATTAATCGTTTATGTCGTAAAATTTCGATGTGATAATTTATTTATAGGACTGCACTTTTTTGTTATTGCTTCACTGCACACCTATTTGTGAAATGTTATGGTATATTTCATAAAATTTCGAGGTAATTTATCTCTTATTACTATTATCGCAGGTATTAAATGCTTTATTTTAGAATTTCAGTACGTTAATTTATTTCTAGAATTTCTTCGGTACATCTGATATACTCAAACATGCATCGCAATTTCGCTTCTTTCAGGATAGGTGATTAATTTCTATTTACAAAACATTTATTTGGCTTTATCATATACGTTATTCCCAGATCTTTATTTCTAACAATGGTAATTTCATTCAGGCCCTCTTCAGCTTCATTTTGACCTCCAGTTTTCCGGTCTCCCCGCTTGTTCCATCTTGTCCATAATCAAACCAGGTTTGTCATCTGATTCAAACTGTAACTATAATGCAAGAAACGCTTTGAAAAATAATTCTTTTCAAGATTTCTTTTTATAATAACTGAAAGGAAAAAGAAGCTGAGAAAATTAAAAAGTGAAATTGAGAGCACTAAAATAAATATGGTACAATGTACGTAATTATCAGCAAAAAGTTATTAAACCAGAATGATACAAGAATATCTTGAGTGAAAAACTAAAGTCAATATATTTATGAATACTTTATCAGAAGTTGAAGAAAAAAAAATTGCCAACGTGTAAAGACACTTTGACCTTATTACACTTAACATCGATATTAGGGAAATGTTAGTTCAAGGGAAACTCTAGGCTTGTTGCATGGATTATTTTAATAGCAACGCTGAAAATGAAAGCTTTAGCCAACAGAATTCCAAGTGCAATCATGTTTCTTCCATTTGGTGTCAAAGAATGCAAGTAAACGACACGATTCTCTGTTAAATGAACCGTATAATTAACCCTTTGCACTCGGAGCCATCTCTGACATTATCTATTAGCAACTTGGTAGCACTTCACTATTCACTATCTTGTGCCATTACAATAAAAATTGTAAACCCAAATAGCCAATGACATTGGAGTGCGAAGGGTTAAAAGATCAAGAATACACTATAAAACCTAGAAAATATAAATCTGATGAAAAAGACAATAGAGACATCTTTTCATTGACACAATAAATTTCAATTAGCAAGTTATTAATAATAATTAATGATTGATAGTAATTTTAGAAAATAACATTCTTCATTCCATTATAAATAGCAAAATTATACTTGCAATGAATTAACATAAAATTTCAAAAATTTCCTCTATTCTTTCTTCGAAGCTGAAGACAGTACCTGCTTTCTAATTTTTCCACTTTCCTGAAAGTAAAATAGCTGACACCCAACATTAGTAATTTTCAAAAACGAAGAAAAAAAGCGTAATAAAAAATGAACAAGTATCATTAGACAGAAAATATCTCAGCATATTTCTTTGCGCTAAGTAGACCAAACATAATTGCACCGTTCGCCATTACAATCTCAATTAATCTCACTCTTAAAATGGATTTACATTTACACTTCTAAAATTCTGTTTTAGGTGGTTCGAAACCCCCATAAAACAGTACTACCTTTACAAAATAATCCTAACAGGTAAAGTCCAAAAAAGACACATTGAAAAAGAAGTCCAACTTCACAAATCCCGTAATATACTTACATCCGCCAATTTAAGTTGCAATACTTCTTGCGAATTCTGCTGAAGGTACTCCTCACCATAAGCCATCGGTGGCAAAGGGTCCAATTTATGGTCATCCGGCATCACGTAAGCATCTCGTGCTAAATTCGAAACAGGTAGTCTCAATTCTATCGATGGATTCAACGCCATGGGATCGGATTCTACCGATGTAAAACCTTCCGCTTCGTACATGATACTCGTTATCGTGCAAGAAATTACGAAGATTGTGAAGAACCAAGTCATTGAATTCATGGTGATCTGATCCTCCGATGATACACGAAGATCGGAAATATTGACGGCGCCGGCTAGTTATCGCGTAATATATATAAACGGTCGTGAAAATAAAATTCCTATCGAATCCGGAAGCAGAAATTCGTGGAGCGCGATTTTACAGTTACTTTTATACTATCACGAAGCAAGCATGTAAAAAACAAGTCGTTTTGCCGATAATACAAGGAAACTGTTATCAATAAAACTATTTTTAAACCAGGGAATATTCGGCTTCTTGCTGTGGATTTAAAGAGTCGATTTTATCCTTGCGAAGAGATCGGCGGAGATGTCTTCAATGGAGTTTTCGAATGAAATTGCAAGTTGGCAGATCTCGAGGATAAATATTATGCAGTGTTTTTAGTTGAAGACGTTGAGTGGACTTCTTTGGGATCTTCTCTTTGATATGGTTGAAAATGTCGTAGTTATAGTGTAATTTTATATTTGAGGAATCATAGTAAATAGTCGCTAAATATCGTTTGCAGGGACTGTTAAAGAGACTTTCTGCATGCCCAGTATTTAACCGTTTGCGTACCACGAGCCACTTTCGCGCTCTTCAGTTTCAGTGTCGAAAAACCCCAGGACATTATTTCAATGTTGACAATTGAAGGAAGACTTTGTTAAGATATTTTGTTAAGAATGCATCAGGTTTCTTTTTTATAATATAAAGTAATTCCAAATTCGGATACAAGCACGAGAAGATTCTTCTTGTTGTGCACTACATAAAATAAAACACCAACTTTAGCTTATTTTGATATAAAATCTCAAGAACGCGAAAGTGGATTTTGGTTTTTTCCGAAGTAATTTTTTAAAACCGTCCCGGTATTCAAACGGTTAAGAAGGTAGGTTAAAAAACCATAAACCTTGCATGGTACAGGACGACGTACTCCACGTGGTAACTCAGGCTGTGGGCATGCAGAATAATTTCCCTCTTTTCGAGAAGATGTCATCCCCTTCTCTAAGGGTGAACCACTTCTCTTTGACAGCCAACATATATAAAAGGGACAAGTACATCGTCTCAGACTCTTATTCAATTCATTTTCTCGTCACACTGCATTTTTGCTCTCATCGACGTTACGCTGCCGGTTGACCTTCAAGTGTCATTAGTGAAGTTTCGTTCGTTTCAACTTGTATTTTTGATAGTGAAATTCGTATATATTTAAAAAGATGTTTATCATCTCCCACTGGACTCTTTGAAGCAAATATCTCGACAATCCTTTCACGAATGGTACCACCAGAGATTGTTCTCTGAGCCGCAACAATATTCACGTTGAAAAAGTAACTGAAGGAATTGGATGACAATTGACTTTGGTACTTGAATATTTCAATATTTGAGGAGGGCACACTAGATTGTGCCGAAACATGTAGAGTTAACGGATTTAACACAAATACACACCTCAACCAAAGAAAAAAGGGCTTACTTAATCAATTATATCATAAGGTTGAGTAACACAATTGATTTCAATATTTATATACTTTTATCGATAATAGTTTTTGGAAAGAAAATCCAAGCTTGGCTGCATGTTAGAGGAACTAGCGGAAGAAAAGGTAATGTTGAATCTTTGATCCTAACACTCTCTAAGTTCACCATGCTGGATTTTTATCGCAGAACTGAGCAAACTTATTTTTTTACACGAAAAAAAAAGAAAGCACAGCATGTCTATTAAAAAAATTATGACATTCTCTTTTAACACTACTTACCTTCACTGTAATATCACTATCACTTTAAAGCACAACACTTTCGATACTCCAAACACAAGAGTTTTACTCGCACAAAAGTCAAATATTTATCGTCATATTTTAATAAATTCAGGTGGCTGTCGCCATTTCGTGTTTCCTGTTCGAGCAACTTCATTATTATAATTAATACACGCCAAGGTTAAAGGAAAACGTGGAAACTCCGTTTGTCCTGCGATTAAACGTCCTGCTGCGTTTACATAGGGATTGTGTATTTTTTTCTTTCTTTTTTAGCAAGAATTTATTAAGAGGCGAGTCTACGAAAAAACGAGCAGAGACTTTTTCCCTTTGAAGGTTCGTAATGCTAGCGGGGAAAGTAAACGAATTAAAAGTGATAATTAAGAGTGAGGATCTCTTTCATTAAGTTTCAACACCCCCAAGTAGATTTATTGCTTCATTTGTTTTATCCTGTTTTTTTTTTAAATTCCCACTGTGAAAAAATTCTCCAAACTCTCCCGCGATATTACAGAAAATTATATAATTAGAATTAGGAATGTCGAGTCTCCTTTAAAGCGCTGCCTGCGGACTGTATTATTTCATGTGAAAATTCAGTTAAACTCACTTCAAAATTATTCCAAATTTTTGCAAAACAATACTGTGTTGTGCAAGCATTACTTAATTTTTCTCATAAAAGTTAATATTTCTACGAAACTTGTATCTCTAAACATTCGAAATAATTTATAGAGTCAAACCCATACTCCCTTAATTGTTTACATAAGAAAAACTTATAAAGTGCAACCCATACTTCCCTAATTGTTTACATAACAAAACCTTATAAAGTGGAATTGATGCTACTTTAATTGTTTCTATGACAATTAAAACCTTCAGAAACATCGGTAATCTAATCATTATCATCGACGTAAAGGTAAATTTCAGTAAAATTACCTTGGCTGACGCGTGGGACTCGTGTCACCGGCATGGGCCTCCGTTTCCGACATTTTAGCATCTGCAATCAACGAGAGATGGTTCGTTAATGTCTAAACGGCAATTAGCCCCGGGTCCTGCATGAAAATATGCTTCAACCATGGCAGCAATTATCGATGAGAAACAGAGAAAACAAGGACGTTGAAACGAATGAAGCGATTACAGAAAAAGTCAATTCGTAAACAAAACGAAAGGCAATCACGTCGTTGCGATTATGCGGGACATCACTCTTTTTCCAGTATTTAATTATTTTCACGTAATTACTTCGCTTTTACCGTGCTTTTAAGTGTAACGATACGGCACGCGCGATTAAAAGCATCGATACGAATGGAAGAATGGAGGAGTAATAGTTTGAAGCGTGAGCTTTCGATACCGGGTGACTCGAAGGGAAGTCGACCACTTTGAAATGTTTATTTTGCTTGGAGCTATGGCGGGTAAGTGGATAAAGCCTCAAATTAGCAATTAATGGATACAAATTAAAATTCTGCACTTATTTTGCGTTTATAATTTTTCCTAAATTATTAATTTCATATGTGGAAAACTTCTTTTTTCAATATATTATTTTTTACAAATTTATAGAAGTTTATCCATCTTACATATAGGAAATTTTTAAATTATGAACCTAAGGTATGGAAAATTTATTTTAAATTGTCAATCTCACTTATGGGAATTTTTTCTGATTTATATCACGTATTGAAGCCTGGATGCCTCGAAACTCAATTAAAACTGTATCTTATCGGCAAGATGACTATATGAATGAAAGACGGAAAATAAATATGATCAGATAATGGATACAAAATTACAAAGATATTCTGATATTAATTTCAGACGATCTCTACTTCTGTAAGTCACACCATCGTCAATTGGTTCTTTATTGACAGACTGTCATAAAGAAAAGAACTCATAAGGAAAGATTCCCAACCTGTGACACGGGAAGAAAACAAAAACTATACTTCACTTACCCCATCATCTTCCAACTTCCCAATAAATTTCATTAATGTCAAACTTTCCGCCTTAGGAATCATCCCTTGCGAGTAAATCAATCTTGATTAATAATTCTGTCATTTATATCAATTCCAAGTGTGAAGATATCCAACCACTAATCTCTATCTTCCAAAAACTTCACATTTAGCAAATCCAAACAGTATTTATCTTCAAACTACCACTAAAAATGCAAAACTATATTCGCAAATTATTCAAATGGAATTTCTATACATACATTGTAACATTTATAAAAGTTTTGATATAGTTGCAAAATTATCTGGTATTTTTGAAAAAAGGGGGGAAAAAGGTAGTAGAATTCCTCGAGAAGTTCAGCAACTCGTACCATAAAATCGTTGATTGTTTCTTTGAAGTAAAATGAATGGTTTACGCGGAGCGACAATGGCACTTGGTTTCGCTATCAGGTGAAAGCACTATTCAATTTCCCTCTGTCTCGTCGTCGTGCACCCTTCCACGAGGGCTGGCTGTACCAGGCTGCAGGCATGGGATCGATGTGCCCGAATCCACCCCCATGCGATCGCCGAAACCATTCTGCGCCTCGTGTAACGCTTCCGTTTTAAACGCGCGCCCTCTCGTACCGTTCGGTTTGTTTTAAGTTCGCTTCGTAAAACAATTATCATCTTTTTTTAGTCAATGAATTTACTTGTCAAGGACTATAGAGAAATTTGAATGGGATTGCCGTTAATTTAGGAAACTCGACTCGATTTTTTTTTTTTTTTAATTGGAGAAGAAGATTGAATGAAGAATCATAGAGAAAAGCCAGTGAGTTATTGGAAAATTGAAATTGGATGGTTGTTGTTTTCGAGTGGTTTTTATGATTGTGAAAATTGAAAAATGGAACGGTGTAAAGCTATATTTTATTTTGGACGGGAGAGGAAAATTTTTGTGGGATTTTTAGTAATTTGCTGATGAGTTTTTTTTAATTATGGTCAAAATGCATCTCCAGAAAGGGATGAATTATGAGAAACTTGGATGATCAATTGATAGTTAAATATTATATTAGTTTTATCGTGAGATTGTAACAATCACTGCGAAAGTATCGAAAGAGAATCGGGTTGCGAACTACACATTAAAAATTTTTAGAAAACACTTCATTAGATCCTCTAGCGCCCTAAACTTCATTTTCCACCCCAAAAAAATCGTCTACGTCACCAAGCACATTCCCTTCTTTAAAAAATCATCCCCATCTCTAATTAAGCCACTACAACCACAAAAATTTCTTACGAACACCAAAAACAGTTAAAACCCACACTAATTAACACCCAAGAAGTTAAAAACTTTAATATTAAAAGCATCAAGCAACATTTATTTCCCATTAAAACACCCCATCCTCCATCAAATCACATTGGTCTTAACCCCTTCCCATGCCATATCTTTTCTGACCGATTGAACAATAACTCTGTTTTAATTACTAAAATTACAATCCAACTCTAATTTTGAATACAGTAATTAATTAAAATTAACTTGATTTTATTATGAACCACTGATATTTTAATTTTAATAATTTTTTGAGAACTTCAAAATTGACAATTCCATTTATCACGTCACCAGTGTCACCCGTTGGACGGCAAGGGGTTAAAAAGGATCTTAACTTACAAAAAAAAATCTCAAATACCCCATCCCCCATCAGATTACATCGCTCCAAGAAACGATTTTAACTCACCAAAGAAAAATCTCAAACACCCACACCTCCGACAAAGAACAGTGTCCTCGAAAGAAACGAGCGTGACTTCTATTAACCCGATTCGCCCTTAAAATTCATTCCGTCTCAGAAGAGCAGCAAGGGTGGCACGAGACGAGGGTAGCTGAAGAAAATCGTGCGAAATAAGAGGACATCAGTCGACTCGCTCTAAACACCGGTCCGTGTCGTTTTATTAACTCCATGAGAGTGAAGAAACAGAGAGGGAGATAAATGTAAAGACGAAGAGAGGGAAAGAGTACGAAGAGTACCAAAGAGCGTGCCGTCGAAGGCTCGCTACGTGCCACTGAAGCAATTTCGCCATTCGACTAGTCAGCACGACTGCGCGAATTAAAGAAAAGAGATCCTCCTAGCGTCGCTTTTCATTATCCGGCTACTTTAGCTTCCACCTTTTGCTTCTGCCTCGTCGACGATATTGCACGCGAGCTGACGACTCTTCTCCGCCATGGAAGGTTATCTCTTAGGCCCGCTAATTTGCAAATCTCGAAGAAGAGACTTGGAATGCTGGATTTCAGTGGGACTGGGTAATTTTGTTGGTATAGGGAAAAAGAGAGGATTAACCCTTGCAGAAAATCTGCGTGCGGATGGGAAATTGTATATTTTAAGAGGTGAAATCGTGAGGGGAGGATTTTGGGAGATTTCCTTAGCTAACCTTTCTTCTTCATTGAATATGTAACGCAAGCAAAAAAGACGGATTTTTAATTTTTTAGAAATAGTAATCAAACTTCGAATTTTTAAATGTTAATGAGTCATTAGGTACGTGAATTAATTGAGACGGTTTAGCACCCGTGTGCTGTCATTGTATAATTTAACCCTTTGCACTCCGATGTCCCACTTGAAGGGACATCGTAAGTTTACCATATCACTCAGTTGATTGCTCTAAGGGAACCTTCGAATTTATTAATAATTACAGAGGATGAACTTATTGTACCGTAACATTTCAAGAAATGTGTGTTCACCTGAACTTTTCTATTGAAATGACACAAGATTGCAAATAATAAAGTGCCGCAAAGTTGCTAATACAAAGAGTCAAATATGGCTCGGATTGGAAAGGGTTAATAAGAGAAATCGTGAAGGGAGAATTTTGGAAGATTTCCTTAGCTGTTACCATGATTTTTAACCTTTCTTCTTCGTTGGATATGTAACGCAAGCAAAAAAGACAGATTTTTAATTATTTACAAATGTTAATCAGGCTTCTAATTTTCAAGTGTTAATGAGTCATTAGGTACGTGAATTAATTGAGACGGTTTAGCAGCCATGTACTGTCATTGTATAATTTAACCCTTTGCACTCTGATGTCCCACTTGAAGGGACATCGTAAGTTTACCATATCACTCAGTTGATTCTTCTAAGGGAACCTTCGAATTTATTAATAATTACAGAGGATGAACTTATTGTACCGCAACATTTCAAGAAATGTGTGTTCACCTGAACTTTTCTATTGAAATGACACAAGATAGCAAATCGTAAAGTGCCGCCAAGTTGCTAATACAAAGAGTCAAATATGGCTCGGATTGCAAAGGGTTACTAAGAGAAATCGTAAAGGGAGAATTTTGGAAGATGTCCCTAACTCTTGGACTAGCTTGATTTCACTCCTTTCTTCCTCAGATATGTAACACTAGATAGCAAGAAAGACTGATTTGTAATTTTGTAGAAATATTATACAATCCAATTTTTAAGTATTGACAAGTTAAATAATGAAACTTACTGGTTTTCTTTAGCTTTCTATAACCAGTTTTTAAATTGGGGATGATTAAATCGATAAGTTTTCTTCCTCTTAATAATCTTATTCTGCCAACAAATTAATCCAAAATATTGAACATGTGACACATTGGTGCATAAATTATAGTTGTATATTTGACAAATGCGTAAATTATTTTTAATAAGTTGCAATTTAAATGGGGAAACTCTGTCTTAGAGTACACATCAGTCGTTGTAAACACAAATAGCGAATCAGCACTCGGGTCGAGACGATGAAGGACAGTAAATTTGCAAATGCAGAGGGACTGATTTAATTGTATCGCTCGTAGATATAGTAAATCGAAGGGAGGAGAACAGGACATTCGCAATGCCTTGAATTGTAAACAGCTGCGTGTATTATTGCGTTATAATGCGGAGACGAGCGTTAGGTATACAGATCGAATAGCAAAATTCCGTGGCGGCTATCGAACGCACGAACAATGTGGTTAATCAGCACTCTCGTCGGCCAATTAATATGCAGCTTTTGCGGTCTATCCAACTCGAAGAGACGTACGTGCCGCGTAGAAATTGATGCAGGGAAATTAATCTTTCGGACTGCGCAGATTTCGATTTTAATGTGAGAATTTGACGGAAGAGAGGTGATGGAGAAACTTGGACCGATTAGAAATATATTGTCAGTGATAACTAGACTGCGGATGTTTATGCAAATTTCAAGTTTCAAAAATGCAGGTGGGACAGGAAAACCTATCTAGGGATTTATTGTACTCAATAAATATTACAACAAATACCATACTTTGGATATTTTAGATATATTTTTATATTATGTTCTTTTTGTATATTTTAGCCGTGTTTAATTTGTCATAAATGCATAAAAATCCGCAGTCTGGTGATAACACATTTTGGTAAATGTAAAATAATGACAGAACTGAGATTCTTGGATACTTTTTGCAAAGATAGTTTGAAAAATAACTTAACACTTTAATGGCCGCACGTCTACGCAGTCAAATGTTTCCAGGGGATGGCAATATTTTTGAGGAATTAATTTAAAAAAAGTCTATTAAAATTAAGAGAAAAGTAAGAGAATAAAAATCAAATCAAAGACGTGGCGATGAAATACGAAGCCACTAGCAATATTCTCACTTGTTTACATTCATAATTCATCACACAGAGATCATACTGGCCGATAATTTTTGGTGGTAGCATCACACACATGTTGTGCGAGCGGCCATTAAAGTGTTAAGATTGTTATTGATAGTTTCTCAGCATCAAATAAATTTTCAAACACTGAAATTTAAATATTTTCATGTACTCTGTAAAAAATACGCCCGTTTTTCAAAACAGAAAGTTAAACTTATGCGCGATAATTTAGCTTAAATACCTTATCGAATTTAAACGAAATATAAACTATCTTTGAATGTTCTAATTAGATTCTATCATTAGATATTATCACCATCTTCGACAATGGTGTTTAAACAACTAATTGAACCCCAGTACTATCCTTTGAATCACTAAAATTCTTAATTCCTAAATCACATAAACCCGTATCTTCAGAACCAACAAAAAATTTGTTTTCTTCAACAAAAGCCCTAAATCCTGCGAAAACGGTTCCATCACTTCTAACATTGCAATAGTCATAATCCAAAACTAAAAACTTCTGTTAAAAAAAGAAATAAAAAAAGTCATCTATTCCAGTCGCCATAAAACGTATCCTCGCTTCGCCGGACATAAAGGAAGTCGTCCAACATAAATGACAAAGAGAATAAGAAAAAAAAAAAAAAAACTGGAAAAAATCCCAAAGAAAATACATCTCTCTTGGAAATTACTTACCGGCAGTCGTTTCTTACAATGGGAAGCCGTCTTTCGGCATGGAACACCGTGTGCTACGCAAATTGAATCAATTTATATCGTTGCCGGTATTGTGTAAAGTTTTCTTCCCCGACTTTCGCAAACTCAATTAATTCGCCAGCGTCTACGGTGGCCCATAGACTTCGAGGAGGACGGTTCTCCAAGGAGAGATCGTTCGCAGGTCGAGGAGGGAAATGTAAATTCCCGTGAGGATCTTTCGACGAGAAGGAAAGAAAAAAAAAAGGAAAGAATGGAAGAGAAAACGCGAGGAAGGACCAGCGAGCGATATTGAATTCTAATAATTCTTTGAAGCCTCGATTGTAATCGGGAGGAGGTCTCTTATGGCATTCCGAGCGAAAAGAAACTCGCGTCTTCGACGGGGTGGATTTCAATGACAAAAGAAGCGCGATATCCTCTGACCTGGATCGGAAATTTAATTATTAAAGGGGCGACGTTAAATCGTTCACAGAATCCTTGAGATAAATATTATTTCTACCGGTTAGTCTGATAATTAAAAGACTTTTATGGAGAAACTTTTCAATGGGTTTTACCAAGTATGTTATTTTATAGATTATGTAGGTGTTGATAGTAATAATAATAGGTTTTGGAGAATTTATTGTTAATTAACACATTGACTGCCATGGGGGTCACTGGTGACCGGTGCTATTGAATTTCATGGAATTTCGTGTAACTTTTAAATTGCAATATTTATGAATTTTCAGACATATTAAATATTTAAATATTGGCGTTAGAAAGATAAAGGCCTGTTGAATATTTATCTCCCAGTGTCTTTAAAGTTTTTCCTTTGTAAAGATGTGATTTTAATAGAAGAAGTTTTGCTTCAGTAGAAATGACGAAACTAGCGAAATATCGGTGGCGTTCAAAGTGTTAAGTTAAATAATAGAATTGATTGAATTATTTTCAAAGAGATCAGAATCACAAAATTAAGTAGCTTTTGCGAGGCAAATTCGAGCGAACGATTATTTACAAATGATAAGTTAAATAATAAACTGATTGATCTTTTATGCAAATCCAATGATTTGTGGACGTTTGAAACGAAAATTTTCAAATGAACAAAAACGATGCTCAGATTTAAATATAATAGATAATAGACTTTATCGTATCTCATTTTGCAGTCATTTCAAAGAAACAATGAAACACAAATGATTACTAATGGAAACCGAACGATAGACTGATCGCAATGTGATCGAATCGCAACCTCGTAATTATCGTTCTGCTAGATGATATTGCATTCGATGCTTAATTAGTAACACAGGCTACCATTATGTATGCTCGTATCCTTGTTTTGTTTTCTCTCGCGAGAATTTACTGTTCCTCTACACGCTGATTGATATTGCGTGTGCTGTTTCTGTTAGTAAACACGTCGATTGTCACAAACGAACGAGGTATTCTATTATTAAGCTACATTTAATGAAAGATTTTAGAGCCTCTGTCTTTCCTATTGTGGAAAGTATCGTGGTATCGTATTGTGGGGCGGAGGAGCCCTCCTATAAAGAACTTAAGAGAAAAGGACGTGAAAAGAAATTTTCCGCGTCCACCCAGGCGATCGTCGACGTTAAGCTACTCTGGCCGAGTTGCTGCCTTGGATGGGTTGCCGCGCGCCTCTCGTTTCTTTTTCGCGATCCTACACTGTCGAGACATCAACAGAGAGAATTAAGATTATCAGAAACGATCTACAAACTATATAGAAAATGATAACTTTTCATAGAGAAATTTTTTTAAAGCAACTTCCCAAGAGGTATTTCTAAAGTATCATCTTCCTAGAACTTACCAGACAATAAACGTGTATCTTATACTTGCATTGTCTAACATGCCCCATTACATTACTTCTACGTTCATCAAAAAGTAAGCTTACAATATACTTTTTAAAGGATTCAAACAAATTGCTGTATCGTCGTATATAGTTATATATAATTGTAATTGCGACGTAGTAGTGTCGTTTATAGTTATATATTTGCAAAAGCCTATTCTATGTTTCTCAGATTCTTGTCGATGACCTTCATCGACCTCGCATTTCCAACTTCACAGTTCACGTGTCGTTTATATTGTTTATATTGTATATATAATATTATATAGTTACCTATATATATATATAGATAGATTGATATACATACTATCGACCCAAATCGCGATTTAGTTTAACTGAAGTGGAGAGAATTTGATGTATTATTTTTATTAGTGGATAATAGTGTGACCTTGATGTAAGTATATTTCTTTTTTTTATTTTCCTCGAGAACTGTGTTACGCAGAGCTCGAGTCGGCTTTGGCAAGAGCTTTATCTCGTCGGTTAAAGGGTTAATTTTATTAGGGTCACCGCAGCCCCGAAACACAGGTTAACGTTTTAATTTGGGTGACTTCACTTTTCCACTTTCTGCCTCTGCAAGCACTTTGTGTCTTAACATTCGATTATGAGTTTCACGTGTTCCTGTTCTTCCTTTATTTCCTTTGATTCATTGTTCAACCCCTTAGCCTACAACAACGTGTGTCTCGTGAAGCGGAAAATGAAGTAGGAAATTTTGAAGTCTTTCAAAAATTATTAAATTGAAAATATCAGCCGGTCGCGAAATGGTCTCATTATTTCCATACTTCCCCATTACTTTGAGTTATACGAAGTATCAGAAATCAGTGAGAACTTTTGATTTCTAGATTTAATTTTGAATCATTTCAACCTCAGTCAGAAAAGAAATCGTAGGCCAAATGATTAATTCGTTGCCGTAAACATTCGATATTACAGATTTTTCCTGGACACCATCGAAAATCCATATCATCACATAACTTTATCAATAAGTATAAATCAACTTTATTGTATTAAAACAAAAAAAACTGTACTCGTATATGCAACATGAGTAATTTTATTTTCTGAATTTCTGTGCCTCAAAGAGTTAATCAACAATGGTACAATATGGAAATAACCGTCGAAGTCACAAAAAATTATTGATAAATCAAAACTTCACATAGCAACAACATAATTTTTACTAATACACAACAATAACGCGAGAATAAAACATCTTTCTACATAATTCACATTCACATTCTAAAATATCCAAAGTATGGTATTTGTTGTAATATTTATTGAGTGCAATAAATCCCTAGATAGGTTTTCCTGTCTCACCTGCATTTGTAAAACTCGAAATTTGCATAAATATCCGCAATCTACTTATAACAAATAAATAGTCGCATTTAAAATATTTCGTTATTTCAATGCTTGGTGCTTAATGGGTTAAATATCCAGTTAAACGTACTGCTCACGAGGAAGCCGGTTATACATACCGTAATCCCAAATATAAACATTGCCAGGTCAATGGCATCGCGAAGGCTGTACGCGACTTATCAACAATCAGATTTGTCCTACCGCGGGCAATATTATTCGAACGCTCTTCAGTACTCTGTCGAATGTCAGAGAATACGGAGTGTCGCGTTAAGTGCGTCAACTTCTCCAATTTGGATTATCAGTGCTACAACGACAGTCAACGACTTCGGATTAGAACACCGGTGAAACTTAACGTCGATGCTCATCGTTTCGGTGCATCGAATTCGAAGTTCAACGGGATGTCGATTGCTCGAGGAGGACAATCGAAAGTGCACTCAATTCGTCGGATAACAATGGCCTGGACGGTGAAATAAATAGACACGAGGTATGTAGAATTTAGATAATAGAAAGCTGACAAGTAATTCACAGTGGTTTAGTTCTCCAGTGTAATTACAATTGATTAATGTTGAACTTTGAAAATTACAACTGGAGCAGCTACTTAACGTGTTTGTAGGGAATTTAAAAAATTATTTGTCAGCTTAGTGATATAAGTTTTGGGAAATTTTTTATTAATTGTTTACTTTATTTGGTGATAATATTTCAAATGTGACGATGATAAGTTTTGACATTGGGAGATATTTAGTTACGTGTCGTATTTTAATTTCAAAATCGAAATTAAGTCGATGGAAAGTTAGTTTAAGTGTAGCTAGTCTGTGAAGGCAAAATTCTAATTTTTTAGAATCTAAAGAGGAACTGTGTAATTTTCTGTAAATAAAGAAAACGTTGTTTCCTTGGATCCTACTGCAATAGGTGAAGCGTCCATTCTAGAGTTACTAAATTAAAAAATTCTTTTAATATGATAACCCATAGGGATAGAACTTTTAGTGGGAAAATTGCATATTGGGAAACCTTCTAGATCGCAAAAAGATTACTTATTGTCAGAGTCACGGAGTACGCTCTTCCCCAAACGCAGTTTTAAAACTTAATAACCCGTTTCTTCTCAAATTCGATATGTTTCCCAATATGATGCACTTTTTTCCCAACTTCTCCTCTATAGCTTACGGTCGATTACTCAGATTGAAAAAAACTGAAAATTCAGCAGACTCCAGAGAGGTTGTTTCAACCCCCAGCAATGAATTTCCGAGAGCAAAGAAATTTTTCTCTACACATTTCCACGGACTTACTTCAACCCTCAGACATTCCTCAGAAATAGCATACAATATAAATCCTCAAATAATAATTCATCCATTTTCCCTTCACCCTTTAATTAACCCTTTGCATTCGCTATTTTGTGTCATTTCAATAAAAAATTCAGCTAATCATACAAGTCTTAAAATATTGCGATGCAATAAATTCACCCTCTGTAATCATTAACCCCTTGCCTTACAATATCGTGTGGCACACGTCACGCGGTAAATGGAATAGAAAATTTTGAAGTGTTCCAACAACTGTTAAATTGAAAATATCAGTAGGTCAGGAGACGTTGAAATTAGTTCTATGCCATTAATATTGCCTTAACTAATACCGGTATATCAGAAATCAGCGGTAAATTGTTATTTCAACAATTAATTTTGAATTATTGCTTGTTCAATTACGAAAGAAATCGTAAGGCAAGGGGTTAATAAATTCGAAGATCTCCTTAGAGGGAGCAACCGAGTGATATAATAGACTTATGACATCCCCTCAGGAAGGACATCAGAATACAAAGTATTAATGCTAATTATTGTCTATTATTCTGTATTTAATTGAAACTAAATTAATTTCGAACATATATAATCCTGTACATTCCGATATGACGAGATATTTCTGCACCGGTTCACGTGTTTGACCTACAAACGCGAAGTACGAGAAAACAATAGCTATAATACAAAGGTAAACAGGAACGTTAAGGAACGAGGAGGGCGAAAAGGCACTCGAGAATCTCATTGTCTGATAATTGGCGTATCTCAATGTCGGAATTCAAGAACAAGGGTCAAAAGGTCTCGAGTCCCTATGGGGACGTGGCGCTCTCGATGGGGAACCCTTCCTGCTCTCCTTGAATGCTTCGATACGTTTCGAGATCCTATTGCTTGAATTTACTTGACAATTATTAGGTTTCTTTCTACTGTCTTTTTCTTTTTGTGATTTTCAATTTTTATTGTTATGATGGTTTCGTCCGGACTTTACAGTTTGAGTTGTCTTCCGAACCACTGAAGATATATTAATTATATTCAACCAGTTAAGTGTGTTTGACGACTATATCCGTCATGGAGAAATGGCATGTATTACGTGTCATAACGTTATTTAACCAGTTAACTGTGATTGACGTGTATACACGTCATCGCTCGATTTTCCTGACTCACGTATAATAAATAGGTAAATGCACACACCATCAAAAGAAGTCGCCACAGTTAACTGGTTAATAGCACTTACAAGACGATCGCTAATTTTGATACATAATCAAGCTAGAAATAGATAAAATTGTAAAGTCCCTTAGAGAGCTGCATTTATTTCATTACGTAATTAAACTTCTATTTATACCTATTTCTACCAACTTGTAATTTGACTTGTAAAAATAATTGCAGCTTCCTAGCTCGACGTAAAAGTTTATCTATTTCCAGTTTCATTTTGTGTCAAAATTGTTTACTGTCTCGTTAGAAATAATCCAATGACCAACCCTTATTAGCCAACTTATTTAAATCTTTACACAATCATCACAATTTCCTAAATTTCCTTCACTCCTTTTAACCGGTTAACTGCGTCCGACGTGTATACACGTCCATCCAAAGTTCTATCGCGGTAGCCTTTTAACACTAAATTGTCAACTCCTTATCGACTAAAAATGTAAAAATTCCACATTTTACTTTCCTCTTTTCGTAAAATTTATAACAGAAGCATTTGCTTTATCTTTTACGTATATATACGTCATTGCTCCCCTATAATTCCGTACCCAGCGAATTCTCAAATTTAAATTCCACAGTTGACTCGTTAACAGCAAAAATAGTCGAAGAACTTCCAATTATATCGTAGAAGCAGATAAAAATTGAAGTATATTTTACGAAGGAATAACGAGATGTGATGGATTTCGAGTGTTCCATCAAAGTACTTTGTTAACGAACGGGTAGTACCTGTTGAATCTTCGTTTGACGAGGAGCGGCAAGTGGATAGTTATAGTTATACACCGGCCAGACTATTAAATATTTTAACGACATTCTCCGGCTTTTAATTTATCGATAGACAGTCCGGTCAGAATTTCAATATCGGAAGTTCCCGAGGTACTCAAAGTGTGGTGAAACTCGATTCATCAAGTGCCCAGCCTCCTCAACTTTGAGAAAGGCAAACACTGCGCTACTCGCAAATGGATATTGTTTCTCTCAAAGATTCTGATTGAAACTATTTCTTTACGTACTTTTGTGTAATAAAGCTTTACTTTGCAGCGTAGAAAGTGTATATCTTCAAACATGGACCGAGCTTATCCACAGGATCCTGAAGACTTTCTCATCTTGGAAAATAATTTAGTTAAACACACACAAGTTTTTGTATTTTTCTCTTAGAATATTCTAATCATAATATTAGTAATTAATCCCTTACCGTATCATTTCTTTATTTCTGAATGTACATCAAGATGGAATTAATGACTGAAATAACAATCTGTCCCACAATTCTGATATAGCTTATTACTTAGCACAATACTAACACATTCCGTGCCGGATCATTTTTTAAGATTTTCTGTTTAGACCGCATGAGGCGTATACGACCCACACTTTTACGATTAAATAAATTTCTTCACAGTGTACATGATATTAAGATGCCTATATTTAACTTTATAATATATTTTTCACAATAAAAGTCTGTTTTGCAATGATAAATGCAAGAAAATTGAACGGAAAGTTTAGTGGGGGTCGTAAACGTCCCACGCGGCACGGAACTTGTTAATATCATAGTAATAGTTTGATCCTATCGTGGACCACTTATATTTTTGATTGAATAATTTGGAGAAAATTTAGAAATTTCCCATTCCATTGAGAAATTGTTTCTAATTTGTTATTTAATATATCATATCTTCGGTGGTTTGGAAGCCATCTTAACATGTTGACTGCCATGGGGGTCACCGGTAAATTTTAAATTGTAATGTTTATAAATTCTCTTACATACTGAATATTAAAATATCAACGTTAGAAAAATAAAGGTCTATCGAATATTTATCTACCTATATCTTTAAAATTTCTACCTTGGAAAGATATGAATTCAATAAGAAAAGTTTCACTTCAGTAGAAATGATGCAACTAACGAAATACCGGAGGAATTTAAGGTGTTAAACAACAGAGCCAAGACGAAAGTATAAAACAACAATTAGATAGTGTACACATTGCGTAACATAAATTGTCTACAAATAGCAACGACGAGATTCACGCTTAACTTCCCATTTAGAAATCCAAGTTTCTCCCAAACCTAAGGCTGTTAAAGCGAAACATAAATAACAATAACCTTCAGACAGACATCCTCCAAACACCAATTTTCTCCATCTGCCTAGTCCCCGTCGATTTCCACTCTCTCAGCTACTCTATTTGTTACCGCAAACTTTCGATCTTTACCCCCAAATAAGGGTAGAAATATATCTCAAGTAAATTATATCCAAGTGGATCGAATTCCATGGATCTCATGCGATGAGCTTCCTCGATGCTTTTTCCTTGGAAGAATTTTTCCAGCACAAAGACGGCTTACTATTTACATGCAAATTCTCTATACTCTATCCGTCCTCCTACTTTCCTTCCTCTTTATTCGCCCATCCGCCCGTTTACCTATTTATTTTCCGAGCAGACTTTATCGACCCGACATCGACGTTATCTCCATTCGAATTTCAGGCAGAGATACGATTTGCATGCGATTAGGTATATAGAGGAGACACGTATTGACCGTGTCTTCGCTCACATCTTCGATCATATTCTCCCGTCGCTTTTGCTACCGGTTCCTTTTTACCATTTTTTTTGCAGCTCACTCCAGCCTTCTTGGTTATTTTCTCTCTAGCGTTCCTCTTTCTCGCTGTCTTCTACACTCTTTTGCTCTATTGCATTTTGTTTTACCCTTTCTTGGTCTCTCTCGCTGTCTCTGACCACTCTCTCTCTCACTTTTTGTTTCTTTCACCCTTTCTCACCCTCTGTCATTTTTTCTTAGTCTTTCTCTCTCTCATTATCTCTTATTCCTCTCACACTTTCTCTCGCCTTCTGTCACTTTCCGTTTCTTTCATCTTTTCTCACCCTCTTTCACCCTCTCTTATTTTTTCTTACTCTTCCTCTGACTCTCCCTCATTTCTATTATTCCACACACTGTCTCTCTCACCTTCTGTCACTTTCTGTTTTTCTCACCCTTTCTCACCCCCTCTCACCCTCTCCCATTTTTTCTTACTCTTTCTCTCACTCTTTTTCACTGTCTTTTATTCCTCGCACACTCTCTCTCACTTATTTTTTCTGGCTCGCATCCTCTCCCACCTTTTTCTAGCTCTCACCCCCTCTCACTTTTCTTTTAGGTTCTCTCTCACCCCATTTCGCTTTCTTTTACTCTTCTCTCACCCTGTCACTCTCCTTTTCTTATAGCTCTCTCGCTTTTTTTACTTATGTCTCGTTCTCTCCCTCTCCAAACCTCTTTCGGTCTATTTCTCACTTTCTCTGCTTCTTTTTCCTTTTTTTTCTATTTTTCTCGATCTCACTACCTTTCCACTTTCTCTATCTCCTTTTCACCCCTCTCTCTTGCTCTTTAACTTTCTTTATTCCTGTATCTTTTTCTTTCTCTCTATCTTTCGCTCTGTTTTGTCGAAGTTCCTCCATCCGAGAATCACAGCTCGAGAATCCGAGCTCTGAGAATCCTTCCATGCGGTATATAGCAACAGAACGGTGCAGAAGCAAATCCTGCAAATCCTTAAAGCTCTGGCAGTATTCGAGAAGCTACAATGGGGATGCCCCCAACTACCTTCTCTTCGTCTCTGTATAATGGTGAGAAATTCTTATCGGCCGCTAAGCGAGTGTGCCGAGATTTCTGCGAGATTTAATTCGAGAGAATCGACACTAACGACCTGGAAATTAATGATCCTTAATGCCCTTATTGTCATGAGGATCGAGGATATGGCGGAGCACTGTGCTCGAATGGACTGTTAATACTGTCGGCTCAACCGTGGTCAGACTTTTTTTTATCGATAATTATTGAAGTTTAGAAAGACTGGAAATTTACTGTATGCATGGAGATTAAATGTGTATTAGATATAGTGAATTTTAGTTTTAAACGAACGAAATTTTCTTATTCTGTATATTTAAATATAAGACCTCACTGAGATCTAGCATTTCAAATCAACTGCAGACGATTTTCTAGTACCAGAGAACTAGAAAGCTATGGTTTTACGTAGTTAAAGACTCAGACTATCAATTAATAGGGCTATGTACAAAATCCCTTCATCCCTTTGAAATTTTTCGAACTATATTCTATCGATATCCTTGCGAGTTTGAGTACAATTTTCTACGTTCAGGAATTTATTTCTTAGGATAATTCTAAGGTTACCAATAATTTATATGTAACACAATATAAAAGATGTTCCCAAAATTAATTTCACTCAGCTGCCAAAGGATCGAACAAGTGAACTATCCTCAAAGTTAAATAACCCCTTGCAGTGCCATTTACTTTGTGACTGCCTCCACAATAATTCACAATTAAATTAGTAAAATAAACATTAATCAGTGATTCTTGCCACATCGTATACTTTAACGAAATATTAATATTATAGAAATAATTTTATCGTGTCGCATCTCATTGATATTTTCAATTTAATAGGTTTTGTAAGATTTGAAGACTTCCTTTCCAATTTACCGCATCACGAGTATCACTCGTTATAGTACGGCAAGGGGTTAACACTAGATCTACGGCATACATCATGTCTGATATATTTAAATATACTAGATTTAGCGGTCGTAAAACTAGAATTAATGTCGTACATCCAAGCCAAAATAGCCATAGCATCTGTCATATTTAAATATATTGAATCACTACTTTAACACTAGAACTACCGGCGTCAAATCCAACATATTTTAATAAATTAAATAAGTACTTTGAAAAAGGGGGAATCAAGCGGCGGAAAATTTGATCGATTCGGTGATTTATGTTTATTGATATAGACGAAGAATATTTATTATATAACTCTTATACAAACTAGGAGAATTTTTTGAAAAAATGGTGTACCAGTCATTTTGACTGGTTTGGTAGTTCTAGTGTTAAAAAAAGACGAATCAAAAACCGACAAATTATAACTACTTGACAAACTATTACAACTACACTGCCCCCTAAATTTGACGAATTTTTCTAAACAATAATTAAGAACCTGTCTACGTGGTTCTAATATCAAAGCAATAATATCGAAAGGTAGAATAAATCTCATTGCCACAACCCCATTAACACTTTTCACCCGTATAAAGCCATCCATTCTCGCTCCTCAGTTTTTCAAAATTCGTGAGACAGCCGGACTAAAATTTACGAACGCCAATGGCGCTGATCGCCACATAGATTTCAACTCGGATCGTCGATATCGACAGTATAACGTTTCTGAAATAAATTCAAACGAAATTCATGCCCGTCCCATAGCTGACAATTTTATCTCGGAGGGAAGAACGTACGCGCGGCAGACAGAATAAACTTCGCATGACCGGTGACGCGTTTCTCTGGCGGGCCATAAATCAAACTGGGAAATTCGTTGCCCATAAATCAGGGTACAACTTTCATATTTATTTCACGCTTTACGGGAGAACCCGTGAGCGTATATCGCGACACGTAGGAAGCACGAGGCCGCTTCCTGACGGGCTATTTCACTTGGCGCGAATATCACCGATCAAATTTCCATCCCGGATGCCCGGCAAGAAGCGCAAACAGATCGCTGATGTGCGATGGTGCTTGTATTTTTCAGAAAGAGGTAGATTGAAAAAAGAAACTGAAATCCGAGAAAAAAACCTTCTTTTCCATTTTGAATTCGGTCCAGCTTGAAACTGATACGTTTGAAGCCGATGTTTCGCGAATTTTAGAAGAATATCAAGGACTTATGGTGGATGGAAAATTGGAAAAATTGTATACAAGAGAAGAGGGTTGTTTGAGCTTGGATATAGGATATAGTTGCAAAATAGAATCCGTTTTTAAAGTATCTTTGACAGTATTTAGACGAGATATGAATTTATATGGAGTTACAGAAATCATGGATGTAGAGATAGAGTTTTTGGAGATGGACAGAAGTATGGAATTTTTACAGATCATGTATCAGTATCTGGAAGCCATATACCCGTGGACATGGTAGGTCGATGTTCTTGGTGGTCATAAAAAAATAATCGAAAAGGATTTTATGGGAGGAACGAGTCAGCGTGATGGCGAAAATCGAAGGAACCTTGCGACGCGATAACTTCCAGGCAATTAATTCTTTGTATTCCCGTAATCCACGATTTAACGATGGTGGGGAGCTATGGTGAGTAAGAAGGTGAAGGATCGGACGTGCAAGCAGTAGGCAGAAGTTCAAATGCCCCGTCAATTTTGAAAAATTTGTTTAAATTTTCAATCACGTATAGGAGAAAAATTGGCTAAGTTGTCAAACTCATATTTGGAAGATGTTTTCTAAATTATTAATCGCGCGTGTGGGAAATTTTTGCTAATTTGTCAGTCGTGCATATGGGAAATTTTTCCTAAATTATCAATTGCACATATGGAAAATTTTTGCTAAATTATCAAACTGACGTATGGAAAACTTTTGCTAAATTATCAAACTCACATATGGAAAATTTTCGCTAAATTATCACCCTCACATATGGAAAATTTTTGATACATTATGAAACTCACATATGTGAAATTTTTGCTAAATTATCGAACTCACATATGGGAAATTTTTCCTAAATTATCAAACTCACATATGGAAAATTTTCGCTAAATTATCAAACTCACATATGTGAAATTTTTGCTATATTGTCAAACTCGCATATGGAAAATTTTCGCTAAATTGTCAGTCGCACATACGAGAAAAATTTGCTAAATTATCGAACTCACATGTGTGAAATTTTTGCTAAATTATCAAACTCAGATATGGAAAATTTTTGCTTAATTATTAATCGCGCAAGTGGAACATTTATGCTAAATTATCAAACTCGCGTATGGAAAATTTTCGCTAAATACTCAATCGCATATAGGAGAAAAATTTGCTAAATTATCAAACTCGCATATGGAAAATGTTTGCTAAATTATTAATCGCGCATACAGGAAATTTTTGCTTACATCGTCAATCTCATATACAGCAATTTGTCCTAACTTTCCAGTCCTACACGCAAAAAATTTTAAACGGTGGAAATTTGTTCTTAATTATTATTTAATAAATCATAGAGTCGATGGTTTGGAACCCACCTAAAACAGTAGGTCCCTGATGAAATGATCAAATGATCAAATGACCACAACCAGTCGATGCCGAAAAATATCAAATACAATACTGGTGGTAAAATCGTGTCTTACGTTGTACGTGACGTATATACGTCTGCCGATCTATCTCGTATCAGAGGAAAAAGGGAGAAGAGTATCAAGGATAAGAAAAATGATACTGAGTGATCGTCAAGAGGTGCCTCCTTCGATCGAACCAGAGGGAAAATGTTACTTTAGCGAAGATTCTAGGAAACTCTTAGACTGTTCAAATTTTCAAGTTTGAAATGGGACATATTCATTGTGTTGTTTCTGCTCTCATACTCAGGGGGATTTTATGGGGATACGATAACATTACCGTATATATTTTTATGCATTTACGACGAATAAATTCTTTCCTTAACTTTTGTCTCTTCAAAAAGACTCCATTTTACAAAATAATGTGTTACATTTTTATATTATTGTAACGGCGCTCCATAATTAAATAACTCAGATATTATAAAATAACGTCTCTAATTTAATCAATCCAAACTTCTTGCACAAAGACAACTCTATTCTCAATATTAAATCAATATCTAAACATTTACAATTCGTTGTTAACATTCTCGTAATCGATATGAAATATAGGGGAGACAATTTCGTTACGATAATTCGTAACATTATATTAAAAATCACATCAACTGTATAATTTATAAAAATCCACTATGTAGACTCGTAGAAGAAATATTATTTAATTGTTATTATTTTAAAGACTAGATGAATCTCAAGATAAATTACTCAAATTTCTTTTCGTTATTAAGTTACTCTATTTTCCTTCAAAACACGTCGACAAAAATCGAGGAAGCCGAGTCTGAATAAACTTCGACAAAGTCGAAAAAGGAACCGCGTGAAATTGTGAACTGTCGTACAATTTCAAATATTCCCCAATAATGTTTATCCGCGGCAAACAACGTCGAGAGGATCTTGGCAGAAAATTTCCCTCCTAAAGGTGCTGCTTTAAGCTTCAATTTGCTTTTATCGAAACGTTTGAAAACAATCCGATGAATCTCTAACTTCTGCTCCTGAGTTTATTGCATTCTCGTACTGCTTGGAGTTCCACGGTATTTACAGGTAATTAAACGAATAACAGATACTCGTCGAGAATGTAAAATGAGTTTAATAACAGTTCAACATAAAAGCCCTTGCGTCGATCGAGGCAAATAAACGTATCGAATAAACGCTCAACATTTAACTCCTTCCCATTTCAATTTTATTTTCAATATACGCATTTAATAACAAATTTATGGAATAAAATTCATCGATCCTCTCTCACGTTCAATTCATCCGAATTATTATTTAAATAAAAAACACCACCTACGTTGAGTTTGATCATCATTGAGCTTTTAAAACTTCGATGGTGTTTTGCTCTTTGTGTTTTTCTTTTTACAAAGAAAATAACTCGAATCTTTTTTCTTTCACTCGTCATCGTGAGATGAGAAACAGAAATCTTTGTTTCCAGAGGAACCTTTGACGGAGAAAGAACTTGAAAAAGTTCCAGGATAGAAACAAAGGTAAGGGAGACTACATCGTGTTTGAAATAAAACAGCGGACTTCTCTGGTCCATACCAATATGTGTTAATGTTTTTCGTATGTCTGTTAATCTAATTAATTAAATGGAATTGAAGTATCGACAGCAGGGATGGATAATGAGAAATTATCTTTAGAAATTGAGAGGGTAGAATCTATAACCTGATAGTCAATTTAGGTGCCAGGGTGGAATCATGCTTGGGAGAAACAGAAGTGTGGAAATCTCAAAGTTATGTAATCAATATAATAAGATAATCTTTACTGTAAATAAATGATAGCAGGAGTTTAACAATAATATAAAATTAAGATAGATCAAATTTAATTAGAAGTCTCACTGTTAGCTGTGAAGTTAAGTTAACCTTCTTCTAGTGCATAAGATTCTATTAACCACCCCCATGCAGTTTTAATTTGGAAATCTTCAATTTCCAAATCGGCAGTTTATTTCTGTTACTTCTTTAAACAACTTATTAAATCCTTACACTAACTACTTGTACTAAATTAGTCACGAAAATAATAATAGCAACACTTTCTTTTAAAAACAAATCGCATAAACTAATACTCCCAAATTACAAAATACCCCATAAATCGAAAGACACGCACAGCTCTCTCAAACACTTCAATACAATTAAAAAAATCGACTTCCTCCAAAAACTCAATAAATCCTTAAACTAACAGCCTGCACTCAATCAGTCACAAAAATAATTGTACCACTACTATGTAATAAAAAAAAATCACGCAAAAGTAGTGCTCCCTGAATTATGAAATACTTCAAAAATCAAAATACACACACAACTCTGTCAACACTTCAATAAAATTGAAAAATCTATTTTCTCGAACAACTCGTTAACCCCTTGCCGTACAATAACGAGTGCTACTCGTGACGCGATAAATGGAATAGTCAATTTTGAAGTATTCCTAAAATTATAAAATTAATAATATCAGTGAGACCCGATAAAATCAGATTAAGTCTATGCTATTCAATATTACGTCATATACCACATCCGAAATTAGGGACTGGATTGTTATTTTAGTAATTAATTCAGAGTTATTGCACATTCAAACACAAAAGAAATGGCACGGCAGCGGGTTAAAGCCTTACACTTGCAAGCTGCACAAACGTCGACACAATTTGTCCGACGTTTGCTGCAGCTGCATCAAACAGAGCCTGAAAAAGAATTACATCGCACTTTTGTCCCCACGAACACGGGCAGCCATTAAAATCACCGAAGCCGCAAAAAAGAAGTGTACTTTTCAGTCGGTCCACTTTCTCGACGTTTAAAACCCAGTCGAGAAGAAAGATAGGAAGTCCCATGGACGCTTGAATGCATTTGTAATTCAACGGCGAAAGAGGGTTGGCGATCGTCGAGAGAAAGAGAAGAGAAAAAAAGGTAAAAGTGAGAAAGAGAGAGAGAGAGAAATCAGCAACGTCCGATACATTTGATCGAGCGAAAAAGGTCCACGTCCGTCAAAAAGACCTGTAATATCCCTTCCTCGTATCTCGATATTTTATAATGCAACCCGCATTCTGTCACCCGACCTTTCATCCTGTCTCGATCGACATTTTTTCGTGTACTATTAAATGTCAGCGGAGAAAGGCAAAAGAAAAAAAAATGGTAAACCTATGACCCATCGATTCCTTGACGCCTCGTTATTCGCATGCATTGGACGCGATAAGGGATGCGCGATAACACTGTTACCTGTCACCCTCAATTTTGATGGATTTTTCTAGCGAGAAAGAGAGAGAGAGAGAGAGAGAGACAGTTGCAAAAAATATGATTATGTAAAATTTAGGAAAGCTACGTCTAGCTACTTGGCGAATTTAGAAAGAAGTCACACGGTACGAGTTAAGGTAGTTCTAAGCACTTATCATTTTTCGATAGATTTTCTTAAAATTTTGAAAATATATTCTTCATGATATTTTATAATTATAACCGGAATCTCAACGAGTTCGTCCACACGGTTTCTGAATAAATCGGGTTTAAAAGTAACATATTTAACATGGGCATTATGGAAAAAAATTTTTGCTGAGTCCGTAAAATCTTTTTTTATTTTTCTAATGGAAAAACGAGTCGATGGATTCTAATAAAAAATTAGCAATGTATTATTTTATGCTTTTGGAATATTATTGAATTTTATCATAATTTTTTACTTCATAGTTGTAGAGAAAGATGTTTTTTAATGTCTAAAAATTGAATGAAATGACCTCTGTGAAGTTAGGCCCTGCATTAATTCTTACGCAATTTTTTTCATTTTTAATGAAAAAAGAAACTTTTAGTTCTGAATCTAGCTAGAACTACCTTAAGGAGAAACTGTCCTCGCACCGCCGTATTTCCATCGTATTTGCCCTTGCAATGTAACTTCGACGAATGACGACCAAAAACTAAGCACTTATTTCGTCATTAAGTGATTTTTCGACCAGTCAGGCATTAGAATCGAAAGTGCGTGAGGACGAGAGACTTCTCTTACCCGTCGGGCGAATCAGAGCAAACGTCTTATGAAGTGACTTCTTTCAAAACGCGGTCTGTAGGTTTGTCTTTGCGTTTGACTGAAGTGGAAGATGCTGAATAGCAGATTTGAATTGTTTTACTTGAAATAGTGAAGATCTACGGGTCCAGATTTTTTAATTGAATTTGAGAATTGTTATGTACATTCTCCTTAACACTAGATTTACCAGCGTGAAACCTATTATATTTAAATATGTTAAATATGTACCTTAAAGCAAGGAAAATTAAGACGTGGAAAAGATGATAGATTCGGTAATTTATGCTTTATACGATGGACGAAGAATATTTATTCTACGGCTCTCTCATAAACCCGTAGAATTTTTGGAAAAAATTGTGTACCAGTCATTTTGACTGGCTTGGTAAATCTAGTGTTAATAATTAGATCAAATTAATGTAAAAGAAGAAAGAGATTGAAACAATGTAATTTGATTGATATCTGACATTTTTGAACAGATGGATTTTTAAGTTTTAAGTTGATATTTCTAACTTGGTTTACATGTTGGAGGGTTAATTTTCTATTGTTATTAAGCTAAGTATCGGTGCGAAGGATAGTTTTTCGCAAGTGTAATTTAATTTGATGGTGTAATTACTGGACATTGTGGCAGAAAACGTGATAAAAACTTGACACTCACGTGGGCCAACACGTTTCCATCAACAAGTGCGTGTCACGGTTTAATGCGCGAGTTAATACAATTAAAACGAAGAGAGCGAGCGAGGTGAAGGGCGATTTAATTGATTCTAGTTAGAGAAATGCGCGAGAGGTAATCTTCTGTGTCATAATCCTATTGGATACCAGAACTTTAATGGCAAAAAAGTTAAAGTATAATTGTTTTTGTTTGAAAATTGCATTAAACATTTAATACCAGAATTGCAGTTTTTCAGTTTCTATTCCTTTCTCTGATAGAATCGATGCTATTATTATATTCTGAATTTTCTACGTCCATGGATCTTTTATTCTTCTACAATTTATGGACTCAATATCAGTGGATTGAAAATATATAAAAATACTTTATATTATGCAAGAGTTCGATACGAAAAATTCAATTTTAGGGAAAACCTTTTTTTTCCTCAACGCCTTTGAAGGCGAAGTTGAAAAGAAACTTTCGGGATAATTTTATTTCAAAACTCGTGTCGAAAAGTACTTCTGAATATTTTTCCTTAAAACGTGTCAAGTTTCTGCAAAATCCACGAACTTGTCTGTAATTTTGACACGAAGAATATTCGATTTAAGGGTGTTATTTAATTCCACGAATTTCACCGGCATAACTTTCTCTTACTATGAATAATCCCGATTTGACTTCTAGGAATATCTAGTTCGCACACTCGTATAAATATGAAATCAGCTTAGAACAGTCTTCGCAGAGACAGCTTCTAGATGAAATATCTCGAATTAATTAATTTTGCCAGCCGATTAGCGAAATTCGTGAAGTAACAGACACAAATATACGCGGATTATGCTCGTTATACGAAGATTATATTAAACACTGGACAACCAACACTGCAACGACATTAATTCTTCCATCAAAGAAGTATCTCGTTTAATTAGCATGAACTGGAAACGATCAAAAGCGATGTACACTTTCTTTAAGCACATCTCACTGTTGCTAAGGTTAATTATACGGATTAATTATTACAAGTAGAAAATAATATTCGAATAATAGAAAAATTCTGATTATAAATTAATGGGTCCGTTAAAAAGTCAACCTTCAACCCTTGTAAAATTAGTTCTAAATCATTAATCGCATAGGTGGGAAACGTTTGTTAAATCTTCAGTCTCATATATGGAAAATTGTTTGTATATTATTAATCATATGTGTGGGGAAATTGTTTTTAATTTGTTATTTAATATATCGCGTACTTGGTGATTCAAAATCCACTTAAAATAATAGTTAAAGTTAAGAAGATAGAATAGAAAGTAAAATAAGGTCGAGTGGCTGTAGTTTTGAATTATCAACGAGCTTTCAACGTCTTCAAAGATAGCTAATGTTAAGAAGATAGAAAAGAAAAGAATGTAAGAAGGCCTAGTGGCTGTAGTTTTGAATTATCAACGAGCTTTCAACGTCTTCAATGATAGCTAATGTTAAGAAGATAGAAAAGAGAAGAAAGTAAGAAGGCCTAGTGGCTGTAGTTTTGAATTATCAAGGAGCTTTCAACATCTTCGAGCATTCTCGAAGCATCGAATTTTAATCTACAAGAAATGCTTTTACGCCGATGGATTCTTAGGCTTGCCAAAAGTACTTCACTGAAATAAGAATTTCTGCCGCTAGGTTGTTCGAAAGATTTTATTTTAATTTTAACGAAGGTGAAGGGAGACCTCTAAAGATACCTGTAACTTATTTTGATTGAAACACAAATAGAAAATGTAGAATTGACAAATAAAAAAATATCTTGCGTTACTATTTCAGTTAAGTTTAAGCGAATAAAATTAAAAATATTATAATTTACTTTTTCTGTATTGTTAACAATGAGATTCAGCTACTTTGATGACCTTTAATTGCACAAATTATTATAGAATTTCAAAGGTTTCATCCTTTGAAGGATTTCATCGCTGAGAAGACCCGAAACCTTGCAAGTAGAATTAATCAGTCCAAAGAATCCTAATTTGTGAAACACGATAATTTCATAGAGAAATCCAATGCTCAATTTTCCAATTAAAAAATTTTAAAAAGTTATTTTCTGCTCCTCCTATCGCTCTCAACTTTACAAAATATAATATACTGAATTATATGTGTCAGAATAATTATATCCAATTAATATTTCCACTCGTAATCGCATTATTAAATACTCAGAAAATTATTCCACTTATTCATCTTTCAAACATACTGATATTCTACAATTGTCTTCTTAATTAACATCAGTTAAAAAAATTAACGATGCAACTCGTTCAGTACTAGCTTACAAACTATGAATAATTTAATCAAATTTCTTGGCTCTTAGGTTCTCTTTTTCCAATGGTCCTTTTTTATTCTAATACCAGAAGTATCTATGATTTTTCAATACATTAAATAAAAACTTTAAAAAGAGGAACCAAGAAACGAAAAAGATTGGATGATTTATATATTTTCAGATGTATGTAAAATATTTATTTTATAATTCCCCTATAAATTTGAAGAATTTTTGAAAAAAAAAACTCTGTGCTAGTTATTTTGACTGATTTGGTGGTTCTAGTGTCAAACCTTTACTCCTAGTAACCACAATAATATTCAAAACTCATATTTATTCAAGTACAAAACACTTTGGATCAATTCAAATTCGAACAAGTGCACTACAACCCTCACAATCAAGAAATTCACAAAAAAGCAATCAAATTCGTACTATTCGCAATAAAATGATAGTTTTTTTGAAGAACACTTACAAATTTGATGAAAACCCAGCCGATTCCGAGAAGTGTCGATCTCCTTACAGGGTCCTCCAGCTGGAATTCACCCCCGTGACGACAAACGTTTGATTCAACGTCGTCGGCGCGAATCTCAACGCAGCTTCTCTTTCACGATGTAATTTCATTTTCGATCTTTCCCATAAAAAGAGAACCCCGTGAATGAACGATGGAGCGAGCGGATTTTTCGATCCATTCGTTTGATCCTGCACGAACGCGATCTTCATCGACCATTGAGATTCCACATTCTATTTCCCTCCCCGTTTCTCCAATCCTTTTCTCGAATTTCCTGGTGCCAGGATACCTTTCCCTCAGTATCTTTTTTTAATTACCTGCATTCAAATAATTTCAAAACACTTAATTCAGTTACTTAATAAAATTCATCATCCGAGACGAATTCTCGAAAGTAACAAAATCTTATCTAATAAATAATCTTATTATAAAGAAATCCTATTATTCGACACAAATTAAAACATTTCGTTCATAAACTATCCTTCAACGTCGACTCACATCACAATGTAATTAACACTAGATTTATCAAGCCAGTCAAAATGACTGGTACACAATTTTTTCCAAAAACTCAACGGGTTTATGAGACTGCCGTAGAATAAATATTCTTCGTCCATCGTATAAAACATAAATTACCGAATCTATCATCTTTTCCACGTATTAATTTTCCTTGCTTTAACTCTTTGAGGCACAGTGGGATGAAAAGTGTCCCACCTCTTTGATGCGCGAAGATGCATGGTGGGTCATTTTCGGTCCCACCTCGAAAATTTATATTATTATATAACTTTATCAATAAATATAGACCAACTTTACTCAATCAAAAGAAGAAAAAAATGTATGTGCAACATGGGTCATTTTATTTTCGGGATTCCTATGCCTCAAAGAGTTAAGGTACATATTTAACATATTTAAATAAAATAGATTTCACGCTGGTAAATCTAGTGTTAAACAACATAACAATACCTTCTCTTTAATCTTCTTTTCTCCAATGATCCAAGATCCAGCAAGATCACCGTCCTAAGATCGTGCTAAATCGTTCGATCGCTGAAGATCCAAGTCGAGTCGATCGAAGAACTCACACTTTTCCTCGTAATTTTTCGTTTTTTTTCGAAAGAAAAGGTTTTTCTCCTGGCACCAAGATACTCGTTGGCTCAATCCGATGACGATTCTCGCTTTTCATCCAGGTATCGAGAATCGGTTTTCTCGGAACACACGTGGAGCGAACGTGCGTACTACATGCGTGGGTGGTAGCGTACTACTGAGTTTCACGTTCGTGGGAAGCCAATCCTGACTCACCCCCACCGTGGAGGATCTGGGCGCCCTTCCAGCTCCTGGTTGCGCTCCACTCTTCCACCCTCTCGGCTGGAAGAGCCACCCTGTGCGAGCCATCTACTCGAAGCGAGTTTGCGCCCCTGACAGACTTTAGCCTACCGCTTTAGCTATCTTTCTCTCTGGCTAACTCTGTTTCGATATACTTCTTTTCTCTTTTTCTTTGTCTTTGTTTAGTTTTTGTACGTTCCGCTGTAGGCTTTTTATTTCTGTTTGTCTAGCTGTGTTGGCATTTTTTGATAGGTTCTTTTTCAAGGTGTAGGTGGACAGATATTCTTGTGTGTTTTTGCTGATGTATTTTGGTTTTGATAGAATATGCTTGCGGTTGTTTTTTCTGGATTTCTTTTTGGTTTGGGGAGTATCTGTTTCTCTTTGGAGTTCTAGGATTCTGTGGCTTGACTTTATGTTTCGTTATTTTGATATGTGGATGTGGGCTTCTGGAATTCTGGTTTCATATTTTGTTTTGTTTTTGTTAGTCTTGCGTTCTGTGGTTCTAGTTTCAATGGAGTTTGTTTCGGAATGTTTCAAGCTCTGGCTCTTCAGGTTTCCAATGTCGCTCTCGCTTCGATTTACCATATTTTTATATCTCAGCTTACATCGCCCTTTATTCCTATATCCTTCTGATTGTAACATTTCTCATTTCTTTTTCTCGAATGTATATCTCTGATTCTCTTTCACCTAACTGCTCTTCCCTCTTTTTTCTTCAATTTTCACTATTCGCTCTTCACTTTTCACTCTTCTTTCTTCACGCTTCACTCTTCACTCTTCACTCTTCACTCTTCTCTCTTCACTCTTCACTCTCCACTCTCCGCTCTTCACTCTCCACTCTCCTCTCTTCACTCTTCACTTTCCACTCTCCACTCTTCTCTCTTCAGTCGTCACTATTCTCTCTCCTTTCTTCACTTCTCACTCTTCAGTCTTCACTCTGATCTCTTCAGTCGTCACTATTCTCTCGTCTTTCTTCACTTATCACTCTCAACGCTTCACTCTTCAGTCTTCACTCTTCACTCTCCTCTCTTCACTCTCCACTCTTCACTCTCCACTCTTCACTCTCCACTCTTCACTCTCCACTCTTCACTCTCCACTCTTCTCTCTTCAGTCGTCACTATTATCTCTCCTTTCTTCACTGCTCACTCTTCAATCTTCAGTCTTCACTCTTCAGTCTTCACTCTGATCTCTGATCTCTTCAGTCGTCACTATTCTCTCTTCTTTCTTCACTTCTCACTGTCCACGCTTCACTCTTCTCTCTTCAGTCGTCACTATTCTCTCTTCTTTCTTCACTTCTCACTGTCCACGCTTCACTCTTCTCTCTTCAGTCGTCACTATTCTCTCTTCTTTCTTCACTTCTCACTTTCCACGCTTCACTCTTCAGTCTTCACTCTGATCTCTGATCTCTTCTGTCGTCACTATTCTCTCTTATTTCTTCACTTCTCACTCTCCACGCTTCACTCTTCAGTCTTTACTTCTCAGTCTTCACTCTTCTCCCTTTACTTTTCCCTTCTACTACTCTCTCTTCTTCTTCTCTCTTTTCTATTTTAACGCTTCACTGCTCTCTCGCTCTTCTCTTTCTATTTTCTCTCTCTCTCTCTCTACGTTCGCCACCCTTTTCTCTCTCTTATTCATTCTCCCTCACCATTCATTTAACACCCTTCAAATCGCTGCCAACTATACAATTTCTCTACCCCGCGGCATCTCCGTTAATGCAGCCCCGAAGATCGCTGTTTCAGTTTTATGAAGTTTTAAGAGGATCCAAGTAGTTGTTTGTCAGCAATCGATTTCTTTACCCGGATGCCATGGAATTCACATAGATAGAAGGACGAAGGGTAGAAGTTCTTCCTTCGAAGAAGGAAATTCTTTCTCTTCCACCCTTTGGGCGTCTTCCTTCACCGAGAAGACCTCCAGTCATCCCTTCTACGCTCGAGGACGATTTAACGCTGACGCGTGTTCGCTTCTTTCTCGCTTTTATTCTATAATAAAATGATCGTCGAAGAAAACGTTTACAGCTTGTCGATAGAATGATGTATACCCTGTTGCGAGTTTTTCTTTTACGATTTATTCGAGGTCTTTTCACAGTTTTGCTTTTAACGGTCAGTGAGTAAAGATTGAAACTTGAAGAACGAGAGAAGTGAATCTAAATGTTTAGAATCTGTATTATTTCTTGTTTTCTTCTGGCATTTTTGGAAGCTGATTTGTTATTGGAGTTTTATACTTTGATATATTTTCTTAGAAATAGATTTCTAATCATATTACAGGAGATTTTATTCATATTTTAGAATAACTTAACCCCTTGACTACAAATGATGTGCTGCATACGTGGCGTGACAATGGAAACCGAATTTTTCGAATTTTCCAACAATTATTGAACTGAAAATATCAGTCAGTTACGAAACAGCCATACATTACAATTATACAAATTTTATATTAAATATTTATCTAGAAATTATTTCTGCAATATTAACCCTTGAGCAACGATTTCTTTTCTGACTGGACGTTGCAAAATTAAATGCAGAAGTCAAAAGTCCTCATTGATTTCTGATATTTCGAATAACTGAAAGTTATATTAATAGTATAGGAATAATGGGACCGTTTCGTAACCTGCTGGTATTTTAAATTTAATAGTTTTTTAAAGAATTAAAAATTTCTTATTCTATTTACCACTTCACGAGTGTCACGTTGTTGTGGGCTACGAGGTTAATATTGCAGTCAATTATACAAAATCTTAAAAATCAGAGAAAAACTTTTATTTCCGAAATTAATTTTGAATTATTCCGGACACTATGAAAATGGAAACCGTAGGGTAAGGAGTTAATGGTAAATATAAATTTTGCCACCATATATACGTCTTCTCAGAAAATTTTATTCAAACTCTGACAAAGATGGACAAGAAAGCAAATCTGCAAACTCTTCAGTTTCACAATCTCCTTTCCCATTTTCTTCCACTAATACCACTTTTAAAAAAGCTCCCGTCAAATCCTCAAATATGACTGTCTCTATAACTGGCTATTCAACAGACACCATAAATATCCACCATTTTCCACGGACAGTGACGTATCCCTAACGAAGCCCTTCGTCGAATCAATGGTCTTGCACCCCCAAAACTGTTTTCACTCCTTAATCTACGATAAGATCATCCGTCGTTGAAGCATCGATAACCTTATCGCATTGAAATAAATCACAAGCTCCTTGGAAACTTTCGAGGGGGTTTCTCTCTCTCTTCCTCTCTCCCTTTGCCTCTCCATTTGTCTTTTCCTATACTACCAACCATCCCTCTCTCCTCCTACCCCAATTACCGAGACGAACAGTTATTGACTCACGATCGAACTCTTCGAATGTGTTTGATCATTGGACCGAAAACTTTGCAATTTGAATATTAAAGGGATACGTGATATTCTTCCTTGGAAATGTGCAAGTTGCAGTGGAATATAGCAGTGTAATTCGTGGGGTGGATTGCATGGAGTTATGAGAAAAGTTGATGAAGGTCGAGGATAACGTGTATAGGTTTGTGGAGACATTTTTGTATGGTATATATGTAGAATCGTGAAAAAGGAGAGGCGCGGTGACCCATCCAAGCAGCGTACCGGGCCTGAGTAGCTTAACGTTGAGATCTGGGTCGGCGTGGAAACACTGTGCCTGCGACCTCTCCCTGCTGACTCTTCCTCTTCACGTCCTTTTCTTCCTAAGTTCTTTTTATCGGAAGGCTCCTCCACATTTATGTGGGACCGTGAAAGAGGAGAGGCGCGGTGACCCATCCAAGCAGCGTACCGGGCCTGAGTACCTTAACGTTGAGATATCCTGGGTTGGCGTGGAACCACTGTGCCAGAGACCTTCCCTGATGACCTTTCTTTCTCATGTCCTCTTCTCCGAAGTTCTTTTATAGGAGGGCTCCTCCGCCCCGATTCCACATATATGTAGGGTTGTGAAAAAGGAGAGGCGCGGTGATCCATCCAAGCAGCGTACCGGGCCTGAGTAGCTTAACATTGAGATCTCCTGGGTCGGCGTGGAACTACTGCGCCAAAGACCTTCCCTGATGACCTTTCTTTCTCGTGCCCTCTTCTCCCAAGTTCTTTTATAGGAGGGTACCGCCCCGATCCCAATTATATATGTGGTATATTTTTTCATGACGAATTTGTATTTGTATTCCTTTGTATTTTTTTTTAGGTTTAATTATTTTAGATACATCATATTATGTTATTTTATTATAGTATTTGTAGAAGGTCCTAAGACGTAGATTTTTAAATCACTAATTCCACCCGTTGCCTTAGAAAAAGTGACACTCGTGGTGCGGCAATATGAAATGATAGAACTTAAAATTTTTTAAGGCTGTCAGATAGCAGAAATCAGCGAGATATGAAACTGTATAATTACTTTCGTACTATTAGTTTTACATTAACTTGCTGAACGTCATTGGTGACCAGCGCTGTTGAATTAAATAAAATTTCCAATTGACATTGAAAAGATACAACTCTGCTGATGATATATATCTAGTGTCTTTAAAATTTCTATTTTGTAATGATGTGAGTTTTAGAGAAACAGTTTCGCTTCAATAAAAATGATAAAACTAGTGAAATACCGACGGCGTTCGGCGCCTTAAAATAAATAAAATAGGAGAAATCGTTGTTACATTTTTATTTCAGCAATTTAATTAATGTCCTATGAGAAACAAAATCTAAGTTCGATTCTGCCATTGGGAAGTAATTAATAACTTATAAGTATAGGTGGTAAAAAAAAATCATTTTAACGGTGATGGACGTATCGGGATGAAAAAGTGATAAATTTCTTGGAGAACAAGTCTCCGGGTAAGTCGAAGACAAAACGTCAAGATAAATAAGCAAGAAAATCGGACAGACGAAATGAGGAAGGAAGCGCGTGGAAAAAGGGGCGAGGACAAACGACCCTGTTCCGTATATATAAGATTCACGATGGTAAGGAAGAAATATTTCCCGCGACCAGCAAAGCAAAACTGTGTTTACGTTGAAACGTCAGAAGGGATTTTTAATTGTTTCTTTAGCACAATATAGAAATTCTAAAAATAACAATAAAACAATAACTCCCAAAGAGGTGAATCATCCCCCCTACCCTAAAGTTTCAAATATTTCCAATTCTGATTTTACGTCCTGCAGTAAGCAAAATATTTAAAAATATGTTTAAAATTCAAATACTTTAACCCTTTGCGGACGGAGGCATTTTTGAATATCGAGAAACAATCAATTATTTAGCGATGAAAAAACACTTTTTCATCGGAAAGACAGTCTGTTAATGTATACAAGTTGAAATTTACTCTTTGTAAAATAATATTTCAACGATTATATTTTAATTTTTCAACTCTAACCGTTTATATATGCACCGACAAAATATAACCAATTTTTTTCTCAGGGCGGATATATTCGCCCGTCGTCCGCAAAGGGTTAATATCTTAAATCTCTGATATATTTCGATTATTCTAATAATTAACAAACTTATATAAAAAATTTTCAACAGTAGATTTACAGAGCCAATTTGGCTCGTTCAAAGTTTGATTACTATATATGTAATATATTGAGTGGTTAATTTTGTAATAATAAACATTTCATTTAAATTGATTTGGAACTATTTTCTTTGCAAAAAAACTTCAATTTTCTTGTACGTGTCAAATTAGCTCACTTTAGAACAATAGGTACATCAACATCCGTAAATCTAGTGTTAAGAGCACCTAATTGGAATAAATATACGAAACTTCTCTGAAAGAAGATTAATATTAAATTTATTTAAAATTCTGATAGGTCATTAAAGTATTTAGTTTCGGTAAATGTAAAGAAGGAACGAAAGTAGGGATAGCTCGAGAAAATATTCGTAAAATTGTGAAACAGGAATCACGAATGAGGATATAGCAGCAATAGTCGCGAATTCTGATAACGCATAACCCGTGGGTGAATCAACAGAAACTAAAATGCATTGCCGGATGAAACGTTTGAAGGAAACAACTTTCGTGGGAAGTTCTCGGGTATGAACGAAGAGATAACATGGAAACTGGGACGCGACGAGAAGATCGTAGAACTTCGTCAAAGAGTCCCTTGGGTTCTTCCCTCGCAAACGAAAGCAACGTTACTCAATTCACTAAGACTTCTTGACACCTTGCGTTCTCAAATCCCCTATTACACCTATCCAAAAATAATATTTATTCAATAACCTAACACCCCAAACAATTAAAATATTCAATTACTCATTTTTCAGAAAATATCATTATACAATTCGCCTTGGCTGAAATCGGAATCACCTTTAACTTTTTATATTATATAGATACTTATATATTAACTTTAACACTAGAACTATCAAGCAAGTCAAAATGACTGGTACACAACTTTTTCCAAAAATTCTCCACGTTTAAACGATAGTCAAAGAGCAGATATTTTACGTTGATATTAGAAAACACAAATTACAGAATTAATCGTCTTTTATACTTCTTGATTGCTCTTTTTACAAAGTAATAAATTAATATATTAAGTTATAATGGATTAGGTAAGTTCTAGTGTTAACAAATTAATGCCGGAGCGTACCACCGGTGGTCCACGCTTGGGTGACTCATCAAGTGTCACCGACTTGCTAATAGATAACGTCAAAGATGGCACTGATTACAAAGGGTTAATAACTATTAGGGGTACTGAAAAGTAATCAAAATTGGAGAAGTGAAAACGTAATTGAAAACGTTTTATTAACAAAAATAGAAGGACTTTTTTTTAAAAGAGGATCTAACAACTACATTTACCAAAAAGTGTTATAAAATGATGGAAACTATTTTGTTGATTAGTATTTAAGATTCCTTTAATAAATAAATGTTTCTCGCCAGCAAGAAAAAATTTTGATTACTTTTCGGTATCCCCAATATAATCACTGTTAATCTTCAAATTTTAAAAAATTGAAAAAGGAAATTTTATCTAATTTAAGAATTTTCCTACCATGTTTAATGGTAGGATTAATTGTTAAGATAAGGTAAATTAAGAATAACACACACTAAGAGTCTAATATAATAATAAATAAAATATATATTAAATAATAATGAAATAATAGAATAGGCTAAAAATATAATATACCTAAAATTAATAACAATATCTAAGGATTTAAAAATGCGTTTCTACGGTGTCATCGAAAGCTCTAATGACATCTGAATGCGTCGCGAGATGCAACCCTTAACACTTTAATGATCTCCACATTTCTTTCTAGGTCACCTTTACATCATCTTTATGGGGAGACGTCATTCTAAGAATATCTATGGCTAAATACTCTACCACATTACCTATCAATCAACCTAATCAACCTCTCCATTGTGCAGTCCCCCAAAATCGCAACGCATGTCAAATCGTCAATCGAACAAAGAAACACCGAAAAATTATGAAACCAGGTTTGCAATTCCCCCATATCCCAAATCGTCAATCGAACAAAGAAACTCCGAAGAACTATGAAAGCAGGTTTGCGTTTTCCCCCATATCCTTTTTCTCGTCCACGGAATAGGGTGAAAAAGGCGAGGGGAGTTCCAAGCGTAAGAATCCACTGGAGTCTCATGAATTCGAAGTATTCCAGGAGCCTTTGGTTCCTTGTGTTCCTGTTTCTGGCAGGGCTGGAAGGGTAGAATTCGGTGGCACGAGACCAGACGACGACACGTAACTTTTATTTGGCTAGACTGGATGGCGCCATGGCTCCGAATGTTCTAGCCGTTGTACTCTCGGAAAGGGAAAACGCGAAGGGGTGCGGAATTATTGACGGCGAGGATATCTGAGAGGGATGAGAGGAGGGAAAAAGGGTGCCAAAGAAGAATAGATAAAACATTTATAGTTAGAAGGAAGATGGAAGTACGAGAGACGAGAGTAGATGCATAATTAAGGGGATGTTGCGAGCGAAGTTGGTGGAGATGGTAATTGGAAGTTGAGCGAAGTGGAGAAGTGGTGGGATGCTGCGGTGGTTTTTAATTAATCGAGCAGACTGGATGAGAAGCGAATTAGATCACGATTATGAGGTGATCTGGGAATGGTGTGGGAGGTGGGATTAACCATTTTGTTCGTAGTGGTTTTGTCGTAAAACCATATTTCAAACAATTCGTTACGTTAGTCTGCAAGAGCATGACAAAGAAAAATGTCTTATATCCTGATGGTTATCTAATGAAACCATTGTAGAAATGGATCCATTAATATTAATTTGATAGTGTTGCAACTGAGTTAAATAAGTGATACACTTTTCTTTTATGATAATTTTGAAAAATCTCAATCACAGCAATGGATTCATTAATATGAATCTTATAGTGTTTCAACTAAATTAAATACGTGATACATTTTTCAACACTAGAACGACCGACGTTAAATATATTACGTTTAAATATATTAAATAAGTACTTTGGAAGAATCAAGGTGTGGAAAATACGATAGGTTGGGTAATCTGTGTTTTATAAGATCAACTTAGAATTTCTATTCTAAAACACTGCTGTAAACTTAGGGAATTTTTGGAAAAAAATGTGAACAAATCATTTCGACTTGCTTGGTCGTTCTAGTATTAATGATAATTTTCAAAAATCTCAATCACAATAATGAATTTATTAATATTAATTTGATAGTGTTGCAACTAAATCAAATAAGCGATACGTTTTTCTTTAATGGTAATTTCTAAAAATCTCCCAGAAGTGACAGAGATTCGAGTTGAGGCTCATTAATTAACCCTTTGCGCTCCGAATTATTTTATTAACTTTTTGTCAGATAAGCAAATATAATCTCGGCAAATTGTCTACTGTTGATTATTCGTTTTTATTTAATACTAGGAACAATTGTAGACACTGCGGTGTATTCCTGTTAAAATGCAAAATTATTGTTGATTTCGAAAAGTCGATAATTAGTATATGAAACATTAAGTGTCACAGAAAGCTATGTCGAGTGTACCTCGACATAGGAGTCCAAAGGGTTAAAAAATAAAAAATTTGACTCCATATCTGCTAACAGTGCCAACAAAGAGCAGCCAGAAGAACAGTGACAAAAAAGGATTACATTTGAGAGCGTACATTTTGGTTTCCACGTTACAATTCTTCTTACTTTAAACACCCTTCCTAACCAAGAAATTGCCACCCTCTTTTATAATCCTCCACCTCCACCTACACAAACCTTCAAACATAATTCTCTAATCCAACCACCAACAATCTTCATTTTCCACCAACAAGTAGAACCAATCCATTCCAACGTGTCTCAAACTGTACCCGTACATCGAACCAAGTATACACCATAACGTACCATCAAGAGCTTAGAAAAAATGGAACAAATATAGCGGAAGAAACAATCCAAAAGACAGACATCCAGGACAGCTCCTGAAACAGTGCAGAGAGAGGGGGATGAAAGAGAAGAGAGAAGGACAACCCCTAGGGATATCGATCCTTCGAAATCCTCCGTGGCAGCGCAAATCGGCACGCGGAGGCAGCTTCGAGTCCATCCAGACGGTAGATTACGTCGCATTACGTTACGTAACTGCCGGCCCGCCGTTGCAAATTCCATTATCGTCGCCGTGGCGATTCCGCCGTTAAACGGCACCCCCATAGACGCCACCGTACCATCGTCATAGTCGTCCAACCACTTCCTTCGCTGTTTCGATTCGACGAGTGAGCATTTAACTGATACGAGCTGTGGTAACAAGCTGGAAGCTCCTCTCTCTCCCTCTCTCTCTCTCTCTCTCTCTCTCTCTCTCTCTCGCCCTCTTTCTCTCTCTTCCGCTATCCAGAACGGATTAGCGAGAAAGCTTCGATGATGAATTCGAACGTTTCGCCCCGTTCCGCTTATGGATCGATGTTCTGAACGCGCGAAGGGTTGTATGGGGTGTAATCGCAAGCTTTTGCTGGGTGGATGATGTTGGGGATGTAACGGATGAGAGAGTTCGAGAATTGTAGGACGATCTGGAGTTCTTGTTTTTTTTTGGAACGTGGAGGAATTAGGGGTTGAGGAGACGTGTGGAGGTTGGGGATGAGGAGTGGTAATGAGGGTGATGAGTGACATACAAGGGTGGTAAGAGGTTGTTTAGGTTCATTCAGAGTGAGGTTAATTGTTGGTAGACGTTTAGGGGAGGTTTTGAATGTTTAAAGATGGCAATTGAGACTAGAACTACCGCCATTAAATTCTAATCTATTATGTTTCAATATATTAGATGAGTACTTTGAATAAATAGGAATTGTTAGGTGGAAAAGATGATTGAGCGTTTGCCTTACGATTTCTTTTGTGACTGAATGTGCAGTAACTCTATATATTATATTCAATTATTATTCCAGAACTTTTACTATTCCAGAATCATATTATTCCAAAACTTAATTTTTGGAATAATAAAATATCAGTGATTTCCGATATACAGGTACAAGTTAACAAAATGTTAATAGCATAGAATTAATTTCAACATCTCCTGATATTTTCAACTTAACAGTTTTTAACCCTTTGCGGTCCGAATTATTTTCGTGATATTGATAGTCAGCTAACTAAATTCAATTTCACAATATTTTCTACCATCGGGTATTCATTTTTTCAAGTTACATCAATAACTATTAGTATTTATTGACCGATATATGGATGATTTTACAAAATCATTGTGAAATTGGAAAGTCGATACTAAATTGTCAGAAAATAGAATGAAGTGAAAATTTACGTCGAGTACTACTCGACAAAGGGTTAAAAAACTTTCTATTCCATTTACCGCCTCACGTGTGCCACACGTCATTGTAAGCCAAAGGGTTTATTCAGTAGTCTGTATTTTATAAGAACAACATAAAATATTTGATCTGTAGCTCTCCTATGAATATGGAAAAATTCATTTTTATTTTGACATTCATTTGGAGAAATTTTTTTATAAAAAAGTGGAAACCAGTCATTTTGACTTGTTTGGTAGTTCTAACGTTAATGGTACTTATTATTAGTGGAAATTTATGCTTACTTATTCTGAGTTGTCAAAGCAAGCTGTGAACCGTAGACGGCGAATATGAAGGTGGAACTTTGTAAACATTGCGCGGCGGCTCCGAAGGAGAGTCATTTGACCACTAGCGCTCGTAGAGTACGGACGTACGGTAATCGCGTACGGCGATTATTAACCAATTACCTGTAATTGACGAGTATACTCGTCATGGACAAACGGCAGAATATTGAGTATTGACGAGTATAGTCGTCAAGCGTAAAAGTTAACAACCACTGATTATTTAAATTGTAATTTTGGCGAAAAGTAAAATATATTCGTAAATTTCAAGATGTTTGCAATACTTTGAGGTCATGCCGAAATGAAATGAATAATTAAAAAGTATAAATAATTTGAGATAGATTTATGCTCATCTCATAATTTTCGTGACCCGCTTAGTAGTTAATTTCTCAATATAATTTATTGGGTTGGCAAGAAAGTAATTTCGGTTTTGTAGTGTGAAATGGAACTTAATTTTTTTTAACAAAGAGTTTTTTCGATGACCTTTTGCCATCGTTTTGACAAATTCGTGATTCCGTTTTTATAGAAATACTGGCCCATATCAACAAAAAACTGAACCCAATGCAATTTTAGGCTATCATCGCCATTGAAAGTTTTACCATTCAAAAAGTTTTGCAAGCTGAAAAATAAATGGTAATCTAATGGTGTCAGATCAATGCTACATGGAGGCTGTGACACCACTTCCCAACCAAGCTTAGATTTTGCAACAAATAAAAACTAAAACATATCAGAAATGTTCGTTTTTCACTCCATGTTAAAATTCTCCTAAACAAACAATTACAAACAAAATAAAGCGCAATTTGTTTCTAAGCCAAGTCAAAAGGTTCACCACTTTCGATTGTTAGCAGAAAAAAAATCATAACATTGTCAGAAATCATTGAGAACAAACGTAACGCTGGCTCTCATCAAAAACCGAAATTACTTTCTTCCTGACCCAATAGTTTACTTATTAGCAGTTTTTTAATTTTCCAATAATCTGTAAGTATGTAAAAAAAGACATTTATTTAATATCTAAAAAATCATGAAGAAACCCCGTCTCAATTTTCACTCAATGTCAAGCAACCCTTGACTCGACTCCTCGCAAAAAAAAACGTACAATTTCTAAAGGCAAAATCCATCAAACCGATCCTCGACTCCCGACGCATCTCAAAAGGATCTTTCCTATGCCGTAGTAGAACAGATTAGAGAACACGAAGAGGAGAAAAGTACGACGATTTTTCTCAGCAGATGATATCAACCCCCGTTTGGGTTCTATATAGACGTACGTGAAACAGACACCTTGAAATCGAACGAACTCGTCGTCGCTTCCGCCGGGGAAGATAATTCGGCGACTCTTTTGTGGCTCGAATGGCTATAAATTGAAGTAACCTATCGGAAAGCGAACGCTCGCTCGTCGACCGATCTTTTCGTCGATGAAAATCGCAAGGTAAAAAAAAAAGAACCCCGTCTATTCTTTTTTAATCTTATTTCCACCCTACTGTTCTTTCAACCTTCTCGGACGTGACCACATTTCCGGGGAAATCGGGAAAAGTTAACGACGTCTTTCATCCCTCGTTTCTTGCTTCGGAGATCGGCATATCGAGCGGGATATTGGAAAATTGGATGCACTCTGTTATATGTGACGTATATACGTGGGACTGATTGACACAGAAGTTTAAGAATTAAACGGTATAGTATCAGAATTATTTTAACAACTATACATTAACTCCCACTTTAACTATAATTTTCAATTCCTGAATCTTCAAAGTTAATTTTTAAATCTACATTTGTAATCAATGCTCTGTACTCTGTTTACTATATAAGAACCTTCCTCTCTTTATTACTCTGTATCAAAGGGCATTTGCCCGTTAACGTAAATAAATAAATAAAAAAAATTAGCTATAAAATAGAGTAGACTAAAGGGGTGCAAAATTGTCACTTAATCTCTCGACGCAGTATCGATCGTTACTTTGCTGATTCTTTATTTTAACACTAGATTTTTAAATGTTTACTACATACCTATTTTTCTGAAGTGAGCCAATTTGTCTCGTACAAGTAATTAGAGTTATTTGCACAGCAAACAATTCCAAATCAATTTAAATGGAAAGTCTCTTATTAAAAAATTAATCAACCAATATATTACATATGTAGTCAAATTTCGAATGAGCCAAACTGGCTCCGTAAATGTAGTGTTAATTTTCTTTACTCTTTAAACAATTATTTCGTCTATTTTTCATCTGCTATCACAAAAACAAATTTCACTGCTGTGGTAATTTCGTCTTGAACTAATTGTTTTGGATGGATTATGAATCACCGAGGCTACAATTTATTAATTAACAAATTAGAAAATAATTTCATAGAGGTAACGAAGAAACTGTTGACAAACATATAGCTCTTACTTTTATGGTTAATTCGCCTAGGTCCTACAGCTAGTTGAATTCCAAATTATTCTGGCTACTATATATCAAATACAAAATTGAGACATATTTTTTGAATGTAGTAGAGAAAGATTTTAACTTAGATTCAGTGATTGCAGTCCCACATTTCTACATATACATATATGTATTTATAAATTTCCCCTGATTTCGTTTGATACTTGCTCCCCCTTTTCTCTGTTATTCCTCGACGGCCTATCGTTCTAACCGAGAAATTAATCCGACGAATCGCGAACGTTGCCTGGATCTTCATTACGCTCGGGGCACGAATTTATGCCGTGCCATGCGACAGATTAATGAGACCGAATTATATTGGGGGAGGAAGGTCTAATAATCTGGGAGGAACTTGACGGAGTTGAGGATCCTTGAGGGAGAATTGAAAGGATACTGACGAGAAGTTGTATAGTTAGAAGAAAATGTATGGATTTAGACCATTAGACGGTGATGCTCATCTATATAGTGCATTTATAGAGATATTAAACAACCATTAACACTAAATCTATCAAGCTAGTCGAAATAACTGGCTCCAAATTTTTTCTAAAAATTTCTATTTCAATTAATTAATAGAGGAGTCATAAAGTAAAAATTCCACTTCTATCTTATAAAACCTAAGTTGTTTTTATTATTTTGAGATAATTAATCAATTAATTACCTTCTTTCCTTCTCGATTTCTCTTTTTCCAAAGTTCTTATTTATTAGGTTGGAAACTATGAAACGGGCGTTTTTGTTTTGTCTATGTTCAGCTGCGACTGACAATGAGAGAGGTTCATTATGACGTGCATTCAATATTTTTATTTATAAATTTTTAAATTATTGTTCTTACTCATTTCGTAAAATTTTGTCGTGTTTGTATCCCATTATTGTTTTATTTTTCTCCGAAACCAGATTGAAACAAAACGCGATTTACATCTACTTTTCTTGTAAGAGTTCAAATTGAATCATACCGCAGCTCAAGCTTCGAGAAACATTAATCACGCATTCGGAGATGAATCCACTAATGAAGAAAATACCCGATATTAGTTCCAAAAATTTCGTTCTGCTAATTTGAGTATCATCAACGAGCCTCGAGGAAAACCACCGATCCATATTGATAACGAGGAATTATAGACGACTGTGGAATCCGATCCACACACAACTATTCGTAAACTGGGGTCTAAACTAGGAGCTAGCCATACAGCTGTGTTAAAACATCTGCGTGCAATAAATAAAGTATTGTTTTTATTCAACGCCCCTTTCATAGTTTCCAACCTAATAGTATAACTAATTTCCAATAGGTATATCACCCATAATCGTTGTGTTAATAGTTATCCGTATAATAAAAAATAAACTCCCTGCAAATACTCTACAATATCACAATTATAAAAACGTCAAAGTATTTTCTAATTATTTATAATTGTACAGTTCTAAATTGCCAATAGAAAAAATGGTAATTTATCCTAACATTTATTAAGAATCGTAAATGAAATTAGCAGAAAATTAGAGGAAGTCCTGCGAGTCGATTGGAAATGAGGAAAATTGATTAATTCCAGAAAGGATCTAATAAACATCTACGGAGTTGGGTATGTGTAATATAGAAGAGGTATAATATATTTTCACGGCGGCAAGGGTCGATACGTTCAACATTGCGAACTATGCAATATACGTCGACGTTTTCGCCTGTTCCGCCTCCTAAGAACGTCAAGTTTCGCAGACAGTAACACGCGGCCTTTTGTTCGTATTCTACGAAGAAACTGCCGGGAGAATGGAAAACGTATCTAGGATAATCCTCGATATTCGTCTTCGTTCCGTTCGAAATTTTCTGCCCGAGGAGGAATCGCTTCGGACGATGAAGCGTGCAGATTTTGACGTCTCTTTAAAAACAGGCACGACGAACGTGACGAATTTCCATGCTGGAGAAAAATATTCGAGATACGTATTTCATTCCGATCTTTACAGCGAATACTTTCAATGTTACGGATTTTTCAAATTTTTCAAGTTGTATCTTAGAATTTCTACGAGTGACAGAGTATTTTTGTTTGTATTTTGTTTTATAGGAATTTTGGGAATTTTATTGCTGAGATTTTTTTTATTATATTTTGATAGATTAAAAGTGGATTTTATTGATAGAATTTTTACTTCGTCCCTTGGGAATTTTTTTTTGTGAAATTCTTATTTTAGTTTATGGAAATTTGTGCGAGTTTTTTTTGCAAATTATTTGTCTATTGGGAACTTATGAGTTTTGGAATTTTTTTATTTTGTTTTACAGGAATTTTTGTGGATTTTATTGTTGAGATTTTTTTATAACATTTTGTTGGATTAAAAGTGGATTTTATTGATAGAATTTTTACTTCGTCTCTTGGGAATTTTGAAGGATTTTTTTTTTCTGCGAAATTCTTATTTTATTTGATGGACATTTGTGCGAGTTTTTTTGCAAATTTTTATATTTTGTTTTATAGGAATTTTTGTGGCTTTTATTGTTGATATTTTTACTTCGTTTCGTAGGAATTTTGAAAGATTGTTTTCCAGGGAGATTCTTATTTTATTTGATGGACATTTGTGCGAGTTTTTTTGCAAATTGTTTGTTTGTTGGGGAATTGTGATTTTTGCGACTTTTCAAGTACTGCTCATTAAGTATTTTAAATTAAGTTTACGGTGCGATACGCGATGATTAACTCTTGTTAAGATGGCTTTAGGATCGCATTCCATTTGATACTTTCGAAGAAGAAAATGATCTCCCATGAGACCATAAATCGTCGATGTTATAAGAGCACGGTTTTACAACAGACGACGTAAAAACTTCTTGCCTTGGGTCTTTCAATTAAAGAGCTTTGAAACAACTCCAATCAATATTGCAAATTAATGCCGGAATATTGCCTCTTTGAAACATTGATTAAAGAAATCAAGAACGATATAAAATTATGTAAAAATTCAATAATAAAAATATAAAGTTCATGATTTAATTAAAATAACATTAATTACCTTTTCATTTAACTCTTTGAGCCACAGTGGGATGAAAAGTGTCCCACCACTTTGATGCGTGAAGATGCATGGTGGGACATTTTTTGCCCCATCTTGAAAATTTATATTATTATATAACTTTGTCAATAAATATAAATCAACTTCATTCGAGTAAAAGAAGAAAGAAATGCATGTGCAACATGGGTTATTTTATTTTCTGAATTCCTGTGCCTCAAAGAGTTAATGAGTAAATGTATTTAGCAAATACTTATAATTTTGACGTCTTGTTAAAACATTTTCATAATGACATTATTATTATTCAACAGTTAGATAGCTTAACAACAATTGCATAATAAAACCCAATAAGAATATCAGCCGCCATCACAATAAACATCAGAAATTCCTATCGTTTCGAATTTTCACGGGAAATAATAACAGAAAAATATTAGCCATCCGAGAGACAAGCTGAAAGAGACAAAGAACAGATGCAAATGCACAGTGCACGCACATTTTTACGCAACAGGTGGCCATCGGTTGCAAAGAGAAATCGAGTTAGAAGACACTTTTAAACCTTCACGTATTTACGTAAAAGAGACAATATTTGGTTCAAACGGTTTTCGGAATTATATAAAATTGGTAGCGACTTATTGTACTCAAAACAGTTCCAAGAGATGAGATCTCCTGTTAGAAACAATAATAACTAAAGATAGTAGTAAGTAACTAAAGATAACTAATTGTAACTAAAGATACAAGTAGACCATAAATACTGTAACTTCTGAAAATTCAGTTTTCTAAAAGGAGACTTGGAGATTGTAACTATAATTGTAAAATATTTTGTTGTATTATTAATTGAGATATATTTGTATTAGGAAGAATAATTAAACTTACAAATAAAAATAATTGGCCAAATTTTTATTTAAAAGGTACTAGCTGTTGTAATATTTATCGTCAGTCGTTAGAAATGACGATCGCGAGGGGATTGGATTACATTTGAATTGGATTTAATCCTTTATCGAACCACTTTGCATATGATGCACTAATGGATTCCAAGCTCAAGAACGCATACCATGAAAATGTTACCGGTACTTCGCTTTTGCAATTTTGCAAATCTGAAACACTCTGCGTAAATCTCTTAAGTGTCTTTACCGCAAACCGTCGTTTCTCTCGTCGATTTTCAGTTATACAATAATACTCATCAAAAATAGTTCTGAAAAATATGAATAACCAGCATGTATCAAATCGATAGTATTTATCTCTATTTATTTTTTCGTTTACACAGTGTCAATTTCTGTAGGAGCATAGAAGTGTCACCTATTGTCAACTAAATACCTCGCCATGAGTAGTTTCAAATCGTTCACCCGTTGTACAGAGAGAATTCGAAGGTAGAAACGGTATGCAGAAAAGCATCCCGCCGGTTTATTTCATCGAGTCGCGGTCTGGTAGCTAGGATAAGAAACTTGCGACGTGAAATGCAAATTCGAATGGATACGCCGACGTTTACGAGATCAACGGGGTCCTTCTACCTCGGTTAAGTACAACCTGTTTAAGAAACTGCCGTCGGCTCTGCCGGAAAATTAGATGTGCGTTTAAATTCGATTTTCTTACGATATTCTAACGATATTATGCAGGAAATACAACAAGGTACGATGTGGAGGTACTTGTAATGGATTTTTGAATGTGGAGTGATCAGTATGTGGAAAATGAATGAAGGATTGTTATGTACTCGTATAATGATTGGAGTGTGTGGAATGAGAGAAGATCGTTTAAAGTCGCCTAAAATGGTTGAACTTTGGAGGTCAGTTAAGTAACTTTTGTTTTACAAAGTAAACCTGGAATATTTAGGTACTTTATATCTACTCTAACTGTTTATTGAATTTTTAGAAAAAACTGAGAACAGGTACTTTGACAATTTTGTTAATTTTTAGTGTTAATTACTACGACCGTTTCGTTAAAAATCTAACACTAAAAAGATTGACAAGATTGTTGAAATGACTGTTCTCAATTTTTTCTAAAAATTATCCAAACTGATAATAGAGATACACAGTAACTATTCCAGGTCTACTTATAAAACAAAAATTACTTAACCGATGTTCAAAACACTTAATTAATTAAATTTTTAATTATTTAATCACGTTTTAATTATCATATAATAATTATATGGATTATCTAAATATGATCAATATGAATTAGGTAGTTTTAGTGTTAAAAGAAAGTGTTAAGAAAGCGATAAGAGTAGATTTACTAGATAGTCTATTTCCAGAACAGGCAGTAGGGGTGGTTGATCACGTTAGGTGCATCGATTCGGAAAATTAGGAGAGTTATTTCAAACTGAAGTATCACACGTCAGAAAATTTCAATAACTTTAATTCCTCTAATGGTGCTCTATTAACATTTAATTCGATATTCATCACGTAGGAATATTAAACTATGTTCATCATTCCAACACAATCAAGGTCATTAATTATAAAAATTCCTCGAAACAACCACAAATCCAATTACTATTCAAATACACCTTTAAAAAACTTCAAACCACAAACTTTACCACCAGATCTTCAAAACTTCTATACCAATTTCAAGAAAAGTACCATAAACAAAAGAAACTACAATATCCAACAAACTATGAAACATACTTCAAAAAACGACACAACTCAATTTCTCTTCGGAAAAGAAGCGTTACATCTCGCGGAAGAAAATTGCAAGAAAAATTGCAATTTTTCTTAAAACATCGACAAAACCATCCGTTAACCGTACAGGTGAAATTAATTCTGCGAAAAACTTCTGATCCTCCAGGAGAAGGTAACCGACTATAAACGAAATACTCGACTATGTCGGAGTAATTAATTAATATACGTTCGTTTCTAGGACAGGGAGTTAACTATGTTAAAGAGGAACGTAATCTATTATCGCTAACGTACCGCAAACGTTGAAGGAAATCACTCTCGATAAAGTTGCGGGAAAGTGCCCTCGTGAAACGGTAGGAAAGGTCGTGTTATTACAGGACCGAATCCTTCCTGAGCCCCGGAAATTACGATGTCTACACACCTGCGAGGATATCTGCCCGACATATATCATCTCGGTCTCACTTTTATGATGACTTTTACGTCTTTTTAAACTTCAGTCCTCGTCGTTCTGGTTTTATTCAAAAATCGTTTACGCATCCGTCGAAACGCTGCTTTTCGTTGGAAGCACTCCTTTCGTGTTGTGTACTTGTGGTATTAATCCTTTTTACTTTGAATTCTTTTACTAATTTTTCGTCCGATAAGCAAATGTAGGCTCGAATTATTCTCTACCCTTGATTATTCATTTTTATTTAATACTAGGAATAATTGCACGTACCGCAGTGTATTATATTTATGTTGGGGTGCAAAACTATTGGCTATTTTGAAAAATCGAAAATTGAAAAAAAGAAGAATTAAAATTAGCGTAGATGAAATGTTAGGTGCTACAGAAAGCTGTGTTAAGTGTAGATTGATATATGACATATTAGATATCGATTAAAGGCATTACAGTGGGTTGCCAAATTATTAGGGACAGTCACGAAAGAATTGTATTCCTAAAGTATTAGTCTTGAAGTTAGATTTTCACCGTTTTCCAATAGTAAAAGCTTTATTTATATAGAATAAAAATTAGGCGTCGTGAGGGCAGTTCACTATTTGGTTATGTTTCCTTTCGCCACAATAAGTGCTTTTATACGCCTGGGCATACTTTCTATGCACTTTCTAGCACTTTCTTTTATTTTCGGGTTGCGATGCCATACACTTATCAACTTTTCTATCAGTCTGACCTTTGTGGTTATCATTTCTTTGGCTATTGCAGCCTTGGTAATCTCCCATAAATTTTTATTTTATTTTATGTCATAAATAACTATTCTATATGAATAAAGCTTTTATTATTGGAAAACGGTGTAAATCTAATAAATTTAAGACTAATACTTCACGAATACAATTTTTTCGTGACTGTTCCTAATAATTTGGCAACCCACTGTACATCGTTTAGATTTGGGAAGCTAAGGATATTTTCAAATTTGAAGAGTGAACAGTTTCCCATTGACATTAATTTTTTTCAAAACTGAAATTCCTGCAAATTTTTCAAAAAGTTTCCCACTCCAATCTTAACACTAGATCTACCAAGGTGGTCAAAGTGACTTGCCTGAATTTTTTAAAAATGTTTCTGAAATTTCCCTCTCTCTGTTTCCTGTTCAATTTTCTACGTCTATCTTAAAAACTGTAAGCCATTGAATCGATGAACTGTTTTCCCATTCATTGATTTGATACGGATATATTCAATTGACAAATTTAACATGCAATATGTTAATGAATTTAATATGGTATTAATTTTTAAAAGGAAAGAGAAGTAGGACATAATTAACGTTTTCAAAGTATTCAACATAACAACACTTCCAAATGAAAAGAAAACATCCCTTCATCCACCGAGTAGAAATGTCAAACCGTTTAATCCGAATGAAAAACAATTAACACCGAAGTCGCAAAAACGTCGTACTCCCATCACGAAATCCGTCGATGAAATCACCGCTCCGAGGTCACAAAGGGAGGTTTAATTGCCGCCAGTAATTAGCAAGGGTAATTGTCATCTCAGGAAGATTGTTTCCAGCATGTCCGATTTCGTAGGTCCCGATTAAGGGGTTCCGGCCTCTGTCACCACATACGAAACGACCGCCATAGTCGAGGGCACCCCGGGAACGTTAATTGGCTCCTCGTTATTTTTCCCTTCACCCCCGGGAATCGCTTCTACGCTCCGAGTCGGTTAACCGTGATATCGGAAAACAATCAAAAGTCACCCATACCAGTTTAACCCGACGAGCTCGGAGGTCTCGTCCCTTCCACGTGCAATTTTGCCCTCTGCAACCCTCGACTGGAGGAACGCTCTTGCACGATGCAGAAGGACATTCCCTCCCTCCTCATCGTGACCTCAGGTTAATTCAGGTCGTATTTCCTCCCTTACGATATTTCCGACTCGCTTTTCCGCGTTTTCTTCCCTTTCTTTTTATGTGTCTTCTATCGAATGGGGTAGAGGGTTCTTCTTTCTCTTTGCGAGTTTTATGGCTGATTTTAAACTATCGTAGTATCTTTAAGATTGGAAGAGCATTAACGATAGATCTTGCAAAATAACTTGTTCTGAATTTATTTAAATTTTTCTAGATGTTGAATCTTACTTCATTTTTCTTATCTTTACGCAGATAATCCACTCACCGAACTCTTTACGGAGAATCTAACTGTTTTAATCGGTTACTCACGAACGCTAATCGTGTCTGTAGCAGTGTGGATTTTTTCTCTTCCTCCCTGTCTTTCTTCCTCTCCGCTACTAAAATAGCTGTCTGTAAACTCTAAATTTTAACTAAGCATGTCCTATTTCCATAATTCGTCATCTCAATAGCTGACCAGTATCAGCTATCTCGCAATCCACTAAAATAGTACATCTCCAACTGCGCTATTTCTAACAATTTATTCTTACACTGTTAGTTGCTGTCTTATAATTTAATTCTTATTAATTTCATCATCGCATACTAGTTTACGTTCTGTTATTTTAACTCCCACTTTAACTATAATTCTCAATTCCTGAATCTTCAAATTTAATTTTTAAATCTACATTTGTAAGCAATGCTCTGTACTCTGTTTACTATATAAGAACCTTCCTCTCTATATTACTCTGTATCAAAGGGCATTTGCCCGTTAACTTAAATAAATAAATAAATAAATAAAATAATTATTGCGATGCTGGAAACGGAATGTATCCTACTAACGTCGTATCAATATTTCAAAAATCTCTTGCTGTTCAAGATTCAAGAAGGTAACTTAACCCCTTAACACTAAACCTTTCAAGCCGGTCAAAAGACCGGTTAAAAATTTGTTCTAAAAATTATCTAAATTCATGGGGTAGCCGTTAAGTAAATCACATCTATCTGATAAAACTTAAATTAGTAAATTAATCGTGTTTTTCACCTCTACGTTTCTTGTTTTCTACAGTACTTATTAAGTGTATCTAAATTTTGTCAGACATATCATCGGTTGCTTTAGTGTAACTCCAACTCCCAAGAGGAGGACCAGACCCAGGGATCGCCGACTTTGTTCAAAATACGCGTTTTCTGCTCGACAAATAATTAGACCCATACTAAAGAGATATGTCGACTTGTCAAATGTTTTTACAGCAAATTTTATTTTAACCCTTTGCGGACGGAGGCATTTTTGAATATCGAGAAACTATCAATTATTTAGCGATGAAAAAACACTTTTTCATCGGAAAGACAGTCTGTTAATGTATACAAGTTGAAATTTACTCTTTGTAAAATAATATTTCAACGATTATATTTTAATTTTTCAACTCTAACCGTTTATATATGCACCGACAAACTATAACCAATTTTTTTCTCAGGGCTGATATATTCGCCCGTCGTCCGCAAAGGGTTAATAAAATTAACTTTGCTCGTAGAAGGTGCCTACAAAGTTTCAACTCGATCGATGAACCTTTCTTTTGAACACAACTTTTCCAAAAATCTGTTCTTATCTAGCCTATGCCAAAACACGAGTCCAATTATTTTTAAAAGACGTGTACCAAATTTGTACAAAATTTCTCTGGTCCTCCCCTTGCCAAAACAACCCTCTGTATCCATATAACTGATTAATTTTCCGTATTCCATTCTTCCAACCTCCACTCTTCTTCCTCCACATCACACTGTCTTCTTCACGTTTCTCGGCTCTTTTCACCCCCATCCCAGTCATCCCCCTCAAATATCCACTCTACTCTCTAGGGAAAAGCAACGAAAAGGAGAGAAAAAAATGCCAAAGTCTGCAGCCAGTATCCGCGTAAAGTTTCTCGAAGCATACCGGAACGATATAAAATACGAGGGTGGGTTCCTGTTTCCTCTCCTGCGGGAACGACGTTCGCGCACCTCGTTAAGGTAACGCAATATGTTCCCCAGGTTTTGTGATCGTCGTAGCGAATCTCGATACCTAAACCATGGCTCGATATTAAGAAGGTGGTCGTACGACTTCGATGAAAACGAATGCCAAATATCGGGAGCGGCGAATGCTCGTAAATCACGCAATAATTGAATTCTGAGATTAAAACGTTGTATCAGATTTCTTATGAGTATCATTTTTCCATGGTTCGTATGGCGTATTTATCAAGACACCCTTTGCCCCTCGTGGTACATTTGCATGGAATTATTCGCGTCTTGGCAGACGATCGATCTGATTTCGAAGGGAGGAAGAAGTTTGTGATTTGTGAGACGAAGATTGCGAATCAACTTTTGATAGAAGTTTTTCATGGAAGCAACGTTTCTATACGACTTCTGATATTTCTTATAATTGAATAGGTGAGAAATAAAGAAATAATAATATCTTCAATTTCAAATGTTTGGAAAATTTCAAAGTTTCCTATCCCTCTTATCACATCACGAGAGTTACTCTATATTGTAGGACAAGGGGTTAAACAAATTAACCCTCTGTAGTTCGAATTTTTCGTGGTATCCAAAGATTAGTTTCACGGTAGCACAATTGCAAAATGATAAAAATACAATTTTAAATAATAGATTAAACCTGATTTTTAAACACTTGGTTGTAAATAATTTAATGATTTTCACGACCTAAATTTTAATATTTGGCAAAGTTACAAAGACTTTGAAGTATAGAAGTTTAGATGAGTCCCACTTTACCCCAAAGTCACGGAAACCCATAGAGGGTTAACTATAAAATTCACAAATTAAACATTTCTCTTTCAATCACAAAAAAATTCAAAAAAACGCTTAGTAGTAAATAATTCCAAAATTTCCACGACCTAAATTTTAATATTTGGCAAAGTTACAAAGACTTTGAAGTATAGAAGCTTAGATGAGTCCTGAGTTACCCCAAAGTCACGAGAGCCCATAGAGGGTTAACTATAAAATTCACAAATTAAATATTTCACGTTCAATCGCAAAAAAATTAAAAAAACCCTCAGTAGTAAATAATTTAATGATTTCCACGACCTAAATTTTAATATTTGGCAAAGTTACAAAGACTTTGAAGTATAGAAGCTTAGATGAATCCCACTTTACCCCAAAGTCACGGAAACCCATAGAGGGTTAACTATAAAATTCACAAATTAAATATTTCTCTTTCAATCAGAAAAAAATTTAAAAAAACGCTTAGTAGTAAATAATTCCATGATTTCCACGACCTAAATTTTAATATTTGTCACAGTTACAAAGACTCTGAAGTATAGAAGCTTAGATGAGTCCCACTTTACCCCAAAGTCACGGAAACCCATAGAGGGTTAACTATAAAATTCACAAATTAAATATTTCACGTTCAATCGCAAAAAAAATTTTAAAAAACACTTAGTAGTAAATAATTGAATGATTTCCGCGACCTAAATTTTAATATTTGGCAAAGTTTCAAAGACTTTGAAGTATAGAAGCTTAGATGAGTCCCGAATCACCCCAAAGTCACGGGAGCCCATAGAGGGTTAACTATAAAATTCACAAATTAAATATTTCACGTTCAATCGCAAAAAAAAAATAAAAAAAATTCATCTTACATGTCGATACCTTGCACAAGATCCATATCGATTCCAATTCGCGAGTCAAACAGTGAATATTCCTAGGTCAAAGTGCAACCAGCGAAAGAAACGTCGAGTCTTTGATCTCCGTCACGTAACGAGCGAAGCTAGATTCACGAACGATCAGAAATTCCTGGTCAGAAAGCCATGTATTTGCGCACGTGCGAGAACAGTTCATTAGTACGTGGTATAGGTGTTATCGATGCCCCGTCAGTTCGCTTATTGGAAACTGACCCACGGAAAAAGTTCTGTCCTCGTTTCATTCTCAAACGATTCCAATCGGTTCGTTCAAAAGTTCTCCAACTCTTCGCGTAGCCGCCGTTTTAATTTTCATCGTCGACTCGATGTTTCTCTCCAATTTCCGCTCCAACCTGCTCAAAACTACGCCGACTGTGCAGCGCATGGAAGAGCCCGATGAGATAATAATTTTAAACTGACAAGAAAATGGGACGTTTCTCTTCCCTCGTTTTTTTTTTTACATTTTTTTTTCTCCTCGCAGTTGTCTACTGGCTGCGACAGAAATTTCAGCGGAGATTTCTCTTGCGCTCTTTTATCGGTGACCCACTATCTTGCCGGTATGAAGTTTTGTCATGTAAATGCCATGACGAATGATCGTCGTTGGGTAGAGAGGAAAAATAGCGGGGGTGGTGAAATTATGTAGTGGCCAGGAATGAGGAGTTTCTTGAATATACTGGGTGGCTTGAACAAATTTCGAACCAGGGTGTGGTCTGTTTTTTTCTCTTAATTCCGATATTCAGTTTGTGCAGGGTAGTGATGAGCTCACTATCATTGCCAAATAATATAATTGATTTGTTCAAAATCATGAAACTCCTTACAATTGATTGTTTAAAAATCAGGTTAAATCTGTTACTTAAAATTGTACTTTTATCATTTTCTAATTGTGCTATCGTGCAACTGATCTTTAGATACCACAAAAAATTTTGACTATAAAGGGTTAAGGTGTTAAATCGTAAAGCAAGGGATATTTAATAATAATTTGGATATTTTGAAGCTGTGACAGTTTTAAAATAAACTTATGTGGAAAATTTCTTGGCCATAACTTCCACTCACAATCAGTGGTAAATATTATTTATTCTATATTAGCACTATTGGCAATATTTTGTACTATTTGTACTTACGACGAAGATAAAGAAATATGATAATCAACACTTTATAGACCGATAGCCTATTAATAGGCTTTTCGGAGCCAACGCTTTTGGACCTTTAACATATTAATCGATTGCCACAGCAATTAATAAATTGTTATTTATCATTACTAGACTGCGGATGTTTATGCAAATTTCGAGTTTCACAAATGCACGTGAGACAGGAAAACCTATCTAGGGATTTATTGCACTCAATAAATAGTACAACAAATACCATACTTTCGATATTTCAGATATATTTTTATATTATGTCCTTTTTGTATATTTTAGACGTATTTAATTTGTCATAAATGCATAAAAATCCGTAGTCTGATCATTACGGTTTACTGTACCGAGGACTCAGTAACGAGAATTTATAATTTTTGTAGAGATATCGCTATCAAAGAAGTATTTGTGACAAAGTGACTGATCAGAAGTGGGTAGGATGTTAAAAAATACCAGTGTTAAATATCCTTTCTAAGGAGGAAGAAGTCTTTTTAGAAATATTAAAAATTTATGAACAATGAACTTCGTGAAAATGAACGTTACACGTCGAGGAGTCTGAAGTCAGAAATTTCGTAAATGCATCCTGAAAGCGAGTCCCTATGGGGGCACGCCGATGAATTAATACCAAACTTCAGGTTAATACCGAAGTTGTGACAGCGCATACGAGATTACCATTAGAGAACGAATCGCGCTCAAAACTGTCCTCCCACGAAACCTCGATGGGGAAGTTAACCGAGTAAACAGAGCATTATGTACCGATATTCGTTCAGAGTCTGGAAAACTTTTCAAGGAACTCGAGCCCATAATTTTCCAATAATTCTCATCGACGAACTTTCAGTTTCGAGTTTCATGGAAATCGGTGAAATTTCATTTTCCACCGAATTCAAAGAAAATCTCTTCGTTCGTTTTATAGAAGTATTACAGGAATTTGATATCAAAGAGGGAGGAAATAAGAACGTGGAAAATTGAGAGAGGCAGTAATTTTGAGTCTGATCTTAACTGTGTTAAGCTATTGGGCCCAAAATTGGTGTATCCATTTTATAAAAAATATAAAAGTAGGTATACCACATTCGATAATGCTAAATGAAGGGGTCTGCGGGGGAGAGAGAATATATTTCATCCCTTATCTAAAAACCAACATGTTTTTTTGAAAAATAATAATTAAGATGTATATATATGTAGTAATCAAATTTTTAATTAGTCAAATTGGCTTAGTCCGTAAATTTTTGAGGCACACTGGGATTAAAAGTGTCCCACCTTTTTGATGAGTAAAAATGCATGGTGGGACATTTTTCCTCCCACCTCGATAATTTATGTCATTATATAACTTTGTCAATAAATATAAACCAACTTTGTTCTCTTAAAACAAAAAAAAATGTATGTGCAACATGGGTCATTTTATTTTGTGAATTCCTGTGCCTCAAAGTGTTAACCAACAGTTTTTCTCATTAGTTTATTTATAATATTTTGTTATAATATTTTTTACTTCGGTTATCGTAATTGTATCATGGAAAATTTTTAATTTCAAAAGCATTACGAATTACTATCCTGTGAAACTTTGTTTTTTTGATATTTTAAAATCGATTGCCACATTCAGCGGCTTAACTTTTCACAGACGACAGCGAGAAGATTCGCAAACGGCTCCACTAATTGGAAGTCCAAGTCTCTATCCCCATGAATCGTGTCTTATTAGAGACACCTTATTTCCCCGATAAAATGTGACTTATTAGACATCAAAGTAGCAGAAAGTCGAACGTTCTCGCGTGTTTTTCAGACGGAACTTATTGGAACTGTCTTCCTTCCTCGGTTCAATGTAAAAGTATTAGTGAATATCAGAGAAAATAAGTCTTTACGCGTTTTTCAACGGAATATTATTAGCAGCGTCTGATTTCCTTGAAGCATTATAAAATATTAGACATCAAAGAGACGAAGACTTTCATATATTTTCTTTTAAAAGATTATTAATTTTCACGAAAGGGAAGAATTTTTGTAAAAAAAGAAGTCTTCTCAAAGAATTCTGAACATTATCACTTCCTATCAACCCTTTGAGGAGTAGCAACCCATAGATGTAGCCCGAAAAAAAATTAATTATTTATTAAAATATAATAATTGTAGCATGCTAAAAAATTAGAGTACAATCATTGAACTGTGAATAAACAAATACTAATTTAAAACGTACAAACATCAAGAGTCTAACTGTTTGATAAAAAGGGTGTTTCAGATCGCCAAAGAAATAACGATCTCTCAATATTCAAAAATGTTTCCATCTGCAAAGTCTTAACGGATAAAAATTAAAATCTCTCGAAAAACCTCACAATTATTATTTTATCTTCAATTGAAAATAAGAAAAATAAGGAATCTCAGTTAAATATTCTCTATCTTCCTAATTTTCTTCCCCAAACAATAAAGTACCTCCACATATCTAATTAACTCCGCCATAAAGTCGTTAAATGACAAAATTACAAATCCCTCTAATAGAATCACAATTTAGTCTTTAACCCCTGCAACAACTAGTGACACTCCAAATGAGGTAAATGATGTAGGAAATTTTCAAATGTCACAAAACCCACCAAATTAAAAATGTTAATGAAAACCAATGTGATAATATTATTTTTACAACATTAACATTACATTAATTTATACGAAATATCAAGAATCACCGATCAATATATATATTTTAACAATTAAATTCTAAACTATAGTGAAGTCACAAATCAAATTGTAAGGCAAGGGGTTAAGTTCTATTAAAAATGGAAGAAATAAGAAATCTTCCTTCTTATCGCTAAACACTGCCCTACAAAATGCTCGATCCAGCGAGAAAAAGAAACGACAGACTGGCTTTAACGTTCCACACTTCTTCCCCATACAACAATAAACAGCGTTCTTGCAGAAACAGCTTCCAAGTTACGTATCCGTACATCGTTCAGTCCCCTCGGTGTCGTCGTCATTTAGCAGTCGATGGAACGTGATTCTGTGTGGCTTTAGGTTCGTTATTTCCAGGGAAACGCCGTCGTTACGGCGTGCAACGTAAGTCGTAATGCAGCTGGTAATGCAACTGTGCGACGATGCTTTTTCTTCCCTCTTTACGAGAGATTTTTCTTCCGTTTCTCAGAAAAGAAAAGCGTCTCGAGATAAATTCGAAGTAATTAGGTAAATGCTGGTATTTTCTGAGAAACGAGGGGAATTACTTTTTGCAGCTATTACCGGTCTTTTAATAGCTAAAAGTAATCATGGAATGATGACAGAAATAACTTGGAGAAAATTGCACAAATTTTATTAATCAAATTTTTTTTCATTTCTGGAAAATACTTGAAGTTCCGTGAAAATTTTAACAAGTTAATGTCACATTTAAATTTCTACTTTTACCTCTACCCTTCCGTTCAAAGTTTATCACTGCGTATACATTTTTTTTTAAATATTAAAATACGTTTGTTACTTTTTTTCAGGATCCAAAATTTCTTGGGAGTACAAATAATTGTTAGAAATCTAATTTTCTCTTTTTTTTTTCTATAGCTACAAACAAAATCTCATCTTCTCAAGTCCAATCTCATTTTTCCTCCCTTGAACATTCAACACCCCCAAGGACGCTTTAATTCCCCCAATTACGAAACTTTTCTGCAAGAATCCAACGTCATTCCGATATGCAGACGACGAATTCCAATCGTTTCATTTCCGAGATATTCGAATAATTCAACGATCCAAGTTAAAGCTATTCCCTCGACTTTTACTTCTTCCAACAATTAGGCGTTGCGAATCGAAATTCTCGGGTCAAAAAACAGGGAGAATTCAAAGTCACTCGAATGCTTCATGCAAAGATCCGTTAATCATAAACAAGAAGAGCCACGAAAAAGTTCATTTTATTTCAATAATGTCAGACCGCCTCTTCTTCGTGGCACCTCGATGCTAATTAATTAAGAGAAGGGCACCGCAAGCGGCTTCGGTAATTAATAACCCGACAAATTAGACGGATGGTGGCTCTTTGAAGGACGATGTAATTTAACACTTTTTTCTCCCAAGCATTTCAAAAGTAACAATTTTTCTTTTAACAACTTATGGATACGATGTCACAACCCCCATACAGCATTGACCTTCTGCCATCAGATTACTATTTATTTCAAAGTTTACAAAACTCTTTGAACAGTTAAACTTAGTATCGATATATTGTAAGTACCATTTAGTTCAATTTTCTGCTAATATGTGCCACAATTTCTATAAAAATAGAATTTTCAAGCTTGTCAAAAAGATGGCAAAAGGTCAAGGAACAAAGGTCATCGAAGAAAATTCTTAGTTAAGAAAAATTGCCTTCCATTTCGTGCTACAAAACGGAAATGTTTTTCTTGCCAAACCCAATTGTTGCCAAGGTGAGCCGTCGACCGTAATTGGCGAATATCGAAGTGAAACTTTGTAAACATTGCGCGGCGGCTCCCAAGGAGAGTCACTCGACCACTGGCGCTCGCAGAGAACAGATGTGCAGCAGCAGCTCGGTGCGTACAACGATTATTAATATATTTGCGAATATTAGTTTATACATAAGTTTATACAATAGTTTATACATAAATATATATATATATATATATATATTGTACGTACACTACCGTGCATAAGTATTTGGACACTCAATACTAAAATGACCCATTTCAGTTGTTTTTTCATTTATAATAAACTAGTTGAGGTACCCGGCTTCGCTCAGGGAGTTGATATGAGATTGTGTGGTTGTTGGAAAAAAAAGATAAACTTGAAAATATAAGAGGTATATTTATAAGAGGAATATAATATAATGTTCCACAATGATCTGGGATGTTCCCGAACATACCACAATATTCCACAATATTCTGTAATGTTGTGGAATGCTCTCGAATACTCTCGAGTATTCTGGACTGTTCTAGAAATTTCTAGAGGGCGAAAATTCCAGCCCCTATATCTTCAAAATCACGCCCTTTAGGTAAAAACGGGGACCTTCTTCATGGACGGTAGATAGAGGGCTACCACATCATATAACTCGCTTGATCGTACCGGGACACATTTCTGAGTTTTAGCGGCACGCACATTGTACACTTTGCTTTATAATATACTAGCTGAAAGCTCCCGTGCTTCGCTACGGTTTAATCGAAACTAAAAAAAAAATCTTGAAATTTCGAATTTTTCAAAACCCTTTCTTAGTGAGCACCTAAGACCCAAGGGGGAGGTATGTTCCAAATTTCATTGCAATCCATTCTGTGGTTTTTGAGATTTCGTGATGTGTGAGTGAGTACGTCAGACAGTGGTATTTGAGCTTTATATATAAGATATTGATGATGTCAAATATTAAGTTCATCGATATTTTTAAGCCCTATATGATTATCTGAGACAAGATCGGAAGTCAAAATTATGTTAGAGCGTTTTACTTAAAGAATATTTCACGCATTTCTAACAATGAGGATGTGTCCAAATACTTATGCACGGTAGTGTATATACTTCGAGACTATCGAGACTAAGCATCGATTCTAATCCTTCCACTTGGCGGAAGAGATCTTGCCGATAGATTTTTAATACTGAAACATCCAGTTATTTAGTTAAATTCGATTAGTCAGTGGCGTGTTTATTGTCGATCGTGGATCGAACAATATTGAGTAAAGTAGAGTCCTTTTTTTAAGTGATGAAGAACTTTAAAATGAAATAAAACACGTAAAAATCGGGTCATGGTCATGAATTGGTTTTATGTAATACATAATTTTATACTATTAGTATTTAAAAAGAATTTCTGGCATATGGGCACCGCGACGGGCTCGAACGAAGCGCACTCTCGAAGTCAAAATTTTGGACCACTCTTTCGAGCAGTTGAGGCCGTATATCGGCAATGACACAGCTAATGCTGGCTTTCAAATGGTCCAAAGTTTGCGGTTTATCATTATACACCGACTTTACATATCTCCACAGAGAATAATTCAGAAATGTGATATCACACGATCATGGAGATCATTGCACTGGCCCATTTCGCAAAATTTTACGCTCGTCGAAAGTTTCAGTAAATTGATTCTGTTACAAGATAATCAATAATCAATTTCTTTCGTTACTCTCCCAATGATCCAGATCAGGGGAAATCTAAAACATAAAAATCTCAGCACAGAAAGCGAAACTGGAGCAGGGATACGGGAAACGGCGGAATATTTCAAGATTTTCCGCATCGCGGCGATGCAGGCGAACTGCCAATCCCGGAAAAACTTCCCGACAATATCTCAATTGTAAATCACGCCTGGCAAGTCCGCGATGCTGCCGTCGCCGTCGTCGTCGTTTTCCGTCGGATTCGCGAAACTTTTCTCCAGCCGAGTTTTTCGAGGACGATAAAAGGGAAGGAAGATTGGTACCGTGCACGTGTCGTTGAGAAGTCGCGAGAGTTTTCTGTGGGATGTTTAAGATCCTACGGTTTTCCTCGCACGAATGTCGCACACATCTGTTGTTACAGGGTACTTGAAAAATATTGAAAGCGATCCATGACTTCTTACGGTTAAATAAGCAAACTTTGGAGGCTATGGGGAATAAGGAGATAAATACTCGGACTTGTAATCAATGGGACCAAGTTCGGATCGACCTGCATTTACTGTAGGCCATTTTTCTTCATTTTGTGGGGTTTAATGTAATAAAATACATTTAAAATCAAAATAGAAAAGAATACAATTAAATACAATGAGATACAGTAGGGGTGCAATGAATACAATTTATCTCTGGCAGGTCCTCATTAACACTACATTTACGACAGCTAAATCTGGCATATTTCAATATATTAAATAAGTACTTTGAAAAAAGTTGGATCAAACTGCAAAAAATATGGTCAGTTAAGTAACTTGTATATTATAATATGCACGCGAAATATTTTCTGTACTGCTTCTCTATCGATTTAAAAAAAAATGGTGAGAAGTAGGAACCCGTCAATTGACGGCTGCCGTAGATCTAGTGTTAAAGGAAAGCTGCAATCCGACTGCTTCTCGCCACGACGTCGTTCATAAGAGGCCCAACCTGCGTTATTTACATTAAAACGACGCAGGAGACAGAGAAAGAACAGATTTCACATCCCTTTACTACCTACAATTTATTATTTAGCTTCAATTTACAGAGGATGCAATTATTGCACCGCAACATTTTAGCACTAAACCTACCAAGCCAGTTAAAATGATAGGTTCCTAATTTTTTCAAAAAATTCTCCAGTGGTAAAGGGAAAGCATGAATTAAAAATTCTAGTTTCACTTAATAAAACATAGATTAATTAATTAACTGCCTTTTTCACCCGTTGGTTTTTCTTTGCCCATAGTATTTATCCGAAATATTTAAATATTAGTAGATATAACTTTAGCACTCCAATGTTCCACCATAACACTTGATTGCCTTCTCTGAAGGGGCCCTCGAATTTATTAGTGATTACGGAAGATGCAATTATTGCACCGCAACATTTCAGCACTAAACCTACCAAGCCAGTTAAAATGATAGATTCCTAATTTTTTCACAAAATTCTCCAGTGCCAATGTGAAACCATGAAGTAAATAGTCTAATTCCATTTTATAAAACATAAATTACTTAATTAATTACCTGTTTCACCTCGTAGCTTCCCTATTTCCGAATTACTTATTCAGCATATCTAAATATCAGTAAATATAACGTTGATATTTTTGATGTCATGAAATATATGTTTACTTGAACTTTTCTATCCAAGTGACACAAGATAGGAAATAGTAAAGTGCCGCAAAGTTGCTAATATATCACATCAGAGTGCAAACGGTTAATATATCGTAGTTTAGGTGACTCGAAACTTAAAATTTAAAACAAGTTGGTTCCAGACGAAATGACCGTGGAGATTGTAGACGAAAACGCTCGAAATCACGAAAGGAACAAACAAGCAAACCCATTCGCATAAATGCTTCGATTAGTCGTGTAATTGCGCGAAACAAAAAGCATAAAGAGCCTTTAATTCCAGTCGACCCGACGTAAATTCGATCCTGATGGTCTGCGCGAATGGAAGCTCGACATTCTGGCTTTCGCAAATGCGACGATTTACCTCAGGTTGTAGCGTACAGCAATTTATTCGTCTCCGGTAAATACGGCTATTTGTCCGTCTGTAATACGTTCACGAAATTTTCGTTCTCACAGTAGATTCAGCTTGTCTGATCTTCCATGATACTTCTATACGATGATATTTCTTTATGAAAGAAATCATGCTGATTTCTACAGTCATAAACAAATATGAATTATCGAAAAAATTGGAAAACAAACGTAACTTTAAGGATGATTTGTAGGTACAAACGGAGACATGAGTATGTGACATTTTGATTAAACCAATATCTCTCAATATCTTTTAAAATATGGCATTTTAACAAAATGTCTTTTATTCCCAATCTTATTTTTAATATCAAATTTGTAATAAAACTTTGCGACGCATTTTAGTAACATTTAAATTCACGCTGTAACATAGCCTATAGCATATTTTTAATTTGCTATAGTCGAGTTTAATTTTATTTCCCGTAGCTGTTTGCGAGGTTGCCATGTTTTCATTGTGAATTACGCTCTGCATTCAATTGTACCATAAATATCACTCATTTTTATTATTTTTCTCTATAAATAATGTTGAAACCACTAAATGTTAATTGCTTATGTGCTTCGTAGGTATTTAATCTACTAGTTTACAATTTTGTGGATTTTTCCAATCATATTTTCAATGATTTTTTTTACTTTAACTTGTCCTGATAACATGTTTTCCATTTAAGTACGTGTAAATTTGTTGTAAATAAAAAATGTTATAACTTTTGAACGGGCTTGTGAAAACATTTCTAATTTTTTGTGGCGTTTCAGAAGACTTATAAGAATAATATATAATTTTTTCAAAGGATTCTCATCGGTCTTAATATACCAACAAATCATCCTTAATTTTCCAAAGATAAACAATCAAGGTGTATGCAAATATTAACACGTAGGGAATATAGCAGCCGTGTTTCCTTTTTATCTTAATTTTAAACATCGGTACAAGGACACAGTCTGCCGCGAAATATATGCAATCCTTTCTGCCAAACTGTCTGCCCGTGCAGGCCCTCAAGGACCTCGAAGGGTCACACGTGCCGAGGCTTTCCGGAGATTCTTCGGCGGGGTGCGAAGATCGCTGTCTTCTCCTTCCGATTTTTCCCGCCGAATGTATCCCTTTAAGTGGAACGTGACGACAAACTGAATCCCTCTTCGAAGGACTGCAAAGGAATTTTAAATTTCACGTCGTCAGACATGGATGGAGAATACGGCATCGCACAGAAGCTTCGTTGCTTTGAGGTTAGTGACTGTTTTTGGAAAACACGAGGCGTCGAAATCTGCTTCTGGAGAACGAGAGGTGACGAAGACTACTTTTGGAGAACGCAAGATGACGGAAACTACTTTTGGAGATCTTTAGATGAAGAAAATTTTGTATTGAAAACCGCAAGATGACGAAGACTACTTTTGGAGAACGCAGGATGACAAAGCCTCCTTTTGGAGGATGAAAAGTGATGAAGACTCCTTTTGAAAATCTCAGCGAGACAAAAACTACTTTTGGAGATCTTTAGATGAAGAAAATTTCCTATTGAAGACTGCGAGATGACGAAGACTACTTTTGGAGAACGCAAGATGACAAAGACTGCTTTTGTAGGATGAAAAATGATGAAGACTCCTTTTGGAAATCGCAGGGAGACAAAAACTACTTTTGGAGATCTTTAGATGAAGAAAATTTCCTATTGAAGACTGCGACATGACGGAGACTACTTTTAGAGAAAACAAGATAAAGAAGACTACGTTTGGAGAACGCAAGATGACGAAGACTACGTTTGGAGAACGCAATATGAAAAAGACTGCTTTTGGAGGATGAAAAATGATGAAGACTCCTTCTGGAAATCTCAGGGAGACAAAAACTACTTTTGAAGATCTTTAGATGAAGAAAATTTCCTATTGAAGACTGCGAGATGACGGAGACTACTTTTAGAGAACGCAAGATAAAGAAGACTACTTTTGGAGAACGCAAGATGGCGAAGACTATTTTTGAAGATTGCAAGATGACTAAAAATTGCATGTGAAGAAGAGTAAAAATTTCTTCACCCTTTCGTTCTCTATCAATTTTGAATCATATCAACTTTTAAGTTCCATATATTGACTTCAGAACGATATACAGGATGTCAGAAATGATTACTTCTACTTTACGACATGGTTTACCCGAAAGGAGTGTAGCAACCTCAGAATACTTGGAAGAAAGTGTCTATGACCGCGCAAGCCTGAAATCCTCTATCAGAATAATATATTTCTGACAAAGTGGATCCATCTGTAAAGGACCACCAAGGAATTTAAAGTTCTGACATGTCGAATGGGGTTGAAAACTGGCGTCTTCCGTATACTATCGTAAGGGTGACTGACTGCTTCTCAGAAACGCAATAGAACATTTCCAAAATTTTATTTCATCTTGAAAACTCTTAGACACTTTTTAAATCTTCTTTAACACTAGAACTACCGAACCAGTCAAAATGACTGATACACAGTTTTTTCCAAAAATTATTCATGTCTACAGGAGAATCGTGGAATAAATATTCTACGTCAATCTAGAAAAACATAAATCACCATATCCATTTTCTTTTCGGTCTTTTGATTCCACTGTTTTCAAAGTACTTATTTAATATATTGAAATTTAATAGATTTAACGCCGGTAGTTCTAGTGTTAAAAGTTAATATCATAGTAATACAGTTAAATCTTCTTCAACTGTATCAACACTTGAATACTTTTTTAATTTTCTCCGTTAAGCAAGAATTTTACGAAGATATCCACAAATTTCAGATAATATTAATAAATATAAATATATACATGAGTCAGGTTAATACCCATGGGCGCCACGTGTTCGTAAGAAATAAGAATCAAGAGAAAGACACACGAGGTTGAGCGATTGTGACGAACAGTCTGTTTGGCGAAGAGGAAAGAAATTCTTCAAACAGTAAAACTAAGAATAACTGACAGAAACCGATTGGTTACGTGACCCCCTTTGGTATGCGATCGAACAACGCGAAATAAATCATCGAGTCTGCCACGAAAATTAATCTGTTTTCAAGTATATACATCGAAGAAGAAACAGAGAAGAATGAAAAAGAAAGGCAAAAGTGCGATTTTCTTCGTGAAACCCTTCGAATACACTTTCTATCTCTCTTATTCGTTATTCCAATTGTAACTTGAAATTTATTGCATCTATCTCTTCCTCGTTCTTCTTGCAGTCCTTCAAAAGGTCACCTTGAAACATCAGCGAAGGAATGCACGATATTGCATTCAAGTACGAATAAGAATTACTCTTGAAACTATTCCATCTTATTTGTATCCCTTACAAAATACACAAGTTGAATGAACAAAAAGGTAGAACGAAGTAACCAGCTTTCGTAGAATTTCTGCTATCGAGAAGTGAATTAATTGCCTTTGTAATTACCGATGAAAGTAATTAATTGTAGAAGAAATTAAAACACGAGTTGTTTAGGAGGCTATGGTGGGTAAGGAGGTGAAGCCTCAGACGCGCAATTAGTGGTCTTAAGTTCAAATCCTCCCAGGTCACCTCTGAGAAGAAATTTTTCTTAATTCATTATTTAAGATATCGTAGTCACGGTAATTCGGAACTCATCTAAAACAGTTGGTCTTGGGCCAAATGACCTTGAAGATTGAAACCAAAAAAGTGCAAAACTCCAAAAGCGAAACAACTACAATTAGGGGATTATGAATAAACAAATGCACTTCTGTGTCGTCAGGACTGAACAATATTTGCTAACAATAAGTCATTATTAAATATATTATAGCCTCGATAATTCAAAATCTATCGGAGGCAGAAGGTCATATCCAACGTGACCGTACCGATTAAAGCTAAGATTTATAAAGAAAAGAAAAACAGTTGCCTCTTTGTTGGTAAACTTAAAAAATTGAAACCAATAAGTAGAAATTTACAAAAACCAAACTATTTCAATTAGAGAACTATGGGTAAACAGATCAAATTTGATTCCACTAGCTTTGTAAAATGTGTCGTAAGTAATTAATATATTATAGTCTCAATAATTCAAAATCTACCTAAGACAGGAGGTCATTCGCAAAATGACCGTAACAGTTAAACCTAAAATTTACAAAATAAAAAAAAATTTCCCTTTTGATCGTAAACCTTAGAAATTAAAACCAAAAAACTTCAAAACACCAAAAACGAAACAACTACAATTAGGGGACTGCAAACAAACCAATGTAATTGTGTTAAATCAAAACTGGAAAATATTTTCTAACAATAAGTCATTATTAAATATATTATAGCCTCGATAACTCAAAAGCTGTCTAAGGCAGGAGGTCATATGCAAAATGGCCGTAACAATTAAAGCTAAGACTTATAAAATAAAAAAGAAATTGTCTTTTTGCTAATTGTAGAACTCTGTTCTTTTTAACGATGTATAGAGTTGTTGAGGAATTGTTGGCCGAAATAATTTCATTAGAATTACCAGGTGTAATTCTTTGGTATAACGACCAGGCGTAGGTCTTTGGAAATTGCTTCCTTGATTTACAGTTATCTCCTGGATAAATATATTTTCATAGTAATGGGCGACGATAAATTTCCGGGTTTATGAGCATTAGAGTAGATCGTATCTACGGAACAAGGACGATATCTAAATCTGGACGAGCAACGTAATATTATCATCCTATGTTTTATATAAATGTAGGAATTTTTTTTATAAATACAAGAAATGAAAGAAAGGTTTTCGAATACGCTTGTTTTGAATCGAGATCTTATACGTAATTAGAACTACTAGTTGTCTATTGTTGAGCTGATATTCGTCTCGATGATCGTCAAGAGGATAAGCACCTTCATTTCAGTTCCGAAGCATCCTGCTATAGAACACTATCATACTTTCAAGACGTTTTCTATTGTATAAAACTTGAAAGCAAGTAAAATGGATAGCACGTATTTCTTGATAGTTTCTCGAAATACTAGGCCAGGTGTGCGAAATTATTCTGGCTTACTTGCAGAATTCACATCAAAATATCAAATAATTAGAAATTAATTGAAACAATGAAATTGGCCCAAAGAAAGTATATTAGATTTCTCGTTACATCTTTAACACCGATCAAAAAATTCAATTCCAGTTAAAAATGAAATTCTATAAAACTTAAAATAGAAGAAAAAACTATCCAAAGTACAGGTGTGTCTTTCAAACGGTGTAATTTCCATTAAAATCGTTATCTTTGCTTGCAAAAATTCCAATAGGCTACAAAAGTATCAACAAACGCGTCGTAAAAATTTCAAAATTGTACATTTTAATGGTTCGCCAAAAAAAATCCCAAATGAAGCGAAAAAAAATAGCTATCACATAGGATGACCCCCTTAGAAATTAAACTTTAAATTCTCTACCAAAACTCAAAATATCCATGCTTTGAAATTCGTCACAAAAACAAATCTATTACAACAGAGAAAATAGAAGGATTGAAACTCTGTGAACAAACATTGAGCAAAAATATTGCCACGTATGGACTCAAAAACAAATCAAATACCGGTGTAAATCTAAATTCTCTACCAAAACTCAAAATATCCATGGTTTGAAATTCGTCACAAAAACAAATCAATTGCAACAAAGAAAATAGAAGGATTGAAACTCTGTGAATAAACATTGAGCAAAAATATTGCTACGTGTGGACTCAAAAACAAATCAAATACCGGTGTAAATCTAAATTCTCTACCAAAACTCAAAATATCCATGGTTTGAAATTCGTCACAAAAACAAATCAATTACAACAGAGAAAATAGAAGGATTGAAACTCTGTGAACAAACATTGAGCAAAAATATTGCTACGTGTGGACTCAAAAACAAATCAAATACCGGTGTAAATCTAAACATTCCCGTTTCCGTATTAAATAAATCTCTTCTCAATCTACGAATCCAAACACAGCTTCTCCTTCCTCCGTCGGAACACCGGCGGTTCTCGAAAGTCATCGTTGCTCTTACAATTCGTCCTGCGGATTTATCCTGCTTTCGCATGGATACACGAGAGCAATATGCCGGTGGCGTTGATGTTTGCCGAGCTCTCGGGGACGGCACTTGCAACGGGAACTCGTTTCGTGTTTCTCGAATCTACCATACGTGACGTAGAATCGGCTCAACGGTAGTTTCATATGCCTCTATGTATATATACCTTTGCATATACATATATGTATATGTACTATGCGAGTCATAAATGGCGCATAATGTTGTGTTTCCCCAAATTGCGCCAATCTCACTTAGGACGATTTTCTGATGACTTGACATTGTATGTGTTAATTAACGACATAAAATTCAAACTGCTTCTGAAGTCCTTGTGGACTTTAATAACCTCTTGGCCTACAATAACGAGGGACACTCGTGATAAAGTAAATGGGATAGGAAATTTTGATGTTTTTGGAAACCTATTAAATTGAAAATCTAATCGGTTAATCTTTCTCCCAACGTGATGACGTGTATGATGATCAGACTGCGGATTTTTATGCATTTATGACAAATTAAATACGGCTAAAATATACAAAAAGGACATAATATAAAAATATATCTAAAATATCCAAAGTATGGTATTTGTTGTAATATTTATCGAGTGCAATAAATCCCTTGATAGGTTTTCCTGTCTCACCTGCATTTGTGAAACTCGAAATTTGCATAAACATCCGCAGTCTAATGATGATCTTTAGCCCCTTGCCATACAATGACGAGCGACACTCGTCATAAGGTAAATGGGATAGGAAATTTTCAAGTTTTTGAAAACCTATTAAATTGGAAATATTAATGAGACGCGACGGGATAATATTATTTCTCTGATATTAATATTACGTTAAATTTTATGGTATATCAGGAATTAAAGATCAATTTTTCGTTTAGCAATTAAATTCTGAATAGGGTAGACAGTCGCGAAACAAATTTTAGTGCTAAGGGTTGAAATGGAATAGAGTGGAACTATTAGCAATTAGATTAGTATTAAATATTTTATTTAACGCTAAAGGTTACGGCACCCTATATATTATATTTTAATATATTGAATAAGTACTTTGGAAAAACTACATTAATGCTAAGTCCACCAAAATGACCAGCTCTGAACTTTTATTCAATTTTTCTGTAATTTTTAGCGCTGCATTTTACTTAACCCCTTGGGTACGGATTTATTTGAGAAAATATTTGCATGTGGAACGGATTTAATTTTTGGTTGCTTGGAGTAGTATGTAAAAGCAATACATTTTACGTAAGAATTCATTCATTTCTTACATATTCAGTGACATATGTAGTATTAAGATGATTTCAGGTAAACTCAAATGACGTCTTAGATACGTCATCCACTCCTGGGGCAAACAAGTGCATGACGCGTCTAATTGTAAGACGTCAAATGTACCCAAGGGGTTAATTTGACTAATATTTCTAATTTTCTTCATTTCTTATTTTAGAATAACTGTTAAAATAACTGGTTCACAATTATTGGTAAAATTTCTTTAAACTTATAGAGAAGCTGTGCAGTAAATATTACACTTCTGTCTGATAAAACATAGTGACTCAATTGATCATCATATTCACCTCCAGATTTCACTTTTTCCAAACCACTTAATATGTTTAAATATAATAGATAGAATCCCGGCAATTTTTATGTTAAATATTGGATCAAATATTTAATACTGAACTAATTGCCAGTAGTTCTAGCATTAAATAAAGTAATATTTTAAACATGATAAATCGGATAAAATTTATTAAAAGAAGAATCGTAAAGGAAGCTAAATATTTGAAAAGTTCCTCAGGAAAGTGAATTTAAGTGAAACAGTGTCTCGATCGTGCGCCATTAATGAATCGTACGGTACACCCGTGACACAGATCGAGCATAAAACACGGGGGATGGGAAAAAAAAGTACATGGTCCGACAGTCACGTTTCGTTTATCTATGGTATGAGATTCGGAGCAGCTAACGCGTGCAGGTATGTTTAGAGATGGAATACACGGTGCAATGAAAAAGTACATTTGTACGATGGTAAATTCGTAATGCCATTGTTGCCGTATGATTTCAAATGGAAAAATTTCTCACGGAGATTTGCTCATTTCTGGACGTTGAAACGAATAATTCTGACAAATGGAATGGAAAGTCCATTTTGATGGACTCCATGAAGTCTAATCGTCGAGACGAATTTCATGGAGCAAGGCTTAGCATAATTTTTTTGTTATAAAAATTCCTATCAATCCAGTAGAATTACGTTAGTATATAAAGCGGTTAAACTGCACAGAAAACTGAGGTCTATAGGAACAAAGTGAATTATGAAGATAAAAGTTTGAACTTATGACAAGTGGACCAGAGTTTAAGTATTCTGTAACAAGTGAGAATTTTTTTTTTAATTTATAATTTAACCCTTTGGACTCTGAGCCATCTCTGACGTTATTTGTTAGCAATTTATCGGCACTTTATTATTTGCTATTTTTTGCTATTTTAATAGAAAAATTCAGGTAAACATATATTTCTTAAAACCTTGCGGTGCAATACGTTCATCCTCTGCAATTACTAACAAATTCGAAGGTCCTCTTAGAGGGTGCAACAGAGTGATATGCTAAATTTGCGATGTCCCCTCAGGTGGGAAGTTATTTTTTATAAATTTACTTTTTGTATGATAATCTAGGAGGTTTGAACCATCTTAAACTGTAGGTCCTAAGTGAGATAATTATAGCAGTAGGAGCAGACAAAACACAAAAAAAGAAGCGACAAAGTTCAATCGATATACTTCATCCCCTATTTTGTACGTTCACGTGACAATGAAGACAGTAGCTTGCATAATACTTGTCTGATCAGATTTCTAATGAATCTTTGCATAACTCTTTACATAATTCCAGTTACCGTTACTAGCGATACTAAGAATACTGAGAAAAAAATCAATTACGTAACTAGAAATGTGAAAACGGGATGGGACGGTAACAAAAAGCATGGAGATGAAGCAAATGTTACGTAAAAATTATAGAGAAAAGATGACGAGTTAACCAGCATAATCTACTAAATTGTTGAAATTATTGCTTGAAATTCAAACTAACAAATAATAAGTAAATATTCCTGTCACAATTACCGTATCAAAGTAAAATAATCCTAATAATTATAAATTTATATTCTTCCCTCTTCAAATCAAACTTTACAAATAATTACCTATATTTACTAAATGCAATCCCCCAATTCTCTTAATTACTCACTATCTATGAAAAATTTCAGAAACAATTTTTTCAAAGTCCGATTACTCAACAAAAATACCAAAAAAATAAAGTACATCCTAAAAATCATAAAATAAACCAAGTTTACAGTTCTTTTAACAAAAATTCAGCTTCTCCTTTAATTCATAAACAAATCTCCACCATAAAAAAACCTATTTGATTTTCTTCTCAATAATCAGAGTTCGAAATGAAATGAAATTTTCTACGCTAATTCCATCGCCATTAAAAATCCGATTAAACGATATTTCATCCAGCTGTGATCATAATACCGTCGTAACTTGGCGCACTATATCTCCGTATGGTCGTGTCACACTTCAAATATTGCACCTTGCACACATGCCGCCTTCATTTACCCACTGTACACGGACTGTGTCATCCGTATACCAGTATTTACCTATCTACATGCACCTACATACATGTAATATACAAGAGGAATCATATATGCCACCATACACGTTCATATAGGTCGACGAGTCCACCTTGGTTGCCGAGAAGTTATACACCAGTGCCATGACGACGTCGAAGCAAATGGGACGTTCAAGAAAGAGAAGTATCTTGAGAAATATTATATTTGCAGGAATAATATTGTAACAACTATATTTTCCAAGGAAAATTTCGTTTATTTAAAACTTGCATGAGTTACTAATTTTAGAATTCTTTTAGATAAATTGGCGCCAGGCTGTGGTGGATGTAGGATGAAGGGTTGAAGTCGTAATTTGTAGATCGGAGCTTTAAACATCTGGGAATAATTTTTCCTAAGTCATCGTTCTATATACTTTGGATTAACTCCTTGAGCACTGACAGATATATACAGTCTGAGAAAATTCTTAATTATTATTTATCTTTGTACATATACACGATTAAGATTTTAAAATTGAGATACAACTATTGAAATATTATTAAATAGTAATTTATAATTTCTATATATTAACACTAGATTTACGGGTGTTGATGCACCTATTTTTCTAAAGTGAGCCAATTTGACTCATAGAAGAAAATTTAAGGCTTTTGTAAAGAAAATAGTTTCGAATCAATTTAAATGTAAGATTTATTATTAAAAAATTAACCAATCAATGTAGTATACGTATAGTGATCAAATTTTGAGTGAGCCAAATTGGCTCCGTAAATCTAGTGTTAATAATCAAATTTTCTGACGAAAAGGCGGTTTTGAATCGCCAAATAAATGGTTACCTCTCAATTTTAACCCTTTTCAGTCCTATGCCGAGCACGACTCGACATAGCTTCTCATTTAATTTGAATTTCTGACAATTTAATATCGACTTTCGAAATTCATAATTATTGTATAACATCACCTAAATATCCTTCAGTACCTATAGTTATTGATATAATTAAAAACAATGAGTAACCAGTGACAGAAAGTTTTGTGAAATTAATTTTATTTAGCTGACTACAAATTTAAGAAAATAATTCGGACAGCAAAGGGTTAAAAAAAGTCTCGGTCAAAGGGTTAATTGTTTTCAGAGGTAATAATTATGTGAAGGCGATATTTTAGATAGTTTTTAATCAAAAACTTCCTAATACTTATAGATCCTTCACTTAACTAAATAAATTTAATATCTTTTAACAAACAATCTGCAAAAAAGTTTAAAATGAATGTGAATAAATCACGTAAGACTTCGAAAATATAACAGAATTTATAATCCATTATTATCTTCTCGAGCAATACGCAAATTTCAATTACTCAATATCTCGATAGGTACGACACTCGATCGCCACCGATTCATCGCTAATCGTGAAGATATAACGATCAATAAAGACGTTGCCAGAAGCACGTGCATTCGCGTAATCAGCTTACATCGAATCACCACGCTTTGTGAATATAATCGAAGCGTGTTGTGTGCCGATATCGACATTAGCGGAAACGGGGATACGGTTTGCACGGTTAACTGCCGGCATTGGCGATTTACGGGTATTATGCGCTCCTGAAAAGAAGTCGCATGGATAAAGTTTGAAAGGAATGCGAGCCTGACTGGAAAGAACAGGACACTTTTCACTTTTACATATATTTTTTAATACAACGTATTATTTATTGAAGGATTACATAGACAAGGATCGACAAACTGTAGCTCTTTTATCTAAAATGTCTAGCTCTTCAGGCTGCCTAAAGTAATTAAATTATACCTCCAAAAACTTTGAATTGATTGTAAAAAAAATAACCGTAAGTCATAATTTTATATTATCTGATACCAGTGTCATTTAATATACAAATTAACATTAACATTCACACAATATTCGCATAATACTTGAGTATTCGCCTAAAGTTGGAAAATTATGAAATCAATTAAAGAAAAAATGATTGTTTTTTTTAAACTACGTAAGAAAGGAAGTAAATGAATTATTTCGAATTCCGTGAGACTTCTTTTCAGCAGCGTGCTGTACAATACCAGCGGACCGACTAATCGGTTCGGACTTTTTACTTCGATTCACCGGATATGCTCGTTGTTATTGCTTCCTTTTTTTTATTATTACTCTCGTTATTGCAAAATCCAACAAAAATAAACCCACACCGATTAAGTTCGGATGATATCGTTTCCCCGCTGAATCTATGACCTCGATTCGATTTTGTATCTCCTCGCTGTCTACGTGCGGAATATTGCACTTTTTGGCGGATATAATTCGCGAATTTTATTTCAAGATACGGATAGTTAATTGAGAAATGACGTAACGATTGGAAAGGTGGGAAAAATTGCACTTTTTCACGGACATAATTCGCAAGTTTCATTTCAAGATATAGATAGTTAACTGAGAAATTATGTAATGATTTTAAAGGTGGGGAAAACTCTTTCGAAGACATAATTCGCGAATTTAATTTCAAGGTATGGACAGTTAATTGAGAAACGATATGACGATTGTAGGGCAGGAAAAACTGCACTTTTTTGCGTATATAATTCGCAAGTTTCATTTCAAGACATGAACAGTTAATTGAGAAACGATGTAACGATTGTAGGGCGGAAAAAAATTACAATTTTTCGCAGACATAATGCGCGAATTTAACTTCAAGATATGGACAGTTAATTGAGGAACGATGTGACGATTGTAGGACTGGAAAAAAACTGCACTTTTCACGCACATGATTCGCAAGTTTCAATCCAAGATATGAATAGTTAACTGAGAAATAACTAACGTTTTTAAAGGGGGAAACTGCACTCTTTCGCAGACATAATTCGCGAATTTAATTTCAAGGTATGGACAGTTAATTGAGAAACGACGTAACGATTGTAGGGCGGAAAAAACTGCACTTTTTCACGTACATAATTCGCAAGTTTCAATCCAAGATATGGATAGTTAACTGAAAAATAACTAACGTTTTTAAAGGTGGGGAAAACTGCACTCCTTCGCAGACATAATTCGCGAATTTAATTTCAAGGTATGGACAGTTAATTGAGAAATGACGTAACGATTGTAGGACGGGAAAAAACTGCAATTTTTCACAGACATAATTCGCAAGTTTCATTTCAAGATATGGACAGTTAATTGAGAAACGACGTGACGATTGTAGGGCGGGAAAAAACTGCACTTTTTTGCGGATATAATTCGCGAATTTCATTTCAAGATACGGATAGTTAATTGAGGAACGACGTAACGATTGTAAGGGCGGAAAAAAAGGGAGACGGACTGCGATGTAATATTGGATTTCGTGCTGTAAATTCTCATAATTCCGACCACGGTGATGTAGTGCGCTTTTTGCGAGGTAACGATGCGCCAGGAGATCTATGGGGTGAGTTTGAAATGGGACGGATGTTACGTGCGGGTTTTGCAAGTCTAAATGAAGTGTAATACGTTGGATTTTGTGTTTGTGAGTTTTGATCACTTTAATCTGGATTAGAGGAGGGGTGAATTTTGGGTTTTCGAATGGAAAATTATAGAGGGTGAAGATAAAGATGTAGAATAATATTTAGAGGTGCGGGTGGCTCCTGATTCCATTGAACAAGTTAACTGCGTTCGACGTGTATACACGTCAATCCAAAGTTCTATTGCGGTAGCCTTTTAACACTAAATTGTCAATTCCTTATCGACTAAATATGTAAAAACTCCAGGTTTCGCTTTCCTCTTTTCGTAAAATTTATAATATACGTATATAATATATACGTCATTGCTCCACTTTAATTCCGTACCCTGCGAGGGGTTTTCAAATTTAAATTCCGCAGTTAACTGGTTAACATGAAAAATAACGACTTATGGAAATCTATAAGTCTCTTTAATAAACCTTTTAAATCTGTCAATCATCTGTATCAAAACTGTCAATAATTTATTTTATTCTTCAATGAAATCATCTTTGATATATTTAAATAATTCTTTTCCCTTTTGTGGATTAAATAATGAAACCCAAAACCTCAAAATAAAATTGTAAAATTAAACTTAAACTACTTTTATCAAACCTCGTAAAGCCATCATCACCAAATCTGCTATAATAATTCAATTCTACACGTTTCTGCAAACCTTTCAAAATCCTCATCATTGAATCTCCCACATCACGCTTCAGCTCTAAATACATCCGCAAAAATTATCCATCTCCAAAATCAGCCCAAATATAGTGTTACTCCCGGAAGAAAAGTTCACCCATCCAAGGAAATTCTCCGTTAATAAGTTCCGCCCGGAAAACTTTCCACCTCCGTAATTTCCTATGATTTCGCGGACGAGCTTACGTTTTAATGGCGTCGTATTTGATATCTGGGAAATAGAACTCCACGGATGTAGAAACGGGAACACCCAGTACACAATAATCCGTAAAGTGCATGTGTTGCATCCGCCCGAGTTACCCGGTCACAACCTATTACCTATGCTCCTCAGGGAATAGCGAATTTGAGGAATTTCAGTTACCAACAGCCAACGCCATGGAAACTAGGGAAAATTTTGAATTTAATAGACACGTAGTTGTTGAGAAATTCAACCACGACGGACTACTTTATTGTGGATATTAATATTTCGTGGAGGTATTTTCCTGCCACTTTCAGTCTCCGGCAGCTCGATATTAAACTGACGGATACTTAGAGAGACGTTGGAGAGATTAACTGAAAATTTCACTTTATCGTTTGATAATTCCGTTACTCCTGAGTCGTTTTATTTTCGTCAAAGTCAATCTCGGAACGGAGAACTTTTGTGGTAGAAGATTTACTCGTAAGTAAATTGAATTAAATTAAATTAAATTAGATTGAAACATAATTGAATCAAAATTGAATCATAATTGAATCAAAATTGAATTATAATTAAATCAAAATTGAGTTAAAAATGAATCAAAATAGAATTAACAGGTTGAGTGTTATGGGGGCCACTGGTGACCGGCGCTATTGAATGGAATGAAATTTTATGCTACGTTTAAATTGCAATATTTATGAATTTTCTAACATATTGAATATTTAAATTTTGGCGTTAAGAAGATGAAGAACTGCTAAACACCGATCAATCAGTGTCCTTAAAATTTCTGTTTTATGAATATGTGATTTTAATAAAAAAAGTTTCACTTCAGTAGAAATGACGAAATAAGGGAAACATCGGTGGCATTCAACCTGTTAAAATTGAATTAACTACTTCGGTGCGAGTCTCGACTGTGGTCGACAACTATACACAGCGTAGCCAATACGCGCCTTACCGAAGTGATTAAAATTGAATTAATATTGAATCAAAATTGCATTAAAATTGAATCAAAATTGAGTTAACCACTCCGGTGCGAGCGTCGACAATAGTCGACAACTATAAACAGCGTAACCAATACGCGCCTTACCGAAGTGATTAAAATTGAATTAATATTGAATCAAAATTGCATTAAAATTGAATCAAAATTGAGTTAACCACTCCGGTGCGAGCGTCGACAATAGTCGACAACTATAAACAGCGTAACCAATACGCGCCTTACCGAAGTGATTAAAATTGAATTAATATTGAATCAAAATTGCATTAAAATTGAATCAAAATTGAGTTAACCACTCCGGTGCGAGTCTCGACTGTGGTCGACAACTATACACAGCGTAGCCAATGCGCGCCGTACCGAAGTGGTTACAATTAAATTAAAATTGAAATGAAATTGAACAAAAGCGTACCCCACAGCCTACAACAACGCGTCACTCTCGTGGTGTGATAAATGAAGTAGAAAATGTTCAGATTTCACAAAACCTACGAAATTGAGAATATCAATGGAGCCCAACCTGACGAAATAATTTCTATAATATTAACCCTTTCGGTACTAGCGACGCATATATGCGGTCTGAGAAAAAATGTAGTTATAATTTATCGCCGTATATATACACGATTCAAATTGAAAAATTGAATTAAAATCGGTGAGATATGATTAAAAGTAGAGTAATTTATAATTCATATACAGTAACAGCCCAAATTTCTGATAAAATGGTGGTTTTGGGACGCTGAATAAATGATTATCTGTCAATATTCAAAAATGTCTCCGTCCGCAAAGGGTTAATATTACGTTAAATTATACGATATAGCAAAATCGCTGACCAGTTTTCATTTTAGCAATTTAATTTTAAGTCATTGAAGTCTTAAAAGAATTCGCGAGGCAAGGCGTTAAATAAATATCTAACCGATTAGATTTCACGATTCCCAGAAAACAAAAGGACATCGAGTCGTATTACGTTACACCGCGTATTTAATCAGCACGATTAACGTACGCTTTCTCGTTACCACTAATTACCTTTCTCGCTTATTCCAGGACAATGCGGATTTTAATTAATACTCGCATTAAATTGAAAGCCGAGTAGAACGATACGGATATCGGTTTTCGAAAATCGATGGAAATCGGCACACGTCCGAAAGAACACACGTGCATCACGGCTCGGAGAACAAAGGAGCACGAAACTCATACGGAATATTCAATTATCCTCGAAGCGGATTAAAATGCGAATTCGTGTTATAATGCATCGGTGTCTGTGTCGCAATAATGACGGTCTATTTCGTGGCAAATTAAGCAACGGATTCCTTTTTACTCGCCAGGAAGTGGAATGAAACGATTCGGTGTTTTAATTAACTTTACACGTCAAATTTCATCGGCGACTGTTCGTGAATTCGTTGTAAAATACGATTTTATCTATTGTTCTACTCGCGAAGAGTTTACAGGTTATCGGTAAAATTCTAGATTGGGTTAGGTAAATTCTTTTTTTTTTATTTGATTATACGATTCAAACGGTGGGATTTTTTAATTAATTTTACACGGAGAACCTTTTTTCGAATATTTTTGCATCAGGTTGTTAACACGTTGACTGTCATGGTGACCATACGTGACCGGTGTTATTGAATTCAATGAAATTTCATGTAACTTTGAAATAGCAATATTTATGAATATTCTAACATATTGAATATTTCAATATTTATGTCAACACTAGAACTACTAAGCAAGTCAAAATGACTGTTTCCCAATTTCTCCTATTTTTCCAAGTTTATATGACAGTCATAGAGCAGACATTCCATTTTGATTTTATAAAGTACAGATTACCGAATCTGATCAACTTTTCCACCTTTTGATTTTCCTTTTTCCTAAATACTTATTTAATTTATCGAAATATAATAGATATAATGCCGGTAGTTTAAGTGTTCAAAAACAAAGCTCTGTGGAATAACTATCTATTAGTGTTTTTAAAGTTTCTGATTTATAAAGACGTGATTTTAATAGAAAAGATTTCTCCGTCAGTTGAAATGATAAAACTAGTGAAATACCCATGGCGTTCAACGTATTAATGTTATTTATTAACTTTCTATCCGAGAAGGTGAGTACTTCACATATCACTATGATACGAAACTAATTAAATCTCAGCTAAGTAAATTTTTTTAATTGTTGAAAGGTACGCAGTTATAAAATTTTCAATAATTTTTCGATTATTAGTGAATCTTGCTCTAAATATTTTTTAAAACTTGCAAAATATTATAACGTTAAACTGGTTGGATTTGAGTTAGACAATATTATTCTTTATTCTTAATAAATTTGCAAAAACTTCAAAAAAAAACACACTGTAATTTTCCCATGGCAGCAGGCAGACATTAATCTCACGTTGCGAAATATAGAACGGAACTGACAATACCGGAAATTTCAGTAAACCTGTCTCGTCGAGAATCAGTCACATGCAAACATCTGCGCCTCTTGTTTTGCCCATGTCTCACCAAATGGAAATACATCCTGAGGAAAATTGCACCAAAACTCTAAAACACCTTTAAAAAACTTCCCCGAGAAAATTCAAACTTTCCACGGCAAAATTCTTCCCGCGCTTTTGTTCGTCGAAGAAACAAAAAAGAAAGTAGAAACAAAACGCAGAAAATGAATGTGTCACGATTCTCTGATAAATTACAAGAAATTATTATACCAGCCTCGCAGACGAAGTTATATCTCGTCCGTGAAATATTGGAATTTGTGTGAAAAAAAAACTTGAGGTATGGCTTCATAAAGTTATTTCGGTATCATAACGCGAATCCATTGTGCGACCAAAAATTCAATTACGCGCCGCCCTAAATCGACATAGATATAGTTGGTGGCATTATAACCAACCTCGCTCGTCCTAGATTTTTTGGCTGTGACTGAATCTACTCAATAAATCCCTTTTTCTATATTCGACGGCGTCTCCTTCTTTGTCCACTCGGCTGAGAATTTTTACTTTGCTCGTATGCGCGCGTCTCTCAGGTGTTTTGTCTTGATACTAAAACTACCGACGTTAATCTTTTACTTTTCCTATGTGGAACTGTACTTCGATATAGCTTTTCATTTAACACTAAACCTACCAAGGCGGTCAAAAGACCGATTCCAAAATATTTTCTAAAAATTATCTAAATTCATAGAGTAGCCATGAAGTAAATATTCCACTTCTATCTTACAAAAGCAAAATGAATTAATTAATTATCTTCTTTATCTCGCCACTTCTCTTTGTGTAAGGTCGTTATTGAGTATATTTAGATTTTAGTAGATATAACGTCGGTAGGTTTAGTGTTAATATCATTTACTAACGATTTAATATCGACCTAAAAATTTGATAATAATTTTATATTATAATATCAATCAAATATTCGTTAGTAGCTATAGTTATTGCTATGATTAACACGTTGAATATCACGTGGGTAACCGGTGACCAGCGCCATTGAATTCAATGAAATTTCCTATTACGTTAAAACTATAATATTTATGAATTTTCTAATACATTCCGAATTTAACACGTTAATTGCCATGGGGATGATTGTTCGTTTACATCGGCGCGTTTGAATTCAATAAAATTTCATATGACGTTAAGACTACAATATTTGCAAGTTTTCTGATACATCCTGTATTTAAATACTGGCATTCGAAAGATATGCTGCCTGTTAAACATATATATTTGTGTCTTTAAGGTTACTGTTTCGTAAAGATGTGATTTTAGTAGAAAAAGTTACACTTTGGTAAAAATGATGAGACCAGTGGCGTTCAACGTGTTAAAGAAATGAATAGCCAAGTATAGGAAAGAATTGTAATCGAAAGAAACTCACATATTCGAAACTATTTTGTCGTAAATCGCAGCAACATTCGTCCGGCGAGGGAGGATGACCTCAAACATTACTTGTCCAGTTTCGTCGTGAGATAAAAAGAAATCGATGACTCATTGTTGCATTCGGATGCACAACGGACTAATTACTAACTTTGAGTAGAATTCTGACACAGATTTTGATTATTTACGATCAAATAAGGTATAAAATGAAAGAGCACGGTCTCGGAACTACGCGACCGAATTTTCGTAAACGACTGTAGCGCCACTACTTCGAAAGAGCGCCAAGAACCGGCGCATTGCAGCGCTGCAGCGGAGGGAAATTCAAACGATTGTAAAATCTTATCATAGCCATTGTTGTAAAATTTTGTCAGGTAGATGGCGATTCGCTCGTAGACTTAGAATTCTACTTAATCAACAAGATTTTAAGAATTTCTTTATAACGCCCTACAAAGATACTTTTAAAGGCACATTCCTTATCAGCGCTCGAAAGTTAGACTAAGTTATACACATGTATCTAAACGAGCATTTTTTATTTATTTTTTCAATGAAAGTAGCCTAAATTGGAGATAATTTCAGTGCAAAGATATTCGATTAAATATCAGTAAAAGACTATATTCGTATCTATGACAATTAAGTGTACAACTTCACAGCATTTCAAATTTGAGGGAACTTCAGAGTCGGTGTGTACACCGTGCACAACATTGTGTATATGACGGGTTATGAAAGTACTGGGTTGTGATTGTTCAAACTTTTAATAATAATGGAGTGTATAGTGGCGAATGTGGATCACATGCGATTTGACATTGAAATTGCTCTCGATGAACAATATGGGGCTCTTTCTTTACCTTTCACAGGAATGGATAGTATGTAATTTCAATTTGTACACACAAAAGACGATTAGGTTATACCATGGAATCAGAGAATGTGAAATTATTAATTGAAAATATATCTAAACTGTTTTTCAAAAAAGATGTAAAGAAACGATTGTCGTTGCTGTGTATGGTTTATGAATAAAAAATATACTTTATACTATTAATGATACTGTAATCTTGTAAATTTGTGATTACAATGTTTGTTTATATCGCATGAATTTATTCTATTTCCATTTCAATGTAAATTGTAGAGTCCATTGCTGCAGTATGCCAATTTTATCCGAGGGGTACATGCATCAAAGGGGCCTCGTGCCCCTTCAGGCATGTAAGAGGAGATCGTACGATTGTATGTAAACATTGGTTACGAGGTCTTTGTAAAAAGGGTGACCAATGTGAATTCTTGCACGAATATGACATGACAAAAATGCCAGAGTGTTATTTCTATTCTAGATTTAGTAAGTATATAAGCTATTAAAGATGGAGTATATTATTGGAATATTTACAATAGGAATATTGGACAAAAAGAAAATTTTGATCCTTTGTTCGTTGTAATATTAATGAAGTCTTTCCAATGTGAACTTATTAAAATAGCAAAAATTATTAGATGCATGTCATAACAAGGAGTGCCCATTTCTACACATTGACCCTGAAACCAAAGTCAGGGACTGTCCTTGGTATGATCGTGGATTTTGTAGACACGGACCTTTATGCAGACATCGGCATGTACGCCGTGTTCTCTGTATGGCATACTTAGCCGGATTTTGTCCCGAAGGACCAAACTGCAAATTTATGCAGTAAGTTTCATACAGGAATGCTTACATTGGAGAGCATTTTTTGATACAATAATTCTTTATACTTCTTTTCAGTCCACGATTCGAATTACCAGCTGTACAAGATATGCAACCTAAAGAAGGTAAAAAAGTGATGATCACTTGTCATTTTTGTGGAGAAGGTGGTCACAAAGCAATATACTGCAATAAAATGCCACCTGATGTGCGCGAAGCACAAGTTAGACAAGAAATAGAAAACAATTCGCATGCTTCCCATCATCATATGAACATGCACAATGGACCACCTCCACGAGGGCCACAGAAGCCACTCGAAGAGGTCACATGTTACAAATGTGGAACCAAAGGTCATTACGCGAATAAATGTCCGAAAGGTCACTTAGCATTTTTAAGTCATGCCGGCGGTAATGGAAACGGAAATCAAAATCAAAATTATCGCAGATGATTCCTCTTACTTTATTTATATAATGTTGATATTGTGATGGTATTTTTATTCAATAAGATCACTTACCTGTAAAAATTTCTATATCACATAGCAAAGTAAGTTTAATACAAATAATTCGACAATGGCTCTTAACATACGGATTCTCATAATTGCGTATAAAGTAAATTGTAAAATAAAGTGCAAAATTAAAATATTTATCCTATAGAAGTAGGAGAATTTTCTACAATAAAAACTCAATAAAATCAATAGATATTATTATCGTAGTAGTGTGGGTCCAATTATCATCACGTATGTACTATAACAAATTTAAATATTTATTGTTTAAAGAGTGATGTATCCCTAAATAGGTGATAATTATACTTATTTGCTTCTTATTAACGTATTCGCTAAATTACTGAATACGCTACTACTATGGCTGTATCGATTTCCGATATAGAATGTTATAAAAAGATATATTCGTTTAATAGTAACCTATAGCTCGACCACTCTAACTTAGATCCCTTTAGTGGCACCCAAATGTGGGAAGGAAGCAGTAGAAAGTATGTCACCCCCATAAATTCATCTCTTAAATAATCCAACTCGACTTATCTTAATGAGAAGTCAACTTTAAAAGCTTTCTTTTTTACATATTCCTTGCGATACGTAATTGATTGCCACTGAATAAAACACAAATGTGGAGTAAGGCCCCAGTCCACCACGATTCGCATAAAGCGCATCAACAAGATTTAAGTTAAAGTGGACGAACAATGCTCGTGTTTGTGACATGGAATATGGGAAGACATACTTCACCATCTGTGTGTGTATCTATTAGCGTTTCAAAAGACTTAAGTTTTCTTTTTTAATCCTTGTCCACTAGAATATCAACAATACTCACTTTTTACATTATTAATATTAGAAAGATCGAATTCCTGCTTTAAAGGTGATGAAACAATACATGAGTGTGCATTCAATTCTTAGGACATACAATCCGTGTTCCCATTATAAATATGTATTATTCGGACTACATACTTTGCAATACGTATCTAAATACACAATACTGTAAGTTCGAAATTCTTTTAATCACTTCGTTACGGCGCTCACTGGCTCGGCTGTGCGCCTGTAGATCACGGTTGTCGATTATGGTTGACGCTCGAATCGAAGTGGTTAAGTAATCGAAGAGAAACCCACGAAAACCAATAATACATGTCACTTATGAAATGTAATCACCTTTTGTATGCAAAAAAGCAAGTACTGTCTCCCTTTAGCTGTAAAAAAATGAAATTCTATTTTTACAAATGTTCGTCCTATCATGTCGAATTGTATTTGATAACTTCAACATAATTAGCGGGAAAGAGTCCGTAAGTCCCATCTGGAGCAAGACCTTGCCACCATCCTTCGTCAATAGCATCTATGTGGGTGATTATATCTCCAGGATCAAAGGTGATTTCGGTATCATCGGCTGCCTGATAATCGTACAAGGCTCTTGCTTTCATTCCTTCGTTGTTTGGATCAAAGTATAAATATTGACCGTCCATCTGACTAAACAATTCACTTTCAGTAACCGCTTCTTTCGGTACTCCTACTTGATCAGTCTCTTCTTGTGACTCAATCGTTTTTGGTTCTTGACTTTGATGTTGAGCAATTAGTGTTTCCGAAGTAGAATTTGATAGTACTTCTGCATTATGAATTCTATTTTCTTCTGGCTCTCCTTCTTCTTCTGCCGAGGTATAAAGTACTTCCTTCTGCTGACTTTCCTCGATCGCTTTTTTGGCTGCTTCCACGTGGCTGCTTTTTTGTACATATTGTTGATTAGCAGACGATTTCATTTGACCAGCAGCTGAATTCTGTTCAAAAACTGCTCGAGCATTTATCGTTCTTTGTGCTATTAACTGTTGTGTTTCTTTAGTTCTTTGCCGTCGTAATTCTTCGCTTCGTGATTTATGGTCATCCTCGACTTCGTTATAGTTCTGACTCGTTGCCAATTGATTACGTATATTGTTTGCCTCTTCTGCTCGCTGTTCGGCTAATTTCTGTCGCGCGATTGAATTCTCCTTGGCAGTAACCTAATAAAATATTCAATTTATGTGAAAATTCTTAAAAAAAATATGAAAATTAAATTCTAGATATGAAAATTTACTTGTTGTTCTCTAAGTAAAGTCTCTTTCTCCTCTCGAGTTCGGATCTCTTCTTCAAGTCGTTGACGTTCTTTTTCACATTTAAGACGTTCCTGTTCCAGTCTCTTTTTCTCCTCCATTTCTTCCTTTTGCCAGAATTGATCACGTTCAGTTGCATTTATTTCTTGTTCAGGTATTACCCTGGAATAGATATTCTGTTTCAAATCCTTGAGCCGAGATAACAAAGAATAATACTTCACACCATAAGGAAAGAAAAAATTGAAGTACCTGCGGTATGTGGTACCAATAGGACCAGCATTTCCTTCATTTTCACCACGTGGTTCGTTAAATTTATACGCGGAAGCCGTTGCTCTCGCAAGCTTCTCCATAATAACATCAACTTCAACATCGTCCTCAGAGCGAGCAGTAATTGTTATATGTGCACCTTTCAATAATTTTTCTACATCTCTAATATGATTTGCGCAAGTACCTTTTCTAACTATAGGTGCTCCCTCTCCTTGCTAGAAAATTATTAAACCAATAAAATACATTATACTAACATAAAACTACTCTCATAAAGAAAACATTGTATAACAAAAGTCTTACCCAATTAATTAATAAACATTTTGGCAGGCTTGTCTTAGTATCAATTACTCTACAGAAGGCATACATAACATAACTACTATTTAATCGATCAATCATTTCTTCCAGTCCACCACTCCCAGTTCCAACCACTTTTAAATTATTAGTTTGTCCCTCATATCCGAACACCGCCCTATGGAGAACAATATAATTTGTACATACATTTTTGTAACTTAAAATTTCAATCAATAACAATATCTTCCATAGTAGATTTCATAAAACATTTAATATATCTCAACTCTGCCCAAAAATGTCATTCTTGACAAAATAACAATACTACAAAAATTTTCTCAAATTATATATTTTGAATCACTAAGAAATTGTACTACAGCGTAAAACAACTATCAGACATAGAAATAGTTTTTATTTCAAGCTTAAAACTACAATTTTTCATTTAAAATATAAATGGAAATGATCGTTTCTACAAGTATGTCAAATGTCTAAAAATACTCATTTCACGACTATAAATGTAACACAAGTATCTCATATTATTTACATCGGTTAATAAAATGGGAATAAAGGTTCATTAAAAGGGTATATATTCATGAAAATTATAAGCAATACAACATAAGATTCGTATTACATCTAAAAGGAAAGTAAACGCATAGCCGGGAATCATAAAATGTAGTAGAAAAGATATGTCAGCCTACCAGTTAGTAGACGATTTATCGTCGACTACGCTGTGCCAAGCGGCCACCAAGGCGTCTTTATTATTCGTTAAATTAATTGACATATTTCTCGATTAATTCATAACAAATCGACCGTAATAACGAATACGATCAAATTGCTGTTGTAAGATCAGATGTCACAGACGCATCTTCTTCTTTCGCCTTTTTGATTAAATGTCAACGCCCTTTTGCTACCAACCATAAAACCATGATCTTCCTATATACCTTACACGCTGGATAAAACAACGATATCGCTTATTAATCTACCGTTATCAGTATGTTTATATTGTAAGAAATATTATCTTTATAAAAATCCATCGGAAGTTAAAAGAAAAACATTCGTCAAAAGAATTTCAACGATTACGATGTACGATTGGTTCCACTATCAGCGCTCTTAGAGATCCCCAATCAACATTAATAGCACAAGCAAATGAAAAATCAGATAAAAGCGAGATGTTGAAATTAAATTGTTGTTTTTTTTAAACGATTAAACTAGCTTAAATGCCGAGGAGAAATTTCATACTTTTAACTATCGATATATATAATATATCGGTAAAATCGTGCAGTAATTGTAACAATTGCGAACGAATGATCGATTGTTAATAATCATGACTGTGTTCACAATAGTATTCACAATACACTTTATACTTTCGCGCTCATTCACACCGAATAACGCGTGTGTTTCCAAACAAGTTGTCACAAAGGCGATTTTCTGCCGGTAACCCAAGCGAACTTAACCTTTATAATTTACCTTTATATTATGTTAAGAAGGTAGTAATAGTGAGAGGAAATAAAATACAGGAAATTTTATAATATTTCTACAAAAAAATGGTAACAGTTATATTTTATATATAAGTATAATTTTATTCGATAAAATGCAAGGCACCTAAGATTTAATGGGACTAAAGATACGTTTTTTTTGTTGTTGTAGTTATTCTATTCGTTTTTCAAATCCTTAATTGGAAAGGATGTTGTTGTGGAGTTAAAAAATGACCTTAGGTGAGTCAATGTTAAATGGGAGAATGATTAATAATCTAATTTAAATTTCATTTTTTAGTATTTGTGGTACTCTACATTCTGTTGACCAGTATCTAAATATTAAGCTGACCGATATAAGTGTAACAGATCCAGACAAATACCCGCACATGGTTTGTGATAGTTAAAATTTATTTCTTATACGGTACTATGAGAGTAATGGTAATATGAGGATTTATAAAAATTGCAGTTGTCGGTAAAAAATTGTTTCATTCGTGGCTCAGTAGTGAGATATGTGCAACTTCCTGGGGATGAAGTGGATACACAACTTTTACAGGATGCAGCACGCAAGGAGGCAGCAGTTCAAGCGAGATAGTTTTTAGGAATATTAACATTAAAAACGTTATCAATTTATTTACCATTATTAGCATTAACAATAGTGCAGGGAGATATAAAAATTATGAATTTATATATTTATAATTGCATGATATAAGCCTGCATTATATCTTCGAAAAATTTGATCTTTACAAATACTTCTGGCTAGAAGGCAATCTATACAATTTATAACAGTGAGATTTCTCTGAAATATAATGCTAATTATAAAACTGTATCCAAGCAGCTCAAAAAATGTTGAAATAGAACTATAAAAATACATGTGATGTTAAATAAGTAAAGTGTACTTATTTAAAAATATTTATTCTTGTGACAGAGTATCATTGTAAACAAATTATGTTCTTTGAGTAAACGTGATAAAAGTATCATAGATACAAAATACAAGAATTTCCTTCAGATAATTATGCATCTTTCGTCCATTCTACCAGTGTCTTGTCATACCAAATATATTTACCTTTTATTTCTGTATTTACTGGTAGCAATGCACAGAAAATAGGTGCTTCGGCACCTTGTTCGGGTGTTAGAGGTCCTTTATGACTAGTCATATCAGTATCTACATAACCAGGGTGTACAGAATTCACCACAAGATCTTCTCGAGAGTCAGAATTGAACATAGCCTGATGAACTCTAGCTAAAGCAGATACTCCCACTTTACTTGCAACATAAGCAGAATTGGACCAACCCTTTTCTGAATGTGAATCTGTCTTTGCAGCACTAAAAATTTGCATAAATTTAAATATTACAATCTAAGACATTGTAATACCTTACATCATGAAGAACTTACTTAACAAATTCACGCATAATATTATCCAATTCATCTTCCGTTAAGTTTGGATCAGATAATCGATTTCTTAGTGTTTTGCTAGGAATCAATGAAAGTCTTCCAGCGCTACTGGATAAATGTACCACACGTGCGTGTGGTTTTAAGAGCGGATAAAGTATTTTGCATACATTTCGTAATCCAAAATAATTTACTCGTATTGTTTCCTCAGCTTGGACGGAAAATGGTTCTGTGGCAGCAACCTGCAATAATTACATTATTTGATTGTTCAATAATATTTAAATGTTAAAAGTCGAAAAAAGTATATCTTTTTTACCTTAAAAGCAATAGCAGCATTATTGACTAATACATCGATTCCGCTGTAATTCTTTTGGAAATAATCGCGAAAAGTTGCGATACTACTTTCGTCGGTAACATCGAGCTGATGGAATTTCGGCTTCAAGCCTTCCTTCTCTAATTCTTTAATTGCATTTAATCCGCGATTAACATCGCGAGCAGTCAGATATACAGTTCCGTCAAATTGTTTACAAAGACCTTTTACAATGGCAAATCCAATGCCTTTATTTCCTCCAGTTACCTACATTATAAAAATATGCTCACATTACTCAACAACACTGGGCAAAGGAGTATGTATTACCGGTGAAAAATAATTGAAATTATAATTTGTATAAGAATCATAATATGTTTACATAGTTTTGTTAAAGATCACGTAATTTTTTTAAACAAATATTACGTATAAATATACTTACGATAGCTACGCGTGCCATGTTGCAAACTTTGCTTCGAACGAACTTTCAATATAAAAAACGTTGTACGGCGCAGATTAGTAGAGGGTCAAGGACGAAGGTTAGTACTACGTTGATGCATTGATAATAGGTATCTATAATTTTGGTAAGATTAATTTTATTTTAGCACATGAAATTGAAGTTGGTTTTGAAAAATGGTAAAAGAAGGAAATGTAAAATAAAAGGAAACTGGTTAAGATTGAACATTAGTATCGGTGAAAAATATATTGCTCTTTATTATTTTCATTATTAAATTACTATTTCTAATTTTGCTATTCTATATTGCCTTGTTTGGGTATTTCTAACAAGTACAGTATTACGTTTTTGATTAATCAGTTCCATTAGTGAGTTCAGCGTCACATATCCTAAACCTACACCTGTTGCTTCTGCGAAAGAAAAATCTCCTGCTGTTACGTACCCCATTACTTCTCTGTTACAAGAGTGCCGCACAGTGGTACACTCTGGAAGATATAACTGTGACATTTTTCGTAATTGTTTATATATTATTTCTCGACTTGTCTCTAACAAATTTTTCGACTTGTTTTCTTGGTTTAAGACAGAGATACCTTCGTTCAATCTTGTAGCTAATTTATTAAGAAACGCCTTCCTATAACGTATTCTTTGTCTTTTTAAACGTTTCAGAAGGTTCAAATGGTTTTTTCGTAATTTTTTTCGAATATTTTCATTTGGATCAGTATTTAGTTTCTCCACAGGTCCGGGCCAATTACTGTTACTCTGATATTTTGCTAAGTCTTCTGCAGTTGGTATGCAAATTATTGCAAATTTCTTAGGACATCCCTTTTTCAGGACAGAAACTTTGACATATATTAAACAATTCCTATTTTCTGAAATACTTTCCTCATTCAAATTCTGTTCCTGTAATTGATCAAGTTTTCGTTTACTGGAAGAATAAGAAGATAAATTTCTTTGCAATAACGCCAAGAGATTACGATCTCTGAGGACATAAAACTCTTCCGAATTCGTCCATTCTTTCATTAACATCTTCCATTCACAAAAAAACGGGCTAGAAATTCCTAATTTGACGAAATTTACACGTCTATTTGGCGGATAGCGAAAGTACTTTTTCATTAATTCTATTTTCATAGTTAATGCTTCTGTTACATAGGCAGGCGTGTCCGGTTCGTTAATATCAGGCGATTTTCCACATTGATATTCAAATGGAATTGATCTGGATTCTCTAAGTGCACCGACTTTTACACAACGAAATATGAATGCAAGCCAAAATGGCATTGCCCAGCCTGCTGGAAGGATGACATCTATCCCAGAACTTAAACCTACCAAAAAAACGTTCTTATTAGCATACAAAATTTTCATGTTAGTTTCTGTCAACATAATATTATAATAGTTACCTGTATTTCTAGTTCCAGGTCTTTGAATCAACAGTATCGGTATCTTTGCCATGATCTGTTCATTAAAATATTTATCATTATGTACACCAGGAACTAAACATTTACTTCGTAATTTATTAATTGCACTTGTCGTTACACAAGCCTTGGTTACTCTACGACGTATTTCCTTTTCCCAAATTGGACTAGAATTTGCGTTCGTAGGAGGCATTGGCATTGCTTCAGTAAAATTCTCCACTTTTTGTGCTTTTGTTCTTTTCTCGGGCAAAAAAAATCTTGGATCTAGAACGGTAAAAGCCAGAACAATGTTCGGAGGTAACTGACTAGGTGATTCCAAAGTCTTTAATGCATGCCATAATGGTTTTTGGACTTCCAATGATTCTACGTTTTCATGGTTACTGTAATAATCAATATGCCAAGGAGTCTGAACTTCATCAACGTTTCTGCTATCAGTTTGTATACTAGTGCTACCTCCTCTTTCATCCATCTTACCATCTTCTTGCCTGAATTCATTTACATCTAGCATTTCAACTTCGCATTCTGTTGCACAATCCATTTTCGTGAAAAATTTATCATTGAGATCTGGCAACTGTAAGGCAGTCGTTAAGACACTGGTTGTTAATGGGCCATAGAAGCGAAATCTATTTAAACCATTTTTTAGAATATTCATTTTACAATCTCCATCGTTTGTATAAGACTGCGTGGGACCATCGTTATTTGCGGCGGTAATTAATTTGAATTCAAAACTCGATATTATTTCTGATAGTATATCATTTACAAAAGATGGATGTACCCAAATCCAGATAACTTTCAAATCACTTTCAGTCGGTCTCCATAAGAAGTGCACATGACCAATTGGAGAACGGGGATAGCCGTTTTTCTTGAAAAACATTAAGGTGCCTTCTCGAGTACCCTTGATATAAATTTTTGCTCCAAATGTTAATTGAAAGGGATCGCAGTGAGGCTTCAAAGTTTCTTTTAAAATGTCTTCGGATCCATTAATTTCAATGCAAGTGTAGTAAGAAATGTCTTGCATCAAGCAATGTTTTGCAACAGCGCGGTAATTGGCCTTAAAACACTTGTCGTTCGCGTGGCTTGCGATTCTGTATCCCCATTTTTCAATCATGTGAAAACGTTTTGCATGCCAGATATGAGTCTCTAGCCATAATTTATTTCGTTGTCTTCGATTATATTCTGAAAGTAAATTACGAGGCCGTCTACGATATTTTCGCGACGGTCTTTTGCTTTTTGGCGGCAATCCGGATTTTGTCATTTGATTCAAATGTGCCTCGCGTAATCTGCGCGGTAAACGCCGCGCATTGTGAGACATCACGCGTCTGCGCATGTGCACGGGAAGTTTTTGAAATACGAGTTTCGTTTGTTGTGGATTTTCTGTAAAAATTCAAACATATTACAGTTATAATTAGTCAAAATCCGAAAATGTACACTGATGTTATAGAATTTGCAATTCATAGACATCGATTATATCATTCTTCGAATTTAACGTATTCCTTGTGAAAACTTCAATCGGAGGCAGTCTATTACTTCACCATGAAGAATCCATATAAACTTTATGTACTTTCATTTATTAATTAAGAAAATTTCAGTAAAAGCCAATTGTCACTTAACCTACCTATAGAATACGTCATTGCAGCAATTTCATTAGATCTCGAAGAAACAAGTTTCGAAATATGCACATCTTTAGGTAGACTTTCAGATCCTCCTAACAATTCATCGAATTGATCTTTTCCCGCCATGTTTTATAACTTACACAAATATTTACAATAGTTTCAAATCTTTATTTACACTAAGCAACAGTAAAACTCCAATTACTATCGTTCGATCTGATATTATATAGTAATGCGAAGGAGCAGGTCGTTATGTAAATATGTACAACAAATATCGGAGCATCTAGAATATAAACATATCCCAAATTGTTTTATCACACTTCTCCGACTGTCTCCTTGCAAATCGCACGTGTTGACATATTTTACAAAGCATGGTTAAACCAGTGATCAGAAATACTTATAGAATTCAAAACTACCTAACTTGCAGTATCAATCAGAGATGGCGTTTTGACCCACCTCAAGCTGAAAATTAAACCAATTTTAAAACTTTAATTATTTCAATCCCAATGAATTATCAATACTACAAAAACCGTGACAATTAAAACAAATAAATTGTGAGTATGTAAAATGTTTAAATCCCAATACTCAACACATATTTTTTCCTATAGTCGCGTAAACAGAATAGGCTACGCCTTGCGCTATCAGCCAGCCAATGAGAGACATCCTTTACACACGTTCAAAAGAAACAACCCTCCCATTGGCTAACATATTTGACATACGTAAAAAGCAAATATAATGTATCTCGTAGAAGCACTATATAAAGTTTATCATTGGCCTAGCAGGTACAAAATTACTCTCATCCAATCAGTATTCAATCGGCTACCGTATGCCATAGTATACCACCCGAGGAGTCGCTCGATGCAATCCCTCTGCTAATGTCAAGACCCGCGCCGTAAAGTAGTCGCCATCTTTGCGACGGAGTCGCATCCTTCATTTCGTTCCGTCGTATGTTCTGTGCCAGTTAATGTAGTATTAGAGAAAAGTTCATCGGAAGCTAAGACGAGAGAGGAAAGTGGGTTAGCGAGACCAGAAAGCGCTTAAGCTACGCCAAGAGTGTAGCCTGGCGCGAGGGTGGGCGGAACGCGTGGGGATTACGTTCTGCTGGCCTCGCTGAAGTCTACGCGATAGTACAAAATTTCGGCATTTGACAAGTGACACATAACGTCGAAATAATTGCTGACCGAGGAAATCGAGCTAATTCGCAAATAATCCTTCTCATACGGCTGTCTGGCTTATTATCTGTGCAAATAAGTATTTTAGTGTGACTTGTGATTCTTCAATTATTCTGTGCGAGATAAAATGAGTTGTCAACGGAACGCGGGCGGAATTACAGTGCCGGATGATTTGCGTGATATTCTCTTGGAGTTCACTATTAGCTATCTTTTAGAACAACCGGGAGATATCATCGATTATGCCGTTGATTTTTTCACTCGTCTTCGTGAGACTCGTCAGACACAATTGATACAAGCGAATTCGCAGACTTGTTCGTCTACACCGGACGAATCTGTCGATGAAGGTAAGACATTGAATTTTCACTTGGAATTTTAGCTACGTTATATCGGCAAATTTTTAATCGATCCTGTTCATTCTTCCGATATCGAGCATACGTTGATAATATGGATGTTACGTGTTTTATACATACGTCGTGTGAAATTTAAGACAGATTTTTTAGCCTTACGTTCCGACCGGCATAATGCCATTTCTTGCAGTTTTATCGATGACTCGTAACGCTACTGTATTAACATGTATCTTACATTGGTCTATGACATTCATTTCAAAGATATGGTATAATTCGACAAGAAATATATTCATTAACGCTGAATTTTTCGAAATTTCTTGTTCTATACATTCAAGATTATTTAACTTATTGCAGAACCACCCGCTGGAAGATTCGCGTTGAGAAGGAAGAGTGTGTTTACCGAGACTTACAATCCCGAGAATGACGAAGAGGATGACGGCGATAAGGTTCGTTACTTTACAAAAGAAAACTTAAACATCTTCAGAAAATATTTATTTCTATCCCCTCACTTTGTACATTTGTACAAAACAAAAATTCGATTCAATACAACCCCGTATCCTTACGCGCAAACGAGCTAACACTAATCGTCAATTTCATCACATAAAAATACACTTATCCGATAATACATTACCATCACCCGACAGAGTACACCATAAAAAATGTATCAACATAGAAAAATAAATATCCCGAGTGATTCAAGATCGCACACTCCCGTGCTAAAATACCATCGTGCGAAAAGATCGAAGAAAGATTTTATTCCGGTATATTGGAGCGTAACAAGGATAGGGTTTAACGTGTTTTATGTGACGATCCATGTGGATATACATCCACACACGTACACACATGCTCGTGAAACAGTGTAAAGCTAAATATGGATGCTTTATGACTCGTTCGAGGAATAATAGAGCCGATCGCTTCGGGAAAAAGCGTACACGAAAGGACACATCGATTTCGAGTGGACAGTTCGTATCGTCGCGAAATGTCGGTCGATATACACAACATTCTAGGTATACCTTTATATGTACATAGAAAATATATAGAAAAGAATTTTCTATCGAAGTATCACATTCAGCCTGCGCGAGTGACGAAACGGGATGATTTACTTTGCTCGACGATGCGAGCGATGTACCTTTGTGACGTCAGAGCGCGTGTTCGATAACCTGGTACCGACGTGACTTAAACGTGTATAGGTCTCTCTCTCTGTGTGTGTATGTATACATCTGTATTTGTATGCACGCGCGCGCACGTTTTCCGTGTGCATATGTATGTATGGCAAGGAACACGTACACGTGAGGGCACGGTGAATGAGAGAGAAAGAGGAACGGCAATGAAGTTCGTTAGATAGAGATGATATTCTCCGAAGAATTTTAAAGAACGGCCGATGTATTCGATTATCGATAAAGCCCGCTACCGATTGGGGAAGCTTGAAACGATGTAAGCACGTAGGGAAGATAGACGTTTAATGTTCGTTTAAAATTGCTTCCTCGAATGATCGATGAGAATATGGAAGTACGAAAATGAAGAATAAAGGAGTGTTGGCACGGAACCAGTGCATTAGAGTATGAAACGGCTTGAATAATTAACGAGGTGATTGAGCGACGTTGAATAATCGACGTTCGATTTAATCGAGATCATCGGTGATTCGATTAATCGATGGTTCACATTGCTAGAGCACTTTGAAATCCATAAGTACTATTTTTACGTGGACTATTTTCAATTTTGTGGGTAAATATACGTCGCTGGGTGTAAATGCATTGAGATTCTTCAGCGTTGATAGCTTTCTCGTATTACTTGACATTAAAACTACCGAGGAAAACTTACCGTTACAGTAAATAGTACAAATCTAGTTTATAAAACTTAAATTAGTCAACTGACTGTCTTTTTCAACTCTTGATTCCTCTTTTTCCAAAGTACTTACTTAATGTATTCAAATTTAATGTAAATAGTACAAATCTAGCTTCTAAAACTTGAATTAGTCAACTGATCATTTTCTTGCAGCTCTTGATTCATCTTTTTTCAAAGTATTTACATACTTAAACATTAAGCGTCCCTAGGGACCGGTGCTACACTTACCATTCGGGCCCGATCGGTCCTCAGGGACCGGGGACCCACTTGACGACCGAATCTGGGCCTGCTCGGAACGGCAAGCAAAACACACTGGGCGCTTAACGTCTTAATGTATTCAAATGTAATGGATGCAAAGCCTTATGAATGCAAAGTAGTTCTAGTGTTAAAGGAATAAACCGAAAATACGTTGAAACTGATATGTGCTGAGTATGGATTACAGAAAAACATGTTAGAGGTGATTCTTTCAGCAAGGACAATGCATAACAATGCAGGTTGGAAGGAAACATTCCCTCATAATCGTAGCAGGTGTTCGGAAAAAGAATAACAGACTAAAAGCTGAAACCTGATGCTGTTCGGGAAAAGAATGAGCATGAGGGAGAAAGAGGGATGGAGATAGTGCAGGATATAATAAACTGCGAACGAAATAGAAGAGACTATATTATTCTATCGTCTTTAAAGTCGGCCGCCGTCGTGCGGAAAGGTCAAAACATAAAACGAAACACTACTTGAATCTTTTTTATCTATTTTTTTTGTGTTTTATCTCGGATTCTATTTGAAATTAATTACAAGAGGAAAACCAACGAGTTGACTTATTTTACCTTATAAGTTACATATTTAGATGCACACGCGATTCATGTTAATTTATGTAAGCTGATTCAATTTATAAAAGCTACTCGATACGACTGTTTCCGGCAAGAATTGATATACTTTGTAGAATTTACATGCATCCTGGATTTTCTAATTTACAAGCTGTGAACTTAAAATATTAATATCATAGTAATTATTTATACGAGAACGTGTCACAGTTAAGCTTCTCTTTGCAAATTCATGGAATATTTTACTGTGCTTTAAAAGCCTTTAGACTTCACTCTACCACTTAAAGTGTGGAAAGGAGGCATCAAAGCTAAACTAAACTTAAATTGATTCACTTCAAACTTGAATTTGGACTGCTTAATAAAATGTTATATACATTGAAATTAAAACTGATTGCGTTAAGTCTATTATGCTTAAATATTTTAAATAAGTTTCTTGGAAAAAGAGGAGTCCTGATGTGAAAAAATTGATCAATTGTACTTGCTTCACAAAATAATTGAAGAATATTTATCAAAAATTGGAGGCCAGACATTTTGACTGCCTTGGTAGTTGTAGTGTTAAATACCATAATTCATAGTTCGTAGCGAACATCCGCTTATCGGATTATACGAAACGTAAAGATTGCTCTCACGGGAGTTCGATTTTTTAAACTTACCGTGCTCTACTGTTAATCCACGCGTGCGTAACACGAAACCCTTTCTTTTTATAACAAAGACGTTCGGAGCTTCTGCAATTTTTTTTTTTTTTTTTTTTAATCGATCTCAGGAAAACTAATTTATAACTCTGACGCACGGTACGCGAAGACGCGCGATGCAGAGGGGAAGGAATTTCGTTTAGCATAATTTCCCAATTAACTTTCATATTTTTCATGCAACTCGCAAATTACAGATGGTGCATGCGAAGAGCGACGCTCAACGGCAGAGGCTCAGCGATAGCGTCAAGAATATTTTCCTGTTTCGAGCTCTAGATGAGGTAAGTTACTTCCAAAAAAGAAGAATTTACAGAGAAGAAAGATCAAAGATCATCCAAACAATTCAGTAATTAGTATTTTATAGAATAACCGTGAAACTGTCTATTCCATGGCTTCCCTATAAACTTGAAGGATTTTTAAAAATCAGACTGCTTTGATAGTCCTGTTAATTCGTCTTATTTTCTCCACTAATTTCTCGTTTGCTAAAATACAACAGATCCACTACCAATAATTCTACTGTTGAATTTAATGTTCTTTACCCTTTGCTTGTCCGAATTATTTTGTTAATTCTGAGATGATCTCGATAAAATTAATTTCAGATTGTCTATCATTAGCTATTCTTTTTTGTTAATGATAACAATAACTATACATAGGATACGCAGGACCGCAAAAGATTAATAAATTAGAAACTAGTATTTGACTGCCTGGATAGCTTTACTGTTAACACATAATTTCTCCTCATCCCCCAATGAGGTGATTTTGTTTTTCTTCTATTAAAATACCCAAGTTTAAGTACCAGTATAAGTTAACGCAATATTAATAGGGTAGAACTAATTTCAACGTCTCCTGACCTACTGATACTTTCGATTTAACAATTTTGGGAAAACTTAAAAATATTCCATTTATCGCGTCACGTGTGCCACACGTTATTGTAAGAGGTTAATGTAACTGTACAGTTTTTAACCCGTCTAATCCTACAGAGTTAAACATAGTACGCACTCGGTGCGTGATTGTATTGCGAATACAACACGATTGGGCATTCGCGCCAACTCGTGGAAATACCAATGGCCACTGTGTAATGGCTTAACCGGGAATTAGGTTTCGATGAACTGTTAAAATAGCCGGGAGAACGTTGCAAATACTAGGCGTTAATGACGATACAAATTCTTGGATATCGTTATTATACTTATCTTTAGAAATAAAAGCATTCCTTTTGCTCGTTTGTTCTCACTTAGCGAGTTAATTGTGTAATATCTCTTAGCATGATTGATTCTAATGAAAAACCCCCTATTATGAAATCGAATTCTGTAGAATTTTCGACTTCTAAGGTATTTCGAAGACCGTTTTAACTTTTACTTTGAATTATGGGACAGTGATCTATTGATAGATTTTCAGAGACATAATGTAATTTTGTAAAATTCCGCCGGTTATTAATATTTGACGAGACTGCGTACGTGCTTACAGTGTTATGATTCATTTCTCCGAATCTTTATTCACTAATGACTCAAGATAAGAGATAAATTAATTCTGAGAACACTTATTTGTTTTTCTAGTTTATGGTTAAACTAGAATCAATTTAATACAGATTTCTGTTATTGTTATCAAATGTATACTAATTAGATATATTTTTTATACTATAGTAATAAAAATTATGAGCCATAATTACCATTGTCATAATTAAATTTTAAAGTAAGAATTAGAAAAGATTAAAAAGATTTGTATAGCTTAACGTAGGACCATAAAATATTAATATCGCAATGAAATAAGTACAAGGATAGCCGTTTGAAAAAGTCATTTATTAATTTCTACAATAAACATGTATACATGAAATGTAAATTTCTTTCAGGAGCAAATGGCAGACGTGCTTGATGCGATGTTCGAGAAAACTGTACAACCAGGAGAATTCATTATTCGGCAAGGAGACGACGGCGACAACTTCTACGTCATCGAGAAGTAACAGAAGTTTTTTCCTTTCGTATTGTATTACGTAAACTCGCGAGAATCAAGGAATTTCGGCCACAAGATATCCAAATCGACCATGTGCAACGTGAATGCTACGATTTTAATTTTTTTTTTCAAATTGTTTCAGAGGGAAGTTCGATGTCTATGTTAAAGATTCATGCGGAGTAGAGTCCCTCATACTCACCTATGATAATCGTGGTTCTTTCGGAGAGCTTGCACTGCTTTACAAAATGCCACGAGCAGCTACTATCAAGGCCAGCACGCCTGGTACTTTGTGGGCCATGGATAGGCAAACCTTCCGCCGTATTCTTCTCAAGTCCGCTTACAAAAAGCGCAAGATGTATGAGGATCTTATTAATAAGGTCCCCATGCTTAAATCACTCGAGGCAAGTTTTTCTGCGTAAAGTTTAAATTGCATGTTTTAGTACACGATGCAATGTTTAATAGAGGGTGTGTGTGGGCAGTTAAAGGCTTGGACTCTTAATTAGGGGGATGTGGTGGGTAAGGAGGTAATGGTTCGGGCTAGTAATCTATGTACTTGAGTTTAAATCCTCTTCCGTCAATTCTGATGAAATTTTCTTAAGCTACTTAACATATAATCTAAGTGGATAAAATAATTCCTCGTAGATGAAATAATCATAGCAGTTAGAGCTCGAAAAGTGAAAAACAATAAGAATGAAACACAATTAGGGGGCTATGATGGGTGTGGAGGTAAAGAATTGAACTTAGAATCAATGAACTCTCTCATCTCCAAAAAAGTTTTCCTAAGTTGCTCAATATATCAGTCTAAGTGGTTGGAATCCCACTTAAAACAGGAGGTCCTAGGCAAAATGAGCACAGCAGTTAAAGCGGAAAAGTACAAATTCTAATTAGTGAAGCCGATTTCAAATCACTGTCGCCTGTGAAATAATTTCCTTTCTCGATTATATTACTTGGCTTTTACTCCTAAGGCAATTTTGCCTAGGACATCTAGATGTACCTATATTTCACCTTGGAAGATTTCCCACTCTGCTCGAAACGAAGAAAAACATTACCTCTTTGAAATCATATAAACAGTATCATTAAACTGTGCGGTAAATTTTTTTGTAGCACTAGTAATTTCTTGCTTTTATTTACCGGGTGCGAACGTGTCAGTTAATAATAACAAAGACTATTTCTTCAGCCGTACGAGCGTATGAACTTGGCGGATGCCCTAGTACCCAAACAGTATTCAGACGGTGAACAGATAATTCGACAGGGTGACATTGCCGATGGAATGTACTTCGTGGAAGACGGTGTCGTTAGAATTACTATACTTGGAGAGCAGGGTCGTGAAGTAGAGGTATGATTGCAGATTACTGTTTGAAATTATCGTATACGTCATTGCAATGAGCATTGACCTACATATCGTAGTGCCTGCAAGAAAGTTAGCTTGGTAATTAAACCGTTGATTGTATAGACGTTACATACTATTTTCTTCAATGATTCAGATTAATAGAGTTCCCGCTGGTGGATATTTAGGCGAGTTGGCGCTTGTGACACATAAACCTCGTGCTGCTTCGGCCTATGCCGTGGAAAATGTAAAGCTGGCCTGTAAGTTTTATTTATTATTCCCTACTCGATTAAATGCCAAATAAATTTTTAATAATTCTTTCGACATACAGATTACACGAAAAGTAACTCTACAAAATTTATTTATGGAGTTGGCAAGAAAGTAATTTCGGTTTTATAGTGTGAAATGGAACTTAATTTTCCTTAACAACAAAGTTTTTTCGATGACCTTTGTTAAAATTCATCCTAAGCAAACAATTACAAACAAAATGAAGCACAATTTTTTTTTAAGCCGAGTCAAAAGTGACAATTTTCAATTGTCAGAAGAAAAACATCATAACATTGTCAGAAGTCGTCCAGAACAAACGTAATTGTAGCTCTCAGCGAAAACCGAAATTACTTTCCTGTCAATTCAATATATAGATCTTCTCTGTTATCTTTTTTCCGATTTCTACAGCTGCAGAAAATTGTACTGGTAGCAACTTGCAGATAAGAGAATAACTGAAAATGAACAAAATAGTAAATTAAATCGTAAGATATCACGATAATCATCATAGAATGGTGTCTTATAAACGATTCCTTTCAGTTCTCGATGTCGAAGCTTTCGAACGTTTACTCGGGCCTTGCATGGAAGTCATGAAGCGTAATATCGAAGACTACGAGGATCAACTAGTCAAAATCTTCGGCAGCAAATCCAACATTTCCGATATCCGATGAACTATTAGAAGCAGTGAAACATTGCACTGCTGTACCAAAGGTATGACTTTCGTACAGTAATGTATAATGAGCACAAACGTGTACCACCCACTTCTGAATCTCATCCGCGTGTTTCAAATATCATCTCAAATCGACTTTCGTATGACTGTTCACTTAGACGTGTACCAGTAAAATTCGTCGTAAATAGTTACCATGTTTATACCTATGGCACACAGTGAAGAAAAGTTATCGGACTTCTCAGCCATTCGTGCATGCATTGCGGTATTACAATAATTCTCTAAGACTGCATTGGATCAAGAAATATTACCCTATATCTGTCTCGTACTCGATCACATACTTATGTGACGGATATCTGAGTATTAAATAGGGTTTTAATTACTTTGAATCCTCACTCAGGGATTCAATACCAATTTAATTGACGTTTTAGGGAAATTTCACTTTGACCTCCGAACATCTTTAAAGAAATACTCGCAGATAAGCGTGAGTACTATTGAACTCACGTAATATCGCGAATGATATATATACCTTTTTATGGTATTCTTTTATTTTTATGTTTGACGAATGCTTTGAGAGCTGTATTCCATTTAATTAGTCGAAATGTGAATGTATTCGATTAAGTTCCCACGGAAACTCGTTCGAAGGTGTCGGCATAATAAGAAAATACCTTTTGTTTCTTTGTTACGCTTTTTTTTCGAAGGATGTACGAAGAATCTTATTTATTGAAGAGTTATAAAAATATTAATTTATATATACATATATATCTATAATCATGTTTTAGACTGGAAGTGCACATTGAAAGCTTTCGATGTGTGTTATACAATAGAAAGAGAGATGTAATTCTGTATTGAGTGAAGCACAAAGCACACTGGGGGCTGACTGTAGCAGTTTCTTTTTTTTTAAAAGAAGAGTACCTAAATTATACTTATGAGAAAGAATTACCATTTCGAATTTAACGTATTCTATCGACCTCACTACAAAAATGGTACCTAAGTGACATGCACTGTTTATTCTGTCGTGCCCAAAACAATTATTTTCCTTATTCTGATGTTCCTAATTTTATATTTTGCACTATACGCCAACAAAAAAAAAAAGTATTACGGATTGTACACGTGCCTACAACGCACAAATATAGCATTTTCTTTCATTCAGTTACTCATAGTCACGCACAATAAATAAATTTGAATCGTTGTACCATCGATAATATCGTGTAGTGTCCTTATTTTCAATGACATTTCGAAACTCAACGTTTGCTGCCTCGCACTAATCATTATCTTGATATTTATTCATTTCTTATTAAATAATAAATCTTTTGGTCAATGCATCAGCACAATTTTTCTAATGGTACTCCATTTTTACTTATGATTTATTTAGATCTAAAACTATAGAAATCGCATTACAATGAAAATACTTACAGAATCAAATTATAGACAAAGAGAGATTGGAAGTTAAATCGAATTATAAAGGCTCGAATGCACAGCCATAAATTATATTATAAAAGATACAATAATAATAGTAAAGATCGTATGCTTTCTTGCTATCTTCCTAGCAATCCTAGTATTCCGTTAAAGCCACATTGAATAAGATAATAAACTTGAATTAATTTCTTACATCGTACAAGCCTCGCTATATGAACATATATGCTACAAGAATTCGACGATAAATGGCTGAGTATTCTAGTCGAAATATTCTATTCATGTGTGTCTTGTTGGTGAATCCTGGTAACAAAGTCGACCAAAAGAACCTATGAACCTATTTTTGTTACACGTGTATGATACACGTTATACATGTATGATATACGTCTAGCATCGTGATAAAACAGTTTGAACTAATTTGAACGTTGTGCGAACAAGTGCGTATGCTAGTCACTTTTTATGACCGTATCGTCGTATTTCTTCTCGGCGATTGACTGCGGTCAGAAAGGATTTTTATTACTACAAACTATATAATTAACTGTGCGACTGAAACTCAATTAAACGATAAGCTTTCTAAATAATATCACAATCACGGGAGGAAGGAAGAGGAGACTAGCACGAAAGATATTTATGGAATAGAATAGAGCGCGTATCCAGTTTCACGATTAAAAAAGAAGAAGAAGGTGTTAAGTTCGTTGATGCTTTACTACGACCACGGTCGTTGACACGATACGTTAAATAATTATCATATGAATTATTTCTATAAAACGACAATTTGTATCACTGATTTCTGAATCTCATTAATCTGTACAGAATATACTTGTTTAACAGTTGTCGCACTTTGTTTCCGATCGCAAGATAGAAAGTACGTGACCATCGTCATAAGGGAATCGTTAGCCCGTATTATAATGTTTCTACAGTGCCATTATTTTATTTGGAATCGAGCAGTGCTTCAGACGTCATTTTTAGTCTTCCACCGTGTCTCCAGGCTGTGATATTATTTTCGGCGGAGTATTTCATTCCTTTCACTTAGGTCTATGTGCAAAAAAAAGTCTCTTCATACGTCATTTCATCGACGACTTCTGAGTAAAGAAGAATTAAAAGCGAGGAAACTAAAAAAAAGAGAAAAACGATTTAAAAAAAAATGAGAAAATAATTCCAAACGACCTCTCTGTTGATGGCTCGTCGCGTTATAAAATGAGCTAAAGGCGTTAAATCGACGACAAAAGATTCGATTCATCGTCGAATGTGTAATCGTTTAATTAAAAGAAGGAATATACGAGATACGGATAACACACGAGAGAGAGAGAAAAAATGATGATTCGCACACCGGCCCGGGAATGCCTTGAATTTCGAGGCCGGTACTTATCTGTGCGAAGCTACATTCGATTAATTAAATTAAATGTAAACGCTTAGTAGATTCAACCCAATTCGAGTTACTGTATGTATCTACCAATGTGTGATTTCTTCTACGTGTTGCGTGTTGCCCTTCGTGTGTGTGACGACCGAGCCAATAATTACGTTTACTTGATTTTGCATGAGCCGTCGTCGTTTTTTCGTCCGAGAGAATTGTATGTTTCGTGTCATTGTCATTGAAAGTAATCAGCGTATAACAATATCGTGTAAGACCTGCGAGTGAATCTTAGAATCGTAGTAAACTCTACCGTGCCACGAGTTTCTTTCCTCTCGTTTGCTTCCGAAAAGAATCGACGAAAGTAATTTTGGAAGCTTGAAGAATATTTGATATCTTCAAGGTTGCATAAAAATTCTCTTTCCTCTTCTTTCTCTCTTTCATTCTATCGTGTCATATATCGTTGTGTCACCAGTCTAGTCCAATACCACATGAAGAATATTTTTGGCCAAATAAGCTGCAAGTCCAATTGGTCATTTGGCTGATAACGTATGTTTACAGCATACCTCGTCTAAGACCATCATATTCCTCGTGTGCAATTTCTTTCAACTAAATGTACGTGGTTTCTGCTTCTTTCTGCAACTAGGAATACAGTAAATTCTTGTGATGGGATATGTCCAAGGTATAGGATAAAGATTATATAATTGAATCTTCGTCTGTCAGAAAATAAACTTGGAAGTTGATTAAATTAAATTTTAATTAATAATATCAAAGCAATTTTAATCTGATCAATGTACAGAGTCAATTTTCATGAAAGACAAGATACAGGTGGAGAATCTTTATTCTGCGACTTGGATTTATTCTTTCAAAAAAAATCATTGTTTTTTCTGGTTGTATCATGAATTATAGAGCACCTTGCAAATATGAATATGATACATATATAAATGTGTATTAAGTGTATGGGCATCCGTTCCATGAAAATCAACAAACTGTTATACGCTGACGCATTGACGCCTGTCTAAGTGTAACAGTCTCCTAGTACCGGACCAATGCAGAGAACAATTGAGCTTTCTATCTTTCTCCTGCTTTCCCTCTTCTTCTTTCCTTCTCATCTAATTGTATCTCCAATAACATGTAAGACATCGGCGTACAGTCTAATTATATCGAAGTGCACGAGTTTAAACTAAAGTATAAGCGAAAATGTAACTTTCTACAAGTTCAACCATCCTGACTTAAACTCTTTAAGTGTACATTATGAACCTCGACACGTAGAAGTCTTAGTTGTTAGCTGTTTCTCAGAAGTAATCAAGGATATGTTTATGGTGAACCACAAAACTGGAAAAATATTCAATAATTCCATGAGTATTATCATTGGCAAATATAGGTTTAAATGTGCATTTTATGAAAGTCAAGATTAAGTCGGACTATCGCGATTAAATAAACGGATGCTCCTTCTGTACTGCAAACAAGATAAAGACACATAAGACTGATATGAACTTGTGGCGACAGTTATGCAAGCTCAGTCTCCTAAATAATAGAATCATGATTAAAAATCCTATTGCCATAATCTTTGGAACATTGCTGTATTCACTATATCAAATCATTCGTTCAATTTCTCTGTTGACTGTTAGAAATTGAATACTACAATTAAAACTAACACTTTTCATTGAATCTAGCTGACCGACACACGTAGCATCCAATCTACTAAGCATAAAATATTCATTTAAATCAATTCCTTAAATACAGTATTTAAGAAGTCATTGAAATATTCCAGTTACATGGCTCACTCTGCAAAGATGAGAAAAAGCTAATGATTAATTGACTTCAAAGTTCAAGTCAGAGTGATCGAACTATCAGCAGCTTATTCCCAGGACTTTGGACGATTCCATGATCGTCCTGAATACCACTGTAATGAGTGTGCGTTTATTAATCCACGCAGGAGATTCTTTTCTAAAAAAAAAAAACCTAATGTAGCTTGATGGTATCAGATCAATGTGCACCACGGGGAAATCTCACGAGGGGTAATATATATGTATATCTCTTTACTCTTGAATCGAATTGTTGTATCTCCTTACGCTGCGTTATTAATAAATGCGAAATTCGAGCCATTGGCTCGATTGCGCGTTGACAATCGTCCGATGTCATCGTATGAAAGTTTTTTAACTGTAAATGCTACAACGCTAAGCCTATCCTATACGTTTGCATTATTCATCGTCAAATTGATATTTCTCGACTGAAAGTATCGCACTGTCCCCTCTTCCCCGCCTTCTATGCATTAGCAAAGTTGAATGCCAATGATTTGCAACGTAGAGGTGTTCCATTCGATTGTTTTCCTTTGCTTAATCTGACAGCGATGATGTAACGCGTGGAAATGAATTTCTCCGACATGTTTAACATTCTCGTAATGAGGAAACACCCCGTATCGCATGCAGGCCAGGGAAATTAACGTTGTTTCAGAGGGTTGTATACAGAACAGAATGAAAACGTTGTCTCCTCGATCCCTCGTTTTATTTTGAATACTATAGGGTCTCGTTTCCGCTTCTACCTGCTAGATATATTGTAAAAGAAACCAAAGTATGCCGTGGATGAACTTTCCACTATTATTAATAATGAATGTTTCAATTTTAAATCTAAGGATACGAGAACGCATTAGTGCGCCGCGTTACTTAGAAACGTAGCTGCTGAAACGGAAACTCAAGATTGCAGCTTTATTATAATTATTATTATTATCATCGTTGTGTTCCATTTAGCAGACAATTAAAAATTCTCTACGTAAGCGACCTCGTAGATGAATCTTTATTCATTGATGTCCTGATTGAAGATTAGTAAAAGAATCTGATGTTCGTAGAGTACGTACATTACGCGGCGTATTTAGGTATCATTAAAAGGATTAAGTTGAGATAGGAAATGGAGAAAGACTCGCCTAGATAAGTTTCGTTTAATGCGCAATATGTATGATCGTTTTTGGCGAGAGTTAAAAGTCCTCGCTACGAATTGAGTTGTAAAAAAAAAGAGGATAGATGTATGTACAAAAGTGAACTGTATATTAACACGTTGTATGCCATGGGATTTATTGATAAGCAGCGTTATCAAACCGGATTCAATTGCTCGTAATTCCTGTACATCTGTTGTTAATTATTTTGGTATGCTGTAGACAAACGATGTCTGTCTGCACAATGTTTGCCATAGCCAGGGAATGATTATGGTCATTATTGTTAGATGCTTGTTGGAAACTATTAAAACTGAAATATGGAGTAGCAACAGTAGCCGAATGTTAACTATTATCCGCACAATATTCTGCAAAGAAGATAATTATAATTATGGTCACAATTCTTGACTTTTGAATCCAAAGGCATACAAAGTGTTAATATCGTTCATCACCATCCACTTTTTTGTTGTTGGAATTACGTATTTAAACGAGGACTAAACAAATAACGTCCACGGCTAAGGAAGCACGATATTATGATTTGCTATCATAAAAGATAAAATGATAAGTCGGTCGAAATATCGTGTATCAGGGTATTGAATGTTAAAGCGCTGAGATGTTACAAGGAAATGCATGGCTTGCAATCCCAAACATCTCGATGATCGATTCGCTTTGGAAGTTAATAACAAATTTCCGCCATATTTTGCCATACAATCGAAAATTATTTAACAAAAAAAAACACATTAACGGTACAAAGTAATTTCGTACAACACAGGACTAAGTTACGATTTTTTGATCATCGAGGTATTAAAGAAGCTAATTGCATTGTAAAGTTTGACAGACGACTTCACGGCAAAACGTAAAACGTAAATTCACGTACAAATGAAACGTGAGAGAACAAAGAACTGTAAGATTGTTCGTCAGCCAGAATCGTGAAGACCGAATTATTATATAGAGTTTACTGCGGGCGGCTTTGAGTATTTTTGTGAAATTGCATTAACAATTCGGCGTTACTGTTATTGCCCTGCCATAATTCGTTTCGTTTATCATGTAGATAATTTACATCAAACGGAGCGTGTGGCGAATGGAATTGCAATTAAATTACCGTCGCGACTGAAAAAAGGTCGCGCGGATAGTTGGAAGAGCGATAATTTTAATATATATATTAAAAAATAAATAAATTATATATATATGTATACACATAGATTGCCACATGAATATTGTTTGATGTTCAACGTTAGATGAAACGTTATTTAATAATTGTATTATTGCGTGTTTATCGAGCAAGAGTCCAGACTTTTTGTAATCCGGACGATCCGTCCGGAAGTGGTTTTCTCTTTGTTGTTTTTTGACGCTCAAGCCGCAAAGTCGTTTGCAAATCCGAGCGAGCTGGTAATATCGCGTCGGTGCGCGGTCCATGAGAGATGTACAGTTGGCTCGAATAATAAGCCGCACTGGAGATACTCCTTCCATGTGATGAAATCATCTGCGACATATAAAAAAAAGCAGCTGTTATCATTTGATATAATTTTAATTATTTGCTTCGCCAGCTACTTTAAAATTCACCTGAAACGTGGCAGTATCTGATTTAAACTGTGAAGAAAGTAGAAACAGAAGTGAAAAAGTCTTTAAAGAGTAACAATTGACAGCAATTTGTAGTCATGAAGACCCTACTGGCTCCAAAGCAATTTAAAATAGTCAGCAATCACCTTTAAAGTTAGCTTGAACAGCTCTTCCACGTGGAGGGGATATCCCGACCACTTTTCTGCGGTCTCTTATTTCAGTCAACTGTACAGACGTACGTTTAAGCTGGAATTAGAAGATTTTACACACACACACGCTTGCGTAAGAATGTCCTCGAAGTTAAAAGTGTTGTAAATTATAAAATAGCAATTATATACTGTACTTAAACGTTTTATGTTTCGCAATGTGTTATAGCATAAAGTGCACACACGATATATGTATATATAAATATATATATATATTGATACATGCACACTGAAATATATATTTATATATATATATGTATAAAATATAGATATATTATATACACAAAGTTAACTATATATTAGAAATGTCAATATATGTCGAGACTCGTTTCCAGCTGGTCTGATCGGGTATTTTATTGTAATATTACGATGCGTTAACCTGGCAGCGATGCGATTGTGGATAAATTCGAAGTGGCGTGTGCAATCACATAATTTATTGTATAGTTATACACTGACATATATATATTTATATGTATGTATGTTCCACAATTTAGGTCCAGATCAATAGCTCATGGATCGTGAATGTCCGGAGAGTAAAGAAACTGACCGGTGTTACACTTGTTGATCCATTTAAGTGAGTACACACAGCAAGCACACATACACACACACACACGATCGAGAAATGGATCAATGAAGTATCAATTAAAAGATGAAAGTTTATATATAAAATCGCTTATATACCGATAGGTTGTTTCGCAGTGAAATGCGGGGCTGAAATTTGTATGCGGCAAAAAGATTCATCGCTAAAGAAAGAAATGAACAGAGGGACAAAGAATCAATTGATGTCACAGAGGGAAGCCCTTTCACAAGTCTTTTCGTCTTTACGATTTTTGTTCGTTAAAAAATCGTTTGACCAACACACATATACATATCTATCCATAGAACGCACACGAGCGTAGGCACACGCAGTGAATTAAAAAAAATATAATGCACAGGACAAACGAACGACACAAACAATTATCAGTGGGAGGATAAACATAAATGATGCTTATGTTTTTGGTTTCGAAGTCATTATCGGGTACATTGATCAAAGTGTTTATTGATTATGTGTATATGCTATTTGATGAAGTTCAATGTGATTGTACTCGGGAGTAAGAGATACATACAGTGAAAGAATTTATTGGTGTGCTTCCCCGTGCTCGATTAGGCAATGACACGTATAATGCTTCTAATACAGCATCACTGCCGGATTAAATAGCAGTTTTAATGTCTTTTTAATTAATGTACTTTCACGGCTATCATTTAATGTTACAAATCTTTGGCAAAGAGATACTATCGTACAAGTACTGTATTTTCTTTTCGCTGGCTGTACAAATTCAATTACGTTCATGAAATGGTAGTTAACTCACGAACGTCTTGCTCTCGTATACCTACTCGGCGCTCATTACGATAAATGTATTTCAACTAATTGCCTGCACAATTTCCGCAGGCGAATGTCACTTGTCTATTTAGTAACCCGAGAGGAGTTCGTATTCGAGAAGCGAGAAGGGATTAGATATACAGTGTACTATGAATAGATAGTATAATTAAAATTAATATATAATAAATGAATGGACCTGTACAAAAAAAAGACAGAAGACATTGTGTCATTGCACTTGAAAGACCCAGATACCTGAGATTTTCTTTATTTGTATTGAATCTTTTCAGATCAATATTTCATACTTTATTTACATTTATGTACATGAATTGTGTTCCCTTCAGTATCTTACTTTGCATTAGCGTTAACTTTCTCTTTGAGTTACGACATGCTAATGAAGTTTCGAGATTCCACGGATGAACTGTTACTTGTTACGGTATTTACATATGAATAAAACTTGAAGAAATCCGAATATGCAGAGTTTTCAAGTACTTTCGATATTATTTCTATACAGTATATATTATTGAAACTATTTCATTTATTATCATAATTTTGCTAACGATATATACATGTCTACAAATGTTAGACCAGTCATTAAAGACCAGTTCATTGCTTCTTGTTTAACAGTAGTCTCTTTATAATACTTTTCCTTGAATTCATTTGGTATATTGACACGTGGTAATGTTGTGTCACCACATTCATTGGAGTCAAGTAAAGACTTCATAATGTACAGTGTTGATACACATTCATCTCCGACAGTGAGTCCTAGAAAGCGCTCTGTCGTTCGACTTTTCAATGTAACAATAGTATTTTTCATTCCTAAGTTTTCTATAAAATTATAAATTCAATTTTAAATGAATAACTTTGTTAATTGTCGTTCTGTCTTCAGAAATGAGAAATTAGTAAAACTTTACCATTTCTAAGTGTCAGACAAGCCATTGTTGCAACAATTAATTGTTGTTCCTGTAGAATGGCTGGAAATAATTTTTTCTTTTGTGTATATGCAATGTACTTTTCCTCAATTACATAGACATCAGCCACAGGTAGGCTTTTAACAATTTTGGAAATCTAAAAAACAATAGTAATGCTGTAATACAAAACATTAAATTATAGTTTATATTATATTAACTAGAGACATAATATCAACCTGTTTAGTTGAATTATAAAGGCTGGAGAAATTAGAATTTGGATAATCACAGTAATCCCATTTTAATAATGTCCTATTAGTAGACAATAATGCCCAAGATGTTATGTTGTTCCCCACCTTAATTCCTACAATAGATTCAATCCTCTGAAATTTACAGTACAAAATCGTTAAAATATGCATGCAACGCTGATATTGAGTAAAAAATAGCTCTAAATGTTAATATTAAAAGTATTAAACTTCTTGTACATTGTTGAGCAAAGATTTAAATGCAGGTGTTACACAACGCTGGAACTTCTGTAATGATTTCCTTTCCTCTTTTTTTTCTTCAGGAAGAGTTGAAATACTTATTCTTTGTACAGCTATAGGATTTACTTTTTTTAATGATGACAGATTTAGCAACAATCCACATAATCTTTTCTTGCTGTAATGTATCAAAAACATTTCAACATCCATGAAAAACATCTTGTACCTAAAAAATATATTGTATGAAACAGTGTTCTTCCAGTCTGAAATTTCTTGTATTTGATAATGTTGCCATTTAATGCATTAACTGCATTAAATAGTACACAATATGAAAGAAATAATACTGATATCTTTACCCACTTTACCATTTTGCTCAAGAAAGAACAAAATGATAGGAATTATCAGGTAAATCTGAAATTCTGTATCATCAGAGGATTAGCATTTAATGTGGTACTATGGCAATACAATAAGAACAATATCTAACTATAATTGACTTAAATATCTCAAAATAAAAGTATGATACTTGACTGAAATTACTTTATGGAAATAGGTATTTTAATAAATATCAAACTTACCTAGTCAACTTTGACTCATTGTTTGAGTATATTCGTATATATTACATATATCGTTGTATATGTTGCAGTTGAAACATGTTATTCTATTTGACTTATCATTTATAAAAATAACATATAATGGTATAACCTATGTAAAAGTGTTTACATATATATACGTGTACCACTTCTTGAACTTCACATTTAATGTTGTCACACCTCAAATAATAGAAGTCTCAATTTGCAGAATACCTTAAAAATTAATAAACAGGCAAATAACATAACAAAGTCATGAAATTATACATTTCAACCAATAAACTGGTACAAACTTAACAGTGCTAATACATACATGTGTGTAGCAATGTACCACAAATGTTGTGCAAGATGTATTAATTAATCCTCTTTGATTTATCCTTTAAAATTCTAAACGCTTGACATAGAAAATATACATTACATAATTAACATTAAACAGGGAGAATGAAATGAAGTTCTTGCCACTGGGAATATATTACAGCTGATTATAGCCGTGTTAGTTTTCCAAAGCATGGTAGTAGCTACATCTACATGCTACATTGCTTGCTTTTTCCAAAGTAAAATAGTAGCTGCAACAATACAACTTAAATATGTATGTACAACTATTTTAAATGTTTTTTTTTAGAAGAAGTCGAGTTTTACTTTTAACGTCAGCTGAGAAAGTATCGTTGATAGATGGTTTCATTCAAGATGAATTCTATGAAAGGATTTCAAAATCTCACAGGTTATGTTACCAACAGTGCCTGTTTATTTAAACAAAATAAACAGTGTTTGTATTTGCTGAATCTTTACATCAATAATAGTAACATACAATATGGAATAAATCGTTCATATTCTGTGTCATGTTATGACAGGCAATTAAATAATAAGAGAAAAGAAAGTGAATGTATTCGACAAAGCACTTTCATACCTTCTCATTTCGCTAGACAATTTTGTATTAATGTAGCACCAAAAAATGCTGACATCTTTGGAGACCTCTCATTTAATGATCATGAAAGAGTTGAAATGGATGAAGATGAAGCGGAAGAGGAAAAGTTTGTTGAAAATGAAGTACATATTCCAAAGTGGCAAAAATTAAGTCCTGGTCAGTATTCTAATCTCATAAAGTCACATATAGGCAAAGGGGACTTGAAATCTGCATTAGGTGTGCTTGATCTTATAAAAGAAAATCGTGACAAGCCAACTGTATATATGTACAATCTTTTAATTCGTGCATTTGCTATTCAAGGAGATATAAAACAATGCTTTAAATTATATAATAACATGAAAAAAAGAGCTTTAATACCTACTGCACCAACGTACAACAGTTTAATTAATGCTTGTGCAGAAACAAAAGATACTACCATTGCATTGGAAAAATTGCAAAAATTAAGAGAATACTTCCATGAGCAAAAATATCCTTTAAATGACACACATTACAACTCACTTATAAAAGCTTACAGTTGGCACAATAATGTTGCTATGGCTTTCCAATTAGCAGATGAAATGTGGGATAAACGTATTTCTGTAACAGAAATAACATATGGTTGTTTGTTTCATGCAGCAATTACTGATAAAGAATCAGGTCTGCGTCATGCTTTACTCTTATGGTATATGATGCAAAAGAGAAGAGTAAAACGGAGCATTATTCATTACAATCTTTTGCTAAGAGCAGTAAGAGATACAAAACTTGGAATGTTAAAACCAGATGATATGTTAGTGTCACTTTTATTAGATACAAAAATTCTGATTTCTCAGAGTGAACATCCAGATTTGTTAGCTTCTCCGCCCAAACTGAATTCATTACTATTAGGTACGATTAATAAATCATCAGAACTAAAAGCAGATGATTCTATGGTAGATATTAGCGTATTTGGGAAAGATATGCCTGATGCAGTAGAAACATTATCTACATATTTGAATAAAATATTCTCAGAAAATCGTTTAATATTATTTGGAGGCTTTGAGAATATTCTAAAGAATATGGAAAGAGATAATGTAAAACCCAATGTGAAAACAATGTCAATAATCTTAGAAACCCTTCCAAATACATCATCTTTAGAAGAAAGCCTCATTAACTATGCATCGAATAAGGACATTCCTTTAGATGTTGATTTTTTTAATATCCTCATAAAGAAGAGAAATATGTCTGGTAGATTCAAAGATGCAAAAGTAAGTGTTACTTTTCAAAATTGTAAAATGTACAGTTGTATCAAACATATGATGATGTTTTATTGTCTTTTCATGTAGAGCGTTCTAAATGAAATTCAAATCCGCAATCTTCAACCAAACATAATGACTTTTGGGGTATTGGCTCTTGGGTGCCGGAATTCCCAACAAGGAATGGAATTATTACATCAAATGAGTACTATAGGCTTCGCGGCAAATTCTATAATCGTAGGATCATTACTGTGTGGAGCATTAAAAATAAAAAACTTCAAATATGTGTTAGATCTCTTACATTATATGTTAGAGATTAATCTTAAGCCATCTAAGCAGATATACGAGTTTCTGGATTCATTTCAGGAAACAGTTCAGAAAATAATTAAAAATAAGGTATATATAATTATTGAAGAGATTCATTTGTAAAAATGCAATTGTTTAATATATATATATAAATTTTTGTTTTAGAAAAACTATAATCGTAAAGAGATGAAAGTTCTTATAAGTGATTTTAAGGAATTTAAAGAAGAATATGTTAAGTGGCAAGAAAAAATGGAAAATAAATTAAATAAGGAAAGACGTCGAAGAAAAATAACTAGGAATATAGATTAAAATATTTCTACAAAAAAATATCAAAAAAGATATGCAATATATTGCATGTAAGTAGAAGAATATCTTTCTTAACATTTTGTAATCTTTGATAGTACCTGTTGTTACGTATAAGGACTTAATAAATTGTTTAGACTATCATTGTTTAAATAACTGTAATGTAAAAATCAATGTTACATCTTATCTCGGAAATAAAAATATTTGTATACATGTCCAGTCAGTTGCATGGTTCACATGAAATACATAATTCATTTTTTTCTTTACTAAGATGAATTAAAATAACGCACTAACAAATTTTATTATACATCAATTTAAGACTTGGTATCGGCGAAAACAAAGTCGTGTAAGAAAATTACTTCATCATATTAAGGATCATTCTTATTTCTTACTATTATTATAATTAGGATAAAACGACATTCTATTTGTAATATGAGAAGCATTAACGAAGATAGGGGGGACGTGTTTCTTGTACCCACGGTCGATTTCTAGTTCCACTGTTAATAGCACGCGAAGGACATGTTCCACGTATACTGAGTTTATTGTAACCTGTAGGGCCTGTCGGCTGTGCCCCACAGGTTTCCAGTGCTACGAAATCATCAACGTGAAGAGAAGGAGGTCGGGAGGTGTTTGGTGGTCTTGATCTAAAAGGATCAGCACCTCTACCCACACCTCCAACTACAGGTCCTCCTCTTAAAGAATTGGAGAACTGCGTTCTACCTCGCATTGGTGTTACTGTAACATTACAAATATTATTAAAAAATATAAGCATTCGTATCAAGATTATTAAAGATATTTTACATTACGATTATGATCTTAAATATGTTGTACATAACAATTATAAAGCATATCATGTATCTCACCAAATGGCTGCTTTATTTTAGCAACAGGAGATGTTGATTGTTTCTGAATATCCCTGACTTCTTGATCCTCAGTTTGCGTTTTTGATTGCAGCGGTTGAGTAGCATCATCGGGTGGAGTTTTAGAACATAAATTCTGTGCCTCGGATAATAAGTTAAAGTCCGCTGGAAGTAGTTCAGCTGCAAGAGCTAGCAAATCTATGGTGTTCTCGCTTTGTGCTTGAGTTGACGATACAAATGTAAATTTCTTTGGACACTTTGGAACAAGATCAGGAGTGCCTAAACATCTTTGAGAAAATTGATTTAATAAGGCCTCTGGAGTTGGTAGCAACGGTTCCAACATCTCTGGAATGGGTTCCTTTTCTTCCTTATCTTCGGCGGATTTTAAAGTCTCCACTAATTCTTGAGCTCTCTTTATCTTTTCTAGCGGATGATCATTTTTGTCCCACGACATCAAAGACGCTAGCTGTTGTATACGTAGAGATAACGACCTTTCTTCTAGTTCAAAAGCAATTAAGTTTTCTAAAAATGTTATTGTCAGTTCTACAACAGATTTTGTTTCGGAATCTTCCAGTGTAGATACATGTTCTAGCAGTGATCGCAATGCATCAGGATTGTTTTCTAAGCAGCTTTTCACATGGTATAAACCATAATTATGACCGATAAGAGAGATTAATATACGTAGTGTACTTTCTAATATGTCAGGCTGAAATTTCGTGCTACTTGCCAATATATCAATGAGTACAGCAAGAATAGATAAAAGTGGTTCTTTACTCGGCACAGAATGTGTCAATCTCTTTTCAAAAGATTCATTTACATCTTCCTGTTTAAGACTCAATGTACAATCGCATAATGTTTCAAAGATATCAAGTATTTCATACTGCATTCGAACGTCAGTAGTGTTTTTGAGTGTTGTACACATCATTTCAATAACAGGAGGATATTTTTGATCAGACTTTACTTGTGCTCGTGATGCAGGATTAGTAAGAGTCAGCAAAGTGGCTTTCATAGGTGCATGCCTTGCAAGTTCACTGAGCAACGTGAGTATTAAAACGTTATTTTCCAACGGAGTCGCAGCTAATACACCATCCAATAAACATCTTCCAACAAGCAATGCAGTGGGTGCTGCCAAGTCGCTCAATTGTTTACAAACTTTTGACAGAAGTACTAACAAGTCTTTGTTCCAGCTGGCACAAAGCAATCGTAAAGTTTCAGTAAGATTATTAGCCTGTGCTTGAAGATGAGCAGACCATAATTTTCTAAGGCCAAGAATCCGTGTTGCATCCTCGGTTACAGTTTCCTTCAAAGTCAGAACAGGAGGAAGTAATCTCGTTAAAAGTTTCAAACCGGGAATGAAATTACAAGGACTAAGGGAAACCATTTTCAAGACTTCTCCCAACATTTGCGTCCATAAAGATTTTGCTACGTTTCCTGAACCATCAGAATCTACAGCTTGGGTAAATACCAAAAGCGTACCTACAATTTCTTCAGATAATGTCTGAACAATTCGAATAGAAGGGATAGCTTCGACTAAAGAATAAACCCCAAGCAACGGTGCAACTGCTGTTAAATCCTTAAAATCTGTAGCCATACATTTCACGAGACGTTCCAATAATGCCCTCGTTAATTTCACACATGGAAGAAGTAATGCAACTAATGCCAAACCTCTTCGCCCTGTTAGAGCTGCACGATGTAAAAATGGTTGCTCATAAAATTCTGAAATATTTGCCATAACTGCGATAAGTGCTGTTAAACCATCTGCAGCAAAAAGTTGTGTAAGTGCATTTCTATACTTCAGTTCAATGTAAGGCTCCATAGGATCAACATCGTTATTAGAAGGGAAAACAAGATAATACAAGATTCTACTAGCTGTAATTAATTGTCCTGGAAGAGATGCTGCTTTATCAGCCCCTTTTCTGATACATGCAACGAGGGACGACACATCTCCATAATTCCAATGGGACGGTTGAGCTGCTATGGTCAAATAAGACGTGACGTCTTTCAAAACAGCTTGGCTGCGAGACTTTTCTAAAATTATGGCAGCACGATTTTGGAATACCTCTATTCGATCGGAATAACGGATCGTTGCTGATATTATCTCTGCTGAAAATTCACAGAGATTCGTATCACAGAGATAAGGTATTAAGATATCGATAAACTCTCCCATAGGAAGAACTGTGACGATAGCTTGTAAACCTTCAGGGAATATAAGAAACGAATGAAGCTTTTTTAAAGCCATCCAGTCAGAAGGTTGGTTTTTTAAACGCATTAAACACTGTACAACTTGAAGACGCCATGCTAAGATGGATCCTGCACCTGGCAATTCACATTTCAAAGCCTTTAAGATCAATTTAGTAACTTCGGATTCCTTCAGTAGATACAACAGACCTTCTTTCGTGTCTGAAATACGTAAAAGGAAACGTCGAGTAGATTTAATTAAATTTATATCTGACTTAGGTGAAGTCAAAGCAAACAGAATACGATGTAGTAGTTTGTGATGCTCAAAGTACGCTATCAAATGACATCGAGGATTTCGATTTTGTTCCCGTTCAAATTCCATCTGTGCTCCAGCTGGAAGCTGACGTTTCGGTTGAGACATTAACGTTGGCGCACATACATATGCATTCGTTAATTCTATTACGGTCAACTCGTCGAGCTCCTTCATCTCATCGAGGAATTCGTACGTGTGAATCTTTCGTAGCAGTGAACTTAAAGCATATTTAAGCCTTGCCAATTTTGCCGTATCCAGCATCATCAATGCATTTTTATATAAACCGTTTTTCGATTTAAGAAATTCCTGGACAATTATGGGACTTATTAATGCGGCATCTAATGTACGAAGAGCAGAGAGCTTTACAGGAAGTGCGACGTTTTCTCGCATACATAATGCTAATAATTTATAAGGTGCATCCACTGTTAATAATATATCGGGGCCTTGTGGAAGTCGACATAAAGCTTCTGCTAGTCGAACGCCGACTTTAACGTGACGAACTTTGTAAGCCGGTTGAGGCTGAGCACGAGCAAGATCCATATCTAGACCTGCATTAATGATATTGGTCACATCTTTGAGATCTGAGCTGTTTAGATGAAATGGACTAAGTATGGCACAGAGAGATTCACAATTATGAACGAACGTTTCTTTCTCTTGGCCTGATGCATTGTTAAAGTGTAAGACTGACTTTGAAAGAGACTGGAATATTTCATGTATCTTGTCTAACATTTCATTGTTGATGGTATTCTCTTCTATGATGTTCAGCGTTCTATCTAAGTCCAACAGATCAGGTGGACTCAAAGCATAAATATCATCTACTTGTACTCCTTCACATTCGTATTCTGTTGCAGTTGGTATGTCGTCTGCCATTATATCTTCGTCGGATAATATAGGCTCAAATGGTTCTCCTGTTTCTTGATCCCCTCCATCCTGTTCTCCTTCTTCTTCTTCAGCTGATATAGATTCAGGACTTAGAGACACTAAAGATTCCGAAGGAGGCGAAACCGGACGTTTTGTAGGTTTTGGAGCAATGTTTGCAGGATCCTCTTCCCAATTTCCTGCATCCGTTTTTCCAGGCTCTGTTGTTGAATTCCTTGATGACTCTACTATCTGAATAGGTTGAATGGGAGGTGGTGGAGTCGCTGCTATGCATGGTTCCTATTTCAAATATTTTTATATTAAAGTTAACTCTTTAACTCAACTATGATTTCAGTTGAATATACATACACTTGAATTTGTTTGTGCTTGATTTTCGTAGTACCATTCAGGTTGTTGCTCTAAAATTTGTGCTGTGTTTTCTGCAACCTCTTCCAATCCACTTACGCATGCTGATGAACCAGCAGTTGAACTAACTACTTCTTGAGGATTGTTCAAGGATTTTGTCAATGTTCCATACACTGCTAAAGTTATGGTAGTATACCAGCCTCTCAATACCAAACCATCTGTTGGTATTTGCTTTCGTTCACATTCTAATTGGATATGAATATTTTGTTTGTATTCTAATTCACCAAGGGATTCAAATGTGGACGCTCCAGGTTTGCTCAAATCATTTACAAAAAATTCAATTTCAAACTGAGACGGATTCGTCGCCCTGAAATACATCAAATATTAGTTTTCAGCTTGAGAAAATTCTTCAAGGTTTATTAAATGTTTATGAATGTATAAGAATTTTCCAAAAAATGACATACCCTAAACGAACTCCACCAGGAAAATCAGCTTGTACTCTTGCACCTAATGGAATAATTCGAACTTCGCTAATATACACAGGTTTCGGGAATTGTACTAAGTCTAAATTAAGCTCCTGGAAAAGATAAAGTACATAGTAATTCATTGAAATTATATCGTATACCTACATGACAAAAGTAAACAAAATAACCTCAAACCGACCTCTGAAATATCATGTGAGAATGTATCGAAGAATAGTAATTCCGTATTATCCATATCTGTATGACTACAGAGAGATGTTTTGAAGCAGCATCTTAATCGACGAAGCAACAGTTATGTTAGTATAATTTATTTACTTTATCAGTTCTAAGCTATGATCTCTTTCCTTCACCTCTCCATAAGTATTACTTCATTTCCCACAAACTTACTAGATACATTTCTTTCTTTCATATAAAATAATTTAATAGGAAATATGTCATTTTAGCTATTAATAAATAAGAGCAATTATTATTTTAGCCTCGTCTCTGGCTTCTAACATATCAACTCTAATACTCTGTAACTGTCATTTCGCATGTTTGCAGAGTTGAAGATCAACCAATAATATATAGTGCCGATGTTGTCAGCACTTGCCAAAAACTTAAATACAATTGAGCAGCTATATTCGAAGAATCTGTTAAAGAATTACTTCAACAATATTAAGGTACAGAATTCATCACTACAAACAATGCTTTACATATAGTTTTCAGGATATCAAAATTAATCAAAGAATGAAGTGCAGCCTATTTTTTTTTTCTTTTCAACTATAGAATCTCGAGTTGCGTAATAATATAAGACTAAAAATAAATGTTTGAAATTTGTGCACAAAATTATATTCTATTTGTAATGCGCCTCGTTTTCCTTATTGTTCCTTATAATAGAATACATTCATTTTAGTCGTCCAACGCCATCTGGTTTGCATCTGACATCTATCTTCGGTTCTACTCGTTCTACTTCGTTACAAGAGAAATTGTAATGAGATGAGTAATCCCCGTGCAATCTTTCCTGCGAGAAAACATTCATTTTCGTTGTAAAATTTTTCTTCGTGATTCAACGTGTATCAGCATATTTTATACATTTCCCAATAATTAACGGGTGCTTTTTACATGTATTTTATAAGTAGTACTTATTGAATAGCTGTGATAACGACATAACTATAACCGATCTGCGTCACTGGCTCCGTTCTTGATTATTTGTAGATTTGTTTTGAATTGTGATATGGCTACGATGCAACAGAAATCCTATTAGTTCAGTAAGTTCGAAGAAGAGTACATGTTTTAATTTTAATGGTATAAATCTTCAACGGCTCAAACACTATCGGCGTTACTGTTAAAACTCGATAACATGTCATTGTTTTATATGATAGGATTTTTTTGTATGACACTTCCCAGCAATATGTATGACTCAATATTATTTATTCAACAGGTGAAAAATTCTGTTAGAATGTTTTTTGTATTCTACATGATGCATACCTACCCCAATTGGAAATTTTTGGAAAATAAATTAATTACTTTTCATAGTATTACTATTGTTATTTATGATTTGCCAATGATATAAAAAAATAGGCATGTTGTCGTATGGCATTTAACAGAGGATTACAAATAAACCTGTATTTATTTACAGAGTATATAATTTTCACCTTTAGTATTAGTCTACTTAAATACAATTGTATATGTAATTAGACGATAACGAACAACCCAATTTGAAATATCAGTTGTATTATCTACTTCTAGTAATGGTAGCTGCTGGAGCCACAGTTTTAATGGCAGCCAGTGAAGAAAGTTCTTCGAATGGTGCAGAAAATAATTCTACGCGATGTGAAAATCAAACTGTTTGTTCCAATTATAAAGTGGCACATTGTAGTCAACAGAATACGGAATGTTCGTCTAAAAAAAATGTAACGGCTTGTGCTTCAAATAGTAGTAAGTATGTCAAATATATCATAGCAAACTTCATGTTGTGGTACAGTTGACTTTTATATTATTTCATTCATATATATTTGTATAAAAACAATTGGTAGAGGATTTAGATTTTTAGATTTTACATAAAATACCTCAATTGACTGAAATATTTAATACTTTTGTAACAGAGAGTAAAAGTTGTAGCTATATGGTGGAAAAGAACAGTCGCTTAATTTCAAGGTCAGATCATAAGGACAATTCAAAAAATCTTTCTGTGCATAAGGCAGCACCAATCCGTGAAACTAAAACTTCAAGATTACGGGCAGCCTCAGTTTTATCTCCTAATGGTAAATTATTATTATGCATTTAAAGTTTTAAAGTAAAGAAATTAATCTTACAGTTTTGAAAAATACATTATTCTTATTTATTAGGTGGATCTTCGTTGTCCAGAAGGTTAGGGGTGTTAGAAGCTTCTGTTACCTCAGGGCTTCAACCTAATTCTAGTTCGTCGGTTAAAGAAGTAAGTATACATGTATAATACTAATAGACTATAGGAAAGTTAGAAAACTATACTGGCATGTGAAAGTCTATAATGTGCCGTAACAATTTTTACAGGAAAATTTGATATCTGATAGTGGTAGTCCTATAAATCCCATACGTGAAAGGGATAAAAGTTATAAACGAAAATCTTATTTAAATCGATCACTTAATATGGAAGCTGGAGATCGTTTGAATCAGGGTAAATAATTCATATTTATTTAATTTTTCGTGCAGCTTTGTTGCATTAATTTTTGATTACATTAACCTTCTTTAACACTTTGACAACTGCTGTCATATACACGTGATTTCGCGAACCTAGCGGCTGTCAGCCGTTGTCACGCTCATGTGACTTCGCTCGATCGCCCATTGCCGGCCGGCGTCACGTATGCGTGACTTTATTTTGTTTTTATTCTCTGCGAGAAGTGGAAAGTAGCATAGAATTCACGCGAGGGACACCGGCAACAAATAATAAAATGTGTAGTCGTCAAAGTTTTAATTAAACAGTAACCATAATTAAACTAATTAAATTTGATATTTTTCAGCTGAACACAGCGATAGACGAACTAAAAGACAATCAAATAAGCAAGGTCACATATCTGAAACAATATCTACTACAAATTCTAGTATTCAACGTCAAGTTACGTCTAATTTATATAAGAAGCATGTTGATCCAAAAGTGGCTTATCAGAGAGTTAGTACTCAGTATGTTACAAATCGTCCTAAAACTTATACATCGTCTTCTGTTAGTCCTCTTGCAAGCATTAAATGTTCCAACGTACAACGAACTAGGTATATCATTTTATTTATCCACTTTTTTAACATATATATCTACATTAAAACGACTGATACCATGTACGTAATTGAAGTCCCAAGTATCCTCATATTTCTGTCCCATCTTTAATACGTCTTCTTCGTGCGTTGAATTTAATACTTTTGGAATATGAAATATATTGGTAACATCGAAATATACTTTCTAGTGGCGGTGATCACAGCGACTCGGAAGTTTCACGAAGAGTCGATGCGTTAACAGCATTAACAAAAGCAACAATGGAGCGCGTAGAAAGGCTTGCATCACATACTAATTTAGCAACGAATTGTGGACCACGATTGGAGAACCATTCAGCAAATGTATCATCAGGAAATCTTTCAAATAATGTGGATAGTACCGCTAATACTGTTCACGTTTCGCAAATGTCACCAAGAAAATGTTCTATTTTAAAGAAATCTAACGATGAACATCTTCAAGATGGAAACTCCAATCACCAGCATACACCCGTGTCAATTCTTAAGCACAAGGTACCCGATAGCGAAACAGGTCAAGCTCCATCTAATTCCGCTCACACAATTTTGCCTGTAACGTTTTCACCGTCTGTAGTGGAACCGGTGCATAAAAGACATGGTATTTTAAAGAAACGTAGCAGCTTGGACGAAAGTGAGATACTCAGACGACGTAGCTGCTCACCCGACGTTTCCTTTACCGATAACAATTACTCGGAATTTCGGCCGATTTTAAAGAATCAGAGGCGATCATCTTTAGATGAGATCATTAAACGAGATCAAAGTCCTGATCCTCAACCAACATCGATATTAAAACGTAAGACATCCAGAGAAGATGATAGAGAAGATCGTCAATTTGGTATTTTAGAGCCGCAAGGCATATTAAAAAGAAAGTCATCAAATAACGTAAGAACAAACAATGTTAATCATCATGTAACCATTACGATGGACACGACCAACGCGAGTGGTACCGAAGTGCTTGATAGTTCTGAGGTAAGACCAATATTAAAGAAAAAACATAGTAGAGAGGAGTCGTTTGGCAACGATCCTCCATCTCTCGAACCACGACCAATATTAAAAAAGAAGTCGAGCACAGAGTCCGACGACCATGATGATAAACCTAAGAAAACAATTTTAAAGTGCGCTCGTAAGAATTCGCAGGATGAATGTAATTACGAGGCAGAATTGACTTCACCCAAGAAGCTTTCTATGCTTCGAAATCGTGTTTTACAGACCAGAACAGGTGGATTATTAGATAATGACTCTGTACGTCCTATATTGAAGCAATCTGGTTCACGGGATAATGAATCCAGAGTTCGTTTAAATCTTTGCGATGAAGGTGTAACTAGTGATAATGCATGTACTGACGAGGCAGATCTATTTTTACGAAAAAGGGCACAATCAGTTGGTCATGTGCAACCCTTCAGTAACTCGAATGACTTCGGCGGTGTACTTAATAAACGGAGATCCCTAGAATTAGTATCTATGAGTGATATTTTATCAGAAAAAACGCAAGCCAGGCTAATGGTTAATAGTAACCATTCAAAGATAGATTTTTCTTCGTGCAATGAGGATGCAAATACATCCAGTATTTTACAAAATGTACATAACAGGTATGTGATGGGAATTTTGTAAAATTTACATTTTTAAATTAACATTAACTAATATTTTTTAACCTCTATCTGTTGCTATTTCTTTTGCGATGCATACAACTCAAATTGTAGGAGCCCCGTGTCGTTAAATTGGCTTTCAAAATAATTTTTCGGTGTTTCGGGGCATCTACAATTTATTGATCGATCATTGGATTACATCTAAATATATGCAAACTTATCACTGTACATTTTCAAGGTATCAGATTATTTATTAAAATGCTGGTTGAACGGAAAAATAGTTCACGTTTTTGTTTTATCCAGTATTGCATATTTGTTTATACATTTAGTTGGTGTACTAATGTGTAAGTTTGGCAAGGCTTTGAATCTGTGCCAAGTTTAATTATAGATCACCTAGCAATTCTGAAAGCTACCAGAAATCAGAGAATCGGACCATGCACATTGTACTTCTGTTCACCAATCAATTCAGATCTAAGACGGTTCTCTAATGTTTTTGATTTTATACATATATTTATAATGTACAACCGATAAGAACGTCCCTCTCTTCATTGTGCCAGTGAAAGTACTTTTATCTTCTCCTACTCATTACTATTCCATATATTTTTATCCAGTGTTTATAATTTTTTTTCTTTCAAAATCAAAACAATAATTGTTGTGCTGCTTCCTGTGATATTTTGAATGTTCGAGCCGTTAAAGAAATAAAACAAAAACATTGTAAGTCTCTGAGGGGAATATTTTATTTAAGATTCTGCTTTGCATATATTTAGATTACAAATGTCACTTCCTGCATTGTTAAGTTAAGAATAGTAGGCTGTTAGGTTTTGCAGTTATTCTACTTCAACCTATAACACAAATTTCCTTCAGTTTTTTTCCAATTAACTCTTAAAACTTCATGCATTGTTTCTGTTTAGTTCTAATGCAACTAAAGAGGAATTTGTAGACGAGATATGTGATAAGGATAACCAGACCGTTTCGGTGTTTGAAACACAATCAGAGGACAAAGTGGATTTGCATGTATATCCTGTAAATAATAAAGTCGATAAAAACGTTGCACTTGTTAGCGAAATAATGGATAACAAGGAACATATGATTGATTCAGTGCTATCTCTACAAAAGAAGCAAGATAATGCCGATGGTCAAGAGAATGGTGTATTGCAGCGCAGTAATAGCGTTTCAAAAATGGCATTGCACTTTAAGGCATTGCAGGAAAAAGCGAATTGTACAGAAAAAGATAGTTTGTGTCAGCGTTCACCGAAAAAAGTATCGTCCGGTGTGCAACGTTACAGAGAACGTAAGATGCAAGGAAACGATAGGTTTAACACACAGCCGGTAACTTTTCAAGAAGTTCAGGAAGCGGTGATGCAAAATCAACGTAATGCCACATCAAATAACAAGACGGACTCGATGGAGGAAAATACAGCACCCACGGACGATGAATTCGATCCGTCGAAGTTAAGTTTGGCTGATCGGGTGCGTTTGTTTAATCAAAAGATCGCTACTGAGAAAACTTCTGTGACCAGTAAAACGTCGACGGAAAGGCATTTAAGACGAAGACCAGCTACACGTTACAAAACACAACCTGTTACATCAGAGGAAGTCGAAGTAGCATCTCGAATATCACCGCTGAGCGGAGTTCATCAGATTTCGTTAGATAGTAGTAAGTGACTTGAGTTGTTTCTTCATTAAGTTAATTATATGTAGCCCTATCTTATATCATGTAGTAAACTTTTACATATAATTAAACTGATAGGAAAATAGTACATCTTATAAGTATAATACATGTTATAATTAATCTTACATGTAAGATTAACTGTACTGACAAATCGTTCAAATGTTTCAGCTGGTTTTCCAGAGTTGCAGGAACAATGTAATCTTTCTAATTCTCAAAGTGATTTACCTAAAAGTATTTTAAAACCCATAACTTCCCAGACACACAATATATGTAGGACGAATAGTCCTGAACTCGAAGGTTTGAAATTAATAAAGTCTGTACTTAAGAAAGAAGCTGAGGAACTCGAGCAGCAAAATTCGGAAAATTGTGATATTTTTCCACGTTCTATATTAAAGAGTAACGTGAAATCAGATGATAAATCGTCCCCTGAGACATTGGTGACGAAAGATGAGAATGATTACGATAACAGTAAAACTACGAATGTCAATGTAAGGGCTCAAAAGCAAACGGGAAGTGCAATAGAGTATGATTATAGTGCACAGTACAATTTACATTGTGCCTACAGTACGGAAAAGAGTAGCCGTACAGAAGGCATTCAAAGTGAAACTAAACAAACACATACAGTGCCTTTTCACAAAAGTATCACTCAGGATGAATCAAATAAATCTAGGACGAAAGCTATATTAGATGACATAGGTAACGTTCAAACCAAAACTATTACGCAGAAGAAACACATTGAGGATGAAATCCTCCGAACATCGGATGATGAGACATCATCATCGGGTGGTCGGGAAGTACACAGTATTATAAAGAAACAATCTAGGTAAGGAGATTATTTGATTGAATTCTATTAGCAATAAATGTATCTAGTGCTTTTTTGCATGACACTTTACTTACTTTCTTACGAATATCGATGATATTTCACGACGAAGTATTTTAAAGTGTGTTATTTTATCAGGTACGAGTTTTAATGACATTGGTTCTGCTATTTCGCGCTGCAAACATTGATAAGATATGTTATGTCATGCAGGGTGCTTTATATTCTGCTACACATATATAAAAAGAATATAAGCATATTACTGTATATATGTTGTAATCGACTACTCGTAGGTATACTTCATTATCAAAGAGTGCTAGTCATCATGCAATTAGTAAAGAAATTCACGAAAGTGGATCATTCGGTGCGATGATGCAGAAACAACATGCTATAGCTCTTCCAGGATTATACCGTAGCGCTACACAGGCAATACCTTCAACAGATGTTAATGACTGTCCAAGTATGAGTATCGCAGACAGATTAGCGGCACTTCAACGAAGTGGTAATACAAATTGGAAGCGACGTATTAACGCTGAATCGTCTAATTTATCGGTGAATAATTGTTCCCATATTTTCATACTATCTGTATACATTACATGTAAAATATTGCATACAGATAACTAATTCAAAACAGAAGAAAATTAATAAATAAAAGCACGTTAGTGTCTAACTGCACAAATTTACATTGCTGAATGTATTCATTTTTAAATAGCATGATAGTAGGTGTTTTACGAAAAATTGTAATTCATATTATTTAAAATCCTTAATTAGGAAGGTGTATGCAATCATTTATTTAATAAAGAAGAACCGAGCATTAAGCAGGGAGTGCTTGCTGATCGTCTGGGAAAATTGGAATCTGCTACGGAAGGATGGAAAAAGAGAATCGCAGCTTCGGATGTAACGAAATTCACAGTGGCAGGGAAAATGAAAGTAGAGCAGCCAGAAAATATAGACGCCGGGCCGTCCTCGCCGCTTATCGAAGTATCGGGAAGTATTGGCGACAGGAAAAAAAAAACACCTCGACCCGAACGATTTAGGGCGAAACGAGGTAACGCGATAGATGACAATGATACGAGATACTGTCTTAATTGTGAAACACTATTGATTGCAAACTGATCTATGACGTAAAAACATATTTACAGGATATATAAAGGACGCTGCATCAACGCCAAGCAGTCCCAGTAAGGAATTCATGGTTTCAGCACGAGGAAGTTTCTCTGAGCCTGCAAGTGATGATAGTGGTCAGTCTGTACTTCAATATATTTTATTTTTTCAATATTTTTTCTCCCATTGGTTAATATATTACATATTTTAAAGTATAAGGTTATCAATAATAATATACGGCAATAAAATTTTGATTTTTATAGGTGAAGAATGCAAAAACAATCTCTTATCACCGACGGTGTCGGTTCCTAAGATAGACGATGAAACGTTTACATCTTTCTTTACCGAGGTTTCGTTAAAAAATTGCGAATCAATTGAGCTAAATGAAAGTGATTTCGATATGATCACATCACACTCAGAACTGTAAATATTTTTTTGTAATTAAAAGGAAAAATTAGTAGCTTACGTATTGTAATCTTAGACATATTTAATTGATGGTTTATTGTATTGTAGATTAGTTCAAAAACGTAACATCAGAATACAAAATCGACGAGTAAAGTCGAAAAATCCTATTAAAGCCCTCGCTGCTCGCACAGATTTAAAATCTGAATACACAGAAGTGCGAACTGGAATTGCTGAGAAAGTAATGAGGCAACTGAACGTTGAGAAACGTAAGTAAAATGGTAAATTACTAAATACTTGTTTCTAACAATCAATAGTTAATATTTTAACGCACCCTTTCTCATGTTATTGTTCTAGTTTCTAAGAATTCAACGTTGGCTGTCGAGGCTTTAGCTGGTCTGGCTTCCACAGAAGATTTTAGCAACGTGACTTTGAGAAACGCAGCAGAAACAAGTGTTTCCACAAATAAATTACAACCGTATAAAGATCTTATGTTGATTTTAGTGAAAGGTAGACGCCATGTACAAGTGAGATTGGTTGAACCTATTGCAGAGAGTATAAATAGTGGTGATAATTTAGTCTTGGTAACAAGAACGGAGGTAATTATTAGAAAAAAAAGCAAATATTTTAGGAGCCATTTTGGTCATTTATTGGGTACATCTTGTGTTAGGTTTAAGCCCGATTATCAACAAATATTTAACTTATAACAACTGTACATGAAACTATCTTTAATTTAACATTTCAATGACTTTTATTTGCAGGTTTACAATTATATTGGAAAATATAGTAATGTTATCGAAAAGGCTCGTGCTGCGGAAGTTGCAATGAGTATTCAACAAAATAAGGATCTCGGCTGCCAAGCGTCTCAAGTGATAATAATTAACGAGGAAAAAATGACCTGCACGAAAAGTCAGTTGCAGAAATTCTGGAATTATCTTGGCATCGAAAATGAAAATGCTGATGGTAAGATAACTATTGTATGATTATAAATCATAAGATCAACACTTTGTCAGAACATGAAATAACATTCATTATGTCAATGACAGTTATCGACGGCGGACATCCTGATGAGGACGAGCTCTATGAGTCTGCTATAATTGATACCAACATGGTGTATGAAATTAAGGGTGAAGAATTGGTGCCTCTGGAAAAATATTGGGGTGCAATACCAAAAATTGAAATGCTCGATCCCAACAAGGTACTTACATGTACTTTAAAACCTTTAAAAAAAATAAACTCCAGTCTCCTAATGTCTCATAGATATTGAACCACAATTTCAATTTTTTATATTTTATAAAGTGTAATTCCAATTATTATAACTTTTCATATTTTTCACATAGGTGTTAGTATTCGATTTCGGTAGCGAAATGTACATATGGAGCGGAAAAGGAGCGTCTGCCGATAAAAAACGAATCACCACGCAGCTTGCTACCGAAATGTGGAAAGAGGGATACAATTACACGGAATGCACCGTCTGTCCGATAACTGCTGCATCTATGATCGGTAGCCGCACGAAGATTCAAACCGATTTGAAACATGCTAAAGCCAGACCTAAATGGTGCTTACTTGCCAGATTAACTCAGCACGTGGAAACGGTACTTTTTAGAGAGAAATTCCTCGATTGGCCAAACGTTTCTGGAATAATACGGGTGCGTGGAAATAAGAACAAAGAACAAGTCGATGGAACAATTACAATAGAGACATGCAATATCGATACCGTAATTGAAGAAAACGTAATACCTGTTGATTTAATTCTCGAAGGATGCCACTTAGGCAGAGGTACTGGTTGGTACGACGATGAGGTAATTTGTTAATTAATTATTCCAGATAATGTACAAAGTATGAAAATATGTAACTGATTAACAAATCTGCTTTTCAGTTAATGAAACAGTATGTGGTTGCTACAACGAGTATAACGGTTTGGCATATCGATGAATTCTCTCATACTCTTCTCAATGATTCATCTGTTGGACAATTTTATTCCGGCGATAGCTATATCATACGTTGGATATATTCTGTTACGATTACAGGTATAATAGAATTTTTAAAATACTTTAATATACCGGTCCACGCTTCCAAAATGTATTTAAAAATAGAATAAAAATAATTAGATCATTTATTAAATGATTATAGGTCGTGAACTTAGCGGTTTGCCATCGAAGCATTCCGCAAAGGGTCGAGATCGTTCGGTTTACTTTATTTGGCAAGGACAAAATGCCTCTTTGAACGAACAAGGTGCTGCGGCGTTACTTACTATCGAGTTGGATAATGATCAAGCACCTCAGGTGATCATTGATGTTTGAATTTTAGGGTAAACGAGGAATATAACGCTAATATGTTTAAAGTATACTCAAGGAAATGAATTTTCTGAATTTTAGCTTAGAGTCGTGCAAGGACACGAATCAGCTGCGTTCCTTAATTTATTTTCTGGAGGTATGGTCGTGCACTCCGGTAAGAAAACAGAAAATAAACACGATAAGCGATGGCGATTGTATATTTGCCGAGGCACTTTAGAGTCAGAGGTGTCTCTAACAGAGATTCCTTGTAGTACTCGTCAATTAAGGAGCAGAGGGTCTCTCGTATTGTTAGATACTGAGAAGAACAAAGTTTACGTATGGCATGGATCTAATTCACTAGCACATACGAAAAAGGTAATTTCCGCATCTTATTACGGATTCAAACGTAACCCGTAGAATTTTGAGATATCTTTACTTGCAATAATTTATTATATTGATATTTACTTTACAAAATTTCTTGTTTTTCTAAAGAAATAATTTTTGCAGAATGCACTTGCTGCAGTGAACAAACTGAAAGATAACCGACCGGCAGAAACTAGCTTATCGTCCGAAATTGACGTTGAAGTCCTCGAAATTAACGAAGGAGAAGAACCAGACGAATTTTTTACAGGTAATAAATACTTCATAAAGCTTTTATGTTTCCATATCAGCGTAACATCAGAGAAATCTATTTTACTTTCCAGCGCTTGGAGGAATGAACAAAAAATTGTATATATCATTAGACAAAGACCAAATGCAGGAGCATACACCAAGACTATTTCATTTATCGAGCGTTTCTAAAGAATTTCAGCCTGTGGAAATCTTATGTCCACATCGTGCTCATTTGCCAACACCATTCCCTTTCCTCCAGGAAGAATTGTATCAAGTGAATCAGCCAGGTATTCAACTATTTAATTATTAATATTTCCATAACAAATTTTAATAGTATCGAAACATCTTCTGCCAGAAGCCCATTGAAATCTTAGAATTTTAATAAAATCTTATCATTCAGCATTATTCCTGCTGGATAATAAAACGGAAATCTGGATATGGCAAGGCTGGTGGCCAGATACCGAGGCAGAGGATCAATCTGGTAGCAAAGCCGTGAGATGGCAAGCCGAAAGAAGGGCTACCATGACAATGGCTATGCAATATTGGCAAAGGACGCATTCAGAAACGACGAAATTCCCAATATATCTAGTCTGGGCTGGCCTCGAACCATTGCAATTTATAAACTTGTTTCCAACATGGAAAGATCGCGACGACATTGCTGAAATAAATATAGAGGTACTTTCGCACGTGACTTGCAGGAGATTAACGAAAATAAACAAGATAGTAGTTGGTAGAATTCAAGCGTTTCCATTGTTTTTTAGGATGGTCGGAATCCAGGAGAGGTGCTGACCGTTGAAAGTGAATTAGCTCGGTTAACACAAAGCACTTATCCTCCGGCTCAATTATTGCAGCGACCTTTGCCTGAAGGAGTTGACCCGACACATTTGGAATTGTATCTGTCAGAACAGCACTTCCAAGTTTGTGTTTTTATTAATTTCAGCTAACTTTATCCAACAGATGAATAAATAAGCGTAAATCATTTTTACATGTTCTTTTTCTTCTTGTAATAGGAGCTGCTGGGAATGAGTAAAGAAGAATTTCAGGAACTTCCGGTTTGGAAGCAAGTGAATCTCAAAAAAGAAATAGGGCTTTTCTGATGAAACGCCCAAGCTGCCAATTCTACAAAAAATAGCTGCCCTTGTAAAGCGTTTAATAAAGTTTTTGTTAATTGTTTTATGATGTTTATAACTTCAAATTTTTTAACTTCTTAATGTATGAATTCGCATTTAAGATATGCCTAAAGTTGCCTATCAACTGATAAAAGTGACTAATAGTGTAATGCAGTTAAAGATGTTTACTACAATCTTAAATATAATATATATAATATATATTACATGTATATATTATATATATATATACACACACATATATATAAATAGCTAATTATATATTTTTAATACATGCTAAATATAAATTGGCTTGTGAATACTTCCTTTATATTTGTATGGGCTTTATATTCATTGATAATACAATATGTTTTAGAATGGCTTATTCTTACATGTGTAACATTTGTACAAGAACGACTGTATTCTTTACAACATACTCTGTGTTTTTTGAACAGTATTCAATGAAATTTCTCAATGTTGCCTTGAGTCTTATTTCGTAGTCCCTTGTAATCCTTGAATACTCACATGCACCCTTTTACGAAGAAATGATTACTATCGCTAGCTTTGGTAAACTTGCTAGAATTCTTACTTTATTCGTAACAATATTATCTTTTTTTCCCCATTTTTCTCTCTCCGGTTCGTACGTAACATCTTTCGCACTTCGTCGTACAAGTTCCATATGTAATTATTTTTAAATCGTTACTTCACATTCCTCCTTTTTTCTCCTCTTTTTACCCCGTGTATTGCATGACATTAAAAAGAATTAAATTATTTGCATTAAAAATAATTTAATTGTTTTATTTATCAGCTTAAAATGTATCCGATATGAGTGCGTTAGTGAATTAAAAACATTTACATATATTTATAGCATTAAATCATTCGATTTAAAATTCTCATAGTACACGCGAAACGACGACTATGAGTACCTCGAAATATAAAATCAACTTTTAAAATAAGGCACAATAATGTAAAACTATGAACAGTTAAGATTACGAAAGAGTTTTCCAAACAATTTTAACGTACTTTTGTGTATCTCTTTAAAGCATACAAGAACGAAATGATCGCGCGTGCATATTGCATACTTCTCCTCATTCTTACTTCTGTACATTAGAGTTAACTTTTCCTAATTCCTATGTCTCCTTATTCCTTTACAAATTGACCAAGGCACGGACAAGTATGTCAAGTATTAAAAAATCATACGTGAACATTTCATTTTTAATTCGGAATCGCTTCTTCCAGTGAAAGTTTTCTCATAACCGATGTATATATGCAAAGAACACAAATTCACCACAATGCTTACAATGGTCGTTTCTTTATTTTATTCTAACAATAATAACACACTACGAAAAAGTCTGTGTGTGTGTATGTGTGTTTTTTGTGTGTTAACTGTGGACGTATCGCCCGCCCGTGTGTGTATATATATATATGTATATATATATTTATTTATTTTATTTATTATATATAAACATATATTTATATATAATAAATATATATGTCCCAAAGTGGTCTAATATTAAAATAGTCCATCTGATTGAATGATTCAATATTTATCTTTTTTTTATCTTAAAATAATCGTGTGCCGATGAAAAATTGTCACACCATAATCACGACATCCTCTTACTTTTTATACATCTTCCGAATTACCATTACTCTCCCTATTGTTATTCTTCTTACACAATTTTTTACAACACTACCGATGAAGTGTTGCAGCTATTTCCATTGAATTCGTTGGGAATCTGTAGCATATAATTCTATTTTTAGTAAGCTTCAATCGATTTACTTATCGAATTTTTGCAATGCATAATGTTAACTTGTGTATTGTGTATTTATAACAGAAAGTAATATATTTCTTTTAAAAATTTCTCTTTCAGATCGTTACCAGACTTACATTATTCAGCACAATATATATATATTTATATTAATATAATGAGATTAAAATAATAAAAATTAGCCGAATAGGAATATTTAGCGAAATAAAATATTCTTTAGCAAGAGATAGTATATTGTACAACAACTTCGTGTATAAACTACATTATAACAAATGATAAATTTGTATTTACACTGTGCATAATCCCATACACTCTATACAATGGCATTATCATTGTATACACTTTTTTTTCCGAGATTGTACACTCTTTAAATATCTCATTTATGCTTGTACGTATAAAAAAACCGTAAAGTGTGTTGTACAACTTTAAGTTATTCCCCAGATGCGAATATGTAAATATTACTATCATACTGTGAAAATGCATGTAAGATGTTCAACAAATGGAGAAAGGGAAACATTTCTGTTAATGTTATTACCATTTGAACCTTTTACTGCACTTTTCCATCGATATATGCCTTTATAGCAGTCTGACACTCCGTGGAACACCAATGTTGAATCAGCAAAAAAGTCTCTGATTCTAACGCTGCGTCTAATTTCCTTCTCAAACTATGACGCAGCAGTGCTTTTGTAGCTTCCATGGACTGAAAGGAAGAGAACGAAAAGATGATGAATATATTCCAGATACTTTACATGCTTAACTTATCTAGTATTCATTGATTACGCAGAATGCAGACGACATTCACGTTGTAATGGTATACATATTAATAAGCGTCATGCATATAATCATTATATAGGTGCAATGGTGGGATAAAAAAATTTCTCGAATTACTATTGTTACAGGTGACACCATTTTATACGATTCTACCGACCGAAGTATGATAATATTTCCAAAGATGCTAATTTTTATTTGTTTCTTAACGTTTATGATACCTAGTGGTATTGGTTTGTATACAACTATCAACAGTAAGCCGAATGTTACTTTTAGATACATGGACAATGTATGTATGTTACTTAATCATGTGGGATAATGTTAAAAATATCTTTTACAATGTATCATATTTTTTTAGGTCGACGGAGAAAGTGATATACACGAGTGTGAAGTTCATGAAGTATGCAACGTCGTTCACAATAGATTTTGGATGTCGACACTGACTGAAAGACTGTGTCGTTGTCCTAATGGAAAAGAATGCCCGTGGCAGTGGACACCAAAAGCTCAAAATTCCTCTATTCTTCTCAATAATAAGTCCTATCTCAAGGTACATGTACACTTAAAATTTAATTTTCTAATTTATATTTTTGTTTCTCTTAGTTTTCCTAATTTATATGTGGTCTATACCTTGCGTTTAATAATTACAAAGCTCTCTAAGATCTCAGACTTGAATTTTTTAAATATCAGGACTATACATGGCACATACGCTTTTAAAAATGCATTTTTTTCAGTTTTGCAACCAAGTCACTGACATGGATGCATGTACGCCCAATATAAATGCGGCAATGGTATATGGTAAAGGCGACAGAAAGAATTCGTATATAGTTCCATACAATGTTACAATAAATTGCGTCTGCCCTGAGACTCACTATTGGAGACTTCAAAAATATACGTACGAAGAAAACGATCTGGTTATTCAAGTTTTCAAATGTGTCAAGGTATATCTTTCAATTTATAATTTAATAGTATAGTAACATGTGTTTATATCAGAACGTTTTATGAGATTAAACATTTTTTAACACGAACTGATTTTTATGGCAGAAAAGAATGTGTGAAAGTTACGACTTCTGTGGACATATACGCTCTGATTTATATTCCACATATTATAGATGCACTTGTCCGCTAAACCATCTATGCATTTTTAAAGACAGAAACGAAGAAAACGTTCAAGAACTTCTGTACTCCGGACCTGCCTACAGAGCTTACTGTCTTCCAATCAAAACAGGGTAATATAAATTATATCTTCCCACGTTAATTTGCAATGTTTAAACGAAACAAAAAAATAAATAAGAGTTAGCTAATATTCAGGATAATGTATCATTTCAATTTTAATAGCATACCTGTGAAGATTGTTCACTCATCGCTCGCAAAGTAGGTAACAATTCGACTTGAAATCTGTCGGGCCATAAAACTCGAGTAACAAGGCCAGCTCTTAGTGCCTCACTGGCCGTTAAAATTCTTCCACCCAAAAGTAATTCACTTGTCTATAAGCAGAAACAGATGATGTTCCTTACCAACTCAAAATAATTGTTTAAACAATTTCTAGAGTAGTTAATGTTGTACTCTGAAGTACTTGAGATGAACGTACGATTGCACTTCCTAATATATGCGATAGAGTGAACACGGCAGCACCCTCGGCAATTTGTCCCAATTTTCCATAGGGTGTACTAAATGTCGCTTTATCACTAGCTATCACAAGGTCAAACAAAGGTAACATTGTTACTCCGAGACCAACGGCAGCACCTTGAACTCCGGCGACAATAGGTTTATTGAATGATGCGAGAGTTCTAATGAAGTCCCTAGAAGAGAGAGAAACAGAATTTTAATTCTATTATTATCAAGCAATTATAAAGTAACTTATTATTGAAAATTGTAGAGTAGTGTAACGTACTTCACAGCATCTGCCATTTCTTGAGCTCGAATCCGTCGTTCGTCCTTATTCGAATGTAAAATCATTGACAATTCGAGGCCCTCGCAGAAACTTGTGCCGGTGGATGTTAATAATACGACTCTGCAGTCGTCGTCTTTTTTTAAAATTGATAACGTCTCACGAAACTCTTGCATCACCTAAACATAGAGGTCGTATAATACAATTTTTTGTTAATCACGATGAGTATAAAAGTAAATGGATCACTTAACGTTCCCTTTCTTCGAATATATCCTTTACCTGAAGCGTAAGAGCGTTCCTTATTTTTGTCGTCGATGACGGAGTGAGTATTAATTGCACAAGATTACCATGTCGGCGTACATTTATCTCTTTATTGCTAAATTGACTTCGAACTTCCGTCTTTCCTTTATTATTCTCCAGCTCTATTATCTTGGCAATAGTTGCATTCACTGAAAAATATCATTCAATAATGTACATTATTATAGGTACAAGTATAATTGATATTTCAATGACACTTAGTATTTGTCATAAACGGGGATACAAATTAATATATAATATAGCATAAAGAATGATTCGATGCTAAAAGCTGCAAATTATAATTTATAGTAGGCACTGTCTACACGCGGATAAATAGAAAAAAAAAAAAGATTAATGAAAAAAAACAAGAAGTGTTTTCCTTAGTTCTGTGGGATCATTGTCTCTACCTTTACTTTTACGATTTGTAGCAGTATTTCCAGATCGATTGCCAGCATTGACTACTGAAAGTGCAGTAGCAGCTTCTGCAAGGCAGGCTGAAAGTTCATCTTCTTCTTTGGAAGATTCCTCATTGTTATCTGGTTCGCTTGTTTTAGCAAACGTAACTTTGTTCTTTGCACTTTTTTTACTTTTTGTTGTTATCTTACCTGTGGTTGTGCCATTCGATCGTGTAGTAACTTTACTTAAGCTGCTATGACTTTCATCCGCGGAGATATCTGATTGCTTTGAGTTTCTCTCAGATTTCTTTTGGTCAGCCTTTTTACTGGTACGTGCAGCAGATACTGCCTTGTCTTCTGGAATATTCGCAATGACGTTATCCGTGTCAATCTTTTGGACAGCCTTCTTTTTACTTTTCTTTGCATTCATCCTTTCCTCTTGAGAGTGTCTCCTCTTTGTAGATCTAAGGGAGTGTGAACCACCTTCTTCGAGTTTCGAGCCTTCAAATTTTTCTGGTCCATCTACACTAACTCTAGGACTTCCAGATGCGCTAGAAAATGAACTAGATGAATGTCTTCTAATAATAATTGATGCATCTGCCGCATTTCTGATCTTTGCTGGTATAACGAACTCCTGTGCTGTTGTTGAGTTTACTGCCTTTAAAGGTGGAACTTGTTCTCCGATTTTCTTTTCAACGCGTACTTCACTTACATGTACACCTCTTTTAGATCGTGGAGAAACCTTTGATACACCTGACGTTGAAGTACGCAATCTAAGTACGGCGTTACGTACTAATTTCTTCCTAATTTTAAGTTCACGTTGTACTTTCTGTATGTCCATAACTTTTGCTTGAGACTTAGTAATAGGAACGAGTCGTTTTTTATCCGGCTGTTCTACGTCGTATAATAAATTTACGACACCTTCGTCTTGAAGTAATCTATCTATTTCATTAATAATCTTCTTCTTCGGTTTAACATCACCAGAAGCATTATCCCCTACGTGTTTTTTAGATTTGGAAACGATCTTTGATCCAGATTTCTTTGTCGATGAACTTAATTTTGTCTTTAAACTAACGGATTTTTTATTGGATGATATGGTTTGTCTTATCAATTTCTTAACTACCATTTTTCTCTTAGCAATAGGCTGTGATCCCTTTTTAGCGAGACTTTGTTTTGGACGTTTCAAGGATGCATTTTCCGATTTATTCACTATTGGATCTACTTTAGTCGAAGGTACTTTATTTGTAGATTCTTTTCTTATTGCGTCATTAGCTTCATTATTTACAGTGCTCGCTGGTGAAACGGTTTCCTTTGCCATATGATTTTCAGTTACAAAACTAGATTCATTTACTGTATTATCCTCTTGAACAGGTTTCTTACTAACTGGAATTTTCGCTTTATAAACTTTCTGTCGTTTTGGCGTATTTTGTTCATGCTCTTTGTATTTTTCCGTAGGCTTCCGTTTTCTACCTGATCTGGATTCGTCTAATCTCACATCTTGTCCACTTAACTCCACAACCTTCTCTGGACTCTGTTGTTCATCCGCAGAAGATATAGTTATTTCAGAAGTCTGCTCATCTTGTTCAGGTGATTTTTTAACTTCATCCGCAACATCTATTACGACATCTTTCCCTTTCTTCGAGACTGTCTTCGTTTCTGTTTCTTTAAGAGATTTACTAGGTGCTGGCTTGAACGTCTTTTTCTTCTTTGAAGCATTCTTTTTGATCGATGCAACAGGTAGTTCTAGAAGTTGCTTTAATGCTAGTTCTCGTTCGACTAACGGATCAAGTTTAGGGGGTGTATTGTGTCCAGTATTGTCTATATTTGTATTATCCTTTCCCTCTTCCGTCAAAGTTGGTGGTTTCAAGTTTGACCAGTCCGGATCAACATCACCTTCTAATATTGCCAATAGCTCTTTGTTATCAGAACTACTTTCTTTGCAGATTTCCGTACTGGAATTGTCTGTAGACTTACGTTCACAGTTATTTGTAGCTGTTTGCACAGGGACGGGAACAGATAACGGTAGAAGCGGTGGTATATTACCTACAGGACTACCAGCCAATTTACTTGATAGTCGCTGAGTCAATTTTTTAACGAAAAATATGTCAGGACCACGTGGTGCTTCTACAATTTTTTGTTTTTCTTTAAGCCGTTCCTTTAACGCTTCTGTGACTTCTGCTGGCGAAGCTATCTGACTGGTCAAATTACGGCCACGACTCATAATAGGCATAGTATGGGGTTGCGTTACTTGAGTAAATGGAACTGGAGACTGAGTTGTAGATTTCGGGCTTTTTCCAAGATTCTGCGATACAGAGTAACTTATATGTTCTTTGTTTGCTGGCTTTACAATATTCTGATTGGACTGTTTTTCTACATTTTGATTATCTGCCTGTTCATTTACTATGTGCGACTCTGCAGTCTCTTTAACGACTTCTTCGATGTTTGAAGTATCCGTGACAGATTCTTTTTCAGTACACGTGATTTCTTCTTCGACTAGTATAACGGTTTCTTCCGATACCGTTTGCGTTGTTTTTGCATCATCTAATAGGCTTTTCAATTCGATTTCCACAGTGTCTTGTACTTTTGGCATTGGCTGATTATCCTCCTCTGCATTTTCATCAACCCAGTCATCAAAAATATCTTGTATAACGCTTCTCTTTTTACTAGTTGTACATATCTTACTTACTTCATTTAGAGATACATTATCACCTTTCGAGTTATCTACATGTAAAGGTGAAATAATTTTGGCATGAATGATTTCTTGTGTCACTTTGCTTTTATCAGGACTATTTAAAACCTCAGTCTTAATATTATCATTTGTTTTTGGTTGAATTTGCTCTATAGGAGCTTTTTCATCAGCCATAATGCTTTCTTCTGCGCTGTCGCGATTCGTATTTTTAATATCTACATTTTCAGTATTATCCTCTTCCATCGGAACGGCCGTAATTGCTGAATCAATTTCAGACTTAATACTTCCTTTACTATCCTGCTCTGTACACGATTCAGGTATTTCTGAATGTACTACTTCTGTTGAAATCACTTCTATTATCGTACCATCGGTCTCTTGACTGTAATCTATTAAGTCAAACTCTTCATTTATAATTTCGGTTTTTTTATTTTCTTTTCCCCGTAACGGAAGAAGATCATTGTCATTAGATGTTACCATGACATCCTTCTCGTGTACCGTTACAACAATGTTTTCCTCTACGGATTCACTCGAATCGTTAATCGGTACCGTTTCTACGGTTAAAACAACGACTTCCGAATTACCATCAACTAATTTTGTTAATTCAGAATCAGCAACCTGTAAAGAATGTTCTTTGTCGTCGAAACTTTGACTAAATGTTTTAAGCAATGCTTGACATTGCACATTTGTATCATCAGTCGTATCGAGATCTATCACTGTGCAAACATTGTCCTTTTCAAAATTGTCCGTACTTTTTTTTACTTCAATCGTTTCTGATTCATTTACAGGTTCTACACTTTTCTCTTTTGTAGGTGTAATCTCATTGCATTCTGGTTCATATTTGTCTTCTATCTCAATCTCTTCTACCTTTATGTCAATTAAATTTTCTTCATCTTCTTTCATCATTTCATTGTTATCAATTACTTCATCATTTTGTGGGGTAGAATCTTTTACAACATCGTCATTAGTAGATACCACAGGTTCGGTTACTTCGTCTGTACAAGTTTCCTGAACAGTTTCATGATTTTCAAAAACTATCTGTTCCTCTATCACATGATCATTGATCAATTCTGGATCCTCCGTTGGGGGTAAATCTATTTGTAGTTCCTCTACCTTGACAATGTCCGTCTGTGTTGCTTCTAATTGTTCCATGATAAAATATTAACTTCATCAAAGTTATTTAATAAGCCATGGAATGTCCTGTTGAAAAAGAGATCCATACTTTAATACCATTATCGCATTTATAAAATTACAATTGTAACGATACCTTACATACATAATTCTTAATGCATAAATCTTATATTTGTGTAAGTATTTTAATGGTATTTTAAACATTCTTTTATAAATCAAACGTCTTTATCACAGAGCAACAGAAAATGTCTATAAAATTAGTGGACTTACATACATTATGTATGGTAAATGAAATTAGAAACGTTTGTAACCTACCATAACCTTACAGAAATTTTTTTCCGACAAATAAGTAAATCTGCACAGTTCTGATATGCCGGAAAGAATAAAATTCTATCGTAGAGTTGGATGAAGTATTTCAACCGACCAGAGAGAACGATTACCGCATCAAACTGTGAAAGGACACTTTGACAATTAACATTTCGTAGAGTTCTCGTAAAATGTGGTAAATAATACGAAATATCTTCCCTCCTAGTTTAATCTGTCCAATACGTCAATATACTGAAAAGAATTTTTTCACAGTGGATATGTTGAAATTGTTGAATTGAATTTTTCGTGATTATTTAACAATATTTTTGTTAAACTAATAAAATGATCTTAATGGCAGAATAAGAAGCTTACCAACTAGCAATGCTACGTCCATACTTTGGAGATTCCGATGTAGATCACATATTAGAGATTTTCCAAATTTATTTTCGTGTAGTAGGACAATTATTTTAATTAATTATCCTGTATGGATCATATACTGATCAATCTCACAAGAAAAAACAATTACTTCCTTGAATCCAAACACAATGTTTACAAGAACGAAATCGGAGGTTTCTACTACTGCCATCAACTTAAATACTTTTCCTCAAAGGATTCTCCAATATTTTTTAGAGGTAACATTTTATAAAATATGATATATCAATGAACATTTAAATGTATAATGTATTCTATCATTCTATAACGAAGTTACAAATATTTTTACGATTTTACTTAGTGGTTACTAGAAATTAATTAGACAAAGCTATCGATGCCTTTTCTACTTCGATTTTAAGTTCTGTTTGGCGATTAATCGTTGCAGAAATGAAAATTTATTGCCCACTGAATATCATAATGTAAAAAAAAATCAAATTAAGGTGCCGTTGATTATTATATTCAGGTATCTACAATTAAAAGAATATTCTCATTTGATTTACAAGTATCTCAATTTAATTTGAAAGATTCGATTCCCTACAAATTATTGGCATGTATATGCTTTAAAGATTTTCATAATTAACAAAATTAAATGTTCGTGCGAAAATCAAGTAGGTTTCTGATTAAATGAATTCATTTTCGATTATACTAGACCAGTGGTTCTCGCACTTTTTACGATTTCTTGCGTGGCGGTCTGTACAATTTTTTAGATTGTTCGCAGATCCTTTAAAAGGAACTGCAATTAATATATAGGCCGCTGTTGCTCAAACATTTTTTAAGAAACAGTTATTTATTCAGATAATGGCAAATTTTAATAGTTAAATGTATAATATACATTGTATATACAATGGGATGAGCACATCTACTTTACCTAAACGGGCATAAATCTCAACAAAGTTGCCCAAAAGGCCCCTAGAGGACCTTGGACCTCAGTTTGAGAACCACTGAACTACAAAAACAATGTATTCCTTCCTAATTTTGCTATGCATCGTCAGATGACGCTGAAACACGTTTCTAAAATACACGTTTTCTTATCTACTTCATTGCGTGATAGTTTCTCCATCATATTTTCGGTGTTACCTTTTTTTTACCATTTTTGAACAACCGATTCTGCGGATCAATTGAACAAATACTCGCAGAATTTCAAGTGTTAAAAGAAATTCATCGACTACGGCTATGTTTGTTCTTGTTGCTACATAAATGGGAATGATTACAGTTGTACAATACTTTTATTGAATAATTTTGATAAACGATAAGTTTTAAAGCGACTCGTTCGTTAGTTTGGAAATTTTCTTACACTGTGTCCATTTTCTGGTCTTTTTTTCAGCATATGTACTTAAGTTAGGTTATGTACACAACAAACAATATCATTAATACGTTCCGAATTCATTGGCTGCATCGCGATAAAAGATAACACGTGTTATCTGCGTATATATATTGTGACTTTCATGTTTCTCCGTTAAAAGAAAACTTTCTCTGCAACCAGTGATTCGCTTACATAACTGTATTAACTTCAGACATTTTGTAACAGTGGTTTATAGAAATTTTAGACGACTTTGTAAAGATGTCACCCAATGTTGTTGTTGTTGGCTCTTGTATGATTGATTTCACTTGGTAAGTCATGATACAACTTACCATTAATGTTGGAGAGAGTATTTTAATTCATAGTTTATCTCTGAAGTTCATACGTTTGCACTCATAGTTATCGATGCTATTAGAGCAGCTTGCTCTTTTTTATAATGAAACCGCTTTCATTGCATCCAGAGTTTTCACTGACCCCTCGATGAAACAGTTTAATGAAAGAATAAAGCAATTATTTAAGGATGTTATATCTCCTGGGAAAATTGTACATATTTACTGATTACAGATATCTAGTTATAGTTATAGATAATGATTAACACTAGAACTATCAGTGTTAAGTTTATTCTATTTAGTCATATTAAATAAATACTTTAATGAAAGAGGAGTGAAAATAAATGTGGAGTATCTGGTGTAAAAAATGAGATAATCAATCATTTTTTTGATAGTTCTAGTGTTAACTGATATCTAGTGTTCACTCATAGGGGACTGAAGTATTTTACATGATATTTTTGTTATATTTATTACTTCTTCATGTAATTAAATATACTCATGTCATATTGTCAAATATACAGATATATTATCTGGAACACTTGACCTCAGCCAATCAGTACAGGTCACTTTATTATATGAAAAAACTTTTTTGTGCAGAACATTTCAATACATTATTTGAATATACTGTGAATGTATTATCCTCATCTTTGGATTTTGGTGGAAATCTGTTTGTTCTAGCTTTTCTCCACGATTACCAAAACCTGGAGAAACATTGCGTGGTACTAGGTATGAAATAAAATATGGGGGCAAAGGTGCAAATCAGTGTGTAGCCGCTGCTAAACTTGGTGCTGACACAAAATTTGTAGCTTCTGTATGACTTTGTAGATCTCTTTCTTTTTAATACTAATATAACATTATTAATGAGATTACAATTGATAAGAAAAAAAAAAATTAACTGAAAGTTTTTTGTTAAACGAATATTCTTGACAATTGATTTTTTACTGTAGTTGGGTTCCGACATTTACGCGCAGGAATACTTAAAAATACTTCGAAACGAGAACGTAGACATTTCTCACGTTCATGTACAGAAAGATCAACACAGTGGAATTGCACATATTACCGTTGCTGAAAACGGTAGGTAACAATATTATCTGGCTTAACAACGGAAGTGAAATATCCGTTGATTTGCTCGATTTTAACCTGGTCGATATTTTCAAGATTTTATTCAATCGGAAATGTATCAAAAAAAATAATAACTTTCCCAAATTGTATATTTATTGTTACCATTTTCAAATTGTATTCTCGCCTCTACAGTGTTCCACACGTCTTACGTTGTATGACAGTGGTTCGCAAATTTTAGAATTTCTTGCATGACAGTTTCTTTACAATTGTTCAGATTGATCATAAACTTATTAAAATTAATTACAATTAACATATAAGCTACTGCTTACAAAACACTTTTTGACAAACATTTATTAATAAAACGGAAAATCCTAGCCATTACATCTGCTTTGACTGAAGCAACTATAAATTTCAACTAACAAGGGAAGAACTCTAACTTTCCGACTTCGATTTTAATAAACTTTTGTAAAATAATAGCATACAGGTCCCTCATTATGTATTTAAAATTTCAGTCGTAGGAACAGAGTAGTTTTAAAGAAATAAGCAATTAAAATTTGCGATTTCTGCGCCTTATGCCAAAATTACTTTGCTACCATAGCCATTGCAACCAAAAGCGATAGTATATCAAGAGGTATGGATTTTGATTGCTAACGTCTATAAAACTACTGAAAATCTATGGTTAATATTTAAACAAATCATAAGGAATCCGAATGCCATCATATTGCAAAATCTCATTAAAATTGCAGTCGGGCAATCGAAGACCTCCCCTTCTAAGTAACCCCTTCGTGGCCCTCAGTTTGAGAGTCACTATTATGCAACGTTGTAATTATAAAATATTAATTTATTATTATAATTCAATGTCTCAACATCCCATGGAATATTAATGTTATAATTGCAAAGTGGTTATCTTTAATTCGGACAATATTGTAAATATTGAGTCCTCGCAAGTACACGAATTAAAATTAGAAAACTTTTCAGGTGAGAATAATATAGTAGTTGTGTTAGGGGCGAATGAATCATTAAGTCCAAAATACGTAGACGATGCCGTCGATGTTATCAAAGGTGCAACAGTTTTATTGTGTCAATTCGAGACACGGCTAGAGACCACTCTACACGCTTTAAAGCACCATAAAGGACATGGTTCGTCCGTTTTTCGCAATATCTCGTTGTTTTTATATCCGATCTCGGTAGACTTATAAAATGTAATGCAATAGGTTTATCAATCGTGAATGGAGCTCCTGCTACGAAAGATGTTGACTCAGAATTGTTAAAATTATGCGACATATTCTGCGTTAACGAGACCGAGGTACGCTAAATTAACAACCATCGTTTTATATTATTACTATTGTACAACGTCACGTGATTTCCGTTTGTATATCACGGGTGAACCGGATGTATGCTTCGACCAATAAGAAATGCTTCATTTAACCCCTTAGCCTACAATAACTTTTAACACTTGTGACGTGGTAAATGGAGTAGGAAAATTTGAGGACTTCTAGGAACTATTTAAATTGAAAATATCAGTCGGTCGTGAGACAATCAAATTATCTCTATGCTATTAATATTGCGTTCAGTTATACGGAATAACAGAAATTAAAAGAAATTTACATGCCAGGAATTAATTCTGAGTCATTGCACGCGCAATAAAAATAGAAATCGTAGGGCAAGGGGTTAATGAACGATGAGTAGTAGTATTATATCTTACTGAAGGAAAGAAAACTAATGTTTTAGCATATATTCAGAAGACCAGTATTAATATTTATACATTCATTGAACATCGATAAATAATATACGGCATGTGTCGTTACATATAAATGTTATGCATTGTACTATTCAAAAGGATTTCTTTTCTACAAGAAGTAGATGCTAAATAAAAATTGTAGAAGGATACTTCAGAAATATCGAAGCTCTCGAAGTTCGCAGCCTATCATAAAAAAATAGTAACGATAAAACAGTAAAGTTGATACAGCATTCGTTTGTAAATTAATTCGTACATTTATAGGCCGAAGTTATGACCGGAGTGAAGACCGAGGGACTAGAAAATGTGCAAGAAGTTATCAATAAGCTTCTTGAGAAAGGATGCAATACGGTTATTCTCACCCTTGGTGAATTGGGTGCAGTTTGTGCATCGCAGACGAATAAGAAATTCATTCTGATTTCTACCACCCCCGTTCAACCGGTGGACACTACTGTACGTTTCACGGATTTGCATTTATTTTCAAGGCGAATAAGTTCTTTTTAGCATCAACCATTCAAATTTCTCATATTTACAATGAAAATTCATCAATTCCTTGTTATCTAATAGACTTATAACTAATGAAAATTAACAACTTATATTAAAGAATGAAGAAACGTCCGAATGACATTTCATTTGCATTAATACATTTTTAATCTTTTGTCTAAACATGTGAGTCAGTGAATTTCAATTGAAAATTAGCAGGAAATGTAATTTAGGCTTAAATACGAATTATTAAATTAGGTATAATTAAGTCGAGGTAATTTTATTAATAGAATTACGTATATCAGATTCCATTTCTCTCGGATGAGAAACTTTCACCCAGCTTCTCATCTTTTGCCCTTTCTTATAGTACCAGAAATCTTACTTTCAGGATTGATTCTGAAATGATACATCAATTTGTTTATTAATATAATAACATATTTATATTGTTTCGAACGTGATAGCGTGACTTCTACAAAGGGCACCACTTTTTTCATTGATCCTAGATCTGCTAAGGTCTTGGAAATCATTGAAACTAACACCTAAATAGTCAAGAGGCTGTTGTGGTTGAAGAGAGTAGCTTGTATTCGCAATCAGTGGTTCCGTATTCAAGTTCCTCCTTATCTCAAAAATTGTTCCTAATTTATTATATAATATAAGAAAGCCTATGTAGTTTGGAATGCACTTAAAATAGTAACTCCTCGAAAAAAATAAGCATAGTAATTAAAAGTCTATAGCGAGTAAGAAGCTAAAGGTAGGACTCGCAATCAATTAATATTTTTTTTTATTTTGTAGCCAAAGGTTCAAATTTTCGTTTCTCAATTATCATTTTAATATATTTCGACTTCGGTGTTTCGGAAATTATCTAAAAGAATAGGTTTACAGAAAAACGACCATGTCAGTTAAAGTCAAAGAGTGTAAAGGCAAAAAAGAATGTCGTTTTTCTCTCCAACGAACGAGAGACCGCATGGTTTTCCAGTGATAAGAAATGTCCCGCTATCTCGTTCGTAACAATATCGACTAATGAGTTTTCTTTTTGAAGGATACTGGCTGGAAAACTCGTATTACTAATATCCAACGATATCCACAGGGAGCCGGAGACGCTTTTCTGGGCGCGCTTGCATATTTTAAAGCTTATCACCCGAAACTTCCGCTGGAAGAGTGCATCCGAAGAGCTTGCGCCATTGCCACGGAATCCGTTTTGAAATTCGGGACACACGCGAGCTTTCCGACCAAGGATAGTCTGTCACCAGATTTGTTTGCATAAGCTAATAAAAATCATGCCTCCGGATCGAAGCATCGTGTTTTATGTTTGCGCTCGTTTGTTTCCTTACGTTCTTGTTACAATATTTGCACACGTTACCCATTAAATAACTGTATTATACGTTTCTACTAGGAATCTCGACAGTTTTCTACTTCCCCCCTTTTTTTCGGTGAGAATAAAATCTACTTTGATGAATATAATTTTAATTTGATCGTAGAAATAGGAACATCGTAGAAATACAACCTGTGAAACCTTCCTCTAGATACTTTGATTCACCGATTAGATGTATCGCGGTGATTAAATTATTTTTCTTAATTTCCTTATAATTTGTTAGGCTTTTGAAACTGCTTTCAGTTTAATTTTAAACGTTTGTGTTACAAAATGAGAGGGATGAAATTGAGAGGATAGAATCAGTTTTGCTGTCTGGGCAAACTGTTCCGGGTGTAGAGTTAAGAGCTGGGTCTCCCAATTTTGCTCTAAATTGTGATAAGTAAATATTTTTTGAGATAGTTGACATATATTTGGACGGAACTATGGTGAATATAGAGATAAAGTTCAATGTCAGCTATGATAGAATTTTTCTAAGCTACTTTTAAATATGTATCTAACAAAATTGAACTCTAAACCTACCTAAACCTGTAGGTCTCGGGCAAATTAAAGCTACCAATTACAGTTATAGTACTAAAGAACAATACTTATCATTTCTTTTCATCTAATATATTTATCTACCTAGTACATTTAAATATACAGGATTAATGTTCGATAATTTTACTGTTCGAGATAAATTATATGCATAGAGAGGCGAAAGAAAAGACACGAAAACCCATGGCAATGCATTCGTAAAAAATAGACAAATCAAGCATTCGCATGAACCGTTGATAATGATTAAATTAAAAGAAACCGGTCCACGGTCAGATTTGTTCAATGGAATTAATTATAATCACCAAGGCTTTCGTGTCTCTCTGACTCGTCCTCCGTAATTAATAATGCAATCGGTGCCATTAAAGTCGATCAAACGATTAATTCCTTCTCTCCGAAAACATCTCATTCCGGGACACGTTGGGGCATCAATTTATTATAATTGACCGGATGTTTTGAGTACTTCATCGTGATTCCCATTTCCCTCCATTGATTTTGAACGATTGTACTCTTTTTCGTTCACTCTTTCTTCTTCTCTCAACGATGAATTACATCGCGTAAATGAAAACTTAGATCCGTTCATTCGCGAGTCTAAAAATATCGTCTCAAAGTGGAATCATAAAAAAGAATGTTAAGGGAACCATAAGGATTAATAAGACTCCAGGGGCTTTCGCGAAGAAGTGGAGACGTTCTTCGACCTTGTAAAAAAGGAATACAACACCTGGGAACCCCCATACGATGACTACGCACGCTCTCTTCGATGAATGGAGGGGAACCAGCAACTGGAGCTGCGAAAGATGCGTTGTTTAATGCGATCACCTGTTATAAATCTTCCACGAATCGTGCCACGGTGTATAATTGTATATGGGACATTTTGTCAATAAATAAAAAGAACCGTGGAATTTCTTCCTGTTTTTATTGAACAGTGATTCTTGGTATGCTGACGGGTATGGAGAACGCGGGGAATTATTGAAACTTAAATGTTGAATGGTACCATAGAAATGTTGATTCAGTATTCCCATAACTCACTTGTCAATTACTTGGAATTATAAAAGGTTATTAAAGATTTGTATATGGTTGGCTATTGTAAACATTGTCGCACAATTATTTTGGTACATGTGTAGAACTATTATATGGGGCTATGATGGGCAAGGGGATGAAATCTTGGATTTGTAATTAGTCAGGCCCAGTTTCAAATGTTCATCTCTCAATTCTAAGAAATTATTTTCTAACTCGTTAATTAACATATCATAGTCTCGTTAGTTTGGATTCCACCTAAAACAGTAGGTCTATCGCGAAAAAACCATAACAATTGTGAGTCTATGGTGGGTAAGGGGATAAAAACTTGTATTCGCAATCAATGGCCCCCAGTTCAAGTACTTCCTGACCTCTAAGAAATTGTCTCATAATTTATTGATTAATATATCATAGCCTTGGTGGTTTGGTTTCCACGTAAAACAGTAACTTCTTGGCAAAAAGACCGTAGCAGTTGGAGAGCTATGGTGTTTCTGACGTCAAGGGTTAATCGACTCCAAGAAATTTCACTCGAATTATTAATTAGTATAGCAGAGCGTTAAAACCGGAAAAAATTCAAAGGAACACCTATAGACTCCATGATCGATGCAATATTCGATTGAGATGAAATTCATTAACACAATTCATTCAGAATGTGTTAATTTTTAATGTAATATGAAAATTACGGTGGAAATAATTTGTGCGGTACAAGACGGAAGTTGTATTAATTTGCATGACAGAAATAAGTTAAATATGCACATATTTTACACTAAATTAATTACGTGACGCTAGCATATTTCGATTAGAGTCGAGGAATCAAAATGAAACGAGGATTTAATCCTAGGATAGAATTTTTAAAACGTGTATTATTGACGTAGTATCGACTATCAAATTTACAGATGTTTCTGAGAACGTATCAAATTAATAATCTTACGTTTATTAATTTATTTTTATCGCCCTTTTTTTTAAAAGCATTGACCACTGGATTGAATTTATGAATATGGATATATGAATGTCACGATATATTTATAAAAAGATATCTTGCATATTTTCTTGAAATGCAGGGAGTTGAAAAGTTAAACGACTGTTTTAATTAGATATGTAGACATGTGGGTGTCCATCTAATATTCCATCGATCATCAAATCGCACGCTGTTATTTATAACACTTAATTATAGACAAAATAAAAGTTATTCTGCACCATTTTAAGTTTTTCGCACATTACATTGAATTAATATTTATATTACTCTATTTTTAGTATAGTATTATGATGATATAGTGAAACAAACATTGTGTAATTTAAGAAATTTATATATGTCTCACGTATTGTAGTAAACATTTAATTCATTCATTAACAGAAAAGAAACTAGCATCGGAAATGACTAATTCTCTCTTGCAATGCAAATTAGAAAATTGGCGGATCAGTAGAAAATTGTGATGAGATAGGAGCATGCTACGTAAGCGATTAATCTCACGGCCTTATTTTCATTGCGTGGCCTGACGGGGAAGTACCGAGGCGGATATTTTTTTTTCAGGAAAAGTGGCGGCACTTCCTAAGAAAGACTTGCCTCATACGGTAGTTGTAACCTTTCTCTGCATTCAGTAAAAGTTCCATCTCGTTAACCGTAATATTTTTAATTCCGTTCTGATTTTTGTGAGGCCACCTTTTAGCGACACTTTACGAATGTGGAGGAGCATCAAATGGAGTCGTTTAGAAGGACAAAATATTCTTACACTCTGTGATATCTAAAGCACCTTTTATAAAGAATTTGACAAGTAATTAGTTAAATCGTGGACAAGTAATTAGTTAAAATTACTATTACGAGGGATCGAAATTTAGGAAAAGATTATTAATTAGTGGATCATCCATCAGGGCGCTGCACCCTGTCATATTGTACTCTGAATGAACAAATTTTTCCTAAATAATGATATTCCTCAGTTTACAACCTTCAAATTTCGTTCGTGCGAATGTTAGAAAATTTCTCTTTCCAAAAACAAACAACAATCTTGTAACAAAAATTTCTAAATTGTCAACTAGTTGTTACTAATTACAAACTGTGAGCAATACCTGAGAAACTATCATCAATCAACTAAGAATACCGCCAGCAAATAACACTTTTTATTTTTATTAATTGCGACACCGATATTTTCCCCCCAAAAAAGTTGTAACAAAAATTACTACTTAAATTGTCAAGTACTTGTTACCAACTGCAAACTCTGTACAATATCTGAGAGACTGTGATCAATCAACTAAGAATACCTCCAGCAAATAACATAAAGTAATTTCCCCAAAGAAACTCCTTTGAAAAAAAGGACAAAAGGATAACTTTAACTTCTAGTCAAATCGTAAAAAAAACTTCTCGCTTGCTTCCCCTCCACATCTCGCACCCTGCCATACTCGCAAAATACAAGACTCCAGAAATTCTCCACCTCCACCCCCCGAATTACCAGTCTCACCCCCTTACATGTCACATCGTCAAATTCATCTAAAAATCCCACGATCCAACCCCATATTTCTCACTTGCCCCACCAACAATTCCACATCACTCAATCCTGTATTCCCATACCCCAACCGATCTCGGCATCCAAGATTTTGCAATTCGAAAAAAAAAGTTCACGTCTTACGCAGAGGTGCTCGAAGAAGCAGAATCCCATCCGAGAATTCTGCTTTCGCGTGACGCGTGTAGCTCGCTCAGATCTCGTCTATCAATTAAGATATTATCCGTGGCGATTCGCGTTGGAGTCGTAATTGTCCTCTCTTTCTCCCTCTATCTCTCTTTCACCGTCTCGCTTCCATTCCGTTGGTCTCTACGTAATAGAAGTCACCCGGGAAAATGTGCCGTGCGCGAACGTCAAGAAGGAAAGCCGTTGCGTTACTTTCGATGTAAAAAATCCATCATTCACGTGAGAGATCGCGAGAGGACGATCAACGTTGAGGTCGTGGTCGTTGCATGAGATTGGTTTGCGAGGAGGTAAGTGAAGATTAGCTCCATACTTCCTCACCGTTTCATGGAGATCTCCCCTTTTTTCCCATATTCCACGAACTCGGTAGCCATCGGGTCCGTCGTATAGGTGGGCACCGGTGACGTCTACGGCAACGAGCGGGATACGATAACGAGTAAAATTCCATGTTTAAGGGAACATGGCACGAGCGTATGGTCGTCTCGTTGGAAGAAAAACGGGGCCCGGTGACGTCAAAGAGGAGGGACTCTCTCGGGTATCCTCAACATCCACGATCGGGCTACGCGGGCCCCGCACGAGGGGGGATTAGTCATTTGATGCCATTGGCACGCGCAAGTCCCCAAGTTAAAGTGGGGCAACACCACCCACATTCAGCTTCACCAGCAGGATAAAAAATCCTTCGTGGTTCGGGGGATATTCAGTTTTCAAGAAACCACCAAACAGAGACCAACAAGATTGTTAAAGGAGCTGAGTATCGTGAAAGGATAACGTATTGGTCTTACGTCGATTCGTCCTTTCGTTGGAACAGGAAGATTTTATACTTGATTCTTTGGGATTTATTGTTCCTTTGAGGATCATTGAAGTTTGGACGAGTCTTTCACACCAGGTTGATTTCTGCACTGGTGATCAGTAAGGACTTTGAAAAAGGGGGTTGAACTTGAGTTTCCATCAAGTAGTATCGATAGAAGATCGAACTATTGACATCATTGAAAGTAGAAGGATCGAAATTGATCATCGATCCTCGTAAAGCTTAAATCTCGACCGACGTACAAACAAGCCACGGGGTGAAGGCGTTGGGAAGTCCTGGAGAATCGAGAAGAAAGCTGGAAGTTACAAAGTGAATAGCCTCTCTTTAAAGGACATCGGGCATTCAGTAATTACCAGGTACATTAACCGGTGCGAGAAAGGCGGACGGAATTATTCTCAGCGTGCTCCGTCAAATTTCGTGCCCGTGAAACGAGGGTATTCTTTGTCGCAATTAAAACTCGCCAGGGGAATCCCTTTTCTCGAGGCAACGTTTCAACCGCGATAAGTACATCGTTCCTCGATACATTCAAGAACTCCACGAAGGGATAAAGAGGGTAAAAGTACACGTTGAGAGAAAGTGAGAGAAAGAAGAAGAGAAAGAAAGAAGAGAAAAAAAAGAACACCTCGAGGAAGCTCATCGTCAAAGCAACAAGCTGTGACTATTTCTTTACCGTAATTGCCGTGTCTGTCTGTGTCCGCTCGATACTTAGTGTTCTCGTCGCGTTATAACCCAACATCGTGGAATTGCATACACTCGGGAAAACAGTGGCCCAACCATCGGAGGATCTTGAGATTATTTTAAAATTCCGTTAAAAGGAAGCGACCTATTCACCGAGCGGTTATAAAAAGGGGACGAAAAGAGACGAGCCACAGAAGACAGAGAGAAACGAAGAGAAGAAAAAGAGAAGTAACCAAGGGTTGATTCTAAAAGGAGAATCTTTGAACAATTATTATTTCTTTGTGTGTATCTATATATAGATATATAAAATACACATACGTCGACAACTCGTAGGACAGAGGTCGAAGAACTTTCATTGAACGACAGACACCGAAGCAGAATTGAAACGATGTCGCGATTCATCGGCATAAAGTACCTTCTGTGCGCGATCCTTCTCGACCTGGCCGTCAAAGGACTGGTAGAAGGCCGCAGTCTCAGACGAAGACACGGCCACCATTTACATTCGAGTCGTTACAATCTCGAGGAATCACCGCTACCACGAGAACTGTCTCTCGAGCGTCTCCAGGGAAAGAGTTTCGACTCGAGAGGGCGAGAGTTAGCCTTAGAACGAAATAACGAGATGCAAGGGTGGAGGCTCGATAATCCAAGGGGCTCATTAAGGTCGGAGGTAAGGAGGAAACGACACGGTGTCGTCACGTACAAGAAGATGTCCGAGGATCGTAAGCGGGGCTTCTTCAGGCGGAACAACAAATCTGATGATTATTACGAAATGGAAGTCAAGGAGGCACAAAACATTTCGATCTGCAATTACACCGTGAGCGCAATTCCAGATCCAACGGGTTCTAGGGTACCTAGAAAGTTGGAACACGTCAAGTGTAATCACGCGGGTACTGGTTGTTACAATGGTACCCACTGTTGCATTCAAACATTCAGAATGGTAGAGATCACATTAGCGAAAGGTGTCACTGACACGATCAAGGTATATGCTGGATGTATTTGTGCTCGTCAGGGTAACACGGAGTTGACAAAAGTTTTACCAACAAACCAATGATACTGGGATCATTGGACGACGAGAGTTGGACGGATTGAATTGTAAATAAGCTTAAGGAGCAAGTAGTAGTAGTGGTTTTATTTATTTATAGAGAATTCTAGGCGTTAGACGTAGATCAACGCCAAACGACTGCAGGATGTTCTGATCAAGGGGGACTATGAATACGCTATTTTGTTTGATAGAGTTTCAGTGATTTTGCTCGATTTGATTGTAGATCGTTGAAGAATCAACGAACACGATTGATCGTTTTAACGGTTGGTTTAACGTAGACGATGGGATGTATAGCGTAACAATTTAGCGGAGTTATGCATCCATAATCGACTTAATAGCTGATCGTCACGCTTCTCATGATTTCCATTCGCGCGGCAATTCACACTGTCACTCGCGACACGATAGAAACGGCAACAAATGCCGTAGGTGTAAGTGCAATTTACGCGCGTCTCGATATTAACATGAGGCTGATTGGGTAATACTATCTCGAGCCAATTACAATTGTAAATCCGTAAATAAACGGATATTTTTATAGAAACTCGTTTCAAGAACGCTCCGTGACGTCTGGCTGTGGGAAATTTAGATTTGCACAATGTTGGATATTGCCGGATTGACGAGTTTTTTTTTATTTCTTTTATCTCCCTTTTGTCTTTATAGTATTACATGGTTAACTATTACTTACAATTTCGAGACGCGCGCATGTCATTTAGAGCGCGTTAATTCTCTCCTCCTGCCGAACAATGTGATGAATTAGTATGTGATAACGAGTTAATTGCATCCGACTAATACGAATCTTAATTCGTACCATTTTAGCCATCATCGAATCATCGACAACTGCTCGCGACATCGTTTTACATATTTATTGTATGCCATTAATATCTCTCATCTACTAATATTATTTATTTAGCCTCTCATTCGCTCGCTCATCTCATTCATTAGCCCGGCGGAATTGTCGCGTCAAGCGAAACTTTGGATTATATCTTTTTATCATATCGTGCGACTTGAATAGTTGTAATTGAAAAGAAAATGATAAAGAAATTGTGATTATTAGACGTTAACTGCAAGATCGAAGATATATACGTTTGATCGTGGAAGGCTTGTAATTAATTAGGAATATTATTTCTTCAGGACTTGACGCGTATATTTGCGTCATCGAAAGTTATACGGCCAGTATTATTATTACATTAGTATTAAGTGATAATTTAATATCGACATAACAAAATATGACACTCTACCCTTTCCTTTTGTTTTTTTGTCGTGAAACTTGTTAAATGTAATCTATGTATTCCTTTATTGTATTTAATTATTATTGTAAAACTGTTACACTTGCCGGTGGAAAGGTATTCAGTATTAAAATAAAATGATTTGTTATTAAATGATTGTTTACTTATTCCGCTGTGAAATGGGAAAACCGTAAAGTGTATGCGAAATCGGTTAAAAGACGATTAACGCATATATACCGTTTCAATAATTGGGTCTTTATAGAGACGATAAAGCGTGGCCGGTGTATAAATTAGTTTTTCTCCGTGTTTCAGCGAGGCTGCACGCATAATTTTCAAATATGATATCGAAAACTCGTTCTGTCATTTGCTATACATTCGATCGAACTCCACGCGACGAGGATTAATTCATGGAAAGTACTTGGAGTTTTGATGGGAAATGCAACTTCTTGTATTTGTTCAAAATGATTTTTCACCATTTTTCGAAATTTAGTTTTGGCAATCTTTTGCGCAGAATACTGAAACAGGGTGGGATTATATCAGAGCCCGGAATTTTTATGGGAAGTGCAATCTTTTGCACACAGGAGTCACAAAATAATGCTAAATTTTATCAAAAATATGGAATATTTATAATATATTGGAATATTAATGGAAAATATAACTTCTTGCCTTCGTTCAAAATGATTTTTCAGCATTTTTGCAAATTTAGTTTTGTCAATTTTTGCACAGAGTACTGAAACATTGCGAGATTATATCAGAGCCCGGAATTTTTATGGGAAATGCAATGTTTTGCGTACAGGATTATCGAAACGGTGCTAAATTTTATCAGAGCTTGGAATATTAATGGAAAATGCAACCTTTTTGCATTTTTCAAAAGAATCTTATAGTTTTTCAAAAATAGATTTTTGTAATTTTTTGCGCGGAGGAGTTTTGAAACAGTGCGAGATTTTGTTACAAGTCAGGATTTTTGTTGAGAATTGCAATCTTTAGCACAGAAGAGTATTAGAACAGTGCGAGATGTTATTGATAAATACTCTTGAGAAGTGGAGCTTAGCGATTTCGAGGGAAAGCCGACCGTTTCGTAGGTTGTAACAGTGTGCGTATACTTCAACGCACAGTGAGATTTGTACTTCCCCAGATTGAAGATTGTTGTTTTCCTTTCTATCGTAATATCAATGTTACATGATGGAAAATTTCCGCGTTTTTGTTATCAGCGACAAGTTGCATAGGACATTGATGTCGAAGGATAAGAAATGTTTCTTGCGTGCTCTTCGTGCGTAAATGATTGTTTCAAAGTAAAACATTAATTTAATATTAATCCTACCATTTTTTCGTCTGTAAACCTTTGCAATAATGTTTGCTTAAACTTTCTGTTATAGTTATTTTTCAATCAACTCCTTCTCCACTTCGAAATATGGCAATTTAACTGCATTTTCAACCGAATATCCCTCAATGATTGTAATTATTGCTATAATGAAGTGGAAATGAATCATCGAAGTGAAAACAATTAACACTAAATCGAATGTTAGTCATCGACGAACGGTGACATTGTGACAATAGATTACATTTAATAAAAGAAGCTAGTATTCTATTATTATTTACATTTTCTGCATTGAATCATTGATAATGACAAAATAAAGCAATTTGAAAATTATCGGCAAATTGGTAATCTTGCATAACTAATTTTTAACGCCACTTTTCCTCAGATATTCATAACGAAAAATTCCCCGGAACTTGCGTGACGATTCACGCTATAAAAATACACCTTTAAGTAAAAGCAGGTAGTTTCATTGATAAATATCGATTCAATATATTTAACAATAATAATTAAATACATTGAATTTACCTGGATAATTTTTGATAAAAATTTTAAGCGAATTTTGTAGAACTGTTAAAAATATTAATTATTGTAATGATTTTCGGATACTTTAACAATCAGCTACTTCGACAGCAATTCAAATTGTTCAGATCTTTTCGTCATCTTCTTGGAATCCTTTTCGCGCCATGCTCGTCCCATAAAGGAATCCCCGAACTGTCCTGTTCGGAGAAACGACCATAGCAGAGGAAGTTAAAAATGTTAAAACAACAACAACGATGAACTGCAGTGACGACAAGAGATCCTTGAACTCGTAAATGGCTCGAAAGCTGTATGCACTTCTCTTCCATTCACAGCAATCGAAGCTAAAGAGGCAAAGACAAATTCAATCAAATCTCTCATCCCATCGAACAAATCGGGAAAATCCAACTGACGAGAATTACCTAAAGTAAAAAATACCACAAACATTTCACAACAAACGACAAAAAGATCTCCAACCTTCTATCTTATCATTACAATAGAATTAATCTAAGTAGCACGTCAAAGTACGAATCATCTTTCGCGCCATCGATTCGCTTGAAAAAAGTTGACGAGAAAACGCGTCTATCTTCCTGTTTCCCTTGAAAATACCGAGAATCATGGTCTAAAAGAAGACCAATAACCAGGAAGAAGCAAAGAAAATGGGACGTCATCGTCGAGTAACGATAAGATCCAGATTCAGAATTAATCGTCGCAATAGGGTCTCCCATCGACTTTTTCCTCGGTGTATGCGAACATACGGTTGCGTCGATCGACGTAATCGCCGGTGGGTATTATCGTGGATTGCGCTAGGAATTCCGCGATATCCGCGCGAATTCAACGGATCGGCATCGAGGAAGAAGCCGGCACGAAACCCCGACAGGAAGTTACGGATGGCTCGTGCGGGAAGACGCGTGTCTGAAGCGAGTCTACGATGAGGAAGCAGTGACTTCTTATTGTTTTTCTTTTTTTTTTTCTATTATAGTTTGCTATATTTATATTTTTATATGTTTATATATATATTTTTATGTTTGTCTAACATAGAATTTGTATTTTTAGGTGGAGACGATATCAATGGAGCTGTGATGTGCCGAGAGAAAAATGGAGATGAGGAAGATTTGGACTGTGACTGGTAATTTGGGAGTTCGAGCTATGAACTTCGGGTACATGGTAGTCTGCGAGCTGTTTTTGGTAAAATTTGTGTAAATTTATTTAAAATTATGATCTAGAATATTTGAGAGGGTGCAGCGATAAAAATATTAATTATTATAATGCTTTTAGGATACTTTAACAATCAGCTACTTCGACAGCAATTTAAAGTGTTCAGATCTTTTCGTCATCTTCTTGCACTTCTTGCCCTATCGAATGCAGTGATTTGTCAATTGGAAAGTTTTGGTTGTTTTGGATTTTAGGCTTCATTTCATTTTTCATTAGGCAAGATATTCTACATGATGGGATTTGAATCATACTCTATACTAGTATCTCCAATTGTCATTTTGTAACGGAACATTTGCAAGAGAAACTTAGCAAAGTGCAGTACAATGTTTGTTTATCCTATACTGTTCTTTATTTTTATTATTTGCAATGACTACATCATCTAGGACCCATAATTACAAATATCCTCCATACCACTGTGGCCATCGCACAGTAAATGCTAATTCAGAAAAAATTCCCCAAAGGTGACGATCATCCTCACAAAGTCATAGCCCAAATCCGCAATGAGAGTGTTTACCATTTCCTCTAATCGCCATTTTGCAACCTAACATCTGAAAGACGCTTAGCAAGGTGCAATACAATGTTTGTTTATCGTACATTGTTTTTTATTATTATTATTTGCGATGACTAAATCATCTAGGACCCATAATTACAAATATCCTCCATATCACCAAGGTCATCGCACAGTAAATGCTAATTCAGAAAGAATTCCCCAAAAGTGACGATCATCCTCACAAACTTACAGCCCAAGTCTGCAACGTAAGTCTTCACCATATCTTCCAACATCTTTTGTAACATCTACAAAAACTTAGTAAGGTGCAGCACAACATTTGTTTATTCTATACAATCTTTTATTGTTGTTATTTACAATTGCTACATCATCCAGGACTCATAATCTATATATATAAAGCTCAAATACCACTGACTGACTCACTCACTCACTCACTCATCACGAAATCTCAAAAACCACAGAACGGATTGCAATGAAATTAGGAACATACCTTCCCCTTAGGTCTTAGGTGCTCACTAAGAAAGGGTTTTGAAAAATTCGAAATTTTACGGGGGTTAAAGTATGGGCCAAACTCATCAACGCAGAGCCGAAATTACTTGACCTAGAAACTTGAAATTTTCCATAAACGTCTAGGGTATAAGCACCCACTAAGAAAGGATTTTTCAAAATTCGAAATTTTAAGGTTTTTTTTTTTAGTTTCGATTAAACCGTAGCAAACCTCGGGAACTTTCAGCTAGTTGTAAATATTTTCCACGCAACCCAGGCCATTGCTCAGCAAATGCTAAATTAGGGAAAATCTGCCAAATGCAATGGCATGCCTTCCTCCTCTCCGAAGCGTCCGGAATGCGCTCGCGGTTGCAGCACACTCTGGGCCGGCTTTGACGCACTTTTCACGGTGTCGTTGTACGATGATTCACTCGCGATTCCTCGTACACGCGTCTCCACGGTGGACTTTCCTGAATTCGCGCGAACAAGCGCGCTAACGGCCAGCCTCAATCGGGTTTCAACGGCGTCGTGCGATCTCCCCATGGTTTTGCAATTTCTTCGATGAAGATGTGCAACCAATGGGTCTTCAGGTGCAACGAATGCTGCCCAAGGAAATCGTGAATGGACCGGTGGGGTATTAGACAATCGTGTAATTCCCTGTGTGTCATTGGAAATTGGCTCGAGAGGATTGCGACGATTTCGAAATATATTGCAGCTCATCGATTTACAGCGATTTCCTGTGGACTCGCAACATGTCGAGTTACGTGGGTTGAGTGGATTGATGGAGAATTATCGAAGGTTTCATGGAGTTTTAGTGGAGGATGATTGTTGAGTTAGAAAATCCGCGGAAAACGGTATGATAAGGTTGTGACGTGAAACATGGTAGCGTTTACCTCGTTTATTTCTAATCAGGTGACGAATCTTGGCTTGCGATGCAAACTTGAATGGAGGAGTCATCGGTGACAACGAGTGATTAACAATTACATGAAAAACATCTGCAAATGGTAATCATCAAGTTAGAACCATCGGTATTATATTCATTATATTTAAATATACCGAATAAGTGCTTTGAGAAAAGTGGAACTGATAGGTGACAAAGATGACTAAGTAATTTAGTATCTACCGATCAATCCTATCAATTAGAGAAATTTCTGAAAAAAACTGACAACTGGTCATATTGGAGAGAACCAACAACAAGTTAATTCGATGGACGAACTTTGACACCACGGCAAAATCTCAGTTTCCTTCTCAATGAATGGTTTAATATATATTTCCGTTATGCCATGCAACGTAAAAGATTGTTATATTTAACGATCTATTTCTGTCCCATCGCATAACGCAGAAAATTCATATTCCCTCCACGTGTCTCTATTACATCAAAACGATTCCACCTTTCCGCAGCTTCTTTTTTCAACCATCGATGTAAATCACGTTCTTCTGTTCCATAACGAAGGAATTCCTATGCTCGCATTAATAATTCTCACAATATCTGCTCCTCGATCTCGGTCTCTCTTATTAGCAAGAAGCGCACCGGGTTTCCCTGTAAAGAACTTGTGATGGACATCAAGTGTATGTATCATCTTGCTCATCAAAGTCTCCGAACTATTATTATTTTCTTAAAAATTACTCCACATATGTCTCCATTATCGCAAGAACGATACCAAGACACGCGTATCGTTCGTATTAATTCCAATGTCTCGTTAAAGTACCCTTTTATTTTACATTCACGAAGTTTCCCCATGAAATGGAAGTAGTATTCCGTAGAGAAAGAACGAAAGACAAAAAAAAAATGCAGCCGATTTTATTCTACATTGTCCCTGGCCGGTGAAAAATATTTTCAATTAACGTGCACCGAGAATATCGATGGTGAGGTGGAGGATATGGGTGGAAAAGGGGGATGAAAAAAAAAAGTTTTTCTAGTATCGGATTTCGAAAGAATAACGTTCCGGTAAAGGGCTCATAACGAGCAGGAACGTCAATGGTACGCGGATCGCGTTTTTTTTTTTCCACCCTCAAGATAACGCACTAAAATTTTATACTTCCTCCCCCGCGTGAACAGGTAAGAATGCAGAATACCCATTTGCCATGGCAAAAATTCCTTCCCTCGTGTTAGGAGGTTCAATTAAACCACCTCGGAATACGACCATACGTTTTAATTTCCGCCTAACGAAGGAAATGCACCGACGAGACATGCATGCTTGGAGAACAAAAGCAAGTAACATCGGATTCTTATTTTCGTTTCTTTTACAACTTCGAAGTCGTCGTTCCAGGACGACGGGAACAGCGACGATGTAGCGGTTGCTCCTTGAAATCGGACACCGAAGAGATCGGCTACCAGCGAGGAGGAAAATGTATGTTGTAAATTGAAGAAAGGAGAAGAAGAAAAAAAAAAAAGTATGAAAGAAATTTCGGTATCGCGGTTCTCCGTAATTCGGTATTATCGCGCTGTTGATTCGTTACGAGATATCCGACGCATTGACGTAAGTGAGCAAGCAATATCCTTCGTTGGAGAAGAGAGATCACGGTGAACTCCTTTTGCGGTTCTGCGAAAGTGGTGCACTTTGTGTCGTGGGATAAATGATATTTGAAAAGGACCCTTTTACCGGATGGCACTGAATCAAATTTTTGCTCGGCTTGAGAGAAATAGAGGAGGAGAGGGGGAGAGATGTAGAAAGAAAGGGGTAAAAAATAGTTAGGTAGATGGATAGAATGGTGGATAGATAGACAGGTAAATGGATAGGTACGGAAGGAGAGAGGGAGACCGAGAAATAGAGAAATAGAGACACGTAGAGAGAGAAAGGAAGGGGTAAAAAGTAGATAGGTAGATGGATAGAATGGTGGATAGATAAATAGGTAAATGGATAGATACAGAGGGAGAGAGGGAGATAGAGAAATAGAGAAACAGAGATACATAAGAAGAGAAATAGAAAGAAAGGGGTAAAAAATAGATAGGTAGATGGATAGAATGGTGGATAGATAAATAGGTAAATGGATAGATACAGAGGGAGCGAGGAGATAGAGAAATAGAAAGAAAGGGGTAAAAAATAGATAGGTAGATGTATAGATATAGAGGGAGAGAGGGGGACAGGGAGACAGGAACATAGAGAAATAGAAAAATACATAAGTAGAAAGAAAGGGGTAAAAAGTAGATAGGCAGGTGGGTAGAATCGTGGATAGATAAACAGGTAAATGGATAGATACAAAAGGAGAGCGGGAGATAGAGAAATGGAAAAATAGAGATACATAAGGTGGAAAATAGAAAAAAGAAATTGAACGGGGAGTAAGAGAGAAGAGGGAGAAGTAAAGAAACAGAGATACATAAGAAGAGAAATAGAAAGAAAGGGGTAAAATGTAGATAGGCATATGGGTAGAATCGTGGATAGGTATACAGGTAAACGGATAGATACAGAGGGAGAGAGGGAGATAGGGAAATGGAAAAATAGAGATACATAAGGTGGAAAAGAGAAAAAAGAAATTGAACAGGGAGTAAGAGAGAAGATGGAGAAGAGTGGCAGATGAGAGGATGAGAGAAAACAGCGAAAAAAAAGAAACAGAGTTATAAGAGGGAAAGAAAGAGAGAGAGGGCGAGGGAAGAAAGGGAGCGCGGAAAGGGTAACAAAAGTGCTCGCGGAGAATGAGTATCAAACATCGAGGGGAATTGATAAGTAAATTTTGCTCGGCTTACGGCTAAGCGATATGCTCCTCGTGAAATTCGATGTACCTTGACGAGAAATGAAAATAGAGGAGTCAGGATCATCGGGAGAAATTCTGAACCGTCTTGCCTGAAGGTTTGAGCCACCAACTTTATAGTAAATTCTACAGTAATATCGTAAACAGAATTGTAATAATAAAATATATTCGTATGACGTAAAATTGCAAGAATAAAAAGCAATGCATTATTTCTATGCATCGGCAAGATTGACAGAAAATAATTTTTGCTATGTAAATTAACTCTATACTTTTCTCCAACTTGATTTTCTAATGTGTCATTCTATTAATATTTGTTTAACGAATATCGACAACAATCAATGAGTCACTCAAGCCGTAAAATCAACTTTCTCCACCGGTTCTTCAGTATAATTCCCACTGGTTCTCCAAACACTTTATTATTCTCAGGTTATTATATTGACAAGATACACGACTATTCGTTTTCTGCAATCTCGTTCTGTAAATGATGTTTCTACAATAATAATTTTCATCACTTTTTAGCGTCATTCAAAAGGAAAAACGTTGCTATTAATTCCTTATTTCTTTTCAACTGAAATGTAACATTGACACTTTGAATGTCATACGAGTCTATCACCCATTATAAAATAATTAAAATGCCATATAATTATTTATATCTCACCATTTGTACTAAAATAATTTCCATGCAACAACTCTCACCCCAATAAAATTACTAAGTAGGCCAAACACTATTAACATTCACCGCGCTAATAAGTAATTCCCTTCGACAAACAAGCACCTCCAGAACGTAATTTTCCACCTAATCGATAAAAATAAATCCATCGTTCACCAACATTAAAAGAATTAATCGAAATTCATTCGAGGAACGTGCTAAAGAGAGCATAAAACACAAAGAAAATACAAAAAACACATCCTTAAGTGTAAATTGAATCAATGAAGCCAAAGAAACGAGAAAATTCACTGCCTCGATGTATACGTGTATATATAAATGTACGTACGTGTAATGGGTGATCGTAAACAGGCAGCATTATGCGAACGATCCCATAAGATTTAGTAATTAGCGACTGCACCGCAATCGTCATTCCGTGCGGCCGTCCAGTGACATTTGCGGACGATGATTGCGTAGCGTTTGGGAGTTAACGAGCTCTCCGTCGAGTTGCAAGGTATTCGGGGGTTCCCCGAGATACGGAGGAATCGTAAAACACACCGATGTTCTCGATTTGCATGCTGAAGCCATCGCGAAGGTCATGGGGAGATCACCGAAAAGTATACCGGAAATTCGGATATTTTTAAACTCTCGCACGCACGCACGAACGAGAGAAACGGGAGTTGCGGTTTTTCATTCTTTTCTTTCATTTAATTGTTATGGTTATTTTGACTAGGACCTGTTGTCTGAAGAATATGATGAACCACAGAGATCATGGAGCATTAAATATTGAATTGGATAATTTTTAACTCAATGATGGGAGCTTTGAACTGAGGTTCAGTGATTGTAAATTTGAGATTTTAGGTTCTAAGTCACCATGTTGTTCGATTGGTATGGTTATTTTTATTAGAACTTGGCTGGGTGGCTGTAGAATCATGGAGGGTATGTTGTATTATATAATAAATTAGAAAACATTTGTTATTGATGATGGACGATTTCAATTTAGCTCCACCGATTGTGAGTAAGATACTTGACCTCTCTTTGCCTGCTTTAATCGTCGTATTTGTATGGTTATTCATGTAGGACTTTTTTTTTGAGGTAGGTTCCGAACCATTGATGCTATGGCATATTAAATAATAAAATAGACCAAGTTTGTCAGAGGTGATTTGAACTTAGGCTCAATGGTGATGAATTCGGATCTTTACCCCCCGTTACCAACTTCTATGGTTATTTCACTTAGAATTTACCGTTCCAGATGACTGTAGATCCATTGAAGGTGTAATATATTGATTAATGAATTAGACAAAGTTACATAGCTCCATATTTCCCTCGAAGAACCAGAGATTTCTTTTTTTAAGTGTACAAAAATTCCGAAGTTTCAGGATTTTTAATTCAACAATAATGCGAAATAAGATTCACAGGCATTCTATTTTTAGAGATTCATTAAGCAAGATATCATTCTAGATTTCAGCTTCCTAGATTGCACCTAGCTTTCTCAGATGTCCTGAACTCAATATCTTTAAGAAATTCTGCACTTCCCTCTCACTTTTCCTTTTTGAGTAACAATAGAAGTATCTTCTTTGTACTTCATCCAATCCAATGGTACTCGTGAAGACATTCAATTCCACTATCAATTTTGCGCGAAAACTTTACAATATCATATCAAAATCTTACTTTACCAACTACAAACTCATTCAATCAGCACGAACAATCAGTTCTACGGTATAATACCACGACAGTACCAATGCCAAAGTAATTTTTCCACACGCAGATGCGACTTCTACTCAGAAAATTGCACACTACCGTAAATCTTGCGTGTGCACACTTACGAAACGGTATAGTTTATCCAGTCTCTCTTTGATTAACGAAACGCGATATTCCGCGAGGATGGGACGTCTTTGTTATTACAGAGAATTTTTTTTTGTCGCTTCTTTCCGGTAGAACTTTCTCATATTTCAATCTCTGGCGAATGCGGCAGAGAACTTCATAAACATCAAATAGCGGTTTCGATATTAAATTTATTGCAGCATAGCTTACAATGCGCGTGTCACTCGGTTTTCAATAACAGGGAGAGAACACACACGCAACACAAAAGAACCGGAGGACGTTAATTCTCCCCCTCCGTTTCTTCCTCCTTTTTTTTATTCAACTCATTTTTTTTCTGTCGTTGTTGCCCTCTTCTCTCTCTCATACTCTCTCTTGCTCTCTTTCTCCACTTTTTACGTTTTTATTAGGTAAATGCGTGTACAAGCGTCGAATACGCGCCTCTTTCATCCTCGTCGTAAAATCGTCGTTTTTAATCGCGCATCTTTTATGCATGTCTACTATAATTGTGTATTTTCGGTACAACGTCTCCTCGTCCCGCTAATTGCGTGTTGATTTTGGCTCAATTAAGGAGCCAGTGGTAAACTATCGCGAACGAGTGACGTCAAACGGCAAATGTCGCCAAATATTGTCAACCGTTTTTTTTTTTCCCCCTCCACTCTTCTAAAATAATACAAAATATAAACTGAGCGCATTCGTTGACGTCAGGTGATTAAGAAAAAAAATGGTTAAGGCGGAGGATAGAGAAAGAGAAACCAATCGAATTCGGTCTTTCATGTCTGATTAGAGTCTATCGATGGAATGTATCGACTGACGTCAAAGTCTCGAAATTTTAAGTGAACTAAGTCTCTCGTATTTCACGAAAATTCGAATAAAACTTGTATCTCGTGGGTCAAAACACAAAATATCACTGAATATCGGGATACCAATGCTGTCATCTATAATGAAAACGTACAAAGAGTCGACAATTTGAATATGAAAAATCTAAACGTAATACAGAATCGTGGAAAAGGGAGAGAGAGAGAGAGAGGGAGAGAGGAAGAGAGAGCTTCAACATTCTCCCTTTGCTCGTATTAAATGCTCGTTAGTGGAATAATTAGTCCTTTGAATATTTTTCACCTTTTTTTTTATTCCCTCTCCCTCTTTTTTAATAACCGTGATTCCGAAATTTTGCGGCCAGAAATTTCAATGAAAGCCACTCACCGAAGATAAAGTGAATTTCATGAATGAAACGTCACGCAGCAGGGAACCGGAGGGGGATACACGCGAAATTTATTATCGACGGGAACCATGGAAAAGATATCGTACCTTTTTTTTTTAATTATAAAACTTTTCACGATAGGAGGAAAGTCTCTAAGGAGATTTCGAAAAAAATGCCATTTATTGTTTTCTTATTGGTGGATGACTTTCACGATGAGTCTTGACGTTCGGCGATATCGTTGCATAAAAGTGCATTATGACATTACGCAACGATGCGTGCGTCAATATTATATATTTCGCGTGAAGAGAAGGCATGGGATTCGACGAAAGGTGCGTCGAAATGTTGACTTCCGGATTTACCGTATTTGGAATTCTATGAGGAAATTAGCAAGAAACGATTAACAATTGTGCATGGGTTATTAACACTAGAACCACCGGCGTTAAATCTATTATATTTAAATATATTAAATATATACTTTGAAAAAAGAGAAATCAAGAGATGGAAAAGATGATCGATTCGGTAATCTGCATTTTATAAGAACAACGTAGAGTATCTGCTCTATGACTGTTCTATAAACATGGTGAGCATTTGGAAAAAATTGGAAACGAGTCGTTTTGATTTGCTTGGTAGTTCTAATGGTAAATTGTTGTGAGTTGAAAGGATCAAATGTGAGATAGGAATATCTATTTTATGGTTCCTCTCTCAAACTGATGTATTTTGACTGAAAAATACTTCGTTACAATTGACAACTATTTGAACCTCAGGAGGAAAGAGGTTTCCAATAAACACTCCATTCTTCATCGGATAAAATGTTATCTTTCTTCATCCTTAAGAATATTAAAATACCATAATTTAACCGCAAGTATTCCATATACATATTAGAAGAAATTCCCCAGAAACTCCAAGTGAGAAGCAATCGCAGCGTTTATATTCGAAACACAGAACAAACAATTGGAAACAATTGACGCACGTGTCTTTGTTATTCTGGCGAAAATTTTCGTAACTGTGTGTCGCGAGACTTCACGGAAGCATGCATAAATATTTATTCGTCTCGGGGGAAGTTTCTTAATACTTTCATGCCCGAGTAAACCGCCACACTCTTCCCCGAATGATCGTCCTTGGCTGTGCGGCATTACTACGAGTGTCACGTGCGAACGATCAGTCAGAACTTTCTTCAAATTCTCGTTCAGAAAAAAAAGAAACGGAGATCGATGGAAATGCAACGACGAGCTAATGGGAACAATCAGTCGCTGGTATGGATATCGTGGAACAATTGTATTATACAGTTTAACACGGAAGTTATGGAGAACATAAAGTTGTGGGATTGGATTTCTAAATTCGGGGGGTAAGTTGACATTTTTGGAAATTGTTATTTAATATATGATGGCCTCGATGGTTTGAAGGTTATTTGAAAGTGCAGGTCATAGGTCGAATAACCGTAGGATGTGATAGAAATGAAGAGCTGAAGTAAGGGATAAACAGATTTGTGACTGAATTGTTTAGGTTTTAAGAATAGTCAAATCCTTAATCAGTGTGTCCGACTACCAATTTCTATCCCTTTTGGAAATTAATTTTGCAAAATTATTTAATGTACCGTGACCTCGGCAATTCGGAAACAAAAAATTGTAAGCCCCAGATGAAATTACCACAGTTACATTCAAAATGAAGTTTAATTCTTTTCAAATATTCGAAGTTGAATTTTTAAAATGAATTTAACTCGATTTGCAGATATATAATCGAAAAAAAAGTTACGGATTTTGTAAAAATTAAGTTACAGTAGTCTTCAACTTAAACAAATTGGTAATTCCAAGTCCAATCTATAGCGTTAGATTCATCAAATCCTTAAAACAATCAATTCTCGACTCTGAAACCCCTGTTAAAACTTCAAACGCTCTTCTTCTTCCAAATTTCCATATCATTCACCAAAATTCCAACATTTAAATCAATCAATTTACTTTCAACCTCCCTTTCTCCCAATATACTCATTTAGTACACTTGAAACCCAACGAATGAATCGTTTCCAGTTTCATTATTAAAGAAAATTCCCTTCTTACCCTAATAATACGAGCGAACGAAACAAAGCTACCACCGTAAACCGGAATCGTTTAGCCATTCAATTTCATATCATTAAACCCAACTACAAGTTTCGCGACATGCACAGGGTGTGTGGTACACCCCGTGCGTTTGTTTAAGGGTTGACTGTGCTCTCGTCGAGCAAGCACCGAAGACCAACAATTTCGGAGCCCTTTTTCCGGACAACGGGGGTGGCTGAAAAGAAAAGGGTGAGAGGGGGTCGCTCGTGATCCAGGCGAAGCTCAGTAGGACGTAATCGTCTCTGAAGGGGATTTCGCATTTATCGTACACATCCACCCCCTGCCTCCCATCGCTTTCCGCCCACCCCCCTTCTGTTTCTACTATCGCACGATTCGACGTACGAAGTACGAAACCGTGTATACGTACAGGGTGTACCTTAACACGTGGAACCCACTTTGGGGATGCACTTGAGAGGCAAAAGTGGTGGAAAAAGTTTAAGTAAACCTATTGGACGTCGTTTCGAAGGTGTAGCCATTTTTGTATTCCAGTAATACGAAGGACGAAACTTGATGGCGTTCAGTTTCAACCCTTTGGGGATGATAGACAGGTAGATGGTAAGAGGTCGTTGGATGGGATGTTGGATAAGATTGGAGAATTGCTTTAGTGGACCGTGTGTGAGTGTTAATATTAGGTAGCGAGAAGAAATGTTTATTTTTTTTATATTTCTGCTAAGGTATTTCTAGGGTGAATTTATTAAGAATCATTGAAATTTGGTCAGTCTATCGTAGCAGAAGTTTACTTTGTGCAATTAGAAGTGTAAATATTGTGCATTGTATCATAAAAACATTTCTCCTCGCTTTACCTAATATTTCAGGATGTAGAGATCAGAGTAAATATAGAATATAGATTGTTACACAACAGATGTAACATATTTACGTATCGATATTCATTTCCACCAATAATCACAATTATAACCTGTAGAAGGAATTCGTAAATCCATACAACATCTCGTAAAAAACACTCCATCCACGGAAAGTGTTTGAAACTACTCCATACTGGGAAGGTCAGCCAACCGTTTTCCCCGATAATCGTAAGGATTATCGAAAGGACAAGAGGCAAGAGTCCAAGTTCATGCTGAAACAACCCCGTAATATAAAGCACCCCCAGAGAAACTCAACCTGCTGAAAATCGTGAATAAGCGCAACTACCAAACGAAACACGTTGCATATTCTACGAAATATTTTTTTTCCCATTTCACCTACGTACGTCAAGGTACACCCTGTATAGCCACGTAGGTGTACCTGCATATGGAGCTGTAGGGGGTGGAAATGTATGTGTATGTACGTCGTTGCCGTACTTGTGGAAGAAAGCCAGCGTGGGGGCTAGAGGACGGGCGGTGGGTACGTATTTCGAAGACTATCAATCATTGGTAACCTGTAAAGGATCTAATTATCCTGGAGCTGACTGGGCTCCGTTCGCTGCACCCACCGCTCGTCTTGTCCACCCCCGTTGGTACCAACGTCCCTCCTCCCCCTCACGGCCCCTCCTCGGCCATCCTTCCCGTTCTCCAGCTCTCTTCTGGTCCCCCGGCTGCACCCCACCGGAGGCCACCCTTTTTCGCTCTAGCAACCACCCTTTTTCAGGATAGAAAGAGATTGGAACGAACGAAGACAGAGGAGTCCGTGGTCTCGTACGAGAAAGAAAGAAGGAACCAGGAAACGGAGAAGGAGGTATCGTCCAAGGCGGAAAGGAGACGGAACGGTCGCAAAGGACAGACGACCTCCGGTGAAAAAGAGAGGTAAACGCAGGAGAGATGAGAGGAGAGGAGAAAGAGAGAAAATTCGGCGAGTACGTGTTTGAGTGTGTAAGAGCGCAAAGAGTGCTCCCACCTCGGGAGAGAGAGGTTGGCGTCGGTGTGGTGCCGGGTTTTTTTCGTACACGCCAGCATGTCTACCCCGCGTGGCCCGTTCGTGGGTGTAGGTGCGTGCGTGTGGCCAGGTGTATAATAGTGAGTGCGGGTAGTTGGTTAGGTGGCCCGGTCGATATATCAGGGCTCCGCTGCAGCTGTCTGTCAGCCTCGCGAACTCAGCGCTAGACGACTCGGGCTCGGGGTCTAGAGAAAAAACCGCTCGTCTATCCTCCTCTCTTTCCCTCTTTCTCCTTGGTTCGACCGGCGCTCATCCCCTTCGCCCGCTGCCGCCGCCGTTGCCTCCTCCGCCTCTGGCTCACCCTCCGACCCTACGGCCGCCCACACCTATACAACACATATATATAGGCAGCCGGGCTATCATTGTCTCTCTTTCGTCGATTCGTTGCTTCCCTTCTACCCTCTTTCTCTTTGCTTCTGGGTAATTTTTCATCGTTGCAGCGGACGACAGAAGCGCCGCGACGGCGGAGGCGGCGTTGCCGCACACAGGGACGTTCTCTACTAACACTTTTGCAACTGCATCCTCCGAGTCTCGACGCGAAAGAATTGCGCGCGGGCGCGAACGGATCGCGTGTGCAAGACGCACACTGACAAAGGGGGTAGACCACACGGGGGTGGCGTGTGGCACTTATACAGAGACGCACTTACGAGGTACAGTGCACGGGGTTGTTGGATATCCCGTGGAGGTCCGACAATTTTTGGCTCGCCAAGAAACGACGGGATATTGTTTTCCACGATTCTAAGGGGTGCGGAGTGGAGTACGCATGGATGGGGAGGATTCTTTGAGTTTTATCATTTAGAATCTGCAATGTTGAGATTTCACGTGATTTTTGAAGGATTTTTAAGATGTTTTGGAAGAGGAACTTTTTTCGGGGATGGAATTATAGTTGGGGGGAGGAAGAATATTTTTTTTGAATTCTTGAGGATTATTTGGTCCGTGGGAAATGAAAGTTTCTCGGGCGCGTTTAAATTTGCAAGTTTTGGATAGGGGGTTGGTGGTTTCGCGAGTTTACTCGTAAGTCTTGCAGAGACCGGTTTCAAAGGGTGCAACAAATGGCCGAGTTTTGAAGTTCGATCGATTATCGTGAATGGTCTGTCATTTCTCGAGCGTCGTTGGGATCGTTGACGGTTGTTAATTCGCGCTCGGGCGTAATTATCGTTTACCCTCCCATACGCTTGTAAACTGCCGGTCGTTTGTTGGATCGTAACTCGAAACTTGCGGAGGGATATTAACTACGAGGAAACTCGGAATGCTCGTTTCAATCCTCGATGGTTTACTTGTCTTTCCGTATTTTATCGTTGACGTTACTTTCACAATTTATTACTTCAAATTCCCCAATTCTCCCAAAACCTTGGACGATTAAGAAAGGTCAAAAGATACAAAACTACCCCCCAAACTTAAGAGCAAGATTTAAACTCTCGTTGAAACCACAAAAATCTAAAATCTTCCTAAATTTAAGATACCAAATCTACCCCCTAGTATTCCATACTTCCCAAAAACCCTATCTCAATCCCCCATCATCCATTCGCGCGATCCCCTCGACATAAAAGTTAAAGAACCACCATGAAATTAAAATCTCGAAGTGTCAAAGTGGCATTACAAATCCTTCAGCTTTCACTCTTTCGTGTCTCGTCATAAGGCAACGTTGCTGACACCGTTTCAGCGTCATAAACATCAGGAAAGTGAAGACACCGCGAAAGTTCAGGGCGTTTACCGGCGTCAATGAGGTGTACTGTACACACGCGGCGAACGGTATCGTCGCCACGTGGACTCACACAGTTCCATTCCGGACCTACGAAAAAAAACTGTCCAAGGTGTGCGTACCCATACATCGAACCCTATCGGAGGTGCAGCTCGACGTGTTCCAGTGTGCGTTCACCAACACACGCCATCGCAACGCGCACCCCCTTGCACGACCACCCTCGAAAAATCCGTTCAATCGCGCGCTCACAGAGAGTCGTGGAAGCGCAGCCACGATTTCGAACACACCGAGGGGTTCTGCGCGTATGCGGCAACCGACACACGGGAAAAGCGCTCACGAAGATTCAGAAACGTGAAATACACAAAGACAGGCAAGCCAGGCAGAGGCAGGCAAGCAGAGGCAGGCAGGGTAGTCAGAGGCAGGCAGGCAGGTAGGCAGGCAGGCGGCAGGCAGTCAGCCAGCCAGGCAGGGTACACGTAGGTAACCCTGCAAGCCCTCCCCCTCCCAACGTGGCCACCCCGGTGGTCCTCCCCCCGGCTACACCCCCGTAGCCCCATCCTCTCGTGGTTGCGAACCTCTCTAGGGGAAAAAGTAGGAAAAGAGTGGGGAGGATCGATTTTTACTGGGGCAACCGCCCTCCTCCTCGTGCACCCTCCTGCATCAACTACCCCTCCTCTCACATCCTGTACTTTCCTGAGCTAGCCATGCCATGCCCTGTCCCGGTCGTAATGCACCGTCTCCGCCCCGGCTAACACCCCCTTTGCCACCCACATCTGCCTCGCACCATTGCCACCACCTCCCCCTACTCCACCCTCTCTGCTCCTCCTCCTCCTCTTCCTCTTCTACCCTCTACCTCTGCTCACTCTCCCCCTGCCACCCTCTTGCCCTCCGCGTTTTTTCTCTTTTTATTCTGCGAAAATATTCAAGAGAGTTTCGGATGATGGTGCATGACGATCTTTTACCTCGGTGCTTGCCTTCCGGCTTGCGTTGCGGTGCCAGCCGTCGAATCTCGAGGATCGTTCGGAAACGATTTAACCCCCGCGGTAAGAGGCATCGAGGAGGACATCTGGTTATGCCTTTTCCTTTTTTTCCCCTCGTTCGATCAGTCTCTCTCTAGCTTTCTCTCTCACTCCCCCTTCTTTTCTATTTTTTTTTCTTTATTTCCTTCAACGGGAAAACGCTCGTGCTAATGGGGAGAATTTTTTAATTTACGACACTTCCGCTTTGCTTTCTCCCGATGCAAACACAGTTCCAAGTTTGATTCGTAACCTCGACCGGTTAATACGGTCACCAGAAGTCATGGTTGAACTTGTGGAAATACGAGTCGAAGGGTAACTGAGTTCTCTTCGCGATTGAGATGGGCCAATGTGTGTTTTAAGGAACGAGGATCATCGGGGGTGGTTTGTTCTTTTATGTCGACTTGATTTTACGTTTATCGGACACTCGTCGACGCGGAAAATCCCCTTCGTTTTGTGGCATTACGATATCTTAATGACACGTAAGGCAGTTTTATTCAAAGTTTGAAGGGTTTCGTTTCTATCGCCTTCTCCTCCGTGTAATGGCACTTGAATAGTTCGACGGTAGAAGAGATCCCGTTGCAGAATCGTACGATGGTGTTTGAAGAAATAAAGGAGATATCGTCGACGTTTCGGACTTGTTTGAGGAATTTTCGGAAAGCTGCTGTTAAATGTGGGCAATTGAAAATGTACAAATGGTAGGTAAACATTTCCCTTGAAGTATCTATCATTCATGTTTCCAATCTTCTGTATTTAAATTGTATTTCAACCCTTTGCTTTATAAGATAGACGTACCCTTGGATGTAAAAAATGCTACTAAAGAACTTGGAATACTTAAAAGTGCTTGGAGGTATCGGATACGATTTCAGACCATGGAATCATTTTCATCGAATTAAATTCATGTCGGTTTTAATTAAAAAGGTATGATACGGTAAAAACGAACAAGTACATTTTTAATTTAGGAGTTTTGTGATTAATTGGAACACGAGTAGCTGTAGAAGAAATTGTATGGGAAGAAATTAAGTTAATTCGACGACCGAGACATTTTTAGTAGAATGATTGTTCTAAAAGCTTAAGTGGAATTTATAAAAATTTGATAAAAAAAATCACAATTTTTGGTGAAGGAGTAAGTTTGAGTTTTATCGAGAAAACTTATTGAAATTCCTTATAGAACAATATAAGGAAACGTTTATAGGACAATCGGTATGATCATACATAAAATATCAAGTACTGTTTGTAAACAGCTCAACCGAAGAACACCTTAGACTGCTGAAATTTGTTCTGAAATTTCCCGTGACGTAATAATAGCTATCACTTGAAAACAAAGTCAAATGCGACATAGTTTGATATCATTTTTATAAAATTTCCGTTAAAATCAATTTTAAGTTATAGGAAAAGTAACTTCACGATACTTTATTATTACTTGATTTATTCATTTTTAATATCTTCGAAAAAAGTGGAACAGTGGACATCCATTAAATCACTATACATCTTTTTAAAACAAGATACTCCCCATAACTCACTGATTTAATTAAAAAAATATTCAAAAGGAGAAAATTGCAAACGCAATTCTTTTTTCTGTTTTGTTTTTCATTCACTTTCATCTAACAATTAAAATGTTTCACATGTTAAGACACTTCATACGTTTCAATTGATCAAAGAAAAAGTTTCCACGGTAAAAGACTAACTAGATAAACGAGGAATTATTATATTTCCATTTCGTCGTTGACAGTTGAAGCAAAAATCTCGGAATTTCATGAATACAGCTGTAATTTTAAGTAGTGATATTACGGTAATTGATATGCCAGGGAAAACGAGCTAAACTATTTAAGAACTGTAACGTCGGATAACGATAAGACGAAATAAAACTCGAACAGTGCTTTTCACAGCCATGGTAACGGTATACTTTCCACTTTTATAACCCACAAAAACTTGTAACGATATCAAAAACGATTTCCTTCTCCTATTTCTCGCGTATAAAATGTAACAGGCCTTGGTATTACCAACGGGATTTGCGAAAACACGGTCCATCAAGTGTACGTATTTTTCTGATTTATATTAACAATTATTTTTCGTTAAGTTTGTCGTTTTTTTATAATACTAATTTTAAGAAATTGTGGTGATATTTATCATGAGGCGGAGTTGAGAAATAGGAAGAAATATCGGTTTTTGAAAACGAAGACGCGTGGGAAGTTAGATGTGATAAAAAGTGGGTTTAGGGAAAACAGAAATGATATAAAAATAGTGCAAATTTTAAGAGATATGTCAAATAATATAATAAGATATTTGCAGCAAAGATACATGTTAAAGAATTTTTTAATTGATTCTTCGAAAGTAAAGGTAGGATTGAGAAATTCTGTTTGATGAAGTAAATTATAATAGGTTTTGAATGATTGTTTTTAAAAAATGTCATTCAGCGACTTCTCATTAAATCGTGACGTTTGGAAATGAATGCAAAGGACATTTAAAAATTTGTCGTAATTAGACTTTTGCGACGTGACTTCGTCAGATTTTTCCGATTAAAAATTCTTCAAATATCGGGAAATCCTTTAACACGTTTCCTGAGGGTGAATTCCGTGGAACTTTTTCGTCGGATAAATTCAACGGAAGGTTGGAAAATGTAGTAATATGAAATTGACTGTTTCTCTTGTTATTCTCCTTATTTACGTACGGAGAAGATTCGATACAATTCACTTCAATATTAGTATTTTTGTCCTATGTACTTCCGCTGAGAAGGAAGAATGTGACGTTCTACATATCGCATACAATACTTCTACTTGTGGACATCTATTATTTATACAGATTTTAACAAGAATACTTTGACTACAATTTAGAAGTCTTCTTAAAGCTCACTAGGTGATTTCAATCACCTAATAAATTCAGTGATAAAAGAAAATCCACAATCAGACACAAAGCCCTCACAAAACTACTGTTTCAAGATATCTATCATTATATAAAAATTATTAAAAACTACCCCGTTCCGAAATCCATCATACCCCTCTCAATCGACCTCCACGGTTTCGATCACTTTCAAAATTCCGTCACCAAAAAAAAAGCCAAAGTCAGTGTCTATCATATATATACAAATCCGTCACAAACCTACTGCTTCAAGAAATCCATCATCAATTAAAAATTATCAATAACTACCCCATTCCGAAAGCCATTGTCACCTCTCTCAATTCACCTCCCTTATTCGATCTCCTGTCAAGTTCAGTCACCAAAAGAAGACCAAAGTCAGTCTCCATTCTATACAAAGCTCTCGCAGACCTACTACTTCTAGTCATGCAACATAAATTCAAAATGACCGAAAACTACCCCTATCTAAAATGTATCAACACTTTCCCCCAACTCTCAGCCGTTATTTCGACCACCTCGTAAGTTCTACCGTCAACACAACCGAGGTCAGTGTCTGTTATACCGAAGACAGGCAGCCCCGATTGTTGAGGTTACGGATCGGTGTCAAGTAGGCACCCTATGCCATGTGCGGCAGCCCATTCAGTCGTTCGTTCATTCAGAAATATCCTGCTGCCTCCTCTCCTCGCCATTCAACAAGTAGATCATCGAGCCTATGCAGCACCCTCTACCGTCGGACCTACGCAACTTCCAAGGGTTACGAGCTGACTCAGGGGTTGTTATGCAATAAATCCCCCGGACTTCCCCCGAGTCTCCTTCGAGGGTCTCGTTGGCATAGTCCTGCGGGGATCCGAGTGGTCCTTTCTCGCGCCATTCAAAGGAGTCGTCGACCCTGCCACGATTCGGGGTAGGAATTTTGAGGATTCAATTATTCCGAGGGATCGTCGAGAAAACAGAACGATATATTTTCGCCTCCTACGGCCTCCGGGGTGGACGACCCTTTAAACTGATTTGGTTTAAACGCCTCGCCCCGGAAATGTTCGAAGGGATATCCGGAGTAATAAGGATTAACGAAAGTCAATCGACTATGAAACAACGTTTTCAAAATGTTTCCTTTGTTTTGCTACTTTTTGTTGCAGAGACGACAGGTTTTGGGGTGAAGATTTTTGAAGTGGGGGTTGCGTGCGATGATCGATAATGCGGAGGGTCTTTGGTTGTGGAAGGGTTTATGGGGTTGTTTTATGGTAAGAGGTAAGTTTGGAGATTTTGTGGTGTAGTTCACTGTAGAGGAGTTAAGGGGGTGTGTTTAAGAAGGGACTTTTGGGGTTGCTTTCCATCAGTTCTGATTTGAAATGTTAGTAAGTCGTTTCAATCGCGTGTTAACGTTTGGCCAGGATGATCGATAGAAAATAGGGAACTTAAAGAAATTTTTAATATGTTTAACACAACATTTATTCATAAACTCTTAATATACAGATTAATTTTCAATAATCAACGTTCACATTAGAATTCCCTCGACCCAATAACAACCCCAGAAAACGTATCTTCAATATTACTTAAATCCAAACCCACTAAAAGCCTACCATACATTAAACACCCCCCTGAATCGTTCGAGATCTCTTCATCATCATCGCAATGATTATCCGCCACCCTTTTGAAATCATCTACAGGTGATTCACCATGAGTACGTAATCGTCGATGGTCGTAACGCGAGGGTCGATCTTCCAAGCGCGTAGGTACATCACGTTAATGGAGAATTTTCAGTCTCCTCTCGATGTGAAGTCGATGGCACGCGGTGCCGAAAGAATTATTCTAGCATCAAAATAAATTTCTTCCCCCCCAGCGGCGCCAGTTAAATACACTCTCATTATTTTTTTCTTCAACGTCCTTTTTTCACCGTCGAAGGTAGGAAGGGCATCTCGCCGGTATTAATAGAATTCAGCATTAATTAAGTAGCTTGGGAGAAAAGAATGGAGCCAGTGAGCCGAGACTGGCAACCATCCGGACGACGTACGAACGAGCGGGCGATTTCGCGCTAATCACTAATCAGAGCAGCTCATCGGGAGACGGCCAGCCAATAGTGCCAGCCCAACCCCTTTTAGCACTGATGTCAGCCATGGCCAACAACAACAACACGGTCGGCATGATTATAATAAGTGATCGCTTGGATACTCGATGTGTGCCAAACTGGAAAGCTTTCTGCCAGGTGGAATAATGGGCTGCTGATGCTGATGCTGGTGCTGGTGATGCCGGTGGTGCTGCTGGTGCTGCACAGCCGACCGACGTCATTGTCACTCATCACGGTCTGATCACTGTCACTGTCTACTCGACAAAGCCCTTTTGTCCGATGCCGATGCGACCGACGTCCTGAACCTCTAACCAGAACCACCCTGCATTCCCCAATAACGCCCATCCACCTCTTTTTATAGAACGCCACCGACACGTCCTCTATTATGGTAATTCCGAGACGTTTACCTACGATACGAGTTCGTTCGCCCTTAGTTTCACTTTGTGGTGGTGTTTAAAGTGAACGAATGGCATGGAGTTTCTGTTTCACGAAATTGGATGGTTGGAGGGGATTTTTAGGGGTGTTGGTTGGATGATGGTGGTGGTATTGTAGAGAGGTGATTGATGTTGGGTTGTTAATGGGAATTTTGGGGTGGGAATTGTACTTGTGTGGGTTTGGGTTGTGTTGTAGTTATTGTTGTTTGATATTTGAATGTTAAGGTATGAGGAAGGGAGAGTTTTTAATTGTTATCATTCTTTTGATTTGTGAAAGTTAAGGTAATTGGGATTTGTACTGTATGAGGTAGTTTTAGAAGAAATTATGAGGTGAAGATAGATGTGGAAGTTGTGATGTTAAACGTGATGGCAATTACTTTAAGGAGAGTGCATTGGAAAATTAATATCTTACAATAATCCAAATGAAAAGTCGCATTAACCAGTGGCAAATACATTTTGCTGATGCGTCTTAGAAAAGTGAGGAGAGGAGATTTCTCTAATGCATCGGCCAACTCTGTACTAATGCATTGGACGCTGCAGCAGGTGTACGTTGAACTCTGAAACTCGGCAACGCGATGAACGTCTTCGCTTAAACGGTTGCATCGCGACAGGCGTTCTTTGGGACCGGCAAGTTCAACTTTGCGACGGAAAAAGATTGCCAATTCGCTGCAATCTACTAAAATACAATTTGCAGCAACTATATTTGAAAACTTGGAAATGAACAAAGATAATTGTAGATCTTTCGAGTCACATTTTCGGAAAGACGACGAAATTCGAGTTTGGTGCAAAGAAGGAATGAAGAAAGTTCGAATCTTTCTTCCTTTTTAAATGGTATTGTAGATTTTGGATTATTTTGTCGTTCTTAGCTTTTATTTGTTATTTTGGCTGACAAAATACAATATTTTCCGTAGCGTATAATAGGTTTATGTGACTTTAACACTAAACTATCGGCGTTATAGATATATCATATTTAAATATAATAAATAAGTATTTTAGAAGTAGAAAAATCGACAGGAGAGAAAGATGGATAGTTATAAGATATATTATAAGATACGGTTAGTATATTTGCTGAATGACTTTTCTTTTAGTTTTAGGAATTTTTAGAAAAAATTGCACATCGTTTGCTCTATCCACCTTGGCAGTTTTAATGTTAAACAATTTTGTACCCAGGCTGCTAATTTTTTCTAACTGTCTATTTCGATTTTTGAAGTATCCACTTCGATTGAAAAGATCCGTTCAAAATTTATACTTTGAATTTAAATTTCTACCACGTAAATTTTCTTTCGTTATCCGATAAACTAACAAAGTCCAATAGTTGCGGCTTAAAACCAAAATACAAAAATGACTTTCTCTACCCTCACCTTTTTAATACCGCAACCCTTTCAACCCCGAAGATCCCGTCAATACACCGTACAAAATCCACCTCAACTTTGAATTCCCAAGATTTGCATAAATTTTCCCTCCAAACTCAATAAACCAAGAAAAACCAGAAAAAAGATCGTAACTCGAAACCAAAAGACAGAAAACACGTTTACGTAAGCTGTACTTTTTAAAACCCTGTCTCTTTCAACCCCAAAGTCTCGCCCGCAGTCTCACGAAACACCCTGCATCCCCGTGTACCTTTAAAAGCGTTTCTCACGGCGCTAGTCTTTTAATTCTCCCAATGACAGAAAAGCTCATGGTAAAACCACCATCATACACCAACAGGGGTAAGTTTTCGTGCAAAGCATGCGGCCAGTTAAGTGTTAATATTCGACCCCGTGGATCTTCGTAGTAAGAGCAACGAATCTCCGTAACAGACGCGGAAGTGGAATTCCTCGGTGCCCTCTAATCAAGAAGTATCATCCCCCGTAAATCATCTTATTCCCACGGGCCTTTATTCCGCTCTCGAAGTTGCAGACAGTACGGTTGCTCGCAAGAAAAGCAAATCGTAAAGCGTAGCGCGAACGATGGATACACAAGTGGGCGTCAGGGGTGGCAAGAAGAAGTATTCCAGAAGCGTCAGAGGAAAGAAGACAAGCACGGGGAAAAAGAGAGAGCTAACTGTACAGTTAAAGAGCAAGAAGGAAACAGAAGAAGAAAGAGAAAACAGGAAAAAAGGGATGAAAACAGAAACACAGAAAGACAGAGAACAGGACCTTTAGATGAATAAAGATAAACAGAAAAAAGGAATCCTTAAGACGAAGATAGAGATTGCGGGGTTAAAGGATGAGACGTTCAGAGAGGGAGGAACAATTGTGGCACTTTGCAAATGCATAGAGAACTCAGGGGCGGCAGACACGAAGAAACGGTACAGCAAGCACCGGGATCGTAAGAGAGGGAAGAAGTCTAGGCCACTAGTGGCGAAAGCACCCTCTCTCGGTTACTCCTCCGCCCTTCGATGCTCTCTTCTTTTCTCCTTCTACCTTCTCATCCTCTAGCTTTTCTCTCCTTCCCCTCTATTCCCCCCTTCTGTCTTCCTCCCCGTCTGACTCTCCCCCCCTCGTTCCTCCCCCGCCTCTCTCTCGCTCTCTGATTCATTCAGCACAGTTGCCTCTGTACGAGGCTCCTTTGCGGAGGTGGAAGCAAAACAACTCGAGTGGCCCTGAACTCCATAATGGCAGCGGTCCATTTTTTTCTCCTATCGCACACTTTTCCGCGCATTGTTCGCCGGCGAAGGGTAGAGCGAGCGGGACGCCAACCGGCGTGATACATACACAGACGGAAAGGGAAAAGAGAGATCGAAAGAAGTCGGTCTACCTTTCCCTCGTGGTCTTCGTTTCGGTCGTTTCTTTTCTTCTCAGCTTTTTCTTCCTTTCTTGTTCACCCTCCTTCCGCAGTCGTCGTGGTCATGGACGTCGTCGTCGTCGTCTACGTCGTCGTTGATTCCTTCGTTCATCCTGCTGACCAACTTCGCTGGGAGTTCACTTCCCTCTCTCGCTGTCCGATCTCTCTGACCCTCTTAACCCTTTCCAACCCTTTCTCGCCCCTCCGTGTCTCGTCGAGACGCCTTTGAAGGGCTTATGAATAACTTCTACGTCGGTATTCGACAGTTTTGGTGAACGAGGATTGTTTATGGAAGGGGTAGTACTTGTTGGAGATGTCGATTTGAGTGGAGAGGATATTAGGGATAGGGGTGGGAAATTAGGAAAATTGTAAGTGATGGGAAAAAGACTATGGTAAGAATAAAGTTATATGCATGAGATTTTAATTCTTTCTGAATTAGTTTTTTTATGAATGTATACTTGTAGACAAGGACTTATAGTAGATGTACAATTAAATACTCGAAATCACAATCAGTGGGCCCGAGTGTAAATCATATCGCGTCACCTTTGGGAAAATTTGTCCTAATTTGTTATTTAATGTATCACAGTTTTGGTGATTCGCAACCCACCCAAAGTAGTGTACCGTGATTAAAGTAACCATAGAAGTTTAATAAAAAAAAAGGAACAAATAGATCCAACTAGGAAACGTTCATTGTGAGAGCTCTCAATGATGTGTACACTTACATATATGAATGTGTTTGCAGATGATACGAGGCTCCTCGCAAGACGTTTTGGTATTTACTTTTGAAAGCATCCGAACAAGTTTGTGTTCCTCGGGAAAAGTCAAATGTACTTTATGTATCGCCGGGAAAACGTTGCTCCGGAGTTTCCGTCTGTGTTACGGATTGCTGGCCGGGAGGTAAGAGCGTTCGTGTTTTTGAAAAGGTTTGCTCGAGCATAGCGCACCATGTTTAGGATTTTCTTAAGAGAAAAATTCCTTTATGCTACTTCGGCGGAGACTTCGCGTAAAAAACTTTTCCCTCCGCGTTATTGTCGAGGTTGCCTTTTTTCCCCCATGGTCGCGGTATCCTCATAATTATTCCAGCTTTTTAAATATCCATCGTGGGATAGACCAATTTAATCTATTTCTTTAACCTTCACTTTACCTTAATAAGTTCAGTAAACATGATACATTAAATACATGTTATCTTTCGATCGTTTATTAGATTAATAGCAACAATTTTACAATTTTTACTAAAGACGTACTATACACGCGAGATAAAAATTTCAATCTCAAAAAAATGTCAAAGATGCAACAACGAGAGGATTCTCAAGAGAAGATCTCAGATGTACTATTTACAAACCCAAGGCTCTCTAACAGTTTCTGCCACAACCCAGTTCTTTTTGAATTTTTGTTTTCAACCCCCTCGTTGTCATAGACTTATTATATTTCACGTATCAATCCTAAAACCTCAAAAATTGTTTAGATCTCTGCAAAATTAACAGACCGATAAATTCTCCAAAAATCATTGATCCTACTTGCACCTTTTACTAAAAAGTTACACTATTTACAGGATTCTTTCATTGTAACTGTCTTCGCCATAACTCAGCTCCTACTATTTTTTCCAACCCCCTCGGTCTCGAAGACTTATTATATCTCAGGTACCAATCCTAAATTCTTAAAAACTGTTTATGTTTCTGTAAAATTCACAGATCAACAGATTTTCTATAGGTCGATGACCTTGCTCGCAGTTAGTGCTAAAAAGTTGTACTATTTGCACGATTCTTCCGTTGTTTTCACTCTCTTAAGAATCATGCCGCAAACTTTGCCTCGTCGAATGCCAAATACAGTTACACAACGTGCGACGTGTGTCCGTTTTGCTTTCTTTTTAATTACAATTCAATCCTCAAAGCCTGGCCTCATTAACGGTACCGCAAACTACGACGATGAGGTAATTCAATGTGTCACGATTTCCCCCATACCCTCGAATCACGCGGGTTAATCGTCTCCATGGTGCAAGAGGCAGAAAACGGTTCACCTCGAAGTTTTTTATTCCCATCGTATCGTTGTTGAAGATTGGGAAATTTCGATGAATTAATTCGAGATACAAGGTTAATTTATAGAGCCGTTATAGCCGGTATCTCCGAGAGAAATCTGCGTGAAGTTTAAATTAGTTGTGTCGAGTTTCTCAAAAGTTTCGCATTTTTGCATTGATTTTTCGCCACTCCGGGCTTCTGCGTAAAACGGCTTGTGTTTCTGACGAAGTCGCGAGTTAATGGAACGTCTTATCAGCCCTGTCGTACGATGGGAGCATAGTTTTCTATAGTTTAAATTTAAACGATTATTATAATAAAATTTCCTCCCAACGTATCTCCACTTTTTGCTGTAAATATCAGAAAAATTTCAGGCTTCACTTTCTAATTTACAAACTCATAATTTTCCATACAGAGCCTTTCATAATTAATTAAAATTTCACCCTTTTGCGAAATCACAATGTAAACTTCAAATTATCAAATGACCTTGTTAAAAGCATAGAATCTCGTTAAACTTTCATAAAAGTAATTGTTTTCCTTTCTATTCCAGCAATTAATCCAACTACTTTAACCCTTTGATAGAGTTTCTATCCTCTCTCACACTCTACACTTTAAACCCAATACCAACACAAACCTTCTTTTGTTTCTCCTTTAACTACCGTGGCCAATTAATCTAAGACCTCTTATTACTCTTTCGACTAATTAACACATCAATATTCATATCAAACAATTTTGCAAAACTCCTATATTCTATAAACATCCACCCACAAATACGAAGTCCCATACTCTATCAACCCACCGTAACCCAAACCACCCTAAACCTCCAAGCTACGATTCAACAATAACACACTCGACACCCCATCAACAAACCCCAATTAAACTCCTCTTCTCAAACCTTAAAATCGCAAACAACCGCAAGGCCCGCCGATCAACGAGAATGAGAAATGGCGAAGAAAAATTACACTCCCACGCTGTCGGCGTTCTCTTCGCGGGCGAAAACATTCGGGACAAGCGCGTACACGTTCGGCTGACCATTCACCTCTAAAACGATTTGCATACATGACATTTCTCTACCAAAGAGGGAGGTTCCAGGGAGAAGGGTTAAACTTTGCACAGTTAGTCACCGTCCACGCCAAGCCTTCGAGGTTGATGACATCTTTCCTCTCCTTCTGCCCCCTTCTTCGCGTACCTACCCGCTTCCCTCCCCTTCCACCCCCTTTCTGCCATACCGTCCTCTCCACCAACCCCCTCTTCCACCCCCTCCGGCCTCCCTACGGCCCTCCTTCGGAGGCTCGTACGTGTGTGAAGCGAAACGGAGACGGCGGTTCGCGCCAGCCTCGTTTAAATTTGTTTTAAGCATCGGCCCGCAACTTCGAGAAGATTATTACGGCGAAACTTCGCCGAAAACTAAAACGCGTTTCGCTCCCTTTGCGGCTAATTGCAATACGTCGCGACAATTAGGCTGAATTTCTGTAACCTCACTACCCCCCGTATGCTACTTCAACCCTCTGAGTTACGGGGGACGCGTTAGTGGTAGTTCTTTTAACGCACTTGGTATGCTTATATACGACCTGTTTTTTCAATGTTTTTCCTTTTTGGTTTTTATGTTTCTTTTGTTTCTTAGCCTCTTTCACTCAGGTTTTGCTTGTAATTTGGAATTAACACGCGAAGAGTCGAGGCTGCGAAATTTTGGCGGAAGTGGGAGCGGTGGTTTTACGTTGCTCGAGGGATGAGATTTAGTGGAGGCTTTTGGAGGGTGTGGATGAAAGTTGGGAAATTTTTTAGGTATTTTTTGAAGCGTTTTGTGGACGGTGATTATTTTGGGATTGATGTTAGTGTTTTATAGTATTGTGTTTTTAAAGAGTTTATTCGAAGTTTCTTTTAAGAAGTATCGGACGAAAAGTATTTTTATATTGGAAGGTTATTAGTGATTGAATATGGTTCTAATTGATTTTTGTATCACAAGATAGTAATTAACTATGTTAATAATTTCTAACCTTGCAGAGAACTTGTCGAGCTAAGGTTAAGAAATAATTCCACCATTTTGTAGTGTCCATTGATGAAGCACCAAACGAGTTCAATTTTTGAAATTTCTGCATTCATCGATACATGTCTCGATATGAAATCTCAAGATTAATCTTACATATTAGTGAAAATTGTAGGACAAAGGATCAATCGATTTAATAATAATATAAAAAATGAGCGTGGCACAATTGATGCTCGAATCGTCGCAAAATTGAAAGACTTCTTTAACGAGTCGTTTGAAATAGAAAAGTTACGCTTTCGATGTACTTAACTTACAGGTCCCTGTTTCTTGCTACTACTTTTTTTTCCAAAGCATGAACTTTCAATGTTTTTAATGATATTGTACTCTTTTTGTAAGTCTTACAAAGTCAAGATAAATTGAAAGATTACGCGCACGCGATTCTCTGCTCTTGCAAAACTTTAGAAAAAGGACGAGCCATCTGACGGTCTTCTTATTACGATTCGATTAATCAACGGCGAAAGTGACATATTTTAATAGCCGGAGATAATTACACGTTGTCTCTTCCTCAAGACCTTCTAAATTTCAATTGTGAAAGCAAAAGACAGTCGTGAAATTTCTCGTACCATCATCCACGTGAGATTCTATGTAATTACTCTTTCAATTTTCCATTCTAATCGAAATAAACAATGACATATTACAATATCAGCCTGATTTCCTACAATTATGCGAAACTTTCTTAATATTTTTACCTACAGCGCATTCTTTTAAATTAACAAATACAATTATACATATAAAAAATATATTTGCGGTCACTATTTCACTGAAAAAAAAATTATGCCAGAATCACTGACACTCCATAAAATCCCCCTAATACATTGCAGAAACTATACCAATTCACTCTCAAACTTTTTAATTCCTTAAAACATAGGTTCTTTAAAAAACCTCATAAATCAAATCCGTGAATCTTGATTCGTAAAACCACGTAAACCAAAAGGAAACTAAAATGTTCATAATCCAGTAATTTACTTCAACGCAAAATAAACTAAATAGAAGTAGTTTTTTTTTCAAAATTCTTTATTTTAAACATCGCCTAAAAGCGAAATCATGTGAATAAATTATCGTGTTAATCGAGGGATAGGTGTATTTTCAAAGTTTTCTCAACACAACTTCAAATCCGTTCTCCAATGAAAATACCATATGTATTAAAAGCAGAAGCACAAAAACCTTCAAAGAAAAGCCATTCCACTACTAATCGTTACCTCGCATCTCGTCGATAATACCACTTTGTCGCGCGTACCTGAAAAAGAGCAACAATGCGTCATAAACACACCTCACGGGCGAAATAAACGTAATCGGATAGCGAATAGAGACAACGGGCACAGGAAACGCGAAAGCGGTTCCCGATCATCGGTGGCCGGCGATGCGTATCATCGAGAACGATTATCTCGGCTTTTGCGCGCGACACATCGAATACGAAATACGTTTTCTCCGTGCCACCGAGTGGACACCATGGGGAGAGAGCAGTATCCGAGGCGAAACGAAGAACAACGGGTGTCGATGTCGCGGAATTGGCGAAGATTTGTTTTTTTTCTCTAAAGTAATCGATGTCTCGTTTGAGTCTGGCTTCGCTTTTGTACAATCGGGGAAATTAAATGTGGCAGGGTGTTATTTTAGGTAGAAACGAAGGAAAAGGGTTGTGGTAATAACAATTTTTTTTTCTTTATGTAATTGCTATGGTTACTAATTGCTGTTCTTGCTACTTGATACTGTTTTTACGTTATTGGTTTAACAGTGAAGCTGATAATATAGTTTGAATTAGTTTTTACATTTTTATTTGTTCAATTTGTTTAAATATGACAGATGTAGAGGTAGAAGAGAATGTAAGGAAGTGGGTTAAAGTTTGTTAGTTGGGATAGGACTAGCGATATTCAACAGATTTGCGTATGCAGAGCGTAATTGAGCTAAATGGGGAAGGCTTCCACTTATCTGCTATTACCTGGGGTGCCATATTCCGTTTCCTCGAGTGTACCGTCGTGCCGTTGTATTCCGTTATTTGAATGTACGGCTACAATTTCGAGGCAATCGGTTGCTTTGTGCGGCCACGCTTCTTCCGATGGTGGACTTATGAGCTTAGAGAATAGAAAATGAATTAAATTCTTGTAAAAATGTGCTGTCTTTGAACCTCTTACTTTAGCCAAGAGTATTCAGTGTTGCAAGGGTTAACTTCTAAGCCAACAACTAAATAGATTCTAAACTATCACGAACAACTTTGGAAGTTACTATAAACTCAACCTCTTCAACCTCATACCAATTACAGTGGAGGATAAACTGAAACAGTAACTACACCCCACATACATTTCTTATTAATACCAGCTGCTAATCTACCCCCAAGAAACTTCCATACATCTCAAGCCCCGTTCTCAACATTGAACTCTGAATATTTCAGCCAATAGTATTCAACGTTGAAAGACTTAACACCTAAGCCAACTTCTAAATGAATTCTAAACTGCCACAATCAACTTTGGAATCTGTTATAAACTCAATCTCTACAACCTCACAATAATTACAGTAGCAGATAAACTAAAACAGCAGCTAAATCCCACATGTATTTCTACTCAATAATAGCTGCTAATCTACCCCCAACAAATATCCACACATCTCAACTGACATTCTCAACATTCAACCCTCCCCTCTAGACATTTCAGCCAATAGTGTTGAACATTGAAAGACTTAACTCCTAAGCCAACTTCTAAATGAATTCTAAACTGCCACAATCAACTTTGGAATCTGTAATAAACTCAATCTCTACAACCCCACAATAATTACAGTAGCAGATAAACTAAGACAGCAGCTAAATCCCACATGTATTTCTTCTCAATAATAGCTGCTAATCCACCCCAAACAAATATCCACACATCTCAACTGACATTCTCAACATTCAACCCTTCCCTCTAGACATTTCAGCCAAGAGTCTTCAACATGGAAAGACTTAACTCCTAAGCCAACTTCTAAATGAATTCTAAACTGCCACAATCAACTTTAGAAGCTGCTATAAACTCAACCTCTTCAACCTCACCCTAATTACAGTGGCAGATAAATTGAGACAGTAGTTAAACCCCACATGAATTTCTTATCAGTAACAGCTGCTGATCTACCCTAAACGAACAACCACATATCTCAACCCCCATTCTCAACATTGAACCCTTCCCTCTGAACATTTCAGCCAAGAGTATTCAACATTGAAAGGGTTAACTCCATAGCCACCACAACCCCCTATGTGAATTTGAGTAACTGCATTTCTTCTGTTATCGCTCCCCCTCGGCGTTGTGCTTTCTCCCGTTGCGGCGCGCTCGGTCAATCGGCCCTGACACAGAGGAAGAAAACGGCGAGCCTCCGCGTGCATAAAAGAGAGGATGTTCGCCGTCGAAAGGACGGACGACGAGCGGGGTCGCAACGACTCGCTTCGAGCGCTCCGCGACACGAGAAGTCTATTTGGGATACATTGGTAATTTATACAGGGTGTACCGTGCGAATTGTAAATGGTGAATAGAGGGGGATACGCTCTCTGTGCTTGGCCGAAGTGATCTTTTGGGTCGGGACACTTGAACCGCTGTTGCGCTATTTTCCTCCGTTGAAGATTGTCCAGAAGCTGTTGGGTGCTTTGATGCGTGGTGGAATTTAGTCCTGGATATTCAAAGTCGTTCAAAGGATTTTGTAGAATATTTCATTTCAAAACTAACTTTGTCCTGTTTTTTTTTTCTTTAAGGTTGTTCTGGAATTGTTGAGCGATTTGAAGGGTGATGGAATTTAGTGGTGCATCTTTCAAAGAGATTCAAAGGTTTAGGACTGGAATTCAAAACTCACTTCGCGCTCTTTTGCTTCGTTGAAGATTGTTCTGGAGTTGAGTGACTTAACGAGTGATGGAATTTAATTCTGAATGTTTAAAGTCATTCCGAGGGCTAAGACTTCAACTGAAAACTCACTCTCTCTACTTTTACTTTATTGAAGAGTGTTCTGGAGCTGTTTGGTGTTTAGATGGGCGATGTAAATTAGTGGTGGATGTTTAAAGAGAGTTTAAAGATATGAGATTTCATTTCAGAGCTCATTTTGTGTCATTTTCTACGTTGAAAATTGTTCTTGAGTTGTTAGGTATTTTAATGGGGGATGTAATTAGACCTGGTTGCTTAAAAGTAACCATACGATTGAATTTTAATGTTTTGTGGATTATAAGGATGTTTCATACCTATTGCTACCGTTTTATTTTCTTCGTGGTTACAATTTCAATGCTTGAAGTGTCTGATAACGATCCGTTTGGTACTGGAAAGCATCGGCAACTAACGAACGTGGAATTCTCTTGCGACGTTTATGATCCACAAATTAGTATTATAGCGAGAACAGCTAAGCTTAGCATTGTTGAGAGCCATTTGGGAAGATGCACCAATTGAGAAGCACCGGAAATAGTAAAAGTTTCCCCTCTATAAATCACTTAAAAGAATTCATTATTGATTAAGGAATAAATAAAAATTGTTGTTTTATGTAGCAACAACTTTATGTTATTGTTTTTCTACTTTAAGTGAAATTTGAAAAATTGGAATCATTTTGTAACATCAATCACCTTCTTCGAAATTGCATCTGAAACAACTATTGTAAATTTAGATATATCTGACTAAATGCTTTATTATGTCGTTCAGTATTGTTACCACTTTAACTGAGAATCATTATAAAGTAGTAATTGTTTTTATAAATAAAATTGTACAGCTGTTATATTAATTTCTTGCATTAAAAGCCTCCAACGTGTATTCTCTTCACAAAACCACCCCCAATCAATGCACAGAATTTCATCAGATCATTTTTGCGCAGAATGAAATCCCCGCAATCTTTGAAAAATTATTTCCATGGTATAGAAGCCTTTTCAAAGAAGGGATATGATTTTTTTAACTTAAAACTGTTGAAACTTGAAGCGCGATCACAGTGGAAATTTCTTTTCACTGGAGTCTCGAATTTTTGAGGAAAACGTGTCGCGATAGAAGCTGTAAAATAAATTTGTTTCAGATTCGTGTCAATCGCTTTTAAGAAAAATTCTCAGCGAAAAGCGTGGCACAGTGTACAAAAGACTTTCCTTTTTGAAAATTTCAGCGAACCGCGAGGTGGAAGGCGTTCCTTCTCCTTCTTCTTCTTCGTGCTCTTCTCCTTCAACGTTCTCCACCGAAAAGTCAGGAAAATAATTCATGAATAGCAATTCAGATGGGCCGAAGATGTTGTCGGTGAATGAAATGCAACATTAAATGGTTTTGACTTATAAAGTGTGGCAATTTGCATTCAGAAAGTTGGTGTAAAAAGAAACAAGGTGTCTTATAGAAGGCGTTGAAAAAATATTTTTAAAGCTCACTTCAATTTTTCGTACAATTTTAAAGAGTTTTCAATGTTTTTTTTCGCATTGAAATTTTCAGCGCAAAAGTATCAACACACTCCATGGATTTTTGGACGAAACCGTAGCTAAAAATTAGTTTCGTTAAAATTTTACATCGAACCTAGAAACTATACTCAAGAATTAAGCGATAACGATCTCTGCCTTTTTCTCTTTTAATCGACTGAGGCTCTCGAAGTTTTCGACGCGACGTAACACTGATCAAAAGTTTTGCAAACTCGTTCCTCGCAATGCAAAATTGACGATTATGCTTAAATTTCTATCAAAATATCGCTGCGTGTTTGCTCCAACTTATAAGATAAATTACTTTTAAACACTTTCCTATTCAATCAAAAAATAAAATACAAAATCTATATTGACGAATTATATTTCTTAATAACGAAGAAAATTTGCCAAAACTTAACACTCTGTATTAAATCAATACAGAAGATTTCTTCTCCTCTAAGAATATTAAACAAAATTTATTGAACAACAGACATTATTCTTCCATGCATTAAAAGCATCACCCCGAAAACCACAAATTCATATTCTCCCTTTCCACCCCTTCAAGAAATTCCATACACCAGCACAAACATAAACACACCCCTGCAATGCCTTCAATCGATAATTCGTCAACTACAAATTTTAATTAAACGTTCTCCTCTCCTTGATCAGAAAAAAAAAGACGAGCGAGTCCCCATCGAACGAGAGGAGACGTTGAAAAAGCATTGAAAAAAATTAGGCATAAAATTACGAGTGCCTCCATTTCCCCAAGTACTCGTAAAAGATTCCAACTTCCACCGTTCGTGTTTCGATACTGCTTGTAATACCCCACCATCGAGCATCGACGGTCCAACGAGCGAGATCCCATCAATCTGCATCTGCAGATGCGCCGGTTGGCAGAATTCCCCTCGTGGTACGTAGAATCTGGCGGCGATCTTGGTGTTACGGCACGCCGGACTCTCGGCGAGGGTGGCTGAAAAATGTTGCTCCGTTCCCGCTATAAATTAAGAACCTCTTGCGACCTTCCCGAGCTCACGGTATGCTCGCAAAATCGTTAACCGAGTTTGCGGATTACTCGTCGGCGAAGGTTGTCGATATTGCGCCAAAGAGCGTGTCCTCTGCCACCTTCGACGAGGTATTTTAATAGTGAAATATTAGGGTGGACTTTCTTTTGGAGAAACTGAAAGCCTATTTTGTTGGTTTGTCATTTTAATATTGTTTGCAATGTGTTTTGATACAGTAAAATCGTTAGTAGTGTTTGGGGATTGCTTGTTGACGAAGGTTGTCGATATTGAAGCAAAGAGTGTCCTCTGCCACCTTCGACGAGGTATTTTAATAGTGAAATACTAGGGTGGACTTTCTTTTGGACAAACTGAAGGCCTATTTTGTTGGTTTGTCATTTTAATATTGATTGCAATGTGTTTTGATATAGTAAAATCGTTAGTTGTGATTGTGGATTGCTTGTTGACGAAGGTTGTCGATATTGAAGCAAAGAGTGTCCTCTGCCACCTTCGACGAGGTATTTCAATAGTGAAATACTAGGGTGGACTATCTTTTGGAGAAACTGAAGGCCTATTTTGTTGGTTTGTCATTTTAATATTGATTGCATGTGTTTTGATATAGTAAAATCGTTAGTAGTGTTTGTGGATTGCTTGTTGACGAAGGTTGTCGATATTGAAGCAAAGAGTGTCCTCTGCCACCTTCGACGAGGTATTTTAATAGTGAAATACTAGGGTGGACTTTCTTTTGGAGAAACTGAAGGCCTATTTTGTTGGTTTGTCATTTTAATATTGATTGCAATGTATTTTGATATTGTAAAATCGTTAGCAGTGTTGTGGATTGCTCGTTGACGAAGGTTGTCGATATTAAACAAAAGATTGTCCTTTGCCACCTTCGATGAGGTACTTCAATAGTGAAATTGGAGGGTGGATTTACCTTTGGAGCAACTATGAACGTGTTTTCTTGCAATGGTATTTAGCAACCTGATTGAATTCTATTGGTTTGCGGATTGGAAGGTATTTGAAAGACTAAAGACTATTTCATATACTTTGTAACACTTTTATTTTCATTCTTATTACAAACTCAGTACAGTAACTCTTAAATTTTATAGCAGAAATAGTCACAGTAGTGAAGTATCAGCAAAACATTAATGACACTCATCTCGTCTGCCATATTTTTAATTTTGTATCGCAACTTTGAATTCTCCAAAACATGTCACAGATTCGACGAGAAAGTCACATACAGAGAAAACACCACCGTCGAATATCTTGCGGCAAGTTGAATGATACATTTCGTACTTTGGACGGTATTGCTCGTTTTTTTATTTCGTTGCATTAGTACCCACAGTGTTCTCGAGGTACTCTATCATATCGGAGATGGCAATCCGTATATAGGATGGCACGTCGTTACATTTGTGCCGGATGCAACGGTTGCAGTTTGATGCACTCGTATTTCCGGCGTTTCAAGAGTATTTGGTAACCAAGGGCGGACAGGGAGGAAGGACGATCATAGTCGGACAAGGCAGAGAGAAGAAACGGACGCGTAGTTACGCTTATCCTAGGTCCTTGAGGGGAGGCAAAGTCGCGACAGCATTATCAATCAGGTTTTTCTATATCGTTGGCTATAGCATGCGCCAAGGGAGAACCCATTGCAGGGGAAGAGCCAACGATACATCATGCCTAGAAGCTTGAAAATAATACGCAAAGCACAGAAAATTCCTTGTATCCCATTGGTTGTCACTTTAATTACTTTTTCTATGGTGCACGCGAGCTTTCTCCATCGCACCTTCTATGTTTTCGAAATTGGAATATCCATTGTACCGCGAAAGGATGCGAAAGTTCCTGCGAAACTCGGTTCGTCCGAAAAGTTTTTCCATCGATCATTCAAGGGAAGAGAACAAAACGTTAAAAGTTCAATAGCACGCACAAACGAGACGGTAAGAGACACGGAACGTCTGGACGTCGGTTAAATATGCATCTGGTACGAAACATCGACAGGACACGTCGATCGATCCTCGAAGGTCCAGCAGCGGTATCCGATAGACCCGTTGCATCGTAGAGAGACAAAAAAAAAGGGGAGAGCAGTATCACCGGGCGTCTCAGCGTCAACGAAAGAAACGCGGATAATTTTATCGAGTAACATCAAAATCGTGGCAGCGCCGACCGAGTCTCCCTCCCGGGGACCATCCTCCGACCTCCCCTCTTTTTCTCCTTCACCCTTTCCCTCTCTCTCTCTGTCTTCCATCTATCCGTGGTCACGGTGTCCGGCGAGAGGAGTCGAAGCGTTGCAAGAACGAAGAGAAAAAGAGACGGAAAGACGGCCAAAGAAGGAGGAAGAGACGGAAAGTTTGAGAGGGAAAGAGAGAGAAACAAAAGAGCAAAAAGACAGAGAGAGAGAGAGAAAAGGAGGGAGGCAGCAGAGACGGTCGGCGGTGGCGGTGCTTCTGGCTGCTGGCTAGGTTGCTGTTGCTACTATCGTTGCTGGTGCAAGCAATGGTGCTGCCGGTGGTGCTGTCGGTGGTGCTGCTGCAGGAGCAGATACGCGCTCTCCTCTGAGCGCGCGCGGTAAACAAAAACTCAACGGCGACGTTGTCGGATCTTCCCGCTCGGGGTTCAGGGCCTTCCTCCCATTGGCCACCACCGGATTTTTCTCCCTCTCTCTCTCTCTCTTTCTCTCCTCTCGACTCGCAGCTTCCTCCTGCTACCCTAGTCCTCCCTCCTCCTCCTCCTGCTCCCCCTTATCCACCTGCTGCCACTCTCGAAACGGCCCCACGGCTGGTGGTGTAAGCCCGTCTCTCGCGCGCGAGGGGGAACCCGACGACCAGGGGTTAGGGAGGGGCGCAGGAAGAGAAGCGGCACCGGTACCGAGAGGAGGAGAACGAGGAGAACGAGAAGCAGGAGGAGCACCGGGCACCAACGCCACGAGGAGGAGAAGGAGGAAGAGGAGGTGGTGGAATAGGAGGAGGAGGAGGAGAAAGAGGAGGATGAGGAGGTGGAAGAGACGACTGGAGGAAGGCGGTGGGCAGAGGGGAGCGTAGGAATTCCCTCTCCCCTACTTTTCACCCGGGTTTGCAGCGCATCGTCTCCGACGCGCACACACGTTTGGTCCTCTGGTGCACACACGTTCACATGGGAACACGTAGCGGCGATAGAGCCGATACACACGCACCACACCCTTTACACACATCGCGGAGAATCTCGCGCCATGTGCGCTCACACACAATCTTCGTATGGTGTACATATACGGTGTACTCACACATGGTGCAGGAGGAGCACCGACTCGTTCCATCGGTTCCATCGCGTCGCCTTCTTCCCTTCTCCCTTTCTCACCCTCCTTCGTCTCCTCTCTCATCCTTCGCCTCTTCTCATCCTCTTTCGTCCTCCTTTTTCTCCTCCTCCCTCCCCTTTTGCCTCTTTCCCTCCCCCCTCTGCTGCTTCTCCTCCTCCTTCTTCTTCTTCTCCTCCCTCCCTCCCCCCAAGAGCCGGCGAACGCTCCCTCGCTAACCTACCGTACACTTTTGTATGTTTAAATTGGGTTGCGTTCTACACTCGCGCTTGGAGCGTTAACCGAATCCTTAATTACTATTCTGATTGCGTTTTGCCGGCGCCCGGATATCTTTCCTCCCGTTCCCTAATATCTTCCGCGACGAAGAATTTTCGGTAGCCGGCCTCCGCTCCGTTCTCCAAGATGTATGCGCACTTACGAACATACCGTGTCTTAACTCCCGATGGCTCTTGATCGTTCGTGATCTATGAGACCGTTTTGTACTTGGAATATTAATCGACCTCTTAATTACTATTCCGATTGCATTCAACCGCTCGGATCTTCTTGGGTTTGGGGTACTTTTGGATGAAATTGAGAGTCCGTCTTTTTGGAACGTCTCTGGGTTGGTCACCGATCGACCTGTTTAGAGGTGTCGGTTTTGAAAGTAAGTTGGAATCTTTGTATTTGTTTTGTCGGAGTTTATTGCGTGTCGACGTTTGAATTGGGATGATTTAAGTATTTGTTGTATAGTGGATTGTGATTGGAGAGACGATTTGAAGAGTTGTTTCTTTGATTATTAATTTTGCTATTTATAGGAGGAGCGAGGAGGATTGTGACAATCGAGGGAATCTGTGGGGCAGTCACATGTCTGGTAGACAGGACTGATCTTGGGGACCAAGACAGATCTGGTGTTATAGGATTTTTTGTAACTTGGATTTTGACTCGCAATTAGTATTTTTTCAATTGGGAATTTTTATAACTTGAAACGATTGAGCTTTAGTAATTACGTCAGTGGACACTCTTGGACCAAGTCTCCGAAAACTTATAATCAGTCTCATAAATCAAGAAAGCCCCAAAAGCGACGATATTAATTACAAATTAACTACAAATTCATCCGAAAATAATTCCTGTTAATACTTATACCGATACAACTTGTAATTGCAGACAATAACAATTTCTCAATATTCTCCTAAAACTTTTCCTAAAAGTTGCTATCAACCTCGTAAATCAAAATGGTCCCAAAAGTGCCAATATCAGTTACAAATTAACTGCAAACTATTTCCTTATAATACCAATATCAATTACAAATTACCTGTAAACTATTTCCTGATAATACCAATATCAATACAGATTGTAATTACAAACAATAACAATTCCCCAAGACTCCATCGATATCCATCTCTCATCGACAATCCCGCGATATCAGATTTCATCGAACGTGCGCGAATTATCGTGCAGAAATTGGTATTCCAGTCGCTACACGTCGATTATCGCGAGGACAGTTGTACCCGGTTTTTCGCGACGATTGATCGCGCCTTCCCTCGTGATCGTTTATGGTAATAAATAAACGAATGCGAGGATGCCTGAGAATTACGAATTGCTTTTTACCAAGAACGAAAGTAATGAGTCCAGTAACATTAATACAATACCAGCGAACTTTTTCGTTCTCCAGATTGTCGTTTCCTCTCGATTCCTCCGAATTGCAACGATCGAGCGTAATTCGCCGGAACCAACGATATTAAGAGTCGCTTAACGACACCCGTAAATTGTCGTGTCGCAATAACGTATGTTATTCGCACGATTATCGATTTCTCTCAAAGTAATCGCTGCAGTTCGACGAACGGATTGTTTGCACTTTTAAAAATGGCGCGCTATCATCGGTTGCGCATTGCGCCCATTTTGATTTAACAACTTGGTATTTACCATAAGCCCGCTGGTTCTTTTCCCTTTCACTTTTATCATTTTTCTTTCCGGTTTTTCATTATCGTCCGCCGAAATCGTAATTACTGTTATCAATGAGATTATACACGGTGTAGTTGCCACTTTAATTCCATTGTCGATTATAAAAGTCGTCTTGTATCGCGATTAATGCTGATCGACCTTGAGAATGGCAAAAGTACTGGAGAAGGATAAGGCGGTGTAATTAACCGATTGCAGTCTGCAGTACGAGCGTTAATGACGTTTTAATGATTGCATTCTCTCTCATCTGGTGGACCAACGATGACCCGTTCTTTTCGAATGGCGGGAAATTCAAGTAAATGGCAAGTCTTCGATTAGTATCTTAATTGTAACTTTAATTGTGTTCCTCGTTTAGCGACGAAGTTATCCAATCAGTTTCCTCGCTGTCGATGGAAGTGGCTAAATAGTTTCACGGGGAGAAGTGGAGCTAAAAGTTATATCGGCTAAGCAAGAGGTGGATTCGTTGTTTTAATGAGTCGCCCCTCAGAATTCCGAGAACTCGCATTATTTTGAGGACGTTTATTTGTTTAGATGATGACACGCAAGTGCATCCCGAGAATTCGAAACTGATTTGTCCAATGCAGCTGAAGTTTCATATAGCAAATATATCCTGACAACGATGCTAATAGAACTGTAAACTCGAATTTTCTTAGGTCAGCTGCCAGAATTTTTGCCTTGACAATGGCAGTGATCTGGAAACTTTAAAAAAGTCGAAGACTCTTTGACAAACCTAAAATAAGTCTAAAAATTTGAATTGCGCTACAGTAATTGTTTAAACTTTTAATTTTTCCCACTTCCTCCATATAATACTGCATATTCTCAGCTTCCAAACTACTTGAATTTCAATTACAAAAGAAAATATTAAGACTAAATTTACCAAGGCAGTCAAGGTAACCGGTTTCCAATTTTTCTAAAAGTTCCTATCAATCGATAGGGTAGTCACGCAGTAAAATCAACTTTCTTGCATTACCACCGATTCACGTTAATGTTACAAATTGCTGGCACATTTCTAGCCACATCCAATGTATCGCTGACACAAATTGAAGCACTAGAATTGAAAAAAAATCCAGAAATGAAAGCAACGTCAATTATAATTGTACAAAAGAGAGATATGTATAAACAAAGAATCAAAGTGGCATTACAACGAGCATCTCGATCGAGGTCTGTTGGTCCTGTATAATAGGCAGTTACCAGCAATGACAATCCCGATGTCGTGACTCGGTATCAAATCGATCGACCGAACTTAATCGACGCGATTCGCATGTACTCGATATACGGTACGTATACACGAGCGATCGAAACCTGTCATTATACGAGGCTACAGCCTCGCAATTAGCTGCCCGGTAAATCCTAGGTAGTATAATCCACCGTTGCTTCCAACGGAGCTAATGCGCTGCGTACTTTCGCTCCATTTTGCACACGCCGGCAAATGTTTGCGAGTTCGCGGGCGAAATTGTCGGCCTGTTTCGAGAGCCTTTGCGGCTTTTCTAACGGCATTTAATTGAATATTAGATAAGGAAGGAATGTATCTCTGTATCAAGCTTTTTTTTTTTTATCTTGCAGAGGCGAATTGTGGTTTTAAGTTCATAGAAAAGTTGGGACTTTTGGAACGTGGAAGTTTGAGGAATGTTGGAGAGTTGGGATTGACAATTTTCTTTGGTTTAAAAGGCATTATCCATATTTATGGAAGGTAGCTGATTGCAAGTTTGGATACTTGAGATTCATATTGTTATGGATGAGAGACAGGAATATACAGACAATCCTGTTTAACATTGCAGTTGTATAGTATGGATTCATTTATTTTTCTGGTTATTTGGATTAAAGATTATCGGGTAAGTAGTACTCAATCTTTTCTAACCCTTTGTACTGCGAATTATTTTACTAACTTTTAGTCGAATAAGCAAATATTGTCTCGTAAAATTTTCTACTGATTGTTCGTTTTAATTTAAGAATAATTGGAGATACCGCGGAATATTTATATTAAGATGCAAAATTATTGTTGATTTCGAAAAACGGATAATTATGTAACAATTTAAGTGCCACCGAAAGCTGTGTCATAGGACTGACATAGGTGTGCAAAGGGTTAAAGGACTAATAATTATGTTTTTATTTTTATGAATTAATGTAATAAATTTAAATTACAAATTTTAGATCGGTTCAAAAAAGACGGAGAGATATCATATGTCGCCAAATCTTTGGATCTAAGTGAAACGGCAATACGGACTACGAAGGAAAATGATCTTTTAATTAAAAGCAAGCAATCTAAAATAACAGATTTTTTGCAAAAGATAAATTTTACCTTTTTACCTACCTTTTTTAATGAGAAGACAAGATTTTCAATTTTCCATGGATATGCACCCATACTGTGTAAATAGTCCTGAAGTAGCTGGTAGTTTACAGTAAAAATTACTCGAAGTGCAAAGGGTTAAATATTAATTTCGACAAAATTTGACAGTCTTCGCTTGGATGAAACTTCTGGAAATTCTACAGCAAAGAAGATCGAGAATTTGCTTCGTCCAGAGAGGAAAGTTGGTGTAGCGGAAAAGAGGAAGGAAACGTCTCACGACGTCTGTCGTGAGGTGACGACGATCGCAATTACCGATAACCGATTCCCTTAAGTCGTCTAAGGATAATTTCTCTTCCTCTTTTCCTCCTGGTCAGTCGATCTTTGGCTCTCTTCCGCCTTAGTCGCGATTTTACGAGGCTCTCGCTTATCTTCGAAGGAAGCCCGGAAGTATGTAAACGTAACGAATGACGTAAGCCTTAGCATGGAATGACAATGAGGACTCCAGACGAGCGAGCTATGTCACGTGCGAGTTTTTATGCGCTCATGGACTATCGGGCGACGATCGTCTTACGACAGACAGGGGAATCGGTAGTTCCTCTTGGACGGATCACAATTTGCATCGTTTTCTGGGAAAAATTGAAGAGCAGGGATATAAGGGCAATGGTAGAACAAGGTTTGAAGGTCAATGGTACAAGTGCACGGGTAGAAAAATGAAAGAATTCTTTGATATTGTGCTACTGAAAATGGTGAATCGTAGATCAACGTTTCTAAAACTTAACACTAAAGCTACTAAGCCGATAAAGATTGGCTGAAATGAAAATTCGTAATTTGTTCCAAAGATTCTCTTAATTGATAATGGGACCATACATCAACTATTCTACTTTTGTGTTATAAAACTGAAATTATTTAATTGATTACTTTTTCCCCTTTTCACAAGGTGGTTTAGAATTTTCCAAAGGATTTATTTAGTATATTTAAAAGTAATAGATTTAATTCCGATAGATCTGGTGTTAATCGATCCACCATCTAGTCCCCAGCCAATAAATTACTGCTCGAATTTTTCTTTCATTTAGGTTAATTACTTATTACATTGAATTTTTTAAAATGTGACACAAGTGTTTGTATATCGTTGGCAGAATTGTTGAAGCGTCACCAGACGGTGGTTTAGCCCAATTTGGGAGTCACTGTTGCATACAATCGAAATCTTCCAGAGAAATGGATCATAATATTTGTCTTTAGAAGATCGCAAACAATAGTTATTGTTACAGCGAACTCCTAACGCTTGTTTATAAAGATATCTGCATCATGAAAGAATATTTTCAACGATAAAGTTTCTATCGCACTACAAAGAGCGCAACAAAGCGATCGTAAAGCCAAGCGAGCCAGAATCTTTGCGCCTGACAGTACTTTTCGTTCTCTCTCCCCGACATACAGTGGGACGAATCGACTAATCTAAGTGGAAAAAAATAATAACTAGAGAACCATTCATTTTAGAGGAAAATACTACACGTACAAGTTTCGTAGTATCGTGAAAAGAATAAAAGAGTACGTATTTTCAGTCAGAACAGCATTTACTAAATAAATTTTGCAGGCTTAGAAACACACACTTGTATTTTATGAATGTTATATCATATATGTGTTTCTTTTTTGTAAAACAAATGTCGAATAAAGGATTTGTTAAATTGACAACACTGTTTATCAAAAATAACTCGAGATCTATTCGTTTTAGAAATAAATTAAACATAGGTACGTTTCATATCACCGCCGAGTAAAAATACAATTTTAATATTTATTTTTTGTTTAAATAGGCAAGAGAGGATATGAACAGATGGAAAACAGTGTAGGACAGAAGAGGACAAAACAACGCAGTCTAAGACAGCATAGGACAACGCAGGACACCAGAGGATACTACAGGAAAGTGCAGTACAGTCAGGACAGCCAGGATATGTACAGAACAGCCAGGACATGCACAGAACAGCCAGGACAGCCAGGATATACACTGGACAGCCAGGGCAGCATTTATTAAATAAATAATTTGTAGTTTTAAAAATATACAATTGTATTAAGTGAATATTGTATCACAAACGTTTATGTTCTGCAGTACAAATGATGAATAAAGAATGTGTTGAATCGAAAACACTGTTAAACTTTATTCACCGCTACCTTTGTTCCATTCCTAAAATTCCTTCTCTTCTAATGTGTTGCGAGCGTATCGTATATTTCGTTTTATACTACTTGCTGGGTTTGTAAATTGGCAAGAGATGCAACGTGAGGAAGTAGTACAAGTCAGTGATAAGTCAGACGGAGCTAAAAGTCGGTCTGAGAAATTTTGGGTTATACTACTTGCTGGGTTTGCGAATTTTTCGACAAAAGTTGCAAAGTGAGTAAGTAGTACAAGTCAGTGATAAGTCAGACGGAGCTAAAAGTCGGTCTGAGAAATTTTGGGTTATACTACTTGCTGGGTTTGCGAATTTTTCAGAAAAATGGCAAAGTGAGTAAGTAGTAGAAGTCAGTGATAAGTCAGACGGAGCTAAAAGTCGGTCTGAGAAATTTTGGGTTATACTACTTGCTGGGTTTGCAAATTTTTCAGCAAAAATTGCAAAGTGAATAAGTAGTACAAGTCAGTGATAAGTCAGACGGAGCTGAAAGTCGGTCTGAGAAATTTTGGGTTATACTACTTGCAGGGTTTGCGAATTTTTCGACAAAAGTTGCAAAGTGAGTAAGTAGTACAAGTCAGTGATAAGTCAGACGGAGCTAAAAGTCGGTCTGAGAAATTTTGGGTTATACTACTTGCTGGGTTTGCAAATTTTTCAGCAAAAATTGCAAAGTGAGTAAGTAGTACAAGTCAGTGATAAGTCAGACGGAGCTAAAAGTCGGTCTGATAAATTTTGGGTTATACTACTTGCTGGGTTTGCGAATTTTTCGGCAAAAATTGCAAAGTGAGTAAGTAGTACAAGTCAGTGATAAGTCAGACGGAGCTGAAAGTCGGTCCGAGAAATTTTGGGTTATACTACTTGCTGGGTTTGCAAATTTTTCAGCAAAAATTGCAAAGTGAGTAAGTAGTACAAGTCAGTGATAAGTCAGACGGAGCTGAAAGTCGGTCCGAGAAATTTTGGGTTATACTACTTGCTGGGATTGCGAATTTTTCGGCAAAACTAGCAAAGTGAGTAAGTAGTACAAGTCAGTGATAAGTCAGACGGAGCTGAAAGTCGTTTTGAGAAATTTTGGGTTATACTACTTGCTGGGTTTTCGATTTTTCGGAAAAATTTCACAAGTGAACAAGTAGTACGAGTCGACGATAAGTCAGACGGAGCTAAAATTCCGTCTGAGATATGGAAATATGGAAGATTGTGCGGAATATGGAATTTTGTAAATGGAACAAAGTGAAAATAAATTTAACAATATTTTAGATTAAACAAATTCTTTATTCATTATTTGCATTGTACAATATCATTTGTAATACAATTCATAAAGTGTTCTGCTTGTCCTAGTTGTCCTGGGCCCCTCCTCGGTGTAGTGTACCTGTCCTGGTTGTCCTATGGTTGTCCTGGCTGTGCTGTGTCTTTCTTGAATGTTCTCTACGTGTACTGGTTGTGCTGTGCCTCTCTTGAATGCCCTGTGTCTGCCGTGGTTGTCCTGTAATTGTCCTGGCTCTGCTGTGTCTTGCTTGGATGCCCTGTGTTTGTCGTGGTTGTTCTGCGCCAGTCCTGATTGTTCTGTGACTGTTCTGGTTGTGCTGTGCCTCTCCTGGATGCCCTATGACTATTCTCGCTGACTTATGACTGTCCTAGCTCTCCTTTGGCTGTCCTTTCAGTCTTATACCTGACTTGCACTGCCATGCGCTGTTCTGTAAATATAAATTACATTTAGTTATATTTATATCAAATTAGTAAGAGATATACTGTAAAGATTAATTTCTATTATTTGCAAATGTACTTTTGAAAATTATGTATCAAAGTTGAGGAATACAAAAGTGTGAAAATGAAACAATGCATTAAGGTAATATACAATACATTTCTCTATTGTTCTTAACATATTCCTTTCCTATTTGCAATCTAAAGTGAGAACTCTTTGTTTTTTCGACTACTGTTCAACTAGTTCGACTAGTTTTCTATGAAAATTGAATTTGATGACAAGAAGAGATGAGGTGCGAGAAGGATTCGGCTTTCAACAAATGACTCGATTGCTGTTCATTCCTGGTATGCAGAGGAGTCGAGGCAATATATTTTTCTATCGATAAATAGATAGCTTAGACTATCTTTATACATATTTGCATTATACAACATTACTTGTATTTGTACATCATAAAATAAAATTGTGTGTTTCTCAGAATACGACTTTTTATTTAATAAACCCTGTTCTGCCTGTCCTATGTTGTTCGTCTGTTTTTCTCTATATCTATTGCCAGTACAGGAAGATCAGAAAACTTAAATGGACAATCCCATAGAAATAATTAAAACAATTCTAAACTTTAATACACCGATGAATTTGTAGAAAAAGAATGATAAATTGGTCTCAGCAAACATTTCAAATGAAGAAGAAATTATTAAAAATCCATTCTCTGTCATGATTTTTTTCATCTACATTATCCATTTCGCTTCACTGTACGGCGCAAAGCTGAAACTGCTTCATTTCGAGCGAAAATCTACGAAATTAGCGCGTCTAAATCTATTCCATTAACCGAAAACAACGTGCAACGTGTTATAAAGGAACAATGAAACAAACAAAAAGAAAGATGGAAAACCAACGAACGAAACAAAAGAACGTACACGCGAACGAGCACGTTGAAATGTCGAAGTCGCGCTATACCGGCACGATTGTTTATTTCGTAAATTTATGCGGTTTCACTGCCGGAAGAATGGCTCTCGTTGTTCCTCTCAGTTGGCTCGTCGCGAAGTTATTTGCATTGCGAGCGTTCAATTTCGCCATTTTCGGAGAAACGATTTCCCGCCGGTGCAGCGTGACGCAATCGCGGCTGTTTAGCGCGATTACGAGCGGATTACGATTATTTCTACATCATTCGCGTGTGTTTGAATTCCGTCGCAGATTTTTTTTTACATTTTCCTCTTGCTTCTTTCTCTTTCTCTCTTCTCTCATACAAAACACATACTCTCTGCATCTTCCATTCTCTCTCTTTCTCTCGAGCCTCTTCCCCATAGAGCTGGCAACGACTGGCTGATATTTTTAGATTTATAGCGTGAGTCAACGGCAACGAGATTCAACACGTAATGCGTCCCGTTCTCTTTCCTCCGCGGAATATCTGTGTAAATACCGTCGACCTTGCACCTTGATTTACTTTCGTTTCTTTCGCCGAATTAAAGACCGGCTGCGTATGCAACGACAATTATTTCGAACCGCGAAGTTGGGATTTGCAAATCATTTTTACATAAAGGTGTTCAAACGCTGCGACGATCATCGAAAGGACACTTTACTTTGAGCCGATGGTCAAATAGTTCGATGTTTTGAATATTAATTACATTTCACCTAGGATTTTCATCCTAGCTGAGAATTGAGAGAGAGAAAAAGGTTGAGTTGAGTTAGTATTTGACTTTGTGGGAAAGGAAAAGCGCTATGAAGTAACAGAGGTCTCGTTTTAATTAGTTTTTGAGTTATTAAAGTTGAATTGTATATTAGAACTTCGTTTTAGTCGCCGTTTAGAATCTGCAACCAAGAGTAGACTTCTTTGGCAACTACCTTAATTTCTGCAAACAGTTATTCTTACTTTTTAAACTACTTTCTTGCTCTTAACACTGGATCTACCAAGAGGGTCAAAATTACTTATACGGAATTTTTTTTAAATCTTGCTGACACTTTTAAGGCTGTATCATGCTCATTTTTCTACATCTATCTTGTAAAACGTGAGAGATTAAAACAATTTAGTTACTTGTGTATTTCGTTCTGTCTCTTGTGAACTATTCATCTAGTATCTTTAAATGTACTGAATTAATAGTAAGTAGTTCTAGTGTAAAGCATTGCAAGTGCTACCAAAAATGCCATATTTTCTATCTATACCAATTTTGAAAATACTAAACAAATAAATCCAATCACATGAATTATCACTCCATTCGTCCAAATTCCTCAAACTCTTAAACTCACATTTCACAATACCATAGTTTTTCTCCTAAAATTTATTTCCATGTAGATGGACGGATTCAAAATTCCTCCCAAAAGTCCTTAAAATCAGAATTCTACCGCGACGCAACGAAAGGACGAACGAAGAGTGTCCAGGAAAAAAGAGAACCAACATTTTCGGCAGCTCGTCCCCCATTTATTTTAATCCGTGCACTTTTAATGCGCCGTCGGGACAAGCAGCGCGTGGAATATGTAATAACTGGATTTTTAACGACTCCTAAAAAGCGAGCGTTAGCTTTACCCGCGAACGCCTATGAGTGACATTACTCGCACGAATCCTCTCCAAAGTGTCACCTGAAAATAACTCACCATTGCTATTCTAGTAGCACGCATACAAATGCATGTGCTGCGCCACCAAAGTCCTCGTACGCATTTAAATCAAGGCAGACTCCTCGAGGGCACTCTCCGACGTCGAAGTTGCTTCAAAGCGAAACAGACTTTCCGTCGTTGCGATTACGATGCTCGGTTTTACGGGAAATACCATCGAACGTATACGTTAAAGACGTCGGAATTCATGGTCGTTTGGGAAATATATATTTTTCTTTTTTTCTTCAAGAACGATGAAGTTTTTTATGCAAATCCCATCGGGATTTTGTTAAAAGTATAACAATTAAAAATTCCTACCGGAGGAATTATCATTGTGTTCTTTTACACGTGGTGCAGCGGGGTTTTTAGCTTGTAAATTGTTAATGCCGTATGCGTAAGACCGTTGTTGTTGAATTTACGATTTTTTCATGGGGTTGAGAGAGCATGGACTCTTGGGGACTTTGCGATTTTTTTCAGGAATGAATTGTAAATTACGGTGATAATTCTTGTTGCTCGGAGTAGCAGGGATTTGAGATGCAATGATTTTTATATCGTTAAGATGTAATGGGAATAATGAAGTTTTAGTTTCGGTTCTGTTTGAACATTGTTGGTGCGTGTTCTTGGTAAATGTAATTAATTCGATCTATGCAGTAATGTAGATACAGATCAGCGATTTTTTACAACGAACAACTTTCTTGCAATCGATCGCAGTAGAGAAAGTATTAAGTAGAGTGTATACCCAGTAAAGTGCTTTAACTCTGCTTATTATATACTATATTTTACGTTTAGCTGCTGTGGTGATATAAAAAAAGATACACAGTTTTAAATGGTATCTAAGCCATAGATAGCTTGATATGCAAATTCGGATGGAAAAATGATCTGAAAGTACTCCTTTTAAAAAAAAAGAATTAACCGGAAAAGAAGTTGATCATCTGACAAATATGTGTTACAAGCTGCACGAGAAATGTCTTCTTCGCTGCTTCTGTATAATATTTTTGCGTCAGGGAGTTTCGCCAAACAACATTAGTTATTTAAAACAGATCTTTTAACACTAGAACTACCGGCGTTAAATTTATTATATTTCAATATATTAAATAGAGTCTTTAGAAAAAGGGGAATTAAGAAATTGAAGTGATGATCGATTCGGTAATCTGTACTTTATAAGATCAACGTAGAATATCTGTTCTATGACTCTTCTATAAACTTTGAGAACTTTTTGAAAAAATTGAGAACATTTTGACTTGCTTGGTAGTCCTAATGTTAATGATAAATTCCACAATATTCGAATAGAAGAGGGATACGAGCTTCTTCCCCGCACCACTGTCTCTTCCAGACCATGGAATATTCAATTGTCTTATTATAATCTGTTGTCATTGATACGATTGTTCGACTCTCGATGATCGATGTCTCATAGAATACATTCACTGATCGATTCAGTCAGTCACCAAAACAGTTTCGCTTCAGTGTAAAAATATATATACAATGTGGTATAATAGAATAAATTAAGAAACATTTATAGAAACGCAGTAGCCCGTTAATTTAACAACTTCCGTAGATCTAATGTGCAACCTGACTCAAACGCCAAAACACTCCCTATCTTTTCAATAATTTCGTAATCAACCTGACCATGCAACGTAAATCGGATCGCAGACAATCGTTAACGTTACTAATTAATGAAATAGGAAGGAGAGGACACGCAAGTTCAGGATATCTATCCGGTGCGAATAAATAATAAATAGAGATTAAAGTAAAAGCGTATCCGCGTTAAACGAGCCGTCGTTTAATCCCCGAACCGGTAATTAATCGCGGCTAATCTGCCGTGGTGCAAAACAAGAGAAAGCATTTCTAGAAAACGCCTGTCCGACCGATTCATTGTAAAGCGAACGCATGGCCGAATGCATAAATGCAAATAACACGTGATGCAGCTCCCGTGAGCGCACACAAGTATCACGCTGGGGATACCTGTTGCGCGTCATTCATTTTGGTACTGATCCAGTCAACGTTTGTTTGAAAATCAATCGCCCACGCTGGCCCGATGAAACTGACCAATATTTGTAATGCAAACACCTGAAAAATAACCTTCTTCGCGTAGCACATCGTACACTTACCTTTTCACCCTCCATTAACACGACTACGGTGCGTTAAGCCTCGTCCCGCATCGTTTAAGACAAAATGGAGTTGGAGGAAGACACTTTGGCTGAGACGATTTGGTCGAGACGGCTTTAAGGTCCATGGTGTCGAGGAAGTAAGTATATAGTGTCTGAGAATTGTTTATGAGTGATGTCTTTCGAGAGTTCTTTTTAGTGGGATTTGAAACTGGTGTCTCAATTGGAATATGTGATCAGACGTGTTATCTTTAGGGATGTTTTGTAGGGGATGAAACTTGTGAAGCAGAGAAGAATTGGATGAGAGTTGATTGAATGAGGTGTTAAAAGAGCTTTTTGCTTTTGAGGACTGATTTGGAAGGTGGATGCATTGATACCAGGATAATAAGTCGATGGCATAGGTGGAGAACAAATTTGGAGAACCTGAGGACGTTTGGAGAACGCTCAGGCTGCTGCTCGACAACTGCGAGTTGTTCTCCGTTACGAACTTGGAACGAATGTGTGATACCATCTGATAGGGCGTGTTTTGTTGCAATTTTATCCGTTCATCTGTTTATAAACAAGTTCATTATAAAACGGGTAATTTGCAGGCGCTTTAAATATCTTTGTTCTTACATCTTGGGCAACAATACTTCGATAACTTAAATAACTGTGATAATTATCTGTCTACTTAATGAATCATCTCTGTCTTGTTTCAATCAACATTAGTACTTTGTTCCATCGTCTTCAAAGTATTTCGCAACCTGAAGACAACGTCAAACAAACTTGAGCTTCTCTTGAAACGTTATCCTGGTGAACAGCGAGCTCTCATCCGATGAAGAATTCTCAAATCGCAAATCACTTTCGTGATCGGCTTCTTTCACGGTCGTTCCTTTGTGTACGCGCGTTTGTAATTGTTTCTATATATATTTCGTGCGTGGTACATCTAAATCGGCCTCGGTTCAGCGAAGAATGACTAATTCGATGGTACGAGCAAGACGTATGCAAACGCTGTTGGACATTTCGAGGCGTTTCGGTGAGAATCTGACCTCTTGAACTGGATAGTGGTCGCGAAAAGAAAGAACACGACGAGTATCGGAAGGTTTGGCAGTGGCTCACGGTCAAGTAGATCGGAAAAAAGGTTGCAGACGAGTGGCGCACTGCCAGATTCACTTTTAACGGAGTTCGATTCGATTTCGAGGGAACCGATGATACTTCTTGTGATTCCGTTGTCTTCTTTTTAACTGTTTTCTTAGAGCAGATAGTATTTACTTACCATTTCAATAAAGAGTATCAAATGGTCCGACTTTCTACCATCTCTGAGTAATTATTAAAAATCACTTCAGCTTTTACAAATTTTTGACTTAACACGTTGACTGGCGTGGGGGTCACCGGTGACCGGCGGTATCGAATTCAATGAAATTTCATGTTACGTTTAAATTACAATATTTATAAATTTTCTAAGATATTGGCATTAAAAAAATATCGATACAGCAGTATCTTCAATATTTCTGCTTTATAAATAGGTGATCTTAATAGAAAAAGTTTCACTTCAGTAGAGATGACGAAACAAGCGAAATTCCGGTGGCGTTCAACGTGTTAATTACTTTTAATTAATAGGGCATACAATGCTATTTTATAGAAATTTCTACTTATATTCTTTTCTTCTGTATTTTTTTCTTTATGCGCTGTGATTATTTTGCCTAGAATTTAGAATTTTACATGGGCATAAAACCATCGAGACTGTGGTGCATTTATGTAAACAACTGTTTCAATTGACAAAATAATACTATTTTGAAAATATTACTATTAGAGTAATGCAATTTCGGCTCGTAATCTCAATTAATTGAATGCCAAAATAACACTGATCTACTACTCCCTGCACCTAACACCTACAACCCTCACAAATTTCGAAGACCCCACTAATTCACTGATCCCTTTAACCTAAAACGCTTTAAACCACTAACAGTCTCTATTTCCTATTTCCACTCTATCCATTAAAACCCTTAACCTACACCAAGAACATCCCCATCTACACTTCCACTTTTAACCATCCACTTTTAACATCCTACCCGAAAAATATTAAAAAAGAAACAAAAACCTATACGCTTCATCAACGCCACATTCTTGAAACCCGTTGAAAGAAAACGAAGTATCCACGAAGAGGGGTTACACGGACGAAGAGTCTGAAATTTTTCGTGAAACTTATAATCAGAAAATTCCATGAAATATGACTCGACAGTCGCGTCGAAGGATAGTCTTTCTCGGCACGCGAGAAGGATCGTCGCGTGGATCATAAATCACGTGCCGGAGAATACTTTAATTAGTATCCTCCGTGTGGCGTAAGGCGTCGAGTATATACGTTCAAACACGTGGGGGTGGCGGCGAGGGAAAGCGGAAGGAAGAATCGCTTAATTCGCACGCCCGGCTCGGATATGTAAATTTAATAACGCCAATTTGGTGTGGGTGCACCTCGTGCAGGACAGTTTACATGTGCTGCCTGTGCATTATGCATGCGTATTGTGTACACCTGTTGCCCCAAATCAAGGTTCGCCTCTTGCGGAAACCTAATGCCGCATAATTGTGCTTTGAACGCAAACAAGGCGCCGTGGCGAGGGAAAAAAAGGAAGGAACGTGCCCTGCCGTGTTATCTTTCCTTGTGCGATATTAATGAGACCAAAGATTTTCATAATTGTCACCGACCTGGAAATTTCTATTCATATTTCAGCAATTGTGTGGTGTCGTCGATAGGACGGGTATCTTTGAGGGTATCGATTTGTTGGGAGTTTGCATCAGGGAATGTCTGGGTGATAAATGTTTAATTAATTTGACTACCTTTTTGGAGAGTTAGTTATTGATGTTAAAGAATTTTAACGTGCTGTGGTTGTACCGGTTGATAGAAAAAGTTACTCTATTTTCGCTCAAATAGTCATTTGCATTTCGCCTGACACTTAAATCATGATCATAGCATCATACATACGTTGCCACTCTCGATTTCCACTTTCCATCGCCAATCAATTCTTCTTGTCTTCATGATTTCACTCAATCAATCTGACTTTGCGCTTTGAAGCAGACTGTTTAATAAAGTTGCTCAAAGCGTTTGAATTCTTTTATTTAACTGGTTGGCTCTAACTACTCCGTAAGTCTCCTAACAGCTCCATTACTTAACTCCATATTCGCCACAGTAGACGAAGACAAAATATTAACTAATTTGACAACATAGCGAATATTTCTTTACTATAAAAATCATACCAAATCGTCATCAGATTTGAGTACTAAGAACAAATACTATTCTATAAATACTATTCTAATTCCTACAATCATTACCTATACAAAATACAATTTCATTTGGTTTCAAACCACCATATTACCTATTAATTAAAAATAGATCTCTCCAGATTAACGCGAATTTCAATTCAAGTCTAATCGACGATCCAAGCATTTAAGCCCATATCAAGCACGGTTCTATTCTCTTAATTACACCCACGTAATTTCATCCCAGGTCTTTCTGACGATTAGTGCGTCCCTGTCGAGACGATCTAGAGAGAGAGTTCATAACTAGCTCGCGAGGAAAATGAGAAAGCGGCGATCGGCTTAAGCTTCCGTCGAAATGCGTTGGAAACGTGCCACTGGACCACGCCTGCTCGGCAGCCTCTCCTCTGCAACCGAGCCTTCCGCTGCATCTTTGCACTTGCATCCTTAATACTCGACGTTCACCGATGCATCGTCTCGTTGGCACGCATCGGCACACACGGCCGCGTGTGCGCGTGTACTGCGGCCACGCCGTTCATTTTAAATGGCTTTAATTCCGCGAACGGATGTCGAGATACATCACCTTGATTATCATATTGCGCGGCAACATTTTGTTTCGGTGGAAGCCGAACGGCCGGACGAACTTTTTTACGGTCGGAGGTGTTATCGTTCCTTGCACGAAAGGGAATAGGAGAATGCCTCGTTGAGGCTGATTCAAAAGGATGCGACCGCAATGACAACACGATGGGGTGTTTTAGAGTTGTCTGGCTATTCTGGAATTTTCTAATTTCTTAGTTAAATTTTGGAAAATTTTCTGGAGTTGATGAAGCTTAGAGGTCGCAATTAGTAGGAGTACCTGTTTGATTTTATACTGGAGTGGGAGGGAATAGGGGTAGCTTTCGTTGAGAAGATGGCGATGATGATGCAATGGCGTTTGTGGATGGTTTGGCTATTCTGGAATTTTCTAATTTCTTAGTTAAATTTTGGAAAATTTTCTGGAGTTGATGAAGCTTAGAGGTCGTAATTAGTAGGAGTACCTGTTTGATTTTATACTGGAGTGGGAGGGAATAAGGGTAGCCTTCGTTGAGAAGATGGCGATGATGATGCAATGGCGTTTGTGGATGGTTTGAGTACTCTGGAATTTTCTAATTTCTTATTTAAACTTAGGAGAATTTTTTGGAATTGATGAAGCTTTGGGGTTGTAATTAGTAGGAGTATCTGTTTGATTTTTTATGATGGCGGTTGGAGGTGTTATCGTAGCACGAAAGGGTATAGGGGAAGTTTTCGTTGAAGTTGATTGTAAAGGGTGAGACGAAGATGACGACACGACGTGGTTTTTAGATGGTTTGGGTATTCTGGAATTTTCTCATTTCTTACTTACGTTTAGTAGCATTTTCTAAGACGAAATTTAGAGGTGGCAGTGAGTAGAAGTATTTACGTGTTTAATTTTTAAAGGGGGAGGGTCGGAGGAGTTATCATTCCTTACACAGAAGGGAATAGAGGAAGTTGTCGTTGAGGTTGATTCAAAAAGATATGACGTAGATGACAACACGATGGGGTTTTTGGATGGTTTGAATATTCTGTAATTTTCCAATTTCTTAACTACGTTTAAGAGAATTTTCTGAAGTTAGTAAAGTTTAGGGGCCGCGATGAGTAGGAGTAGGCTGTTTGATTAACGCCCAGGTAGGATCGCTGTTTCATTCAGTGATGAATGAAGCCGAAAGTCTTTCTTCTTCTTTTCCATTTTGCCTAAAATCTGCAGTTTCAAGTACATTTCGATCCACTGATCCACATACAACCCTTTTCGAGAGGGAATTTGAACTCATTGTCAGTGTCACCGTCCAACAGCATCGACACCATCTACCAACTAGTCCCAAAAACAAACATTTTCAAATACTACCTGAAAAATATCCCTATCTTAAAATCCTCTTCATGTCTAACAACAAAATTAGCAACAGCATAAACTATATTCCCCTATTTTTTAAGCAACCCCAACTCCTTTTGTATACTATTAGCCTGATCTTTTTACAAGCCACCTACTCTCATCCAAAACCGGTCGCAATTGCGCGACATCCCTCGAAAGAAATATTCACCAAACTCTTCGATTAACGTCATTTTTCTCTTCGCAATATCTTCCATACGTTAGACATCGCGCATCATCCTACTTCGTAAGTAAAAAGTATGTTACCAATCGAACAAACCTCCGTACGATCTGGGCGAGGCAGCAACTCCGGCTCTTGTATCTCCGCGTGTAGGCCGCGAAACTCATTGCACCGTGACAGAAGCCAGTCTCGAAGGCATCGATATTAACTAAGTATTAAAACCCTGCCAGATATCCATCGATGAAAGTCAGCCTCGAACGTTAAAGGTTCCCCCGTTTCGTGGCTATTTTCAATCTATGAGCGTGATACGCGCAACTTCGTGATAATACCTGTGAAATACATACGTATATGTACGTACGTCGAGAGTGGCGCAAAAAGGAGAGCAAGTGGTATAGCAAAAAGGAAATTGCCGGCGTTCTGCTCGTCTAAAAGGATACCAAACGAGCGAACGGACAGAGCTCTCGGTACATCGTGCAAACTCGAAGACAAATATTCCCAACGTGGAGCACGTGAAAGTATTTTCTCCTCAATGGACGACGACGGAGTTGTCATTAACGGTACTTCGAACCGTGCGAGCGAATCTTGTTTTCGATCGGGGGAAACAAGTAGAAGAAACGGGGAAGAAAAAAGATAAGTGTCGATGCACGAAACCGTGCGTAATCGATTACCAAAACGTGCGAAAACTTCATGATCGAACAACGTTAATTCACGTCGAAAAAGCACGATCAATTGTACGACGAGGGGGAACTTTGAAAATTCCATCATGATAACCTGTTGCGCGAAAACTGTCGTACAATAATTACGTACGTGAGCGTGTATACGCTCGTACGGACAATTATTAAGTAAAGTACGATGCCGAGCGAGGGTCAGGTGTACGATGGCTCCTTCAGGAAGGAATAACTCAGAGAAAATGACTACGGTAGCGTTCTGTCCGCGAGATTTCCTCCAAGATAATCTTAAGGAACGTCTGCATCCACCTCGTGCCCTTGCGACTAATATAATAATCGTAATGATAAAAATAAAAGTCCGAGAAGAAAAGAAGTGAAGTGATCGGTGATGCACGCACCAAAGAGCGTGCCGTTCTCCTCTCCTTTACATCGGTAGAAACGTTTCTCTACCTACGTTCGGACATCGGGTCTGCATACCGTGCAAACGTTCTCGCGATACGGAGAGAGAGGAAGGTGAATACGAAGAGAGAAAGAGAATATATAGAAAGAGCAAGATAAGAGACCTATAGAGAGATAGAAAATGAGAAAGACATAGTTCGAGTAAGAGAGAACCATCGAGAGGGGTAAAGTGATCAAAGAGATACAGAGCGAGGTAGAGACAGAGGAAGATAGAAAAAGAGAGAAAGAAAGAGAAAGGAACGGAAAGACGAAAGACGCAGAGACTAGATAGCAAGGACTTTAGGAAAGACGGAGTAGAGATGAAATGAGAGAGAGGGAAGGAGGACTCTTCCCTCCGTCCCTCGGAAAGAAAGGCTGAAGCAAGGCTGACCGGCAGTCCTAGAGAGCCGGTACACGGTTAACACGTATATACAGGAGGATGTGTGCGCCCGTTGGCTATCTAGAATCTAGATGATGGCAGTGAGCTTGACCGAGTGGCGCTTCGCGAGGCCGGCCGACGCCCTTCCTCCTCCTTCTTGCTTTTTGCGCAACCTATACTTACTTACATACGCGTTCTACCGGCGTATCGCATCCACACCTGAGTGCCATTATATTTCCCTACCGTGCTCCTGCGCCGTAATCTCGGGATGATATTAGCTCTCGTATCGGTTCCTACTTCAACTCATTTTTTGCCTTCACTGGTATATGGGAGATTTTCAAATCATGTTCGAGTAATTAACGAAATTATTAAATGGAATGGACTGCGCGTGAGGCGATGGGATGGCTCTTTGGTTTAGTAGTTATGGGTGGATCAATCTAGCAACTATGGTAAAGAAGCAAAGGCTTAGACTTGTAATTAGTGAGCGAATTCCACCTTTGGGACATTTTTACCATGCGATTTGTATATTGGTACCTAAAGACGGTAGATGAGGAGGTAAAGATATATATTTGCAATTAGTGCAGCAGAGTTTAAATCTCCTTTGAGAACTTTGACTTAAATTGTCAATGGATATACATTCTCGGTGGTTTGGTTCCCATTTAACCGTTAATCCTACATAGGGCAACCGTAGCAGCTAAAGTTGAAAAGACACACAGAGAAAATATAGGAAAGACCAACTGCTACCAATAATTGATTTCTCACTTTAAACGTCCTCTTTCTGATAACCAGACTGCGGATTTTTATGCATTTATGACAAATTAAATACGGCTAAAATATACAAAAAGGACATAATATAAAAATATATCTAAAATATCCAAAGTATGGTATTTGTTGTAATATTTATTGAGTGTAATAAATCCCTAGATAGGTTTTCCTGTCTCACCTGCATTTGTGAAAATCGCAATTTGCATAAACATCCGCAGTCTACTGATAACTCTACATCAACTTCTCCACACCATCAATTTATTTTTTTAGTTACATCCGTCTTTTTCTTCCTCGTTCCACGACGATTCTAAAACACCGAGGTCAAAAAATCATCGGCACCGTTCTCCAATCGTCGCCCATCCCCAAAGTACCAAATCCAGCGAGGATATTATTGGAAATGGTACCGGTGTCCGATCGACGTTGTAAATCGCGTCTCGCGCCAAAATTCTCGCGATGCGAGTGTTCCAGTTGGATACGCTCGAGGAGAGCAGGGAGTTTGCGCTCGGCGCCTCGTGTGCCCGGGTGAAGGAACCGACGGACACCGTCCGCGCGAGTCCAAGAGAGTCGTGCCGGCCGCACCGCCTTCGGCGATACTCGCTGTGCCACACGGAAGCGCTTAGCACCGCTCTCGCACCACTCCCGTGGTTCTAGGATACGCGCACGGTATTAAGACTTACATCGTCGAGAAATGACTTGGTTTTTTTTTCCCTCCATACTCTTTTTTCTCTTCGTTTTATCGCACGACGCAACATCCGTTTCGTGCCTTTCAGCCTGTAATCCTCGCGCTGACGGCTCCGACTGGCTACGATCTCGTACGCGTTACTTCTCTAACTCTCTTCGTCTCTCCGCTTCATTTTATCTCTTATCCACTCATCCTTCTATCTTTATCTTTCCTACCTTCCTCTTATTTTCTCCCAGTGGATGGATTTTTTTACACGTCGAACCTTTGGTCCGTCTCACGGTTGTTTCTCCGACGGAGATTCGTACGCTCGGGGTGGATACTCCGGATGAAGAGCCGAATGACGTGTCGGAGATTGTTGCATTTCGCTGCGAGTTTCTTGCCGTTGGCGGTTCTTCTTGGTCTTCGAGATGGCTTTCTTCTTCTCTCTCTCTTCTCTTCCTTGGACGTACGAACGATGTGCGATAACTTTTAACGATGTTCCCAGTCATCCGGCGCTCACTTATCGGGGCACCGTTTGATCGGTAAAAAGCACTGGACATTTGTCGCGGCTGATTTGTAAGATACTTTACGCTCGTGTAAACGATTGGGTGTTAGCGACGGTGTAACACGGTTTTTGCAAGGGGTTAGGTGATTTTTTTTTCTTTAGGGAGGAATTTGGAGGATGGGAGATGGTTTTGTATGTGTTTGGGGATGAAAGGGGGTAGTTGTAGGTATTTGAAGAAGAGAATTGGTCCACTGAGTATGCAGATGGTAAATTGATGAGGAATTGATAGGGGGTAGGTATAGGTAGGATTGGGGTAAGTTAAGTTGGGGTGAAAGGTAATGAAAGAGAATAGTTGTACGAATAAATTATACGGCGATGATTAAAACGTTGATAAAATGATGGAAGAAAATTTCGTTGAGATTGATTTTGAAAAAATTTCGGAGGTAATTGGAAAAATGGTGTCAGCCAAAAACTTGGTATTTAATTTACCTCTGGTTTCTTGTTGCGCTAATACATAATACAGCTTGGTGAAAGTACTGCATAGAAGTAAAAAGTAAACCATTTAACGGAGCCATTTATATTTCTGTCATAATTGCCGGTGCAATTAGTAAGATATATTTTGATTGATTTCAATAATTTCGTAAAGAAGGAAATACTAAATGACACCATTTCACAAGTCTAGCAAAGAGTAACATTTTTGGAGGGCTAAAAGGATAAAACAACTCCAAACTTTCATCCCTCGCTGCGTCGATAACTATTGCGGATAGAAAAGTATTTGTCGTTTCATGTACGGTATATTTTCTCCTCGATCTCGCGCCATTACGAGAAAGAGATGGTCTTTTAATTTTACGGTTTACAGATGTCTTCCATAACGAGGAATCCGCGGTGAAACGACACGCTGCTAACAAACATCATCGTGTTTGTTATTTGTATTTCCGGTCTATTACGATCGTTTCGTTCAGAAGCTACAATTTAACTGGGTTTCTGACCTGATACATAACTCGCAGAAAGAATTCCTCCAAGTTCAACTCAAAAGGACTAGAAACTTTCCTCTTTGACGTCCAAGAACTTCACCCTCCTTCCTTCAATAACAAAATACAATTCCAGTTTCTTCAAAAACCTGCAAATCTAATACCTCTTCCTCAAAGTCACCAAACTTTCAATTCCAACGAATAAAAATACTACGATAAACCATTAAAATAATTTTACCTCAATTTGCAACCCCTTTGTAAACTTTGTTACTCGTTCTTTTCACAAATGTCCATCGATCCAAAGGTGTAGAACAGCGGCTGTTAAATCATGACAAATCTTTTTGAAACACTCTGTACATTTATCAACTCCACATCGTTCTACCCCAACCTTCTCCATCCACAGCATCCATCGCAACAAGGATTTCCATGGCGAATGAACGCGCCATCGACCGAACGATCTACGAGAATCGATTCAGCTCGTATCTCACCATACGCACACTTTATGTACGCAATTCGGTCGTTAATTATCCGAGGACATATAATCGGCGATATCCTTGCAAGGACAGAATCGCGACCCTGGCTCGAGGGCGTGAAATACGAGGCTGAAATTACGGTAAGTTCATTAACCATCGAGCGGCGCACTTACGCACGCGATCGGCTTAGGAACACCGCAAGAAACCGATCTGTCCCCGGTCCGTGAGGAGTAAAAAGCTGAAAAACGACCTGGAGAACAAACGAAGATACCTTAAACCAAGTAAAAGATAGAGAGAGAAAAGAGCAAAGGATCTCGGAGAAGTGGAATAAGAAGATTAAGAAGAAGAGGAGCAAGAACAAGAACAAGAACAAGAAGACGAAGAGGAAGCAGACCGAGAGGAAGATGGAAAGATAGGCGAGAGAGAATAGTGGGGAGGTATAAACACACACGCGAGCGAACGTCTTTCCACGTACGAAGCGCTATAATCCACCGAGTGATTACTCGGTCGTGTCGTGTCCGCCCATTCTCCGCTGAATTTTTCCTGCTCCCTTTCCATCCCCCCCCCCCCCCCCCCGTCCCACCCTTTCTCTCCTACCAGAGCCACGGAGATCGCTGATCCTTTTTTCTTTACCAACTGCCGGTGTAACCGTTGTAATTAGTAGCTATCCCCGTTTAAACGTCCGTAGCCTCGCGCACGTATATACGTAAAGACGGCGAGGGATGGGGGAGGGAGGGAGGTAGGTCGAGAGAGAAGAGAGGAGAGAAAGAGACCCTCTCTAGCTAGTCTACGGTGAAACGAAAGGGGATGGTCGTTGTCGGGGCAAAGGGGATGACAAGAGGGGGGACTCTACCAGGAGGAGGACGTTGAGGACGGTGAGGAGGGTGGTGGCGGTGAGCAAACCACACGCCGCCGTTGGTGCATAACTATGCGCTTATTGCACTATTTTCACCGTGAACCGATACACGTGTGCGATCCCCACCCAGGAGTGCAGCGCGTTTCCTTGCTTCAGGATCAAATAGGAGGGCACGGAAGATCGACGGGCAACGAAGGAGGGATGAAAACGAGGAGCGAGAAACTCACGACGAGATGCGGTCTCCTCGCTTTCCCTCCGCCCTCTCGTCATCGAACGTACGATGTTCGTCCTGCCGGAGGATCAACAGGCATCGTTTGAAGATGTTGGGTTGGTGGTGATTTCGAAAATTCACAGGGGGAGAGAAAGAAGAGGGAGAAACGTTGGGGAAGGTAATGCGAGCTGGGGAGATACAGCGAGGAGATTTATTTTTTTCTGTTTTTTTTTCTTGCGTGTTTCGTTATCGAGGTAACGGCATAGCCTCGTTAGGCGCAGAAACAGAAACGGCTAATTATGCAACTTCGTGGAAACGCGAGCGGGGATTGTCGGATGCGTTCGTTCCTCTGGAAACGAGATGTTTGACCTTCAATGACGAGTTTAGTGGGGTGTTTGATGATTGCGGAGAGTCGTAGGTTTTAGGTTGATTCGTATCTTGGTATTTTATGGAGTGGTTTAATTTGTCGTTTGTGGAAATGAAGATGGAGAAGCTAATTTCTAAAGTGTTTGCTGCTGAACTTCCATCATTTTGTAGGTTTTCACGCGATGTTTTAGATTGAAGTATGAATTTAATTAGCTAACTTGAATTATGTATTAAAACTAGACTTGAATTATCTATTACTCTAGAATCTGTAATTTTAGCCTCTTATTTGCTAATGTTAGAAAATTTATCAGAAGAAACAGAAATATAAATTTGCACCTACTACTTGGAAACATAAGTCTTTAATTCCATAGTCGGCTCAGTCTCCCATAGATTTCTTTATATTCAATTTCCTCAGTGCATAAAGAAATTCATTTAACACTAAACGTACCGACAGTTTTATATAAAGACAAATTTACGTTGAAAAGGGTTTAATTGATCCTCTGAGGTAGCTTTAGTGTTAAATATTTCTAAAACAGTGAAGTACATTTATAATTACAAAAGAAATGAACTATTGGAGAGCAAAATGACATGGACATCATTCGAACTCTTAATATTCCTGAATTAATTCACAGAAGGGGTGTGTTCGATGTAGAGAGAAATATTCTTCCACGGCACGGCGAAAAGCACGATAAATGTGAAAGCGCGTGCAGTCATAGGAGCATCGGCATTGGGTGTGGAGGTGATTCATTGAGAACAGCCTTGGAAGAAGTAGGTATTATCTAGATAATGATGAGTTACGTTGCTCGAAATCTTTACGTAGGTCAGGTCTCGGCATAACGGCTTATTCTCGTAGCAACTTACACTCTAAGGAGCATCGACACCCGATTGCAGAAGTTCATTAAACTCGGTAGGCGTGTCTGTCCGTGGGGCTACGGTTAAATATGACAATGCGTTAGTTTTCATCGTCACGGAATCGTTACTTTTTGAGATTTCACTGATAAAAACAAAGTACGTTATGTAGGAATTTCGTTATCAATATTTCTAAATTAGACGCTGGTAATATGGTGTAATTTTAACTTAATTTTAATACTTTCTTATGGAATGTGAAGTCACAGGTAATAAATTAAATAAAAGACCTTGGAATTGAAGAATATCTTAAGCTTGCTGCACACGACATTGAGAATTATAAATTCGATGACCTTAAAAGTTTAAATTATACATTGAAAATTTTCATTGTACACTTTCAGTGCGAAGGAATTATTATCAAATTTGCAAATCTAATGACAGTATCATAGCAATCACGTGAAATTCATAGTATAATTCCAAAAGACTATTAACATTCCCAGCGCCAGGAAAAAATGCCACTTCTAAGATGTATCACGTTGAACGATATCCAATTTACCGCGAAGCACGGCTCGGTAATAATTCAACTATAATTACTTAATAACACGTCAGACGATACAAAATGTTCACCATAACCACATCCAATGCGGGTATTTCGACAGTCGCGAGTATCTAACGATCTCGCGAATCTCTACCCTGGTATCGGCAATGTAACGGCGTTCACCCTTGTTTCCCTTAGTTTCCCAACGCGTGCTCTTCCCTCGTACGATCAAAAAGAAACAAGGAAAAGAAAAGGAATAAATAAAATAAAAAGAAGTAGAAGACATAAAATACACGATACTCCATTTGAACGGTAGAGAAACTTATCTCCGACCGGCTTACAGAAGCTCAATCACTGTTCAATCACGAGTAGTAGAGAGTCGATGGTTAATAATTTTCCTCGGTAATATTCCGCGATATCACTATCTTCCTTTCTTTCTCTCTCTCCCTCTCTCAAACTTATCACATCTCTCTCTCTCTCTCTCTAAAACTCTACCTCTCTCTAACCCTCTCTCTTAACGTATTCATCTCCTTCCCTCCGTCGACTCGTCGGATAACGCTATCTCAATTCTGAGACCTAGTCGAGCGTACCGCCGGCAATTTAATATAAAAACCGTGACCGCGTCTGCGTGCACCTCTACCGCAGCAAAAGGTACGTAGCTACGATAGTAACGTGTGTGCCGTTTGCGAGCGTGTGTCACGGGCGCGCGTATATGCATCAGGATGACCGATCGTCGGCGTTTCTTTTCCTCCGCGCTCTCTTAACCGGCTTACCACCCTGCACCGACACACCCGCCAAGTATCCTGACTAGCCCGAGTAGCCCGAGTAGCCATTACTAGACCTAGGCCAGGTCCACGCGCATCGACCGCGGATGATCGAATACTCGAGGATCTCTCAGGCTCACATTCACGGACGAATAAACGACCGGCGAGCCGTTTCGAGCCGAAGAGCCTGAAAACTAGGGAGTTTGACGCGTCTATGAGATGCAGAGGGAGAAGGATGCTGGAGTTCGTCGAACCGGAATGGAATTTCATTCGGACGATCTTTAAGGGAAGGGGGTGAATTTGAACTTGGATTCAAATGAGAGACGGTGAGTATTTGGGCTTTGAGGTGAGTCTGGTGGAGAGAGGGAGGTTTTGTGGGTGTTGAGATTCTATGGGGAGGGTTGTTTTGAGATTTGAATTTGATTTGCATGATCTTTGGGACGAGGGGTTGATTCGGAGATGGGTTTAAGTTAGAGGGGAGGTATTTGGTTCTTGAGGTTGGATTGTTTTGGGGGAGGTCGTTGTGGGGTGAAATTGTATGCGATTGGGGAGGTTTGTTTCAAGGTGGAAATGCGGCAGGTTGATGGGGTGAATTCTGAGTGATCTTGATATAAGGGTGGTAAATTTAATTATAACTTTGATATAAAGTTATTTGTAAGTTGATCGATATAACATAAGAATTGGAATCATCAGTGTATTCCTTAACCTCTTGCTGTAAGAGTTTTTTTTGAGACTACCCCCGCATTTATTCAGAACCAAATTCTTGAAACATCATTTAACTTAAGGAAATAATATTATAGAAATAATTTTATCGCGCCGAAGGATTTTCCAAAATAGAAAACTACCTTGAAAACGAAATGTTATAGAAATTTCTAACATTTAAGAACCTTCTCCTTCAACGTCCAAATCTACTTCCATGAGAGGAACAAATTACGAAAATAGATCTGCCGATCTGTTAAAAATAAAAGAATACCAGAGCGTTTCGAAACTTCAAAAGACAAATCCATCGATGCACGTCCGCCAAAGTGAGTTTCCAGTGCCCAAGAAAGTTCGTTGGGATTTGTAGAAAAAGCCGGATAACGCGGTTAACCTGATCGCGATGATTACTCGACCGGCCAAGCCCACACGCATCGATCGCGGGAGATCGAATGCTCGAGGATCTCCCTAACGTTTGCTCGCTCGAGAACGAGAATAAGTAGAAGTAGACCAGTCCTGAGATGCATATGATGCACGGAGATATTGGATGCTACTTTCATCCGGGATGGAAGTGAGTTTAGTTTAAGCCCAACATTGAATTCTCGTAAAACGTCGCCTCTGCGAAACGAGAAGAACGCGATAGCACGACGTGTTCCTTGTTAACGCTACGTAATCCTTCGACGAATGGAATTTATATGCTTTTATCATCCTTTTATAACCAACAACCGTACAAAGGAATTTACTACATAACTGATATGATTTGTCGAATGGATTTCATGGTTTTTAGATTTAAGGGAATATTCAGTATCTGAGAAATTTATGGAAGAATAGATCAGCTGGTTTTGGTGTTCGCACTTTGTTGAAAATGCGGCTTTTGAAACTTTAAAACGACGTAAACTTAATGCTAGGAGCTATAAGGCTTATGAAATTAAACTGATCTTTTTTACTTAACACTAGAACTACCGGCGTTAAATCTATTACATTTTAATATATTAAATACGTACTTTGGAAAAAGAGAAATCGAGAGGTGGAAAGGATGATCGATTCGGTAATCTTTATTTTATAAGACCAACATTGAATATCTGCTCTACGACTATCTTATAAACTTGGAGAAATTTTGGAAAAAATTGAAAGCGAGTCATTTTGACTTGCTTGGTAGTCCTAATGTTAAATAAAATTTGGGATTTTCATAAGATTTTTCATTAGGTACTGCATTTTCAAGCGTGATTAAGTTAGAGCTGTAAATATATATTACACAAGTTCTGAATAAAAGAAAGATCCTAATTACACCACCGCCATTAATAAGAAATTTCCAAACAACTCTAACGCTAAAAACTTTCTTCCCCAAACTTCCTATTCGTTCCTCAACATCAATACCACTTATAAAAAAATCTCAAAAACCTTCTCTTTACCGAAAACTCAGTGCACCTCCAACCAGCAATCATCAATCTCCTGCAACATCCCTATAATCAACTCCATCAACATCGATATCCAAATAACTCTTCTTCCCTAACCACGCTTACATCGGTACAACCCCGACAAAAATACCCAGCATAACCGTCTCATGAAGGAATGCGTAAACGTAGAATCCAGGAGACGGGTGCATCGGCACCGAAAGAATCCCAGATCAAAACGGCCGTCCGAGACACCCCGGTAGCTCGATCGTCGCCGGGTCTTTGATCGGGCCACCTCCGACCATTTTCCCAAGACGCCTCGGAAATTCGCCCGACGACAACGTCGGTAATGGGTCGGTTGGTTGTGTCGTTAGTCGAGATCTCGATGATTACGAGCGTTTTCCTCCCCTCCTGTTCGTTCGGCCACGCGAGAACTCCGTGAGCGTTGAAGAGCCGTCGCAGAACGAAGCGCTCGTGGAGCCTCTCGCGAGGCGGCTACGTGGATGACGGATGGGGACAGTTGTTGCATCGCAGTCGCTGCCAAGAATATCTTCTCTCCGGCACCCTTCTTCGCTTCCCTCCCTCCTTTATCTCGAAACGTCACTCGTTCCTCCCTATCCCTCCTTGGAGAGAGAGAACGTGGCTCTTTCGTCGCGCTTCCCCCTTTTCACCCCCTCGCTGAGACGACTTTTCGTATAGCGCGCCGTTCCACTGATCCTGGCTTGCCGGCGGACTTCGTTAGCCTGTGACTTCTATTCGCGCAATTACGTGCGCGCGCACGGCTGAAACTTCAATTTACGAATGTTAGGAGCAGTTTGAAATTCTGCGCTGGAGTTATTCTTAGGCGGCGACTTCCGGGCGGGATTTTTCGCACGATGAGACGATGGGGTGCATCGTGGAGAGTCTGATTTGGCGGTTGGTTTGACTTTGATGATTGGGATGATTCTTTGGGGATGGGGTTTATGTTCTTTAGGGAGGTGAGAGAAAAATGGTTTTATTGTTTGGAGGTGGTTTTGTGGTTGAGATGATGTTTGAGGGGTGGTTTTGATGTTTTTGATTTATTGGGATAATGGAGAGGTGTGTGTTGCTTTTTGTTGGTGCGGATTTGAAGTAGTTTTGGGTGGATTTGAAGTTGATTTTAGTTGGTAGCTTTGAAGTTATGATTTACAGAGGAAGTTTAGCGAAAGCTGTTGCAATTTGGCCGTGGATTTTGAGTCGAATAGTTTTTAACCCTCGTTACTTCGCGAGATTGCAAGCCATCAGCTAACATCGCACTATGTATTTACATCACGAGAGGCAGACATCCAAGAGATATCGTCGTTGACATTCAAAATGACGACCGCAGTTTCGAACTGCGAATTTCGCTTCCGGTATCATGAATTTTCGAAGACCATTCGGTGAATTCTGTAAACCGGTAGCCTTGGTTGACATACCTCGCTTTACATTCCCGCAACGATGTACAGGGTGTTTGAAAAGTAGTTGTCATGGCTTTCAGAGGTCCTTCTACACCCTTGGATCGATGGAGATTCGCAAACTTCGCAAAAGGGTAGCAAATTATTTATTGGCTTATCGCATTGTTTTCTTACGTGAATATTTAACTATTAATTGTGTCTTTACGATTGAATTTTAGCAGAATAAATTAGATTTCCAGGTCTTTTTGAAAAGAAACACGATATGTATACTTCCTAGTGGTACACGAAATTAGAAAATGGAGGACTGGGTCACCGGACTAGGAAGAAAAGTGCAAGTGTTTATGTTCTTCTCCCCAGGAGGGCCCTTGAGTGAACCTGACACCAAGCAAGGATCATCGACATCTTCATAGCCCCCAAAAAATTACATAGATGGATTTCATTGTAAAGGAAGTCATTTTCGCCACCTTAACCCTTTGCACTCCGATGTCCCACCTGAGGTGACATCGTAAGTTTACCATATCACTCTGTTCCACCCTCTAAAGGGACCTTCGAATTTATTAGTAATTACAGAGGATGAACTTATTGCGCCGCAAGGTTTTAAGAAATATATGTTTACCTGCATTTTTCTATTGAAATAGCACAAAATAGCAAATAGTAAAGTGCCGACAAGTTGCTAATAAATAACGTCAGAGATGGTTCGGAGTGCAAAGGGTTAATACAGAAAAAAACAAGTTATTTCTTTCCGTTAACACATTGCATACGGCACTCTACTGTTTCAATATGGCCACAGATTTTTAAGCGCTCCACTTGGTATATTTTCGATATTTCGATATATATTTATTTCACTAAGTATTTATCATAAGAATATTCAAAGCTACGTTGCCTTAGTAAAGTAGCAAAAAGTCTCGAGTAGTCGGTTTGCCAAATATGAGATATCTCGTTACCCGTATGCAATGTGTTAATTTAAAACCTTATAATTCATAATATTTCCGTGAGTCTTCAATTTGTCATAACAAATACAGAGAACCAGTTCTTCTCCAGGTACTCTATATTCCTGAAACCGCGATACCCGCTAAAAGATATTTCTTGGTGCACGCCTTGAACAGTCGAAATAACGCTGATGGTAGCTTTTAAACTGTTGGAGCTATAACGCGCACGGAAATTGTTAGGTGGTTGTAACTATCGTGAATTCAGTGCCTCAACCGGCCACAAGTAAACTGTTATAACTTGGAGGCTTTCCGCTGTTACCGCGAGGAGATTATTCATGCTACCTCTGATGTCCAGACGTTTCAAGACAAATCTGCGATGCTAAGCGCAACGTATGTATTTAGCGGGAGCTTGCGTTTAGAATATTAATGGCTTTGTATTGCCATTCGCGACGACGCGAAAAGAGATTGAGAAATGGAGAGAGCACGAGAAAAGACGAGAGAGTCTACAATCAAGTAAGAAGGAGAGAAAAAATAACGACGGGGAGATAAATAGTAAGATAAAGAAAGGGAGGGTGAGAGAAAGAGAAATTAAACAAATACGAGAGAAAATAGAGAGGAAGACAGGGTACGAGAGGAAGATCAAGAAGGAAGGAAAGAAAAAATGGCGAGAGAGCGAAGGGAAAGACAAAGTTTGAGACAGAGAAATGGAACGAAAGAGAAGTAAAAATGAAAGAAAGAAAGAGACAAGCATCAAGGTAAGAAATGAAAGATGGAGAAAAAGTGAGAAAAGCGTCAACGTAAGAAACGAAACGTGGAGAAATAGACGGAGAGAGAGCAGAAGAGGAAAGAGAAAAATTAGCGAGAGAGACTAAGGGAGAGAAAGAATAGCGAGAGAGCGAAGGGGAGAGACAAAGCATAAGACTGAGAAATGGGACAAAAGAGAAGTAAAAAAGAGAGAAAAAGTGGGAAAAGCGGCAACGTAAGGAACGAAAGGTTGAGAAATAGAAGGAAAGAGAGCAGGATCAAGAAGAAAAGAGAGAAAAATTAGCGAGAGAGACCAAGGTATAGAAAAAACGAAAAAAAAAGGTGAAATGCAAAGGGTGATTATCGATGGCCAAACATTATTGCCGCTTTTTAGCCGTGCCGGGATGAAAAAACAGAGCGATAATAATTCACGTAATGTCAGCATTAAGTCGAAACCGTTAATATCGCGAAACTTGAGTTTTCAGAGATACCGTACTCGCGCTTACCAGAGCAGAAACGTATTTTAGTTATCACCGTGATTTACGAGCATTAGTTACGTATTAAACTATGGAGGTCAAGAGCACGTGATAACGATTAGCACTTTTTATTCGAAACAATGTTACTCTGACCCGGCATTTATTTGATGTCGAAAAACGTGGATTCTCGGCCGAAGAATGCACGTTTTTCAACGCAGAAACGTTTCGACGCAGCTCGCGGCGGCACCGAGTGCCCCGATAAATGGCAAAACCTTATCTTTAAATACTAAACACTAGACAGCGTTATTAGTCACGCGAGGAGCTTTAACACGCAACTTTTCGCCAACAATCTTCTAATATTCGCACAAACGCGAACGTCGACGAAATAATACTAAACCCTCCGGCCATTAACCGGCTACGTATCTCCGGCAACATCGTAAGTGTATTTTCCAAATGGAAAATTTAACCTATTCACTTAGTAATTTAACCGTTACAATACGAGTGAGAATACTTAAATCTTTTACAGCAAAATGCACGTGTAAACACCCTCGCAATTTTATTGACGTGCACAAAAAGTGTAAATATTCTCGTTGAGTAAATTCTAACTGATGAAACATACATATTTCTCTTAAATAACATCCTCTTTACAAACAGTAACATAGCTCACAAATATTCCTCATTTACAATCTATTTAATCAATTCCTTTTTACCTTCGTTCTCTCCAAAGTCTCAATAAAAATCCTGCAATCTCGTTGTCAACCTGCAACCACCCTTGTAACTTTTCACCTACGACTAAACACAAAAAAAAACTTTCTCAATTTCTTGTGGTATCTGAGGATCAGTTTTACAATAACATTATTAGAACATAATAAAAATACAACTTCAAATGATAGATTAAATCCGATATTTAAACATTGACTTGTAAAGAATTCCATAATCTTCACGAGAGAAATTATAATATTTGACAAAGTTCAAAATCTGACTTTGAAGAATCGAAGTTTAGATGTGCCTTGCGTTGCTTGAAAGTTACAGGAGTTCATAAAGGGTTAACCATAGAATCCACAAATCATCAAACCCTAACGTCAATCGTCAAATCTACCCTTAATACGTCAAGCGCCCGATCCCAGGTTGCACTACACCCTAGACCCTTCTTAAGAAAGGTATCTTTCTATTTCTTTTAATAAACTACCTCAATTTTTGACAAAATGTTCCATTTCTTACTTAAAATCATTAGTTATGGTTCGTTCAGGTCCGACTGAGTAGTCTAGGTAAGAAACTAATCGTTGATTTTCATTAATTACCATGAACATGAAAAATCAACGTCCGGTCCCTAGGGACCGGTGTGGCGCATAACGTGTTAAAAACCCCTCAACCCCTTAACCAACAACAACGTGTCACACTCATAATCCACTAAATAGCACACAAAATTTTGAATTCTTCCAAAAATGATCGAATTGAAAATATCACCTGATCACGTAACAGATAAATTATTTCTCTACTATCAATACTACATTCAACTGGGCAAAATATTAGAAAACATTAAGAAAATTTTAATTTCAGATATTAATTTTGGGTTGTTGTACTCGCAGTGATAAAAGAAATGTTAAGACAAGGTGTTAATACCATATTACTTAACACCTCAATCTTTTACCTGGCAACCCCAAATCGACCATTTCGTTCGTACCGCCAAAAAATCATAGTAGAAAATTCATTTACCATTAACAACGATCCCCGTCGAATACTCTCCGTATAAAGGCTGCTCCCTGAATCTATATTGAGCAGCAGTCGGAGCTCTCGGTTGGCATAGCTAGCCGTAGCTAACGGCTTCTCGATTTTTGTGGGATTTTATCAGGGAGCGGGCAGCGCGCTACGCCCGCCGATGCGTATATGCACGAGCTTGCGCGCAAAAGAGGAGCAACAAGGACGAAGGAGAATAAAAAAAAAAATGGAGGAGCAACGCGAAAACAAGAATCCGTGCGGCTATTGCGGCTTCCGTTACAGAGAGAGAGACGATGCCGGCATGGATGTTGCCCAGCGTCGGTAGGTTTCGATCCGTGCGGCCCAGAACGAAACCGAGTGCCGGTTCGAACCGGTTTCCTACTTGGGATCGCGTAAACCAAGTGACAGCCTTTTTTCGAGCAAGACTTTCCCGCCCTTTGCGATTAACTTGACGATGCCGATCATTTAGAATCGACGTCGTTCTCCGTCGTGTAGATAAGCAATCTATTGATTATCGATGAAGTTTATTCTTTCTTATTCTTCCTATTATAACGTTTCTTTTTTCGATTCAATGAAGAAAAAAGGAAAATGAGATGACTTCTTCGAGTTAGCAGGATATCCAGAGTCACGTTCCACCTTCGTACGGTCGCGATTAGAAAGTTGCATCGCGCTATCACCGAACCCGAAACATCCTGTTGCCGAGTAATTGCTGGAACTTGAATTAATTAGGAATGAAAATTGTATGATCGTCTCACGAACGATCTAAATTATACTTACGAACCATAGGTCGTATCCTGTCGAGGTAGATCGGGTAGATCGTAAGGAAAGAGGAAGGGAAAAAAATGAAATTCTACGGCCTAGACGATACACTTAAGAAACCGGATGATCTTTTATGTTTATTTGCAAATTCTTTGATATGTACGCGTGGCAAACGTATCGCGCATTGCGTTTCCTAGTTTGCTGTAATTCATCGTTCCTGCCGATACGATTGGGCGATTAGCGGTAACGAAGTAATAAGCGATTTCAACTCCGTCTCGATCCTTACAAGTCGATCCGTCGATAATGCGCGTGTCAATGCGCGAAACCATCCAGAATTAAATGGATCCACTTTGAATGGCGGGTAGGGGCAAGTGAGATTGATCGAGGAGATCGATTATGCGACGTGACTTCGGATAAACCTGCGTTTCGTGCAACACTACGGAATAATACGAACTTTTTAATTAGATTCGATTAATTAGCGGGCCGCTTTGCGTCTCGCGTTACTTAACAACGGTGTGTATGCGATATGTACAGTCCCTGGGGAAAATGCGGCGAAAAATGTAACGTATGATCGATATGTGCAACTGTAAGCTTTCTTTTCCTATTGGTCGATGGGCTTTTAATTCCTGAGGTCTGAATATTTTGGGGGTTGTAAGTTGCTTTGATTGATTTAATTAGTTGGGTAGCTTTTAATTTCAAGTGGAGGGTGGTGGCTGTTTGGGGTGTCTGGATGTTGGTGGATTCAACATTGGAACTACCGGTGTTAAATCTATCATATTTTAACCCTTTACACTTCGAAGAATATTCCTGCGAGTTAGATACTTCAGGATTATTTAAACGGTACGAGTGCACATCTGTGGAAGATTGAAAATCTTTTTTTGCCATTAAAAAAGAAGCGTATGCATTCTAAAATTAGATATTCTAAGAATTCTAAATATTCTAATAAAATGTTCCAAATATTCTACAGATTATTATAGAATATAAAAAGATATAAGAATGCGCCGGATTTATCTGATAATGAAGTTACAAGCTTCTATTACAATGTCGCACCTGCCGTGACAACGGAGTGCAAAGGGTTAATATATTAAATAGGTGCTTTCGAAGAGGAGGAATCTACAGACCAAGCAGATGATCGATTCGTTGATTTCTGTTTGTTGAGATGGACGAAAAATATTTTTTCTATGACTATTCTAGAAGCTTGGAGAATTTTTGGAAAAGTATGTGTATCAGTCATTTCGACTTGTTTGGTAGTTGTAGCGTTAGTAGTTGCAAATTGCACGTCTGCGGAGACATTTTGCCGGATGTTTCATTAAATTTTTCATGTTTTCCGTATGGACCAAATAATATTTTTTGACCAAGAATTTTCCTCTCCTTCTAATTGACTAAAAATTCATAAAATTGAGAAATAAACCGCAACTTGGAAAAAACATTTTCCACCCCTGCACCCAGTAACAGCTAAAAAAGTACATTTTAGCACACAATTTTTGTCAATAGCTACCTGTAATCTATTTATTTCTAACATTACACTATCAATAAGGGTAAAAAATATTGCAGTACCGCAAAAAATATTATAAAAATCTCATTCCACCCTTCCACCGCGTCAAGAACCCTCACTGATTTCATCTCCCTCGGACCAACATGATCTCATATTTAAGCCGTGCGTGTTGAAAAATGTGAAAGTGCAAATATCTCGTAACGGTATAAGTGGTAGGTGTTACCTCTGCATTTAGCAAAGCAGTATAATAATAAGATTCGTAATTACGAATGTTACGTAAGTGGCGCGATAGCCGCAGTACGAAATACCTGGTTGTTTATTAAAGGAAATATCCAAACGTTCGACTGAGTCCCTCGAAATGCCAAGAGGGGAGAGATTTTCGCGCAAAATAATTCCAACAATCGGCGTCGATCCAGCCAAGTGCCGTGGCAGTAGCCGCAGTAAGTCATATCGACGACACGCAGAGCTTTCTACGTAATTACTACTATCGATTTCGGTGTATTACTGGCAGGAAAATGCATAAATATATTGCGATTACTTTCCCATTCTATTTCTTTTTCTTTCTCTCTTTCCCTTACACATACCCTTTTCACGTTCTCTCTTTTTTCCTCTCTCTCTCTCTTCCTCTCTGCATACAACCGACGGCTTCGCCGCGGCAAACTGCAGCATTCGCCACCGGAAATTGGAGCAACACCACGAAGAAACGCATCGAAGACAGTATTTTCTTGACACGGGCAAATTCACTGTGGGTTAACGCCAATCGACGTTATCGTATATCTCGGAGGATTGAATTTTTGCGCAACCCCCCGGAAGTGACCCTGCCAAATTGACGAATACCGTGTACACCTGATAGATCCGCAAGAGACAACATTTTTTTAGCATTTTTAGGCTCGTTGGATATTTGCAATTTTTTCTGATGCTTCAGGAGTGGTCGTTGCAAAATTTAATTCCTTTTTTGAGGATTGAGGGACGTCGGCGATCTTTAGATGATGAAAGGTCGTTTAGGTAATTAATGTTAACACATTGCGTACGGCACTCTGCTGTTTCAATGTGCTCGCAGTTTTTTAAGCGATTCAGAGATTTCCTATAGTTTATATATCCGATTATTTTGTACTCTTTTGGAAATTCGATATAATTTATTTCGCTAAGTGTTTGTTATAAGGATATTCAAAGCTACGTTGCTTTAGTAAAGTAGCAAGAAGTCTTCAGTAGTGTTACTACTACCCGATTCGAAGTTATGAATTTCTGTTGATTATCTCGGACCCTGAAATCATCATTTATGATTCTCTTACATTTTCTTCATATTTCTATTATTCTCCTTAGTTCTCTATTAGTCGTTATATTTCTCTCTTGATTCTCTTTTATTTTAGGAAAATAAATATACAAATTTTTATTAATTAGACATCGAATTATAATAGATTACAGTAAGAATCCTTTTATTTGTTAATTTATTTCTTATTTATTTCATGTCACAATGAAAATAAAGATATAAATAATTAAATAAAATCAGCGAGAAATCATATTTTCCATCTTATTATTTAATCATTGTAAAGTTTACTATACATTCGTCTCTACAACTATCATTCTTTATATACATTTTTAGAATTTTATGAACTTTTCATTTGAGAAGTATTAGATCACTCCAACTCCTTATTATTTACAGGTATTCCTATGTACAGTATATCATTGATCATCATTTTTATGCAAAAATTAACAATGTTAATTATGTTAACAGATTTGATATTTGCACTTAAATTTCCTGAATTTAAAAAGTCTCGGGTTGTATAATGTACGTTGTGGTCCTCTAGAAGAAACATTTCATCAGGTTCAATTTCTTGAACTTTTGCAGTATTAGTTAATACTAATATACCTAAAATGTTATAAAAATAAAGTTTCCGTCAAATTAATTTTTTCGCAATTGTCACTCAATTTACTTTTTAAAAAATTAAGTAATATTAATAATTAATAAATAATGAAAAATTCCTTCTAAAATACAATGAAAGAGGATTAAAGGAAAACCTAGAAAATCTTTTTATAATACTCTTTCGATTTTCTTCAAGTGTGAAAACGGAAATATCCGCATCAACAGAGTACCTACAGATAATCAAAATAATATACAGTTTAATGGTCAGATCATACAGATTATAATTCTCTTTTGATTTTCTTCAAGTATAAAAAATCAAGAATGCCAACAGAAAATCAATCCTTCGACTCAGGCTCGGTTTGTGAAATACCAACAATGTGTTAAGTTGTATTGTATCATAAGTTTGACAATTGTTTTCTGTATTTTTCTATTTATGAGCTAACCATTTGGACATTCAGTTTAAACCATACGTTAAAAGAGACATCAAACAAATGTCCACGTATTACTTCCCTACAAAACAGACCAATTTCGAGTTCAAAGAAGAACCAGTACCAATCTCTTTTCACTCAGCGATCCGATCAGATTCGCAAGTGAAAGGTTTCGCGAGAGATAAAGCGCTTCGATAAATCTCATCCTCGATTCAACCATGTATCCTGAAAAAGCGCAACCGATAAGTACGAAAACAAAACGCGCAACTCCATCCGGTTCTCTCTTCGAACACCGGAAATCTGTCTACGAAACTGCGAAACCCTTCTCACAAACTCCATCGAATAAATACAACGTTCGAAAGAATTTCCACGAATGCCGTCCTGTCTCCGGTGTCGTACGATAATTAAAGAAGTTTATTCATATGAGATGCAAGCAAGTTAACGAGCAACATGGATGATGCTCCTCGCTAAGCAGCGCTCCAGATAATGATGCTGCGCATCGGTCTGCGCCGTTGCGCGGTTGCCAGCGCTTCCGCTGCGTCGGTGCTGCAGCGCCGTTACACGCACCCAGATCAGCTGCATCTATAGCCAAACGTGTGTATGCACCTAGACGGACCGAACTGACACACCCATAATCACGGCAATTATGCACACGAAGCCACGACAGCCTACACCTCTCTTCCTTTCTTTTTCTCTTCGCTGGTTCTTTCTATCTTTGTCGTTCTTTACGTTCCTATGTCTCTCTGTTTTCCTCCTCCCTATCGTTCTTTTTCTCGCTCTATTACTTCCTGTCTCTCTTTGTTCATCTGTCTCTGTTTTTCCCTCGCTTTCTTTTTCCTTCTCTGCCTTTTCCTGTCTCTCTTTGTCTCTGTCCGTTTCTCTACTCCCCTTTGCCCCTCAACGCTCTTTGCTACCTCGTGTTTCCGTCTCCAACTATACTTTTCACTGTGTTCTTCTCTATCTTGTACTCTATTCGCTGTTTTCTACTCTCTCATTCTTCTGGGACGACCGCTGATCATTTACTTCGATGCGATTTAATTATTGCGCTTTTGAGTTTCTTTCGTTCGACGGAGACCACCGGGAGATTCGTTTCGGTACCTGCGCAACGGTGGTATGGTGTTTGTAAGTTCCTCTTGATATAGCGTACTTCAGAGTTTTAAAGGCTTTTTGTTCGCACGAGCGATTGTAAATATGATTTAAGGAGGGGACGATGAGACTTAGGAGGATCGCGTAGAATGGTATGGAGAGGTGGTGACTGCTTTGGAGTTTAAACGATATTAGTTTTTGCATCGAAGTAGATGGGAAGTAACGTTAAACATTTCCGGGAGTAAATTGTTATTTTCATGAGAATATCCAGTAGTTTGCATGTTGAACTGGTTTTCCTTTTTTTTTCCTCGTTTTTAAGTGAACGAATACGTTCGACTTATCGTGCAGGAGAACGTCGTAGGACGAAGGAAGGAGCCGATCGGGTGTGTTGAATCAGAAGTCTATTAATTCGTTCGTTCAATTGACTCAACTCGGGCGTGATAAGTTTATGAATACGGCAGATGGATACAATGTCGGAATACATAAACGTGGAATGCTTGTAGGTAAAGCTTAACGCTTTTCAATCTGATTCCGTAGTTAATGAGCGATATTATGCAACCGGCACTGGAACGGAGCGAAAAAAAATTCATGAATATTGCAGAAAGCAATTGTAAGAGATTATTAACGGCATTATTACGTTGTTAATTATCACAACATGTCAATCACCTGAAGTACGGATAATTTATACCGGCCAAGATTATTTCTAATAAACATTATCGCAAAAGAGAAATTATGCATCTAGGATGTTTATCTTCGCCCCTGCCGATCCACCGTTAACAATTTTCCTCGATCATTAACAACATTAATTACAAAATACATCTATACATTCACATAATCAAAAAATATATATATATCCATGAAAATCTAAGGAAGAATTTCAAGTATATTCCATACAACGTTTAAATTTACTACGACATGAATTTTCTGGCGCATTAAATATTACTTGGCGTTAGCGCGAGCTCATAATTTTCCTTCGTTTCGTCGTCGAGCGTATCTTTCATCTGGGGGAGCTACACATAACGAATCTCCTATGCCTCGGCTTGCCTGCGATTTTGCGGCGAGCTTAGCCCCCTCTTCGTTCTCCTCCCTCGTCCACCTCCCTCTTCCTCCGCCCTCCCCTCGTCCACCTCCCTTCCATTCCTTTTTTTCTTCCTTCTTTTTTCGCCGGGTACTCCTTTTCACTACCACATACTCTAAATTCGGTTTGAACCGGCAGGCAAAACAGTTCCCGGGAGGTTCGTGAAGTCAAAAAACTCGCGAAAGAGCTAAGCCGTGCGGCAGCGGGGTAAGGTACACGTGGCCAGACGGGACACAGACACGCGAGCCTCCAAGAGACTAACCTAACCTATCGTTAGCCGCACTTTTAAGGCCGTACTGCACGGTACTACTTTCAATTTTAGGCATCCGTTCGCCGACTGACCCAAAGAGAGCTTAAAATTGTCCGGCAAACAAACAGAACGATTTCTATCCTTCGGTGATATTCTTTTCATTTATTTTTTTTCTTTTTTTTTTAAATACTAACGAGCAAGCAAGAAAATCGTGTATGGGTAGGTTGAGTTGCGGATTTTTTTTCGTGGAATTTACCGTTGGGTTAAATGGGTATGAGGTATTTCCTGGAAATGGGAGTTGGTTTATGTTGGGACTACTATTTGGGACTGAGAGTTTATGCTCGTTGAAGTTATAGTTCTTGGGGGAATGGGAAGTGTGTGGTGGAATGATGGTGGAGATTTCTTTGAGTTGTGGATGGTGTACTAGAAGTTTAATATTAGATCTATGTTTTTTTTAAAGGTTTTTTAAATTTGTAGAGAACAGGAGGGAGATGTTTTATGGGTATCTTGTAATGTATAAATTACTTGAGGTGAAGCGAAACGGCACTTTGCGCGTATCTATTATTACCGGGGTTGGTCACTGGACTGATTGTAAAATAATGATAATACTTGTACGAAAGATATACAGAGTATGGTAGAATAATAATATAAGACAAAATGATCTAAACAATATCAAACTAAGCTGAAGAATAAATCTTAAACTCCAGTGAATGATTAAAGGTTGTGTTTAAATAAGTGTCGACTATGAAAATCACAGAAGCAGTATCACATTTTCCTCATTGAAATCTCTTCTTTACTGAAACACGAGGCATTTCATCCTTCAAGGCAACGAAACTCAGCAACCGAGCGAGAAAGTTGCGATAAACCGCTATATAATCACTCTTCGTGTACAAATAGCGCTCCGCTCGGCTATGTTCTCCCTTAATAGCGAAGGGGTTAAACCACGTTAGAAACTGTAACGTAATTTTCAAAGTACCAGGAAAATTTTTTAAACTACCTAATGTTTCAACGTTCGAACAAACATTTTTGCAATTACGGATTATCATCGACGTCGAAAGCTGCCAGTTGACACTAGATCTATCAAACAAGTCAAAATGACTGCTTCACAAATCTTTCCACAAATTTTCAAAGCTTATGGCAGAGTCATAGAGCACATATGTCTATCCTCTTTTCACTTCTTGATTTCTCTTTCTCCAAAGTACTTATTTAATATATTGAAATATAATAGATTTAACGCCGGTAGTTTTAGTGTTAAGGGTACAACTTAAATTTTGATATTATGAAATGCAAATCACCGAACCGATCATCTTTTCCAATTCGTCATTTCGCTTTTTCCAAAGTACTTATTTAATATATTGAAATATAATAGATTTAACGCCGGTAGCTCTAGTATTAAGGGTAGAACTTTAATTTTGATATTATGAAATAGAAATTGCCGAATCGATAATTCTTTCAAAGCGCTCATTTAATATATTGAAATATAATAGATTTAACGCCAATAGTTCTAGAATTAAAGGTAGAACTTAAATTTCGATCTCTTTACGTACACCGTCAATATTCCAGCGTGAAATTCGCGTAACATTGTTACATCGCTAATGTCAATGATTGATACGTGAAAACTCGAGAAATGTTTTCTAGGATATTACGTGGAATCGTTAAAAGCGAGATAATTATAACGGTTCGCCAGCAGCAATAGTATTTATTCGTTAATAACTTCTTACGGATTACAGTTCATAACTGTTATTATCATCATTCGTGGATCTACATGGCTGTCGATAATGAAATTCTTCGTTCCGTTTCCTTCCACAGTCAGTCACACCGTGCAGTTACGAGATACAGTGAATCGTATAAGCAGTATTTACATAACTCGACGTTTTCAACGTCAAAATTCCGATTACCACCGTACCAATTATCTCTAGTTTTATTACATCCTCCCTCGCCATCTTTAAAAATATCCAAAAAAGAATCTTTCCTAACACTAAAACTACCGTCATTAAATCCACTACATTTAAATATATCAAATAAGTAATTCAGTCAAATAGGAATACAAAAACTAAAAAGACAATTAGTTCCGTAATTTATATTTCATAATATAGACATAGAATACGTACTAAATGATTCCTCTCCGAACTTTGAGAATTTCTATAAAAGATGAACGATTTTAACTAATTTGGTAGTTCTACCGTTAAGTAACCATAAACAAAGTAAATACACTTCTCTCCTCATGTAAAGTCCGCAAAGTACTACCAATCCTACGCAACCGGAAGCCGGTGTTTTCGCATTTCCCAATTACTCCCTATTTATCGAAACTCGGCAATATTTTTCTACGTTCTACCCGAGTAAATATTCGCAGGCAAGAGAAAAAAAAAGTATCAATATTACCGCGATAAGATATCGAACGGTAGAAGAGTTCAAGAGCCGAGGAAAAGAAAAAGTACGAATTCAAATTCGGCCAATGCACATTTCGCGCGAAATAACTTGCTTGCCGGCCGATTCATCCCACTCCAGCGAGCAACCCCTCACCACTACTGCCACAACCCTGACACGTCTCACCCCTCCAACGTCGCTACCACCGCCGCCACCACCACCACCACCACCATCGCTACCATCACCACCACCACCAGCATCGCCATCGTTCGCTACCACTACCATCAGCCACCACCACTGGCATCGTCTACTCTACCCCACTTTCGTGCCTCCTCCAATGTATTCCTGGCGTTTCGCACTGCAAGGTCAACAAACTTCTCCCCGATAAAAAATAAATGAAACGCGGGACTGTTTGAAATTGTAACAGTGGCAACCGGGGGAGATTGCTCCCGATACTTTAAAGAGGCACGATTCCTTCCGTCGTCCTTTCGTACGAACTTAGACAGCCTGTCAGCTTTTTCTCTACCCACCCTTTGCCCTCGTGCACCCCTTCCATTTCGGGGAGGCAGACGATTGTCTCGAGTCACGATCTTATTCGATGGAAACGCGGAAGAAGACAAATAACAGCGGCCGGCTAGAAGAAAACGTATATATTCTGTTTCTTGAAGAATGTCACGCACTTTTCTTGAAAGGAAGATCACTTTAAGACTAGGGATGCTTGGTGGAGAAGGGTTCGATGTTGTTTTATGAGAGGTGTTGAGAGAAGAGTTTTTGGTATGAAAGGGGTTGGGTGATGTTTGGAATTTTTTTTTTTTTGGGTGGTTTATATAAAAAGTGGAGAGGGTGTTGGAGTATCATTGAGGGGGGAGAATGAAATGATTAATGTTATTATGACGTTGCACTGTACTGAATGATAAAAGAAACTTGCTCGATATATTATAAATCGTTAAAGAATTTTTACTTTTAAAGTATCTTTTTAAGAAAAGAATGGCAAAGAGGTCGTAATTACGAGTTTGTATGGTGAGTTGAAAAAAAAAGAGGTAAAAAAGTTGTTTGAGTTTGTTGGAATATTCCTGCATCTGTAGGACGAAACAATTAATCGTATTTTTCTTTGTAAAATTAACTTATAGAGTATTGTGTATGGAGGGAAGAAACGTATGATAGAAATGAATTGAAAAGTCAACCTGATCATTATGACGACACAGGAAGAAATCGGAATGAGACACTAATTAACAATTTGTATCGCGACACGAACAAAGAGACCAAAGAAATACTTCTTTCTTTCTTGCTTTCTTTCTTAGGCGATGTACGTAGCCAACGTATCAACAGAACAGGATGATTAATCGTATCATCGCTCGCGTCATGGCTCGCGATAACTGTCACTGCGTTTTCCCAATAAAAGCAAAAATCCACCCCATTTTGCGATGCATCGGAAAGACGTTACATAAATCAGCCATTCGAAAGTTTCTCCGGTGATTGTACGCGAATCGCGACGCGACGGATTAATTAACAATTCGTGTCGTGAATCGAGCCAAGAAAAAACAAAAGAGCATACGACACATAGTATCGTTCTCTTTTTTTTTCTAACTGACTTGCTGTTATCCACATCGATGTCCGTAGCGGGATCTTAGACGATTAATCGACATTACGGTAGAACGATCGACGTCGATCACTTTCGTGACGGGAACGAACTTTCCTCTTTTGGTGATATTATGTCAAAGGCTTGAATTTGCTGTAAATAGGTCCTAGTTCAAATCCACTGTCATTTTTGGAAATTTCTTTCTAAATTACTAGTTAATGCATCGCAGCCTGGGTGATTCGGAAGTCTAAACAGTTGTCCTAGGCGAAATGAACACAGCAGAAAGAAATCTAAGAGAGCCTTTGTTAACACTAAACCTACCAAGCCGGTCAAAATGACCTGTTCTCAATTGTTTTAAAAAAGCTACCTAAATTGATAGGGCAGCCGTGAAGTATAAATTCTACTTCTACCATATAAAGCCTAAATTAGTTAATTAACTAATCCTTTCACTTCTTCATTTATCTTTTTCCAAAGTAGTTGTTCAATAAATCTAAATTTTAGTAGATATAACGTCGGTAGGTTTAGTGTTAACACGTTGACTGACGTGGGGGTCACCGGTGACCGGCGCGATTGAATTCAATGAAATTTTATGTCACTTTGAAAATGCAATACTTATGAATTTTCAGACATACTGTATATTTAAATACTGGTGTTTAAAAGATCAAGGTCTGCCGAATACCTATCTATCTGTATCTATAAAGTTTCTATTTTATAAAGATGTGAATTTAATAGAAAAACTTTCGCTTCAGTAGAAACAGTGAAACTAGCGAAATACGATTGGCGTTCGACGGGTTAAAGTCCACCGTTCAATTTGGAGAGGTTTTTCCAAATTAGTATATCAAAGCTTCAGTGACTTGAAAGTCACCTGTAACAGTAGGTCGTAGGCAAAATGAATATAGAAATTAGAAGTCTGCGGTGAGAAAGAAGCTGAAGGCTCGGTGGTTCAGAAACCACCTAAAGCAGTAGGGCCTAGGCAAAATATAACAATTAGATCTCTATGGTGATTATGAAGCTAAAGATTTCGACTCACGATCAAGGGGTCCTAGTTAAAGTCCACTATTGTATTTGTAAAATTCGTCCACGTTATTAATTGATATATTAGAGCTTCAGTTATTTGGAAGTCACCTATAACAGTAGCTCCTAGGCGAAACGGCTACAGAAATTAGATTTCTATGGCGACTACAAATCTAAAGGTTTCGACTCGCAATCAGGAGGCCTTAATTAAAATCCCTCGCTATATTAAAAAAATTTATTCCAAATTATTAATTAATATATCAAAACTACAGTCACTTGGAAGTCACCTATAATACTTGCTCCTAGGTGAAATTAACGTAGCGATTAGATTTCTATGGCGACTACAAAGCTAATGGTTTCGACTTGCAAGGAGAAGGCCTTAACTAAAATCCCTCGCTATATTAAAAAAATTTGTTCCAAATTATTAATTAATACATCAAAACAACAGTCATTTGGAAATCACCTATAACACTAGCTCCTAGGCGAAATGAACGTAGCGATTAGATTTCTATGGCGACTACGAAGCTAAAGGTTTCGACTTGCAATCAGGAGGCCTTAATTAAATTCCCTCGCTATATTAAAAAAATTTGTTCCAAATTATTAATTAATATATCAAAACTACAGTCATTTGGAAGTCACCTATAACACTAGCTCCTAAGCGAAATTAAATTAGATTTCTATGGCGACTACGAAGCTAAAGGTTTCGACTCGCAATTAAGGTGTCCTAATTAAAATCTCTCATTGTATTTAAAAAAAACTGTATCATACTATTAATTAATATATCAAAGCCATGCTGATTTGGAAGTCACAAAAAAACAATAGCTCCTAGTCGAAACAAACATAGGAATTAGATTTCTATGGAGACTAAGAAGCTAAAGGTTCAGACTCGCAATAATTGAAACCCTCAAATCCCTCATCTCCTCTGAAATAACGTTTCTAAATTATCATTTAACATATCATACCTTCCATTGTTCAAAATTCATCCAAAGCACTAGGTCCTAGTCGAAAAGATCAACGGTCAAAGGCGTAATTCATAAAACAAGAAGTTTCCTCTCTACGATCGATCGAAATGCAACGGATGTTTATGATCGCACGGGGTACGACGTGCCATTGCCCCCTTCCTTTATCTCGTAATAAGCGCGACTGCTTAATTACCAATAATCGAATACGTCGATTGCCGGGAGAAATTCATCCGTTCCTCGAGAGTGCCGGGGAGAGCACGCGGCAAGAAGAGTAGAGTTTTAATCGGGAATAGCAAACCGTGAGGTAAAAGTCGGACAGTTCTCATTAATAGGAGGCGCAACGGTTCCAAGAAGTACGATAAGTGCCGTGGAGCTTGCAACCGGGAACGATGATGGTGCACCGATGACTCCTCTCCTCTCTTGTCCTGTCCTTCTCCTCTCGTCCATGCTCTCGCGTCCTTTCGAAGGAAGTAATATCGGTACGCGAAGCACTTCATTATTAATTTATATTTTATCTAGCCTGAGAGCTTTAAATTCCAGATTTTTATAGATATATACCTCATCCGCCCCATGCGGGACGGAATTTATATTAAAAGCTAGATTGCCGCGTCGCGTATGAGGTATAACACTCCGATGAATTCGCTCGATATACGAATGCGAGAGAAACTTGGCTATAGAAGAGTCGAAATGTACTCATCATTCTTTGAGAAATTATCACTATTTCCCTCTCTCCCTCTCTCCCTCTCGCATTTAAGTTTCATCGTTTCGAATAGAGTGGTTATTTCGCTTAGAACGTTGGAGATTTCTAGGTGGACCAGTTGCTGGCAAGTTTCAAACTTCCAACGGTATTATATATGTATGCATCATATAGAAAATGTGTTCCTGAGGTGACGGGAATTTAAACTGGAGCTTACTAAGTTCAGGGTTCGACCATTTAACTCCGTAAACACGATAGCTCGCAAAACTTATCGTCAAGTTTCACCGATCGACTGTACTGTCTCTCGTTCATGTAATTATCCATGGGTGCGCAAATATACGTGCACGCACTTAAGTAAAGGTGGTAAGAAATGGATTAAAAAGGTTGGGGTACAGAAGTAGCTGGAAATTACGATTCCTCGCGATCCGCTAGACACTAATGCGCTGTTTCTAGAACGGATTTAACGGGGCATGTAGGACCAACGAACAAAAAGTGAATGGTAATCTGCGACGAAGGATGTTATAATGCTTCCGACGACCAATACCACTACTCCGCGATCCACTTTTTGCAAGATCCTATGTGTTCTCGATTCCTTCGACTCTTTCTCTCTCACTCTCCCTCAAAGGCACAAACTTAACGAAACGTCTATCAAAGATTAAAAAAGAAACAAAAGAAAATGCAAGAAACATTCCCAATAAAACATTTGTCAAAGAAATACGCAACTATTAATCTCAATGGTATTAACCCTTTGCGGACGAAGACATTTTTTAATATTGACAGATAATCATTTATTTGACGGTCCAAAACCACCTTTTTTATCAGAAATTTAGGTTGGAAATCTATAGAAATTATAAATCACTTCAAATTTAATCCTATTTCACCCATTATATTTGAATTTTTCAATTTTAACCGAGTATACATAGGGCGATACACTATAATTACAATTTTTCTCAGACCGCATATATGCGTCGCTAGTCCGCAAAGGGTTAATAATCAAAAATATCGTTTCGCAAGGAACAATTTCGTCAAAATGATCACGATAAGGTGTACCTATCCGCGTTGATGCAGGTGGCTGAAAAAGAGCAGACGAAAAATCATAAGGGCAGGTACCACGAGTCGATCGTGGAGAAAAATCAGCGTATCCCGGTGATTAGCCGGCGCTAGGCGTTAACGTTGCTCGGAGCAGGTTTGGCGGGGCCGCGGCAAGAGCGAGAGGGTAAAGCGAGCGCGCGAGTATGCCCACGAGCGAACGAGCGAGCGGAGCAGCCCGGTTGGAAGAGAGCAAACGAGCGCGAGAGAGATTGAAAGATAGAAAGAGGAGGTAGAGAGACGAAAAGAGAGAAAGAGCGAGAGAAGCCGTCCCGGCAAACAAGAAGCGAGCCGCAATGCATTCGCTCTACTCGCTAGATATAAATACGCGACAGAGGGCAAGGAACCAACCACGCCTGCACCGACAGCTACTGCCTAACGACACGGGCACGCACACGCGGTCTCTCATTGTGATAAAGCAGAAGAAGGAGCAGAGACGAACGATGAGAGAGAGAGAGGAAGAATGAACGAGAGAGAAGAAGAGAAAAAGAGTGAGAGAAAGGCCAACGAAGAGACGAGAAGAGAAAAGAGAGAGAGGTCGAGAGAGAAAGGAGAGAAAGAGGGTTGTTGAAGGGAGAAAGAGAGGCACAGGCCGTTCCGAGGCTGCGTTCGTTCATGCGCCCATCCGCGCGCTGGAAGTTGGGACGAATGTGGCCGGTCGAGTCTCTAGAAGACGCAGCCAAATATTGCATCGTCGGATAAATATAGGCGGCCACGGCTGCACAGTCCGCCGCTAACGCGCACTTTTCTCCGCTCCTCGTCTTTGGGACGGCGCGCAGCCATCTAGCCACCGACGGCATTCCACCCGCGGGCTCTCTCTTTCTATCCTTCTCTTTCTCTCTTTCCGTCTCTCTCTTTCCATGTGCGAGAACGATCGTTAAATTCGTTTCGTGGCCGAGAACTTCGGCCGGCACGTTGCCCCGTCCCTTTCTTTTTTTCCCGAAATATCCGTATGCAATGAAAATCCTTCCAGTAGACACAGCGCGACACTCCGCGGGGGTTTTCCCGTTCAACGAGGAATAGTCGGGGAAAGGATGTTAGTTTGGTTTTGAGTGAAATTATAAATTTGTTGGATAATAAGTTTGCGATGAGGAGAAGTCGTTGAATGTAGTTGCATTTGACTATGATTCGATGCGACGCTCCATAACTCGAAGTTCATTCGGATCGGGCTCTTATCGTGGAACGTTACGGGAGGCGATAACTCGTAATCGGGTCAGTACAACGATGCATTGTAAAGTACCATTAACTTGACAATGTTTTCTTCCGATATTTTTCCCCCTAATGCGTAGCAGGAGATCGATCACGACGCACGAAACTGCATTGGGTGGTCGTTGAACGACGATGTCTTGGGGGATGAAATTCTGAGAGGACATTTTGACGAATTCTAAAAAGTCTTCTCTTCCTGACGAGACCAACGCCGCGTTGCGCGATCATCGGTTAACATACAATTCAAAGTTCTATGATTGTTACGAGAATACATCCACTACTTTCAAATAGTAACATTGAAATTCATCGCTTTAGCATAAAATAAAACCCGCAATCACGAAAAGAAAAGTTCACAATTACCCCTAAAAATAGCAAACCCAAAATTTCAAGTTTCTACAAATGTAAAGATAAAAACAGCGAAATGAAACATCCACAGATCCTATCCGAAAAATATATCCCACACGATATCCATACCGCAGTCTCGATGATTAGTACCCTAAAGCCATACGTCCCCGGTGAAATGACCGTAGCAGTCGAATCGACTAAGAAGAAACAGAAGAAAAAAGACAGAAAAAAAACAAGCAACAACCATTCATACTATCCAGTAAACGTCAGCATCCGTATTGTAAACTGCAAAGGATAATATTATTCCCGATGGTTCAGCGCGCAGTTAATTCGCAAAGCGCAGCAGCCGCTTTGTTTTCGCAGCAGGCATAACCTTCGGCGGGCGCGAGCGAGTGTCGCCCGTGCACGTGGTACAGGCATAGTCAGTGAAAATCATCGTGCGCGGACATTGGCTGGCGGGAAACGTGCGTGATACGGGCACGGAGGGAGGCCCTAATCAACCTAGCCGCGTGAACCTAACCTAACGCGGGTTAGGCAGCGTGCCCTCCCGGAGTGCCGACACGCCGGTAGCGGCGGCGGTGACGCCGGTGACGGTCGCGGCGGCAGCAGCGGGGACGATCGTCGAGAGAAGAGACGGTTATCGCGGAAGTTCGGCAATTATAGGTGCCGAGTCGCTTTTTTTTCGACGAGTGATATTGATTTGGGAGAGGCAGTTCGTATTCGTGGCACGAGCATACCTTGTGACTCGTAGAGGCGGCCGGCAGCGCGATGCATCACGGCGCAGCGCGCATCGAGGGGTACGTCGCGGGGAGCGAGAGACAGAGGAGGGGAGCGTAAGGGTCGAGGGGGAGGAAAGGCGACCAGAGAGTCCCCCACCGTGCACGATCCTCTCCGCCGAAACTCCCCCACCATGAATCCTATAGTCCCCTCTCGACGCGCTATCAAACCCCTTCCATCGTCGTTCAACGGACATAACTTCCTCGCTCCGGCTCCTCTCGGTCCTCTCTCTTCGTTCGTCGGTCCGACGCTTTTTCTCCTCTCCTTTCTCCTTTAGGCGCGTCCTCTCCTCCGCGTCTCGTTCTCCTCCGTCGCGGTCACCGCCGCCGCCGCCGCCACCGCCGCCACCACCACCGCCGTCGTCGCTACCACCACCATCACCACCACCACCGCCGTCGCGATCCTCCTGCCGCCAGGGGCGAGCACCGTGTTCCGCCGCCCTTGGACTCTTCCGCCGATTTCTCGACCGATCGTTCGATCGGATACGCCAAAAGATCCGCTCACCGGCGTACCCGTCGAACCAGACGTTCCCCGATGAACGTCTTTCCCCCTCGAATCGTTCCGTGGAATGAACGCACCCCGTGCGTTCGCCAACTTAAAGATAACGAGGGGCCCATCGAGACGAGTCCTTCGAAAGGATCGACGATTACGGTTCCCGCCTCCGTGGAGGGTCCTCGTGTGGTGTAGCTCGTTTTCGAAAATTGCTCGAACCTCGCGATCAACTGATCGTTCTGCGACCACGATCGGCCGCATTCGTAATTGACTCGCGAACAAAGTATAAATTCGGTACGATCCAATTAACGACAAAATCAGGAGAACTCGTTGACCGGCAATCGTCTGCATGCGAGGCGGTTGAAAATTTTGTCCGTCACGCTACCCCAATTTGGTGCACCGCGAGGGGGGAGAGGAGCGGCGAGGGAAGAGGGGAGGAAGAGAGACGCAACGAAAGAGAGGGGAAGGTAGAGAAAGAGAAAGAATAGTTCTCCCTCTCGATCTCGCGGAGAGGAACGAGAAATCCGTAAGCAAGACGGAGGAACCCGAGTCGCGTGAATCCGCCCCTGCCACCATCACCACTCGTTCGACGGCACCTTCTCCGCTCGTCCTCTCCCGACGACGGTCTACACCATCCCAAACCCGAACCAGTCCAGAAATCCCCACTCCGCGGGCGCGCACCGCGGCGACGGAAGTGTGGCAACGCTGCAGCTCGCCAGTGTCTCGGTCTTGGCGAGTTACTCGGGGGGGCTCAGGCCGAGTCTACCGAGTTTGTGTCTACCGGCGCGGGTAACCCGAAAGCGAGTGTGCCGAGGATTAAAGTCGCGGGCCTCTTCCCGGCATGCGAGACCGTCTCGCTGCTACGAAGGCCGTACGGAAAAACGCATAAGGGACCGCTCGAGAGGAAAAGGTGGAGGAGGAGGAGGAGGTGGAGAAGTTTGAAGTTTCACGGCCGCGGACGATTTTTGCAGGAGGGATTTCGCGACGTTTTGAACAGAGAGAGAGAGAGAGAAAGGAAAAAAAAACGAACGGCCGACGGACGCGTTTCGCATGTCGCGCATCTATTGCCCGCCGTGATCGCACCCGCGTGCACGTTGCCGTATACATACTTACTTATATATATACATAACAATATACATATGTGTATATATATACGTACGTATATATACACATACATTGCGCGTTACAGTACGTAAAAGTACACGTTTATACACGGTGACCCGCGCGCGACAAAAAAAATCAGTGTAAATGGCGCTCTCCGCACAGAATCAGTCGACGTCGTACGTGAACTTGTATTACTCGATCGTCCAGCGTGCGGCGACACGCTACTTTAAGGAATATTACAACTCCGGTGAGTACCAAAACGACTACGATATTACCAAGAATACCGGCTGTGTTACCGCTGCATCTTTTTCCTATCTTACCGTGGTTTCTTGCGCATTTTTTTTTATTCTACCCTCGCGGATCAAACCGCACGCACACCGGTGGCCACCTGTACGTCGTCCACGTTTTGCCAAAACGACGACGTCATCGCGAGCGCGCGCTGGGTACGCGCGGTTTCGAATTTTCCCGCCCTCCCTCCTTCCCTCTCTTTCACCTTCCCTCTTGCTCTTTCCATCACTCTATCTCTTTCTATCTCGCTTTCATTCTCGCTCGTGTTCTCCAACACGTTTTCTCTCTTCTCTTCACGTCTACCTCCTCCTCCTCCTCCCTCGCACAATGTATACACTCGTACACACATTTACCGCATACAACAGGCAGACGACTACCGAGCCGGCAGCTACTGGCAGAAGTGCTCCTCCAACACCGATTAAAACACGCCGGTGGCTAGACACGTGCCCCGTTCCAAACTCATGCGGTGTGTTTCACGCGATACGTATGGCGCGCTTGACGAGATCGCGAGGAAAGAGAGAAACTCTTCTTAACGATACAATCAAAAGAGACAAAGATGAGGCGTCCAAAAGAATCGGGGGGATTTAGGAATATGAAAAAATAAAATAACAATCGTCAAGACTTTGGTATCTTGGTATCCGACGGGTTGATCCGTTTGGTCCAGGGATTTGCAAAATACGAGAAAGAGAGACAGAGAGAGAGAGAGTACGAGAAAGAAGGGGGGAGAGAGGAAGGGCAAACGAAGGGGGGGGGGGGAGAGAGAGACACGGAGAAGGAGGGATGGATGGACCGAGAGAACCGAAGAGAAAGAGAGAGAACTCGGCCGATCCGCAAAATACTGTGTCGTACTATCGTCGGTGTTGGGTCATCTAATCGGTTCTGAAATTATCGTCGGGTGTGCAGAGTGTGACGAAACCACGCGCTCTTCGGGAGCAATAACTCTTCGAAGGGTACCAGCCGGATTTTTTTTCAATTCGTGAATCTCACGAGTCGCGTTTTATCCTTGTCTTTCGCGTATGATCGTTCTCCAATCCGATCGCGGAGTACCGACATCATCGTCGTGGAACGTATCTCTTGGTGTGCACCAGCTGCGTGCGCGTTTGTTGCACGCTCTCGTCCGATCGGTGCGCCCTGGTCAAGGTTGAACCTTCCTGTCCGAGAGACTTGTGAACGATTCGTGCTCTTCGTGACCGAGAGAACAGACCCAGTGACAACGTGGCGAACGACGCTGATGCTTTTTTGATCATTCGACGAGCAAGTTCGCGGAAATCGCGTTAAATACTTCCCATGATCGAACGTTGCTATGGAGATAATCTTCCACGAAATTATGCACGTAAGAATTACGGTTTCATTCGGTTGTTGTTAATGATTTTTATTTGATTTTTCATTTATAACAAATTTGTATGTTTATGAGTGAATATAGAATTTGTGTTTGAAAGATTGATTAAATGTTTGTAGATTTATTTGGAAATTGATGTATTATGTTTGTAAATCTCAAGTATAAATGTGAAAGAATATCGTAACCCCTTTAGAAGTCGATCTTCCCTTTGCTGTTGACGGAGGGTAGTTTTCAATGCCACTGACTCGTGGCGACCCTCGTAAGTATCGTTCGCGTGTAAAGTTTACTTCTCTATAACCCATAGAAAATTTCTCCCCACAATGCAATCTCAATTCTCACTCGAAATCACGACGATTGCTTCGAATTATGGTATCAAATTCTCTTTAAAGCTTTCATCTACTCTACGTTTCTTCGTACAGATAGGTTTACTCGTTCTCCAATTACCACGAAAAATCATTCGGAATTTCAGCAAACATTGCCCTTTCTATGCGTGCGAAATCGTCAATATTGATAATACGATATTAACGTTATTAATGATACAATATTGTTATTACCGAACCCTCGTAAAATCAAAGAGAATGAAAGGGAGACAGGAGAATCTATTTTGAAAATAATAAAATCTCCTACCGACTACGATGCACACTTGTTTTCATCCTATGAAGCATCGAATTGTAATCTAGTTTAGTGGCAAAAAAAAATAACAAAGAGAGATAGAAAGAGAGGCATCGGTCGACAAGAGCGAACGTTATCTCTATAGTAGGTTTATCGCGATATTCCTCTTTGGCGTCGTCGTCATCGGGGCAGGATCATTTTCGTCGGTTGACATGACGAGGATATCGCCATCGGTTGGTGATCCGGGATCGTTATTGGACGCTATAGAGTCAATCGTGCCGAATAAAACGATCGGCTTTCGTTTAGCTCACCACGGTAACACGGCTTTCCGAACTTCCTCTACGCCGGAACTCCATATGATCGGCTCTTTGGAACTTTGCTTATTTCAGAGGTACTTGTTACGCAAACTTTCCTACCATCCTTGAAATTGCCGGTTAAATTTACTTTATCGCGAAGCTTTATTATTCTGTTATTGAATCACCTACGATCCTCCTTCGGGGTTACGATCGGTACCACTTTCTCCGTGGGTCGTTCGACGGTCTTTAATTCAGTTACGGCTGGTGGAGACACATTGTCGATTGGTCTTGTTGTTTTTCTGCTTTTTTCTTCCACACCTTTCGGAGTTAATTGTTATGGGTATTTCGTTTGGGAGATACCAGCTTTAGATAGGTTTGGTACCAGCGAGGTGCTGATGTATTAAGTGATAATTTTGAGAAAAACTTGTTGGAGGAGATTTAACCTTGGATTAAGGACTAATTGGGAGTTTCAGACTATGAATGTATATCTGCTGTAGTTCCTGATCGGTTGTTTGTAGAGTAGAGTTTGTGACAGTTTTGGGTTTTAAATGAAATGGTCGTTTGACCTGGGAACCTAGAAATCATTGAATCATAGATGCTATTCAAGACATCGTAGGTCTTTCAATTAATAATTTTGGTTTTTGAATTTATTTTAGTGATTATTTGTAGATCAGAGTTTGTGACTGTTTTAGGTTTTAAGTAATATGGTCACCTGGTTTAAGAATCATTGAATCATGGACGCTATTCAAGGAACCCTAAGTTTTTCAATTAATAATTTGGGGTTTTGAATTTCTTTTAATAATTGTTTATAGAGTAGAGTTTGTGACACTTTTGGGTTTCAAGTGGTCGTTTGATCAAGGAACTTAGAAATCATTGAATCGTAGAGAGTATTTAAGAGACCTTAGATCTTTCAATTAATAATTTGGGTTTTTGAATTTCTTTGAATAATCGTTTGTAGAGCAGAGTTTGTGATAGTTTTGAGTTTCAAGTGGTCGTCTGATCTAGGCACCTAGAAATCATTGAATCGTGGAGAGTATTTAAGAGACCATAGATTTTTCAATTAATAATTTGGGTTTTCGAATTTCTTTTAAGAAAGATATAGCAGTTTGATGCCTAGTGGAGTGATGCTGGCAGAGAGTAGACGGGAGTAGTTTAAATATTCTCGGAATAATTTACAGTGTTACGTTTATTAATCTAATTGTATTTTGCAACGCGAGTTTTCAGTATTCTTTTTTTTTTGGAAATACCTTCTGCGAAATTCGTCGAGGTGCGAAGAGCATTAAATCTTTCCGGGAAACGTGACACTTTTTTACGCTCTTATAGAGTAATATTGCCGTGGAATGTTAAAGATACATGTAGAATTGACAATTTCGACTAATTAGATTTTGCTCTGGTACTTTTCGTTGTTTGTGTCCAGCGAAAAATGATACCCAATTCATGGAGCGGCAAGTAGATTAAGCCTGTACGCCAAACGTAGCCCCGTTTCTATGCTCTTATGGTGTATTGCCTGTGGAAAAGATTCACTACAGTGACGCTCTTACTATTTACATTTTGCAACTCAATTTTTTCACATTCTCTTCGATAAGAATAAGTAATATTGTCTTATTCTTTGCAAAAAACAAATCCTAAAGATTCATCAATCTCGCATTAACACTAAAACTACCGACGTTACATCTACTAAAATTTAAATACTTAATAACTATCGGAGCCAAAGAAAAATGAAGAGGTAGAAAAGATGGTTAATTAATTAAATCAGATTTTATAAGATAGAGGTAGAATATTTACTTCACGGCTACTATACAAATTCAAATAATTTTTAGAAAAAAGTTGGGACCGGCAGTTTCACCGGCTTGGTAGGTTTAGTGTTTATACTAAAACTACCAAGGCGGCAAAAATGATTGTATCCCAATTATTTCGAAAAATTCTCCAAATTGATAGCAGAGTGATGCAGTGAATACTCCACTTCGATCTTATAAAACCTAAATTATTTAATCGATCATCTTTTTCATCTCTTAATGTCTCTTTATCCAAAGTGTAATTAATATATTTAAATATAAAAGATATATCGCCGATAGTTCTAATCTTAGATTACTCCAATACTCTCACAAAACCTAAATTACTTAATTCATCATTTTTTTCATCTCCAAATTTCTCTTTATCCAAAGTACTTACTAAGTATATTTAAATATAATAGATATATCGCCGATAGTTCTAGTTTTACATTACTTCAATACTCTCACAAAACCTAAATTACTTAATTCATAATTTTTTTCATATCCAAATTACTTACTAAGTATATTTAAATATAATAGATATATCGCCGATAGTTCTAGTCTTACATTCCTCCAATACTCTCACAAAACCTAAATTACTTAATTCATAATTTTTTTCATCTCCCAATTTCTCTTTATCCAAAGTACTTACTCAGTACATTCAAACAAAGAATATACCTCCAATAGTTCAAGCGTTAAGATACCCCAGAAAACATCAAATAATTTCCATTCCCATATCGCTCATTATTAACGATCGGAATTAATACGAAACACTTACAGTCCGATTTTTATTGAATAACTCCGGAGGTCGAGTGAGCCGAGCATATATTTGGAGAATAAACGTCGTCGGGTTTATCGTGTGACTTCTGACGATAAGGGAGCGAGCATTGCTCCGTATCATCGGCAATATATAAGAATTGATGCAAACGAGTTTGTTTGCGTGTAGGAAATCTTCGATCGTTCGATGAAACTGATTCAACAACGTATGGAACCGGCAAAATTTACTTCGATCATAAATACACCCGTTATAAATTGAAACGTCAAGATTCCCGACAGTATCGCGTATGTAACATGCCACTTTTATTTTTACGGAGAAATTCAGCGCTAGATGGTGAAGATTCGACGATGATGTTGTTCTTCTGTGTTACGGTCTTTTTTTGCCTAGATCTTGCAATTTTAGATTGATTTCGAATCATAGAGGCTATGCTATGTTGAATAAGAATTTATAACAAATTTGCCGCAGGTGATGGGATTTGAATTCGGCTTCGCTAATTGGGAGTGCCGAGTCTCTATGAAGAATCAATTGGGGGCTATGGTGGATATGGAGTTGAGGGCTTGGACTCCCAATTAGTGGACCTGGGTTCAAATCCTCGTCACCTTTGAGAGATTTTTTTCTATGTTACTGTTTAGTTAACAATGTGGTGGACATAGAGTAAAGTTTATGGCGGGAGAGTAGGAATTTCTGGTACGGGGATGTTTTTCTTTTATTCTTGATAGTCTGAATTTCTCACTGCTATGTTCGTTCGAGATTAGATTTAAAATTTGAAGTGCAATTTAAGACACTGAGGTTGTGGTAGATTAAACAGTAATTTTGGAAAAAATCTGACACAGGTGATGAGGGTTTGAACTCTGTCTCTGTAATTGGAAGTCTGTGGCATTAACTCTGTATCAAATTTTAGATCGCATCCGAAGATAAAATGCAATGCGGTGCATTGTCAAAAATAGAATTTTTAATAATAGAATAATCCATTTACAAGTGTTTTCAAGCAGACAAAGTTTGCAACGTTTATGAACGAAATCATAACATTTTACTGAATAGAAACCGAGATATATCTTTTGCCATGTCAAAGTTAGAAAGTCCCATAAAAGAATTAATATTTCGATAGCCATCAGTATCAATATCCATCACAATTCCCATGATATATAAAAAATACATTTGCAAGCTTCTATGCGTTCTCAAAGCAACTTCACCCGCTTACTTCCGTTCTCCAAAAGGATTTTCTTCGCGATCTTGTTTTCCCGGTTTCCGAAACCAAACGAAAATCCACCAGGACAAACTTCACGCGTCGCTACCACTTTTCTCCTGGAGGAACAACGATTAAAATAAACTACATTCGAATGCGCGAATGGCGACTTTTCGCAGATATTCGCGCGTTATTCGTGGAAATGCACGCTCGTGTTTTCCAAAGAAAACGGGATCTCGCGGCGGCGCGCGCGCGGCAAAAGTAGATAAAATTGAATGGAACTAAGTTACTCGGGGATGACGTCGACGAAGTGTATCAAATTGTAAAGTAAAAGGGCGCCGTTGCACGACTCGTGCAATCCTACGATTCGTTGGAAGATGCCAATTGCAGACAATAGAGCCCGATACGAGTCTGCCTGTTCCGTTTGCCGTTTCGAGGATTATGAAAATTCGATGGAAATGTTTTCAATATGCTCGGATTAGGAAGTTCGACGAGAATTGATGTCGGAAGTGTGCCATTTCAAATTCTTTTAGTTTGGAGAAATTCTTAGTTTCTTATTTCGTGGTGTCATTTGATTCGTTACTTTTTTAGGTATGTTCTTTTAGCGGGATATCTTATTTCAGATGGGTTTGACGACTATATTCGTCGTGTGGGAAATTTAGTTACCACTTGCTATTTAACCACTTAGCTGAATTTGTCGACTATATCCGTCATGGAGAAACGACAGTATTTCTTGTCATGGCGACTATACCCGTCATGTGGGAAATTTACTTAACATTTGCTATTTAGCCAGTCAAATATGTTTGCCGACTATATCCGTCAGGGAGAAACGACAGTATTTCTTGTCATGGCGACTATATCCGTCATGTGGGAAATTTACTTACCATTTGCTATTTAACCAGTCGGATGTGTTTGACGCCTATATCCGTCAGGGAGATATGACAGTATTCCGTGTCATGGCGACTATATCCGTCATGTGAGAAATTTAATTATCATTTGCTATTTCACCGCTTAGCTGAGTTTGACGACTATATCCGTCATGGAGAAACTACAGTATTTCTTGTCATGACGACTATATCCGTCATGTGAGAAATTTAATTATCATTTGCTATTTCACCGCTTAGTTGAGTTTGAGAACTATATCCGTCATGGAGAAACCACAGTATTTCTTGTCATGACGACTATATCCGTCATGTGAGAAATTTAGTTATCATTTGCTATTTTACCGGTTAGCTGAGTTTGACGACTATATCCGTCATGGAGAAATGACAGTATTTCGTGTCATGATTATATCCGCCATGTGGGAAATTTCGTTATCATTTGCTATTCAACCAGTCAGCTGTGATTAACGAGTATACTCGTCATTGCGCGATTTTCGTGACACATGTACGCAGGTGCACACTTTCGGAAGAAGTCGTCACAGTTTAATTGTTGGGAAGTTTCGTGGAGGAGTTGGAGTTGTATCTATTAATTAGCATCTCTATTGGAACTCTTTGAGAAAAATAGCGGAAGTCAGATAGTTTCAAGATAATTTTCCGCCTTTTAAGGAACTTATGAAAAATAAGTTTCATCGCTTGCGGAATCCCTTTTCGTTGTGGATGAATAATATTTTCAAAAATCCTTAAAAGTGTCAAATGTACGACTGTTGACATTAAGAAAAAAATTAATCTACCATGAAACTTGCATAAATCCCCATCAAATTGTCAAAAAATTCACCTCATAGCTACTTATATAGAATTCTGTCTGTTATCATCTGTCAACTATCGCATTCACATCAATTACCGAAAGATTGCTGTTATCAACGAAACTCGACATGAAATAATTGCCCATATTAAAAGACAACAAACTTAGCCGCCACAGCAATTAGAAAAAAACTTCTCAGAGAAATATCCAGAATTTTTCTTTCACACAGCAAAGAAAAATTGCATCCTCCGTCTTAAGATTTTCAATTATAAGAATCGCATCTGCAAAAGTCCTTGAGCGTACATTCGTGAACAAAATTCACCAAGAGATTTTCTCCGCGTATAAAATCGTCAGTAAAAACAACGCCATGGTAGTCGTAGAATTCTCCAACGACGGAAACTGAATAATTATTCCGTGACATACGTTTCCACGTATTCCTCAAACGTATGGCGATTACAATCGCGATGAAAATCCTTCGAGAAACGAGCAATACTTAAAAACACTTCTAAATATCGGAATACTATCGGTGTGCTCCTTTCCCGAATACTTCGCGGACGAAAAGAGACGAAGTCGCCGAAACGTTGTTGATTAAATAAGTAGATACGCCCTGTCTATCAGACAGGCAAACGATAAAACTAATAAAGAGCCCCGTGCCGTTGGAATAATAAAAGATAAAATGAGACAGATGGGCAGAACAAGACCGAGAAAGATGAGGTTCAAGAGAGAAAGAGATCAAGAGTTGCTGAAAGAGAGAGAAAAATATAAAAAAGCAGAGAAAGAAGAGAGAGAGAGAGACTCGAGCGGCAAGAGAGAGAGAGAGTATAAAGATAGAAAGAACAAGAGAGAAAAAACAACACGCGCGACGTTTCGGCTTCGTCAATGCGTACTACACTCCAGAGTTAACAGCATATGTCTCGTTTCTGTCTATTTTTCTGAAAACAAACATTCGGATCTGACGAGCTATATAACACCAATGGAATACTAGGAAAGGACCACTCGTTCCTCGAGCACCCTTCGAGCAGCGCCATCGCGGAAAAGTTATGTTTTTGTTGCGCTCGATTCGTTTTTTTTCCCCCATTCGCTCATCGGTCCCTTCAACGTTCGATGCGAAAATGGGCCGCAGGTATTCCCTCTGACACTCGATAAATAGCGAGGAATGTTTGCTCTTGCAAATGAATGTTTTCCGCGAGCCACGAGTGATTTTAACTCCTGAGTATGCGTCCTGCCAATATATCTGCAACCTCTCCTCCACCCCTTCTCCTCCCTTCCCGATTCTACACGCACACACCCTTCGAAACTCTCCACCCCTCATCGCCCAATCGTGGACTTTTCTTCTTTGCTTTATTTTAATCCGATAAAGTATAACCGTCCATTCTGACTGCAGTGCAGCGATAATCCTCGAGAACGATGAGTACGAGGAAACTCCTGCGAGAATCCTACGGCGTAAACACTTTGCAATTAGATGAATAAACCTGTCGCGACGTTCCATTGTGTGTACTCGTCGGTGATTCCGAGTCGTTCGGATGGAAATCAACGGAGGTATTGCATAACGTAGAACGAACGGCGAGGTGGACATTTTGCGGATCTTTCCTTGACTTTTCTTCAGAGGAAGGAACAATGAGCGCATTCCTGGATACGGTTTTTCCCCGTGGATTTTAGCCAGTGAATTGTGACGACTTTTTTTGAGAGTGCGCACTTACGTGTGTCACGAAAATCGACGACGAGTATACTCGTCAATCACAGCTAACTGGTTGAATAGCAAATGGTAACTAAATTTGTCACGTGACGAATATAGTCGTTGAACATAGCTGACTAAGGGGGATGCTGTTTATATGGGGTGGAGGAATTTGGGATTTTTTGTGAAGATGGATATTTTAAGCGATTGGGATTATTATTGAGTTGATATTGGGATAATTTTGGAGTTTCGGGGATGGTGAATTGTTAGGGGTTTTTATGTTGAGATTGAACGACAGTTTTTGTACGTTAGGTTTGGATCTTTTTGGAGAGTATCTTGGTCCTGTGAGCAAATACTTGTATTTGAAGTTCGACGTTTTTTAGTTAGTCATAGTGTAGTTTAAGGCAAGAGAAAATTATGGAAGGAAAGAAGTTGGAAGTTGTATACGCTACTTCAAAGTTCTTGGCGCTGTCCGGGTTATCGCATACTCCTTGACCTTCACTTTGCACAGTTGCAGTTTTGCATATACAACGTCAACTTCCCTCTACAATTGTCTTTTACCAAATCTCCTTAATCCGAGTGGAAAAGTCCAGCCTAAAAAGAAACTTCAAATCCTAGATTCTTTTGATTTCTCATTTGCCGCTTATGTATACCATTTTGAATCTCAAAATCCTCAACTAGTGTGTCTACGCGCCTCAAAGTCCTGTAAATATGATTTTTAGGAGTTATATGGACTGATCAGGTAAAATTTTTATTCCACTTTAATATGACATCCCCTAAAAATATTTCAGAAGTTCCAAGTCTGTCGACTCATATTCTAAAAATAGGGCTTTCAGGAGCAAGTACGAATTAAATTATCATTTTATTCCATATAAATTCGAAATCTCCTAAAATCAAATTAATTTTTAGGATATTGAGAATTTTTTGGACCTAGATCATTCCGCTCCAATTCCAATCCAATTCTAACACTCCTCATTATAGAATGTATGCCTTAATATTGGGGTTAGATTAATTTTCTAAATACGAATGCTGAAGATTATTTTGGGCTGTATGAAGCCTAAATTGCTCCTAAACTAGGCAAAACTGGCAAAAATGAACAAGTTTAGGGCGATTGTGGAATTAAAATTAGCATTCTTTTATATGTAACATATTTTTCCATATTCAACCTAAATATCCTAAGTTATTTGGTAATTTAGGAGGATTTTGGGCTGAAATTTTCGACTCGGGGACTTCCTAATTTCCATTGAAAATTTCAAACCTCTAATTCCAATTCGACCCTCATTTCATAGATCCACTATAAACATTTAAATCTTCTATCTTGAGGGCTTTCTCTCTTACTTAAAACGAGAAATCAACTAGAAATATATCACAATAGCTTGAATGCGATGAGTGAACGTACTTTACGACTCCCCATGTCGAGTTTGATTTGTGAAAAAAATGACATGCATCAGCCGTTCGAGGAGAAGAGGCGCTCTTATCGGTAAACGGTCATTTCTATTTCTTCTCACGATACGAAAGTTCAATATGCTCGGTCGCGTGCAACCGCGGGTATTGTTATCCTCGTACGATTAAATCAGCCGGGTTCCTAGAGAATCTTAAATAACCTGCGAAAGATGCTGGCAGTTATGGGACCGCGCAAGGACGAGACAAAATAACCGATCCTCATTGATTTAGCATTGGAATGACCACCGGCGCGTCAGGGGTATTAAGTGCTAACGGGCGTACGTATGCGTTGCTCAGTGGTTCTTAATTCTTTATGGATTCTTGGGTCTTTTTGTTTATTTTATATTCTTTGATTTTAAATGCTGTGGCTACTTTGCATGGCACCTACTGATTTAAGCCATTTGCATCACATGACAAATTCAAAAATATTGGATCAGCAAGAAAGTAATTTCGGTTTTTGATGAGAGCCAGCGTTACGTTTGTTCTCAATGATTTCTGACAGTGTTATGATTTTTTTCTTCTAACAATCGAATGTTGTGAAACTTTTGTCTTGGCTTAGAAACACATTGCGCTTTATTTTGTTTGCAATTGTTTGTTTAGGAGAATTTTAACATAGAGGGAAAAACGAACATTTCTGATATGTTTTACTTTTTTATTTTTTGAAAAAACCAAGCTTGGTTGGGAAGTGATGTCACAGCCTCCATGTAGCCCTGATCTGACACCATTAGATTACCATTTATTTTTCAGCTTGCAAAACTTTTGGATGGTAAAACTTTCAATGGCGATGATAGCCTAAAATTGCATTGGGTTCAGTTTTTTGTTGATATGGGCCAGTAGTTCCATAAAAACGGAATCACGAATTTGTCAAAACGATGGCAAAAGGTCATCGAAAAAGTTCTTTGTTAAAAAAAATTAAGTTCCATTTTACACTGCAAAGCCGAAATTACTTTCTTGTCAACCCAATATATCTTTACTATCAAATTTCTTTATATTAAGTCTAATTGTGAGTCTAACAGTTTTTCTAAAAGTGATATTGTCCTTTAATCGACGAAAATTGTACAAATAATTTAAACTGTTCGTATGTGTTGCTATTTACTCACAATGTGAATGCACAAATGCGTTTCGATGATAGTGAGCAGAAAAAGTGCGCGCTTATAAGCGCTTATGATGCAAATGGTTTAACCCCTTGCCATACAATGACGAGTGATACTCGTCATGAGGTAAATGAGATAGGAATTTTTTAAGTTTTCGAAAACCTATTAAATTGGAAATATTAATGAAACGCGACGGGATTATATTATTTTTCTAACATTAATATAACTTTAAATTATAGGGTATATCAAGAACCACTGATCAATTCTTTTTTAGTAATTAAATTCCAAACTATAGTGGAGACAGTGACGAAACATTTCGTAGGGCAAGGGGTTAATTGGGTGAGGATGTATTGTATAAATTAATATAAGAAAAATTGTCTACAGGTTGTGGGGGGAATTTAAACTTGGATTTATTGAGTTTGAGCCTGATCTTTTGCTTCCTTACCTATTGTGATTTTGAGCTATTGTCATTTTGTGGTTGACCCACTGTTTTAGATGAGTGAGGAACCGTTAAAACTATGATATGGGTGTTAATTAATAATTGGGGTTTAAGTTTCTATTAACAGCGATGGCAACGATGGCAGTAGTTCAAATATTCGCGGGAAAAAAAGTTCAAGTTGAAATATACAAATCATAAGGCGATTGGCGGGAGATTTGACGGATAGATTCGAATCTATTACAGTAAAAATCAGATGACTTCGGACTAAAAGCCAAGGTTTTCTTGTTTTTAAAAGAAGTTTGAATGCTCAGTTTTAAAAATTTAGAATTCACGATTTAAAAATGCAAAGCATTAAATTCGATATTATTAGCAACTGGTATTATTTATCAAATGTAAATAATCGTAATCCGATTTGACACAACTTTCCCTTCTTGCATGCAACTAAAATTTGTCAACATCAACATATTAATCGCACGTGTACACAATATAGATTTGTAGTCCAAATATTTGAACTCATCGACCATAAATTACACACGGCACTAAAATCACCGCGTCACCGACACGTAACGCAGTTAGCAAATATGTTAAATTATATTTCACCAAAAACCTCAGTACCTAAACATCTCTCACATCCCCCACCAAAAAAAACAAAACCTCTCAAAAATGTACCTAAAGTCATCACCGTCTAAACTCCCACCTAAACAAAGCTCACTTATTTCACCTTACTTTAATGTATATCGCAGTAAAACTACTTTGCAGGAACACCTAAAAATTGAACACTCCATCCTAATTTACCTCCCCCTCATTACAGTCCGACATCTGAAAGATGGCTACAGAGTTGCGGAACCTCTCCGTTTCAAACGCCTATTCCCGCCATCCCGAGTCGAAAAGTCCAGCCTAAAAAGAAACTTCAAATCCTAGATTCTTTTGATCTCTCATTTGCCGCTTAATTATGTATACCATTTTGAACCTCAAAATCCTCAACTAGTGTGTCTACGCGCCTCAAAGTCCTGTAAATATGATTTTTAGGAGTTATATGGACTGATCAGGTAAAATTTGTATTCCAATTTAATCTGACATCCCCTAAAAATATTTCAGAAGTTCCAAGTCTGTCGACTCATATTCTAAAAATAGGGCTTTCAGGAGCAAGTTGGAATTAAATTATCATTTTATTCCATATAAATTCTAAATCTCCTAAACCAAATTAATTTTTAGTATATCGAGAATTTTTTTGGACCTCGATCATTCCACTTCAATTCCAATCCAATTCTAAAGCTCCTCATTATAGAATGCCGAGGATTATTTTGGGCTGTATGAAGCCTAATTTGCTCCTAAACTAGGTAAAAGTGGCAAAAAGTAACAAGTGTAAAGCGATTGTGGAATTAAAATTTGCATTCTTTTATATGTAACATATTTTTCCATATTCAGCCTAAATATCCTAAGTTATTTGGTAATTTTGGAGGATTTTGGGCTGAAATTTTCGACTCGGGATTTCATTTCTGAAATTCCCAAATCCCTTAAAAGTAACCTCTTCATCTAGTTTACTTCAGGAGCCTGAATCTCAGAATTCCAAAAACAGCGATAATAAAAACATCTTCCAGTTATCAAACCATAACTAAAACTCATCTCAAAACAAAATTGAAGCGAACACACAAATTTTGTAGCACAAAACTTTGCCTTCAAAAACTCTTACTTTTATGGTCCCAACGACCTTCAAGTTCGATACTTCCCATGAACAAAGCTCATTCAAGAACAAAGCTCATAAAATTCCTAATTTCCACCACGATAATTCTCACTTGCATTTTCCATCCCTACTTTCTACCCTAGTATCCCAACGTTTACAAAAGTTCCTCGAGGCAGCGCGTTAAGAACCACTGACGCACACGCGCAACGTGAATGCAACGTTTACCCGGACAGCTCGTGGTAGCAATCGAGAAGCGCGTTCCACGTTGCAATAACTCATTTCTATTGCAATGCCGCGGCAAACACGAGCATTACCGAGGAAAGGCTAATTGAATGGACAAACCGATGCTTTCACTGACGACGCGTCAATGAACTTTTCGATTTGCTCCGTACAGTTTTCGCGGAAATGATCGCTCGCGCGGTTTCGTTTGAGCGTGAAAAGACACGCGTATATCTCCGGAGCTCGGAGGCTGAAACGACTGTGAGTCGTTTGTATAAATGAAACGGTTTTAACAGACGCGAGAAGGTTTTTCTGTCTTCTCTTCGCGCTCGCAGCGCCGGATGTTTCCCGATTTCTTTTCTTTTATGAGCGCAATTGTAACGCGACGCGTTACCGTTTTGTTGCTTCCGTGTCCTTGGGTTTGAATTTACATTTGGTACTTTTTTTTGTTGTTTTATAGTTTACTTTGATCGTTGTTTTAGTTTTACTTTGGTTTTAATTGAGGCTGTTTTGGGTGGATGCTAGTGTTTTAAGTGGGTGAGGAATCTTTGAGACTGATAGTTATATTGTACACTTTGGTGTTTTGTGTTGATGATTTTTGTACTGGGTGATCACTTTGGCTTTGATATCTGCAGCAAGGTCATTGTAGCGGGCGTAAGTTGGAATTTGTATAGCTGTTGGGTGGTTTTTCCCAAATTACTATTTAACTCTTTGAGGTACGGCAATTTAAAAAATAAAATGACCTATGTTGCACAGCCATTTTTTAAAAATTGAGTAACGTTGGTTTATATTTATTAACAAAGTTATATAATAATATTAATTGTCGAGGGAGCACAGAAAGTTCACGTATCAAGGAGGTGGGACACATTTAATGCCGCTGTGTCTCAAAGAGTTAATGTATAATAGTTTTGGTGGGTCTGTTAAAATTGCAATTCCTAGACTAAATCGTCATACCAAAATGCAAAAATTGAGAATCACAATAACAGAGAAATTTAGTATTATTTGAAAGTCGAAATTTTATATTTCATTACCACGTTATTTGGAGGAATATAGTGGTCTTGGATGATAAGGTTTGAACTCTCAACTAAAAGGACTATCGAAAATTTGTTGTCATTGAGATATTTTCAATTTAACACAATTAAAGCATTAGCCCTATAAATTTTCATTCAACTCCATGGTCATATCGTGCAGTAAATTAAATTTAATAGTTTCAATTCAATTTAATACCTCAATCACCAAATCCATAACACGAATCGCAAAACAGAGGGTTACTTGAGAATCTGTGATTGAAACCCTATGGTCACCATGGAGAACGGTATCACAGCGTGAGTATTCGCGACTCGTTACAATTGCAGGAGACAAATAATCTCCGAGAGACGTTCGGCCATCCAGTTGCGAAATTTCGTTACCAAAGTCGAGATTGCGAGGCACCGGTGCAATAAACTGACCTTAATCTTCTCATAAAGTTTTCATGAGCATTAAACCAGTGGCATCTGAGGGTCTGCGAGCATTATTGGAGTTGCAAGAAACGTCGAGGTCTTTTTTTTCCGTTTCGCGTATACCGAAGATAATTTCTTGATCCTTCTTCGACTTTTCCGATGCAAAGAACAACGAATATTGTCGTTCACTGGTGAATCTTTTCACGAAGAACTTTGATGGCCAATCTCTGCAAGGTCTTCGTTTAATGACAGAATTCCATTAACTTTGCAAAGTGAGCAAACGCTCTTTATTTCCGATCCTTCTATGGGAATTTCAGAGTTTCATGGAAGGTAATATGTTTATCGGAATTTTCAGTTTTTCGGGTTGCGGTTGAACTTGAATTTTAAATTTAAGTTTGCGCTAAATCGAGTAGAATTTGAGCCGTTATTTTTGAAAGTGGTATAAGTCTTTTTTGAGACAAGGGTATTTCGATTACTTTTACTTAAACGGTGGTGTCTTTTAGAGTGAAATAACCTCATGGTTTTGTCAGAAAAGGTTGAACTGTTACATATTATTTCGACCATTACTTCTGAAAGTGGTATAAGTCCCTTTTTGAGATAAGTTTGTTTTAGATGCTTTTACCTAAAGGGTGGTGTTTTCTAGAGTGAAAGAGCCTCATGGTTTTGTTGAAAAAGGTTGAAGTGTTATAAATTAGAGCATTAGAGATTTTCCATGAACTCTCAGATAGCTGAACATAAGAACAAAGGAATTTGAACTAATTTAACCCTGTTGTTTTGACCGATTCTATATGACCCGAAGTGGAGATTATATTTTAACGGATATTATATTTCTAAGTATTAGTTTTTGATATGTATTTCATATTTACGTCTATCTGTTTATATATTTTATGTTTTTTCAAATGTGAACCTCTGTTCGTCCGGTCACTATGACTGGAAGGAATACGAATTTGAGACATAAATGAGCAGAACAATAGGATTTTACCCCTTGCCGTACTATTTCTTTTTTGACTGCCTCCGCAATGATTCAGAATTAAATTGTTAATATAAAAATTGAACAGTTTTATCGTATTACAGCTCGCTGATATTTTCAATTTGATAGATTTAGAAAAACTTGAATATTTCCTATCCAATTTATCGCATCACGAGTGTCACTCGTTATTGTACGGCAAGGGGTTAAATATGATGACTCATTTTGTAATATATTCGATATTAATAGAATTACAATGAAGGTAATTGTGTTGAGAATAACTGTATTAACACTACTAAATAACTGTATTTAAACCAGTCATTTTGATTCTTTTATCCGTTCGGTCTATACTTTTAATGGTTTTCCTCCCCGTTTCATACGGTGGAAGAAGAGGCCAAGTCTATGGTGTAGGTTATACCCAAACACGAGTCATACTCATGGTGTAAATTACTAATAATCCAACCAGATACTAATCAGATACAAACTGAAGCCTACCATTGGAAATTCCAGCTTTTATCCTCATCGTAGACTTTACTATTCTTACGTTGCAACCTGCAATTTTCTCCTTCGCCTACCGCGGTATTTTAGTAGTTAAATTGCATGCTCGCGCAGCTACTAAAAGAATCCAAATAAACAAAAATAAACAGTCTATTAACTCTCATTTCACGCGCGTTTTCATTCCTCTATCGTCAGTAGGCTTTCGTCCAAACATTGCAAACCTTTCGGACCAAAATAAAAGTAAAAAAATCTACCAAAAAAAAGGAACAGTGAACGCTCTAAAAGTTCAAGCTGTAGAAGTGACTTTTTCCAAAGTCAAAAATCTTCTCTAACGTATAAACGTAAGATCGTGTTTTCTCCTGGCTGCCGCATCCAATATTTTCTTTTATTGTACGCATATCGAGGCAGCGCCTTCACTTTGAGCCCACAAAGTCGCTTTCACTCGCTCAATTAAGTGCGGACTTTCGAGTAAAGACATTCTAGTTATTTGCGATTTTGCCAGATCGCGAGATCAAGGAAACCCGCTCCCCTGTTTCCACTCCGGCCACCTCTTTCTCTCTCCCTTATGGTTTATCCTACACCTCCGTTAATTTCTAACGTACAAAGAACCATTGAAGAAACGATACGTTAAATAAGAAATTGTATATATAGTAGAAGAGAAGATGGAACATTTGAACTTGAACCTACTGACTGAGAGTTGAAATCTTTACCTTCTTATTCGCTACTCCTACTGTCATTTCACCTGCAACTCATTATTTTAGATTGATTTTTGATCCAGGAAGGGTAACATATATTAAATAGTAAATTAGAAACAAATTTTCTACAGATGATTCGATTTTGTGCATAGGACACTCTGTTATTGATGAATTCCGAACAATCGAAGGTACAATACCTTTAACCAGTTAGCTGTGATTGACGAGTATACTCGTCATGCGTAGAACTTAGCGACCACTGATGATTTAAATTTGTAACTTTGTTGAAAGCTAAAATATACTCGTAAATTTCGAAATATTTGTGATACTTTGAGGCCATGATAAAATTAAACGAATAACTAAAAAATTTAAATAATTTGAGATAGATTTATGCTTATCTGTTGATTTTTGTGACCCACGTAGGAGGGCACTTTCGAAAAAAGTCGCCACAGTTAACTGGTTAACACTTTGCGGGCGGAGACTTTTTTGAATGTTGGGAAAAGATTATTTTATTTAGCGATGAAAAGAACCCTTCTTTATCGGAAAGTCAGACTATTAATGTATAGAAGTCGAAAGTTACTATTTGTATAATAATATTTCAACGGTTCTATATCAATTTTTTCAATTCTAATCGTGTATATATGTATACACCGACAGGCTATAATCAAATTTTTTCTTAGACCGTATATATGCGCCAGTAGTCATCAAAGGGTTAACACGTTGAAAGCCACTGATATTTCGCTCGTTTTATTATTTCTACTGAAGTGATATTTTTTCTATTAAAATTCCTTCTTTCTAAAGCAGAAACTTTGAAGACACAAATAGATATATATTCAGCAAGATTTTATCTTTTGAAGGCCAGTATTTAAATAATGAGTGTGTTAGAAAATTTGGAAATATTACAATTGAAAAGCTACATGAAATTTCATTAAATTCAATAACACCGGTCACAGATGACCCTCATAATAGTCAACTCAGTGTTAATAATTTAGGAGAAAATTGCTAGAAATAAGGAGGATTCAAACTTTGACCCATTGGTAGGGAGTGGAAGTCTGTAACACATTAACCATTATTACCTCATATCCAGTAATCCTTCCAGTGGCGGGAAGTTTAAATGTAATTACTGCAGTCTTTTGTTCGAGGCGCAAAACTCGCACGTATTTATAACAACTGAATCTGTGGCAGGCACGATGTTGCTTTTACGAGTCGCGTAATACGCTTAAAAAAGATTTCGATGACGAGAAAAGGTCAGAGTATTTGCCTCGACATTTAGTAATTCTTTCCTTTATTATAAATATCCACGTTAGGGCAGAGGCGTGTTGCGATTGTCAAGGATTCCATGAACCCTTTGATTCGGCTCGTTGAAAGTGATATTTTCCGAACGACATTAACGTTTCGCGCATCGCCGGTGAAATCAGAACTGTAATTTCTAATTATGTAAAAATTCTTGCTTCCAGTCTGAATTTCTCTTTTAACGACGGATTCAATATTAGAAATTCCGATGTTGTATCTAATATATTTAATATCAAATAACTACTTTGGAAAGAAAGGAATCAAGGGGTGAAAATAATGATCAAGTAGTTTATGGTGTGTAAAAGTATCGGAGTACCTTAACTGTGGAATTATCGGTCAGAAAGAGACGAATAAAGGGGTGAATATAATGATAAGATAGAAGTGGTACATTTACCGCAAGATTTTCCTATCAACTGTAGGAATTTTCAAAAATATTGGATACCAATCCTTTTGACCGCCTTGGTACCTTTAGTGTTCTATCTGCTTAGTGTATGGTTCCCCTATCAATTTGGAGAATTTTTAAAAAAATTGAGCACCGCCCATTTTAAACGTCCTGGTGGCTTCAGTGTTTGAATCTGCTTAATTATGGTTTCCCTATCAATTTGGAAGAAATTGAGGTCCCGTTATTTTAATCATCTTGGTAGCTTCAGTGTTCATATCTGTTTAAGTAGTGTATTGATTCCGTATGAGTTTGGAGAATTTTTAGAAAAATTGAGCACCGATCATTTCAACTGCCTTTGATATCTTCAGTGTTTGAATCTGCTTAGTGTATTGTTTCCGTATGAGTTTGGAGAATTTTTAGAAAAATTGAACACCGATCCTTTCAACTGCCTTGATAGCTTCAGTGTTTGAATCTGCTTAATTATGGTTCCCCTATCAATTTGGAAGAAATTGAGCACCCGTTATTTTAACCATCTTGGTAGCTTCAGTGTTCAAATCTGCTTAGTTTATGGTTCCCCTATCAATTTGAAGAATTTTTAGAAAAAAATGAGCGCCGATCATTTCAACTACCTTGGTAGCTTCAGTGTTCAAATCTGCTTAGTGTATTGTTTCCGTGTGAGTTTGGAGAATTTTGAGAAAAATTGAACACCGATCATTTCAACTGCCTTGATAGCTTCAGTATTTGAATCTGCTTAGTATATGGTTCCCCTATCAATTTGGAAGAAATTGAGCACCCGTTATTTTAACCATCTTGGTAGCTTCAGTGTTCATATCTGCTTATTTTATGGTTCCCCTATCAATTTGAAGAATTTTTAGAAAAAAATGAGCGCCGATCATTTCAACTGCCTTGATAGCTTCAGTGTTCAAATCTACTTAGTGTATTGTTTCCGTATGAGTTTGGAGAATTTTGAGAAAAATTGAGCACCGATCATTTCAACTGCCTTGATAGCTTCAGTATTTGAATCTGCTTAGTATATGGTTCCCCTATCAATTTGGAAGAAATTGAGCACCCGTTATTTTAACCATCTTGGTAGCTTCAGTGTTCATATCTGCTTATTTTATGGTTCCCCTATCAATTTGAAGAATTTTTAGAAAAAAATGAGCGCCGATCATTTCAACTGCATTGCTAGCTTCAGTGTTCAAATCTGCATAAGGTATGGTTCCTCTATCAATGTGGAAAATTTGTAGAAAAAATTAAGCACCGGTTATATTAGCCACCTTCATAGCTTCAGCATCAAACGTACCGGAAGAATATTCACGTCGAAACGATCAAGAATGACGACGTTAAACGAGACTAATTTTTTTTCTCTCTCCGCGCATACCTCTTTTTCAGAGAAATTGTTATTGCGTTAAGAATCATCGGGGGACGAATCGTCGGAAATTTTCGTTGGAAACGTGCAGGCGGTAAAATTGCTAGGAGGACGAAACTCTCGTCCGAACTGCATTTCGAGGTATTCGAGAATCGACGAGATCGACCTGGCGACTTAAATCTGCAAGCTGCTACGGGAGGAAAAATCTTTAAAAATGCTGTCTGACGAAAAAAGCGCGCATGCGTAACCACGAGCCATTTCCTTCTCTCCTTCTCGCTCTTTCTCCCTTTCCCTCTCCTTCACCCTTCTTCCCTCCCGTACTTCACCTCTTCCTCCACCTCTTCCCTCCTTCTTTTTCCCTCTTTCTCGATATTCCCCTCTTCCTTCTCTCTCTTTCCCTCCTTCCAACTCTGCGATTCATCCATACGCTTTTTCTCCCTCTTCGTTTCTCTTTATGCGTTTCTCGCCGCCAAAACAAATCGTAAAGACGCCTGGTGCTACGTAATCGTATAGCGATTTCCTAAAAATCAATGATACCACTGGGAGAAAAGGGTTTCGTGTCAAATAGAAAGCTTCATAAGACGTAAGAAGAGTGAGAAAGGCGAGAAAGACTGAATAAGATAGGGAAAAAAGTGAGAAAGAGAGCGATAGGAAGAGACGGAGGAGAGAAAGAGGAAGGGTAAAAAAAAAGAGAGAGAGAAAATTCCTGGCCTGCTCCGGAATTCGTACGTTTCAGCGTGAAATCGAATTCGAGGGCCCATCGTTACCTCCCCTCAAAGCGTCTCTTCGTGTGTGCGCATTCGAATCCGCTTCCATTTCTCTCGATTTTTTTTTTCGCGAATCCCAAATCCCTCTCCATGAATCAACGATGACGCCGTGGAGAACAGTCACGGCCTCTCGGTGACGTTTGCCGATGCTCTCCTCGATCGTCTCGTGCTTCTTTTTACGACGCATTTATTGCATCTGTGTCGCTCCATCTTTCTACCTCTTCAGTCACTTTGTCCTTTTTGCTTTCTTTCCGTATTCCTCTTTCTTCGGATCACTCTCTCCTTCTCTTTCTCTTTCCTCGTTGTTTGGGTATTTCAATTCGAGTGTTACTCTTTGGATATTTCTTTGTCTCTTTTTCCCCCTTCCCCTCCATTCTTTCAGTTTCAAATCTACTTTCTTCCCATATCTTCCTCCCTTTCGACTTATTTCAATGCAAACATCTCCCTTCTTGAATCTTCTTTCCTTCAATTTCTTCTCTTTCGGGCCTCTCTCTTTCCAATTTCTCTCACTTTAGGCACACCTCCATCTAAATTTCTATCCCTTTAGACCTTCTATTTTCAACATTTCTCATCCTTTAGATTTCTCAGTCTCCAAATATCTCACCCTCGTAACTCTCCTTCGAATCATCCCCCTTCAAATTTTCCAGAATCTTCCCCTCCTTAAATCACCATCCGAGATCTCTCTCTTTAACTCTCTACACAACGATTACCTCAAACTCTTCAATATTCATTGAAATCAATAGACACAAGGTAGTTAAACATTTGCAAAAAGGACACCATAGGTCACCACCATAACTTCCATCCAACTCTTCGTGTAGGTGTGCATGTACACGGCTGTTAAAGATCGTCGTAATTATCCAAGGAATAATTCATGAGGCAATTGTCGAGATACGAGTAACAACAAAAGACCGATGAAAGTGATAAGTAACTCGGAGGTTTCATTGATATCTGGTTTACCGTTTGTACGGTCGGCGTTTCGCGAGACGATCTCTCGAGTAAATAATACCGGCTGCTCCTCGGCGAGGGAGTAATACTCAAAAGAAATTAAATCGTTTGCCGGCAAGGCTCTCGAGAGTCGCGTTCATTTCGCGGCGGTCCAAAGGTCTCTCAGTCATTACTATGTAAATCTGAGTCATTCGCTGCAAATATTTATTTTAACGATATTAAACTCTGACACGATAAAATTTACTTGTTGCGTTACACCAAGCTCGAATTTGATTTTCTCGCGTCGTCCACGAGGAGACGGGAGGCAGACGGGTTTTCTCGTTTACCGAGGAGACACCTTTAGTTCGTTTCCATCTTCTTTTCTTTTTTCCTCTCTCTCTCTCTCTCTCTCTCTCTCTCTCTTCTCTTCTTCTCATTCTCTCCTGCCTGGTCATCGTGCATGCATTTACATTAGTCTCTTATCGACGACTCAGCGAGTTCCTCCTTTTGTTGTTTGCCAACAACTTCTTCCACGATTTCATCGCGATTTGTACGAATCCGTTGACACAAGTGTCCACGCGATCTGCTCAAGTGTTTCCTTCGACGGCGCGAATTAAATGCACGCTAAAGCTGAGCTCGATCGCAGGTTTATCCGGTTATTCGCGTAGATCGAGGAAAATTTCGATGAAATAATAAGACTCGTGGTTGCCTTTCAGCTGGGAAATCCTTGGTTGTCGAGCGACGAATAATATTATTGTGTTCATTATTGGGGGAGAAGCGAAAGGGGTGAGAGTTTGAGGGAGAAAATTTGTTGGATTGTGGAAGGGTTGAATTTGATGTTAATTGCTGAAAGTTTGTATATCTAAATGTACTCGTGATTATGAAATTAGTGTAAGTTAACCATTTGAAATGGTTTTGTTCTATTTTTCGTTTTAACACTAGATTTATGGACATTGAATCTATCATATTTCAATATATTAAATATGTGCTTTGAAAAAGAAGAAATCGAGTAGCAGAAAGGATGATCAATTCAGTGATTTATGTCTTTTGTGATGGACACAGAATATTTGTTCTATGGCTCTTCTATGAAATTGGAAAATTTATGGAAAAAATTGTGTACCAGTCATTTTGACTGGTTCGGTAGTTCCAGTGTTAAATACATTAAATAAGAGGTTTGAAAAAGGAGGATCAGCAGGCAAAGAAGATGAATAATTAATTAATTTTAATATTATAAGATACATGTTAAATATCTACCTTACCGTGCCTCTAGGAATTTAAGAAATATTTTTAAAGAAATAGGAATCCGTCAATTTGACGGCTGCTGTAAATTTAGTGTTAATATTTAATTAGCAAGGCCGTTTAATTGAGCGGTTCCAAGTTTCTATTAAAAATTTCTAAAATTGATAGAAGAGACTTAGTAAATATTCTGCACCTATTTTATAAAACTTAAATTAATTGTAATTAGTAAAGTAGTTACTCAGTATATCTCAATATAATAGATATAACACGAGTGATTTTAGTGTTAAGCACATTGATTGCTATAGTCATTAGTCTAAAATTGAAGTTATTAATTATTTTGGTTTGTAGTAGGATACACTAGTGTGGACATGCTAAAAGATTGAGCCACTTAATGGTATAGATAGTATCCTCTTTGCACAATAAGGTCTGAGTGTCTGTAATGAAGAATGGATGACTTGTTCTACTATCAGAATTCCTGGTATTTGTACCGTTAAAGTTTTTGCGAGACAAAGAAGCAAGGCTTAGTCAGCTGTCGTAAAAACAATTTTCCTTGTTTTGTGAATAGTTAAAGTTACTAGGCGATATTTAGGAAACTTGAAGAAAATTGTAGCTAAAAGTTTTAACATCTTAACGATTGATTCGATGTATCGAGATCTACTAGAAAAATATCGATGAAGAAAAGGAACAAATGGAGAAAGTAGTCCGTGAAGTTTATCGATTCTACTTTGCAATATGGTCATGGAAAAACAAAATCCAAATTTAACGCAAACCTAACATAAAATGTCGAGAAATACCATATAAATGTCATCAAAACGAAAAAATTTGCAACATAATAATATAAAAATATAGAATCTGGGTTTAAAATAGATTGAACTCAAACCTATCTCCTGAGATGGAAGTTTAAGAGATTAAATATCATTGAAAGAAAGGAATAAGAATTACAAATCAACTCTAACTTATATCACTCATTTACATAATTTATGTTACGAATGTTAGACAGAGTTGCATTAATTCGAAACTTATACCCAAAGTACATTAAAAGAAGCTACTATCAAGAAGTTTAAATAGCAAAAAAAGCAACATTGTTTACTTAACTCAAAGAACTTTGTAAAAAAGCATGTCCTCGTTTTATCGATAATTAAAAGGAGACCGAAGATCGAATAAAAGGAACATAGAAAAAGTTTCGTGTCGTTAACTGAAAAGAAACGAAACAATAAATCAAGAACAGCATACAGTACGTCGATGTAAATATCTTTGAACGTTCAGTTACTCCGTTTGATTTTTCCTTCGTTATTTCCTCAGAATATTTCACAAAAAACCAAAACAAATAAATAGAGATTCACGTAGAAGCATTTATATCATTTCCATTTAAAACGTCGGTTTGCGGAACGATTCAATTCCGAAATTTTTTGTTCCCCGTCCCTTATCGTGAAACTTCAAAATACAAATTCACGATAAAACGTACGATATTATCGTAATTTACGCGCGCAATTTACGATAAAATCGTTGCACGGAAGCATCTGCAATTACTGACGGGAAACGTTCGACGCATTGTTTACGATAAAATTCTCGCATTTAACAAAAAAATACGAGAGAAAGAGAAAGAATGAAAGTACTTACGCTTAACATAACGTCCATTATTCCAATCCATCGTTATCATCATCACAATTCAAACGGTATGTGAATAAAATTCAACGTAGAATCAAGTCATTTCTCAAAGTAGCGCAAAAAAAGTATTATTTTACAAAGAATATTTTTACGTTCCTTGTTAACAATTGACTGACCGGTAGCCAATTAATAGGCTTTTCGGATACAAAGCTTCTGAACTTTTAACTTATTAATCGGTTGCCACAGTAATTAATAAATAATAATTTGTCATTGCGGTTTACTGTGCCAAGAACTCAGTGACGAGAATTTGTCATTTTGAAAATGCTATCGATATGGGGGAAGTAAAGTGTTAAATAATGGAAGCAAACATCACCGAGAATTCTATTCATCCTGTTGATTAACGCTAGATTTACGGACGTGAAATCTGTTACACCGCAATATATTAATCCCAGGCGCTACGATTTCCTTTGTAACTTCGATTACATAACTCAGAATTAATTACTAAAATCAAAATTTCCCGCCAATTCACCGATATTTCATATAACTGAATTCAATATTAATGTTAACCCGGCGTTTGTATACTCAATTTTTAAGGGCACGGTGTGTACACTGGGCCTTTGAGGGAACAGTCGGATTTACAAGGTTTTCTCGACTTCAGAAAAATCTGCAAAAATTCTGAGATATTTATTGGAGTGTCTACTATGTGGCCCAGTAGTTGCTAAAGTCAGGAATTTAAAATTGTTATTTTTAAAAATGCAGAATGTTGAAAAATGTTAGAGAGAAATTTGAAGTACAAATTTTTACTGTTCCTTAAAAGACCCAGTATACACACGCCGGGTTAATCTCAATCCAATAGTTTATGAAAGATTTCAAAATTTCCTATTCTATTTACCAAGGCACAGGTGTCACAAGTTGTCGTAGGCCAAGGGGTTAATTAGAGGCTTTGGAAATGGAGAGATTAAGCGGCAAAAAAGATGATTACTTAAGTAATTTGTATATTATAATATACATGTGAAATATCTACTGTGCCACGTCTCTATAAATTTGGAAGGCGTTTCGAAAAAGTTAGAAGTCCGAGAATTTAACAGCTTCCGTAAACTTAGCGTTAAATTCAATCGTCTTGTTGGAATTATCAGGCGGTTTTACCGTTTTCGCGACTTTTGCGATGTCGTATAGAAATTGTACACGGAAAAAAAAGGAAAAGAGGATAAAGGGAGACAGAGAGGGAGAGGAAGGGGGAAGAGAAAGAAAAAAAAAGCCCTTCAAAATCCCTCGGTGCGTTCGCTTTTTCGGTGGCTCTCTCGGTTCATTAGCGCTGATTCCGAATTTATACGCTGCAATCAGAACGAATTGCCGCACGGTAATTCGGTGATTACTAATAGAATAAAAAACTCTGCTAAATCCGAATCCAATTGGCCTTTCGTATTAATGTCATCGGATTTACAAAAAAAAAGAGAGAGAGGAGGCAAATAGAGAAAGAGAAGGGGGAGTAAAATGAAAGAAAAGCAACGAGTGAAAATTTGGCGATAATTTCGGTGGAAAAACGTGGTATTCCAGGTTTCGACGATGCAAGTTACAAAATCAATAAAACGTTAAGAAATATTAATGGGCGACGAACCGACCTCATCGTGCCGTTTTCATCGAGGTCGATTCGTCTAATTAAAAAAACATATCCCACCCGGTTTTATCGTTCGGCACGTCGAAATAATAAGCACCGATTCGAAGGATATTCCGTGGACACAATCGGCACCGGAACGATCGAAAATAGCGGCTGTTAGGGTGGACAAATAATCGCTTTATTCCATGCCGACGCGTACGCGGTAGAGGTGTCCTCGGGCGGGTATATCGCGATCTGTTTACGCTCGCGATTCCATTCGCGAATTCCTTCTATCCTTTGCTACCCTCTCTGCTTCTCTACCTCCAAACTGTCTTTTTTCTCTCCCTCCAACTCTGTATTTCTGTGTCTCTAAGTCTGTACTTCTCTGCCTCTAACTGGGCACTTCTTTCTGTCCTAATCTCTATTTCTCTCCCTCCGTTTAACTCTGCATTTTTTTCTCTCTAAACTGCTATTTCTCTTACATTATCTATTTCTTTCACTCTACCTATTTCTCTCTCTATCTCTCTCTCTCTCTGACTGTGTATTTCCGTGTTTCTAAGTCCGCATTTTTCTCCCTCTACCTGTGCATTTCTTTCTATCCAAATCTCTATTTCTCTCCTTCCCTCTAACTCTGTATTTCTTTCTCTTTAAAGCTCTATCTCTCACTCTATCAACCTATTTCCCTTACTCTACCTATTTTTCTCTCTCTAGATCTGTATTTCTCTCCCACTTGCAATTCATTACTTTCTCTTTCTCTCCTCTCTAACTAGCCTTTACTCTCTTTGTGTCCCTAAGCCTCTGTTTCTTTCGCTGTAAATCTCTAATTCTCACTGTCTTTAATTTTTAATTTGTTTCTCTTTAACTCTACATTTCTCTCCTCTCTCCCGATGTCTTTCTCTAACTGTCTTTCCTCTCTCTCCCTCTCTCCGCCGACATTTTTCTGTCTCTCCTTCACTCACGTTCGATCTCTTCCGATTTCCCTCCCGATAAGTTTCTTTCATTTGATCTTTCCCTCTTCAGTCTTTTGCCTTCTTTAAATTTCTCTTTTTCTACAAGTTTCCATCGACTTCATTCCCCATCTATAGATCTTTCTTTCTCCAGTTTTTCTTCACCGTAAGTTCCAACGCTCTTGAATCATTTTTTTAAATTCCACTTTCTCTGAATTCTTTTCCTGATATCGTTCTCTCGACGAATCTAACTTTGGAACCTTCTCTCTAAACACTTTTCTCCCGTCCCTCTCCATCTCGTTAAAACCTCTCGTTTTTCTCGCTCCGGTTTACTACAAGGTCTCTGAAAATTTAATTAAGCAAGAAAGGATCGCGCGAAAATATCCAAGAGCGCGATTACTCGAATACACGTGCGAATAAATTTCCACGTGGGAATGGGCAAACTAGTGGGGAATTTAGCATGGCGAATCGGTCCTCGAGATAAGCACGAGCGTGCGCGTTATATTGATATTTCATCTCTCTCTCCGCCGGAATATTATCAACGCCGAGTGAAAGTTCGCTACGTCGTTATTTATGGCGAAATGCGTTCCACTTTTTTTTCTCTCTTTCTCCATCCCTCTCTCCCTCTCTTTCTTCCTCTATATCTATCTATCTTTCTTTCTCCCTTTCTCCTCTATCCTCTCAGCCTCTCCTTTCATTCGGCATCAAGAAACTCGAAGCAACGAGACGTCGCGAAGAAAGAAACGCGAAAATAATTCAGCCGGTCGTTAGAGATCGACGTAAAAAATACCGCTCTTTACGTCAACGATGTGCGCGCGCAACAAGAAACACTGTGCAACTTGCATGGCGAAAAAAGCGCATGGGATTACGCGCCATTAGAAGGAACCACCGATATTTCTCTTTCAGTTTTGCGAAGGACCGTGAAGTTTTACGAGTATCGTGATCGTTATGCTTCCGGATATCTTCGAACGACGGTTTTATTAAGCATTGGTGTCTCGTTGATCTTCGCTGCTTGTTCTCGAGGGATGATTCGTCGAGGAAACTAATTCTACTTAAAGTTTGCGCTCCCGGATTTGAGATTCGTCATTGGAATGTCAAGAGCAATTGTGAATTAATTGACATCGAAAATTTTAATTGGCTAAGGATGATCTTTGGATTTGGACGCGGTTGTTGAGTGTTGGAGTTTTTTGAGGTGCTGGATATTTTTAGTGTAGCAATGTATTCCATTTAGGTCTCTCGTCTTAGGATACGAATAGGTTCTATTTTAATGTCTAAGGTATATTGTATGTCAACCGACTGGTGATGTTCTTTGGATTTTTATCGGTCGATTGAAGTTCGAGATTTTTTTAGATAATGGGAGCAAATGTTTGGCAAATATAAAAAGAAGTGCTAAGAGGAGAACGTATTTCACTTGATTCTTGAGGCCGGAGACTTCTGATTCACTCGTGATCTTACAAATCTCATTACGATCAACTTATTGTACTTTATAATTAATAAGAACACTCTGCTTAATTTTTATAATGATAGTAATTTATCATGTGTTAGAATTGATAAATTTTCTCTTCACTATCAAAAGTATAAAGACCAATGTGGAAAACCTTTTGGTATAACTAAGTATAAAAAAATATCTACAATTACATTGTTTTTCATTTATCGACAAATAACAGGATCAAACTGGAGTATTTTCATTTTTCAACTATCAGTGAATCAACTAACAAGTTTCCAATAGGAGAGTGTTATTTCATTACGCGCAAACGTTGCTCCCCTCGCTTTTCCATTTTGGCCCCATAATTCGAGCACTTTCGTTCGCCTATCTTTGCCAAAATGATTCCCATTTTTCATCCTCTCTTTCTCCTATACCAAACGCACAAGCGGACGATCGACGGCATCCATACACACCCCATAAATGCAATTCACGGGCAGTGTTTTTGAACGTTGCAAATAATATTACGTGCTTTCTGTTATACAATTTCGATGTTAGGGTAAAAGTTCAAAAAGCTGTTACGTAGGGCCAATATACAGAGAAAAATTTTAAATGTATCGAACGAGCCTTCCAATCGATTTACCTATAATAATTTACTGCTTGGTTATTTTGCATTTTTTGCCTTAATTGCTACGCTCATTTGGTTTAGGACTTATTCTCTTTTCGGTTCCAAATCACATAAGTCAACGGCAGGCAAACTAGAACTCAGATTTTAACAGTAAAACTATCAGGGTGGTCAAAAGGTCACGAAGTATATATTCTACCTCTTTCTTATGAAACATAAATTACTTAACACTAGAACTTGCGGCGTTAAATCTATTATTAGGGGTACGGAAAAGTAATCAACATTTTTATTTGCTGGCGGAAAACATTTATTTATTAAAAAAATCTTAATAACTAATCAGATAAATAATTTCCACAAGTTTCTAACACTTTTTGCCAGCGTAAAGATAGTTTTTCGATTCCCTTTTTAAGAAAGTCCTTCGATTTTTTGTTGAGAAACGTTTCCAATTACGTTTTCACTTCTCCAATTTTGATTACTTTTCGGTACCCCTAATATTTATTAAAGAAATCTTAAATACTAACCAACAAAATAATTTCCATAATTTTCTAACACTTTTTGCCAGCGTAAAGATAGTTTTTCGATTCCCTTTTTAAGAAAGTTCTTCGATTTTTTGTTGAGAAACGTTTCTAATTATGTTTTCACTTCTCCAATTTTGATTACTTTTAGGTACCTCTAATATATTTCAGTATATTAAATAATTACTATGGAAAAAGATGAATCGAGAGATTGAAGAAATATCGATACGTTAGTCTGTGTTTTATATTACCAAAGTAGAATATCTGCTCTATGACTCTCCTATAAACCTCGAAAAGTATTCGAAAAAATTGAGGACTAGTCATTTTAACTTGCTTGGTAGTTCTATTGTTAATTGGCAACTTTCGTCTGAGAAAAATTTTCTTTGTTTTCTAACAGCTACTAAAAAATTTACCCATTGCTATAACGCGACAACCTCAAGAAGTCTCCTCGGAGGTAGGCCTGTTTCGGCAGGATCTGATTCGCTAGGCGTCATTAAGATATTTTAGTGTTACGACTTTGTCAAGTGCCTCCTTCAGGAGGCTGAGCAGGGTGGACTAAATTAAAAAAAGTGCGAATAAGCGGTATTTAGCGAGAAGCTACGCCGCTCATGGGACTTCTTGAGGTTGTCGAACGATACCAAGGCTGTGATACATTAATTAACAAGTGAAGACAAATTTCGCAGAAGTGGCGAGGAGAAAATCAAACTCGGACCAACTGATTACGAGTCCAAGTCTTTATCTCCTTTCCCACCATAAAGAGAATTTCAACTTCCCAAGTCGAAATATTGAACCTATTTTCATGTTATTTACTTCTATTTGAACCTAATATGATACTTTTCAATACTAAAACTCCTAATTTAAACCTATTACTCCCCCGAGTGAAAATGTTGGACCTACTTTCATGGTATTTACTTCTATTTGAACTTAATATGATACTTTCAATACTAAAACTCCTAATTTAAACCTGTAACTCTTTCTCGGTAAAATGATACTCTTATTTTATTACTTTTAATTCCTAAAAATTGGGTAGTAAAAGGTTCAAATGAGGTTCAATATTGCGACTCGGGTTTGTTATTCACATGACGAACATCCTCCTAAATCGTCCTACACAATAACTCAACGTTTACACAAATTCCAACGAAATTTCGCGCTTCCTGAAAAACAGGATGGTTACTATAAATCAAGCAGTATCTCAATGTCAAGCTTAAAATATTAAAGCAACCGTAATATTTAAAAAGGCAACAAACACGCATACAACATTCGAGGCGCAACTTTGTGAAACGCTGGACGAAAGTTTTGGCGCGAACCGACAAAACGACACCGCAAACTCAGCTAAGCTAAAACTTAATATTCATATATACACCGATCTAGAACGAATTCTCGTAATTCATCGTGAAAGAAGCGTACGGCCAGGCAATATTTTTATCTTGGCCGTTTAATTTCGTAGAAATTCCTTGCCAGACAAACCGGTTGCAGTCGAAACGTCATTCAGAGAGAGTGAGAAAACGAGCGAAAGAAAGAAAGAGACTGAACGTTTGAGAACCGATGGGGGTAATGGAGAAAAGGAGGGATTCCCCATGTAGACACGCATCTTTCGATTGTCCCTACAAAAACTCCATGCCCGTACAACAGGTACTGTTCCGTCTCGGCCGTTTCACGGGCGTAGTTTCGTGGTGTTTTACCGATTCAGACGGCAGGAATGTCGTAACGATTGACCTCCAAAGGAACTCCAGAGAAATATGTATCAAAACAATGTTAAAGGAAACGTTATTGGAGGTTCCACGCGGAGAATCCTGTTTTTCAGGATGTCTACCACCTACGCGACGTACCTCGTCTCGCATTTTGTCAGCAAAATCGTCAGACGTGCGAGACTTGATGTTTTTTCGGTGATGCATTATGAGGGGGCGGTCTTTGGATTCGTGTTTTCAATTCGGATTGAAGTTGTAATAGAATTTTTGCCTCTGGAGCTTAGAAAGGTTTTTCTAACAATAAGAAAATAGAGGATGGCTGTGACATTAACACTAGAACTACCGGAGTTAAATCTATCATATTTCAATATATTAAATAAGTACTTTGAAAAAGAAGAAATCGTGTAGCAGAAATGATGATCAATTCAGTGATTTATGTCTTTTGTGATGGACGCAGAATTTTTGTTCTATGGCTCTTCTATGAACTTGGAACATTTTTGGAAAAAATTGTGTACCAGTCATTTTGACTGGTGTGGTAGTTCTAGTGTTAAACGATTAATTAGACAAATTTCTTCTGACGTGACGGTGGATTTGGAATTGGGTCTACTGATTTGGAGTTCGAACCTTTTATTTCTTCGGTTGTCATAGACTTTTAACTATTTGAGGATTATAGGAGCCTCTCCATATTTGGTCTGAGAAAAAATTATAGTCTGCGAGTGCAAATAGATAAAATATTGAAATACAATCTTTGAAAAATGATTACGCAAATAGTCTTTTACAATGTCTATGCTTGAACACTACTGTTTTCTAATGAAAAGGTGGTTTTTCTTTGCCAAAGAAATGTGTATTTTTCAATATTTAACCCCTTCAAACCCGAATTTTTTTTTGTTTAAGAAGAAATTATTTTTATGGGAAAATTAACTTAACCCTCTATGGGCCCTTGTAACTTTGAGGTAACGCAAAACAAATCTAAGCTTTCATTATTCAAAATCGATTTTTCAACTTTCTCAAATATTACAAGTCACCTCTTCAAAACCATGGAATTCTTTACGACCCAACGTTTCGAATTTAAGTACAATTTATTATTTATAATAGGTCTTTTATTATTTTTTAATGTGCTATCCTGCAACTAATCTCCAGATATCACAGAAAATTCGGCCCATAGAGAGTTAATTCGTGTGAATGAAAGCAACAATATACTTTTTACAAAAATATTTGTTTATTTATTTATAATTTGTGATTGCACATTTTAATGGACATATGGTCCTTGCGCAAAATTTGTTACATTGAGGAGATCCTGAGAAACATTTGTATAAAAAAATAAAATTCATTAAGTGGTGAAATTAACACTTTGACTGCCATAGGGGTCACCGGTGACCGGCGCTACTGAATTCAACAAAATTTTAGGTAATATTTCAATTGTAATTTATAATTTATAATATTTATGAATTCTTTGACATACTGAATATTTAAATATTGGCGTTAAAAAGATAAAAGTCTATCGATTATCTATCTATCTGTATCTTTAAACTTTCTGCCTTGTAAAGATGTGAATTTAATAGAAAAAGTTTCACTTCAGTAGAAATAATGAAACTAGCGAAACACCGGTGGCGTTCAAGGTGTTAAGTTTAAACCTATACGTAATAAAATACAGCACGAAGAGTAGTATGTACATTACAATGTGCACAAGGTCTGAAGGGGTTAAGAAAGTCTCTTGCCCGAAAAGGGCTAACTATTATGACTATTTTATCTAGAGTTTAACTGAGATTTTGTTTAGAAAGGGTTACTTACTAATTACAATAATTTCAAGTCTCGATGGTAAATCGATCCGATTTCTAATGATAAAGGTATCTTTTAAAATACCGGGAGGAAAGTGCAATCAACATTTTTCCCTTCGTCAAAGGACAATAATTTTTCCGCCGTCTAACGTATCGCAGAAAAAGCCACCGCTGAAGAGAAAGCACGATAGATACTCACGGAATACCGAACCTCGGATACCGGATATTGTAAGCCGACCTTCACCGCGAAATCTGTATATCAACCTTCAACGCGGCCGGTAAGAGTGCTCTATGAGAGGCACTGTTTGAAATTGCGCTGCTGCGTTCGCTGCCAATGTCATTTAACATTAAAACTACCAAGGCTGTCGAAACGAGCAATTTTTAATCTTTTCAGAAAATTTCCATAGTTGATATTGAAGCCACATAGAAAATATTCCACATTAATCTTATAAAGACTAAATTATTTAACGTTGAAACTAACAAGAGAGTAGTAATGATCAATTCTCAATTTATTCAGATCCAAAATGATAGTGGAGTGATTTTAAAAGTGGAATAAATATACCACTTTTATCTTATAAAATCTAAATTTGAAATTCATATGAAATTTCATTGAATTCCCTAGCGCTGATCAATACTGACCCTCATGAAGTTGAAAGTGTTAATATTGAAAGTACTAAGCCGATCAAAATGATCGGTTCTCACGTTTTCTGAAAATTTCGCCTAATTGATAGGAAAATCGTGCAGTATATATTTCACTTCTATCTTAAAAAACCTAAATTATTTAACACTGAAACTAAGAAGGGAGGGGAAATGATCAATTCTAATTTATTCAAGCCCTAAATATCAGTGTATTCTAGAATTGGATTAAATATTCCATTTTTATATAAAAAAACTTAAATTTGAAAGTCGTTTCAAATTTCATTGAATTCTATAGCATTGGTCAATACTGACCCTCATGAAGTTGAAAGTGTTAATTAAAAAATTAATTATCGGTTCCCACGTTTTCTAAAAATTTCCCTTAATTGTTAGAAAAACTACGCAGTAAATATTTCACTTCTATCTTAAAAAACCTAAATTACTTAACACTGTAACTAACAAGGGAGTAGAAATGGTCAATTCTCATTTATTCAAGTCCTAAATGATTGTGTATTCTAGAATTGGATTAAATATTCCATTTTTATCTTAAAGAATTTCAATTTGAATGCGTTAACACTAAAAGTTCTAAGTTGATCAAAATTATCACTTCTCACGTAGTTTGAAAATTTCCCTTAACTGTTAGAAAAACTATGCAGTAAATATTTCACTTCTATCTTAAAAAACCTAAATTACTTAACACTGTAACTAACAAGGGAGTAGAAATGGTCAATTCTCATTTATTCAAGTCCTAAATGATTGTGTATTCTAGAATTGGATTAAATATTCCATTTTTATCTTAAAGAATTTCAATTTGAATGCGTTAACACTAAAAGTTTTAAGCCGATCAAAATGATCGGTTCCCACGTTTTCTGAAAATTTCCCTTAATTGATAGAAAAACCATGCAGTAAATATTCCAATTCTATCTTAAAAAACCTAAATTACGTACCTTTAGTTGTTAATTGATTATCGTCTTCAGCTCTTAAATACTATCGCGCCTTTACTTGCTATCACACTGCGGTGCAATCAGTATCAGGATATGGCTAGCGGGAGATATCCGGCAAACTCGTTTGGTTATCTGAAATATGAAAAAAAATGATGTCCCGTTAGTTGATCGGTAATTAGGGAAATGGAAAACATTTTTGAGAGTTGCGGATATAGATATAAGAGCGCGAAAAGATATAGGATAGCGATAACGTATTATGGCTTCCCATTAAGCTGTGCAACTATCGTGAGAATTACATTTTCGAATTTCCTGTTACTATGGAAATGCGAATTTTCTGAAATTCCTGTTTGACGTATTCCTGCAATACTACTTGTCAAACATTAAACTGATCAATTTCGCTCTGATTTCAATGTTAGATTTACATCATTTTCTATGATAGAACATATAGTGTGTACAGATGTAATTATGAATTCTAATCTACTTTGAGACAATCAGCAATATTTCGCAACTCTCCACAAGAATTTCTCAATTGAAAGTCGACGAATATACTGTTATTCTTTCCTTTTCTTCAGAAATCGCCATTACTTCTTTTCAAATCTAGCCACGTCGGATTAAATCATCGATATTTCTATCGTCAGTGAGAAATTCGCGGTTACGGTCGAATAATTTCTCAATCGTCAAAATCGTTCCACTTTTTTCCGTGTCTCTTATGGCGTTACGATAAAAACCCGCCATGCAAGGTCGATGCAAATCTAACAGAGACTTTCCTTCTCACAATTTTCGAGTGCTTTTAAATTCACGACACAATTCCTCCATGAAATTTTATACCAAATTATGAGCCTCTTTCTTCAAATTCCTACTTAAGCTTTAATTCCGAATTTTTTACGGAAATTCTCCAAACTGATAGAACAACTGTGAAGTAAACATTCTAATTTTTATCTAATAAAACATAAACCACTCAATCAATCGTCTTTTCCTCCTTTCTATTGTTCTTTCGTCAAAGTATTTAACACATTGCCAACTAACCAACTGCTCGAGACTTCTTACTACTTTTCTAACGCAACGTAAAATATAAAAATATATATCGAATTTCCAAAAGAGTACAAAATAATCGGATTTATATAAAATATACCAAATCTCTGGAGCGTTTAAAAATTTGCAAGCATTGAAACAGTAGACTGCCGTAAGCAATATGTTAATTAATATATTTAAATGTATCGAATTTAACGCTGATGGTTCTAGTGTTAAAGTAACGCAAAGTATACTTGTTTCTTTGTGTTTTTATATTTTTTCGTTTTAATTGATATGTCAAACTAGTTGACAGTTCAATGAAAATAATAGATTCTAGGCAAAATGACTATAATAGGTAAAACTCAGGAGTGTTAAACAAAAGAAATGTGAGTTGTCGTCATTTTGACTAGAAGCCATAGTGTTAGGGGGATTCTCAGTCAGGGAGGATATGAAATAATAAAAAACACTTTGGAAAAATCACCCAGAAGCGACGGGGATCTGAACTTACAGCCACTAATTGGCAGACTGAGCCTTTGACTCTATATCCACCATAACTTCCAATTAACTCTTTGTAAAGTAAGGTCTATAACAGATAAATGAAAACGTTCATTTCCGACTTTGTATTATGATTTTAATTGCTATGGTCATTTTACGTAAGACCTAAAATTTGTAAGTAGCCATTGAATCTTCAAGATTATGATATATTAAATGACAATTTAGAAAATTTTTCCACAGTTCCATACTTCTTATTAAAAATAGAATTTCAAGTGATTTATACTTCATTATATTGTATAATAGAATTTTGAAGGATAAACTTGAAGAATAAAATTGAGAACCATTAAAATTTAATCCTCGAAAGGTAAATTTTTTTTACAATTAAATTCTTACAATTCAACTCAAATCCATTGTCTGCAATACTATTCTGAACATTTATTTCCAGCAGTTTAACAATTTCGAATTATCAGGAATGCTGTTTTTTACAAAAACTAATCTTCGCAGGCGACAAAAAATTTGGGCGATAAAGGATTAAATGAAAATCCCGTATCACGTTTATTGTTTTTTAAGCGCTGCACGGTTTCATGCACGTTGTATTCATTCGCGTAAACTCATTAATGTAATTAACGATGCAGGGGACCGTTTCAGTAGCTGCCGGTGGAACGAATCGAATAAATAGGCGATAATATTATGTAGATGTAAGCGAAACGATCAATCCAAACGTTATAAGATAAGGAATGCGAAAAGTGTTGAAAAAAGTGGATCGCGCCGGCGGAGAACGGATCCTACAACGTGAATCATCTCATTAAACCTCGGAACATGATTAAACTACGAATACGGATCAACAGTCGCGTCTCTGAATATTTTCTTTTTTACTTCTTCTTCCTCTTCTCTATCTATTTTTCTTACTTTTTTTGTCATTCTTAATTTACGTCCAAGGAGCCGAGACTATGGAAAACACGGTTCAGTTCGAAAAGTAAATTTTTCAAAATTTGCACTGTAAAATGCACTTCTAAATTTTACAATGTCCTTTGAATTTTCGTGGATAATTCATTTGTATGAAGTATTTTTCTAATTTTCAATTTCAGAGACTTAAACAGATAGATATAGAAAAAGTGAGGGCATCGAAAATGGAAGTTTTTCGAAATTTGTACTGAAAAGATCCACTTCTAAATCTTACAATGTTCTTTGAATTTTCGTGGATAATTCATTTGTATGAAGTATTTTTCTAATTTTCAATTTCAGAGACTTAAACAGATAGATATAGAAAAAGTGTGGGCATCGAAAATGGAAGTTTTTCGAAATTTGTACTGAAAAGATCCACTTCTAAATCTTATAATGTTCTTTGAATTTTCGTGGATAATTTATTTGTATGAAGTATTTTTCTAATTTGCAATTTCAGAGACTTAAACAGATAGATATAGAAAAAGTGTGGGCATCGAAAATGGAAGTTTTTCGAAATTTGTACTGAAAAGATCCACTTCTAAATCTTACAATGTTCTTTGAATTTTCGTGGATAATTTATTTGTACGAAGTATTTTTCTAATTTGCAATTTCAGGGACTCGAATAGATAATGAAAAAGCTGAGAGTGTCGAGAATAGTATTTTTTCGAAATTTAAACAATTTACTTGTTCCTAATTTCTTGTTACTTTGCAACCGCAGAGACTTGGATTGATATTCAAAAAGCGGGGGCGTAGAAAATGGAATTTTTTCGAAATTGGCACCGAAAAGATGCCCATCTTTATATTACAATGTCCTTTGAATTTTCCTGGATAATCTACTTGTACCAAATTTCCTTCTAATTTGCAATTGCAGGGACTTGGATAGATATTCACAAAGCGGTGAAAGTCGAGAATGGAATTTTTTCGAAATTGTCATTAAGAAGATACCAGTTTTTTTACTTCATAAAATAAATTCCGATGTCCTTTAAGGTTTAATTAAAAAAATGGTCCCCGAGGAAAATCCGATGGGAGGGAATTTCTCCTAATTCCCATCAAAGAATGTCCGATTTTTAAAAATATGAATGGCAGAGATATGCGTTTTTTCAAATAGCTATGGGTACTGAAGTTCCCCGAGAACTGATTAAAAATTACTTTTGCAGAGAAGCTTATTTGTAATAAAACTTTCAGAAGATATTTATACGGACTCATTGCTGGTAATATTACTGTGGATATCGATAACCGAAATTAATCACTTGCCGTCTCACATGTCGTTGCTTTCAGTGAAGCTTTTCGTCGTAGTTAATTTTTTACGAGTATCTGCTAATATTCTCGACTACTTAATGATTAATGCGACAAAAATATTTTTCAATAAGTACAGTTATTCCTACTGAAAATACTGTTAATATAAAATGAGCAAGAATTTTACCAAACCGATTGCTATTAAAACAATTATTAAAAAAATCATTTTCAATGAACCATGTATCAATAAAAGTATCAAAAAAAAGCTTGATTAATAAAATAGGGGTGATAAATTCAAGAAATGTATCTTTTACTATCATAAAAAAAATTTACAACAATGGAGAACTTCGCCAAATTAACTTCCCTGAAAAAATAATATCTATCGCAACAATAAAAATTCACCATACATGAATCCATAAATTCTAAATCAAAATGAAGAAAATAAATGAGGGAGAGAATCAGCACAATGCTCTGTAACAAAATCTTTCAAATAAAAATGGATAACCAACGCTAAAGAACTTCATAACGAATAGTATCAAATTAATTTCGTTTAAATGGACAAAAGACTGTGCAGAAAAAAAAAAGAATAATTGAAAGCACGCGAAGTGAATATCGATTATGAACTGATAAATTTGTGTGTTCGTATATCGTAGTCAGTCGAGCGAGTCGAAAGACAAGCCGCGCAAAACTGCCGAGGAAAATAAATGGCAGAGTCATTACTTACGCTTAGGCTAGCGCAAAAAAGTAATGCATCAAGGGGAGGGTAGCTCGTAGAATTCAGATTAATCGAGAAAGTCAAGTATGTTAGGTAAACTGACGTTAATGGTTGCCGCGTGTTTTGTCTTGCGACTATGAATCAGCTGGAACTCCTGCGACTACTCGTTATTGGGATTACTGTTGGAAAACATCTTCAATTTGTATTTTTTGCGGGTGCCTAAGTTATTAGTATTAACGTCAGAAGATACACTTCATTTGCATTTCTTGAAGGAGATGGAGTTATTGATATTACGGCCTAAAGGTATTCTCCATTTTTTGTTGTCTAATTGTCAGTATTAGGTTCGGAGAACATCTTTAATTTGTATTTTCTGCGGGATACTGACTGATTGATATTAATCAGAAGACATACTTAATTTGCATTTCTCGAAGAACATGGAGTTATTGATATTAAGGTCTATAGGTATTCTCCATTTTTTATTGCCTAATTGTCAGTATCAGGTCTGGAGAACATCTTTCATTTATATTTTCTACGGGATACTGAGTGACTGGTATTAACACTAAATCTACGGCAGCTATTAAATTGAGAGGTTTCTACTTTTTAACACGTTGACTACCGTTGGGGTCACCGGTGACCGGCGTTATTGAATTCAATAAAATTTCATATTACCTTTCAATTGCAATTCTTACGGATTCTCTAACATATTGAATATTTAAATATTTGCATTAAGAAAATAAAGTTCTACCAAATATTTATGAATCTATATCTTTAAAGTTTCTGCTTTATAAAGATGTGAATTTAATAGAAATAGTTTCACTCTAATAGAAATGATGAAACTACAAAATACCTTTGGCGTTCAACGTGTTAAAAAATATGTCCAAAGTTATTAGAGTACAATACAGCAGATATTTATATTATCTGATAATATATAAATTACTATCTATCTTTTTTCAAGGTACCAATATAATATATTTAACACTACAACTACCGGCGGTAAATCTATCATATTTCGATATATTAACACTAGAACTACCAAACCAGTCAAAATGACTGGTATGCCATTTTTTCAAAAAATTCACCAAGTTTATATAACAGTCATAGAATAAATATTTTAGGTCTATATCAATAAACATAAATCGTCCAGTCGATCAAATTTTCCGCCAATTGATTCCCCCTTTTTCAAAGTACTTATTTCATTTATTAAAATATGTTAGATTTGAGGTCGGTAGTTCTAGTGTTGAATAAGTACTTTAACCCCTTAACCTACGATTTCTTTTCTGACGGGGGGTGCAAAGACTCAAAATTAATTCCTGAAATCAAAAGGTTTCACTGATTCTTGATATTTCGTATAACTGAGCGTGATATTAATAGTGCAAAAATAATGAGAGAAAAGTATTGTCAATTTAATAGTTTTCGAAAGACTTCAAAATTTCCTATTCCATTTCTCACGCTACGAGTCTCACACGTAGTTGTAGGCTAAGGATTAAAAAAGGAGGAATCGAGTAGCGGGAAAAATGATCATTTCGGTCTTTTGTGATTGGCGTAGAATTTTTGTTCCATAGATCTTCTATGACACTTGGAGAATTTTTGGGAAAAATTCTGTACCAGTCATTTTGACTGGTTTGGTAGTTCTAATGTTAAAAACACGAGACATAGCGTAGATCTAGTGTTAATATCATAATACATCTTTAATTTGCATCTTTTTTATGACTCGAAGTTGTTGATATTAATAGCAGAAAGTTAAAATTCTCCAATATATTATTTAGTATACGAAATAAAAAGTGAAAATTCATAATTAGTTAGTAATGCTAGACAAGAAATTGAAATTGTAGTTTTTCTAAGAATAACAAGATAAAATTAGTGTAGCAGAATCTCTTAATATTCTATACAAGTCGCTAGTACTTTCAGTGCTACAATTAAGTAACCGTGGTAAAACTCCTTTCCCAAAACATCGAAATTTTCCTAAAAAAAAAAAAAGAGAGAGAAACTTTCCTTCTAACATCCAATTCGTGAAATTAAATCGAACAAATCGAAAATTGATAGAAACTCCGAGAATCAATAGCGAAGCCCTTACAGTGAATTTTCACGTAAAAAAGGATCCTTCCTCGCAACGGTATGCTCTACATTCCCACAAAGTTTCATTAAATTCAGAATTCTCTGGCTGAAAAACATCCCTTGTTAGTTTTTGACGCATCCAAGTGCTTTACTTTTCTACCAGCGAACTTCTCCATCTACCACCACGGCATGGAGATAAAAAAAGCAACAGAGAGAAAAGAACCAAAAAAAAAATACGATCGAACAAGAGAAAAAAAAAGCAATCTAATTCCAACCGATTGTTTCATTAATTTCCAATAATCTTTCCAATTTCCCCGCTATCATTAAGGTAGTTCTAGGCACTTATCATTTTTCGATAGATTTCCTTAAAATTTTGAAAATATATTCTTCATGATATTTTATAATTATAACCAGAATCTCAACGAGTTCGTCCACACGGTTTATGAATAAATCGTGTTTAAAAATAACATATTTAACATGGGCCTTATGGAAAAAAAATTTTCCTGAGTCCGTAAAATCTTGTTTTATTTTTCTAATGGAAAAACGAGTCGATGGATTCTAATAAAAAATTAGCAATGTATTATTTTATGCTTTTGGAATATTATTGAATTTTTTCATAATTTTTTACTTCGTAGTTATAGAGAAAGATGTTTTTCAATGTCTAAAAAGTGAATGAAATGACCTCTGTGAAGTTAGCCCCTGCATTAATTCTTACGCAATTTTTTTCATTTCTAATGAAAAAAGGAACTTTTAGTTTTGAATCCAGCTAGAACTGCCTTAAGGACGTTCCCAAAGACCAGTCGTTCTCAACCTACGAATACATTTTCCCTATATAAGATACCCATTTGTACTGTAAGAATTAGTTGACCAGCAGTACGCTCTTTTGCCCCGCCTCTCAAAAAATATGTTTAACTTTGAAAATTTATATAAGCTAGTTAATATTGTTATAGAGAGGAAAGATAACATTACGATAGTTATACATTTTTTACCATTTTATATAATTGTTTGTTCATTTTTATTATTATCAGTCAATAAATATTTAATTCATTATCAATATAAAAAGTGTATTTTATTATTTATTATATTTTTTAAGCCTATGATTTACTTTAAACATTTTTTACAACAATATAAATGCCGCTTCTTGTACCGATTTTGTATGGAAATTATTTATGTGAATATTATCTGCCAATTCTCGAAATTTAAAAAAAATTCTAAGAAAATTAAAATTGTTAGACACTAAAACCTACTTGAATTGGTATGAAATGTGTAAATTAACATGCGTTCAAATAGAAATTAAAAATGCTAATATTTTCAATTTTAGTACCGCAAAATGGGTGAAAATTTTTTTGTATACGTTCAGAATACTGTCAAGAATTTAGAAATAAATTTTAAAGATGATCGTAAGAAAATTTTTTTTTTTGGAACGTCCTTAAGTCTCGATCCATGACTTTTCAATCGTTATACATTTTCTTTCAAAAAGAAATTTCACCTATATCAGTCAGCCTAGCCCTATCAGACTTTGTAGAACGTTTACACAGTGTTATTACAATAATTCGCTTCTGCGGTCGAACTCCTCGCATTATCATCGTCGTACTCCTATCTCCGGCTGTGTTCTTCTGCAGCAGTCGAAGCACGACGTTGAAACGCGACTACGGGAGGTTCAATAACACCGTCTACTGGCAAAATATAACGTCAGACTCCGATCGAGGCAATAAAACGAGAACCACGACGATACGTATCTCATGCCGTTGGAAAAAAAGTAGCGAACTCGGGGAGTGCGTGTTGAAGAAAGCGCATGGTGTACTTAACACGTTGAATGCCCCGTTGGTTGTGGGTATTCCACTGTTAGATTATATTTCATCGTGCTAACTATACGTTATCATGCTCGACTACCTTGGTATTTTGGACTTTGATATTGAATTTTTTCAGGGCTGAGGCAATTTTTTAAATTGGTGGAAATTGAAAGTTATTTTTGATAGATGGGACTGAGAGAACGTATTGCTGAACTTGCGGAACGATTGATGGGTTCATTTATTGCGAGCGGTATTTAGAGACTGGTGTGATTTTGATCGGGGTAGTTTTTGTTGATTTTGATAGTGATGAGTCTTTGTAATTGAGTCTCTAACCTTAAAACAACTAGGACACTTGAAATGACCGGTTGCTAATTTTTTCTAATGATTTTCTTGATTGATAGAGAGAGCAATAAATATTTCGAGTCTACCGTGTAACATAGAAATTAGTTAAATAATTATCTTTTTCTTGATTACTATTTCCAAAGTTCTTATTTAGTATATTTAACACCAGATTTACGAAGGTGAAATTTGTTGACTTGCAATATATTAAACAAGGACTTTGGAAAAAGTGGAATCAAGCGACAAAGATGATTATTCGTTAAGTAATCATTGCATTATGAAATATCTACTGCACAGATTCTCTATAATTTTCATAAATGTTTATAAAAGAAGTAGAAACCCATCGATTTGAAGGCTTCCGTAAAACTAGTGTTAAATATATCAAAGCTATCAGTTCTAGTATGAAAGGATGCCCTAAAGTACAAAGTGTACTTTGTAAAGCTAGTAAAACTAGTAACTACTTACATTAGTAACACTAACACTACTATTAATACTAGATTTACGGAGCCAATTTGGTTCATTCAAAATTTAATTACTATATATATAATATATAGGTTGGTAAATTTTTTAAATAATAAATCTTTCATTTAAATTGATTTGAAGCTATTTTCTTTGCAAAAAAAACTTCAATTTTCTTGTACGTGTCAAGTTGGCTCAATTCAGAAAAATAGGTATATCAGCATCCGTAAATCTAGTGTTAAAGAAGGCACTAAGATTGCTTATCACCCAATATAAAATTTCTCAAAATAAACTCCACACTCAAAACAATAATCATCAGAATTTCACGTTGCATAGAATAATCAAATTACCCTTAAAACTTCCCCCTTCTTTCAACTACCCCTCCAACTATCGTTCCACGACCGCAAAAAAATCATACACGTTAACAGGCTCGTGCAAACTCATCGAACGAAAGTACGGAATAAGAACCGTTGTAATTAGCCCGATAAACGGAATACTTTGCAAGGATTGCATAACGCCAATTCCATAATCACGAGATGCGCAGTGTTTTCTTCATAACGTAACGTCTACGCGATAGCCGTGATTGTGGCAGACACATGTCGCCAGTAATGGTACCGGGGAAGCTTAATTAAGCAGTCGCTTCGGCCCAGTTACTTGGACTTGGTCCCTCGCTCTTGCTCTCCCAGTTTAATTGCAATTTCGGTCTTTTCCCCGACGTTGCACCGCGTGAAAACCGACGTTGCACAGGTGGAGGAAAAAAATAAAAACAGGGTAGAGAAGGATAGATAAAAAAAAAGCTACCAACTGGACGACAAAAGGAGCGATTCCAACGGATGAGAAATAAGAGGAAATTTTTCCGTCAACATCCACGGAGGGAGATTTGATATTGCTGATATACAGCGTGCAACTGTTCATAAATCATTCGGGTAGACGCGTAGACTTCGCGCGTCCGACCTGTATTACTGCCGTTGAACTTGCGAAGCTCGAACCGGACGTGTCTGACCATGCGTGACCGGGAACGTGGTCGATTCCGAGTGATAGAAAGCATGTACATGAATGTAGTGTAAAATGGTTTGTTTTGTAATGTTGCCCTCGCTTCCTTTTCAAGGGGGAGGTAATCTATGCGGCCATCGGTGAATTAGATTGCGACATATCTTTTGAGATCTTTGCAATCATAGGATTTTGTGTAGACTCGCGATAAGACATTGGTAGAATCGATGACTTCATTTTTCCAGGTGCGGAGGACATTTATGGTGTTAGGTTTTAAAAACGTGCCAATGTTGGTACTGTCCGATAACTGAAAGATGACTAGGGACCGGCGGTTTCGTTCTCAACGTCCTGCCATTTTGTTTTTCTAATCCTTAAACCCAGCGTCTTAAAGTAAATGACTATATGGAGTGTTTACTTTTTAGCAAACTAAGTTTGACAGTTTAAAAAACGAAATGACGACAATTGGTTTAGAACGACAGCTACTATAATGCGACAACCTCAAGAAGTTTTCTCGGAGGTAGGCCTGTTTCGGCAGGATCTAATTCGCCAGGCGTCAAGATATTTTAATAAAGGTATTTCAATGTTACGACTTTGTCAAGTGCCTCCTTCAGGAGGCTGAGCAGGGTGGATTAAATAAAAAAAACGGTGCGAATAAGTTTTTAGCGAGAAGCTACACCGCTCAGGAGACTTCTTGAGGTTGTCGAATAATACCACTTTTTAGCCATCTTTTAGTTGTCGCACTATACATTTCATATCCTAGAATCGGTAGTTCCGTAATTCTACTAACCACAACTCTTGTCAGCTATTGCCTTAACGATTCTACACGATATCAGTACCGAGGGTGCACGTAATTATATTGATCTGTACCTGGAATTGCAGTATTAACGTAGCACAACGTAGCAATGCACCGTAATCCAAAGAATGGACGAGCATCGTCGATACTTCTCAAGTAGGTCGCCTCGATTGACAACCCCCTCTGCAAATGATCCCTGGAATCGTAACACGGTGACGAAAGGTCCCCATCACCGTGAAATATCCAGAAATCCCAAGAATTTCGCAGAAAATCAAGTAGATAATGAGTCGTTTGACTTGTCTGATTGCAGATACTGGCGCGCCGTACGTATTGTACAAGGACAACATGGAGAGACCCCAGGGGCAATGGGGCCCGGGGCCGGGATCTCTCCAGGACGGGGGACTGTATCCGCAGCAGCAACAGCAGCAACAACAGCAGGGCTCCTCCTCGTCCGGCAGTCCACAGCAGGCCTGTGGTCCCCCCGTCGAGGGAGAAAGCGGTCCCCCGCCTTCGTTGGCCTCTCCCGTGCCCTCCCCGTACCCCTCGGCACCGCCTGAGCCTCAAGCCTTGACCCCACCCGACGACGATATACAATCGAGTCAAGCAAACTCTCAGCAGCAACAGCAACAGCAACAACAACAGCAACAGCAAACGCCTCAGCAAGTTCAACAGCAGCAGCAGCAACAACAGCAGCAGCAACAAGTGCAACAGCAGCAACAACAGCAACAGCCTCAACAGACCCAACAGCAGGATCATTCGCCGCAACAGCAATTAACTCCTCATGAGGTCGATCGTACGGATTGTTTTCCTGGTGCTGGAGAGTTGCAACAATATCCACAGCACTACTTCAAAGAGGCTAGACCGCATCCTTCGCCATCCGTGCCACCACATATGCTCACACCTGGTGGATTCTCCGCTTTGCACTATCTCAAGCAGCCCGGGGTGATGTTAACGTCCCTCGGTCAAGGAGACGGTGGACCTAGCCTCGATGCTCATCAATACGCCAGTCCTGGGGCACCAAACATGGCTACCGGGCTACCCGACATAGTTCAACAAAGCGGCAAGTCGAGCAAGGGTGCCAACAGCGATCTACGTCTGTTCAAGTGTCTCACTTGTGGGAAAGATTTTAAGCAAAAATCGACACTCCTGCAACACGAGCGGATCCATACAGACAGTCGCCCGTACGGGTGTCCGGAATGCGGGAAGCGGTTCAGGCAACAATCGCATCTAACGCAACACCTGCGCATACATGCGAACGAGAAGCCGTACGCTTGCGTGTACTGCGAGCGTACGTTCCGTCAGCGTGCCATCCTCAACCAGCATCTGCGCATCCACTCGGGTGAGAAGCCATACCAATGTCCGGAGTGCGGAAAACATTTCCGTCAGAAGGCGATCCTGAATCAGCACGTCCGCACACACCAAGGCGAGCATTTCTCTCTGCCTCCCAGACTCCCAGAGGGTGTCCACCACAACCACACTGACCCGTTACTGACACCCATACACCGGTTCTTTCGCTATTTGTTGTTTTAATATTGTATTTATCATCATCGTCATCGATTCGTCTCTTCATCGTCATTGCTATATCGCTACCGTTCTATCACCGCCACCGCCACCGCCACCGTTGCTTCGTTCTCCGTTTCGTCTCTTTTCATTTACCATTTCCATCGTTCAACGAGCAAACATACTAACCAATCTCTCTCATTCTTGTTTTCACTCGTCCCGCTGCTCGTATCTCAAGGGTACGAGCGATCGGAGTGTAACTTTCGTCAGACTCGATGGCATCGACCTCGTTGCCGCTAAGGTCAACCGAATATAAACACGGTTGAGCCGGAAACGAGAACGTCGATTAGCTCAGAAATGGAGCTCATTTACTCTAATCTCTTTCAATCTATCTCTTTCTCTTTCTATCTATCTTATCCTCGCATCCTTCGGTAACGACCTTCCACCGTCCTTGTACTTGTTCTACCCCCGGCTAATCCATCTCCGCTGCACTCGTTCAAACTAATCACGATGCATCTGTTCTCTCGTCTGTCTCTTAAAGTTTCCCAACGGTCCTCGCATTAGATGTTCCCCTATTCGTCGGTTCCTCTTACAACAGGTGGAGGAGGTGGACCTCGACATGCACGCGAGTCAGCGACATTGTCGCGTTCGTCGGTGCTTTTGTTCCTTAACTTTTTCATCGTCGCGATCGAAACGAATAAAAAGAGAATGACAAAGAAATGATAAACTAGCTTTTCTTCTTGGTTCGAGGGTGCATTCGCCGCGTCGTTTCCGACGTCCGCTCGACGTCAAAGCTTCGACGTTTCTTCCAAACTCTCGCACGGCACGTAGTTAGTTTCGTTCCTGGTCCGCGCGTAGTACTATCGTAATCCGGGCAACTAACATTCCTCCTACGTCGAGAAGTCGGAAGCACGAGGATGAACTAGGGATCGTGTTTGTTGCAGACGTGAGTCCACATCTGATCTTCAAAAACGGGATGACACCGACCCTTTGGCCACAGGATGTCCCCTTCCCTCCGGAAGAGGGTAAAGAGGAAGTCGCCTCGACATTCGGAGACACGGACACGCAGTCAGGCGCGTTTAGTCCAGCGCCGGATGCCAATTCCATCCAATATCCCGCCTACTTCAAAGATCCAAAAGGTGGGAATCACGCGGTTTTCGGTGCAGGTGGTTCGAGCAGTTTCGGCGCCCTTCAATATATCAAGCAACAGGGTGGTAGCAAAAGTTGTTTACCCGACGTGATACAACACGGTCGCTCCGCGGGGATGCCGCTTTACGTGCGCTGTCCGATCTGTCAGAAAGAGTTCAAGCAAAAGTCCACCCTCTTGCAACACGGTTGCATACACATCGAGTCGAGACCGTATCCTTGTCCGGAGTGCGGGAAAAGGTTCAGGCAGCAATCCCACTTGACCCAACACCTTCGCATCCACACGAACGAAAAGCCATATGGGTGCGTCTATTGCGGCCGTAATTTCCGTCAACGTACAATTCTCAATCAACATTTACGCATCCATACCGGCGAGAAGCCGTACAAGTGCCAACAGTGCGGCAAGGATTTCCGTCAGAAGGCGATACTGGACCAACATACGCGTACTCATCAAGGCGATCGGCCATTCTGCTGTCCAATGCCAAACTGTAGGCGGCGATTCGCTACCGAACCTGAGGTGAAAAAACACATCGATAATCATATGAATCCACATGCGGCCAAGGTGCGTAGGAATTCGAGCAGCGACACGAAACCACCCGGTACGCCTGCTGGATTGGGTCCAGTCCCTGTACCACGGGGACTCACGCCAACGGTTGTCAAGCCGGAGCTTTACTTCCCTCAGTGTTATGCACCCGCGTTTAATCATCAGCCGCCGGTTTCGAGCGCGCAGTTCCCGGGTCAGGCGAACGGCGTTTCCGTTGCCGGCGAATTCAAGCCACCGACCGGCCTGCCGCCCCAGTGACTAACCGTCCATCCTGCCGCCTACTAGCAAGCAGGAATACCGCTGAGATTTCAGCGATGCTTCGGTCACGCGTTAGAGACGACCGAAGCCACCACCTCGAACGCTGCCTCTCATCGATGCAGCCAGCCGATCCAGCAACACTACCCGTGACATTTATCGTGCATTTACTAGGATCTTTCTTTTCGTTTCGCGATTCGCTTACTTTCCTCGTTCCATTGCTTCACAGAGCCTCGGAACGTGTCGCCAGCTAGTCTTAAGCTCGACGGTGATCGAACGTTTTCGTTTGTTTACCTTATTTCTGAGAATCCTATCAATGGCTGTACGTTCGAGGTCGAAGCGTACGAGTCGATGAAACGTAACAATCGGGAAGAGACCCAAGGCTGTGTTATCCTTTACGATGCTCGGGAGACACTGACGTCGTTCGGGATAGTTCGTCGGGAAAACTCGTCACTTCGGCCTTAGGAGCGTCGGCGCCTGCGCTCTTCGTATTCTCTCTTATTCTACTCTCCTTAATCGCGAACGTGAAAGTGTACAGGTAATAATTCTTTTCGAACAATCTCATATTACGTCTTTACGAGTGAAGGTCATCTTTGATTTTGAATGTCAAGTGTGGTTAACAACGTGGATATTTGAAAGTATGATCACGTTAGGCGATTATGGAGGATGTAGAGAAACGAAGAAGGGCGAAAGAGAGAAGAGGGAGAGATACGGAGGGGATGATCATGGAGAAGTGTAATAATGGACGAAAGAATCGCGCGTCGTTCATCGTCGAGCTTCCAACTGGCCAAGAGAAAGGTAAATCAACCAACGAAGAATCTCGTCTATTCTCCCATACGTATTTTTTATATTAATGAATTACAACGTACCTTCTCGCGTTTTTTTCGTGGATAAGCGAATAGGCTCGAGAGAGTTCGATGGTTCGGTGCAACGGGGCACCGGGTCCGGGGTGTCGCCGTGCTCATAAAACACGTAAACAAAGACGTATACACGCAGGTTTACACGTACACGTAAAACACACACACACACACACACGACACACATCATTCGGAACGTGTTTCGCCAAACGGGTTGAAGATGTTCGATTTCGACCAGACTAAAAACGATTGTGATACAATATTTAACTTGCCTATGTTTTAAAGAAAAAAAAAACAAGAGAGAGAGAGAAAGAGATGAAGGAGAAAAAAAAATACGTCGCCTCTCTCTCTCTCTTGAGAGGGAAAGAGACAGGGGGAGGCGTATACATGACCACGAGAAGAATGCCTGTAAATATGTAAAGCCGTTTACTCCGAGAGACAAAAAGAAGAGTGGCGCGAGAAGGAAAAAGAGCAAAGTGAGCACACGAGTGAAAGAGACAGAGAGAAACAGAAAGAGAGAGAGAGAGAACACGAGTGTAAGATTGCATGAATGTAAGAGAGAAAGAAAGAAGAACGATTTTTGCTTGAAATGGACGAATGAAAGATGGAGAGAAAGAGTATATACACGCCAGTGGGGTGGGATCGGCGAAAGAAAACGAGAAAAAAGTAAGGTGGAGGGGGGAGTGATGAGAAGATGAAGAAGACGAGGTGAAAGAAGGAAGAAGACGGTGAAGATGGTGTGGATGGTGAAGAAGTTGAAGAAGGTGAAGAAGAAGAAGAGGAAGGAGAGAGATTAGGTAGGATTTAAACATGGAACGATGCAATCCCCCCTCGATACGTGCTGAGCCATAGCTTTTTCGGTACGACGAGTAGCCGATGACGATATATATTTGCGCGAGGGGAGGTATGACTCTTGTATACTATAGTAATATTTGAATGTATATTTATACGACAGGTTATTATTCATATATAACTATATGATGATATTTTGAATCGGTTTTAAAATCAGATTGGTGCTGATAACTAGGTAAGCGAAAAAAAAAAACGAAAGAGGAGGGAACGTGGAAGAAGGCTGAGACACCGTAGAGTAGCGTAAGTAGGGTAGTCGATAGAGAGTAGCTCAAGATAAAGAAAAAGACTTTTGAAAGAGGACCTCGAATGTCCGCTCATCGGATATATATATTATATATGTATATACATATTTATATGTGTCTCTCTCTATATGGCGAACGTAAATACTTACACATTACACGTAAAAGTTGGTAAAAACAAAATAATTACATATATATATGTATATATATACATATATATTATATATATGTACATATAATTATCATCACCACCCCGTAAATATTTCGTGGCAATACTTAAAGCAAAAAAAATGAAAATTTCAACGTAACTAGAGAATAGTCTTTTAAATTTCTATAATTAAGACGTGTGATCTCTCTAATTATTGTACATTACATAATGATCTATACCTAGATGACGAGATGCATAAGTATAATTAATTATACGATTAAACGTAAAAAAAAAAAATCATATAGGCGTTCTATACAGGTTAGTCTTTTATCATTTAGACTACAGAGATCTGAAAGATGATAATTGTGCGGCCATATTCTCTGTGGCCTGTTCGTAGTGCCTCGGAATTGCTGCTCGCGGCAGTGATTTGACCGTATTTTAGGATGGTATATTAATATTATTATCGAGAAACTGCAATTATCGATACTCCGTTAAAAAGGAAAAGAAATACGAAGAGTCGGGAAGGGCAGATAAAAAAAAGAGAGAAAGAGAGAGGGAATCGTGTCGTGTGGCGTCACGTTAAACGACTCGTTAAATTATTAGAAATCTACTTATATTATCGCGCTCATCTCAAGCGTCGAAATATCCTTCGATTTTCAAGGGCGAAGGAAACGAAAAAAGAATGGAGTAAAAAAAAACGCAAAACACGTGTAATAAAGGGGGGTGGGTGGGGGGATTGGGGGTGAAAAGAGCGCGACGACGATATAATCGTGGTAATAATCGTTGTTTTTTTTTTGTTGTTCTTTCCTTCTTTTTTTCCTCTCGGCCGCCGAGAGAGAGAGAGAGACTTTTACGCAAACTCGCCGTCTTGTTTTCCGTCGTTCTAACTAGTATTATCGCAATGTCTGTCAGGATTATCGTTTTCATTGTTCTTACGTTTTCTCCGATTCCGATTAACCGGATTTACAATCTCTCTGTTTCTCTTTTATTATTATCGATACTATTATGATTATTCTATATTCTATTATCTATATATAAACACATAGGATTTTAATGGCACGTCTTATCAACGGCAGCGCCACTCGTTACGCGTTTCGTATTCCTCGTCCGTCGAGTCTTCAACGGTGATATTAACTACGGAGTGCCGATCTCGCCGATATCCGTAAGCCTTTTTAAGAACATTATTGATTTTTATACAACTCGATCGTTACAGTTTAACGATGTTTTATACTCGACCGATTAATCGACACGATTAAGAGCTTTAATAATCGTTTCGCCTCGAATACCCACCTCATTGGGCACCGGTTCTTTAATTCCCCGGACGTTTAAAATCACCGTATCGTGCGTGCTAAATAAATCCAATAAAATATCAAAGTGTGAAGGTAAAGTGAAAGAGAGAGAGGGAAATAATTCAGTTCCAAACTGATCTCGATATACTCCGAGGATAAAAAAAAGGAAAGCAAAAAGTTATCGTAGACGCATAAAAATTCTTACTCGTCAGAAAGAATAATGTTTGAACTGGTCCTTCGTTGCTTTCCTGCTCGATCGTGCCAATGTCGTCGGCGTTTGAGAGACAATCATTTATGAGAGAGCGGGAATTAACGATTCGCAAGAAAACGGGTAACGTATAAATACTCTAATTAAATCCATTTGTCCTTACTCCGCGGTTTCATTTAAATCTGCATAAATCGCCCGTAAAAATGTGCGAGACGGTAAATCGTAATTTCCCCCCCATTCGCGCCGAATGTTACACCCATACATAGATACTGGGTCTTCCCCCATTTAATGTCGAACGACGCCATTGATTCGAAGTTGACAATAATCTTCCAGTATGCAAAACGTGAGAGAGACTCGTTATTTCACGCATAGAGATTACTTTTTGTGATTTAACCGAATCTCCTCTCCCCCCGTTCTTTTTAATATGTACAATCACTTTAACTGACTTGCAGGGTAAGAAACGTGGCTCGAGGTGATTCGTGAGATTTTTTTAAATTCACTCTTCGTTAATTTTCTCGTTGCTGTTTCGACGTCTAGAAATGGACGGAGATACGAAGGAATATTTGAACTGAAGTACATAAATGCGAGTTTATTAAATACTTTGAATTTTCATGAAAATTTTGAATTTATTAACAATTGGATGTAGGCTGAAGAACGAGGGAGAATTATTGCATCGTAAAAGAAACGTTTCTCCGGTGATTTGAATTTTTAAGTAACTAGTTTTTTTTATCAGCTTTTTTTCTACGATTTTTTTACCGAGATCAATTTTTTTCTTCTCTTGTGTCTAGTCGTATCCAGCACTTTTCGACAGCAAACTGTTTGGGTTCAATTCTATAAATTATCGAAAGAGAAAGAACATGGAAATTTTATAGAGGTTTAGATTTTATGAAGATTTTGAGATTCTTGGGTCCGTTAATTGTTGTTTTTTTCTCGTTTTTGTTTTAACGTCTAAAAATGGATTAAGATACGAAAAAATATTTGAACTGTAATTCATAGATGCAAGTTTATTAAATACTGTGAATGTTTCATAATTTTGAATTTTTTAAAAATTGGATATAACGAGGGAGGAATTATTGCATCGTAAAAGAAACGTTTCTCCGGTGATTAGATTTGTTAAGTATCTTTTTTTTTTTATCAACAGCTGTTTTTTCCACGATTCTTTTACCGAGATCAAGTTTTTTCTTCTCTTGTGTCTAGTCGTATCCAGCACTTTTCGACAGCAAACTTCTTAAGCTTCTATAAATTATCGAAAGAGAAAGAACACAAGAATTTCACGGAGGTGTAGTTTTTATAGAGATTTTGGGATTTTTGCGCGCGGCAGCTTGTACTTTAAAAGCGACGATGGCAGACGGGAAATCGATGGGAAATTTTCACAAATTTTCAAGACTTTTCATTCCTTGGCTAACAAGTAATTTAAGTTTCACTGTGAGAAATTTAGATTTTTGGGAAATATTCAATTTGGCAAGGGGTCGTAAGTCCGTTTAAGGTGGCGCGAAATGAGAAGGATAAAAGAGAAAGATGATAATTGTCGTAAACAAAGTGTAGATACTGATCATTGTTTTCTTTTTATATATATATATATATATATTACGATCTACGATATAACGATAACATATTTTAATATTAATTATTATCATTATTATTATTATTAATTATTATTAAATACTATTAAGTTTTCGAGAGAGATTTTGCATACGGTGCAGTGGTTAGTTTCACTTCTTCTTTTCTTTAGAGTTTTTTCACCCCTTTTTTTTGTCACCCTCCCGTTCTCATTATATCGTAACTTCGTCGACTCTACGGAAAGCTCTAATTTTTTTTTATATCCGACATTGTAGATGTTCTTTTTTTTTTACAAACCTATTATCGAATAATCGACTACTAGTGCTTATGCTTATTATACTCTAATCTCGCAGTCACAAAATCCGCCGTGTGATATATACGTACTATATACGAATCTATGTATATGTATCTATGTATATAAATTTATATATATATATAAATCTAGGTATATATAAAGATATATACACTATTACATATACGTATGGATAAAATAAAATATATAAATATACCCGTGTGCCGCGAAAGAAGAAAAGCGAAAGCGATGTCGGATTGGTGTTTACTGTTTAATCTCTTCTTTTTTTTATATATATATATTATATATATATATAAATATTTTATACCTTTTTTTTTGCGAAGTACTTTTGCAAAAAATATCGTGCCAGCTGATCTGGCACGACGACAGGGACGTTATTTTTTACTTTAAGTTCCGTATACGTACCGGTCGCAGAACTCGTTGCGAACTGCTGCGAAACTGGTTTCGGGTGGTTGGACGACGTCGGAGCCTTGTGCGGTGCCATTTCGATCGGCAAACACGACAATTTTTGCGAGTATTAAGGGGGAGAGTGGCTAATCGTACATCGTGATACGAATCAAGTTGATAAAGAAATGGAAAAAAGTACTGAAGCAACGTTGCAAAAGATATATCACCTATGACCGATGATAATTTACTTTTTTTCAACCCTTTGCACTCGGGGCCATCTTTGACATTATCCATTAGCAACTTGACGGCACTTTACTGTTTGCTATCTTGTGCCATTTCAATAAAAAAGATGAGGTAGTCATATATTTGTTAAAATGTTGCTTTGCAATAACTTCATCCTCTGTAATCACTAATAAATTCGAAGGTCACCTTAGAGGGGGCAACCGAATGATATGGAAGACTTACGGTGTCCCCTCAACGGAGTGCAAAGGGTTAAAGATTCGATATAAATTGCAATATTACAAATATCGTATAAAATCTATCGTGAAATTATCCAGAGATCAACTAAAAAAGTCCATCGCGAAAGGAAAAAAAAATCCTCAAAGTTCCAGCACTCGAAGTCATCTTTGACGTTATCCATTAGCAACTTTGCGGCACTTTGCTACTTTCTATCTTGTGCCATTTCAATAGAAAAGATCAAGTAAACATATATTTCTTAACATGTTACTGTGCAATAACTGCATCCTCTGTAATCACTAATAAATTCGAAGGTCACCTTAGAGGGGGCAAGCGAATGATATGGAAGACTTACGGTGTCCCCTCAACGAAGTGCAAAGGGTTAAAGATTCGATATAAATTGCAATATTACAAATATCGTATAAAATCTATCGTGAAATTATCCAGAGATCAACTAAAAAAGTCCATCGCGAAAGGAAAACAAAATCCTCAAAGTTACAGCACTCGAAGTCATCTTTGACGTTATCCACTAGCAACTTTGCGGCACTTTGCTATTTTTTATGTTGTGCCATTTCTTTAGAAAAGATCAAGTAAACATATATTTCTTAAAATGTTGCTGTGCAATAACTTCATCCTCTGTAATAAATTCGAAGGTCATCTTAGAGGGGGCAGGAAGACTTACGGTGTCCCCCAAAGAACATCGCTTTGCAAAGGGTTAAAGATATATATTCGATATAAATCACAATATTACAAATATCGAATAAAATCTACCGTGAATTATTCAGAGATCGAGTAAAAAAAGTCCATCAAGAGAGAAAAAAAAAGATCTTCCTCAAAGTTACTCTCCCTTTTCGCAAGTCTTCGACTGCCGATCGAATAAACTATTTTGCGACATCCGACGTCGTCCCGCGACTTGGCACCGGCACCGTTGTTAGTAACGTTGTTACGCCTACGATGCATTTATTTTTCTTTATTTATCACTTGTTGCATTTCATTGTAGTAGGAGGACCATAAAGAAGGATCACCGCGCGCTCCCGCGGCTCGCAACGTTTTCCGTCGACGAATCGTCGTGTATGTCTGTATACGTAAAACGCAGGAAGATATATATAAAAAACAAAACAGGCGATATTTGTTTTTCTCCAATTTTCACTTGTTTTATCCCCCCCACCCTTCTCCACCCCTTGAAAGAAAAAACATATCTTTTCCGCGGTTTTGAACTTTTCGTTACTATTAATTCTTTTGAAGAATAAAAAAAAAGTGTGCAGGGCCGCGCCATCCTACGTCGTCCACTGAATGCTCAACATAGATTAGGTTAAGCTTTATATATTACCTAATGATTATATAAATTATTGTTTTCTTTCCCTTATAAGACTCAGGGCTGCCGCCGAGGTGGGGGCAAAGCCTCGCGACAGGATGGCGCGACCGAGCCGAATTTTTCACCCCTTTTTTTTCGTGTCGTTTTTTCTTTCATTACTTATTAGTTAACTCGCGTCTTCAACCCCTTCGTCTTCTTCTACGTACGTTCTACGTTTGGAGTCTCTACGATGTTAATTTATACCGACAATCCCCTCTTTTACCCTCTTCTTTTTTTTTTATACTTACCCTTTGAACGAAAATGTATCGATGAATTTTCGTTTTATGTTCAACCCCTTATAAAATATCCCCCCACCCCCCACGAAACCACCCTTCGTTACGAGATCTCGCTTTCAAAATTTAGCTTTAACACTTTCGATGCGGACGCTGATGCAGGTGCAATACGTTACAGAGATGATGTGCATATGTACACTTTAGGATCGTGCCGCGGTGCGTTGAAAATTCGTGCGATGATTGTTGAGAATGGTTTTGACCTCGACGATGGAATGACCCGATGGATCCGGAAGTTGTGTGTTTTTATGATTTATCGTGACCCGTGCTCCTTTTGGGATATTGTTCATTTCGAAATTGTTTGCGAACTTTATTGTTTATGACACGTTGTCTGCCAAGATGGTGTTGTTTCTTGTTTATGTTGATGATTTTTTTTTTACATTGACTGCTGGGTTAGGATTAGTGAGTTTTTTAGAGGGAAAAAAACTGATCGGTGTGTTCTGTTTTTCAACTCAACGCACCGATGAGTTTGTGAGTCATCGGAGTTTTTTTGTGATCTTGATGCAATGACTGTTGCGACGGTCAGGGAACGTTCTTTTTTAATGTTGACACGTTGAGCGTGAATGATCTATGTTGTTTTTTACGTTTGAACGTAAAATGAATATCGATCATTCATGGTTTGTGTTTCAAGTCAACACTGTGTTTGACGTGATCTCCAAAGTATCACGTTGCTACGATCAAGGAACGTTTTTTTTTTTTAATGTTGACACGTTGGACGTGAATGATCTGTGTTTTCAACGTTTGAGCGTTAAATGAATATCGATCACTGATGATCTAAGTTTTCAAGTCAACACAATGTTCGACGTGATGTTCAAAGTACCACTTCGTTTTTCAACATTGGCACAATGACTGTTGCATTTATCACCGATGACTCACTCCATTTTTGATACAAATGATGACTGTGGTCACTCATCGATCGTATTAATGTACAAAAGTGACTACTGTCATCCATCAAAATCATCCTACACTCAATTTATTTTGTTATCTCACTCAACTTGAAATGAAAGCTCAGAAAGCCATTTAGCAAGTCAATGTAAAACGTATTCTTTCGAGTTGTTCACTAAATTAAAGCGTTCTTGCGGATACGCGTGAACCAAACAACTTTGCATTATTCAATTTTCCACTGGTCTTTTAATCTCAAATATTTTCCAGCGAAGAAATTTCCTCAAGAAATACACCTCAGGCAGGCAACGCGTTAATGTCGGCAACGTGTCTGTTTTGTTGTATAATTTGTTTGTATTTCCGCGTATTCGCCGGCGTTGTTTTTGCGAGTGGAAAATGAAAAAAACCTGCGGGAAATGCTTGCGAAAGGATCCTCGAGGAATTGTAAAAAAGAAGGGAAAAAGTGAGAGAGAGAGAAAGGAAAAAGAATAAGAAAACGATGAAAGTTATATTAATACGAGCTTACGTAGTAATTCAACGCACGCGTAGCTCGCGTCTTATTTATATAGATTTTTATATGTATACATACGTAACTTGCACGATCGTAAATGTAAAGAAAAAAAAAAAAAGGTTATACAGAGATATCACCGTGGTGCCAAGCGCCGGTGATGCATATACCATTATTTACAAGTATATACACGAAAGCAGCGAAACACTGAGCCAAGACTGACCTCCTTGTTTTTTTGTTTTTTTTTTCCTTAATTTTCACGCAAATGTATTTTTATCCAAATTTGTTTCCTCGATTTTGTTTACCGCGGAGGGCACGCGAGAAACCTCCGACTTTTCGTCGGACTTTGAAAAATTTCTCGAAAAAAAAACAATCGAAACTCGAAGCTTTCCCTGAGACAATGGATTATAAATAAAAAAAATTGTTTTGTACAGTTTATTTCGTGTGTTTTTTTTCTTCGATGATTTTAAGTCGTACGTTTTTTTTTTTTTTAACGTGAAATTAATGAAAGTGTAGAAAATATTGGAGATAAAACGTGAATTTAAATCCTTTGAGATTTTCAGTTGTTTTTACAATCTTAGTTAATTGTTTGTTGTTTAATATTCAGCAAGTAATAATTATATAAACGTATCTCTGTTTTTGTTCTGTGACATAATGGCTTTTATCTGTGCAAACTGTAACCTCGATTCTCAGTATCGCTAATTTTCTTCGCAATGAAACACTACCTTTATCAATTATTTCACGGTACATATTATTTTTAACATTCGCCGATATTGTATCGGCAAGTAGATTTTCATACATGACGAAAAAATTTAATTAAAGCTACGTAAAACGCTTACTAATTAATTAATGACCAACACCAGACTTTCCTTTTAAATTACCAACGATTTTTCCATTTTACCTTAATCCATTGGAATATTTCATTTAACTAAATATCAATCAAACATCGCCACTCCGTTTTTAAACTATTATTTAAAATCTCAAATTTCAAACGATCCTCTCAAAAGCGCAGAGGAACAAACCTAAAAAATAATACATACCAAACAAATTGTTTATAAAAATCGTCCACAACTCCAATTCCAAAGGATTAAATTCACGTTAAAATGTTGAAATCTCCAAACGTTATATTGTACAGTTTGAAGTTCTAATTTATTTTCCACGATCTCAACTCCTTCCCACCCTTAATTCCAATTCTTCCGGTCGAGTCTAGGCGCAGTCCTCGTTGCTGTTCGATTAGATGCAAAGTTATGGCGGAACCAGGTTCCTAATAGTAATTTAGGGAGTGGGAAGAGTGAAAGAATTCGATTCGTCTTATATTTTGTGACTGACGAGTGTCTCGGCGGCGCGGGCCCGATTCCGGTCGAACTGGCAGCATCCAAAGATGTATCATCAGGACTTAATGCGTTTGCGCGCGAATCCTCCGTTGCAGCTCCTTACACTACGTGTCCTTTGTTACGTCTCCCTACGTTGCATATCCTCCGTTGAAGTTCCTTGTCCTCCGTCGCATTTCCTCAAGTTACACATCCTTTATTGCATCCTCCGTTGAAATTCCTTGTCCTGGGTTCTCCGTTGTGTTTCCTACGTTATCCATCTTCCTTTGAATCCTCCATTAAAATTCCTTTTCCGATGTTTTCCGTTGTATTTCCAAGGTTATCTATCCTTAGATGCATCCTACGTTGCAACTCCTTGCACTACGTAACTTGAGTTGCATTTCCTTAAGTTACCCATGGTACATTGAATTCTCTGTTGTATTTTCTACGTTATCCATCTTCCTTTGTATCCACCCCTTTAAAATTTCTTTTCCTCTGTCTTCAGTTGTATTTGCAACTTTACCTATCCTTTGATGTATCCTACGTTGCAACTCCTTGCACTACGTGACTTGAGTTGCATTTCCTTAAGTTACCCATGGTCCATTGCATTCTCTGTTGTATTTTCTACGTTATTCATCTTCCTTTGTATCCTCCGTTGAAATTTCTTTTCCTGTGTTTCCCGTTGTATTTCCAACGTTACTTATCCTTTGACGCATCCTACGTTGCAACTCCTTACACTACGTGACTTGAGTTGCATTTCCTTGAGTTATCCATGGTCCATTGCATTCTCTGTTGTACTTCCTACTTTACGTATCCTCTGACGCATCCTACGTTGCAGCTCCTTGCACTACGTGCTTTCAGTTGCATTTCCTAGCATTGCGTCTCCTCCGTTGCATTTCCTTAAGGTATGTATCCTCCGTTGTATTCTCAGTTGAATTTCCTTATCCTGCGTCCTACATTGTATTTCCTAAAGTTACCTATCCTCCGTTGCAGCTCCTTGCACTATGTGCGTTTAGTTGCAATTTTCTGACGCATCCTACGTTGCAGCTCCTTGCACTATGTGCTTTCAGTTGCATTTACTAGCGTTGCGTTTCCTCCGTTGCATTTCCTTAAGGTATGTACTCTCCGTTGTATTCTCAGTTGAATTTCCTCATCCTGCGTCCTACGTTGTATTTCCTAAAGTTACCTATCCTCCGTTGCAGCTCCTTGGACTACGTGCGTTTAGTTGCAATTCCTAGCGTTGCACTTCCTTGTGTTACTTATCCTCCGTTGCATATCCATAAATTACCTATTCTCCGTTACATATCCTTAAGTTGCCTATTATCCGTTGCATATCCTCAAGTTACCTGTCCTACGTTTTTGATTCTTCGACGGCTCTTCGTATTCATATCTTCCTTTTGTCCTTTTCTTGCCTTTTTTCTCCACTCGTTCGGTTCTAGTTTCCGCGCGCACTCTCTCCAGCATCTCCGTGAGAGCACGATAATATATTTTGTACGTGTATATTGTTATTTAGTGATCTAAACCGAAGCGCACCAGCGGTTCACCGCGAAACGGGCCCGCGCTCGTAATCCGAGCGTGTTCTGTTTTTCATTTTCACTTTTTTATACAATAAAACTTGCAAATAAAACAAGAGACGCATGTCTTCGAGTAGAACCCTTATTATTTTCCGTTTTTTTATATCCTTGGTATTTATCGAGATGAGCTGATTTAACCTTTGCACAATTTAGGAAGATCTTGCGATTTTTTTTTTTTTAAGAAAACACGGTTTTTGAGATTCCATCGATCTTTGAATTGTGATCGTGAGAATGTAGATTTTAGAAAATAGAATTTGAGAAAACATATCGTATGAGGAGGAAATATTGTTTCTTTTTAATTGTGTAAGCAATTTGATAATGTGATATTTTTATAGAATTAGGCGAATTATATTTGACGATGTTTTGTATAAATTTAGTGAAAATCAGATTTGACGTGGTAAATTTTCTGATTGAAGGATTGTATAAAATTAATTTTGTGGTGAGATGTTACGTGAAAATTTTTCAGACGGCGGATTAAGAAAATAAAAATAGCGTAATTGTGGAGGAAAAAAGTGCTTTTACGTCAATTCTGTCTGGATGAAGAAGAACGGAAGAAATCGCGATAAATATTCAGTTTCTTCGATGACGCGTTACCAAGGCAATTTCATAATTTCCTCGGCGTTTGAGGAAATTGTGCAGAATTATTTTAATATGCAATGCGTTTAAGAAACTTCTGCAAAATTCATTAAATCTTGTTCTATCAATAAACAACAAAAAATCTGAGGAAAGAGTTGCAAAGAAGGTTAAAAAGCATGTTAAAAAATATTACAATATACTGAAATAAATGACATCACAATCATTAAATAAAAGAAAATCTAACATACTTGATATTAAAAGTGCAAAGGATTAAAAGGCCAAATGTTTGTCAAAATTCTACGTATAATATATCAGAAAGTTCGATAGAAAAAAATCAGGCTTTTAAACTTAAAAAAAAAACATCTCGATAAGTACCATCTATTATATTATTTTCTTTGTTTCAGCTTGCGGCTTACACTCGCATCTTCTTCCGGCATGCTACTTTATGTTCAACAGACGCACAATATTTTTATTTCTTTACATTTCTCCCAGCAATTTACACTTTATCATCGTTCTACCTATCAACTATTACACTTAAAACTTAAACAAATCAACGATTTCTAATCATAAAAATCCCACTGCAATATCATACATCGAAAGTTTGCCAAAGGGAAGACAAAAAAAAATAGAATCTCAACACTAGGTTTACGTTAGCCGTCGAATTGACGGATTCCTATCTTTTTCGAAACGCCTTCCAAACTTATAGAGACGTGCTAAAAATAAAATGACTTAACTACTTTCTTTGCCGCTTGGTCCCTCCACTTTCAAAGTCTTTATTTAATATATCGCAGTTTAACAGATTTCACGTCCGCAAATCTAATATTACAAAAATTGACATAAACAAATCGAAACATCACCACATACCAAAACAAAGTACGATCCCTCGCCGTTGCAATTTCGCGCAACAAACTCTACTAAAAAGAAGACAAACAAAAATGTAATACTTAAAAAATGGCAAATTACCAATCTCAATAATTACTACCTATCAAGAGCCAAGATCATTCCAACAACAAAAATTCTCTCAAAAAAAAGTAAATGAAAAAGCGAAAGAAGTATCAAACCGATCAGAAAAGCACCCGGAGAAACGTTCCCCGCAGTGTGAAGTCGTCGTTCAGGTACTAAAATAACGAAAACCGTCTCGCGAGATATCTCGGATTGGATTCACGGAAAATAAATTCCATGCGTCGTAAATCCGAAAGAGCAACCGTCGGAAACGGTCGATCCGCTCGTTGCAACCAGTTTTGCACGGCCACGTCAGAACACAGCCACTTGTCAGAATGCGCGTCCGCGGCTCTTGATTTGGATTATTTGCGCCGCTGTTTGCAATACGCTCGCGATCCCCATGCACGCGCGCACACGCGGAAAAACGTATGAGAAGTTGCACACGAGCGCGCGAATATACTAAACTCCATTACGTTGAATCGTACATTAAAATCTTAGCCATGCGGGCACAGAAGCCATTTGCGTTTGTTGCCGGCAAATGAAACAGTGGTTCTCCTGTCGATACGCGTCAATGGGATGGAGAAGATGATTTAACGCTAGATCTACCGATTATTAACCCCTACGATTTATTTCATGACTGCCTCCGCTATTCGGAATTTAATTGGTAAAATAATAATTGATCGGTGATTCTTGATATAACGTATAATTTAATGTAATGTTAATTTTATAGAAAGAATAATATAGCATTGTGTCTCATGAATATTTTCAATTTGATAGGTTTTGGTGGACGTGAAACTTTCTGTGTCATTTAATTTTATCAGGAGTGTTACTCCGTATTGTAGGGTATGGGGTTAATTCGGTATATTTAAAGATATTGGAGAAATACTTGAGATTTTAGCTATCGTACTTTACAAAGTGGATATAGAAATTAAGTGTAGAATTACGATAGAAATTTGGCAAGATTATTTAAAAATTCAGTACAAGTCATTTTGACCTTAGGAGATGTAGTGTTAATGCTGGATCTATGGAGACTGTAAATTAAGTTCTCTTGGATTCTTTTTGGTGAGGATTTATTTGGTTTTAGAGGTGATTCTGAATGCAAGAATTTAGGATGGGAAGATGAGGTGGTGATGGGGTTGGAAAAGGAGATTTTGAAAATTAAGGTGGGGGATTGGGAGAGTACAGGTGTTTTATACTGTATTTCATGGTGTTTTTTGTGAAGATAGGGTAAAGACAATGGGTTGAAGGGATGAATTGGGATTGTATGAATATAATGATCATAAGAACCTGGTAGAGGACAAAATAATTTATTAAAAACTGGGGTATCACCTGGAAAATTAAAATGACAAAAATAATCCTCCGAGAAAAAATGTTGATGGAGAACGAAACAGAATGTTGAGAAGACTAGTGTTTGTTCTTTAAAGGAATTAATCCTCCGTTGAAAGCGTGACTTTGATGGAAGCCTTAAAACTCACAAATCCTCCACGACAACGTCTCAGCCATTGGCGTCGAAAATATAAGAACCAATAAAAAAAGACTCGCTAAAGTACAAAATAAACCTTCATCTAATAAAACAAGAAATTCCATCACAAACAAAATTCCACCTTCACAATTGTCCATAATTCTGGTAAAAAAGGCAAGAAATCCCTCTAATCGTCGCTTCAAAAATATCCTCCTCGATCAATATCAATGCTCAATAAACAAAGAGAAAGAAATGTCCACAAAAAAAATCAGCTACAAACAAAAACATTAACCCCTCCCAAAATTTCAACGTCCAAAGGGCACCTTGAAATTTCAATTTCTAAACAAACACTACCAATCAAATACCAAAGTACCAAGCAAAAATCTTCGCCAAGAACAAATTTTTCTTAAACATTAATCCAAAAAAAAGAATCAGCTGCAAGCAAAAACATTAATCGCTCCTAAATTTTCAACGTTCAAGGAACACCTTGAAACTTGAATTTCTAAAGATGCACTACCAATCAAATACCAAAGTGCAAAGCAAAAATCTTCACCAAGAAAAAATCTCTTTCTTAAACATTAATCCAAAAAAAAGAATCAGCTGCAAGCAAAAACATTAATCGCTCCCAAAATTTCAACGTCCAAAGGACACCTTGAAATTTCAATTTCTAAACAAACACCAATCAAATACCAAAGTACCAAGCAAAGATCTTCGCCAAGAAAAAATCTCTTTCTTAAACATTAATCCAAAAAAAAGAATCAGCTGCAAGCAAAAACATTAATCGCTCCCAAAGTCTCAACGTCCAAAGGACACCTTGAAATTTCAATTTCTAAACAAACACCACCAATCAAATACTAAAGTAACAAGCAAAAATCTTCGCCAAGAAAAAATCTCTTTCTTCAACATTAATCCCTCATCACCAATCAAACTATTCTACCTAATATTATTTGCCTTTCTGTATCAGAATTCAAAACAAATTCCAACTACTATCTGAATTTCTAAATTCTAATTCCTAAAAAAGATACACCATCATACCTGTTGAAAAGAACCGGCGCAAAAACAATAGAAGCATATAGTGCAGGATCGATCGCAGAGTTTGAGCGATTCTTAACGGAATGTAGGGCCATAACGAGTTTGAGAAACTCTGCTGTCTGCGAGGAGGCCCGCGACTGCACTTGACTTTCCAACTTCACGAGCACGACCACAAAAGCAAATCCCCGGTCTGTATGAAGTCTGCGCGATCCTGTTACTCTGTAAAAGGACGAAATTGAAATGCCCGAGAACTCGCGTGGCCGAAAGGAGATCGAATCGAGTGAAAAGTCTCCCGGCTTCGGGATACGTGTCCCGTTCTTCGACGCCTCGTGTCTCGCTTTCGCGCGCTTTTTATTATTCTCATTTCCAATTTTACAAAAATCAAGAATTCTTCTTCGTTTCTCCAGATTTCGCTGTCTTCTTTTTCTTCTTCCTCTATTTTACAAGAATGGAAGATTCTTCTTTATTTTATTTGCTTTCGTGAGTTTCTTTTTTTCTCCTCTTTCACAGTTTTGCAAAAATGGAGAATTCTTCTTCGTTTCTCCAGGTTTCGCGGTTCTCCTTTTCTTCTTCCTCTGTTTTGCAAAAATGGAAGATTCTTCTTTATTTTTCTCGCTTTCGAGGGCTCCTTTTTTTCTACTCTTTCACAGTTTTGCAAAAATGGAGAATTCTTCTTCGTTTCTCCAGATTTCGCGATTCTCGTTTTCTTCTTCCTCTGTTTTGCAAAAATGGAAGATTCCTCTTTATTTTTCTCGCTTTCGTGAACTCCTTTTTTTCTACTCGTTTTATGGTTTTGCAAAAATGGAGAATTCTTCTTCGTTTCTCCAGATTTCGCGATTCTCGTTTTCTTCCTCTGTATTGCAAATATGGAGGATTCTTCTTTATTTCTTTCGTTTTCGTGGATTTTTTTTCTCCTTTTCTATAGTTCTGCAAAAATGGAGGATGCTACTTTGGTTCTCCGGATTTCGCGGAACTTTTTTTCTACTTCCTCTGTTTTGCAAAAATGGAGGATCCTTCTTTGTTTCTCTCGCTGTCGTGAGATTTTTTTTCTCACGTTCTCTGATTTTGCAAAAATGGAGGATACTCCTTTAGTTCCGATCTCTCTGCCTTTTTTTCTCGTTCTTCGGTTTTACGAAAAATGGAGGATTCTTTTTCAGTTCTCTCGTTTTCTGTGGTCCTGTTTTTTTTTGTCTCTGGCTTCGCAAAAATGAAGGATTCTTCTCTATTTCTCTGACTTTCGCGATCCTTTTTCTTCAAGCTTGGTTTTTGAGGAAAAAGAAGGAGGATTTTTTTTTATTTGTCTCGCACCGGCATCGATTTGCACGGGAGACACGAAACGGCGATTGACTTTCGTCTTAACGCTTTCGCGAGTGGATGACGTGGTGCTGCGTCCTTTCGTTTTTCGAGACTTCTGACGCAGTCTCGTATCTTTTGCTGTTTTGCACCTAAAAACGATCTTAATTTGTCACGTTTTTCTAGAATACGATTAGAAGCGATTGTAATCGATTTTCGATCAATCTTATGTCCCTCTGTGGAATGGTTATCAACCATCTTCCATTTTTTATCTCTTCAGGATCCAATTTTTAATTTTCGTAATAACAAAGAAACTTGTTATTCTCTTATGCAATGAAGGAGGAAAATTAATTGCAGAAAAAGTAGTTCCAAATTTTCAAAACATCACGGAATAATCAAAAGCCTGTATTTAATAACTATGAATATTTTCTACAAAAAAAGCTTTTTATAAGAAGATCCTTCGTTTACCTTGGAACACCAAAAATTGATTTTCCACTAAAAAAGAGACACTAATAAACATTGTACCATCTATCTTTGCACCAACCTCACAAGTGAAAGTTGCTATTCCACACAATTTCAATTAAACATCCACACACATACGTGTCCCTGAAGGGGCCTTAGTTACTCTTAAAACAAGTACCCCTCAACATCCAAAGAATTACTCCACAATTATTCACCTTCAAACAAATAATCTCCACAATCCTCCATATCATTAACACTACAACTACCAAGCAAATCAAAATGACTCGTTTCCATTGTGTCTCCAAAAGTTCTTCAAAATAGGAAAGCCATAGAGCATATATTAATTAATTCTCTTAATTCCTCTTTTTCCAAGTACTTATTTAACATATTAACATATAATAAATTTACCATCGGTACTTCTAGTGTTAAAACGTACCAAAAAAAAATAATACTTATTTTCCTACAAATTACAATCCTCCAAATAATCAAGCAATTCCTCAAGTTTCTCATCAAGGCAATTAACATCGAGCAAGCAAGACGATCTCGTCCCCAAAACGAGCATCGCCACTGATAAATTCGATGTTAATCGTTTGCTCTTTGGCAGAAATAGTTGCCTACGACCTCTGACATCTCGAAATCACAAGTGATAAGAGAATCGAGCGTGCTTGTTGCAGCATGAGATTCGGGGCGGGTGCGTTAATGTAGTTATTGCCAAAAATGACGAGGAACGAGTTTACGCGGCTCACCGATCGGCGTACCATCTTAACCAGCCGCACACCGAATCCGGTTAGACCGGTTCGGCGAGACGTTAGATTTTCGCGTGATCGCACTTTCGGTTTCTGAATATTGTGTCCTTGAATGGAGTCCTGCCCGGAGCCCGGTGGCCAGAAGGTGATGCAAGAATGAGTGCACCGAAAATTACAAAAAATACGTACGCCTCGCAATTGCCGGACGGGGCAAACGTTTCGTTGGAATTCCATTGGGACTTAAACCTTTGATTGTTAAAATCTAAAATCGGTGCGGACGGTTTACATTAGCGCCTTTTTGCACTTTTTTTTATTATGTTGCCTAGGATCTACAATTTTAGGTGTTGAAAGATAATTTGGCAAGTGCTAGAGATTTGAATTGGACCTCGATAATTGCAAAAGTCATTAATTTTATATCTGGCATTATTGGCAGTTCAGAGTTGCGATCTTCGTGTACTAAATACTTTCTTATTTGGCGTTAACTAGCAGCTATTATTTGTTTTTAATATTCCTAAAAAACACGCATGTTGTCTTACTTTATCATCATGTTAATGCTCAATGAATCGAACACATTGTGGAACTCTTGTATACACCGAAATTGCACTTTGTCAATTTTGACGTTGGCTCAGTAATTAGGAGTTTGAGCAACTAACACAGCCAACACTATTCGCGGTTCAAAGTCGCCATTACTCATATCTAGATATTTATTATTTAAATTATTGATCTAACAACTTAGACATTCAAAATAAATTATAGATCTAAATTATTATTTTACTTAGCACAAACCAATGTGTTTATCATACTTTATCACCACATTAATAGCCATCAAATCAAAAAATATTTCCAAATTTCATATGCATGCAAAAACTCTTATAATTGTAATCAAGTGCACATACGAGCCAATCTTCCACACACTTTATCATCACATTAATACTAAAAGAATCCGACACATTGCCAAACTCCCACAGACACCGAAATTGCACTTTGCCAATTTTGACTTAGACTCAATAATTAGGAGTTTGAGCAACTAACACAGCCAACACTATTCGCGGTTCAAAGTCGCCATCACCCATATCTAGATATTTATTATTTAAATTATCGATCTAACAACTTAGGCATTCAAAATAAATTATAGATCTAAATTATTATTTTACTTAACGCAAACCAATGTGTTTATCATACTTTATCACCACATTAATAGCCATCAAATCAAAAAATATTTCCAAATTTCATATGCTTGCAAAAACTCTGATAATTTTGACCAAGTGCACATACGAGCCAATATCCCACACCCTTCATATTATTATCACATTAATACTAAAAGAATCCAACACATTGGCAAACCTCCACAGACACCGAAATTGCACTTTGTCAATTTTGACTCTGGCTCAATAACTAAAAGTTTGAGCAACTGTCTTAATCAACACGATCTACAGTTCAAAGTTACCATCACCGACATCTAAATATTTATTATCTAAAGTATGAATCTAACAAATCAGGTAATCAAAATAAATTATAGATCCAAATCATTTTTCATCCAGCACAAACAAGCAACTATTATTTCTTGCTATTATTCCTAAGAACCAATATGTTTATCACTCTTTATCGTCACATTAATAAGCGTCGAGTTAAAAATATTGCCAAATCCCATATGCATGCAAAACCTCTGATAATTTTGACCAAGTGCACGTAGAAACCAATACCCCAGAACCATATCTTTCGCCATAAACGTCCACTGCAATCGAAGGGTTAATGCCACGAAGGAATTCTTGGATCGCCGACAAAGATACTATCAGGGAATAACGTATAGAAATGATATACATAATTACGACATTAATCCTCGCCTGGTGTATTACAGAGAGAAAACGGGTGCATGAATTCTCGCGTTGTTTAACCGCGATTTCCTTATCGTTCAATTATAGCACAGTGATCGGCGAAGTACCACGCGAATTAATTTCGAGTCTATGAAAGGAACCGGTTTCAGTGACGGACTATTTGTTGCAAAAAGTTCTGTTTACTATCGTGCATCAAATAGGGCCGCGCTGCTGGACAATCGTTTATCCCTTTGGAGTTAAGTAGACGAGGCAGTTTAATTTTAAGTACGCACAATATTCAGATAACGATGCTGGTTAATGTAGACTTCGAAGAATTCTCTTTTTAATGATCGTTATGCTTAATGTGAAGTGTTCTGTCGGACGAGTTTCACGGAGTTAATTCGATGTTCGGTTTTGTTTTTGAGAGCATTTAGCGAAGGTTTTTACGTTTGTGGGTAAAGAGAGAAGATTGGATAAAGATTGCGGAGTAAAATTATCATAATTTTATAGGCCGTTTGTGGTAGACGTGACTGGGAGACGGATAGTTGAGAGACAACCTGGGGGGTTGGTTTAGAATTAATAGGCTCATTTGGTAAAAAAATAATTATCAAATTACAATACTCAAATTGTGAACATTTGTGTAGGCTAAAAATCACAGACTAATACGAATTTTCCCCTTAACTACTTGCATTACGAGTGACACACGTGATGCGATAAATGAGAAAGAAAATTTTCGAAATTCACAGAACCTACCAGATTAAACATTAACCAAAATTAATATTACGATAATTAAGAATTACTAATGATTTTTTTTATTTTACCAACGTAGTTCTCAGTTATTGCGAAGACAGTTACAAAAGACATTGTACGGCAAGGGGTTGATTTCATGTCAAAACCATAACCATCGTAAGTTGATTTTCTTACAAATTAATTCCACCTAGCAGCACCCAATATAAGAAAAGTCCTATATAAATATCGCAAAATCAATTTACTCCTCACACCATCAAACATATTAGAAGAACCGGAAAGTAACGTCGTCAGATATTTTGATCAAAAACCAATAGTTTATTATCTAATCGACATTGAAAATTTGCACGTAAGATAAAAAAAAATGTTGACAACGAGGGTGATTACATCATTCGTTAAAAACAAACACTATGTACAACCTTATTTGTTCGAATCTAATGTAAAAAAGTCCCTCTGATACTTTCTATCATTTCTACCACAGCGCACCCCCTAACAAAACAAAGTCACCAAAACCTTAACAATTCAACTACCTCCTCAAAACCCTCAAACCCCACAAAATGAATTTACCACAAACCTAATTTATATTAAATATCAAACATTATACCATCAAACCTTCCACGTTTCACCTACCCCAAGCGCATCCGCTCAGAACTTAAGTGGATCGCCGTCCACCAAAAAACGTCTCGCCAAAGCGAAGCTCCAAGTAATTATCGGCTTCCTAATCCTCCACCACGACGGAGGGAAATTCACACGCGATTCGGTCAGAAAATCGTTGACAATGTCACCAAGAAGGAAGAGAGTACAGAAGAAAGAAAAAAAAAGGAACGACAAAACGTTCGCAACGACGACTAAGAATAAAGAAGAAGCCGTACCTATCTCCAAGGGATTACATGTACTTAAGTGGTAAGAAGAAGTGGACCGAGGCTCATCCATGGGGCCCCAACGAAGTCTCAAGTTGGTCGAGACTCCGTCGCTGCATGCTCCGGCGCAAAACGTAAGCCGAAGGACAAGAACGAACGAGGCATTGGAACGGCGCGAAGAATGATGGATCATCATGCATGCCCGAAAACCCGTTGGGACTCCATGGAGATGAAGAATGTTGTTCAGGGGAAGAGAAGAATCCAGCCAACGAGAAGCAACTCTCGCAACGATATCAGCAATCACCCTGCGTGTATGACTACGCCTTGGATACGAGTCCCAAAAAGTCGATTGGAGAGAGAAATATATTTCGTTGGTTGCGCGATTTCCTCTTGCGAGACCGCCCTGTGCTGGGAATTTATCATTAGTCTTTGCGTGCACGCTTTGAGCAATGGTGGTTTATTTTTTTTTTTAATTTTCTTAATGAGAATCAATTTTAGAGGATCTGGTCACGATGATCTTCTTTCGTGGAGATTGCACTTTGTGGGGATATTTCGATTTAGATGGGTGCAAAATTAGGGGTGGGTTGAGAAAGGTTGCGGGTGTTGAATAAATTGAGAAGCTTTGGTGGTTTCATCTGATATTTACAATGTTAAAAATCATTGAAATTAACCCATTCGAGACCGTGCATTTTTTTGGAGACTATCCAGAAAGACCGATAACTTTTGGCTTTATATGTACCCCTTCTTGTATTTCTAATGATCGTGGCTTTGGGTCACCTACTTTAAGGTCGTAATTGAACCAAATACCAAATGTAATGTTTACACATTTGTAAGATACCTTTTATTTTAAGCTAGTCTTATTTCGAGGGCTGTTTTTTCTATAATGACTGATAATTGCAATTCAAGATCATTGGACACACGGTGTGCAGTCGGTCTTTTTGGCTCGGAAATGCATTGCACACATGGTGTGCAATTGGTCTCGAATGGGTTAAAAAGAAAAATTTTCTGCAGAATTACAGACTGTGATTTAACCCCTTAACCTATAACTACGTGTGGGACTCGTAGCGCGAAAAATGAAATAGGAAATTTTGAAGTCTTCCAAAAACTATTAAATTGACAATATCAGCCGGTTACGAAACGGTCTCATTATTTCTATACTATTAATATTATGGCCAGTTATACAAAATATCAGAAATCATTGAAAACTTTTGATTTCAGGAATTAGTTTTGAGTCTTTGCACGTGCTGACAAAAAAGAAATCGTAGGCCAAGGGGTTAAGGGTAGTCAGTTACTGTACCACGATCAAGAACTGAAGATATTCTAACACTGTGCGCTCTAATGAAGAGTCCAAGTCAATAACTAGACCAGCAAGCACACAATACATCACCACATTCGTCATAATGCCCAACAATCAAAATAAATCTTCTCAAGAAGGTGAAAAAAATTTAATCCACCAGTAAACTCAACGACTCCATAACCTAAGTCGAAAAAGCAGTGCAGAACAACCCAGCCGCCCATTCTCCAACGATCTCGCATGCACCACTAATCTCATCTATACCAAGCACCCAACCAATCCAAAAATCCAATCACCCCTTCAAATCGAACATCATTCAAAAAGAAATATCCTCTCGTAAGTCCAGAACCTTGAAGAAAATTCAATCCAAGCACTTCATAACAAACCTACAAACTCAAACCCACCGAAGAAACCCAGTTACCCAAAGGAAGGCCAAGGAGTCCGAAAGACGAAAGGACAAGTGTTCCTAAAAAGCAAAAAAGCTACCAAACAGCATCGACAGAGATAAATAAAGCGCAATACAGAACGTCCTAAAGACGAGAACGTCGAAGAAAATTACACGATAAACATACGAACCGAATAATAAGAAAGGGACAGGGATCGTGCAGAGAAAGAGTCTACCGGGGGCAGCAGATGAAGGAGAAGGAGAAGAAGAAAAGACGAAGAAAAAGTACGAGCAAGAGAAGGATAGAAAGAGAAAACGGGCCGCCAATAGGAGAAAGAGAGAGGGAAACAAAGAGCGAGAGAAGAGTCCCTCCTGGGTCTCCCCGACTCATAACTCGGCAGGTGGTGGGGGAACGCCCTTGACTCGGACTCTCGGTTGGCGGGGGAGTGGGACCACGGCGCGGCCTTGAGTCGGCCCGTCTCGTTCTTCGACAGCGTTTCTCAATCTCACAGTCTCGTCGGGGGTCTACCCAGACCTCTCGTGACGTCGTGGCCCGAGAAAACTCGCGCTCGACGTAAGAAGAGACCCGCACGACGTACGAGAGACCGGTGAAGATGTAGAAGGGTAGGGCGCGGGTCAGGTGGCCGACATTGTTTTCGTGACATTCCTATGCCGTTGCTGTTTTCGCCGTCACGGTTCTGCGCCAATGAGACGATAGAATCTGGGACCGTCTAAGTACGCGCGCTTTGACGCTCCGTTCGTCTTTCTGTTTTCCCTATTTCATGAGTCAGCGCGTCAAGGAGAGACGGTTTAATTCCCCCCTGCGATCTAAAACGTCGCGTTTGAAAATAAATCGTACCGTGGGATCCTATTGGAGAATATAAATAGTAAAATGAACCGTTTTTATCAAATGCGCATGGTTCTGGTCTTTGAATACGATATAATCGGATTAACGGGGTAATTGTATCATGCGGCCGAAAAATCGGGGAACTCAGCTACACCTGTTTCCGGCTTGCAATTTTAACAGTAGAAGTACCAAGCAAGTGAAAATGATTCGTTGTCAATTTTTTGAAAAGTTGTCCAAGTTTATGGAACCTCTATAGAACTGATATAGAATCGTTCAGCTTTCCCTTTTCTTGATTTCTCTATTTTCAAAGTACGTATTTAACTCTGCTGTTCTGCTCGAAATGAAGATTTTATTTTAACAGATACTACGTTTCTAAGTATTAGTTCTTGATATTCAATGCATTTAAAATTTGTATCTACCTAAGTGTATATTTTATGTTTCTTAAAATGTGAACCTTTGTTTGCTGGATCGCTATGACTAGAATGGATACGAATGTGAGATACAAATGAACCGAACAGCAGAGTTAACCCTTTGTAGTCCTATGTCGAGCTATACTCGACGTAACTTTCCACTTGATGTTATTTTCTGACAATTTAATATTGAATTTTCAATTCACAACGATTTTATAATATCAAAATATGCGTTAGTTGATATAGTTACTGCTATCATTAAAACAAAATCTTAAACAATGATAGAAAATGTTGTCGAATTAATTTTATATAGCTTACTAAAATATTAGTAAAATAATTCGGACCTCATAGGGTTAATATATTGGAACATATAATAATAGTTTTAACGCTGGTAGTTCTAGTGTTAAAAATTATCAATTCCCATGCAATATGGTAATAATCTACAGTTAATAATTTACAATACTGTAGAGCAGTGGTCGCCAAAATGATGGTCCGCGAGAAAATTTCGCTGGTCCTCAGAAAAATGTAGAATATACTTACTCATCACGTTAACCAGTTAGCTGTGTTTGACGAGTATACTCGTCATGCGTAAAAAGCTACCACTGGTTATTTAAATTGTAATTTTGACGAAAACGATTCGTAAATTTCAAGATCTTCGGAATATTTCGAGGCCATTTCGAATTGAAACGAATAACTAAAGGGTATAAATAATTGGAAATAGATTTATGCTCATCTTTCGATTTTCGTGACCCAAAATTCAAAAGAATTGTCGCCACAGTTAACTGCTTAAGTTATGTTTTAAGATGCATTGAAACATAATTCAATTTATAAAAATATGTGTTCTTAGATCAAAATTTTTTTTAATAAATATATTCAACACTTCAAAAATCCCATTAGTGGTCCGCATGATTTAAATTATGAATTTACTGATCCGTGAGGTCAAAAAGTTTGGCGACCGTTGCTGTACAGTATTACCATATTTTCAACACTACAGTAACGGTAACAAGTAGATACACAGTACAATATTAAACATAGTTCATTATCTAACATCAATTTTAAATACAAATAGAGATTGATTTATAAGAATAACTCACAGACTAAAAGTCCCAAGTCGAAAGGATAATTCCAAGGACAAATGTCATCTCCCTTTGGCGCGCTCGACGAACCAAGACTCCCGGGCACCAATTAATTCCAATTTCTACCTGAAATATTCAAACGAACATCTCTCGTTAAATAGTACGACGTTGTCTCGCAACAATTATTCGCAAGAGTTAATTGTATGCGCTCAAAGGGACAGGATACCTCGAAGGAAAGCGCGGGTTAACGTCGTACGAGCGAAAAGCTAATCATCGGCGGATCGCCAGTCACGCGGGCCACTCGAAACGACTCGATGGGCTAAAGAAGGGTTCAAGGTTCGTGAACTTGGCACGACGATCGTCGCGACGGCTCTTACGGGCCGTCTCAGGAGTAAGAAGATAGAAAGAGTTAGTTGCAGAGAGAAAGAATGATAAAGAGAGAGAGAGAGAGAGAGAGAAAAGTTGGCGTGTACGTACATACGTGTAACGTACGTGCACGTTCCTCTTCTTCCCTTCTTTCTATCCGTATCTCCCTATCCTCCCCTTCTCTCCTCGTATCGTACGGTCACGTGAGCGAAATTCCTTTTCGACAAGAACGAGCGAACGATCCTCTAAAAAACATTCCGATGCGCTGATTGCATCTATGGTCAACCGGTGCATCGTCGGCTGCACCGTGGCCGGAGGTGCTAATCGGGTTACGAGTCTCCTTGAAGTGCAATAAGAAAGAAATCGTAGCTGGATATGTTGCGCCGTAAAATAATCCCCGGATGTTGCCTCTCGAATGCCCGCGGAGATACTGGTGGAATTAATGCGACCGAATAATTGGTATAACGATAGCGTTAAGGTCGATTTGTGTATCCTTTGGGGAAACTGCGAATTAAGTTGCGCGGCATGTTGTTTGGCGCGTGGAATCAACTTTTTTTTCTCGATGTTATTGCAATTGGAAAGAGATAGGAGCTGGGAATTGGAGAGAATGGGAGAAAGGAAGTCTGCGAAGACGGAGGATCAAAGGGAGAAAGATTCGTAGGCTGACGAGGAGAATACTAGGCTTTTGGGGTCGCTGATTTTGTTCAAACTTTACGTACTAATGGAATTAGTTGTTTTGATTACGAATACACCCCATTATGGGGGAAGATGATCGATAGTTTTTTAAATATTTGTAATTCTAGTTTTATTGGCCCTCTTATAGGGAATTGTAAAACGAAGTGTCAGGAGCTGCAGTGAAACTTCAATTGTAAATATGTTAATACTTTGCTGACCGGTATTTTTTTAATATTGTACCCACTTCTGACCGGTCATTTGGCTGTAAATTCTTTCCTAACACTGATATCTGTTCGAAAATTACAAATTCTCGTCACTAACGCAGTAAACCGCAGTGATAAATAACAATTTATTATTATTATAGTTATTATTTACTTATATAAAAGTCCAAAAGCATTGGGCCCAGAAAGCCTATTAATTGTTTGGTAAAGTGTTAAAAACTACAGGACATATTATTAATGAGAACGATTCACTCCAAGAATATGTAAAATTTCAATAAAATCATCGAAAAGGCCTTGCAATCTCCTCGTGAGATGGAGATATAGTAATAGAATCTCTATCTCTTTTGCATAATTGTTACCAAAAACATTCAAATTCAAATTACATATCGATTAAACAACACCAGATTCAAGTCTAACAATTGACTTACTATTGCAAGAACTATCGCCATGTCTACGACCACAATCAATGATGATCAATAATTCCACTCAGCTTCTCCCAATGATATCGTTGAAAGTAACTTCAACGAGCAACAAACCTAAATTGCCAAATTACTCGAAGCGATTCGCCCTTCACCGATGGTACCACCGAGTAAACAAGGAATCCAACGTATTTCGTCGAACGCATCGCGAAAAAAAACCGGGCCGAATATCCCGGCCCCGGAAGATAAAATTAAGGAAGTTGAGAACAAAATGCTCCCCGTCTGCGAGGAGCGTCTGCAAGGTTAAAGGAACGGGCGAGAATATCGCGGAAAAGGGAGAGGCAACGGGGGAGACTGGCGGTCGAGCGCGCGAACCAACACCATGGACCGAAGAGAAAGAAACGGAGAGAGTAAAGACCAGAGAGAAACCCATGGATATGGAGAGACCGAGAGAAGAACCGGAGATGAGACCAGACGAGAGAGAAACGATGAAAAGAGGTAGAAGGGTGAGGGAAGAAGGGCAAACCTGGGCCTGATACGAAGGGCCTACCTACCCGCTTAGGCCTTTTTCTCTGTCCCGGACTGTGACCGAATGTGACGTCACTGCGGTGCCTGAGATCGTCGGATGATTTTGATTCAGCTAGTTTTTGTTCTTTTCATCTCTCTTTTAACGGTTTTCATTTCGTTCAGGATCCACAGTTTTAAATGAATCGCATCGCGAAGAGGAGCTTTCAATATTGAAGAAATCTGATAGATTTTGATAACAATTTCAATTTGCACTTTTACGGTTCTCCAATTGCATTGCTCGAAGCTTTAATTTCTCGGCAATATTCTACATTTTTCCCTTACAGTTTACAGTATACTGCTCAATTTCAATTAATCATCCCTAAATGTGATCGTCAAGCCCACTTTCAACAAATTTCTCAAAGCCAGCATCAGACAAGAAAAGCCATTTGGGTCCAATAAAATGCGAACAGCAGAATTAAAATCCCCCAATCTTTTCGTGCCTTCCTTGACATATTCAATGTTTATTGCTTCACGAAAATACCCCCTCGTGGTGCATTTAGTTTAAAAAAGAGTAACAACAGCATGGAATTTCGGTGTAACGTAAAAGTAGCGCCAAAACGGCATCGGTCCCAGCTGGTGTCTGCACGGTGACGTCACGAGTCCCCACCGAAGCAGCTCGAGGAACGGAGGCGGCGAGGCGCGCGTTAAAGAAGCGAGCCCTCCCTTGCTATTCCATCCTGGGGTAAAGGATCCAAGACGATCTTGGGTCCAAGAGGGGAGCCCGAGGAGGGAGTCCACTCGGTACCATACGTATACCGACGCACCGAACACCCTTTATATTTTATTTTGCCTCCGCGAAATACCGGCTGACAGTTACTCCCTCAAACGAAATAAAAGGTAGCCATCCTTCTCTCTCTCTCGGAAGAGAGGAGAGCAACTCGGAGGAAGTTCCTTCCACTTGGCCTACTACTCCACTCCACTCACTCGCCACGAACGAGCTACCGGGGCTTTTCTTTTTACGCGAACCACTTCCTGCTCGAACTTTGTTTTTCTTTCTTGTTCCTCGCCCCCCTTGGCTCGTTCCTCTTTTCTTTCTTTCTTTCTTTCTTTCTTTCTTTCTTTCCTTCGTTGCCTTTCCTTTCTTGTTGCCAGACCGGGCCTGGCCACGGATTATGCAACGCATAACGGAGAAATCTAAACAACTACGACCAAATCCACCACGCCAGATTCATCGGTCGTTCTTTGCGCGCATATTAATATTTGACGAATAAGGTTCTTGGTGTACTTTTGGGCGACTACATCTTTTTTCCTTTGGTACCTGGATATTTAGGAACGATGTGGGAGTTTGATGAGGACGTTGAGCTGATTGTTTTGCGAGAGATAATTGAGGGGGTGAGGGATATTGGGAGGAGTCTGACGAACTATGAAGTGGTCTTTGCACGAATATTAATATTTGGGAAATAAGGTGTACTTGAATTTTTTTCCTTTGGCACCTCGATATTTGGGAAGGAGATTGTAGCATTGGTGAGGGCGTACAGTTGACTGCACTTCTTTCGTGACGGATATTGTGAATGGAGTCTGACGAACTATCGAGCGATTTCTGCATGAATATTAAGATTTGACGAATAAGGTTCTTGGTGTACTTTTAGGTGACTTGATCTTTTTCCTATGGTACCACGATATTTGGGAAGGATTTTGTAGCATTAAGAAGAACATTGAGTCTATTGTTTTACGAAGGATAATTGAGAGGGGTGACGGATATTATGAGAGAGGTCTGACGAACCATTGATCGGTTGTTGCGCGAATATTAACATTTGAGAAATAAGGTTCTTGATTTATTTTTAGATATCTTGATTTTTTTTCCTTTGGTACCTGGATATTTGGGAAGGATGTTGTAGCTTTGGTGAGAACGTTGAGTCGATTGTTTTGCGAGGGACAATTGAGAGGGGTGACGGATATTGTAAGACAGGTTTGACGAACCATTGATCGGTTGTTGCGCGAATATTAACATTTGAGAAATAAGGTTCTTGATTTATTTTTAGGTATCTTGATTTTTTTTCCTTTGGTATCTGGATATTTGGGAAGGATGTTGTAGCTTTGGCGAGAACGTCGAGTCGATTGTTTTGCGAGGGACAATTGAGAGGGGTGGCAGATATTGTAAAACAGGTCTGACGAACCATTGACCAGTCTCTGCGCGAATATTAACATTTGACGAGTAAGATTCTTGGTGTACGTTTGGATGATTCGTTTTTTTTTACTTTGGTACCTCGAAATTTGGGAACGATGTTATAGTATTGATAGAGACATTGAATTGATTATTTTAATATTTGAGGAATAATCTCCTTGGTGTGCATTTAGGTGACTTGATTTTTTCGCTTTAGTGCCTCGATATTTGGGAAGGATTTTGTAGCATTAAAAAGAACATTGAGTCTATTGTTTTACGAAGGATAATTGAGAGGGGTGACGGATATTATGACAGAGGTCTGACGAACCATTGACCAGTCTCTGCGCGAATATTAACATTTGACGAGTAAGATTCTTGGTGTACGTTTGGGTGGTTCGATTTTTTTACTTTGGTACCTCGAAATTTGGGAACGATGTTATGTTATTGATAGGGACATTGAATTGATTGTTTTAATATTTGAGGAATAATCTCCTTGGTGTGCATTTAGGTGACTTGATTTTTTCCCTTTGGTGCCTCGATATTTGGGAAGGATATTGTAGCATTGGTGAGAACGTTGAATCGATTTTACGAGATAATTGAAAGGGGTGACGGCTATTGTGAGAGAAGTCTGATGAAATTTGAAGGTTGAGAGGGTATGGGAGGTTTTGTTGTCGCGACAGCACGTTTTGTCGTTATTGTATAGAGCTGAATGATAATTATTTGTTTGAACTTCCGTAGTTCATTGTTACTTTCTGGTAATGAACCGTGTATAGGTAATGAATCTGGATTTATGTTTTGTGATTGTGTTTTTCAATCGTCGACTTTGAAAGTTCATAATTAGCTTTATTATTAAATTGAAGCTGCTTCGTCCGTAAAACGGTCGTTCGTTAAAATTCACCTGTTGATTTGATATGCTATTTTCAATGTTTATCGGTGCTCCGTTAAGTGCTCTTTGGATTTCATTATCGATATTCCATTATTAGAATTTTTTTGAGATACCAGAAATACTCCTGATCAACGATTTTAATACATTATTAAAAAATTTACGAACTTTTTATTTCATTTCACTATTACATTTCAAAATCGTTCTCCAAAATTAAAAATAATTAATATCAATTCGAAATTATTCATAATCACACTTTTATCGTCAATGTCACCAACTTTCATTCATGTTATTCGATTAATCAATCTCTTTCCAAACTTAAGTCACAGAGAACAGTTTCCCGTGAAATATCATCAACTCCGATTCACAGTTATCAATGAAAATGGCAATGACAGTATCTGTCGGTCGTCCAAGGTCGTTCTAATGACTTTCAACCGCAGTCAACCTTAATTCGGTCCTCCGGCTACGGATAAGTTTTGTTTGGAAACGCGAGCGTTCCAATTGCATAAATTAACACGGCCCTGAGCGCGGTGGAGCGGGGCGGCAAAATTCAAACGGGTTAACTTCGCGATTATAAAGTTTGCGCGTGTGTGCATAAGCTTTCTACGTCTTGCTCAATTAGAAAGTATTAATAATATCCAGACAGTGTCTCGCGACTCCTATTAAGTTTCTGTCTGCGAATTTTTTTCTTCTCATTCCTACTTCGCACGTACAATATTTTTTTTCCACCGGAATCTTTCCAATCCCTTTGCAAAAAAATCACCGAACAAATGGGAGAATAATCGGTCAGTTTCAATTGGAGGAAATATTTTAGTAAATATTTTACCAAGTAATGACAACGATAAATCATACGTTCGTTTAACATTTGCGGTTTTGTTTTCGACCGCGATTAACCTGTTGCTGCAGGTTGTTCGTCGTACCGCAAAGTGGATGATACATGTCCCGATAGGTTTAATCCGACTGTAAGCAGAAACGGCGAATATTATGCGAAGGTCCCTTGCACAACTTTCGCATTGATCGACGAAACGTAACAAGTTCTTAAGCGTAAAAACACTCACGGCATTTACATTCGCGATACGCGTACTACGTGAACTACCTTTCGGCGTGACGTTGCATAGGATCCTTTGAAGGATCTTTGGGAAATGATTAAGTGTCAAGTAATGAGACATAGACGACTAACTGAACAATTATCTTTTCATCTAAAAGGTTTTGCATGACTTAGAATTTTGTGATGACAGTAACAAAAATTAAATGGAAGATATTTCAATTGTCAATTGGGAATACCTTTAAAACTATAGGTCCTTAATTACGGATTAATATAGTCACCAATTCACAGATTCAGAATAGAGATACTCTGCTAACAAAAAGGGCGTCTCCAATTTTCAAATTACTAAAGTCTCTACCTATTCCTCATTCTTTTTCTACCCTCTACAATTCCTAAGTCATCTAAAAATCTTGGTTCTCTATCCAAGCAACACAAGCCATTTAGTTTCAACATCACAGAAAAAAAATCTATGCAAACTGAATAGAAAAACTCATTTATCAATTGTGAATCCCTTTAAAACTGTAGGTCGTCAATTACGTTATTAGTACAGTCACCAACCAACAAATTGAAAACAGAGCTAGTCTGCTAACAACCAGGGAACTTCCAATTTTCAAATTACTAAATTATCTTCTAGTTCCCCATTCTCCCACGATTCCCTACAATTCCTAAGCCATCTTAAAATCGAGATCAGCAAGTATCCAAGTAACAGTGCCATTCAGTTTCAAAACCATAAAAAAGCAAGCTATCCAAACTGACCCGAAAGACTCATTTATCAACTGAGAATCCTTTTAAAACTTTAGGTCCTCAATTACGTGATTAGTACAATCACCAATCCACAGATCAATTGCTACTCTCCTAACAAAAAGAGTCTCCACCTGTGAAACTACTAAACTTTCTACCTATTCCCCATTCTTCCTCTATCCTCTACAATTCCTAAGTCATCTAAAAATCGAGGTCCTCATCTATCCAACCAACACACACCATTTAGTTTCAACACCATAAAAATTCAACCTATCCAAGCTGACCCCAAAGCTCAAATCCTCTCACCTCCGATTTATCCATTCCCCAAAAGACAGATACATCCACGATCCACTCTCGCCGGTTCATTAGCCATCGAGCATCTCTCCAAACGTCATATCAAAGCCAAAAATACAAAAGTACCAACTAATTGATTCGCATTTCACGGCTATGTCTCTCATGTACTCCCTGAGGCTGGCCTTGAATGATTATTAGCGAAGACTGACACGATACACGAGCCAATCGGGTCCGTCGATCGAAATGCTTTGTTTTCGCATGGCCACGGTGCACATTCTCTCCCGGTCTGTCAAACTGTTTATGTACGAGCTCTTTTTTTCTCCTGCACGCCAGGTACCTGCCAATGAAACGCTCGCCGACCTTCGAATCGGAGTCTGACCGTTTTTGTGCTCCGGTAGCACCATGGAGGGACTTCAAACTCTGCTCTCCTCGGGCCTCTTTTACTTCGCCGATACGTGCCTACGGCCGCTCCCCGGCCGAGGAGGTAAAAGCGAAAGGCTTACGGAGAAATGTGCCGAGAGCGACGATGCGATTTTTATTATCGTACCTCTTCGTCCTCCGACGGAACAGTCGTAGGATCTTGGTCGTCGAGATTTTCGTGGGACTTATTTTCAGATTGTTTCAGGCTTTTTTAACACTTTGGAACTCAACTTTGACTGATGATGAGACGAAGGGGTTTGTTGAGGTGGTTTGAGATTTGAAGAGCGGGGATTGTGCGGTTGTTGAGAGTTCTTCCTTTGGTGGTCTTATTTTTAGTTGAATTTGAGACTTTGGGGGAGAAGATATTCTTTGTTGGAGTTAGGGGTTCGAGACTGATGAGGTTTGATGTTTGATGATTTTGCGTGGCTTCCTTTTTAGATTCTTTGAGGATTTTTTAACACTTTGAGAATTAAATTTGACCGATGACGAGAAGAACGGATTTGTTGAGGTGGTTTGAGATCTGAAGAGCGGGGATTGTGCGGTTGTTGAGAGTTCTTCCTTTGGAGATCTTATTTTTAGTTGAATTTGAGACTTTGGGGGAAAAGATATTCTTTGTTGGAGTTAGGGGTTCGAGACTGATGAGGTTTGATGTTTGATGATCTTGCGTGGCTTCCTTTTTAGATTCTTTGAGGATTTTTTAACACTTTGAGAATTAAATTTGACCGATGACGAGAGGAACGGATTTGTTGAGGTGGTTTGAGATCTGACGAGCGGAGATTGTGCGGTCGTTGAGGGTTCTTTCTTTTAAGGTCTTATTTTTAGTTGAATTTGAGACTTTGGAGGACGATTTTTTTTTAATTAAAAGTTTGAGACTGATGAGGTTTGATTTTTAAAGGTTGGAGATTGTTTGAGGATTTTTAACACTTTTGGAAATAAATTTTACCGGTGTAGAGACGTACGGATTTTTTGAGGTGGTTTGAGATCTGACGAACGGGGATTGTGCTTTTGTTGAGAGTTTTTCCTTTGTAGATCTTATTTTTAGTTGAATTTGAGACTATGGGGGACGATTTTCTTTGTTGGAATTGGTGGTCGAGACTGACGTGGTTCGATTGTTCAGGGTCTTGCGTGGCTTATTTTTAGATTGTTTGAGGATTTTTTAACACTTTTCGAAAGAAATTTTACCGATGTGGAGACAAAGGGTTGGTTGAGATCGTTGATTGTGCGTTGTTCAGGTTTCTTTGTTTCGAGGTCTTATTTCTGATTGACTTTGAGACTTGGGGGGAAGCGATTCCCTTCATTGGAATCGGGTGTTCAAGACTGATGAGGTTTGATTGTTGAGCGTCTTGCGTGACTCATTTTGAGATTGTTTGAAGTTTCTTGAATACTTTGGAAATCACCTTTTTCCGATGATGAGACGGAGGAGTTCGTTGAGGTGGTTTAAGAGGTAAGGAGTGGTGACTGTGCATTGTTGAGAGGCTGTTCTTCAGAGGTCTTATTTCTAATTGGCTTTGAGATTTTGGAAGAGGTGATTTCCTTCATTGGAGTTGGGTGATGAAGACTGATTAGTTTTATTGTTCAGTTTTTCGTGTGATTTTGTTTCGAAACTTATGAACACTTTGATAATTGTCTTTTTCCATAAATGATCTGCAATTATTCATTGTTGAGGGTTCCCTTTTGGCAGACTCTGCCTTGATTTGGCAAAATTCTGATTGAATTGGCTCTGTTCCGATTGATTTTGAGATTTTAGTGATGCAAGAGTTGAATGATGTTGAGTGGAAATAGTTTTTGTTTGTTGCAAGATAGAAGTCTGTAATGGACTTTGATGTTTAAAATACTCGATTATTTATCGAGTTTTTAGATAAATGGATTTTAAAATTTCTTTGTGGCTTCAAAAGATTTCTTCATTGAGTCAATTTTTGATGGGTTTTATCACTCTGCGACAGAGCAGACGATTTTCTTTGTTGCAAAACATGACTTTTTATCGAAGTTAGTTATTCAGGATTGGTAATTGCCCGTGGTCGAGTTTTTAGTCGAATGGATTTCCAGATTTTGTTTTGATTTCGAAGACTCGTTTGCATCCAACTCTTTCACAAAACTTTTAATCAATAAAATGACACATTAATGAATAATAATCGTCAGTTTCCTTTAAGGCAAATAACTATTATAATTTGCGTCGATATAAACACTTCTCTCAAATAGGATAAGATATTTCACCCATCAAACTGCATAATAATGATTAATAATCGCAACACTTTCATCGAATTTACTTTCATATCGATGCAAAGATTTTGCACTATCCTTAATCAAAATGAACTTTTAAACTCCGAGATCACGTAACACATTTCTAACTAATTTCTTCACAATAATCTAAGAATTTTAATCGTAAAAATATTACATAAAAATAATTGATAATCATTTAATCTCTCTTCCCGATCTACAACGGTATACGAAACGAAGTAATTTTAACTGAATATTTCTAACACGTGCCAATTCGTCGTGTTTCTAACAATTCCACCAAACGGAATTAAACAATATGAAGGAAGAAAGCAAGATAATCATCGTCGTAATTCCGCGAATGTGATTCTTCGTATACGTATATATAATACATTTATAAACACAAATAATCTATTAATCATTCGAGCTTTAATTCATCTACGTTTTAAATTAAGAATAAAAAAGCACCGATCGCTTTATCATCCTTGAATTCTAACAAGGTAAAAGCGAAAATAACGAGAAAAAATCGACGAAAGACTCACACAGTGTTAAATATATGTGTCCGTAATTATGACTAATCTAAGCGAATCATTCTTTGTTTCCAGATATTTCATCTTTTCTTTTCAAAAGCACTTAGTTCTGTGCATTTAGATCACTATCATCTCTATTATGCCATTGAATTTTTTATCAACGAGTTAAGTCCAATTTTTTTATTTGTAAATTAACTACTTATCCTTCTTTTTAAGACATTCGCACTTTTATTTAGGAATTACCGTTGAGTTGTGTACAATGACTATCAAGTCGGTGAAATAGTTGCATTTTTTATCAATGAGAGAAGTTTAATTTTTAAATTCACTACCTATTTTTCTTTTTGAGGCATTTACATTTTTGTTTAGGAATTAATGTCGACTACAAAGTGATTCTATCACATTACAATGTACATTGTACATATAATAATCTGAGAATTATTCAAATTTTTGGCTTAGACCACCTTCATAATCACCAACACATATTTAACCACGTGCCGAATCTGATCTTATCGTTATCACTTCCCTCGAACTCTATCTATCATTACAGAAACATCTATGTATCTTTTTTACATCCTACAACCCCATAAAAGGCTCACGGATATCGGCAGAATTCAATTCGACGTTCCAAACTCTCGTCGTAGGTCCAAGATCAAAAAGTTTTTACAAAAATCGCGAGCGATTTCCACGATTATCCGATGTAATCGTAATGTTTAGAAATCTCTTAAGAACGTAAAAAACGAGTAACGATAATTGAACGAAGAACTGAAAAAAAGAACGATAATCACAGAATACTCGCAAAGCCTGGAACGCGAACACGTATCGATACGTGCGAAAAAAAGTATGCACGCACGCACGAGAATTTTAATACGACGTATCGTGGCCCGTTTTATACAGATACGATTTTTTCCCAATGTATTTTATACGATAAAAAGAAAAGTATCCGCAAACGTATACGCAAGATCGTTCGTTTCTTTTTTAAAACGATACGATTCCGTGAAGTGTCTTGGTGTAAGACGGGCCCGACGCTATTTAAACTCATTGTTAATTCTTCTCATTAGCCGTAAATTGTTTTTTCGTCTGTAGGTTTGTAGGGATTTATGAAATTTTTTAATAATTCCGCGTATATCATAATGAGAACGTGTCGCATCGCACGGACGCTCGGTTCGAATTCTTACGGGGGTGCCGAGAACGCTAGTGTTGTTTTTAACCCTTTCGATACTACTGGTGATTATTATTGTGGAGTCACTTATTATTGGAGGGTCGCTCTATCCCATTGGCTACTATAGTCACCGATTACAAGAAGCTCGCTCTAGTCTACCGATAAATATTGTTACTCATATTAGAAGCGCGCTCTATCGTGGTAACTTTCGCCACTAATCATTGGAAGTTCGCTCTATTTTACCGGTGAATATAGTCACTCATCATTAGGAGCTGCTCTATTTTACCGATTACTGTAGTCACTTATCACTGGAAACTTGGTCTATTCTATCCTGGTAACTGCAGTCACTTATAATTGGAAATTTGCTCTATTCTACCGGTGAATATAGTCATTCATTATTTGAAGCTTGGTCTGTCCTACCGATGACTTTAAGCATCCACCATTGAAAGCCCATTCTATCCAATTGGAAATTATAGTCACCCATCAATGGAAGCTCGGTTTATCCTGGTAACTGCAGTCACTTGTAATTGAAAGTTAGCTCTATCCTAGCGGTGAATATAGTCATTCATTATTGGAAGCTTGCTCTATCCTACCGATGACTGTAAGCATCCACCGTTGAAAGCCCATTCTATCCAATTAAAAATTATAGTCACCCATCAATGGAAGCTCGGTTTATCCTGGTAACTACAGTTACTTGTAATTGGAAGTTCGCTCTATCATACCGGTGAATATAGTCACTCATTACTGGAAGCTTGCTCTATCCTACCGATAACTCTAAGCATCCATCACTGGAAGCTCGTCCCATCCTACAGACGACCATAGTCACTTATTATTGAAAACCTTCTCAATGTTACCAGTGACTATAAGTTACCGAAGACTTGCTCTATCCTAACGAGGACGGTTGTCACTCATTATTGGAAGATAACTCTATCCTACCGCTAACTACAGTAACCTATCGTCACATACTACCCCTATTCTATCAGTAACTACAGTGACCGGTCACAATTTCTCGTTGCCTTATTATTCTACCCAAAAATACAACATTCTTTTCATCGCCAAAGCTTCCAATATCCCCTATTTTTTCTAATTTTTCTAATTTGTTCATTTTTTGCATTGTTTTTTACATATCTCTATCATAGTACCATATTCACGATTCAAGTCGCCATACAAGAGTTGTCCAGCGCCAAAAGAAATAGCCGTATCGAAAGGGTTAATTATGGTGTACACGCGGTAGCGCATCGTGTTTCGATGGATTAGAACGTCAATAAAGATCATCGATCGATCGATATACGTACTACGTGCCATGATCTAACGAGAAGAGAATCGTCGAGAGAACAAGAGAAAATGACACGACGATATTGCATGGAATGTGAGGGGAGAATTATAGAACGATGAACAAATAATAAGAGAAGAAACGCTGGTCCAATTTTTATAGATTATGATGTCAGTGTCACGGAGAAAAGCGCGGGAAACGAGATGATGATGAGGTTTAAATCAAATACTCGTAATTATTAGGAATCTAACGTTACAGATTCGATGAAAATGGCAATTCACAAATAATCGGGAACGGTGACATCGGTTTCGTTTGCATCGTTAATTGCGGTGATTACAGTTGTACATAGAGTATCGTAAAGATGCTCCGAACTTTTCAGGCATCTTCCACGCTCTACCGAAAAATACGTAATTCAATGTGACTTATAGAGAGCGAAAGAGAGTATGAACGAATGGTAAAGAGAGAGAGAATGAAAATAATATCTACGTTTTAATGACTGTTTCAAACTCGTTTCAGCGCATCGATAATAAAACGCGAAAAAATCGACAATCCCAAGAAAGATTTTCGAGATTGCAGGGAAACACGTTTTTGAATTATCGCGTATCCCTTTTAATTCTAATTGTTAGAAGTGTATTATTACTTTCAGTAAATTTAATTTAATGCCTAACTATTCGATTTAACTTTCAGTACTTAAGAAATATTTTCTATGACTTGTTTACAAAATATTAACTCTTTGGTAGTGATATTGTTTAAAAATTGTTCGTTTTAGAACTTATGGTAGGAAAAGAGACAAAAACTCACTTGCAATCAGTGAGTCGTAGGTTAAATTCTCCTCTATCACTTTTAAGAACATTTTTGTAATTTATTGATTAATATCTATTGATACCTGTGTTATAGCCGCAGAGATTTAAATTTCCCTGAAACTACAGCCAATTTCCAACAAAACCACTATTAACACTAGAACTAAATACCAACGCAGTTAAAAACAACTGGTACACAATTTTTTTTAAATTTTCCAAAACTATGAAAGATACATACAGTAGACATCCCATGTCTATTTTATAAAACATAAATTACTCAATTAATCGTCTTTTTCACCTCATAATTCCTTTTTCCCCCGAGTACTCATTTAATATATCCATATAAGAAACTTCTCTCAATAACTATTCAAATAACAATAATTTCAACGAATTCAACTTTGCTATCTTTTTAAATGATTTTTTTCATCCAATTCCTTGCTACTCTTTAATTATTCTTTGCAAAGGATTGTTGATTTTTCAGCGCACCGCGATGTTCATCATCCTCTTTCGATAAGACGGTTTCCCTCGTGAGATAGCACGCGTTACGACACGTGTCATTTAATCAAAATTGAAGGAAGAAAAAGAAGAAGAAAGAGAGAAAGAGTGTGCGAGAAAATGAGAGAGAGAGAAAGAGAGAAACGTTATTGTATACTAAGTAAGAAAAGAACGCGAACGAGCGCGTTTTAATGACACATCGACTGATTATCGTTAAGGGTGGATCGCCGTAACGAAGATTAGCCGGCGATTAATGTCTGATTAAATCGATTCTATTTATCCGATACGCTTGTTTACGGACGCAACTGCTAATTTTCGTGTTTGGCCATCCATTCCGCAAAACGGGGTTTCCATTTTTCCATTGTTTCAAACTTTATGATAAAAACGATACGTTACATATATGTATATTATATAGTATATATATATATATTTCGGTCTGTGGGCTGCAATTGAGTATATATGTATATGGTTTTCGAGAACGATAAAACGTTAAGTGCACGAAGAAATATTTATACAAATATACGCGCTGTGCAGCAATAAAGTATTGGGATACATCGGTCCAAAAAAAAAACATTAAAGTAACGAGAGCAAGAAGGAATATCAGAAAGGAAGGGAAATAACATAAAACGTCCTTTACGTACGTTTAGAACTTAAGATTCAAGGACTGATAGACGAGAGAAAAGAAAATCAAGCACGACGTCGAGAGACCAACTTATCGCAAAAAAAGGTTGAAAAGACAAGCCAATCAATTTCGTGAATAGTAAGAGGAAATTTTCTTTTTAACGTCGATGTTCATCACAATACTATATTGTATCGAAGACTCTTCTTGGTATACGCAAACAAAAAAAAAACAATGAACATTTAAACAAAATGGGAATCACTAGTGTATATACAGGACCACAGGTTCGTTACTTTTACAATGCAGGAAGAAAAAGAAAAGGCGAATGTTCGTCGGATGATAGTGAATAAAATAAAATTAGTTGAGTCTCTTGTTGCCCGCCTAACGGACTGCAACCGGTCTTTGTCGTTCGTGAGTCCGTACGCCGTGTTTTTGGCGTACGCGAAGGAAGTGTATAGTGTTTTTAATCGCAGACACGACAAAGAAAATGTAAGAATCTCCCTCAGCTCCTTGTTACGAGCCAACAGTTGAACGATGATATCTGATTTATCGCAGAGAGCAGTAATAGCACAAGTGAAACCGTTTCTAAGTAAATTTGTTATACACGCATATTGTTATCATTGCCACATAAAAGCAATTATTAACTCCATAGCCTGGGCCATTGTTGAGCGAATGCTAACTGAAGATTGTTTCTTGACGCTGGGTTGCAGTCGATTATAAATACGATTTTTTCTTTTTTTTTCTACTACTTTTATTGTTGACATTGATTTAATAGCTGGATTCTATCGGATACGTTGATAATTGTAAATGATTGAGGATGTTGAATGTTAACCCTTGATTCGAATGATTTTCCTTTAATTTCATAAATGTATAGTTGTTTTAATTACCATCGTTTATCGTTATAATAACAAAGATTATAACATTTGTGAGTTAAAGGTTCGACGATTTGAATTGAGGGTTAACGATAGTTTGAATTCAAATGAGATTCTATATAGAGAATTTTAGTTACTACAGTTTCTAGTATGTTTCACGTTCTAGGGATTTCTTGTGTTACGATAGTTGCAACCCTGCGTCAAGAAGAAAACGCGCGAAAGAGATTATCGTAATAGACGCCGATTACTCAGTAACAATGGTAACGCCCGTACATACGAAGTCTGTAATCGAAATGCTTTATATTTTTACACCGAACAAAGCAGTATATAACGTACAATAAACAATAAAACATGTCCTTCCATACGCAACCTCAAGATGACAAATGTTAAATTTTTATTTTTACAACAACCCACTATCACTTCCGATATCTGAGCTATATTCGAACATATTATAGTTGAGATTATTAAGTAGGAATATTGAACAAAGTCAAAGGCTAGATTCATTTTAATCGAACACATAACACACCTACACACAGGTTTTACGATTTCTACACGATGATCGTCTATTGTAATATACGTATTAAATATATACGATACGACAGTGTACGCTAGTGATATGATGTATGACGTCGACGTTTTACGCCCGTTAAGTGATCTTATTCTGCGAGATTTATAGGTTAAACGTTTTACTATCGCTCGCTCTCATGAGACACCAGAAAAAAAAGAAGATGGAACGACATTACGTTTATAATTGAAAACCAAAATCTTCGATTTCTTCGGCAATATTGTATTACGTGAAATTCATTTCCATACGAGGGACAAGAAAGAAAAAAGTGATTCAATAGAATGCGTTACACGATGTGGTCTGTTTAGATAATAATAATATTGCACACCATCTATCGTACAATAGTCTCGTTTTTACCGTTAACTTTAAGTACTACTCAAACGTTCGATTTGATCGAAACATTTTTAAACTTACAAAATCAAAAAGAATCTCGATCATCAGCGAAAAAGAGGAAGCGAGTACCGAATGCCATTCTATTTATCTTCGTAAGCAAAGTGTACATATGTACCGAAAAATAGCTATATATACATATACAAATATATATATATATATATAGATATATATCTATATACATAAAAAAAAACACAGATACACACATACCAGATGTATATACGTACATGCGTGGATACATACATATATGTTCGAAGGTTTTTTACGTGCTAAAACAATTGTCGAATATTTTTATTCTCACTTACCAAACAGCCGAGGTACTCGAAAATCATGTAGGTTCCATAGCCGGTCCGGGCGATCGGGTATTTTCGATGTTTTCCCACGAAATACTTTGCGCCTGGGGATAAATACATTCACAGTTTATAAAGTACACTTTGTACAGCAAGTTTGTTACATTTGAAACTTACAATAGACCTGAATCGGTACGATTAATGAATATTTCGTACTTCTCGCGACTTCGAACGTACTGAATCCAAAACGATCGCGTATAGAACTTGACTTCCGGTACGTAGTACTTTTCACGAACCGGAAGTCACTATTGAGCGCGCCTTTATTTGAAACTTGTAAACTGCACGTCGACAGCCTTCGATGTAATATCACTAAATGTACACCTTTTGCCAATTGGAAAAGCGCTAATTACATTTCGTATCTATTATCGAGCGTGAAAAGAATGAAAAGGAAAGAAAAAGGCGTTTATCTAATTGACGATTGGTATCGATCATTTGCTTCCGAGATCACCGTCGGGAAATCAATGGAGTATGAATTCAACAAAAGGGTTATGATTTTCTTTCCTTTTTAAACTTTTTCTTTTGCAATATCATATAAGACTTTACGAAACATGCTTCCCGTGAAAGATTGCTATTATGTTTTTTTTTTTTCGAGAATTGTGACTTTTCAAATTATGTATACGTAATACCTCACAGTTATTACGAGACGCAACAATACGTAAAAATAACGAAAGATTTGTGATCCGCGGATTATCGTAGATTATCATTGAAATTATTAATAATTAATTTCGTATGAGGAATAATACGATATATATGAATTACCGTGTATTTATGTATGTCGATGAAATGTTTTGCAACTTAACTGCAATCACGAGAACTTCACTTTTTCTCTGTACACTTAACACTCTCGATTTAGGAAGCTTTCGAGATTAATCGATATGCGATATTCTCGCGAGATTTTCTTTCAATAATCGTCGTTAATGTTATCGATCTCTTTTTTCATTTGAATTACTTCATAGAATAAATGAGATTTTTGTATTACGAATTTAACTGATAATGTGTGTAAAAAAAACATAGATACGATGACCATCAAAAGAGCATGAAGGAATCAATAATTTATGTTTTTAAAACGCCTCGAGTACGTCGTAAGGACAACCGTACTGACCTGTACGTGAAAGTATACGTATCCGACAAGGGAACTTTAATCTTCAAAATCGCGTTGCCGCGAAGGAATTTTCTTCGAAGACACAAGTTTCGCATGTTACAAAATTCGATGTATTTTTGATTCGATGATAAGAGAAAGAAAAAAGGAAAGACAAAAAAAATGGACAAATTGACTGTTCAATCTGAAAATCAAAATTTGAAATTACTAAATTATACGATTCAACGATTTTGCTAATGTAATGTGATCGAGCGTTAGAAAAAAAAAAAGAATTGGAAATTTTTTTCTAAATTCATCGAGGAAAGTTCCCTCGTAAAACTGAACGTGTATAAATAAACGTTTTTAATATTTCACCGTTTTATCGCAATTTTCCATCGAAATCCATTCAATGCGAAGACAGTCTTTTTCGTCTCGAAGTTCACATTACTTATTTTACGCGCATCGAATGTTGGGACTGTGTTCGTATTATAATAGTTGTTAGCAAATTAACGTTTCTCGGTCGCTAGGAAATAATCACAAAAGGTCAAATTTTTCGCAAAATGAAGAATACAGATGTGTACACGCTTACTGGGAAACACGTATATGTATTTCAAGACGTCTTTATGCAAAATTGATGAATGTTTTACGTGTACTAAAATGTTCCCTTTTAATCCTATTAAGACTTACAAAATATTATAAGTATTATACTTTACTTGTATATATACATATGTGATAAAAAATATATATATATATACACCTGGTTTTTCATGTCAAATTAATATTCATATCCTTCTTTCTATACATTCAATTTACCACGTTACACCCACATTTTCTTTATTAACGCATAAACGTAGAGGGTATTAGAATTATACTCGTGTAGTTTTTCAGATTGTTTATTTATCAAAATTATTAAATTATCCAAATCTCCAGTTTCTTCTTCTTTTTTTTAAATTAAATGTATGCTTGGTAATGTACTTTCAATGCTCTATGTTCTTCGACGCTTACAATTTAGTTAAAAAATAGACATTACTTTTCTTTTGTCGTACAATTAAGCTCACAGTATTATATACTTTGGTACTTGCATCGTTATATTCACTCTCAAAATGCCTTTGAATTATTACACTTATGTACAAACAATATTTATCCAACGTTCGTGTTATACACAGGACGTTCTTAATGTCCATTATTTCCCATTGCATTTCAAGAGTCCATTTCAAACAATAATGTTACTGTGAATATTAACAACATTCCCTTAAATAATTAGTTATATATAATCTTGTGCACAAATTTGAATTCCATTTACAAATCCAATTCGTGCAGATTACACTGTTAAAAAAATATATCTTCGATCGAAAGCTGTTGCAACGCAAACTTTATATTTCTTTCATAAATGAGTAATTAACAATTCACAGGATTTGTAGATCTAGGCCTTTGTAGAAACACAGCTTCCTGATCATGCTGAAAGTCCATGAACAAGACTTCCATAATTAAAAGTAAATAATTTAACTAAAGAGGAAAAAAAATATTGGACTCTTCAGTGATTGAAATTCCAACAATTTTAAGTATCATTCGACTGAACTGGATTTAATTCTGAAACTGCACTGATGCTAGGCAAAGTACTGTCACTCCAATCAGGGTGAGGATAATTTCTTGGTGGACTCGGTACATTAACAGGAATTCGACTTTGAGCTCTGATATCGTGGAATATATTTTGCAAGTGTTCCGTTATACTCGAACCTATTAGCATGTTCGATAAACTATTTTTTGGAACGGTAGAAACATTTTCACCGCCGGATGCTCTGTCGATAGATTGCTTTCTACTTCCTTCCGAAGACTTTTTACCTCTAGGAGAGTTTTTCGTATGTACGTCTATGCCACTTATTTTTTCCGCGAGCTGACGTGAAAATTTCGAGGACGACTTGTTTTCGTTGTTCTTTAACTGATGTATGTTATCATTCTTTTTATTATTGAATGATAACGTGTCTTCTTTGCCCTTGGTAGCTGCTAATATAAAGTTTTATAGCTATATATGACATCAAATTCGTGATAAACCTGAAGGAAATGTACCTACCCATTGGATTACTATCCATACAACCGAGATCTTTGTAAGAAGGAAATAAAAGCGTGTTCGACGATTCTCCACCAGGTAGACTAATGAATTCTAAATGAACGGTATCCTTATTCTTCGATTCTTTAATGTTTTTAGCTCGTTTCCTCTCTGAATTCTCACATGCGTTACTTGAAGAAGGTATTTTCTTCGTTCTGTGTACAAATTTTTGCATATCTTTATCGCACGAATTGTGCTCTACTGCTGATAAAGAAACGTCTGATATGTCGTGCCAGGAAGTGGGAACATTCGACTCGCGGGAAGACGTAGAAGTGGGCGATGAGCATGCAAGACCTCCATGAACCAAAGAAATTTGTGGATTAGAAGTCTCTTCGTGAATATGGACATCTTTTAAACTTGTTAATTGCTCTGCAATATGATTTTGTAACTCTCTGTAATAAAACAGAAAAAATCTTGTTAATAAAAACCTAAAAATTGCAAAGTAATGAATTAATTGCGGCACTTACTTCACAGCAGTACGAAGCTCGATCAAAAGTGAATCTTTGTAAGTCGATAAAACGGAAAGTTTATCCTTCTCCAGTGTTAAATATTGTATTTCCAAATGCCTTTGTCTTGCGAGTTCAGTTTGTTCATTGAGACTCGTTCTTAAATCGCTAATGACTTTTTGCGAAAATTCATATCCTTTAATGCCCTCTTTTAATTCAGCTATTGTTTTCTCCCTGGTTTGCCCCGTTTTTACTGCTTCTTCTAATTCCTGCTTCAATGTTTTTACTGTAGCTTCTAAATCCAATTGCCTTTCTCGTGCTTCATTCAAAAGTAAAACTTGCTTATGAACTTGCCTAATATATGATAAAAATTGCATTACTATATTTGAGTATTGCATGTATTGATAATAATCTTTTAATAAAAATAAACATATACCGCTGCAAAGAGTCTCTCTCTTCCCGCAAAGTTTCACACATTGTGTTCATTTTTTTACTCGTCTCTTCCAACTTAACTGTACTAGCTTCTAGTTTCTTTCTAAGTGCTATAGCTTCCAAATTTTTCTGAAATTAATGTTTCATAATTTCTGACTGTATAAAAATTTTCATTGATTTGCTCCAGTCATAATAAACATACCACAGAAGTTGATTTCTCAGGTTCTGCAGGTATTCTGAATAATATCTGTTCCATGTCAGTAAGAATTTGACTAGCTTTGTCATCTTTTACCAAGTGCTCTAATTCCTTCATAAAAAAGCCTAAGGCACGAACTGGGTTAAATACCCCAAACTTGTCATCAGGACAGTCGAATATACCACCGCATTGTACAGCTCTATCGAGAACTAAAATAGATTCCATGCTGCTTGCTATTGAAGTGCTTGATGGATGTGGAGTACATGGTGTACCTTTCGTGTGTTCCTCCATTCTCTTTTGTGAAGAAGGTTGTTTAACAGGAATTTCATCCAAATGCTTATGCTACATGAACAAGTTAAAATACGATTAAATAAATTCACATTGCATTCAGACAATACAATGTACCAGATGAATGAAACATTTATGAGCTCACACTATAATCATTCTTCTGATGCCCTATAGAATGCTTTTTAATTTCTTTAGGTTCATTCCCATGTTTTATAGACGTTGACGGTTGAGTTCTGGTTAACTGTTGCAGACTTTGTTTCATAGTCGGGCGATTCTGTTCTCTTAATGCCCTGCCCCAATGTTGATAAGAATCTCCACTGGTGATAGGTTTCCTTTTTTCTTCTATCGTCTTCTGACTGTTTGAACTACTGCTCACCATTGTTGATGTACGTTTGCGTCCTTTTGTCTTTACGGTAACTTCTATCAAAGTATTGCAATTGTCAAAAAAGACAACCCCTTCAGGATATGGTTCAGGTGTAGCCTATAAAATATTTGATATTATTCACACCATCATAATGATATTACACCATAATATATAGATTATTAATTATTATAACCTGTTTGCTATTTTCCAATATATTCTTGTTATTCCTTGTAGCAACAGTTTTGCATGCAGCGTTCACTTTGCTGCTCATTATGCTGGAATAATAATAAAATCATTACTCTGATTGTTTAATAAAAATTGTGACGTATCGTTTCTCGAAACACTACGGTTATGAAAGATATAATCTAACACTTTAATTATTTTCATGCTATCGTGATTTTACAAAACGTACCGTAATGTATCGTGATATTTGCCAGCATATTTGTCCTGGCGCCTACGTTAAATACACCATCTTGCTTTTCGGAAGGATTTGGGGTAATCATTTTACCGGAGCGATATACGAAGAGATAAAAATTTGCTGTAAAGTATAGGAAGAATCTCTTAATTAATTAATTTTCCCAGTTTTACGAACGATTGAAAAACAATTAATCATTTGCCGCGGAATCTTTGTAATATGAATGTAAAAATTTCAATATTCTTTCATTCCTAACAGAAAGCATTCAATAATTGAAATTATGCGTACGCGCGGTTAAACATAATCTTGACTTCTCATTTCCGTTCTCTGGTTAAAATTTCATGGCGCGTATATTATAATTTTTCCTTTATTTATGTACTTCGTATACATCCAGGATGAAATAATTTCGTTTTTTCAAAAATCAACGGAAATATGGAACTCAGAAATTTATTATATAAAATACCATTTTAACCGACATTGAGAATTTTTATCTCTCAAGAAACGCCACTGTAACTTTTAAAATTTCTGAAATAAACTGTGTTCGTATAAAATTGTATCATGTATATACAATACTTTATTTTTATGTTATCGTAAATAATTTACAATCGCTGGTGTTTCAATAAATTTAATTAGTCTAACGTATAAAATTCTCTTCTTATGTTACATTAACTTATTACATCAATTAGTTCTTTTTTACACAATATGTAAGATAATATTTACATTTAGGCATATAGAATAAAAGGATATAGCATTAAAAAATTCTCTATCATTTTATAATGGTATAGAACATTTTTTAAAAGCGGCTGATAATCGTACTTCAACTACTTAACAATTAAATTCTAGTAATTGGAAAATACGTATGCCGGTATATACAATATTATACATGGATATTAAATTTTATAAGTATGCATAACTGCACGTTTTCCATTATCTCTTCTAATAAAAATGCATCTCAATTACATGTATTATGAATTACATTTAGTTAGAATAGCGTGAAGTTCGCTTCTATGGCCACCTAAGATTTCATAAAATTTTGCAAAAAACATTTTGGCAGATTCTTCTAAGTATGCCTTCCTCCTACGAACTGCATTTAACTTGTCTGCTGCTTCTTCCATTTCTTCCGTAACTTTCTGCACATTCGGCATTGAGTCCCGCATTTCCTTGATTTCATTTTGCAAACTCTTCACCTGTTCTTTTAATTTTGCTTCCTCATGTTTAATATCTGTTTTTAATTTGTTCATATGACGTTTCTGCTCTTTCATCTTATCAGCCATATCGTTGCTCTCGTCTTCGAGATATCGGATTCTCTCTTGTAAAGATTCCAATTCATTTGTACAAGCTTGAACAGAACTTTCCTGCTCATTGAGCTTTTTCCTCAAATTTTCTTTCAGATCATTCATTAAGTTCGATTTAATACTGATCACTTCCATAATGTCCGATTGCAATACACCTTTATCAGGCATTTTTAATTCTTCCAGGTTCGCACCTATGTCGTTGCCAAAATGCATAAATATTTCTTTGTTATAAGCTAAAACTATTTTATTTATGTTGTTATTAGCGGATGCCAATTTAATATCCATTGTATATAATTCTTTTTGTATTTCTTGTAGATGCTCATCGAACTGAAGCATGTAGTTTTTAATTTCCGTACATTTCTCTAATATTTTATCTCTTTCAGCCTTTGTCATTGGCTGTTGTTTAATTACCGAAAGTAATTTTTCATGTTCATCATTTTGTAACTGTATCTGTTTGCACAGTAAATTGTTCTCGATACTCATACGATCCGCTTCGAAATTTACAATTTTTACATATTCTTCTTTTTCATTAATGTCATTTAATTGCTGCGCTTCGTTTTTCTGCAAAGATGATAACATTTCTTTTATATTCTTCACTTCTTCGTCGAGCTTGTTCGAATTCTTTTCGATTGCCTCGTATTTGTACATTTCATCATTCAGTAGAGAATTTGCGTCGTTAATCTTTTCTTCAGAGATTCCTTGCTGACTCTCGATTTCCTGTAAGTACTTATCAACAAGTACTGCTTCTTCATCCAATTTCTCATCGTTCCAAGCAACATATGAATTAAGTATGGCAAAAAATGTTGTTCTATTAATTTTCGCTTCCTGTTCTGTTCCCATGAATGGCAAATTATTCAAATCATATATTTTAAAAGCAGAGTCCGTTATTTCGCAAGCTTCTACCAACCAAGAAATCCAACCCAAGACATTGGGCCAAGAATGCATAGCATTAGCAGTTTTCAACCATGATTTAGTAATAACACCAGGATAGTGAAGTTTCTTAGCGATTTTTGGCAATTCTTCGACGTAATTGGCAATTGTAAGTACTTGTTTGATATTCAATATTTTAACTAAGTAACCAGAAACTTCTACAAACATTTTTAAAGTAATGGGTTTTAAACTACCATTACTATTAAGCATCGAAATACACTGATTTACAGAAAAATAATTATCTATCTTAGCAAGCATTTGTGCCTGATAAGTTTTATCTGTTAAAGGTCTAGTATCTTTCCTTGAACCTTTAGCGCCAAGATTACTTGCACGTTCGGATGACGGTGATCTACGTCCCAATGGAAGACCTGCATGTAATTTATTAGAACTCCCGGACATTGTGTAATTAACATGTTTGTTGCCCGGTGTTCCTGGAGTATTCGGTACATGCTGAGAAAGAGAAGTTTTACCTGTAATATGTACAGAAGCTCGTCTTATTAAAGATGTTAAAATAATGAGTACATTATATTAATAAGCCATATAACAATGCAAACACAACAGATTTCTGTACAATGTGGCATCATATGTTAATGCATTACCTGTTCCTTTTATGAATGAACTTCTATTACCCGCTCTATCACTCGAAGAAGCTCGCATACGAGGCCTAGGTATATGAGAACTGTCTCCAGTGGAAATAGAAACCTTTGGTTTCTGTATTTGTGTTCTACGTGAATCTGTTCGTGTTAAACTTCTATCATTCCTCTCAAATACTGATATCTTCACAGGATTTGTCGACGATCTACGTCCCACAGAGCTACTTCTCATTTTTATCATGAAAAATTCTTCTTTTTCCACCAATATATCAAAATATTACGCGAGTTATATTAAAACTCGTCGAAAGTATATGAATCTCTCGAAACAACACAAATGAACATTTCGATTTGAATTTACCGTTGACATTAAGTTATCGAATGCAAGATGGAAGTCATCGTATTGCGATCGATTTCAGCGACATCTGCTACACATACTCAGAACTGCAGTTTTCTAGTCTTTTCTAAATTAAAACATAGTTTTCAATAACTTCAATATTACATTAAAATTGCCAATAATATATTTACAACCATTTTTTTAAAAAACAGTACTCATTCACATAGTATTACTAGCATATATGTATATTCGTGATCAACGTGGGCTAAGCCCATTCGAGAATCGAGTCTCTGACATGTGAATGGACCTTGTCACGGTCATTCCAAACAATATTTATAATTTATATCAAAATACAATAAATATATTAATATATTGATCCTCATTAAAAGAATAAAACAAAAATAAATAGAATACAGTACTACCGCAAAGTCATCATCGTGACTATCTTGCCGATGGTGTCACTCAGAGACCCACACATCGGAAATTCAGAACTTAAGTCGACATTTGTCTTTCATTACATACGTCTTAATTAAAAATCATTAATAATTTTAACATCTAAATGATATTCTCACTTTAATACATTTTATAAACGTCTACAGAATTATATCGGTACTTTAATTCCTCGCAAAATGTAATCTAAAAAAAAAGCGGGAAGGTGCAGATCTAATTCCAACACTACAAAGAAAGGAGAATAAAGTATCATGTTTGTTTATCCATAAGAAAAAATATATTTTAATAAAGCATTACAAGATCGTTCGATGTTTCTTATTTCTGTATGTTAATGATACATGTACCGGTAATTGAACTACCGGTAAAATTTCTACCGTGCACCTCATTAGCGCTGAACGTACTTGATCAAGCCACAGTAGGCACTAACCAGCACCAAGTAGTACTGTAGTTTACACTGGTTTATACCGTGCCGTATCAATCCGCAACTAGTCCACGGTGATAAAAGAAAAGGAAGGCGATCAAGACTGAATGTCTTATCAAATGCATTTTCGATCAAGCACGGTTATTCAAGAGGCACGGATATATTATTGAAGATACGTTTAACCGGTTTCCGATACACATTACGCCGAAATCATGGAAAAGGCTGAAGAGAACGAACATAATGTGTTACGAGAAGTTTTAAGCGACGAAGAATTGACGCAAATCCCGGAAGGACTCGCTAAAAAATTAAATGTACATTTTAACGAGAAGTTCGAACAGTATATAACGGCGAAAGCCGTTTTTGAAACTAACAAAAAAAACTTTGGTAGGTCTTACGACGTATTTGCATGTTTTTTCTGTTGTTACTATGATGCCTATTATTTATAGAGGAAATTAACCTTCCTGTATTAAAAGGTAGTTTCTTTGTATTTTTCTATATTTTTTGTTAAGTAGTTTCGTTAATATTTGTATTAAGTCGTACACATGATATTGGAAATATTTTGTGTGAAATTTTTCTTTGTTGTGAAGACCCGTAATTGTTTTGGTATTGAAGATTATTTAAGACAGTAATCCAATAATGAATTAACAGAGCAATTAGAATAGATTTTGTAATGTAATATGATCAATTTATCCATTGCAAGAATACATAATGTAAACTACGAAGTTAGTATGTAATTGTGTATTGAACGGAGGAAATCTTTATTCATTCGTCAATATTAAATTTTAGAACAAACTTTGGATAAGGTACAAAAGGATTTGACAAAGGAAAAGGCAAATTTCGAGGAATGTAAAGGGAAATTGGAATTGGCAGAGAAATATACTAATGAATTACAGAGTAACTTAGATGAAGCTAAAAGTGAAGTGCATAAATTACAAGAATCTGTTAAAAGGTAATCTATATACATATATAATATGAAACAGTAAGGGTTTTAGAACTTACCAGAATTAAATGATACAATTATTCTTTTTTTACAGACTGGAGAAAGAAAATGCAGAATTACGTAAACAAAGGGATACAGTTGTGGATGAGAGAGATGGATTGCAACTGCAGGTTGAGAGACGGGATACCGAGATCGAAAGGATGCACACAGAATTATCTTCTCTTGGAGCCCAATTGCAGAGTGCAGTTGCCGCAAAATGTCAAGCGCTTACAGAAACAGAAGAAATTAGAAGTCGTGATATGACTTTAGAGTTTAAGTATGAGTCTATACTGGTATGAATGTTAAATATTTAACAAATCGATTACATTATTGCTTAAAATCTTTCAGAGAAAAACGATTAGAACAAGAACGGACCCTTCTTTCGCAACAAATGGCAGGCCTTGAGGAAGAATTGGCAAAAAGAATGTCAGAATTGCAAGCAACAAGAGCAGAAGCATCTGCGCGAGCTCTTCTAACAGACACACGATTGGCACAACATGTCGAAGAATTGCGCATAGCTAATGAGGCAGCTGCACAGCTCAAAGAATCACACACATCTCTCCAAAGACGCTGCGACGAACTCGCACAGAAACTAGAAGACCAACGTACTCATGAAATTTCTATGCATGCTTCTTATCGCGAAGAGATTAGCGCTCAAACCAGACTGGCAGATCTGTACAAAGGAATGGCCGATGAAGCTAACGCGAAAGCCGAGGAATATTGTAATGCTGTTAAAGAACTTCAAGATTTGTTGGAACATGCGACTGAACAGTATGGAGCACTAGAAACGAGAAACAATCAATCGGAGCTACAATACAAACAGGACTTGGAAGAAAAGGAACAAAAGATTAGCGAACTTTCAAAAGAATTGGATCATGCAAATGAATTACTTAAAAATATCAAACAAGGTAATTATTTTGTTACGTGCTATAGTTATAGTTTATTGTAAATTTATTATTTACGAGATATGACATTGCAGAAAGGTTGGATCAAGCGGTAGAACAACTTGCTCCAACAGCAGCCATAGCTAGTAGAGTACTCAGAAAAGGTTTAAGTCTTACACAAATCTATACTCAACTGGTTGAAGTCACGAACGAATTAACATCGGAACGAGAAGAAAACGAACGTCTGAAATCTCACATGGACGTGATTTTACGCGAATTGGAAGAGAAAGCACCAGTTTTACAACAACAACGTGAAGATTATGAAACTGCTATAGCCAATGTCACAACACTTACGACAAGATTAGATGAACTTTTAGCGGAGAATCATAAATTGCAAGAAACAGCGGACGAAGCAGATCGTGTTGCAAAACATCATACTAAAGAAAATCAAAGACTAAAGACTGAATTATCAGATTTGGCCAGACAGGTGAACGATAATTATCATTTTTTATATGTACTAAATTCGTGCAATTTTTCGATATGTATTATTTCTTTGCAGGTATGCTATCTTTTGAAAGAAGTTCAGGAGAGTCGAAGCGGTGGAACTATTCATGCGAGCGAACTATCAAGCTCGATGGAAATGGATGACCTTGCTTCTTCTGAGATTATTAGTAAAAAACTCGTAACATTCAAGGATATCGAGGAATTGCAAGAAAATAATCAAAAGTTATTGTCAATTGTTCGTGCTTTATCATCGAGACAGGAAGAAATTGAAAGAGCAACCGATGAAATCAATTTGTGTCACATGAAGGAGAAATTAGACAGGTGTGTAAGATAAGAGACATTATTAAAGATAATTCATACTCAAATTTATTTTGCTAATGTGTTTCATGAAACGAAATTTTAAACAGATATTTAGAACAATTAGCAGACATGCAAGCTGCGCAAGGAAGGCAAGCGAAAATGTTGGCTGGTCTCGTAAGACAACGCGATATGTATAAGAATATGTATCAACAGTGTTTGAAGCAGAAAAATCCATCTGAATACAAAGATGCTTCACTTACCGAAGAGGAGAAAGAAAAAGACGGCGAAGAAGATAAAACGATTACAGAAGAAAAGCCGAAAGTCACTCAGGAATCTGTTAATAAAGAGGTAGAATTACAGGGACGAATAACTGAAGTAGAAGCTAAATTGAAGCACGTCACAGACGAATATGAAGTTTACCGGAAAGAAAAAGCTGCGCATGAGCGCATGTTGGGAGAGGAAATCGAAAGACTTCGTAAAGAAGCAGAAGGAAATTCGACACGGTGTTGTAAATTAAAAGCACAATTAGATTCGGCCAATGACAGGTTCAATCTCTTGCAAGGAAATGTCTCGTCTTACAAATCGCAGATAAAAGTCTTGGAAGAGAAATGCTTCAACTATAATGTGACAATCGGTACGCAAAATTTAAAGCATAAAGTGATCAAAATAAGCTTATCTCATTAACATGATCTTTCTATTTTATAGGCAAACACGAGCAAAGTATAATGATATTGAAGGATGAAACACTATCGGCGCAGACTCGTCTTTCTCGCGCTGAAGTACAGCTGGAGAACTTGCGACAAGAAAGGCAATTGTTGCGCGATTCTGAGGGTCGTCTCCTGAAGGAACGTGAAGTATTCCAAAGGGAACGTCAAACTCAGGCTTTACTCAGAGCTGATGTCGAATCAATTAAAGCAAGCTTAGAACGCGTTCAAGCAGAGGGTCAATTACGTGCTGAACAACGTTTAGACGATGCAACTAGAGAATGTGCCGCTTTGAGACGTCGATTGCAGGAGGAACAGGACAGATTCCGAGAGTTATCATCTCACTTGGAAAGACAGTTAACTACAGCTCAGGAGCGATTAACGGAAGAACGTAATATAACGGAACAAATTCGCGCGGAATTGGAACAAGCTCGCGAATCAGACGTTCAAAATTCTCAACGTATCGAAGAACTGAATAACAAGCTTAGACAGGCTGTTACACACTCGATATCGAAACCATTCACAGGTACGTGTACATTATACATTTAAAATTTAGTTTACGTAGTCACTGTATAGTTATAAATAAAATGCTCGGCGTATATGAACTTGCAGGTGATGAAAATCTTGTAAAGCGATTAAAAGAGCTTGAGATGCAACTTGCAACAACGCAGGCAGAGGCAAAATCATTGTCCGAGCAACTTAAAGCTGCGAGAGAACAAAGTCAACAATATTGCGATATAGCAGAAAGCGCAGAAGCTCAGTTAAGGGAATTAACGGCTCAACATAATAAGTGTAAAGAAGAATTAGAAACAGCTTTAAAAGAATCGCGAGTAGAGATAATCGCCCTTCAGAAGAGAGTTCAAGAATTAGTAGAAGAACTAACGAAAGTTTCCAACGGTCGTCAGGAAACTGATTCTGAGTTAAGAGAGAAGCTGGCTGCAGCAGAAAGGAAATTAGAAGAATTAGACGAACTTAAGGGTGAATTAGATCTTGTTAAGAGCGATTTACAAACTGCCTCATTAGCAGCTCACATAGCTGAAGAAAAATATGCTAGAGAGATGGTGCTACATTCCGCAGATCTTCAGGTAAACATTAAATTCAAGATTTTCCATTTTTCTTTTACGAGATATACGATATTATAAAGTAATTTTTACATTTGTATTGTACTTAGACTTTAGCCAAACTTAAGGAAGAATCGCAAGTAGTAGAGCAGAAAATATCAGCCTTGACACAAGAAAGAAATGCAGCTGTAGAAGCCTTAGATCTTGAAAAATCTGCTTGCAAGGAAAGGGAGAAGAAATTACAGGAAGAAATACAAGAAATGCAACAAAGGGTGAACGACTTAGATGCTCAGAATTCCATTTTACATAGTCAAATTCAAGAGCTTAGTGACAAAACTGCAATTATGCACAGTCAACAATCAAAGATGAACATGCAAGAGAGTCCAGATACTAGTATAGAAGCGATGAATCGTAGCTTCACCGAAGACGATTCTAAATCAGCTGAACAATTATTAAGAGTTATGAAATACCTTAGACGTGAGAAAGACTTAGCTGTAGCGAAGTTCGATATTCTAAGGGCAGAAAATCTAAGATTAAAATCTCAGGTAGAGGTGATAGAAAAACGGCTGAAAGAAACCGAAGCTCATCTCAATTCGGAAAGAGAGAAATCAGAGATCGATGTTGTTACCACCTCCAAGCATGCGGAATTATTACGGAAAGTTGAAACTTTGAATGCTATCACTGATTCTAATCGAATTTTGAGGAAGGAGAGAGATACTTTAACAGCAAAGGTGACAGAGCTTACGGCGACTGTCGCTGCACTTTCTGAGGAAGTGGTGCCACTTCGTGATACATCTCGAGATTTGGCCGCGAAAACTGAAGCTCTATTACAGGAGAATTCGAGTCTTAAAGCAGAAGCGACCAGGTGGAGGCAAAGGGCAAATACATTGGTGGAAAGAGCGAATAAAACGAGTCCTGAAGATTGGCGAAGATTACAAACCGAACGTGAAAATCTTAGTAAGTTGCTAACATCTGAACGTGAGACTCATGCGAAACGAAGAGAAGAATTCAATCAACTGAAAGTAGAAAAGACAAAGCTGGAAGAACAGCTGACGCAGCTTCAGAAGCAGGTGCAAGTTCAAGGAGAACAGATTCAAAAGGCTTCTGAAGAAACGCGTAAATTGGGACAAGACTTGAACGAAGCTCTTGCTGACTCCTCTAACAAAACGAAAGATTTAACAGCTTTGAAGAAGGAACTCGGTGACAAAGAAGCTGTTCTAAATGATATTAGAATCAAAGAAATGCAGATAAGAAAGATAGCGAAAAAGTACAAGACACAGTTCGAAGAGCTTGCGAAAACGGTGGGCGAAGAGAAGAGCAAGTCAGAAGAATCACGAATGGCAGCTGGTACTTCAGGAAGCGAGGAAGTTCCTCAGGTAACTCAGGAACGCGAAGATCAACTGAGAGAAGAAGGCAGACAAGAATTACGTCAGTCGAATATGGAATTAACGACAAAGATCGACGAATTATCTCGTCAAATGGCCGTTGCACAAAGTGAAACTGAGACTCTCAAAAAGGAGATTGACTCTATGAACAAAGCAAACGTTGAGAAGGACGAACGTGCAAAACAAGTACTAAAAGGTGCTAGAATCAAGATCATGCAATTAACAGAATCTAAAAAGATTTGTGAGAAGGAATTGCTAGACTTGAAATCAAAAATGGAATCAGGAGCTACGGAATCAGATACTTCCGAACATGACGCCAGATTTGTGGCTCTTAAGTCTCAAATGGAAGGAAGAATATCCCGGCTGGAGCATGAAAAGGCCGAAGTTCAAGCTGAGAAAGAAACTCTTTTGCAGAGAGTCACGCAGTTGCAGAGACAGTTGGCTGGTGTGAGTGGCGTAAGTGCAACTACCGAGCCACCAACTGCAAATATTAAACCTATGTCTGCTCGTGCTGAAACACCATTGGCAAGTATTCGTCCTATGAGTGTAGTAGTACAATCAAGAACAGCTGCCGTGTTACCAACAACTGCTGGAGCACCGGTAATGGTTGCACCCCATCAACAACAGCAGCCTCAACAACAAGTTGTACACACAACTGAAACGAGTTCACCTACAAGTAGTCTTCCTGATTTCCAACCTGCCAGTACAAGTAGCTCGTCGCAAACTGCACCCAGTACTTTGCGCCAACTTGTTGTACAGCCTCAATTGAGCGAATCCGCGGAATCGACGCAAAGAGAAGATCCAGAAAGTGCAGAAACCATTAACGTACAACAGCAACAGTGTCAACAACAGCAGCAGCAACAACAACAACAAACAGTTGCACTGGTCAGTCCAAGGGTCGAGCAACAGCAGCAACAACAGCAAGCTGCTGCCAGCGACCAGCAGCAAACTGTTGCTAGTAGTTCTACTCAATCAGTGAGCACTTCTCAAGCTTCTACGGGTCACAAGCGTTCCAGAGCTCTTGATTCTACGGCGTCGGGTTCTGGTATAGGAGAGGGTGTAGACCACAGTAGACAGGAACAAGTATTAAGCCCTAAAACTAAACGGAGTAGGCAACAGGAAATGACATCTACCGCTAGTGCAAGTGCTTCTGATGTAGAGTATCAGGTAAGTTAGACGTATTTTAATTAAGATGATTAAGAGAATGCAATATCAAACTTTGATATGTAATAATTGATATTAAAATATAATTTCAGGTACCAACTTCGAGTCAACGAGACCAAGATGAAGAAGTGGAGGAAGGATGCGTGGTTGTGGTGGCTTGCGACGAAGGTGAAGGAGGTGGAAATCATCAAACGCAAGAGGAGGAAGAATTTGATAACGATCCCTACGAAGAGATGGAAGAAGAGGAAGAGATGCCTTACGAAGTCGAAGTAGAAGTTGAAAGAGATAACAACGAAGTCGAAATTATAATGGGAGAAGACTCTACAAGCGTGGAAGTCCCACGACAAGTTCAAGCAACGATACCTACGAATCAGCAGCAACAACAATCTGAAGCAATCAGCAGTGCTGGACCAACCGGAGAACCACCTACGTCATTTGCAGCTCGATCGTCGCGTGGCGTTGCTCCAATGCCTAGGCAACAGCAACAGCAACATCTACTTCTGGTCTGTTTTACTGACAATCGACAGTGATTTACTAAAAAAAATCTCATTCTTTAATTCAAAGAAGACATCAATGTTTACTATTTCTAATTACAGCCGCAACAAGGGTATGAAGATGGTGGAGACGACAGTATAGTGCCCAGTACACCAACATTGTTCGTTCCTCGAAGAGGCGATGGCTTTGGAGAAGCCGTGAGTTCTCCACAAGTTCCTCAAGGACGCTTTACTTTTGGTGATTCGTCCGCACCAACGACAGCGTCGTCAACTCCTTCTCTCACGACTCCATCTGGGTCAGCAACTCGAACGATATTCGGTTCGTCAAGTTCAGGAGTAGCACAAGTAGTCCAAGAGAGTATGGACGATACCAGGATAGATCTGAATCAGTTGGAGGATGGAGGCACTGGACGTAGCGTACCTACTACACCTTTACAAGTTTCACCGGCCGGTGATTTACCACCTTCGGTAGGTGAAAATACAGATATCACTTTATAATATTCGTTCATGATATTTATTGTGACTTGCAATAATTATTATATTCAGACAAGTAGCGGACCATCCGAAGAACAGGAAACACCGGTCTCCGTGATACCAGTATCAGTATCAGGTACTTCTAGCGGTGATACTACAGAAGAATCTACGATACCCAGTATTCGAGTAGTAGGCGCCGACGAACAGCAACACAGTCAAACAGAAACAATCACAGAATCCATCAGCACAACACCAACAGAAGGTAGTTGTCCTAAACTATATTTAAATGTAAAGTTATAACTAGCTACAAAAAATAAAAGAACGAATTTAGAGGATTTAATTATAAATCATTAACCTAAACTTGATGACTAATTTCACAAACGTTTACAGGTATAAGCTTAGAAGCTGAAAAACGCACAGAGGAAGCAGGGCCATTGGCATCAGCAGACGATGATGCAGTTGACACTGGCGAAGCAACCGAAGAGCCAGCAAGTGACATAGTCGAAGAAGACGTAGAAGAGGAAAGTCGCGAAGCTGAAGCATCCCCGTCGAGTAATACTCGCCAAAGGGCAATGGCAGCGGCTGCAGCAGCAGCAGCAGCTGCAGCTGCTACGGCTTCAGCTTCCACTCCTGCTGCAGTTTCTAATGCTGCACCTTCCAATGGAAGAGCAACGGCGCGACGATCATCTCGGTCTCCGTTTAGAGCAACACGTGGTGCACGGCCTACACCTATTGTTTGGGAAAATCAGTCTGGTAGAGGTAAGTGTATTTTTAATTAAATACATCACCTTATGTTTACTATAATCACAGCAGAGATAGTTTCAATTGGATCTAACTTGTTCAAGTGAAATAATAAATTATTATATGCTGCGACTCACGAATTTGATCACATTGTAGCCTTGTTTTTTGTTTTCGCTAAATATAGATTTCTTTGAACAGTTAACGCCCGATCAAAGCCATACAAGTTGTTTGTTTAGATCTCCCCTTTACACTGAAATACAAACTTAGTTGATCATGTCCTTTAGATTTAGTTAGTAGTGCTTAGCGCACTTGATCAATTTCGTGAGTCACTGTAGATTAATAAACGTATTATAAATATCTAAATATATAGTAAGAAGTGATAGAAGCCATAATGTGAAAGAAGGTACAGGATCAGACTTAAATCGATATGACACGATGAAAGAAAGAAAGAAGAGATACTTTAAACTGAAACTTATCGAGGAATTTTGTTTTGTGAAGGACAAGGGGTAATGCGAGGACACGCAGCAAGAGGTGGAGCCAACGAAACCGGAAGAGGACGTGGTACACGAGGACGCCGTATGCGTTCGAAATATCCATACGCGCGATTCTAAGATTGAATTCTCATGTATACGAGCTGAAAAGGGATACGCATTATTGCCTTTGTACACGAGCATTCGGTGTAACGAATGTTGGCTGTTAATATTTCAACGCTCGAAGTAAGGATACTTTTATTTTGCGTTAAACACTATTTCGTTGTATAGGTCGATCGTCCGGTGTGACGTTTGTTGTATCTGATCTTGAACGAAATTTTAATAGCGGTTTTTGAAAAATCGACGCATATCCATTGTCTGTTATTTGGTCGATGATTTCAAATAGTCACACTGTCCGATTATTAACAGGATTCAATATTTGCAACACTATCTCGTTTCTTTTGTATCTTTAGTATTATTCAGTTAGAGTGACATTCCTGTTATCGAGTCTCCTAAAGTTAGGATGTGTAGTGGCTTATATATATACGATGGATATTTTATTTATTTCTGTAAAAATGGTTTTTGTATAATTGTCATTCGATTTTCATAAAAAAAAAACTTTTATTTCAAGCACATTATGCGCAAATCATTTGTATAAGGACGCTCGCGCTTACGTGAGTTCTGACATTCTTTTAGTTTGGAAACATCTTATCATAAATATGTGAATAGTATCTTAGTTTTCAGAATATATTGACAATACTTAGTGACATTTTAGATATATAAATCCAGCTGTATTAAATTTTTCATCTATAGTAGAATTATCCGTATTAAACGATTGTTATGATAATAATTCATACGTAAAATCATGATTCTGGTTATCGAATAAAATGATACAGATGGGGAACGAACAGCTGACATTGTATTAATTTGCAATATCTTTTTTTATACAATGATAGATATCCATTAAATCTACCTAAAATTCATGACGTTTAATGTGTTAATTAAATTTCATTTCAACATTAATTTACCGCCATTTATCGTATTTCGCAATACTAAAGACTCGAAGACGGTCAAAATTCATTATTACTATTTCATTTTTAAGTCGAATTAAGAAATTCGTCGTACCTTTAACTTTCTTTCTTTACGAAGAAGAAAATAAAACGGAAAATGCATCATTCATGAGTGTTTTTCAAGTACATAATTAAATCGAACTCCATTGAATTCTCCACCATGAACGTTAATAAATATTATAAAATAAATACATACAGTTTACAACAATTTAATATCTACTACAAATCTACTGCGTCTGAGATAAATACAATTGACATTATTATTTGCATAACGGAAGACTCATATAAGAAAACTATATTTTAATTAATTCAGTCTCTCATCTGATTCAGTATCGTCGGTGATCTTGAAAATAATCACCGATTATCAATACTTTTTTTCAGTACTTAAATACAACGTACTCTTTCCTGAGTACGCATTAAAAACCATATCATAAATTGCTATTGAAGCAACGTTCGCAATATCAGTATACATATCTGAATACTGAAGTAATTACAACAATTCAATAAATACTTAAAACTAATACAAATATTTTTCTTAAAACGAAAAACTCACAGAATTACGTAATCTCGCATTAATATAGAGTTTTTAAAAAATTAATGTGTTTTGGCCCCTCTCGTTTCACTTCTCTATTATTCTCCCCCCTACATCGAAGAACCGGTGCACAAACTGTGATTATTTACACGGACAAACATTGAAAAAACTGTGCACCGACTAATCATACCCCTAGGTACGATTAAATCAGAAAATTATCACACATACGTGCCCATGAATGGTATATAATTTCAGCGTAACATAACGAGTTGTTGAGTTACGATGTTTACTCTTTAACACTAGAACTACCGGCTTTATATCCATTACATTTAAACATACTAAATAACTCCTTTAACACTAAATTTACGGCCGCTAAATCTGGTATATTTAATTACACATAATACCTCCTTTGAAAAAAGATGGACCAAGCGACAAAAAACATGGTCAGTTAAGTAATTTGTGTATTATAAGATAAGCATTAGATATCTACTCCACTGCTATTCTATCAATTTGAGGAATATTTTAAAAAAAGTAGGAATCCGCCAATTTAACGGCTGCCGTACATCTACTGTTAAAATAAGAAATTTCAAAACATGAAGAATATGATTAATTAAGTAATTAAGTTTTATGTGTTAGAAGTGGTCCAATTATTTTATATTTAATTTATCAATTTGGAGAACCGGTCATTTTAATCGCCTCGATAGTTTTAGTGTTAAAAGCGATACTTGGTGATAATTTGCGGCGACTTATACACGTAGGTATACAATGCGTCATCGAATATCTTAATACTGGTGTGAAGAGTAAACCTTCGTCTCGGACACCGAGAGATTTCGGACCGAACATTCCGTCAGGCAGACGTAATCCCTCTGGTAAGCACGATTTCGTAAAGGATTTCATGAAAAACAGGTGTCTTCGAGATCTTCAAGCTTCGATATTCTAACGTTCGAAAGTATCACGACCGTCACGTTTTTGGGCTCGCAGCCAATTTTCATTGCGCGTCGGTCAACCTGTCCGATCTTAGCCGGTAGTAGAATACTTAAATATCTTAAAATTACAAGGAAGAACGATCGCCTTAACGCGAATCTACCTTCGACCTTTTTCATTAGTAGTCTCCTCTTACAAGCGTTATTCCTAGAAACAATACTGCCATTAATTTATACAATCATCACCCAGCAAGTCTTTATCCCGCGAGGTTTATTTAAACTATTCCGTTTCGAGTCCCGTAAGCTTCTTCAGTTTTTTTCATCCAAATTTCTTTTTCTTCAGATATATTAAAATATATTAATAAAAAGAACAATTATCAAATAAGGATCACTTTAGGTGTCTGATGTTCCAACTCATATCGGTCCGTCATATTTGTAACTTCACACGAACACTTCCCATGCTGTTGCACCCTTATCCACTGTCTCCTCGTGTTCGTCTCAAGACTCCAGATCTCAATTTCAACATCCTCATAATACATTTCCGATTCCACCGGTGTACAACTCATGTCTGGACTCTGACAACATCCAGAATGAACATCGCATCGTTTCAACACGATGTAGATCGGTTGATTCGCCGATTCGCCGGGATTCTCGTGAAGAGGCTGCATCAGATCCTTCAGATTGTACGCACGAGGTTGAGGTTCCTTGCAGGTGAATCTTCTTGCGATATCCACAGCACGAGGCAAGTGAATCCTCTTGATAGCACGACCATGTGTTCCATTGTGCATTGTAGCCGAAAGTACGGTGTTATCCAATGCCGACAGAACGAGAATCATCAGCCTTAACAGAGAGGAATCCAATGACGATCTTCTACTTCTCATGCCTTGCTCCTGCTGATCCCTTTTATCCTTTAATCTCAACGGAACCGGTAACCGTTTCCTTCAAGTCTTTTCTGACTGGAAGACTTGATACTTCAAGGATCTTGGAACCTCCAAGAGTGGACCAACGTTTAGGATAAGTCTCACAGTTTCCGGCAAGCCACGTGGATGAATTTTTCACCTATACACGACACACGATGAGCACGCTCGTGCTGTGTTCTCGTCTAGGCGAATTAGTCGCACCACTGACAACGTAGTCCACCCAAGAGTCGACCGACTGAGACTTTCCTCCTGCCAGATGAGTATTTATATGTGGGAAAGGTTTCACACACGCTCTACGCAGAGATGTAAACGATATGCATGCATCAATGCTCGAGGTTCGGATACGCGTAAAATCCGTATGTCCCATGCTCCTTCTGCGGTGACAAGAATTTCGCAATTATCACACCGTTGAGGACGTACCGTTTCACGGGGATTGCCAATGTCTTCTCTTTATGCACCACTCCTCGCATGTCATTTCCGTGATCGTTATTTCTAGACTGATTATCTTTCCGTGCCATTCCATACGGGTTTATGTAAATCGATCGTTTACGATTTATTCAAACGTCTAATCGGTACCATTAAAGAGCGCCGGTTGTTAGTCGCAAGAGTGGAACGATCAAGGAACGATACCTTTGACGTTTTATCGCTATCGTTTTAACTTTTTACGCGAGATTTCATTTACATGCTTTATATTACGAAGACTACTCGTCACTGGTTGTCTCGGCTTTGTCGGTGGAATCGACTAACCTTCCGATAAGAGGGAGGAGTAACGCGTTTATATCAAAGTCGAACTTCGACTTTTCTCAACAGTGATATATACGCTGGACGGAGACGGAGTTGTGTCTTATTCATGCAACGAATGTTATACAAATTTACCGTCTTCTTATCATCGGATAACTATACATTATGCATAGAAACGTTTGTGTATAGTTCAATGAGATATCGATTGGTTATAATGATTCTAGTTAGGAAATTCCAAGTATTGTAATAGAACGATGTAGATTTTCTTCCGAGTACTTCCGGAACCACCGGAAGTCGAGGGTTTCGTCACTGTGGAGTACCTGTTGGGGTCTTCAGGATTTATAATTGACTCATACTACTGTGACTCATTGAACGGTGGGTACAAGGATTTTAGTTTTGTGACCTCTGATGTTTGTCATGCTTTTTGAATGCCAAATTTCCAGTATTTCATGTGGGATGAATATTTGAATGTTTATGCGGCGTTGGAAATTTGGGGGATGGTGTTCTTGAATTGCAGGATGTAAAAGTAATTAGAAAATTCATTATTTGAAAGTATATTGTGTGAAATGTTGATGGAAGAGATTTGAATTATGAGAAAATAGGAATTTGTCGATGGGCTGTGTGCTGTAAATTATATTTTGTGTTTATTTAGTTAATGTATCAGTGCCAGATATAATTCTGAGACTTCATGGAACATTAACCGCCTTGAGAGGCCCGGATTCTTTTTTACGAACGACCGCACTAAAATTGTTTTGCGGTTGGGTATTTGTAGCAAAGAAGAGAGCAGAGGTAAAGTCATTTTCTCCCGGAGATTTCTTTTTTGAGGAATACTTCTGACTTGTTAAATTGCTCATGGCGTGCAATTCGTCAAGTTTTATAAACATTCGGCCACTCTTCGAAGCTTGGAAAAAAAAGTTTATTTTTTGTTCGTGGAAAAACGAATTTATTCTATTCAATGTGACAAATAAAATATTTGTATTTGCTGTAATATATGTATTATACATTTGCTGGTATTATGCGAATTTAACACTAAACCTACCGACGTTATATCTACTAAAATCTAAATATACTCAATAACGACCTTACACAAAGAGAAGTGGCGAGATAAAGAAGATAATTAATTAACTCATTTTGCTTTTGTAAGATAGAAGTGGAATATTTACTTCATGGCTACTCTATGAATTTAGATAATTTGTAGAAAATATTTTGGAATCGGTCTTTTGACCGCCTTGGTAGGTTTAGTGTTAAAAAGTAATACAAAAATTGAGCTATTGGTTTTTATCATCAATCTAATTCAAGGGGGGCAACTAAAAATAAAATGTTAAAACTCATGGAAGCTTTGAATAATTTTTAACAGTGATGATCGTCGTCTTATTATTCCAAGTAACGCTTGCAAACGATATCTTTAATTATCTCTTCATGTAGGTTCGAGCGAAACAGTAAATCGAAGAAATATTTATGTTCTACTTGTAATTAAATAATGGAACTGTTCATAAACAGCTAAACAATTATTGCTTTAAAAGCTAAGATAGACAATTTTTTAATATGAGTTCTCACATTTATTTATTATCCTTCCTTCATTTTTTTTATTATACATAAAAGTTCTCACAAAAATGCATAGCTTCAATTTCTTCGATACAATTACAATATCTATTTCCAACAAAGTTCCAAATCGTACCCTTAAATACGCAACTTGTCACTGAGACACATACTGAATTACAAACTGCAATGAGACAGCAATAATAACAATAATAATGACTCGTCACAATAAGTCTTTTCCAACGGTAAATTTACATTTAGAAGAAGCGATTTCATTGCGGTTTGTACTTCTCATTTACTTTCACACGTAACTTCAATTCGTAGAAATGTATTTATGTTAACCACACCCGAGCAGTGACTGTTAAGTGAGCGAATTTTCCCACTGTCTCCTTTAAGCGTAAGTGCAAGAAGATTGCATACCTCTTCCGTCACCTTGCATCGTTTCATGGACACTGTTCGAGGAGCAATCTTTCAAATTTCTCATATTAAATTACAAATCATAAGCCTATTTTCCTGCAAGACTAAAAGATTCATCTTCACTGGCGCACGTGGAGAAGTAATTGACCCTATAAATTATTAATAAATCGGCATCTGGATTGCATCCGATAAGAGGCGTCAGAATGAGACTATCTCGTTCTAGGGCAATGCTGTCAGGAGCGAAATACCGAAAGGTATACAATGTTATATAATTATAGACTCGACAGAGATTTTGCCGAGAACTTGACCACAGTGAAAGCCAGAAATCCGGCGGATAGCTAAAAATACACGGAAACGCGCTAAAGGTGGACAGTATTTTTGCTACTGGCACGTAACACGTGGATCTTCCGTCGATTGCTTTCTGTTTGATGTTCGTTTTTGCTTTATGCTTTTTGACGTTAATTACTGTGGTCATTTCACTTGGAACCTACAGAATTAGGCAGCTTCCGAGCCTCGAAATCGATGATATATCATATTCTAATTAATAACTTAAGAAAAATGTACCAAAAGTAAGTGGAGGCCTCCTGGTTCACCATAGACTATTTACTTCTATGGTCATTTCGCTGAGGACTTGTTAATTTAGATAGCTTCTAAATTATCTCTAATATGATACTTTGTAATTTAATTAATAATTTAAGAAAAATATCCTAAATGTAAAGGGAGAAAATTTTAACTGGTCTCTACTAATTGTTGGTCTGAGCCTTTATCTCCTGGTTCACCATAGACTACTTCTATGGTCATTTCGCTTGGGACCTATTAATTTAGATAGCTTATCTTAGATAGCTATATTTGAATTAATAATTTGAGCCAAGTTTCTCAAAAGTAACGGAAGAGGATTTGAAATGACCCAATTAATTGCGAGTCAGATTCTTAACTTCTTTACCTCATAATAACCTCCCAGGCATTCGTTAATTGTTGCGCTTCATTCTCTTATTTTCCTGTGTTATTATTTAATCGTCAAACCGCTTTGTGTTTCTTTCGTCATCGCGATTAAACGCGTTCCTCGGATTTATCTCGTTTTTGTTAACGTATTAGGAACCGGAGCGTGATCTGTGATAACAGAGAAAGCAACAAGATAAGTACGAAGAAAATTACAGACACAGTAATCTCTCGCTCCGTACAATTCTCGTTAATGCAATAGAGATGTAATTAATTCTAATGAAAACTTGGCAAATGTGGAGCTTTACTTTTCTTTAAATGAAAAAGAAACGGTCAAAATAAGAGTGGAAGATAAAAGTGATTGAGCAAATTCTTAAATAGAGCAGAGTTCTAATCTTATTTTCTTTTCCTATATTTAAATATATCGCATTAATTATCGCAAGTTTTCTGGTCAATCGATCATCACGGACCACTTCTTGTGACGACAAGGGTGCAATTTTAATGCGAACTGTTTAAAAGTTCATGAACCTCCGCAATAATCATGAAATCAACGATTCGCGTGTGCACACTCATGGGCATTCGCTTTGAGTCACTTTAACAGGAAAACGCCTCTCGATTCTGGTTTTCCTCGTTGAATCTATGCAATCAGAAAAAAAAATATCGTTGATCTTACGATAAAACGCATAAATAAAATATCCAATTGAATTATAATTCTGCGCACACGAGGAAACGTGATTGTTACTCACTTAATACGGGTCGACGATTCATCGACTTTTTACAATTCACGGAGCAAATCAATAATTCCATTCCTCCTAATCTCACGATAGATAAATTATCACATTTCACAAGTATTTCAGTACTATTTGCATGAATAAATAAACAAGGAATTTTACCTGAATCCAATTAAACTATGGATCATTATTCGTTGCAACAGTACCGTTCGATTTTCTGTAATTTTTCTATTACATCTCGTAATTCAACTAACAAATTGATTGTCATAGAAGAGGTAAGATCTCCTTATTTCAGGGATTCCCGACATTCTGTAGTAATACACCTTAATTAACGTCACGCAAGGAGTGATTAACGATCGGAAAATGCGTGCGGTGTAACTCCGATTTACGTAGACGAAGACGTACTTGACGTAACAAGGATATCCCCTGTGGCGAAATTATTGACCCATTCGAGATTCCGGTTTTGTCTCCGTTTGGTTTGTGGCATAATTAAACCTCTGACTATTTTCATCATACGTTCGTGCATTCTCTTTCTATAAATAGAACGTTCCTTCTATTCCGGAGAACTTCTGCAAAATGAATAATTGCAGTGCGAGGACAGAATCTTTTCCTACAAGATAAGAATTGAGGATTCCCATTGCCGTATACAGACTTCCTTGAAGAACTTGATTGTAATTGTGGATTAATTATGATAGAATTTATTAATATATTACATTTCACGTAGGATTATACGCTTTTAGGTATTCGAGGCAGACATCTTTTTTCTTTGATTCAATGTGAAAAAAAACAAGATGATACTCGGAACGGACAATTACACTTTTTTCAGTGAGGATTCTTCGAAATTTAATTTTTCCACGTATGGAACTATGCACGAGATGAGTACATGTGCACTTTTTTAAAATTAGCGATGAATATTTTTGTTGGATTTTCTGCGTATAAAACTTTAACCCAGTCAGTGATCTAGATATAATTATATCTACAATATAACATAGATATATAGTTCAATAAATTAATTATATCTATAATTACATCTGTAATTTATCTAATTATAGATTAATTAATATATTTGACTAGTTTGTTAATTTATTTAATTAAAATATATTGGAGATGAATATTTTTGTTGGATTTTCTGCGTATAAAACTTTAACACTGTCAGTGATCTAGATATAATTGTATCTATAACATAGATATATAGTCCAATAAATTAATTATATCTATAATTACATCTGTAATTTATCTAATTATAGATTAATTAATATATTGGACTAGTTTGTTAATTTATTTAATTAAAATATATTGGAGTAATCATCAGCAGATCCAGTGGTAACCAGCTATTCAAATCATCCCTTCGTGAATCGTCCTATGCATTAAAAAGTCATCAAATTCACGAAAGTCTGTCTAGCGGTAAAGAACCGATGTCCGTGACGTTTAATCTGACGTCGCCGTCAAGGTTGATACGTGATATCGAGTACAGGTACGTCCAAAATCCCACACATGTTTCAGAGATTCGCAGCACGACATTCCATCGAGTACGGACGTGCGTAGGCCCGCGTCGATGATTCAGTTCTACGAAATGTCGTTAACGGATATTCGTGCAACCTGGAGCCCGATTTGAGCAATCGACGAAACACTCTAGCATGAAAAATTCACCGGACTCTCTCTCTTTTCGCGACCCTCTTCGAAGCATGACACACGAGTTAGTTCCGGAGCTATGGCGAATAAGGAGATAGAGAATCATTGTCAGACACTCGATCGGTTGGTTTCAATTCAATTCCTTCATTGCTTCCTGAAAATTTACACATTTCTCGTAATTTAATTCTCAATATATCGTTGCGGTGATTCGAAATCCACCTAAAATTGCAGGTCTTAGGCAAAATGACTATATCAATTAGCTGTAGTAGACTAGGAGATAAAGGCTCGGGTCCTTATCATTGGATCGGAATTCAAATCTTCCTTCGTTGCTTGTACAAAATTTCTCCTAATTTATTATTTAACCAGTTAGCTGTGTTTGACGAGTATACTCGTCATGCGTAAAAGCTACCACTGATTATTCAAATTGTTATTTTGACGAAAAATACAATGTATTTGTGAATTTCAAGATGTTTGGAATATTTTGAGGCCGTGCCGAAGTAAAACGAATAACTAAAGGTTACAAACAATTTGAAATAGATTAATGCTCATCTATCGATTTTCGTGACACAAAATTCAAAAGAATTTTCGCCACAGTTACCTGGTTAATGTATCATAGCGTCAATGGTTCGAGTCTACTTAATATTGTTGATCCTACGCGAAATAATTATCAGTTGAAATCGAAAAATTAGTACCATTAAAGTGACTCGATAATTATCATTGACCTTATAAAAACAGAAGCAACGAGAGAGAGTGGATCTTGAAAAATTCACGGTTCCTTCTTTCTCGACGACCCTTCTTGAAACATGACACACGACTCAGATTCGCGGTACTATCGCCCTTATAAAAATAAAAGCAACGCGAGAGAGAATCTTCTGCAACCAGACACTCTGGAGACTGCATTGCGATGACTCATTGCAACCTGTCGGGTCGCATAACGCCACGTGAGATAGTTGAGATTCGTGCGTCACCCTATTCTCTTGGTAAGGGCATAGATAGCAGGGAGACTGAATGGTTCTTATAGGGTTCAAGGGACGCTGCTTTGTAGTGACTTCGTTTTAATTGCGCTAGTGTCAGCTAATCTGAAATTTAAATGGGTTTTTTCTAAATTTATCAACTAATTTAGGGCTTTTCAATTGTAGATGCATTTTTAGAAGTCATACCTTTCAAGGACGAAGGGTTAAAAGATGATAGAAACAATGATAAATTATACAATATATAATCACAATTGTATAGTATAATATAATAATAATATAGTTAATACAGTAATAAATCAATGTCACAAGACACAATGTATGTACTTTGAATCGCACTGTAGAAGATTACACTACGTCGCCACGTAATGCACGTCTTACGTTCTACGGGGATCTACTCTACTTCTTTCCTGCGGCATACATCTTTTTATCGAAGCCTAGGAGTGTGCAATTAAGCAGAAAAATTCCTAATTGAAAATTTTCCATCAAATTACGACATTACGTGTCTCATGTACCGTTGAGCTTCCGTGAGAGCGACCCGTTTCCGTTGCAAGAAAGGTCGGTGACACTGATCAGAAATTACCTCTGGGTCTCGTAATGAGGGAGAAAGGGTCTAGTCTGATAAGGTTGGAAAAAGTGTCCCTAACAGAAATTAATCTTCAGACGTACTATTCGATAGGTCTCTCCAAAAACAATCTTCCTGCAAAGTATAAATTCGCTACCTGTACCTGAAAAATGTTAAAAATGAATTCAGTAGTATAAAGTAAAATTTCTCAGACCGACTTTTAGCTACGTCTGACTTATCGTCGACTCGTACTACTTGCTCACTTGTGGAGTTTTGCAAACCCAGCAAGTAGTATGAAGCAAAATTTCTCAGACCAACTTTTACGCCTGGCTTATCGTCGGTTATACTACTTGCCAAATTTTCAATCTCGCAAGTAGTGTAAACCAAAATATCTCAACCATATTAAAGAACTTATTAACGAACTTAAAATTACGATACGTTCATCACGCATTTAGAGAGAAGTAATTTTAGGAATGAAACAAAGGTACAGATTAATAAATTTTAACACTGTTTCAGATTCACAAATCTGTTTTAGACAACAAATCCTACACTGACTGCCTTGAGCCTCACCTGCTCCTGTACTGCATATCCTGTGTCTCTCCTGCCTGTCCTGCTTGTCTTGCTCTTATATTGCTTGTCCTCTTCCTACACTACCTGTTCCGCGGACGTCCTGGCATTAAGAAACGATAATTTGGTATTCCATCAAATAACGTGTACACGAAGTACAAAAGATACAGAGGAAACGCGAAAAAAAAGGACGTCGCAAGAAGGGTGAAATGGTAGAAACGCAACCCAAGGATTCGAGCTGCAACGACGAAAAAGTCGGTAGAGTCAGAACGACAAGTCGTTTGGCAGCCGAAAATGCTTGTGAAGTGCAACAGGAAAAGAGGAGACGCGACAAAAAGTCGAAAAAGAGACGAAAGAAAGAAACGAGCGAGGCGGAAAGGACGGCTAGTCACGCGACGTAACGCGGTCCCAGTTTCGAACGGGAGGCAGGACCCACTAGTTGTAATTATAGTTATCTTCGCGATGTTCTCAGAACGCTTTTGCTGCGACCCCTCCTCGAGCTTACCAAGAAATAAGAGGGAGACGGCACGAGCTAACCGGCGAACGAGACGATGCGATACGGTGAAAGGTGGGCCGACGAAGAAGGCCGGAGAGAAATCACAAAGAGAGACACAGAGGGGGTGGGAGAGGGCATCGGGCTGAGGATGAAAGTTACATATATATAGAGGAAAGAATTCAGATCGCAGAAGAGAGTAGACCCCGGAGTAGACGACGAAGCGGTTCTCCAATACTTGCAGGTGTCCAAGATTCGTGTCGAAGTGAACGGACTCATCGACGGAAATAGGATCTGTCGATATTCTCCAATTGGATCGAATACAATTGAAACAAACGAAGATGGAAAAGTTCATCGTACTATTGATATCCACTCATTTGGCATTCGCTGCGATCGGGAGACATCACAGGTAAGCGGCGGTAAATGAAAATTGCGAGAGCGTGACGAATTTCCATGGTATTCCTTATGACCACGTGGATCTGACAGATAACGATGATAGGTTGAAATGGTTTTTGTTTTAAAAATGAATTGTTTCTTTATGAAGGGACGGTGGATTTTTAAATCATGTTCAATTGGTGCATCAATTTCGGTGTTCGTTGCCTCAACCAAGAGCTATCACGGTGGATGAACTTTTAACGGTTGGTCCTAGCCCCGATGAGATTTTCTACCCTGCCTCGACTGTCCTGGCACGCTGTGGTGGATCAGGATGTTGTCCTGATTCCAAGCAGATATGTGCACCCATAGAGACTAGAAACGTCAGTCTCGTTTTTATGGTGAAACACACAATCGACCGTCAGCGAGACAGGCATCACGAAGTTATCCACGCGGTGGAACACACGAAATGCGGATGCGTAGATGAGAAATTAATAAATCTCAATTAAGGAACTGTGTTCAAATTGATTTCAAACGATTTTCCATGAAATTAGGTATTCTAGAATACTTTTTCTATAAAGTTATAAAACCTACGATGTAGGTAGAAAAATTGTTAGTTTTTGGATACTATAACATTGGATTTATAAATTATTTTACAATTAGGATTGTAAAATAGGTTCGATTAATTTTGTATTAACAATAGAATATCTGCGACTCGTTAGAATGTTTGTTACACGGAAATATTGTTAGATTTAAAAGAAGTTCCTCGATTTACGACCCACCCTTCGGTATTTTTGTCTGTGATATTTTTATATCGTAATATACGAAAGATTACTATAAGTTTTTTTACTCAATAAATGTTTAATGTTATCGATTATTTCCAATTATTGATAATCCTTCATCAAGCATCTTTACACGTATCATTAAGTATCTTTAGAAATGATTTTCTGTGTACAATCCTTTTACACACCGTCGTCGTAACAGGTGGAGGATCAAAGTATAGGCCGCCTGTTCTTCTATTAACGCTTAATCTTTAATGTCGAAGTATTGTTTCGCGGCGAGAACGTCTCGTCTTATACTTTCATTGCTCGGTGCCAATTTGAGAGCGGCTTCCAGTTCAGGAATGCCGTGTTGAGGCGCAGACAATTTACAAAGAGCCGCGCCTCTTCGGGCGTGACACCTAGCCCTTGATTCCTGATTGCTTTCGCATTGTGGTTCCATTAGCTCCAATGCCTATGAGAAGACAAGGAACACCTAATTAAAATATTTAATTACAATTGTATTCAAAATAAATTGTTCCACTTGTTACAAGCACTTGAATAAAGCTAAAAATAGAGCAAGACATGTATAACGAGGTGCTGCTGTACAGTGACTTAAAATTTGCACTACGTCCACATACACGATAGGAAAAGTCATTTAGCTTAATTTAGAACAAAATTGTAAATCTATTAAGCTCTATACTTTAAAATGAAGGAAAACTTGAAAGATATATCTTATACATAAAGCTCAAATACCACTGACTGACTCACTCATTCACTCATCACGAAATCTCAAAAATCACAGAACGGATTGCAATGAAGTTTGGAACATACCTTCCCCTTGGATCTTAGGTGCTCATTAAGAAAGGGTTTTGAAAAATTCGAAATTTTAGGGGGGGTTTTGGGGGGGTTAAAGTATGGGCCAAACTCATCAACGCAGAGCCGAAACTACTTGACCTAGAAACTTGAAATTTTGCATGAGCGTTCCTTCTAGGGTATAAGCACCCACTAAGAAAGGATTTTTCAAAATTCGAAATTTTAAGGTTTTTTTTTTAGTTTCGATTAAACCGTAGCGGAGCACGGGAACTTTCAGCTAGTTATTTGATAAATCGCAATTCAGAAATTATATTAAAATTGATTTGAATTGATTTCAAGGGAGATAGAACTTATAGAATTTGCAATATATGAGAAAAATTATATTTTCATAGTAATTTATATCGAATAATTACTTTGGAACAATCTTCAATGCATCTATTATAATTTCCAAGTGCATAGTGTGCAGCGGATCGGTTTACATAGAGGGATGACATTTTCTCGCTGATTTTAATGCCGTAAGAATATGCGCTGATGGCTCCCAAGTAATTGCCGTCTTTGAAGAAGTCACTGAAATAATTAAGCATTAATTATTTTACTTAAGACGTAATAGAAAGTTATAAGAATTCATCACTTACTCTCCCTTGTCCTTTAGCCATTGTGGATCTCGCTCTTCCGGTCGAAGGTCCTCAGAAACGAAACCAGTTTTGCGCCTCGCTTCCGCCTGCTTTTGTAGCCACTGAAATTTAATTAGACAGCAATGTTACTGTTACATTTTCAACTACAATCAGCTTGACGCAACACCTCAAAGAAACGTACTTCCTCTTCTTGAAGATGTAAACTTTCTCTGGCCGGTGTCGGAAATACTCGTTCCGAAAAAGTGACGTTAATATTGCCGCCTTTCCTTGGCAAAGGAACTGCTTTCGTTGGATCCTCGAATATGCTGTTTCTCTTTACGAATTTACCTTTCAATATCCTGTCGATTAATTCTTGTCCGGGTCTTCTGTCTTTTTTTTCACGCGAAGTTGCTTTATCTCCTGACTTTGTATCATCGTCAGATTCAGAATCCTCGGAGCTACATTCACTTGTGTTTTTAAATTCATTTTCTTCATCTTTGGTTTTTAGCTCGAGTTTGGAAGAGGGATTTTCTTCCTTTGATATCGTTTTCAGTGTTTCATCGGTCGGTTTTGAAGCTTCGTTCGATTTTTCTATATCTGGCACTTTTGCTTCGAGTTTATTTAATTCACTGGATTGATTTATAATTTTCGGAGGATTATCGTTAAGTATTTCTTCCTCGGTCAATGGTCGAGACTTTAGAATATTGTCCTCGTCTTTGAACCACTTCAATGGCGGTCTTGTAAATATAAAATGAAATTAATGTATTTTTCATTGAAAAAGATATTATAGAATTAAATTTCATTAAATATTTAGTGACAAAATACTTGTATTTTTTTCTATTTTCCTGTATTTCCCCTTCAACGTTTTGGAGAAACGGTAATTCTGCGGTTGTGCGCCAATTCTCGAATTCCTCCATGGCTTCTTTCCGATGTGCATCGCGTAACGCATCTATTTTATTCAACGTTGCAGTATCTACGTTGATTTGCGCTTTTACTGCTTCTCTTTGAAGCATCTGATGTTTTTCTGCAATTGCAATTTAATTTGGCTACTATTATAAAGTAATCAAAATATCTATGAATACATTTTAGGAAGAAACTTCTTAACGCTAGAACTGTCAACATTGTATCTATTATATTTGAGTAATTCGAATAAATACTTTGAAAAAAGAGAAATAAAGAATTCAAAGAGTTAAAAATATTAAAATTCCCTTTCTTCCTATTTTATGGAACATTTTACAATGAATACCGCTTTTGGTTTTTTTACGATCTTCAGCAGCCATTTGAGCGCGTTCTAACGCTTCATTTCTATATTTCTGTTTGATTTCGACGTCGATGGCTTGCTGTTCGAGAGTGGGCCAGTTTTCGCCAACCTCGGATTTCTGCAGAGAAAATATCGCTTCCCGATCGGTCAAGGTACATTTACTTTTCTCTTCGATAATGCAACTCCAAAGAAATAATTCTAGTATGAACGGCGGAAAGCTAATCTGATAAAAAAAGCAAAAGATTTATGAAAGTTATGATTCTTCGATAATTTAAAGATTAATTCAATTCTTAATACTATTCATACCTTTACGTAACTATCAACCACGAATAAGTCAACATTCTTCGGATGACCCGAGAGTGGTACATATAATATTACAGATTCTGGAGTCTGTCTCCAATTATAATCTTTGATAATTATTGCTGGCATATTCTAATTCTATAAAGATGTATTTGGTAGAAGAAAGTATCTTTAATTGAAGCAACACTTTGTAATAATTGGAAATACTTCCTCGGTTACATTCAAGTTTGGTGAACGGAAGAAAGTATCGATCAAACAGTATCCACGATACCAGTCTATTATCGAATTTGAACACTTACGGCGTTTCCGGTTCATAATACATGATTTTGAATTAATAACTTCTATTTCATGTAATATGAATTTGTGATATAATTTTTTTAAAAATGTAACGTGTCACTTTCCAATTTAATTTTAAAATTGAACATTTATACCAGTGGATGTCAAACTTGATTATAATTGTTTTAGAATTTGTTAAAAATGGAATTATTTGGAAAATGGAAAATCATAGTTTCCAGATAGACATTTAATAAAATGGGTGTATCTGTTTTGCCTGGACGATTTACAGATTCAATTGTTTTCAATAGATAACTCTTCAATAGAAGTATATTACAGTGCGTTCAATAAATAAAAAAAAGAACTTGGGTACATCAGTTGATAAATAATATTTCAAGGATCGCGGACCGCAGTTAAGGACTCTGGATTTATAGCTTTATTTAATTCTAAAGTATTATGTGTAACACAATACATATGTAATAATACTATGTAAATAATACACTTCTTCATATGATGTAATTATTATTATATTTAAAATTCATATTCGTACAGATAGGAAAAGATTGTATATTAAACGTACACAATGTATATTACAATTTAAAGTACTGCGCATCCCTCACGTTTCTTATTTCATTAGGTAAAATAACAAACTACGAGCGTACTGTACGAATTACTTTTTAATTAAAACGTTTAAGAGTATTTGTTGACAATACTTTGTTTTTCCATAGACATTAAAAAGCTGCCATTTATGCAACTGCATATTCTGTCTTTAAAGGAGACCCGTAAGCCTCTCACTCTGTTCATTTAATGAGCAATAAGTTAAAATTAATGGAAACGTACGAAAAGATTCAGAATATTATGCAGCTCCATACGAGATGTACGAGTTTTGGTTTTTTTTGGATTAGTCTTACATACTTTTGGACACATGATATTTCATCGAGTTACATATCTAAGTCATTCGTTGAAAATCGACTACAAAAACTTATCATAAATCAGTCGGTTTTTATCAAACGTCCGCTCCTACATAATCGCAATACTATCGTTTTACAATGAAAAGGAAAAAAAAATAACGAAATGCAGGACGCCTCGAATCATTGGAATTTCACATCACCGAAATACAATATCCAAAACGTATTGACAATTACCCTGAGACACAATAATTTCATACATTGTTGAATTCTTTTAATCCGTTCCCACAGTTCGTTGTAAATGTAACAACAGAAATAACAAGTATCGTTTCTCTTCTTCTTTTTTTTTTCGTAAGATACCACGGATACATCGTGTACTGTTAAAAAATGGAGGACCTTTGATAAACGCTTAAGTTAAGAAATTAAAAACTATTCTCTATAAAGATATTATGACACTATAGTTATGCCTCTTACACTTCCTCGCGTCATTCGCTTTTTTTTTTAGATTACAACGTTAATAATCATTCATTATGTATATGTACAGTATGTATCAATGACAAGTACTTTGCTTATTCGATTCTTCTATGTATAATGATAAAAAGTAGCTTTTTCCTTGGATTACCGAATGTTTCAAAGGAAAACACGAAAGAATAGGAAAAGACGAAGTACTTAACACTGAAACGGAAACTATGACGCTATTATAAATAAGTATATACGTACGATAAAGGTACGTTTGTCTATAATGTATCCAAGCGAGTTTCGTAATTATTTGAGTGAACATTCGGTACGTGCTCTCGTTTGGTTACTAGTCTTGTATTAACGTTTTAACATACAGTATTTAATACACAATATATCGGTGTAATACCCACGCATAAAGATATTTTTATCGCACGAAGCATAAGAAGCTTTTAGCTGCATCTCATCTATTTTCACATTAATAAGGGTAAGAATTTAAAATCACGTGGAATGTAAAGTATACAGAGCGCTAAAACGAGTTCATCACATTAACTTAATAAAAGTAATTATCGTTGTCGTAATAGGTTCGACAATGTGCGAATTCCTATCAATTGTAAAATCTTTCGTAGTTAATTTAAAATCGTTAGTATACATTACAAAACGGGACGCAATAAGTGTTTCCTTCTTTTGCATCGTTCGAAAAAACTTGCGCCACGTAAAGAAATACATTCTGAGCAAAAATTTTGATGGAATAAATACAGATGAAGAAAGTTTTCTTTCGATCGCGCCTAGAATGTAATTTATAACACATATTGTATCGACAATTACAAATTCGTTGATAATTTATGATCTACAGTAAAGGACAATCACTCGTTTCCAGTGATAGTTATGCTACAATTCTATCGTACTAACGTTTCTATTATTCGTTTATGAAACACACATGTTACATTAAATCGATAGTAAAAATAAATACAGAAACAATGTGCTCTAGTAACACGAGAACTTATATCGCTACGTAAAATATATACTTACAATTATAAAAAACTTTAGATAATAGAGGTTTTATTACAATTTATCTAAATGGCTCGAGTTTGTTGTTTCTTCTTTTTATACATACATATCACATGCATACATCTAGCGTATAGGCATGCTTGCACAGTACACTCATACGAAGTTTCCTCTTTCGTACCGTATTCATCGTCGCTTCATAAATATTAATTATTATTATTATTATTAAATACTATAAGAATAATGAAGCCCGATGTATACGGCGATTATAAATAAATGCAATAGTAAAGATCAAAATTTTGTAATTGAGTATAAATAATTAAAGTTTTAAGGCTTCGGATCAAAAAGCAATCCGAACGAATAAAGAGTTTTGTGAACTGCGACTGCTTGTACATTAATGTACTATGAATTAAATACAGACGGAAGAATTGAATAGTACGCTTTGAACATCACTGGAATTCTGTTTATCAGACATTTCTAGGAGTGTGACCAACAATCGTCGTCTTCCCACGTAGCCTTATTGCATTTTACATCGAACATAAGTACATTATCGTAGTAACAAACTATTTCTTTCGTGCAGCCTTTTCAGCTTTGCGTCTCATCCGCTCGATCTCTTTTCGTTCTTTACGCTCACGATCCGCCTGGGCTCTAAGTTCTTTCAATTTTCTTTTCAAGTGAGATTTCTCTTCGGCATAAATACCAAAGGCTTTAAGATCACGAGATTCTAACCGCAGAAGATTTCCACCATTAATCCCAGTCTCCAGAAATCTTGGCGCATAGCGTTCCAAACCGATTCCCGATAACCACTGACACACCTGACACCAGTTTACAAATTACGAAGTTGTCGATACTGTAGAAAAATAGTTTATACTTACTGGAAAGCCAGAGATATACTTACTTGTTCCTTGGACCAATCTGTGATCGGTGCATTCTGCCAAAAGTGGGACTTCTTGTCACCTAAACCAAAGTCGCTTGGATGAGGAGGCAACCAAACTTCACTCGAATCTAAATTCATAATGTTCGTACATGGAAGGGATAGAGCCGAGATGAAGAAAAAAAATGTTAAAAAAAGAGGCAATGTGGGATTATTGAAGGGTGAAAATGAAGTTATATTTGATTGGAATACCTGCACTACCCGCTTTTGATGGGCTAGGATCAACAGCAGGTGGACTTACTGACCCACCGGATGATAAGCTCGATGGTGAGCTTCCTGGATGATGCCAAGGTGTACCACCGCTGCCAATTAAATTCGTAGATGGAATCGTAACTTTTTTAACTGCAAAAATAAACGATAAATTTACAGTTTATCACTTTCCATTGAATGTAATACTTAAACATTTTTTAGGATTAAATAAAATTGAATGTTATATTGATTGTAAAATAGATTACCTCTTTGATTAGCTTCATTTACAGCTTGTCGTATTTCTTCGACTAAATGATGAGTCACTAGAGCTGGATCGTTATTGTGTGGATTATTTAAATCACTAAAATCTCCGGAACTTTCTCTCGAAGAAGACATATCATTTCCACCGAGTCGTCTTTCTCGTTCGGCTAAGACTTGTTTCAATTGTTCCGCTAATGATGCTGGTGGTCCGGTTAAATCTATAAATAATATTTATTCTGTATACCAGCAAGTCATTTATATATCTAAAAAAAATGATATTGTACAGAAGAGAAAGTACTTTTTTGCGATTGTGGCCAACTTTGTTCAGTCATAGCTCTGACTTGTGAACTAATAGTACTGTGCTGACGAATAGTAGTTGGGTGTGTAGACTCCATATGTTTACTTTTTAATGAACTGATCGAAGAACTACTCGAATAGGAACTCAGATTTGAATGTTTCGACGTCAAATCGTTCGGTGACCTGCTACTCGTATCTTGAGATAGAAGCTTGGAAGACGAATCTTCATCGGTATTGTCGCCAGATTCATCCAAACCGTAATCCTAGGACACAAATTGATCGTTGAAAGAAAAAATTGATCGTTGTCTTGTTTAAAACAAAATCTATACATACAGAGCTACTATTACTAAGACCGCCGGATCGTTTAGGAAGTTGTCGATTCGCAAGTCCTCCCCTGCTTGCCAATTCAGCTTTGCTCTTTCCAGCCGAATTGTCAAGAAGCCGATGAGCAGGTACAGCACGATCTAATTCTTCTTTAACTGGTAATGGAAGCGGCAGTTTTCTCTCTACTGTTGCAGTTTTATCCCCGTCATCCGGACTACTGAGATCTGATGTCTCTGTGTCTGAAAGCTGACAGCTCGTTGATGAAGGAGGAGGAGGTAGTTGTCGACGCGTCAATTGCGGTGTAACTATTCTAGCAGTTGTACCATCGTAAGGCAATCGTACTGGTAGTCCAAATCTTCTTTGGGTTTCTGTTAGTTCTACTTCCAATGTAATCACCTACAATTATTTGGAATTTCTCTCTTAAAATCTGTACTATGATTACATCATTTTGTCATTTGCTTGTAGATGAACGTACCCTATCTTTTAAGCTTTTAACGAGCGCATTGTACTCCGTATCTTTCTCTTGGAGTAACTGCTGATAAAATTCATCTCTTGCTGCGATGTCTGCTCGCAATTCACGTGCAGCTCGTCTCGCTCTTGCATACTTCTGTTGCAGTGCTGCATTTTGCGCTGTTGCTTGAGCAAGCATTTCACGAGCTGTTCCTAAGTCTTGCCTTGCAGTACCCAAAGCTCTTTCGGATTCATGGAGACGTAAACCAGACTCGCGCAATTTCGCCGCATACTCTTCGCTACCGGCTCCGCTGTTTTCCAAATCTACAAGCTAAAAATAGATAAAGATAAATAATAATTCGGACGATTAACAAGAGATCAGTTATATCTGGTATCGAATCCAATAATCCTGCAATGAAGTGTCTTCTATGTAATATTTCTCAACATTCAAAACATGGCGAAGTGAAGGAAAAGCATGCGGTATGTGCGTCGATGAAAGAAATAATGAAACGTGTACATGTACTATTATGCCATAAAGCTGTTTACATGTACAAAAGCATATGGTGTTGGCAATAAATTGTTGAACACATATTCGATAAGAAATTTATAAAGATCTCGTCCTCCAAAAACGATAAGTCATATCAAAAACAGCATTTGTTTAAAAAAAAAGCATTCTATTTATACAAGAGTAAGTTTTGCATTTTAAAACAGTAGTAAAATGTTTTACGTTTCGTGTAATTACCTTAGCTTTGAGCTTTTCCACCTCTCCATCTGCTAATGCTAGTTTATACTGACTCTGCAAGCAGCGAACAACAAACACAGTGCATAAGCAAAACCAAAAATGTGTTCACACTTACAAACCTAATTGTGGAAAATGTGCCCATATATACATAAATATAACCGTTATATATATATAAAATCAATAACATACATATATACACACATGTACAGTACAATGCATATTTTCATATGTAGTTATATATTTTAAAAAAGAATAAAACGTAATGATATAAAAAGAAAAAATACTACTCAATATAATTTCCGATATTGCATGATATTTCTGACAGTCTATTTTAATCACCATACATTATATCATTTATATATGCAATAAAAACAAAATTAGAAAAGACCTAAATGTTTCCTTAAAGCAATGAGACCATCTTTTACATTTCTCATTAACTCTATATACATATTTAAAAAAAAATGTCAACAAATTGAAAAAGCTTTAGAGGAGAAAGTAGTGCGTGACATCTATGAGATTGAAACAATCAATCGCTACATACATGAAATACTACGTATACACACATCTTCATTGTATTTCTATACTATCACGCATCCATTTTGTCAATAAAAATTCTATACCTCTTGTAGAAGTAGTCTCAAACTGTCAACATCACTTTGCGTAGTACCAGATGTGTGTTGTGGTATCGATGAACTAATAATAGGAGATCTGCTACGACTGGAAGGAGATAAATACGTTTCTATGGGACTTTGTGGAGGTTCTCCTTCTGAACACGATGACATAGCCGGTGAACCTGGTATTCCACCCATGCCTCCGATAGAAATATCTTCACTGCCACGATGACCATCGGGTGAAGCATCCATAAAATTAGGTTTCCTGTACAAATATAACTCACCTATATAAAGCTTCAATAACAGAAACATGTTTAATTAAGTTTGAAATTATCATTATTATTTCCCTCAGTATCCCAAGTGGCCTCGAGCCATCATTGGGATGGCCGTAAAGTATCGTCATGGATATTTTGCGAGCAAGGATAAACCATCATTGGGAAATTGTAATGAAAAAGTATCATTTCAATTCATTTGATAAGTGTTCTTTTTCATTTAATAGTACCTGGCAGCTTGTTCCTTTTCTTTGTCCGCTTGAAGACTTTGCCGAATTAGCATGGCTACTTCGGAATTTGGATCTCGTTCTCTTCCAATCACAAAGCGCACGAGACCAGAAGTGTTGCGAAGAACACTAGCCGCGTAGGCTTGTGTAACGCCAACTAATGATTTTCCATCAACTTCAACGATCTGATCGTTTACTTGTATCCTGCCTTCTCGCGCAGCCGCTCCTTTCTCCGTAATTGTTTTAACAAAGATACCTAATTTTTCAAGGCCTGCATCCGCACCGACACCCATTCCAATGATGCTCAAACCAAGACCTTCCGGTCCCTTCATAAGTTCTACTGGAAATACCTAAAAGACCGCGTTCATTAATTTTACAAATATATCCAAATTACAAAGAATAGATTGGAAATAATTACCTCCATTTTTTCAACTCGTTTCTCTAATTCATATTCTGCACTCGCAGCGACGGGATCAACGTCCTCGTTGCGACGATCATATTCGTTCACCGAATGCGTAGAATAAACCCTCATTGGTCCCGTGTCAAATGAAACCTTAGTCATTTTTTTAACAGGTATATCCGGTGGATAATCATCTTTCTCGTCATCTGATTCTGGTATTCCAGCAACTTCCATCCAAAAGTGACCATCTTCAAAATAATGCACTCCATTTTCCACGAGTACCTAGATAGTATATTAATCTAATTGTTCCAATGCAATTATAAAATGAATATATTTAGTAGTAGGCTTATCTCTGTACACTTACAACTTTTCCTGGTGTTGGCATCATGTACTCATCCTGATGTTCAGTTTCTGTATCATCGTTGGCTTCATGGGTGTCGTTTAAACTACTAACTGAACCGAGCAAACCACTTTCACTGCCCGTCACAGAACCCACTTGACTTTCCGTTAATGAATCTATTGTCAAATCACTACGTGATCTATGGGACAAACTAGAAATTGCAAGTCTTCGTTATTTTTACAGCAGCCGCATTCTCTTGGTTACAGGTACATCACTTAAATGCAGCATTACACGAAATATAATGAATGAACTGAACGAAAACGAAAATGTTGCGGAAGCTGCAAAATATCTCTTTATGAAACGAAAGAAACATAAAATACCAAACTGATTCACCTATAATCATTAGTGGTGCTATTAATAAGACTCGTATCAGGTGCAGATAGGACATCAGAGAGCCAATCTGGCGTATTGTCTTGGTCCTCTCTATCCTTCTCTTTGTCCAATTCCCTACCCTTATCATTAGAACTTTCTTCACCTACAGTTTCGGCATTTGTCGTAGGAGATAATAGTCTGGCTATCTCTTGTGCCTCTTCGTCCGATAATAAAGCCGATCCTTGTCTAATTCATTATGGACATAATTCACAATGTTCTTTCACAGTACAGTATCGATATTTATCCATAAAATTAGACAATGATATGTTACTTACCTTATTTTTTTCTCAAGTATACTGCACACATCCGAGCAGATAATGAATTCGTTTGTAGTCACATTCAAATAAACATGAACAGAAAGGAAACATTAGAATTTAAAACAGGGAAACAAAAATGATTAAGCTGCTTGCAAATTACTATAAAAGTATTCATCATACAAATATAATTATTATACTTATGAATATTGACTAGAGAAAAAAATTATTGTTCATTTTAATGATATCACGTAATGATATATATCTTGTGATATTTATTTTATACAACTCACCGAGAACTTAATAAATTTTCTGCTTCATCAGGCGTCATTGTGTCTGGCGTTACAGAAACAGATTGATTAATATTAGATTTACATGGCGTTTCTGTTATATTCCTAGCGTCACCCTGTTCATTTGCATTTTGCACATCCATTAAAGGTGTATATTCTAAATTCGTTATAGTTTTAGTATCACTGGAATCACTGTCATCGTGTAAACTACTTTCGGAGACATTGTGTTCATTGAATTGAGTCTTTGTAGCCTGTTGTTGAGACAGAACGACAGGTGATCCATGCTGAGCTAGATTTACTTGCTGAATAACATTTACTGAGCTGTTTTCCTGTAATCGTAACTTAGCTAGCTGATCAGCTTTCTGTTTCTCCTGTTCCCATGTTGTTTGAGGTTGATCTAAATCTTCTGTACTTTTGTTTAAAATATTATTTATCTGAGGACTGGATTTTGGTGATGGCACTGCATCTCCGGCTAACGTTATATATTCCTTTTTGTTCGAAATTTTTGATGTATATATAGTTGCGTCCGACGTGTGCGTTGTTTCGGCTAATTCCGTTTCTTTATTGACAAACTTTTCTAACAGATTTTCAGTACTATGAGTATTTGAAATTGTAGAGGATTGAGTAACATTTAAAATGGCTTTATCCGTTTGATCCGGTTTGTTGTCAACTTCGGCAAAACTCGAACGTTTCCCGGATACTTCTTCCTTGTTCTTTGCTAACTTTTCCCGTACAGAAATTTTAATTTGATCATTCTTAGCATTTGATGCAGTTTTTTGACATATAGGCTCGGAGAATGTGTGCCTATCATTTGTAATATTTGACCTTGACTTATTATCTAAAGCTATATTTTGATTTGCCTCCCCATGCATTGCATTAGCTTGAACGTGATCGTCAACCTCATCTTGAGAGTGTTGACTATGGCAGACTTTTGTAGGATGATCGCTTTTTGCTAATAGACTTTCTTCTACATTTTCCTTAATTTGAGCTTTAATTTCACTATTTTGTGCAGATATCTCTTGATTTTGTTGCATTTTTTTCGCATACGGCGAAGGAATTGGTATATCCTTGTGCTCTAACGGTGGATACTCTTGATCCGAACTAACAACTGATGGTGGACGTTGTCCCAAGCCAGCGGCTTGTAAGTCAACACGAACGTGAGAACGCCTGATAACAGTGGTAGTGTCAGTATCATTAAACCTTGATTTCTTCTCTGCGACATCTTTTTCGGAAATGGATTCTGTATACGTTGCAGGTTTTTCTTGTTCTTCTGACTCCAAATCATAGCTGTTACGACCTTAAAGTAAGAACATTTTTCTGTTAATAATAGTCTAAGATCTAAAAGGTATGCCAAAAGATGGAATAGAGGAATTAAACGTAACAATTATAGAGACAATGATCTATATACCTCGACAATCAATGCAAAGTAGTCGAAGACACATGATATGTGTTTTGTTTTCTTCGTAAAATAAGAAACAAATTACAAAGTTTATGATATATACACACATGCAGATAGGAATTTAAACACTTCGTTTTTTAATGATACTATACTTGCAAATTTTGTTCATCTATAGCTACGCATTCAATTTACATAACCTTAGGAGAAAATATATTAAATTTTACATATGAGCTGAACTAAAAATTCTATTGAATATTCTTATTATATTAAAGAATCCAATAGAATATACAGAATATCATTTAAAGAATAACTTTAAGAGAACAACGTTTACGTTAATAAGCAGATCACTATTTAAAGCAACACTTCAAACTAATTATTTGAAGAAAATGTGAAAAAATATGAAAAAAAATGTATATATTTGTCAATGAAAAATTAATAGTATTTCAACTTAAACACATTGACATATCGTTCGTATTTGAGTACATTTTCTTGTGTAAAACCATGTTAAATACTGTAAATATTTTAAACATATGGATAAATTAACTTTCAACTAATTTTCTCCTTTTATGAAAATACACAGAAAGGATCAATGAAATTTATAAAAAACTTTTGTGAAGTAAATGCAATAAAGTACTACCAGACAGAGGCTGAACAGAGTACACACTGATTTCTATAAATAATACTGTTGAAATCGGTAGGAGGAACCAAGATGAAGAGAGGGAGGGAAAAGAGGAAGGGGGAAGTTTCCTCCTTTACTTTTACTTTTTGGTATTTTGGCATAGTGCCACGATAAGAAAATAAAATTCAAATATTTTAATGAAAGTCAATAAAAAAAATGGAGTATTCCATAGCATCAAATAATGCAACAATATTATTGGGCAAATGTAATTATTTCTGTAATTACGTTTATATAATGTAAACAAATATTGTTTGCAAATAAATTTTAATGTACGTTCGCCTCTTGCATGTACGTTTTTCATACTGTATTAAGCCAATTATATGACAAGAAGCACAAAATATATTCAATGCATCAAAGAGTCTTTATAGAATCAGACAAATCATGAACCTTATTATTGATGATTATTCATATATACTATACCCGCTTGAAATTTCTCAGACATTTCCTTATCTGCCTTTTCCTCTTTACTATCCTTGGAAGGGGAGCTAGGGGAGCTCATACTAGAAGAAGCGCTATCCGTACCTCCAGAAGGTGGTCTTAATTCCGGATCTGGAGACCTCGATGGTTCCATTTTTCTTTCTTCCAGCAAACTGTCTTTTTTCTTCACCGTGTTTACATTTGGCCTAGCCCAATCTGGTCTTGGATCAGGTCGAATAATTTCACTCTTTAACTCTGCATCTAACGCTTCTCTCGATGACTTTAACTCTGCTGCCTTCTTTATAATATCGTCGTTCTTAACTGACCATTCGTTTCTCCATTCTGAAGTCTTGGGCGGAGAACGTACAGCATTTGAAGGATAATTTAAATATTCGGGAGTGTCGAGCAGATCGGCATCGGTTTCTTTCCTCATTTTACCTTCATATGTGACACTAGTAATGTTTTCTATCGACATACTTCGTATTGGACTAGATACATCGGAGTTCCGGTCAGAGGAAGAAATGTGCGACTTTGATTGCGTATAAATGTCGATACTTGAACTTGCAAGATTACTTTTGGAAACTGTGCTGTTAGTTTCGAAATTATTGAAATTTGTTGACTGTTGAGCAGAATTATTTTTTGATATGTCCATATTTCTCGAAATTACTTTTCCTGCAGGATTCTTCTGAACAACCGCATATTCTGGAAGAGGCATGTCTTGATTTTTTTCCATTGCTGGAACACTTTTCGATACTTCGCGTTGCTCTTGATTTTTTTGAAGGTGCTTGCTTTGCATGTTTGTGTTCTTTTGAACAACTGCATATTCGGGTATAGTAGGTGATGTATCAAAATATTTATTTATAGTTGCATATTCTGGACTATTAGGAAGATCTGAAGGAGACACAGACGCAATACTGGCGGGTCTTTCCTTTTTTATATTTGATGCCGAAGAATTTCTTGTCGGTGGTGGAGGTGGAGGTGGAGACATAGCCGAAGATCTTGTGGAACAAAAGCTTGCCGATCTTGTTGCTGGGTTTGCGGAAGAATCGATCGACCTTTTTGCTTCATTTTCCGAATTTGCTGCATTCTGTGTATGTCCCATGGAAGTTGCATCGATATTCAGTTTATTTGCACTTTGATTTAAAGAGCTCTGAACCACAGATCTATTTGGATCCGAATTGTATCTGCTTGGCCTCGTTTTTGAAAAGTGGCTGGTCCAATTTTTTTGCTTCTCAATTAATTCCTTTGAATTCAGTCTCCTTTCTGGCTTTTCCGGTTTTTCTGGACGATCATCCAAGCGATTTTCTTTGCCGTAATTTTTGTCGAATTTACCGAACCCTGCGCGCGATTTGTGTTTATCTGGGACATTATCCAAGCCGTGATTGTGACCATTTTCGAAATGTCTCTCAGCATTTAAAGCCGGTACACTCGCACTCCAATTACTCAAGTGGTCTCTAGTTCCTGGAGGTGAAGGTGACCTAGGTCGAGGTGATCTAGCTGGAGATGTACAGCCTGATCCAGAATTCGCTGAACTGGAACGTGATCTCAAACCATGTAGATTTGTTGGCTTTGCAATTCTGTCAACTCTAAGATCCCCAGAAAAATATCATTAACATGACGAATTCATAGCATTATTTAAACCACAATTTTTTTTCGTTGTATAAATAAATAAATATGCTTACGGTTTATTTGGCTTATTTTCTTCCCCAAGTTTCTCAAAAAGAGCTCGTGCATTATTGAAACGTGCCACATGACTTTCAGTCCTTACAACTGTAACCTGTGTAGGTGATTCTTTTAAAGGCACAGCGGGTTCTTTGAAACCATCTGACAGAATATTATTTGTTCTATGGCTTAAATTATCCAGTTGAGGTTTAGATTGAAAAATGTTTGCAATGGCTGAGACTTTGGAGCCACCAACTCTCTTTTTCTCTTCTACTGTCGCCATTTTATTGTAGCCTTAACAATAAATAAAACAATATATCATTTTATTAATATATCTGTAAGTCGCAAATTCCATGAAAATTTATAACTATAAAAATAAACTATAGTTAAATCTCTATTCATTCAACATATAATGAGAGTTTATTGGACAATATTAGTGTAGTAATACCTGAGATCTAGTCCTTGTGAAAAACGGTTATTAATGAAATTTGTTAACCTGCAGTATTTCAGCCCATTGTCATTCATATATTTATTTTATAGGGCATGTTCTTGATAATCTGAAAGTATACAAAATTCCATGCAAAAATTGTAACCATTGAGCACACATAAAGGCTTTCAAATTTATTCAACAATGATTCTTAATCATATATATATATATAATATTTATTGATTCCTTGACCTTGAGAAGGTTAACATCTCTTAAGTACCAAGTACAATACAGTAATCAATATGCTGAAACATTTTATTGCAGTATGCATCAAGTGTAAGGACTTGTGATTGAAATGATTTGAGTTAGACTTAAATGGGAGGCATAGTATACAGAGGTGGGGTCTTGTCTGGGCTTCACCCTCCTCCCATTGCCATAGCACACCATGCTCCTGCAATCAATACTGGAATCCTTTCTCTGTAGTTAAGGTATGAAAAGTGGAAGCATGCACGTGTTATAATCTTATATTATATACTTTGTATATAATATACACACTTGTGTTATAGTAGGTTAAAGTTAACTGTTGCAGAAAATAAATAATAAAGCAAAAATGGTAAACTTTTACCCTACTGTAAAAATTTTTACAGCACCTCTAATATACATATAGAGAACTATGTTGAATTTTATTTGCATATAACTACAAAATTTGTATCTTTTAATTATAAACTTGAATATCACTGTAATTGATTACATATTTGTGTCAATTTTAAAAATAAACCTAGTATAATGAAATAATGTATTGTTATATAAATTAAATCATATGTAATCAAGTGTAATATGCTACATGCAGTAATAATAACTTGATAGTTATATAAGCCTTCTAAACAAATTAAAAAAATAACATATAAGTCTATGAAACATTTATTTTGTGACTTTATTTACAGCTTGAATGTGTAACTACAGAGGTATTTTGCCTGTTTAAGGTACTTTTAAGATACTTTTTTTAACTTATTGAAAATGCAAATAATTTGTGTGCCAGTATTTAAAAGCAGTAATAAAAATAACAGGTTGGAGTTAGATGATAAAAGAAATTAATTTTATCAGGTTATTGATAATCATTATATTGATTATTAGTTACCACATATTTTTTACACTGTATTGACACATATTCTCTTTTTAAATATAAAGTTTCAAACATTGCAATGAAATATTATCAGAACATTTTTCTACATATCTGATTACGCTTCATTTGAATAGAGTTGAGGAAAAAATTATTACATTCAAATATTACTATTTTCTTAACTTATAACAGTCATGATTAACTGATTACAGTAATTTATTTTGTTTCAATTCATTGGTTGTCCTAAATAAAAATACGGAAAACGAAATGAAAGATGCTGAAACTATGCTAAAAACAATAAATGCAAATTCTCTATTACAAAAAAATACAAGTTATAATATATAACTAATAAATTAATTGCTACTTTTTACCACATAAAGTAAACATAATATTTACACAGTGACTACAAAATAAATATTATTCGAAAATATCACAATCATAAAACATAGCTATTATTTGTTATGAAACAATATAAAATATTAATCTTCATACCATGTTTTCTATTACTGTCAAATAAAAATTTACAACTTTCCGGTATTTCCCAAAAAAGCAAATATTATTTTCTCCTCGTTATAAATATTATTTCAACAATACTTTCCATCGTAAGGTAATGTTTCATATGATCATAAATAAACAGTAACAGATAAGAGACAATTGTATATGTATGGATCATAGAATATATTTCGCTAGAAACTACGAGGATCAATGGCAAGTTCAAAGCCGAAATTTATATATGAAACATTATAATATAAGGATAAGACATCATTCTATCGATACATAGAAATATTTGGAAAAAATTAAGCAAACTTACATTAGATTTCACTCGCCATCATAAGCTACAATACATTGAAACTTTCGTGATTGAGAAAAAAATCCGTGGTAATTTCTAACACCGGGATGGCCGTTACACGTTGTATCATTTTCCAATCGATTTTAAGTTTCGGAATGAAAATATATTAACAAGACATTATAATTAAACGAAAACAAACTATGTCAAATTGTTTATAGGAGGAATAAACTAACCAGAGGTGTCACCATGTGCATGAAACCATTTTCCTCTATAAGGTGCAGTTCCCGATGTTATTTCCTATCCTCTTCTATTCCCAACAAATTAATTTACCTTTCACATGGGATATCACGATACAATGAAATTTTCTTGCTCTACAATCAACGACGTTGAAATAAAATGAGAGTTGCTTATCAGCTCTGTCAAGATTACTCCTTGTATTCGTGACAGACGCTTGTTTCGCGAATTTTTTTACACTTTTATATATAGTAATGCCCGCGCCGTAATCTCAAACGTATAAACCGGTATCGCTTTTAATTCTGATTTCTAAATAACTACTACTTATTCACGACTTAATTATGATTCGATTTTACATCGCGAAACACTTTCACAACCGGCTGTGATCTGCTCGTGTCAACAACCCGTGAAAAATGGTCCAAGATGGTCGGCATCGTTTTTAAAGATGGCGACTCTTACACAATACTAGGGACATTTCTATCGTTTAATATTAAATGAAAAAAAGTCTGTTATACATTATATATACTCAACAATGTTCGTTAATTATCTATACATTGTTACATCGTAATATTATCGTGTAATGATGCAAGTTACAGGTACAATATCCGGTATAACATCATCGTATCCTCAACAAGTTGGGCAAGGTTTACCCTGATGTTGCTGAAGAATGAAACTTACATTGCTTTGTTTATTCTTTTAATAAATGATTTATCTAATAAATAGATCAAATATGCCTTTCATTTTGCATGTAAAAAAAGGAACATGGTATTGAAAAAACAGGGGGATTGTCAAAATACTAAGTTCTGGGGTTTTCCGTCTATGATCGTTTTTATCGATACCATGGAACACGTCACACGATGGACGCCGTAGTTTATACTTCCGTGATGAGATAATTGTTTACCGTGTTTTTATAAAGGAAGAAGCACGATTTCCCTGTGTAAATCTTCTGTGTATAACGTGTCAATAAATAACAAAATTCTGTTGAAATCATATGACAATCATTGAGCATTCTTGCGTGAGGTGCCAAGTGTGTTAGTGAAGAACGAGTGTGCACGTAAGTGTGTACGAGCTAACTGAAGGGCTTGTAACAAGGACTTATGTTTGCAAAACATGAACTTGTTTACTAAAATCGATGATGATAACGATGATTTTGAGTATGTTTTGTGGTGACAGCGTCGTTGATTCAATTTATATTAACAACGAACTTTCCTAGGTCAAAGGCATTGCCTTGGCGATTTAAAGACTGTATATAGAGAATGTCAAACGAGTACGCTATGTGTTATGTACGAAGTATTAAAAAAAAACGTTGAAGAACTTCGCCTTACTGCATTAATAGGCTAAAACTACTTAGCAAGATAAAACCACCTGTTTATAAAAAACTTTTACGTACCAAGTTCGCAAAAAAAAAAGAAAAAAGATAAAGATAATACTCGTGTTCTGTAGAGCGACAAGAATTGTGTACCACTCTGTTACGGTGAAGAGGGGAAAGTTATCAAAAGTTTTCAGAACGTTTCGTTTATTTGTAACTTGCATAAGGACATTTACATTATTGTTCGTGAATCAAAGAAAAGAACTTGATTTTTTTTCCGTTGAACAACGTTTTGAGAATGAAAAATTTAGCGGCGATAGAATTAATTCGTATCTACTCGGAGCGAAAAGTACTCGAAACTCTTGCGACAATAGTAGATACAAATTGGATACTCTTACAAGCTGCATTTTAATTACAAATATATAAGGACAATTTTGACGACAAAAGTTCCATAAAGTAATCCAAGTTTTTGATCGATGGACTTCTTAATCTTTTACCACAGTGACGTTAAATTGGATTTTTATGTGCATCTTCTTCTGAACTTTCCTTCTTGTATAATAAAAATGTTATCGAATTATTTCATACCGCGTAATTATCATGACATGTACGAGATCTGTTTAAATATGATATTATTCTCGGACAAGTACAATCACATACTGGATATCCATCTAGTAAGGCTTTTTTTATATTTGCGTTTCAGAAAAGGTTTAAAGGCACCAGAACTGCATTGGCATCACGCAAGAAAACCCGAAAAATCCAGAAATACTAAACCTGGATGACGGGACAACTAACAAGATATTTTTGAGCATTAGTGAAAGTGAATACCAAGTAAAAAGTGAAAGTATGGACAATAATACAGATGGGGACAACTTAAACCTGAGCTGCGGAGAAAATGATATTGTAGATGAATTAAAAATCGCAGCGGATGAAACGGACGAAACTTATGACACGCGGAGCGAAGTCTCATCCAGTAGTTTAAATTCTGATTCTAGTCAGCCCAGCATAAGCTCAGTTTCTACTAAATCCTCGCGTGGAGATAATAAACGTAATCGGAAAAATAGGGGAAAACGTGCTAGATCGAGGGATTCAAAATCTTCTAGTCCAGAAACAAAACGGGCTAGGTCTAAGGAGAACAAAGGCATTGCTAAAAGTTATGATTATGCCACAAAATTGAACTACTTGTTTAGAGATGCAAGGTTGGCTGCGTTTTAACATATGAATATTTCAAATTAATTGACAATAAAATTCAGTTCTGCAATGTATAATTAAAACTTTAGGTCTATAAATGTTTAGATAAGTATTGTAGTGTAAATACGAAGAACATGTCTTAAAGTCTTTTTTATCAGATTTTTCATCATCAAGTCGAACAATGCCGAGAATGTCACATTATCAAAGGCCAAAGGAGTATGGAGTACATTACCGCAAAATGAAACTAACTTGAATCAAGCCTATAGAGAGTCCAGGAACGTTCTACTAGTTTTTTCTGTGAAAGAGTCTGGAAAATTTGCTGGATTTGCAAGGCTTAGTGCAGAATCGAGAAGGGATGGAGCATCCATTTCTTGGGTGTGTAGAAGTTACTAGGCATAAATCACACAGCAAAATTGCTTTTTGTATTATTTAAAAGAAGGTACACATCGTTCGATACATATGATTATAGGTTCTACCACCAGGATTATCAGCTAAAGCTTTAGGAGGTGTATTTAAAGTAGACTGGATATGTAGGAAAGAATTACCATTCACGGCAACATTGCACTTATACAATCCATGGAATGACGGCAAACAGGTTAAAATCGGGCGCGATGGCCAAGAAATCGAACCTCGAGTCGCGGAGGAATTGTGTAGATTATTTCCCGAGGATGAAGGTGAACAAAGAAAATATATTTCGCTTATAAATAAACGACAGTTTAAGTATACACATGTTACGCAAATATCTCAGGTATCGAGATGACACCAATTCTACGGAAATCTAAGGAAGCTGCAAAACATATTATAAAATCGTCTCGTTCGTATCGGGATAATAGACCAATCAATAACTCTAGATTTTTAAGGTCTAGAGGTGGCAGAGGTCGTAGACTTTTCCTCACGTCGAGGTCACGTTTAGCTTCTTTAGCTAGAGGAACACATTTAGCTGTTAATGACCATAGAGGTTCGAGAGATCACCATCATCGATATGCAACTTGGTTTAATCGAAGCGGTTCTCCTTACTCAAAGTAAACATCTTCAAATATCGTTGTAGAATTTTGCACATCACTTTTTACTATGGAATAAATGATTTACTGGATTTACAGAGGATATGGAAGCAGCGGATTAGGTGTAGCAGCAGCAGCAGAAGCTTACATAGCAGATTACATGCGTACTATGCAGCACCAATTACCTCCGTTACCTCCTTATGCTGTACCACATCCGTACGATTCTTTACCACCACCTCCACCACCACCCAGATATTATGACGGTCTACCATTGCCACCGGATTACAGTGTTGCTGCATCTGCACTTGAGAAACGCAGCTATGAGAGAAGCGTCGATGAATTCTTATGGAGAACGGCAAGCCGACACAGTCGGCATAGTGATCATAGATCATCTCGTGATCATCATCATAGATATAGGGATCGTAGATAAATAGTTCTTAAGTATCGTTTTTAATCATTCATCTATTCTTTCACTTCTAATTCATGCACATATTGTAAGGGCTTTCAAGGTGTCGTGACGTTTGATAACATAATAACAGTAATAAGGCGTTTCGTGATTGAATTATTGGTATTAGCGAGAGAAAGAAAGGAATTTCAAAGTTTTACATACACGCAATTATGGTTTATGATACTTAATTGATGTTGAAAACTGTCGGTTTGTATTGAAATGCTGCAATTGAAACATACTTCTCGTCGATTATTGAATTTCATCGATTCCTTGTTTCAGATAACAATTCGTGATAATGAGGTACGTTGATTAATTAGGATAAAATATAAAGAAAAATGTGTATGTGATCTGACAATGATTCACAATTGACAGAACATTATCTCGTATGCATTTAATGTAGAAAAACGTGAGGCTAAGATATTGGAAGATAAATTCTTCATCTCTGTCTTGGTTAAGTTTTATAATTTAAATATACACAAGTGATTTCTGCTTAGTTTAACATTTCAATAGTTAGACGAAGCTCAAAGTTTGATATATTTTTTACATGTAAAGCAATCTGTTGTGAATCATTGTGTATATACTATGGATAGTACGTGTTTTGTATCAATATATACCTGTAATCAATGTTCAAACATCTGTAGTGAAATTTTAAAGGACGATATACTACCTTGGTATAGACCACTGCCGTAGATAAAAAAAAAGTTTACTTTTATGGCACTTTAAAATAGCTATATTCAATTAACTGTCTAATATTAATCAATGCATTAACACTTTGTATGTTATAATCGTATCGTTTAAGTTATTACCAATAATTGAACTTATACAAAAGGAATTTGTAAAAATGCTTCGCAGAAGTCTAATATTTCGTTAAAAGTGAACAAGACACAAAATGATTCTTCCTAATTAATTACAGAAACAGCCTAATATGATGTATATTTATACGTATTTGAAACTTGATTTATATAGCATCCTTTGGCGCTATTTCATAATAAACAATCAAATAAAGATATGCTTTTTGCTTGTTCTACCTTTTTAAATGAAAAAGTGTACAAGTAATGGAAAGGAAGATAACATTTATCTCTCATAACACCCCCGCAGACAATTCACGGACGGATGCTTTAATCATTGTCACAGATGATTCTCACAATCCAGTTTTAATTTTGTTACCTAAAATGCAGTTCATAAAATATGTATCATGTATTATTATATATTTAACAGTCTGCATCGTTTTATTCAATCTAAAAAGTAGTTCTTACTTTGCTCGGGAAACAAGTGTAACCGTTTTCGTACGAAACAATGAAATAAATCGAAAGCAACATTCATTAGAATCTCGCACCTCTCAAAAATCAATTGATTTCGAAATCAAATTATTAGAGCGCGACGAAAAGAATGGCAAATCGATCAATGTACAGGTAAGTTTGTAAAAATCAGTATGCGTGATAGTTAATCTTTCTAACTTTTAATTATCATTGTCTGTAGGAAAGTGCGGCTGTGTTTCAACAAATTTCTAATGTATGCAAGAGATACAATTTAAAAGCTCCTTTAATAAGAAGACACTTTTTATATAACAGCGAGCACAAGTCTTTGTATTGTTGGATTCGAAAAGTCGCATCGACAAGTTTTACTAAATTATTTTACGATATGAAAAATCATCAATTAACATACAATTATGATAGGTAAACGAACATTTTCAAATGGATAATTGTACGAATTACAATTCAATTTACACAAACTTTTCAGAGAACTGGATTTCTTAACTCCTCAAAGCTTCAAGGATTTGCAACACATTGTAAATGATGTAAACATTTTTAAACTTTTAGTTGTGAGACATCCATTTCAGAGACTCGTATCATCGTACAGGTATAATTCTTATCACTTGTGAAAATAAAAAATAACGTTATCAGGAATTCCTGAACTACTTTTAATTCCTAGAGACCGTATAGAAGATAATACTAAACATACAGCTCAAGCTTGGATCTATATTAAACAAATATTTCGTCTTACAAGGCCTGAATTATTTCATTCGAATACAACAACTGGTAATTTCCAGCAGAAAGTATTTACACGTGATAAAAGGTAAAATTCAAAGATATACGAATATACGACATTTTCTCTTCTCCAATTAATAATGCTCTTATGTTTTTTTTGAAGATTAAAAGTAATTCCAACGTTCAAAGAATTTTTGGAATGGATTTTACAATATTCACAGGAAGACGTACACTGGGACAAATATTATACGCATTGCAGTGTATGCGACGTCAGGTACAATTATATTTTGAAATTGGACGATTATACGTATGGACAAATTAATTACATTTTTACAAAACTTGGACTGGATACGAATAAAGTGTACTTGCCAAAATTGGAACGAACGCGAGGTGGAGATACTGATTTTCGTGTAACGTGCAAATACTTCTCAACTTTGACGAGGGACATGATTTTAAAGTTATACGAACGATATAGAATTGATTTTGAAATGTACAATTATGATATAAACAGATATATGTTCTGTGTTAATGGAGAAGCTTAGAGATACGATGATTTAACGTATGAAAAATTATTTATTTCCTTTTATGTAAGAATGTATAGGTACATTTGAAATGACACACTAGAACCGTAATACTATGCACTTTCATCGATATCGCGTAAAAAATAAAATACCATTTCATTAAGAAGTAATTCAAGTGACAAGGTAAACTCTATTTCGTTCACACTCATTCTTACAGTGTTTGATAACACGTATCTTAGACTTACGTTTATGTTTTCACTTCTCTCATTCTCATTAAGCCGTATAATGAATGAAATTGACCGAGGAAGAGATAAAATATATATTTATATTTTTTAACTGATTTCATTCCAAATGAATGCATACTCTTTGTAAAATAAAACACGTTGGTTTTTTGAAATATTTATAAATTCATTAAATAATAATATACTGATTTTCATTTTCACGTGTGTTTTATCCCTTCACTGAATTATCGTTGAATACCAACTCATTTTATTCTAGAGCGACAACAGTTTCCGTTTTATCATCGTATATGATCAAACAATCATCATCCTCCGACGTTTTGCGTTTTGCAGATTCAACTTTTGTAAGATTCTTACTGGTCGTTACGCTCGTTGTGTCATCGTTATTTACATTATTTTCGATAATGCAAATATCGTTACTGTCGGAATCATTAGATTCCATTCTTCGTTTCTTCGGGGATGGAATGTCCACAGATGTTTCAGTTTTACGTTTCTTTGGCACTTCTCCTGAGCTAACTTCAGTCTCGACAATTATTACAGCATCGTCAGACTGATAATCCGTCTAAAAAAATTTTGTAATTATTTATACATTATACAAAAAGAAAGAGATTATAGGAAGACACATGAAGTATACAATAACTTATTTAATTAAATAATTAATTAAATAACTTATTTACCTGGCCATTCGAAGTCGATGGTTTTTCAGTGTCGTTATCTTCTTTAGGTTTGAGATCTTTTTCATCTGCTAGAATAAGGAATTCCGGGCTATCACTTTTTGCGTTTGGCTTTTCTCTGTGGACTATCGTTACGGTTAATGAGTAATTTTGCTGGAAATCATCTACTTTTAAGATAGTTCCATCTTTAATTCCTAATTCTTCCAAAAGTTTGTTGTTATTTTCTTCCGTTTCCCCTTCTTCACTGCTAATAACGACAGATCCAGTACCATCTATCATAACGTCTGGTGCAATCATGTTCAATCTATTTTTTAGAACGACTTCATCCAATTCCTTGATCGTCATTTTCGATGTATCGGTAGCTAATACAGCTTGCGGAGTCGGTGCGCATACGTAACATTTTGGATTTGGTGGATTAACATTTTTTTCTGGCACTAATAGTTGATTACGATGATTCACTTTCGATCGTAGGTATACCGATTTGCATGCTTTTAAGTTATTTTCCAGAATTCGAAATGCATGTAAAACAACTAAACCAGCAACTATTGCATTCGTCGTTGCAATTGCTGGAATTATATTTCCTGCCATTGCTGTAAAAATGGTACAGTGATGTTAGCAATTATATTAAATCTACTTTCTTACTGGAAATTTATTAAATTTCGAAATATATGTTACTTACATTTTATATCAAACCTCGTTTTTTGTGGTATACCAAAAATATGAGCACGTATATTAGCACAGGCGGCGACAAAATCCATGGAACTTGAATCATCTTTGTCCCAAACTAGATGATTATTTGGTGATTTTTCTTGGGATTCCTTTAAAGCTTTCCTTAAGTTTTTAACTGATTCTGCAAATATTGTACCACATTTCGAGATACTCCAACGTTGTTGATCTTTTAATCCAGGTTCATTAACTTCCTTGCTACATCCAGCTACTGTAAAGTTCGAAATTCCAATCGAATTATTTGCGATATTTCGAAATCTAAAAAAAACATTATTTTTCTGTTTCCTTAACAAACCTTCATCTGGTAGTTCTTTCCAATTTAAAGGAGTAGGGGGTCTTCTCTTTTTCCACAAATTATCCATACTAAGTAAATACTTTATATCATCATGAAATAATTTTGTGAATAACTTTTCCGGATTATAATGACACGATTGAGCCCAAGCTCTGGTGGACACCCTATCAATATTTCCTTTATTGTTGGATTCTGAATTCAAAGCACCTTCACCTGCTGCATCTATAACAGTAAATACTCTTACAAATCTCTCTATTGGTTCATTACCAAATTTTTTATCCATATAGCTGCCTTATTATTACCAGCTGCTTCTGGGTCTGCGGTATCTGGTGAAACATCTTGATCAGGATCTTCCTCACCGAATAGCTGACTGCAAAGAAATTTATAATTAGCTTTCAAAATTTGTTCCTACATTAAAACAAAAATGTTTAAAGTCATAAATATTACTAGAAAAACATACTTAAATAAATGCTTTGCCCATACTATACAATGAATAGGTTCGCTGGGAGTATTACGAATTGTACAACCTGGAAAAGTTTTTTGTGCAGCTTTTGGTGTACATTCGTAACATTGGCTCAACCCTTTTTTTATAAGTTCCACTTGTCCTTCATAACCAGCAGTACCAGATTCAATCAACGGAATATCAGCAGCTAGACACATTCTATTTACATGATTCCTTGCTGCTCTATTATCTAATGCGTTCATTACTAATGTAAATTTTTTAAAAAATGATACACCAAAATCGGCGCTGTAAAAATACAAAGGAATGTAGTAAAGTTATACAAATTGACATAGCCTTAAATGTATTGAAGTACTTACGATGTAATACTGTCATGATAATGTACTATTTTAACATCTGGATTAAATGTTAATGCTGTCTCCCTTGCAACATCGGCTTTAGACTTTCCTACATGTTTCTTTTGAAATAAAAATTGTCTATTTAAATTACTAACGTCGATTGTGTCTAGATCGATCTGAAAACATATACTTTCTGTAATAAACCTGTTCGATTAAGAATTAAAAAATGTTGAGTGCTTATTAAATTTTCATAATATTTTCAAACACTACAATGTGTAATACTTTATAATGAGAAAAGCAAATTATTGAATTATCGGACTCAATTAACAATAGGTCTTTTGGACTCCGCACTCAACATTTTTCAATTTCTTTCAAAAAAAATTTTTTGAATGGATAGGTTAAAGTTTGAGCGCAATTTGTTCATCAAATTACTGAGCTTACAATTTCGATATCTGTGAATCCAGTCATAACGAGGTTTTTCAAAATCTCACATCCTATTCCACCGGCACCGACAATAAGTACTTTACTTTCAAGTATGGCTTTTTGTAAATTTTCAGTAAACACACCATTGATATTCGCCGCCATTTTCAGGTCAGTTACAGTAAACCACAATTAATCATACCCAACGGCTTCCACCGTTGTCCACTGCAAATATGAATTAAAATAGATGCGAATCGCTATTATTATTTACCCTTAAGCCATAAACTCTGCAAATGCTAAAACAGTGGAAACACCCTATTATCAAGGGATGCTAAAAGCGCCGATACCAATGCCCTCTAACACTTTGCAAAAATTTGCAATTTTCTCTGGCGGGAAATCACTCTCAGTAAAAAACAAATATTTAATCATCTATTTTTGTAACAAAATAATAAAATGTTTTAACGGTACAACTCCTCAAACGAGATTACACAAATAAAAGGTTCACTGCAAACGTACGAGGCACTAAAGTCGCCAAAACTAATATCACTACAAAAGATCTTTTATGGTTCATTTTTCCATCACTTTATTATAAACAAATTGATATTAATGTTCATATTATTATACCAATTATGAAAGCAGATCTTTTCTATGTTCAATCATCGATAATAGGATTATATACTTTCTTTTACGTATTGCGTAGGGAATTCGTCATTAGATGTACCCTTTCTCTTTCCTTATTCTCCTGCTTTGTTTATTTGGCCGTTTGAATTTGAAATTACTGTAATTGTTTTTCTATTAAAAAGAGAATAGTATTTGTGAGCAATATTATTTATCGAGATTTTCGTGTTAACAGGAGAATTTAGTGAAGATTAATAATATGAATAGCATTAGTGATATAAGTCAAATATCTGGTATGTAATTGTTGTCTGTTTTTTTATTTTTTTTTAAATTAATACTGTCAATTATTTTGCATTCATTGTCGAGAGTAACGTAAGAGATTTGTTATTTTCAGATATTACTAGTATATCACGAATTTCCCGTTCAAATTGCAGTCGATTATTCGGCAGAATAGATTCATTGAACAACCTGTATGAATCACAATGCAATGTTTCATGCAATGAAAGTGTAAGTATGCTGAATCGCAATCAAGGAGTTAATCATATTGAGAAAACAATAAAGTGCCTTGCTTCCTGTGAGAGCAGTATAAGTAACCATGTAAAAAATAAAGTAGTTTTACAATGTGTAAAGGATGCTTCATTGAACAGCGAAAGCACTTTGTCTGAAAGCGTTGCTGAAAAATTAAGAGGGTTACTTTCGATTTGTGAGCTTGATAAGTATATACATTTAGCATCTGCACCAAAGAACATACAGGAAGAAGCAATTATGTTAGGGATCATCGATATGCCAAAATATGGATTGAGTTATGAAGAGGAATTGGATGTAAAGTGTTGCATTGAAGCGTTGTTGCGGGAGAGGATCCATAATTTTATATTAAGGTTTAACAATCATTAATATTTCTTTTGTATCTTATAGATAAAATACGACTATTACAAAATTGTGTAATGTATGTTAATGATAATTTCTATTATATTACAGATACGAAAGTTTGGGTGGAAATATGAAAGAAATTTTGCGAACAACTGGTTATAATTTACACAAAAAATTATTTGAATCTCATGATGTACAGATGTTACAGTGGAGGGAAAAAATTGATGGGCTTTGTGAACAATACGAAGCTGATATATTAAAGTTTAAGATATTACTTAATAAATGGAATAAACTTAAGTATCAAGACACGAATCAAATTTATTTAGAAAAAGCAGAATATTTATTGTTACAGTCTCAGGTCGCAGAAATACAAGCTAAAATTTCAAGATTTTCTTGTATCATAAAAATGTTTAAGGAAACACCAATAACGATCGATGCGCATAGAAAATTGAGAACGATCGTCGACGAGAAATTATTCCAAACTATGGACGAAATTAAACAAAAGGAAGTTTTAAAACAGCAGTATGAAAACTTAAAAGATACAGAATACAGAAACATCTTGAAGCAATATATCGATTTATGTAAAGCTATCAAGAAGAAAAAAGAAATATTAGAGAAACTTTAATGTAAATAAGAAAATGCTTCTTGTTATATTAAAATTTATATACATCTTGCTAAACATTTAGCTTTGATTTTTATTAAAGACAATGTTAATTTAACGGCAAATGTGTTTATTGTCCATCACGATATTCGAATTGTCTATTTTTTTTTCACGATATCTAATGAAACATCGTAGGAAACAGATGTGGATAATTGTAGTTATTGTTGATTTAGAAATAAAGTCTTTTGTAAAAAGAATAGGAAATTTAGATGAATTAATTTATCCACACTCATTAAAGTGAAATGTTAGAAATTACTAAATAAAATTTATTCACTGTCCGATAATGTACTTTCGCCTTGCGATATAATAGGTGGTACACAATTCTTATCAGTGAGCATTCCATGTTCGATTAGAAATGCTTCTACGTCGGATGCATAAAAATCTATTCCTAGATAATCCGTAACATGAACGAAATTACCTATTACCTGACCTTCTTTGTATACCAACAAAGCAGGTACACCGTCTCTTTTAAAATGTTTACTGAGTCCAGCTACTGAGCCTGAAATAAAAAAAAGCAAATTGCAAATAAGCTTTAAAACGATCATTAAAATATGAATAACAATGTTTTATGTTAATGCACCTAAAATTTTGCAGAATTTTACGAAAGGATAATCTTCTGCCAAACATATCAGACATCCGTTCATACTTTCACATCCAGGCACATTATTTTCGTATATATGAACAACAATAATCACTGATTTATCTTCATTGTCTATCGCCTCTAAAAATTGATCCGCCGTTTCTAAATTCAATACATGACCAAAACGTAGTTTTTCCACTTTGGCAAGCATTTCTTTCATTCTCTGTCTTTGATATTCCAACAGGAACTCGTCTGCTAATAATTCGGCAAGTTCAGGATCGGTTTGTACAAGTTTCTCCTTTTCTTCATCTAAGGAAGTACGACACGTTATACTTAGTTTTTTAATTAATTCTATCCTTTCTTTCTCTTGTTCTTCTCTTTTTTCTGCCTCCAGTTGCTTGTATCGTTGCCAATCCTTAAGATAACAGATAAGCAAATTTCATAAGACATTAATAACATCCTTTAAACGTAGTCTCACCTTAAGTACACCCTTTGGTCCCGTATTACTAGATGTTCCATCCCACTCAGAATAAGACGGTGCTACGCATTGTGAAGATACTTCAGAATACTTTTCATCGTTTGACTCTTTATCAGAATCAGCAGAATCGTTTCCTTCATCTTCGCTGGAGCTACAGTAATACTGTAGCTTTTCCCCTAGAATCTTGTCTTCCAAAGTTGACATTTTCCGTTATATCTTCACAACTTAAACAGTTATTTCCATCGACACTTATACCAAGTGATAAATGAGTTTCTATAAGAAAAAATTAATGTTTTGTGATCTCACATTGAAATATCTTATCAATGTAAACACACGAAAATTTCATACACAAAGTATTCGTACATTTATTTCGTATACTATATTCAGTTTGTATAATTATTTATTCAACATTTATATAGTGCAAATAATTGTTAATACCTGTATCGTGCAATTGTTTAATGGGAAACACAAGTTTCTGCGATAAAAGTTCTGAAATATTTCCCGTACAAATTCGTAAACCTTTCAGACATCGTACTGTAAGTAACGCAGAAAAAAACAGCAGCGAATATTCAGCTTAATGATATTATTGTTATTTACGTTTTGTCAAAATACAGAGACGCGTGACAGCTATATCGAAATGTCAATATTCGTAATTAACTTGTAAAGACGCCGTGAAACCTTATCGTAACGTTGTCTAAATTATCGGCTGTAGAAGTATTTTATTGTGTTTCTTAAAAATAATAGATGGCGAAACAGATACCGTTTCGATATTATTTTAGTTCCCATACTACCCGTAAGAGCGCTCCAATAATTTGGCGGCGTTCTATCAAAGTTTGAATTCGAATAGATTTGAAATCTCGCGCTTTAAAGACCTGTTCCTTTTTCAATTTCAATTTTGAACTCAGAAACTACAAGCTGTAACTTAAACTGAACTACAATAAATTCACTCAGATTGTTCCTGTGTAAGATTTAATCCAGATCAAATCCAATGAATCTTGAGTTTATTAGAACTTTCTTATTTTAAATTTCAATCAAAAATGTCACCCATCCACCAAGAATATACCGTAGAATAGAGCATATAACCATGATATACATTACTTCCAGAATTCCCAACAATAAAATACAAAACGTATTTATTTCCATCCATCAACAACGCAAAAATTCTCCTATCAATATCTCATCCAATATTTTCCTATTCCATCGACAAACATTCCGTTTAATAACGATTAAAAAAAACTTCTATCCACGATTACATTCATCTATTTCATATTGTTGTTATTGACGTTATATCCCCCACGAACGATTCGTTTCGCGTCAACATTTCCACACAGAAATCGATTCACCAACACGGACTTCCAACTTTCGTTTAATAGAATTTAATCGCATTTACGTACGTATCTTATCGACACTTTTACGTCGATGCTGGTGATCGAAGATATTCCTTTTTCGTTTTCGTTCAACGGATACCTCGTTTTGTAGTTAAAAATAAGTTAGAAAATTTGGCCACGCCTTTCATGGACAAAGATTAAATACGAATTACGAGACGAGGCCAGTGAGAGTGCATCTCACAGTTTTCATACGCCATTACGTTTCTAAATACTCTTTCGCGATAATTTATTGGAGGTCAATGATAAATAAGAACCCCAGTGGATCACTATGGATCACCCGCGAGGGTCGAGATGATTTCGTAATGTGCTTCTATTAATTATACTTATCTTTCGTTTGCTCGAAGCAACAGTTCATAAATCGCGCAAAGAAGATTGACATTCGACCGGCGATCTTTCCTGTTGTTGTTTGGCGAGATGAAAATAGTTTGAGCATTGTTTGATGCACGGTTATTATGTCGTACAAAATATGTCTATATGTCGAACACTTTGGAAAACACTTTGGAGAACACTTTGGAAAACAGTTTCAATGACTTTTGACCTTTTTCGCGATTGCCTCTTCATTTAGATCTTTTCTAAGTAATTTGTATCCATTTTTTGTTCTCTTCTTTCATCGTTTTCTGTTTTCTTCCTTTTCTTCCTCTCTCATGCTCTGAATGTTTCTGAATTTCTCTCTGAATCTTCCTCTACCGTTCTGAATTCTTCTTTGAGATTTTTATTTCTTTAGTTTCGACTGTTTAAACTTCAGATCAATTAGTTTTCCCTCTCCCTCCGAATTGCTATTTCCACCCTCTTCATCCTCTGAGCTTCTGTTTGCCTTCAAGTTCTTCCTCTCTGAATTTTTATTCCTCCAGCTTCTTTGCTCTAATATTCCTCTTCATCCTCCTCCTTTATTCCTATTTTTTTCGTGGTCGCGAATATTTCGATTAAAAAAAATGTTACATTTGTAAGTTAGAGAAATATGTGAATTTTCGCAAAGCTGGAGTTTTTAACGTAGTCGCCTGTTGCACCGAGGGACGAAATAAAGCGCGAACGTATTATAACGTATTCATGAACGGCGATTGTTAAATTTTTACACGACGTCCTAGCAATTATTAACGAGCTTTAACGAACTCCGCACGCTGCATTTCGAATAAACTCTGAGTACTTTATGCAGAATGTAAAACAATAGTTCAACGTCGGGAAAGTTCGCAAAATAAACTATAAATATTATTATTAATTCGAGCCAAATAACATTTTATTTCGATCGTCGTAACCGCGGAAATGATATTTTTAATAATGACACTGTAATGTCGAGCTCATTCTATTGGTAACCGCGGAATGAATAATAACAAAAATATGAAATAATACGAGCGATAAAAGAAATATAACAAAAGATGTAAACTAGTGCCAATACTTCGCTAAAAGTGTTTTTAATTTACTAGTACTCTAGTAAGAGTACTTGTGCTTTGGTAGCATTTTAATAAGGGTGCTCGTATTGTATTACATTTCTAATAAAAATTCCTCTAATAAGCTGTATCTCTAATATGAGAGTTTGCACTATAATAGAACTCTAATAGCAATATTTTTACTTCACTAATGCTCTAATAAGAGTACTGATACTCTATTAGTAGTTTAATGAAAGTACTTTAAAGTAGTAATGTGCAAATTCAATAAGTTTTCAGCAGAATTCTATCTCTATCCAGTCCATGTTGCATAGGACAAACATCGCCAAAAATTCGCAAATAATTTCTGGCTCGTACTCTACTACATCTCTAATAAAAATTACATCTCTAATAAAAGTTACATCTCTAATAGTACTATAACAGCAATACTTATACTTCACTAATGCTCTAATAAGAGTACTGGTATTCTACTAGTAACCTAATGAAAGTACATCAAAGTAGTAATGTAAAAATTCAATAAATTTTCAGTACAATACTATCTCTAACCAGTCCACGTTGCATACGAGAAATATCGCCAAAAATTCGCAAATAATTTCTCAACCACTCGCTTCAACTGTAGTTTCGTCAGACGGGCTCCAACGAGATAACATTCGCAGCAAAATTCTTAAACATTGTGCAAGTCGTGCTGCTCAGACATCATCGAACGTTTCTGGAACATTCTTGGAAATCATTCTGGCAAACTGTTTGTTTACTTGAGTCGTCGATGACGTAGAGAAAGTAGAACAGGAAAGACAATCATTGTTTAATTAATTCCACCATTCTGCAGATTCTCAAGAAAGTCTTCTTCCTCGTCGTCTTCGCGATTAAACCAGGACACAATATTTTTAATTACTCTTCCTTCTTCGTGCTTTTAATTCTCTTTTACCAAACAATAGATTAATAATGACAAAAAAATAATTCTCACGTTATCGCATTTAACTTCAACTGTCAATGTTAAATTTGAAACCAGAACAAAGTTTGTATCTTTTTTTCCACAAAATGAGCGAAATATCTCGAAAGATACATTTCTCACTTTCGACAATTACGAATAAAATAAAAAATACGAAAGAATTGAAACAAAATTTGAGATAATACTTGAATCGATTTGTCAATGCAGAAAAGATGATCACAATGACCGCATTCGCTATCGATAATGTGACATGTGTTTACGGTGAATGGTAAACTGAGAAGGAAACATGAAAAACGATTTCCCTAATGGATATTTCCACTCGACTCCTCTCTCGACTTTTTCCGAGATTCTCTCTCCTCAAGAATCTTCACCGTGAAAGAATATAAACTTCGGTATCGATCATTACCACCGGATAAAAGTATCAAAAGTAAGATTCTTCGTCGTGATATTTGTCCATCGCGACCCAGGTCACAATTAATGAGATTCGTTATTTTTTTTTTTCTCGTCGAATGATTAAAACGAGAATTCTCTCTCTATCTTCTCCTCTCTCGTTCTTCCTTTTCCCAATTGGGTTATAAAACGAACGATGAATTTATCTGGTAATACGTAGTTCGAGCAGCATTTCATTGGCAGATAGAAAACGATTTATCTGTCGGGAACTTGAGAATAAATAAAATCACCGGGCGCACACGTATATTATATTAATTACGTAATTCCATGGCTTGCGTGCGTAACGCGTCCGTGGCGAAAACATAATTCCGATACGACGGTAAACACAATTGAAATTTGATTGTTATTACGATTTTTACGATATTCGGGTGTATGGCATTGCCCGTTTAATTTAATAAGCGCCGCGCGTCGGTTACCATTAAACGCAAATGAGACTTTTTACTCTGTGTAATTTCAATTACGTGGCCTCTCCCTCGTGTTGCAAATGTGCCATTTCGCGGTGTCGGATAATTTCTGTCCTGGAATTTGTTTACGGTCGAAAAGATCGATCGTATGTCCCGCAAGATCGGTCAAATTCTGCTTCTCCATTGGGAAACTATTATATTTAACACTAGAACTACCAAACCAGTCAAAATGACTGGTACACAATTTTTTCAAAAAATTCTCCAAGTTTATATAAGAGCCATAGAACAAATATTCTACGTCTTTATCAATAAACGTAAATCATCCAATCGATCAAATTTTCCACCGCTTGATTCCCCCTTTTTCAAAGTACTTATTTAATTTATTAAAATATGTTAATTTGGTGCCGGTAGTTCTAGTATTAAAGGGAGAAAAGTACTTGAGAAATATTGAATTTGTGGATTGTGAGACTCGCACTTTGAATTTTAATTTTCTAGCCGAGAGAGAAAGAATTTCTTGGAAGAAACAAATTTGAGGTTCGTTATTTTAGTCTCCTTAGCTCAAAATTGATAGTTGCACTTTCGTGAAACTCTAATTTTCAAGCAGAGCTGCAGAGAAAAGAATTTCTTGGAAGAAACAAATTTGCGGTTTGTTCTTTCAGTCTATTTAGCTCAAAATTGATAGTCGCAATTTGTTGGATTTTAATTTTTGAGCGGTTGAAGAAATTAAAAGAGAATTCATAGAAAAATACAAATTTGTTGGTCGTCAATCAGTTAAGCTCAAGTTGAACTTTTGACGAATTCAAATTTTCGTGTTGTGACAGAACGTAAGAATCGTCTAGAAGAAAGAAATTTGCGGATGGTTCATTTGCATAGTTATCAAAATTGACTGTCACACTTTTATTGAATATTCATTTTTAAGCTGGGATTAAATTTACATCCCTATTGACGTTATTAAGCTTCTGACGTGCAGTGTTATCGATGTTGTTATTGCCGATCTTCGTTGTATCGACAAAAAGAACCAGGTCATTACTTGGAATCTCATTTTTCATTTTCCATCGAGAACAAATTTGTTCTACGTCAAAAATTCACCCTTGTATTTACATCGTACTCGAATTTCGAAATGAAGATTAACATTTCATATTTACCGCCTTCTTTTTTAAGCCTCTGACGTTCAACATGCTTTATCGATACCTTTCTTTTTTAATTATGTTTACAAAATTGTAATTAAAAGAATACCATTGAGGTATTAGTTGGAAAAGGAAATTGACTTTGAAATATCTGTTTCTTGTTATTTGCAGCCTTCCGTTGCACATCTTTCGAAATTGCACAACAAGCAAACATATCGTTGATTGTTACATCACGATGTTTCAACGTTGAGAAAATCCTCATCGTCTTCTCTCTGTCACGTTGCTCCTACTTGCTGATATTTTTATTAAAACCAAGTGATTCGAAGGAGATTTATCGAATACACCATTTCACGCTTGTCGTTACATCACATATCGATATCACTGTTTTATGTACGCTCATTCCACCGAATGTGACCCCTGAACGTTGCGAATCAATTTCCTCGACGATTAAACTTAATCCGTCGTCGTACGGATTGATTGATTCGATGATAACAGATAAAAGGTATCGTAATTCGTGGCCCAAGTTCGTTATGATTTTATAGTCAATCTATAAAACTACTTTTATTTTTGACATGTTTTGTATTGAACGTTCGATCTGCAGATGTTCTCCTCTTGTTGCTCGAACTTCTTATTTGCTTTTTCATTGTTTTGAACTTCGGTACTTATTGCGTTCATTTTCTCTAGAAGCTTTAGGTGGATTCTGAATCAATGAGGGTACGATATTTTCAATGATAACTTCGAAAATCTTAGGCCATTCAAGTTGGACCGATTAATTGTGAATTGGAGTAGGCTCTAGAAAAAGTCGGAAAAATTTAATAATTAAAAGACTAATATGGAGATTTTTAATTGAACAAATTAAAATAAATTAGGAAAAATCTCGTAGAGGTGATTTGTAGTCAGGCAGATGAATTTGGAGTCTGAGCTTTTAACTCTATCACAGCTCTTTAGACTTTCTCCTTTTTTTTCTTGCCTTTGTATTTTTCAATTTCAACTGTTCAGGTGAATTCCAATAACACTTACAATTTTAAGTAGATTTCAAATCATCCAAAGTAAAATATATGAAAACATTGCTTACAAAAATCGATCACAGGTAACGGCGATTTAAACTCAGTCTACTAATCGCAACTCCAATCCTTTAGCTCCACACCATAACTTCATCTCCATCCATTTATCTCAGCACGCGTATCATATACCTTCTTTCATTTCTCCAAAACGTCCGGCGTGTATAATAAAGTCGTAATAATAACAAGACCCCCGAGCGTGAAGACTAAAGATCCCTTTTAAGCGCCTCGTCAGACTTGATTGATGATCCGCCGAAAAGTGTTACCTCGAGAAACTGCACGATTCCCTTCGAACATTCTTACCCCATAGAATTACATGGTCGATATAACCGACACATCAAACATCAAGACCTAAAAAAAAAAAAATATCCAAACATTTCCAATTCCATCGACAATTGACAAATGTAGAAAGGAACCCTTAAAATTACATTTCATATTTTACAAACTCATAAAACCATTTTCCGTTGCCACAAAGCAAGCGTTACATTTCCGGAGAGAAATATTTTACAAGAAAGTCCCTTTCGAAAATACATAAAACGTTTTTCCCTTTGACATCGAGAGGATCGTGGGATAGCGATGTGCAGGGGGTTGAAAACTGAACGGATGTTCTGAACGGGTGTCTTAACATCGCCATCGTAGCAAGATCGTATCTTACGATCAGATATGAACCCAGTTGTGGTGAGATAAGACGAACGGATAAAAAGAAAGGTAGGAATGCACGGTGGTGCATTCGTTCAGGTCGAAAGATCGAAATTGCGAGTTTGCGAAAAATGTCGGAGACTTACGCCACGTCGGAAGTTAAGCACGCGTTCAGCATCGGAAAGTAAGTCATACGTATAGTTCAGTGAATGGTTCGATAGTAAACAATAGCTAAGTCAACGTTCGATACTTTGACCAGTGTTATTTATCTGTTATTATTTATGTCCTCACATGTGCACACATGTGGATGTGTTGGATGTAGGAACGTTTGGCACATGCGAAGGGAAGTTCAACTTGTCAACAATACAACTAGTAGTTAAATCCATGATATTCTAATATATTAACACTAGATTTACGGAGCCAATCTGGCTCATTCAAAATTTGATTACTACATGCATAATATATTGGTTGGTTAATTTTTTAATAATAAATCTTTTATTTCAATTGATGTGGATCTAATATCTTTGCAAAAAATTTCAATTTTCTTGTATGATTTAAATTGGCTCACCTCAGAAAAATAGATATATCAATATCCGTAAATCTAGTGTTAAATAAGTATTTTAGAAGAAGAGGAATTTTTCAATTTCAACTCTTTAGGTAAAAAAAGAATGAGATAAAAGGGATGATCGATTCGATTGTCCGTGCATTTTGGATCAAGGTGGAAATTCTGCTTTATTTACTCTGTTAGAAAGTTGGACTATTTTTGGAGAAAATAAGGAACCAGTCATTTTCACTTGCTTGGTAGTTTTAGTGTTACAAATCTGTTCTTAGTGTCGCATGCAATTTTTCTTTTGGTTATGGAATGTTTCATTTGGGTTCCTTGCTGGCTCGAAACTCAGCTTAAAGTGTGGGTGGTAAGATAAATGAGTTTAATTGTCGGAGTCAAGATACAAAGCAGTAACAATATGAATTTTTGGAGATTGTTGATAGTTCGTTGAGGTAATTATTTAATTTGTTTAAAAATAGGAGTATTTAGAAGTTTCAAGGTGGAAGAAAAGAAATATGTAATATAGTATAATAATTTATAGAAAGAAATCGGGGTTTTAATCATACTTATAGAGTTTCAGCAGTGAATTTTCTTCGTCGGCTCGCGGAATATTGTCTTTTTTATCATTATTACAGAATTTGGTATTTCTTTCGATTTATCGAGCAGAAAATCTTTAGATGTGATAAGAAACGATTCTATCCATCGCAGCAAATCCATCCTCGATTCTAATCTTCCTTCGCCCTGGGAGATTATTTTCCAACTTCCGAGACTTCTAAATACAGAATGTTCTTCATTTTTCCAATGAAACATCATCCACTGCTTACCTGACGCAGGTGTTGATGACTTGCGTCAAGTCATTAAGATACAAATTGAAATACTGCCACCGAAACGGAATTAAATCCTTCGCCATGGTGTTTATCTGAGTAAATCCGACAAGTATACTCCAAACTTTGAATTTTTCGTTATTTCTACGTCTCGGTGATCAGTTACGTCGGAGAATTTATAAAATTAAACGCATCCATCCGGTATTTGGGTAAAATCGTTAAATTTCGATCGTATGCAGCTCCTACTGGCATCCTACGCAACCTTCCATAATTGGCTCATTACACGGGGCAGTAGGAGCCGAGGAAATTCGTATCCTCGCAAATTGGTGCATGTGTCATCGCCGGAACGTAAATACGCCATGGGATTTCCCGATACGGTTCATTCGAGTGTGAAATACGCTTGGATCACCTTCTAATTAAAATTCGAGCGAGTCTGAAGATTCCTTGTTAGAAGTCGCTCACAGACTACCTTATTTTTTGGCAATTTCATAGTATTTTCTCCTCTTTTACCATTCCATCGTAATAACTTCTCTCAAAAAGCAATCACAAGAGTAAGATAACAGCGAACACAATATTTATCACGTCTACGTGATATTTTTAAGTTTACAAAAATTAGAAAATTCTAACAGCTGAAATTATTATAACACTTTGTAGATATTTATATCGACGATTTCAAGGGTGTCGGTGTTAAATACCAATAAACCCAAGTTACAAGATATAGAATTTTATTTATCACTACGAGAATCTGATCGATCCAAAGGGAGAAGTTTATTGAAAGCAGTTTAACAGTCAATGGGTTAACACGACTATCACGAGAGCCTGATATCACATATTCCGATTAATTTGAAATGCACAAAACATGCAAATATCAAAACCACGCACCCTTATCACTCGAACGACTATCAATTCTGATTTTTCGTTCTCGTGAATGACATCTTTCAACTGGTTCACAAAAGCCTAGACTTGCCTCTTGCCTCGACGTATCGATGATGGAATCGATAGAGCCATTGTTCATGAATTGTCATCGTAACTTCTCGATTCTCGTATCACGATCGATAAATCCAGCATGACGTGCACGGATGTACAAACAACGGAGATAAAGGCGAATCTTAAGACGAGCCTCCTTGACGCAATCGATGACGCGATTCGAATTTGACCTTAGGAAAACTAGACGAACCAGAGAACATTCCTGACGGTATCACGGTGCACGCGTAAAGCAACTTGTTAGCAACGTCTCGGGAGAATGCCTTTGCACAATTCCGTTCGAAGGCAGTCTGCCGAGGGAACAAGATCGAGCCGCTTCAGCGAAAATCTGGGTTAGATGCTTTGATCAATGCAATTCACTATCCGATCAATTCAATTCAAGAGTCACTCGTTCGTTTATTGATTGGGGATTAAATATTGTTGTGGCACGAGTTCGAACAGTGTTGATGAAGGAAACTTAAAATTTATGATGTTGAATTGTGCACAATTTCTGTGGTTTGGTATTTTTTGAATTGTAGGGATGAAGCTTGAAGGAGGAATTTTTTTGGGGATTTTTTCGACTTTGACCGACTTGGTCATTTTTGTTAGGGTCTATTGTCTTCGATAGGCTGATAATCACAGAGGGGATGATATCATTTTGATATTGGGAAAAAATTGATAGAGATGAGGGATGACTTGAATTCGAGCCCCCTGATTGCCAGTCTGAGACTTTACTTTCTTCTCCTTGGAGCTCTGGAAAAAATTGTAATATAGCTGAATGAAGTGCGAAGGAGGATTTTCCTTTTTGGATTTTTTCAACTTCGACTGACTTGGTCATTTTTGTTAGGGTCTATTGTCTTCGATGGGCTGATAATCAAAGAGGGGATGATATCATTTTGATAGTAATTTGGGAAAAAATTGATAGAGATGAGGAAGGACTTGAATTCGAGCACCCTGATTGCCAGTCTGAGACTTTACTTTCTTCTCCTTGGAGCTCTGGAAAAAATTGTAATATAGCTGAATGAAGTGCGAAGGAGGATTTTCCTTTTTGGATTTTTTCAACTTCGACTGATTTGGTCATTTTTGTTAAGGTCTATTGTCTTCGATGGGCTGATAATCAAAGAGGGGATGATATCATTTTGATAGTAATTTGGGAAAAAATTGATAGAGATGAGGAAGGACTTGAATTCGAGCTCCCTGATTGCCAGTCTGAGATTTTACTTTCTTCTCCTTGGAGCTCTGGAAAAAAATTGTAATATAGCTGAATGAAGTGCGAAGGAGGATTTTCCTTTTTGGATTTTTTCAACTTTGACTGACTTGATCATTTTTGTTAGGGTCTATTATCTTCAATGGGCTGATAATCAAAAGATAGGATGGCGTTATTTTGATAGTAATTTAGAAAAATTTGACAAAAGTGATGGAGGGTTTGAATTCGAGCCCCCATTGTAGCTTTTGAAGAAAATTTGTAATGTAACTGATACTCTCTATTGTTTATATCTTAGAGTCTTTTTAGAAAATTAGCATCTCGTTATTGAGGAAATTTCAAGTTTAATTCAAAGCAACGTAGAATCCCCTTCACAAGGTCGTATGGGAAGACTTTAATGAATCAGCTCGAAAATCATTGAGACGTTCAAAGGATCAAGGATACCTAAATCGCCTTCATTGCTCCATTGTATTTACATTCCAACGAGAAGTCTCGTGACTCATTGTCAGTGTCGCACGTTTCGGGGGGACAAAGAAAATATTCATTCGTTGTGGCACGATACACCGTACGCGTGGACAGATTAGTCAGCAATAGAATCAACTTTGAGATTCAATGGACAGAAGATGTAGGAGCTGTAGAAGTCAGTCTCTCTCGTGATAAGATACCACCTCGTAAAACGTTCGATCGCGTGTTTACCGATAAAAAAGAAAAAGAACAGGAAGAAGAGTAATACAAGTATTTGCATACGAAGCTGAGAAACAATTGTTATTTCTTACGAACGAACAGAACAATGCGTATCGATATTTTATAAATAAAATAATTGTGCCCTGCTTGAAGATCCTTAATATCGTCGAAGAAGAATATTGAAACTCTTCTCAAGATAATTATTTCAAGCTAAATCAAGAATTCAATTGGTTCAAGGTTCTGCGAAGGACATTAAGGGTTGACCTTCCTGTCGACCTTCAACTAGGTGCCCAGATTTTTCGAAATCTCTCAAATATTTACGGACACCTAAAAGACTTTTTATCGCGTGGATTTTATCACACTGTATGCGGGCCAAGTAAAAGTACGTTTTCCGAAATCTGCTCACAGACCGTTAAAAAAAATGGCGATTAGTGGCATTAGTTATTTATGTCTGAAAAGTTAATTTTCGAATTTAGAGAGTAAGTAGTTCAAAATTTATACCAATCATTTGTCAAAATAAAATTCATGCAAATTTTTCACATTTCGCCCTTCAGTCTTCATAAGCCGGTGTGTTAACCCTCTATGGGCCCCTGTAACTTTGAAGTAACACAAAACACATCTAAGCTTCTATTCTTCAAAGTCAAATTTGTAACTTTACCAAACATTATACTCTATCTCATAAAAATCACAAAATTCATTACAATTCGATGTTTAAAAATCAGGTTTAATCCATCATTTAAAGTTGTATTTTTATCATTTTCTAATTGTGCTATCGTGAAACTGATCTTCAGATACCACACAAAATTCAGACTATAGAGTTAAGAAGAATCCAAAGTTAGATTCTCCAGCCTCATGTATCTAGAGGTCAACTGACTCGTTACCTCAACAGGAACTGGTCCATGGAGTTTCTCAAAGTATCAATGGAAAACCATAGCTAAAATTTCACTCTGAACGATCGTGTTGAAATAAAGGAGACTCTGTTTTGTATCTCCAACAGCAACAACACTGCCAGCGGCGACAATTGGAACATTTAGTTCGTAATGGGTTATCATTGCGTGCCCCTACCTCCATGTGTGGCCGTCTCGAACTCCGTAAGGGGGGACCTCCGAGTAAATCCACGAGACGATTGGTTAGTTCGTTGCCGCGAGTATTTTTTCATTGCTCTCGAGTTTTCGTATAAAACAGCGGCAACTGGAGTGATGCCAGCCACTTGTCAGAGTATCGTTCGACTCGATTTTTTTTTACGGAGATCAACGCGAGACGAGAGTGACAGCGTTGCATTAATTTCAAGAGTAGCCATCGTTAAGTTTTCATCCAGGAAGACCACGAGAGTGTGATACGATCGTTTTTTCTACATTATCGTGATAATAATTTGATTAAATCGATCTTTTATTTCTGGTAAAAGATGCCATTCCCTAAAAATGACGTTGCCAATGGGAACGCGTATCAGACGAAGCGAACGAACGATGAGGAATTCCTTCGCACGAACATCAAGCAAACGCGACATAACACGTAAGTCGTTATTGCTGTAAATTAGAGCACGCAGAGAGAGTAAAGGGTACGTGCTTCGAGTTATTCGATAGATCGTATGAGCATCTCGTGTCATTGACACAAACATGAGAAATCCTTTCTTCGTTGTTACGAAAAACTTTGATTTGAGGTTTAGGAATTCTTTGAATTGAATGGAGAAGTTTAGAAATTATTTTATAAGTAATGTGTTGTTTGTAGTTGATTGTTAGATTATGAAACAATAAATTCGAGATAGACGTACTTTGTTTAGGAACGGATACAAGTTTTGTCGGGGAAGAGAAGTATTCGCAGGTAGAATAAGTAGAATAGGTTCTTCGTGGCGGATAAAGTGTTATTCGTTTGTGGCGCGTTGATTATTGTAATTAAAAACCAAGGGTTATTTAGTGACTTTATCACTGCAATTATTGCAGCAATCGGAACGATAGGTATATAGTTTTTTTTATAAAAATTTCCCTTTATAGAGAAGTTTAGTAATAGATAGTCTCTGGCTACCATGAAATAAAGTTTGCTGTTTGAGCCCTTTTTTCTGAAAGTAATTAGTTAAAAATTGTATTGTAACTTGTAAAACGCAAGTATTATGCAATACTGGATTCGCATTAGACGTATTTTACTAGAAACGGAGATAACTTCTGTCGTGGAAGAGAAGTATTCATAGACAGCACAAGTAGAATAGGTTCTTCGTGACGGATAAAGTGTTACTCGTTTGTGGCGCGTTGATTACCGTAATTAAACATCATGAGTAATTTAGTGATTTGATAATTGGAACTATGGAAGCCATCGAGACGACAGGTTTATAGTTTTTTTCCAAAAATTTTCCAAACTTATAGAGAAGCTACATAATAGATATTTTCTGGTTAGCATGAAATAAAGTTTGTTGCTTGAGTCATCTTTCCTCGAAGGAGTAAGTTAAAAATTGTATTGTAACTTTAACGCAAGTATTATGCAATACTAGGTTCGCATTAGACGTATTTTATTAGGAATGGATGAAAACTCTATCGCAAAGGAAAAGTATTTGCTGGCAAAACAAGTGGAATAGGGTCTTCGTAACGGACAAAGTGTTATTCGCTCGTTGCGCGTTGATTATTGTAATTAAGTACCGCACGTTAACGTCGTGATTTTAATTATAGAGATCGATGTACATTCTAATTAACGAGAAGAATTGCGTCCCGTCCGTGCAGCTCGAAAATCGGGAGTTGTGGTATTTTGAGAGTGAATTTCGCGCGATAACGCTTATTCTTACTCGCGAAATGTATTTATAAAATTTATCTTTAAAATACTTCCCAATTTTGAAACTATCTTTTCGCTATCACGCATATTTTTAAGACCGAAGTTATCAATTCCATATCCGCTCCAACATTTTTTTTTCCCAATTACCAGAAATACGATATCGATGAATGAACATTTTTCTGAGTCACTGGTTTGGATTTTATCTTTCTCCGTCTTCAATCACATTTCATCTTTAATTTTTGGGAGGGGTTAAAACATTGAAGAAGTTTAAGCAATAAACAAAGCACGAACGGGTACTGGATACTTATTATACAGAGTTGCGAATATATATGAAATTTCCAAGCATAACTAATTTGCCCGGACTTATTCGCTCACTTTAACCCTTTCTCTTACCGTCAGCCTTTGTCTTTTCCTCTTTCTATCTCCTTTCTTCCTCTGTGCCCTCTTTTTACCCTCTTCTTCTCTCTAACCCTTTTCTCATTTTCTCTTTCTATCTTTCTCTTCTCTTTCTCTCCTTCCTCCTTTTCTCTCTTCTCTCTCTTCGTCTCTCTTTCCCTCTTCCTGTCCTCCCCTTTGCGTTCCACTCGCACGATATTACCATGGTACTATATCGAGCTGCTACCTAATTACGAAAGTTAATGGTTTATTACCGAATTATCTCGCGGATGACTCCATTTAGCATGATACAATATTTAACGGCCGGTAAGTTTCATGTATACGCGGTTGCATACCGATGCGCCGACTTGATTTCGATCCTGTACTCGACAATTCTGAATTTACATAGGAATTATAATATATTATATTTCCAGGGAAACGTTGTACTAGGAGAATGAGTGAAACGTGCACGACGAGATAAAATTCGATCATTAGTTCACTCTGATTCCGTGTATTACAGATTTTCCGAGTACAGTTTCAGTTTGAAGTTTAGTTTAGGGATGGACTGTAATACAGTGAAATAAACAATGGCTTGATTTATGTTCGATTTAGTTTGGAGTGTTTTAAATACTTTGATTTATGTATATTTTATCCTGTCGTGTATTTAATCGTATGATAGTGTATAGTTTGTTGTATAGTCAGATTAATAATTGATAGATTTATTTGTGCCATGGTCCATTGTGCTGTTAAACGTTTTAATTGTTTGGGGAAGAATTTTTGTGAAAGGTGAAATACACTTTAAGGTAGGAGAATAAATTATTATTAGGTTTTTTTACGTTCGACTTTCATGCGGGTGAAAGATTGGGATGAAATAATTTTTTAAATATTCCATTGTTAGCAAAGTATGTTGTAGATATTGCACAGTGGAAATAAAGCTTTTTTAATTATTAAACAATTTGCAATATGTGTAAAAAAGTGAAGTGAAGACGGCTTGGAAAATTAATCCATTAATCACGTCATATTTGTACTTTGATCGACAATCGTTTGTTATTTGTGTCGATTAATTGTTGCTTACTGTTTCATAACAAATTGCATAATTACGTTCGTAGAAATACAACTTTCAATCTTGCGAAAACTTCGCAGCAGGATAGTCGGGGGCGTTATGAAACTTTGACGACAAGTTTTTCCGATGGATAATTCATCAATAATCATGATTTCCATCGATAATTCGATGTTATACTGACGGATTAAAATTCAGTGTATATACGACTAGACAGTGTTGAATGTTATTTCAATTTTGCCAGGGTTTCTCCTCGTTTGACTTGACCTACCGTGAATTTAACAGAAAAGAGCCCAAGGCTGTTCTCCGCGAGATAAGTAAAGATACGAGGAAACCCACAATTACCGTGAGATTAATTGTATGTGTAATTTACAGTTACAGATTTTCCTATTCTTTCATGGTTGCGTTACTGCACCTGTGGGTTTTATATGCTCTGTTTGAACAGGTGCAGCGATATCTTCCATTTTCACCGCGATTCAATATTTGTTGTATCTATTCTTTATCTAACAATACGTGGAGAATCGTCGGAGTTCTGTTATATTAAATAATTAATTAAAAAAAGAAATCCTTGGAAAGAAATTTGAACCTCGGCTCACTATGGATTCGAGGGTTTAGCTCTTTATCCACCATAGCACCCTTAACCATTATCATTTCGCCTAGGACCCTTTGTTTTAGATAGCTACAAAATTTCTCAGGTTGTGACGTACAAATAGCAAATTTAAAAAAATTTTGAGAGACGTCAGAGAACTTGAATTTGGCCTCAATGATTGTGAATATCACTCTTCACCTCTTTATTCACCTTAACCACCTAACTATGGTCATTTCATCTAGGACCCATTGTTTTAGATAGCTCCAGAATTACTCACGGTGTGGCGTATTAAATAATAAATTAAGACAAATTTGAAAAAGATGTGAGAGAATTTGAACTTGGTATCAATGATTATGAATGCAACACTTTATCTTCTTATTCACCTTAACCCCCTAATTATGGTCATTTCGTCTAGGACCCATCGTTCTAGGTAGCTCCAGAATTACTCACGTCGTGGCGCATTAAATAATAAATTAAGACAAATTTGAAAAAGATGTGAGAGAATTTGAACTTGGTCTCAATGATTATGAATGCAACACTTTATCTGCTTATTCACTTTACCCCCTAATTATGACCATTTCGCCTAGGACCCATCGTTTTAGGTAGCTCCAGAATTACTCACGTTGTGGCGTATTAAATAATAAATTAAGACAAATTTGAAAAAGATGTGAGAGAATTTGAACTTGGTCTCAATGATTATGAATGCAACACTTTATCTTCTTATTCACCTTAACCCCCTAATTATGGTCATTTCGTCTAGGACCCATCGTTTTAGGTAGCTCCAGAATTACTCACGTTGTGGCGTATTAAATAATAAATTAAGACAAATTTGAAAAAGATGTGAGAGCATTTGAACTTGGCCTCAATGATGATGAATGCAACACTTTATCTGCTTATTCACTTTAACCCCTAATTATGACCATTTCGCCTAGCACCAATTTTTTTAGGTAGCTTCAGAATTACTCACGTTGTGGCGTATTAAATAATAAATTAAGACAAATTTGAAAAAGATGTGAGAGAATTTGAACTTGGTCTCAATGATTGTTATTAATCTAAGCCTCTAGCTCCCTTTCCACCATAGTCATCTTGAAAATTTGAACTTGACCCAACTGATTGTGAATCTGAGTCTTTAGCTCCGTACCTACCACAAGCTCATCGATATTATTAATATCATAGCTGTATCTTTCTCAATGACATTCTTCTATTTGCGGGTGTAAAGCATGAAAGCCACAGTGGCATTAAGGTTTTTCGTGAAACGAGAGAACTTTTACATTTATGTCAAACGCCTACTTGATCTTCCGGTATCCCTAGATTTTGCCGCGGCGCTCTTATCCACTTCATGAAATGTACGATGAGAAAATGGGACGCATTTCTGAAAGCAACGTCAGAAGTGCATGCATTACAAAGTAGCGACGCCTTCAACTTACCCCGAGCGCGATAAGGCGGGAAATCGAGTGTTGGAGAAATTTGAGCTTTTGTGCGAAAAACAAAACAATAATTTGAGACATACTTATTAATATCTATTACCCCTTGGGCCAATAGACGATTCTTTTTTAAATAGATTTAATTAACTTGGGAAATTAAATTATATTTGACCAACCACCCACAATATAGCAATTTTACTATCAAGGAAGAATCATCGACGCATTCAATTAAGAAAATAAATAAAAAAAATTCTGAAACTATCTAAAAATTGATAATTTCAAGTACTCACATTTTGCAATTATCAATTTTTGTTAGATACATATTTTTTTATAAATCTTCTGTGACTCACTTGGTAGTTGACATATTAAATTTGCAGAAAATAAAAAAAAAATTTTAAACTGTAGACATAGAAGTAATTCTCGCAATATTCTTCAGTTATTATAATCATGTTTATATATAGGTATATAAAGCTTATTTCCATGCATACAATGATACAGATTGTTTTTGGATATAAGTATCTACGCAATACAAAATTATCTTGCAGTCTTTGGCGACGCGCGTCTTCTGGCTATACTAATATACTATTATATTTACATTCGCACCATGTTTCCTATATACAGTCTCATATACTCTACAAAATTTACACGCCTTAACATTTACTTTTCCCTTCAACATATAATAATGTTTATAAACAACCATCTAAAACCGATTTTCGATCGTTTGAGGATCGGAGAACAACTAGATTGCTATTCCATACGGTGATTCTTGACGCAGAAACGTTCGAGCGTCTCGATGTAAGTAGCTTCCGTTGCATTTTCGTCTGAAATCCCTCGTAACGTTGCTCGAACGTCGCAATATTAACAAATACCTATAAATGTTTGAGCAACTTTATGGTATCCGCATCAGCGATATCAGGTATACGTATAAGATCGAAGGTAGCGATATTGAAGCCAGAAACGCGGAGACATCATTGAATTCTCGCGATACCCCGAAGCTATGTGAATTCACGTCGTTATAATAATCGTCGACCTTACATTTGCCATTCACAACGGTTACCGTACAATCCCGTTTTACGATGGAGCATCCGCGAATGCGGTTGGTTTAATGACGTTTGGCATACCCGCGGCTATATCAAAGCTTTTCCGCGATGCACCGAAACTACGAAGCAATTCTCAGATTCGCGCTTCAATGAGACTTCGTCCTCTCTGTGCCGATATCGTGGCGTATGCATTCGGGTGCATTCAATGCGTTAATTTGAAACCCTTTCATAACGACAAGTGTTAAGGGTTGCCAATTATACTATGGCTCGTATCATTTTCCACGAAGCGTATCTTTATACGGTTGAGTGACGTTTTAGCTCCTTTCAATCGACAATTAGTGATAACAATAAGAAAAAGGAGAAAGGGTGTGTTGGTGAATGTGTAGATTGTTGAAATTGGAAGTAGGGAGGTTGAGTTTGAATGAATTCGATGCTTAGGGAATCTCTTTTGTGGCTGGTTATGTGCTCTTATGTGCCTCAGGGGTGGAATATATATAGAATTGTACGGTTTTAATTGTATGGTAGTATAATATTAATTGGATTAATTGATAATGTAATTTTTAATTATCAGATCGTGGAGAAAATTTTTAATCACCTGGGTGAATTTCTTTTATCTATGTTCATTAACAGTGTGACTGCTATGGGGGTCATCTGGTAACCCGGGGGTGAATTTAATGAAATTTCGTGTAACATTTAAAGTATGGCATTTATGAATCCCCGGATCTACTGAATATTTAAATATCGTCATTAAAAAGATAAAGGTCTACCAAATTTCTATCTATTTGTATCTTTAAAGTTTCTGCTTTGTAAAGATGTGAACTTATTAGAAAACGTTTCACTTCAGTAGAAATGATGAATTAAGAGGCTGGGAATCTACCAAAGATTATTAAATTTGAATATAAATATTTTACTGTATAAATACCAAGACACTAAAAATAAAATGTGTCATACTCATATAAATACTAATTCTCCATTTGAACCATCAAAATATTTTTCCTCCCACGAATAAATTATTCCTTGCAGTATGATTTATTTTCTAACCGGGTGTTGCAATGGCTCAAATTTAATTCCTCAAATGAAAAGTTCTCACCGATTTCCGATATTTCGTGTAACCGAACGTAATATTAATAGTATAGAAATAATGTGACCGTTTCATGACTGTTTAATATTTTGAAAAATAGTTTTTAAAAACTTCAAAACTTTCTATTACATTTTCCGCGTCACGAGTGTCACACCTTGTTGTAGGCTAAGGGGTTGATAACTTTATTATTCTTTTATTTCGCTTTTCATAGACCTATACGAATTTTAACAGATCGGCTCATCCACCCTGTTCTCTCCTTTTTTAGGCTAATTGTAAGTAGAGAATAATAATTTTCCTTATCAAGTCATGCGTGATAACTCCTTTTTCCTATTAACTGGGTTGAGCGTAGCACAACCCTCCGTCGGCATCCGTTCGACGACGGAGGATAAGCGAAAACGCAACCCCGCACGTAACATACAGTTCGATCGTGCGAACAAAGACTACGGACGAAATAACGGGGAATAATTTGGAATCGCTTTATTCGCGATATAATGCGCGTTTCGCGCTTATTCACTCGGATAGACAGAAATTCTGCGCGCGTATTTGCGCACAGAGGCGATCCGGGAGCGCATTCTATATTCCCATACGCCTCGGTGCGTATATGGTGGATGAGTTTTGCACAGGACGTATGTATATATACCCATAAACACGTTACCGGTGCATACGTATTTCGATGCATGATTTGTAATACCCTCGAAGCCTACATTCAGCTTAAATCCGGCGCTATTTGAGCCCGTTAGCAGTTTAACAGCTAACTACACCGTTTTGCGGTAGTTTCCCTGGGAAATTATGTCAGCTGATTATGCTCCCGGAACGACTTGTTCCTCGGTCATTAACACAACTTACGTGTGTCGAGTGTGTCACGCTGGCTGGACGCTATTACAAGTTTATTTGGAACGAATGAGTTTACGAGGATTATGGGAGATGAAATTATTCGTGGATCTTGGACGATCGATGGTCTTGTTGTTTTGGGTTGTAATCATTTGTTATGGTTGTTTCGGGGTGGTGGGAAAGTTTTAGGTAGATTTTGAACGATTAAGGGTGTGATATGTTGAATGATAATGTAGGGATTGGTACTTGCGAATTTGAGCCTTTCGTTTTGTTCTTATGGTACGACTTTTTTTAAATTAACTTTAGAGTAATGTCTGAATGTGGACAGAGGAATAGATATATCTAATGTGGAATCTTTTTGGTACTGGTATTATTGGGTTTCCACTTTAGCTGACAGGATCATTTAGAACTTGCAGATTTAGTTAACACTAGAATTACCAAGGTAGTTGAAATTACTGGTTCACACTTTGATCATAAAAATTACCGAATTCTAAGTGGAGAGACACTTTAGATGATAGCGTTTATTTCGTAAACCATAACTCACTGAATTGATCATCTTTTCCAGCTTGTAATTACTCTATTTTATACTTATTTAATATATTTAAAAAATTTAAGGTTGATATTTAGAAAGAATCTCTCAAATTTGACAAAGATTTATAGTTTCCAAGAATTCTACTGTATAACTTCAACTCGATATCTTCGTGTCCATGTATTTCTTTGCTTTCCTTCATCTCCGACCTCCAACATATTTAATCCTGCTATCATCACATTTTTATCAATATTAATTAATCATTATACATTTCAGATACACCTTCGAGGCTCTTCAAGAATCTGCACAGTATTTTCTAGATCGTGTCAAAATGCGACCAAAGATTGGAATAATATGCGGCAGTGGATTGGGTTAGTGATTATACAATTCTTCAATAATACTTGCCAAACATTAAAATTGTGCTTACTATGTGCGATGCTTCGGTAACGTTTTACAAAATGCTAGGGGCTTGCTTTACTATTTTTCCGGTCACTATTTTCTCTATCCCCAAACAGGATCATATGAGCAAAACGAGTTGTGTCCAGGTTCGATCGCGGATTCCCTTGTGGACAAGCAGTGCTTCCCTTACGAGGAAATACCACACTTTCCTGTCTCCACCGTCAAGGGTCACACCGGTCAGATGGTCTTTGGTTATCTTTGCGGCGTGCCGGTTATGTGCATGCAGGGAAGATTTCATTATTACGAGGGTTATCCTCTATGGAAGGTACGTTCCTTCATGTTGAAAATCGACGACGATGGTGGCTCTTTTGCTCCTCATTCGATGGACGTTGGGGTTGATATTTTCCTCTTTCTCAATTTTTCTAAAATTTCTTCGACCGCGGCTAGTACTTTTTGCCAAACTCTTACGTTGTCTTTTATGCAAAAAACCTATTTTGAATTATTCAAAGTGCTACACTGCAAAACCAAGTGTGTTATTTCAAAACACATAAACGTATTATTTCCTTGTAGTCACTTTTTAGAGGTTTCTCGGTGTGTTATTATTTAACACAGTACATGTGTGTTATATTTATATTTTAAAATAACACACCTACATGCTTCAAAATAACACACATATACTGTGTTAAATAATAACACACCGGGAAACGTCTAAAAAGTGACTACAAGGAAATAATACGTTTATGTGTTTTAAACTAACACAATTAGATTTTCAGTGTAATTGTAATTGTTTGTAAATAAGATAGCAATATATATTTTCTTCGAACTGCAGTTTGACACTAGATCTGCGCTAGATCTAGCAGGTTTAAATATATTAAATAAGTACCTTGCTGAAAGGTGGTTCAAGCGGCAAAATTTATGATCAGTTAAGTAATTTGTATATTGTAAGATACACATTAAATATTTGGTCTACTACTTTTCTATCAATTTGAGAAGAATTTAAAAAAAAAAATAGAAACCTCTCAATTTGCCAGCTGCCGTATATCTAGTGTTAAGAACCATTACTCTGTTTATTTAAAATTCCATTTATATTTTACATACTGCTTAATTTTTATTTTCCATAATATCTTGAAAGAAATATTGTCACAACCAATTATAATCTCTGTGGTGTCATATTGATTACTAAATGTCTGCCAATGAAGAATTATTATCTTTAAATATCACTTGGTACCTAAGTTAAATTACAAGTAGAACAAAATTCATAACAAGGATTTTTTCTCCAATACTAAATATTTTTTTTAACGCGCCGCCAATTTTATCCACAGTTAGCACAACCCTTATGGAGAAACCAGTTTGACATGTACTCCACAATTGATTATTCTCAAAATATTATTTGTACAATACTTAAATCTCCCGTTGTCTCATTAACACTAGATTTACCAGCGTGAAATCTACTATATTTAAATATGTACCTCAAAGCAAGGAAAATTAAGATGCGGAAGAGATGATTGATTCGGTAATTTATGTTTTATACGATGGACGAAGAATATTTATTCTACGGATCTCTCATAAACCCGTAGAATTTTTGGAAAAAATTGTGCACCAGTCATTTTGACTGGTTTGGTAAATCTAGTGTTAAGCCTCACGTCAAATATGAAAGGCGTCAAAATATTTATAAATAAATGTTTCTTCTTTTTTATGCAGTGTGCGATGCCAGTGAGAGTTATGAAGCTCGTAGGGGTGACCCACCTGATTGCGACAAACGCAGCGGGAGGTCTAAATCCTGCCTACAAGGTTGGCGACATCATGATAGTGAAGGATCATGTGAACATGATGGGTTTTGCAGGGAATAACCCTCTTCAAGGACCCAACGACGACAGGTACTTCTTTTTCCCCCTGTTTCCTTTCTTCCAGGCCGTCACTTTGCGAAACAATCCACACGTCATCCGACACATTGCCCACAGGACATTATTTTTTCCCTGTTTCTTCTACCTTAAGAATCTTCCTCGAGAAAGTGCCTTCCTACCTAAATATTCTATCTGTCCTTAATTATGAAAATTCTTTAACTGACAAATTTAAAAAATTCACCTTAAAAAACTTCTAAAATAATTCCTGCAACCTGGTATGATGCAAGTACTTTGTAAAAGTGATAAAAAAAGATTGAATTCGTACTGAAGTTGTTTCGACAGTGGGAAAAACGAAAAGAGGATTGAAGATTAAAGGAACGATGACGGAGAGAAGGAAAAATGGGGAATGGACGAGAGAAAAAAAAAATTATTCGTGAAAGAGGAGACGTAGAAAATTCACAGCATGAACGGCAATGAATTCGAATCCGCTTCTAGTTGACAAAGGCTTTCGGCTTCCTTTCCGGAAGTAAAGTCGTCGAGCAGACACCACGAATCGCGAGTCTGAACGATGTTCCGTGAACGTTACCACTCAGTCTGAAAAGAAACGAGGATGGTTCGTGATATTTCCAGATTCAAAAAGAATAGAATTAATTTATTTCATTGGAATAACCCGTTGAATCGGATTGATGAACTATTTGCACATTGAACATAAAGAAGCTGATTGACGTATTTACTCAAGAAACTCGTGGGCTTGTCTCTTCGTTTCTTCTCTCTACCATTTTATTCTTTATTCCTTTTACCTTCTTTCAGCCGTCTCCTCCTTTCCTGTTCATTTCTCATTCGCTTCCAACCGAGCTTACGCTAACTTTCCATCTGCCAGTTCACGAAAGCTCGGCCTCTTTATCATCCTCTTTTTGTCGGCGGTCCTCGATATTAATGGAGTTCACCGAACAGAACCTTCTCCGCCATTCTCCTACCGGCTATTCTTTTTACTATTTACCCCCGAAAACTGCTCTCGTCGGATGAGATTTTGCAAAAATTATATCCCTCTTTTCTTCGCGTCTAGTCCTTCCTCTTTGCTAAATCTTACCCTCCTTTCATTTTTCCTCTTCTTTTGCAGATTTGGACCAAGATTTCCACCGATGAACAAAGCCTACAACTCGATGCTGATGGACATTGGTACCAAAGTGGCGGAAGAGATGGGAATCAGCAATATCTTTCACAAAGGTGTTTACACGTGTTTAGGTGGACCAAATTTTGAAACTGTTGCTGAACTCAAAATGCTCAGGATGGTCGGCGTCGATGCAGTCGGTTAGTCGAGTTGAATTACATCTTATTTATTTGGAATTTTTGTCTTATTAATTTTATAAAATCGGTCGTGGATCTTTGTAGATCCTTTTAGAAAAAAATTCAAACAAATAGTAGAATTCAAACAAGTAATAGAAGAACGATGGACGTGGACGATACGAGGACGAAAGGACTCGGACAGAGAGTTGGCGAACGCCACAGTAGACGGATGTAAATTTTTATCGGAAGGCTCAATTAAAAGTTAATTTGTGAGAGAACGGTTCATTTCTGACCCATGGTTCCTGTCAGACATTTTGCCTACGTAACAAGACGAATACGATGAGCTAATAAAAAAAATTGTCTACCCTTTCCCTAATTTTGCGGCCGGTTTTTTCCCAAATCTCCATCGATCCAGAGGTGTAGAACAACATCTTAAAGCCATGACCATTAATTTTTTTACACCCTGTACAGAGAGAAGCAAGAATTGTAGACTTATAGACGGTTAGACGATGGGAAAGTTAGACGATTAGATCATTAGACCGATAGATGCATAGACGAACCGACAAATTCACGTGACTAGACGATAGAATTATACATATATTTTAACACTTTACCGACCGGTAATTTTAAAATATTTTACCCACTTCTGACCGGTCACTTGGCCACATATAGTCCTTAATACCGATATCAATTCGAAAATTGCAAATTTTCGTCACTTATTCCTTGGCACATTAAATCGCAACGGTACATAACAATTTATTAATTGCCGTGGAAGTCGATTAATAAATTAAATATCTTTGGGTCTCAAAAACCTATTAATAGGCTACCAGTTAGTAAAGTGATAATAAATGTGTTGCGTGTGAGTGGTATGTTCTCATTATTTACATTTTTTTCTGTTCCCACTTGTATTTATATATTAAACGTGTATTTGTAATAGTTATCCTACATTACAATCTAATAAAATCTTTTTAAATCGTTTCAGGTATGTCGACTGTACACGAAGTCATCACTGCCAGACACTGTGATCTGACGGTGTTTGCCTTTAGCTTAATTACAAACAAATGCGTCACGGAATACGAGAATCACGCGGAAACCAGCCACGAGGAAGTAATGGACGTGGGGAAGGCTCTTCAACCAGTTCTCCAGGACTATGTTTCACAAGTCGTGTTACGTTTAAAGGATCTACTAGGATTAGAAACGAAATGATTCATGCAGTGTTCGTCGCTCGTTTTACGACACCCACGGTAATCATCGTTGACATCGAAAGGACATTCCGCGTGTGGTTCCATGGGAAGAACCTTCCGCGCGTAGATTCGATCGAATTTTTTCCCATAACGTGGCGCATAAAATTCGTTGGAAGGACATTGTTTTACCGGAACACGAAGTAGGGGTAGTTTCTTCGAGGATCGATGCATCAGTTCTAGATTTAGATTTAGTCTGTACTTTGTTTTTTAAGTTACACGAAAAGCCTGCCCTTAAATGTTTTTAGATTGTAAATTATTTTAATTCATAGACACTTTTACGCAAAGAATCTGTCCATGGAGAAATATGACGTGGTAGGGGGTGTGTGATAAATTCGGTAGATAAGATTTTCTCCGCACAGTTTGAGATTAAGTTCTATCGTGTTCGGAATACTATAGCCGAAGATCATATTTAATTTAACGCACGAACGCCGTTGCATTTTTCTTCGAGAACTCGCGACTTTTATTCCCGGCGAGGTTTCTATCAACCCCGGGGAGGTTTATCCAGGCGAGGTAGGGGAGGCTGGCAAAGCCCTGTATCGAGCGATGCTACGAGGTCGCGACGATTTGATATATGTCCCAGATAGAAACGGAGTTCTAGATAGAAACAAATGTACCAGCTAGATTAGAACATTATTTCTCTTTCTTTACTCCGTTACTTCGCATTCGAAAGTCTACCATTCGTAACCAACGAAGAGTATTAAAGAATCGATATTAGATGGAATTTTTAGTTTCATTCAGGAATCAAACGATGTTCATTCAGAGACTAACGTTTAACGGGTGCTCTCTTAATTACACTTTGATTTCAGTGAAGTAAACGGGCACGAGAGGTGAGGCGCGAATTCTGTAACCGGGTTATCAGAATTTCGAGCACTTGCTGCGCTTCTCTGATCTCAATTGATTCGTTACACGTCTTAAGGGGCCTTCTCAGCCTTAAAAAGGGGAACAGTTAAGGATGGAGGGGTTAGTCGATGCTTCCTCTCTTCGGCACCCTCGTCGATTTTCCTCCCTCGCTTCGTTACCTTCATCTCGTTTCCGCGCTCTTCCATCGCTAATGCATCGGTGTTCGGCTTCGATAAATCTTCAACACTGAGAGGCTATGCTGCATTTCAACCCTGTTCTCGCTTTTCACCATGGTGACTTCCCTCCCCTTTCGTATTACCCTCGTCAGTTAAATTACAATACGACAACCGGAAGAACTCTATGGAGGAAGGAAGTCTATGGTGCGTTCCTTTCTTCTTCGAAGTTTGTACACAGCTGGCTCGAGAGACACTGATAGTCCACAAAGAAAATAATACTGTTCTGTGACATTGTTGAAAGAGAAAACAATGCAAGGTTTTCTGACTGTTCGTTTCTCGTTTTATTTTTATTCCTCGCTCTTCTTATCTTTCTTCTTTTTTTTCCTGGAAGAGAAGGAGAAGAGGGAGGTGGTTTTTTTAACGTTAAAGAAGAAACTTTTTTTTTGAGGTAGAAAGCTTTGAGAAACTGAACTGCCGTGACGTTTTCTTGAGTAGATGGAAAACGATGAGATTGTGCAAATACTATTTTACTCACGTACTTTGTAAATTAACTTAGAAGTTACTTAATGCCGTTGGAATAAGGTAGACGGCGAGGCAAACGTACAATTAGTGGAATTAATGTGAGAGACGGCTTTGTAATTTCTCCGATCGGTGGTGTTTTCGTTTGATGGAATATTGTTTCGTACAGAGTATTGTGGTTGTTCTAGGTTTGTTAAAGGTATTAAATGCGATGGTCGATGGTATATATTGTAGTCTACGAAATCTGTTCTTGTTATATATTCAGCACCTCAGCGAATGAAAAAAGTTGACGAAAATCAACAAACGACGAATATTAAACTTTCTCCTTTTATGTTTTTTCTATGTATCCTTCTTTGTGTCACTGTTTTTCTCTTTCTATTTCTGTTCCATCCTTTCCTTTGTATTTTGAGTATCGATGACGTGGACAAATAATTCTGTGTATGTACCTGCGAACGATCTAATTAGTACTTCTCTTTGTAATCGAATGTGTCAACTTACACGTATCGAAGACTCGTCATAATACCTTTTTTCGAATAATGCATTTTAACGTGGTAATTTACGGATCTGCGGGAACAAAGTGTTCATCGATGCTCGACGATTCACGCTCCGAATCATGGATTCATAATTTAACAGCTCGACCTCGATTTCACGTGGCAGGTGTCGCAGGAGTACCAATTGAATTACGAACGATCTTCGGTTTATTAGGTGAGCAGAGTGTGATAAATAAATTATGAGAGGAAGAGTAGAAGATTCTATGGTGGTTATGAATTTGGAGCCACGAATTCCTGATAAGTAAGCATGAGTTCAAAATCTTGTCACATTTGAATGATTTTTTGTCCATTATCAATATATTGATAATATATATAGTAATTATTCAATATAGCCCCAATAATTGGAAAATTGCTTAATATTATGAGTAGGAGTTTAGAATCTCGTCAATTTGCATGATTTTTCATCAATTATTGTTTAATATAGCTGTAATGATTGCAAATGTGCTTAACACGTTAAACGCCCCCGGTATTTCGCTAGTTTGATCATTTCTACTGAAGTGAGACTTTTTCTATTGAATTCACATCTTTATAAAGTAGAAACTTTAAAGATACAGATAGATAGATATTCTGTAGACTTTTTATCTTTTTAACATTAATATTTAAATATTCAGTATGTCTGAAAATTTATAAATATTGCATTTTAAATGTTTCATGAAATTTAATTGAATTCATTAGCGCCGGTCACTGATGATCGGCAGTCAACGTGTTGATATTGTGGGCATGAGTTTAGAACTTTGTCACTTTTCAATGATTTTTCATCAATTGTTATTCAATATAGCTCCAATGATTGCAAATATGCTTAATTTTGTGACTTCTATGTGGTGTAATGGAAAATATAAAAGAAAATTAAGGAAGTTTTACAGGATACGGTTAAATTCAATTTCAATGGTCAATATTTTGTTAAAAGTGCCGCAGGTCATCTGAAACTGTCAGAAATAAAATTAGAATGGAAATAAAAGCGAAATAAAGAACGGTAACTACGAATATGAAGTTGAAGTTATGTCTGACTACATAAGACCTTAACTCCTTACTGTTTTCTCAACGATCGCGTGCAGCTGTAATTGTGGTTATTAGTGGACAAAAGAGAATTTGCTAATTTGCTTTCATCTCTGCATAATAAACGTTACTTGTGCTCGTTACATTTGCAGCATACCGTAGCAACAAGGTTGAAAGTGCCATGGGTTACAGAATCGCGAGTTTCTGTTTACATTCCGTCTTCATGACCTTTGGAGAACCGTTCTTAAATGATATTCATCTCCCTACTTCAATTTCTAGATTCTTGCTTAACAGATCGGACTGGTACTAGTTTGATTTCTAAATACAAAATTACAATAACAACAAAGTCTCACGTTATCAAAAATCATCAAACACACTGAACCCTTAACACTCCTATGCCGAGTTTGGCTTGACATCAGATTTCTTAGGCCAACTTTAATTTCCAGCTAGACTTGACTTTATACTATGAAATTTCTAAAATAATAGCAATAATATTAATAATTATATAACAATAATTTCCATTACAATACAATTTTTTATTGAAGCCCCCTTTTTGATAGATTTTGCAAATCAATTAAGCAGTGCAAAGAGTTAACCCTTAACCCTTCGCAGTTCCTATGCCGAATTTGGCACGACATCAGATTTCGAGCTAGACTTGACTTTGTACTACGAAATTTCTAAAATAATAGTAATAATATTAATAATTATATTACAATAATTTCCATTGAAATACAATTTTTTATTGAGACCCCCTTTTTGGCAGATTTTGTAAATCAATTAAGTAGTTCAAAGAGTTAACCCTTAACCCTTAGCAGTTCCTATGCCGAGTTTGGCTCGACATCAGATTTCTTAGGCCAACTTTAATTTCCAGCTAGACTTGACTTTATACTATGAAATTTCTAAAATAATAGCAATAATATTAATAATTATATAACAATAATTTTCATTGCAATACAATTTTTTACTGAAACCCCCTTTTTGATAGATTTTGCAAATCAATTAAGCAGTGCAAAGAGTTAATCCTTAACCCTTCGCAGTTCCTATGCCGAATTTGGCACGACATCAGATTTCGAGCTAGACTTGACTTTATACTACGAAATTTCTAAAATAATAGTAATAATATTAATAATTATATTACAATACTTTCTTTTCCAATACATTTTTTTTACTGAGGCCTCCTTTTTAATTTTCAAATTAATTAAGGAGTTGTTAGTAGGTGACAAAAAATTAACAAGTGCAAAGTATTAAACGATCAATCTGACACTGAAGAACAAAATGACATTAAAAGTAAAAACCGTATCATCTATTTTCAACCAGAAAAATCCAATTTCTATCCGTTGTCATCATCAACATAGTATTATTCCCACGTGATTAAATCCTCGATAATTCAGAATCCATTGAAAATTTGAGATCCTCGCTAAACTAACTACACCGGTCAAAGCGCAAAGTGTATAAACACCGAACAAAGCACCACCCCCGTATTCTATCACATTAAAAGCATAATCTCAAAAGCTATTTTGCCCGGATTAAAATCATTCCTTCAACCCTTCGAAATTGGCCGATACGAATGGTAAAATCTACGCTTGCCATCTCTTCCATACAACCGTGTTTCCTGAATGTCTACGAGGAAGACGTTGCATTCCGATTCGAAAGGGATACGGTGAAGCACGTTTCGTATAGTTTTCAGGAAGACTCGAGGCGATCGCGTTTGTGTCGGTGGATTTCCATGAAGGAATAGAAACTGCTCGGGGGATCGGTTATTGATATTTCTGAAATGGCAGATAAAACTTTCTCGCTATCTAGCAGCAGCCTTCCTGTGTATATCTCCCCGCTTATCGATACCTTCAAAGGACACCGGTACCGTAATCGAGAAACGGGGAGGGACGACATATTTCTATCTTAACTTTTACGTTATGCGAGTCGAAAAGAAACTTACTGCCGGAATGTACCACCGTCGTTGCATTTGTCTACGAGACTACCCGAGATAGAAAGTACGAAATGAAATTCAGTGTAGACGCCTCGATTGTTTCAGAGAGTAAGACCGATAAGGTAATCCCGTTTTGTGTGCCTTCGTAAGTTTCTATCCTTCTGCTTGGATATTCCGCATTTTTCCAGGATTTTTATGAAACGACCTGATACAATGTGACTGTGTTGTAATTTCTTGGGTAAATGAAAACTGTAGTTTCTTTGAATTAAAATATTCAAAGGCGGTGTGGCATTCGTATTCTTTCGCGACTTCGTTTCATTAGATGCAAAGAAGAGTTGGTACTGGGATGTAATAAAACGGCCAATTTCTCGTTTATAATTTGTTTTTTGCTTCTGAGTAATCTATCTCAAAGTAAACTCTGCTGGAAGAAAAACGGAAGAACTAAGGAATTATAAGTACCGTCGGCTTGGCAAAGGAACCGGCAAAAGTGGATTTTATTTCTTAATAAGCCAATGGAACGAGAATTGACGGTGGAAGGGAATATAAACAGAATGAATTAATGCCGTCTCTGTCGTGTTAATCGTGGACGTTAACTGGTATAACTTTGCAAAAAGAAGATGCTGCTTACTTTACTTCAGTATCGATGGAAATATCCGTGATATTCTCTAGCTAAAAATAATTATGGATGAAATATGATTTCATAAAAGTCTGCTCGATTATTTCACATCAAAGGAGAAGGAAAGAAACCGAGCTATTTTTAATACCAGACTACCTTACAACGAAGATTTAATCTTAGATTTAATTTTACCTTGAAATAGTCAATCTAACTTTAAATCTCTTTTATAGAATTATTTGTTTTTATTTTGTTTATCAGAGCCTCGGTAGGTCGAAACCTCTCTTATTTTTCGACTACATCTGCCACTGTCATTTGGCAGTTTTGAAACACCGAGGCTACAATGTACTGTGGGATGTGAATTTTTGTAGACATATTTTATATAAGACCTATGAATGTGAGTGCCGATCGCCTTTTCTTGTTCGTAAGGCACCGAAGCACTGTGTGGTTAGAATTCTCTGAGGATAGACTGTGTGTGATTTGACTCTGTGTGGTTAGAATCCTGTGTGGATTGATCCCTTGTGGTTAAATACTGTTTAGATAAGACCCGATAGATTATAATCTTTTTTCTTATTTTTACCTATAATTTATATTATATTATTTCCCATATTTTTATTTGTAATTTTTATTATCACAATAGACATTAAACGTACTATTAACACTTGGCATGCGGGTACACTTCGCCGCGGACTTACGCGTGTAGTCCGCGTTTTTCGTGAATCTCGCGGGAGTTTGATCATTCACTAAAATCGCAATAAAACGAAAACAATTTTGTGTTTCGAAACGAAACTTGATTCATTTTACACTCAAATAATACAATATAATTATTTAATCAAAATAAAATGACATTTTTACAAATTCACGAAAATAGATCATTTTCATAGATTTAATACATATTCGAAAAGATTTTTTGAAGTACAAATAATAAGTACAAATAGCATTGATACAACTTTAATAATTCTTCACCGTATGGTATTGTGCAAAACATTTTCCTCTGTGGAGTGGAACACCGTAGAAGTTACATTCACGTAACTGTTACAAACATGTTTCACTCCGTATTTTTTTGGTTGCGTACACGCGACATTGTCTTTGCGGTTTTTTTTTTCTTGCCGGCACCTACAATTTTCTCTAATATGTGTTTCCGCATATCCATTGATAATCTTCTAGGAGCAGCAACATAAATCTGCTAAGTACGTATTTTTACGTGACCGACGCTCCAGTGACAGACTGCAAAAAACGTAAAAGTACGTTACCCGCATGCCAAGTGTTAAGAAATGCTACATTACATACCACATAGAATAAATTTCCCATTAATAATCCAAAATTTGAAAATTCGAGTCTCTAATTACAAATTCGAGCTTTAATTCTTTATCCACTGTGTGTCATTTCGCCCTATTTGCATTGTTTTAAATGAGTTCCCAATTATCAAATCTACGCTATGCTAAATAATACTAAAAAAAAAATAAAATAAACGTGAACAGGAAGGATTTGAATTCAAGCGCACTAGTAGCAAGTCTGACCAATTATATCTTTACCTACTAGTTTCAATGTTAGCAACATAGTAATCAAATCAAAGTTTAATTCACTTTGAAATCCAAGAATGAGAATTCTTAAAATTCCTCGCATTACGATTTCTTATCGAATCTCACGTACCCATGCATTTGCAATGTTACGTCAATCAAACGTAACTTTAATTAGATCAAACGCGAAGCATGTCGATAAAGCTGAACGCGAGCACGAAATGTTTCAACGGCTCACGGTGGATGCCGCATGCGTCGTTCTCATGTTGCGTCCTGCGCCGTTTTCAACCGGCTCCAAAAGGTCCACCAGGCTGGACGGGCTGCCAGTAGAATCAGTACGACTCGTAACGTCGCGCAAGACGGTCGTTCGTTTCGTGGTGTACGCGATCCCTTCCCGTTGGCGATGTGATCGGTTTTCGAAGTGACGTGCGTTCTCCGTGAAAATCATCGGTTCGAAGAACGGATCATCGATACATCAATCACTCCGATTTTTTTATTTCCGTGTAAACAAAAATCCATAACAAAGTTTCAATCATTTGTGCATAACGTTTGATCGTGAAAACTCGATCGTGCCATCTAAAAGGATTTATATTATTACTCCATCGCGTTACAAGTGCCGCAACTAAATTACTCGTCGATGTCGTTGAAATTTCTCACTTCTTTCCCTAACTACTGTCAAGTGTCAAATTTTACCTCATCGAAGCAACAATTTGGAGCAACACTCAACCAAACTTGAAGATCGTTCATATGTCTCCTTATCAGCTAAACATCGAAGTTAACTACAGGTGAATCGAAGGATTAATCCTAATGCGCCACAGGCGCAGTGAGGAAAATCAACGATAAATTCTACGGTCAAAGGTATTAAATCCTTTATACTCGAATTGTTCGAATGAAATCAACGCGTTGTTAAGGTGTTGCGGGAGAGACCGTGTACAGTGTGTTTGGTATATCGAGTCGAAAAGAATTCACTTCGCGACACCGTAGTTGTACGGCGAAAGTGAGCAACGTCGTAGAAGGAGAAGAGAACGAATCAGCCCGGAGGAACGTAAACGGAGAATCGAGCTCTCCCACGAGACTAGTCGGCGTGTCGGAGGTGGTATTCGCCGATCGAGGACGAGGGAAGGCCGGTAAAAAACATGTCGAGGCTGCTGAAAGGCGAACCGACGGGCGGTTATGTCATTGACTCTGGTGCGGATCGTGGCGCGTATTAACCCGGTGCCTCCGATGACGCGTGTCGCGGTGTAAACGAGGAAAGAAACGGTGGCGGAGGACGAGCATTGCCGCTCTCCTGCGCGTCTTTCGTCGAGAAAGAGGTGATTTCTTCCGTACTAGCCAAAGAAGAGAGAAGCAGGCCAGGCGTCGTGCCTCCCACTGCCTACAGGAAGTCATATGCCCATACACGCGCGTAAAACGGTAAATCATCGTAGAAGTCATCGGCTGTAGATAGCACTGTTGGAGAACATACGTTTATTTTACGTTGGACCGTGCACCGACTGCACATTCTACTAGATCTTCTCTTCCTTTTTTTTCTTTGGTTTTGCCTGTGTTTCTGCGTATTTCCACGAGGTATGTTTGCATGTATATTTTAAAAATTGTTGTGTTTTTTTTTTACACTATGATTAAATTTCCGGTTAAATACGTTTAAAGGTAGGTGTACCTTAGGTTGATACGAGGTAACTTGTTTTCGACGGTGACTTTGTGAGGAATGTCACGCGGTTCTATAGCTCGACAGGTTCGATTCGGAGTCGTTTATTGACGTTTCATTGATTGTATCTTCGCGTTTGTATTGTAGTTTGGAAGCAACTGATTTTATGGTAGGATAAGAAATTGTACAGAGATTTTATGAAGATTTTTGTGAGATTGTGTTTTGGAGCAAGTTTCGGGAATTTTGAATTTGATTGGGATGATGTAATAATATAGTATGTGGGATGAAAAATATGATATGATAGTGTATATGCGATGAAATAATAAGTGTGTAACGTAGTTATAGTAAGATTTCGAGCGTGAGGTGCCTTGTTTTCGACAGGTGCTCTGTGACTTTATTATTGTAAACGAACTCAGGCGGAGGTATTCTTCGACACGTTCGATCAGGCGTGGTTTGTTGATACTTTACGAAATGTAGTTATGTTTACGTTCTACGTCATAAGAAACTGACCTTTCATGGACAATAACAAGTAGTACATTCAACCGACGAGGATCTTTAGGACTTCGCGTTTTGGAGTAAAGTAGAGCTACCGAGATAATCCGTTTTCACGATTATGCTAATTTACAGTAACACTAAAGCTACTGGAGTTATGTTAATGGCATTTAAATATGTGAGATAAGTATTTTAAATACAGAGAAATTGCAAGGACAAAAGGATGATCAGAGCAATTTTTCTTTTATAAAATAGAATTGGAGTACTTACTGTATGGCTCCTCTATTAATTCTTTAGCATTACCATAACCTGATATTTTGACAATCTTGGTAGGTTTAGTGTTAGAATGTGGTAATTTATGGCTAATTGGAATTATCTGATTTATATCAATAACTTTTGAATACGTGAAATAAGTATTTTGAAGAACGAGGAATCGTAAGTCGTATAGAATGATCAAACAAGCGATTTTACTTTAGGATTTGGACTTAGAATATTTACTGTATTTCTCCCATATTAATTACGGAGAATGTTTCGAATTCTGGAATTTTGACCACCTTCATGGCTTTAGTGTTAAAATATAGTAATATACGGTCACGTTAAAACTACTGAATTTATATTAATAATATTTAAATATCCGAAATAAGTATTTTAGAGAAAGTAAAACCGCAAGTAGAATAGGATGATCAGAAAACTAGTTTTTCTTCTAAAAAATAGCCGTTAGGTATTTATTTTATGTCTCCTTTGTTAATTTTTGGGAATTTTTCGAAAACATTACAAACGTTTTGGCCGCCTTGATAGCATAAGTTTTGAAATATGCCGAGTCGAACCTGTCGATACAATGAGCAGCGATAACAATTACATAACAGACTTATAATAAAGCTGACATTGATCATATGACGATGCAATTTTAATAATATGATGACAACGCAATTATAATAATACGTCGAAGCAACGAACTCAGGTTCTTCCAAGATATTCTTATATTCGTATTCTGAGAATAGATTGATACTGCTGGCACTATATTCCCGGATTATTCACTATGAGAGTATATGGTATAGAATATATGTATATATATATGCACTATAGGAATATGCTTTCTATTATGACACAACTGCAATATGCGAACTCTACTCCATCGATAGATACCGTGTAAATCGAGGCCAATATTATCATAGAGCATAAAAAGCACATCGTATATTCCCATCGTCATGGCAGCTCTGTTGTTGTTCTCACACGTAAAGTTTTTTTACTCTTCTAACTGTATCTTCGAAGTCGTGCAATTGTTAGATTAGTTTTGAATCATCGTTTATGGAAGAAACTTTGCTGAAGTGAAGACGATAGGATTTTATCATACAATTAGATAGATGGTAATAGAATTTTCACCCTGTAACCTTTCAACCCTTTCTAGTTTAATGGTAGTAGCGATCTATTATCATTATCTTTGTTCATCATTATTAATCACTTTATTAACCGTTATCAATAAAACAACACTATTTATCTAGTTATACCTCTTACTTTCAGCTGATGATTTACAATGCGTCAGTCTGATTCATATACTAATTATCGACTTTTCGAAATCAACAATAATTTTGCATTTTAACAGGAATACACCGCAGTATCTACAATTGTTCCTAGTATTAAACAAAAACGAACAATCAACAGTAGACGATTTTCCGAGATTATATTTGCTTATCTGACAAAAAGGAAAAAAAATAATTCGGAGCGCAAAGGGTTAATGTTTATGTAATTTTTATTTTTATATTTGTGCAACTATGTTTTGAATATGTATTAAAGGCCTTGTAACTTAGTAGCATTAATTCTACTTGGAGTTTCATGCGTAACAATACTTGAAATACAGGAAAGTTCTTCGACTGTCCGATTCTTCTATTTCCATGAGATTTGAGAATTCGAAAAATCCACAGCTCAAAGTCGTGGCTTACGATTTTCAATTTCTTACTTTCATCCTGCTCCTTGAGATTCAGCGTTCCGTTGCATTCTCCAGATTCTCGCAACTCCAATTTCAAGCACGGTCTCCGCTGTGGTTTCTCGTAATACGTCTTCGGTGTTTGCTGTTCTCTTCCTTATTTTAAATAAATTCCAATATTATTTCGAAGAATTCAATCTATCAAAGTAGGTAAATAGATTCGTTGTCAATTCAAAAATTGTGAATTTATTCTCAATTTTTCTATGTCAATGAATCAGCCTGCAATTGTTAATCGAGAGGATATTCTTTGCTTAATTTCTCCGAGAATATTCTTCGAAAAACATAATTTATAGAGTTAACTTTTACTGGTGTTGAATTACTTAAGGTAGTGGGAATAGACGTATTAAAATTTGAATACAGTAATAATGCAATTACTTCGCTGTAGCTCTTTGTTACTGACTTTAATGTATTTAAAGCTCCTCGTTCTATTTTATCGTCATCGGTGCAACACTTATCTACTTGGTGTTCAACTCTATATAGCTGTTTCGTTACTATTTTATGATGGCCATTAAAATTACTGATTTACGATGGTAATTAAAATACAAGTAATCCAATTGAGCGGAGAATAATTATATTTATGTTTGCACTGGTTATACCATGTTACACACTATGTAACTATACTTGAAATTATGCATGTTAACCTTAATCTACTGCGTCAGCCCTAAAACTATGTTTGAGGTTATCTCTGGTATATAAAATTTAGGAATATTTATTGCTAGTATACAAAATCTAAAAATACTTTCGGCTTCAGTTAAATTAAATTTGGTAACAGTCGACACCAGTAGGCAAACAGCTTCCAAAGTTAAACAAATAATTGTGAAAAAGGGAAACATAGATACTTCAAACTCACAGGGTGCGACAGAATAAAATTCTATTTAAATCTAAAATGCCAGTATTCAATCAGGCATCACCGTATACCCTCGCTTTTCAAAATAAAACTAGATATAATATTTCGCAGATGGAAAAACCTCGTAAACCATAACAATTATCAATTATCTCCCCTCCAACGACAGAGGGTAGTTCTCTACAAATGTCACATAAAACTTCCATTTCCTCATAGCTTTTTCTCAATTATGAATTGACTCGTTTTCATGTTGCACACCGACAAAGAACTATCTAGTTTATATTACCCCAATGTCACAAGGTGCACCAAAGGGTTAATTTTTACTTAAACCCAAGCAACAAGCATTTAACACTAGGTTTACGGGACGCGTCAATTTGACGCATTTCAAACTTCGAAATGAAATATCTCAAAAACTATAGTATTAATTGCAACCACTTTTTGTCGTAAATTAATCATTTCAACCAAAGAATTTATACACTCAATTATTTTTATCCTAAGCCTTCTAATTTATAAAATCTGTATGTAGTATACCTATCTCTACGAAACGCGTCAAATTGACGAATTAGCTAATTTCACGAGTAGTTTTTATATATTTGCTTTGTTCGTAAAATCATTATTTCAGTTTACTTACTACTACAGTTTTTAAAACATAATGTGCAAAAGATTCTACAGTTATTGTTATTTCAGAGAGTCTTCGCTAATTGTAACTTTCTGCAATAGGGTAATCGAATTGGAGCACAATATTTTTTTTTATTTTGGTCAATCCGCCTTTTCTAGCAATATGACGTAAATCCAGGTGATATAGTAAAATGAGATGTTGAGCAAAATTGTCAAAATCAATGAAGATTGTTGTGGGGATACCTCCGAAGATGACCAATATGAATTACTCTAAAGCGAAGATGAGAGTGAAAGCTCCGAATGCATTGAAAGTGGAAAGATAGAAGGATTTTCGGGTAGTAAAGAGGAAAATTTCTTGAAAGTATATCATAGTAAGAAAAGGATGAGTATGTTTTCTTGTTTTGATTCCGAGGATGAGAGGACGAGCATTCCAAGCACATCCCAACATATAATGGATAAAATTGAAATTACAGTTGACAGAACACGGTGGATAAAATTGAAAGCAGACGAATCTGTGAGTAGGCCGCCCATTCATTTGATATTCAAGGATATCACAGGACCTACTGGCTATGATAAGAGAAATATTATGTCAGGTTATGTAACTAGTGCTTTCGGATTGATAATTGACAGACACGTAATAGAACACATAAAAGACTGCACTCAAACGGAGGCACGAAAAACCTCCAGAAAAATGAAAACAGTAATTTTTGTATATATTGCAAACAGATCATGTGCGGAAAATGCACAAACAAAATTCAGTATGTCTATAAAAAATGTGCTCAATAAATGTGATTGCCATACACCGTTAATACCATTGCTAACATTTCCGTGGCAATTTAAAAAAATTGACTTTTTACTTGTTAATAATGAATCTAACTGTGAACCCTAGTGTTGTTTAATTTATATTTAATTTGAAAAAACTGATTTTTTAAAGGAAATGCGCATTTTTGCTTACGCGTCAATTTGACGCGTGATCGTAGAGATAGGTATATAAGAAATGCCCGTAAACCTAGTGTTAATCAGGCATCACCGTATACCCTTGCTTTTCAAAATAAAACTAGATATAACATTTCGCAGATGGAAAAACCTCGTAAACCATAACAATTAACAATTCTCTCCCCTCCAATGACAGATGGTAGTTCTCTACAAATGTCACATAAAACTTCCATTTCCTCATCGCTTTTTCTCAATTATGAATTGACTCGTTTTCATGTTGCACACCGACAAAGATCTATCTAGTTTATATCACCCCAATGTCACAAGGTGCACCAAAGGGTTAATTTATATTTAAACCCAAGCAACAAGCATTTAATCAGGCATCACCATATACCCCCGCTTTTTAAAATAAAACTAGATATAACATTTCGTAGAAGGAAAAAACCTCGTAAACCATAACAATTAACAATTCTCTCCCCTCCAATGACAGAGGGTAGTTCCTGAAAAATATGGTATAAAACTTCTATTTCCTCATCGCGTTTCACAATTACGGATTGACTCGTTTTCACGTTGCACACCGGGGAAGAGGGATCGTCCGATCACGGGACACAATAGTGGCGGGGCATTGTGCGTTGATACAGGTACGAAACGATCCTCGAAGTTTAAGCGACGCAGCCTCCCCACCGTTCGTTTCACGAGCGGCCGGCACTTCGTCTTCTTTTTCCCTATTCCCTACTCTCACCTTCCTCTTCTTCTCCTTCGTTCCATCCCTCTCTATCTTTCTGTCTCTTGTTCTCTCTTTTAGGCCATAAACAACCGGTGCCCGACGTTTGCCGAGGTTATTGGTTTTTGCGAGGGGCACGACAGGGCCGTATACACGCGTCCAAGACACCCTGAGCTTAGAAGGGTTTTCTTTCTTCCCCTTCTGTTAACTTTCCTTCATTTTTTCCTAACCCACAATTTGTTTACCCCTTTTCTTATTGATATTTATATTCTTCTCTTCATTCACCTTTTCCAGCTTAAGTTAACTTATTTCTAAGTTTTTTATTCTTATTTATTTTACTATTTATAGAGCTCCATTACAGTGCTACTTTTTCCACCCCTTTCGCTACAACTAGCCTCATTTCGCTTTCTTTCTTAATTACTCTTTCTTTCAGTTCCCTCGCTCTTTTACTTTCTCATTCCATCTCATTTTCATCTCTTCACCCGTCAACCTTCCTCCCATTCTTTTATTTCCTTAACTCGCTTTCCCTTTCCGATTCAAACCTTTTCTTCTCTCTCGTTTCATTGCCGCAGGCTCACCGTTTCTCTCCGTCCCAATGAATACGCACGAGCCCGTACGTACTTTGCACACATGTGAATGTGTCCCCCATCGGTGTGGTTTCACGTGGGCAGTGGTAGAATTCGCTCGAGACTAATTCCACGAGACAAACACTTTAATTATAACCTTCCCGCGCACCTACGTGCCGCACCGGCACGATATCGATGCTTTTATTAAACAGGAGAATCGTCGCTGGTTAGTGGTGCTATTATCCGGTTACCTCTATAATAGGCGCGACATCGTGGATCGTTTTGGGACAGTTAAATGAGACCTTAATGAACGTATTTTTTGAAATAATATACCCAGGATTTGCAATCCTCCGGAGGATCATTTTGCTTGGAATATTTCGAGTTGTACTGGGCGTCTAGGAGAAGGTGACCATGAGGATTGGAAGGGTGCGATAAAGGTGTCTGGTTGCTACGAATCGCTCTGTTAACGTTGACATAGTTTATACTTCTATCTTGCTGTTGGAGTTAGAACTTTCAGTAATTGATATTTCTTAATTTGTAGTTCTAATGCAATTTTTGATGGTAAGTTTCGATTGGAAGTGATTGGATTTGAGGTTTGGAATGTTAATTTTGGTTGGAAAGTTGATGGATAACATTAGCACCGTTTACATATTGATCAGAGTTTGAAATATTCTCAAATTTGTACGTCAGTGAAATTTCTGGTCCCTCGACATCAATCATCCTGCTAAGAATGGCTCTATCTAACTATAGTCCCACAACTCTAACTTGGCCAGCCATCGATGGATCGTCTCGTTTTCAACGATTTTGCCATTTTGTTTTTGGAATTCCCAAAATTAGTCTCCCAAATTGAACACTCCACATAAGCGTTTACTTTAACACACTGGTTTTGGAAATTCCAAAAACGAAATGACGGAAATAAGGGGTGGAAACGATAGGTTCCTCTACTCACCGGCCAAGTTAGGGTTGTCTTCAATTCGTCACCCTCTGTTTCACCCCAGTGTGTGTCTTTCTTTGTCATCCAACAGGTTTGGTCAACCTATACACAGTCTCATTAAATTTCAAACCAAACTAATCACAAACCACGATCTTTCACCCCCCATATTCCCACGCACAATAACTTTCCCTCCTTCCAGCCGTTTCAGTTTTCCCATTCGATTTAACGGTTTACCCACCTACAAACGTTTCATTGCTCTTCACCATGAAATCGTGAGATCTACAAAAGCTACTTCACCATTACAGAGTACCAAACTAAATGTTCTCCAGAAAAGCAAGAAAGAGTAGTCCCTTATAGGATCGCGAATGGAAAGCGAGTTTTAGCGTGTTACCGTGTCATCTGTTTCGTTATCATTCAACCGATGTAAAGACGGTATCGCGTGTTGGTGTACGTTCTTTGGATACTGTCAGGTATCGTGCACATCTATCCGTCCTTCTAATTCTATCCGAGGTCAGTGCGGATTCCATGAGCTATCGACTTGCAGCGGTATTTGGTTACAGCGTTCTCCAGTTCGCTTCCAAATCGTAAGATTGTATTTCTTAGATCACTTCAGCCCATATTCCGTGTTCGAATCAACAAGTATCGTATTGTCAGGTGGCAACTGTCCTGTATTGGGGTCGTTTGACGGGAAAGACTTTTAGCCGGTGACGGCAACGTGGATGAGGATTACTCGGCTGATTGCTCGTTAGGCGGTCGAGCGTATTCAACCCCTAGCCTTGTAACGTCGAGTCACGCGGGGTATTAGTGTTTAAACGTAGCAAAAGTCTGATGCTCTTTTAAAGAGGGTTGTGGTGGGTCGAATGGTTCGAGAGGAAACGGAGATTGTGGATTTTTGAGGATTGGAGAGTTTTGGCGGTGGAGGTTTGGAGGGTTGGGTGGAGTTGTGGAAGGGTGGTTGAGATGATGAGGGATGTTTTTGAGATGGGGTAGAAAATGAGGGGGTTGATAGATATTTTGATTGTTTATTTGGATAGATTATTATTAATGTCAGGGTGGAATGTTTGGTGTAGAACAGGGGTGGCCAACCTGCGACCCGTCTTGATCATTTTTCCGTACCGTGAGATTATCATCGGTATCATTATTATTATATTATCTATGTTTATATGTAATAATAATAGTAAACACAATAATAATAACTCATGCATTTCAATTTTTCACTCCGAAAAAATGGCTATAGTGGATTTAAATTAAATATGGAGATATAGAATTTTATTTGCGTCCCCGCGAAGTTATGATGCATTTACAAAGTCGCCCGCAAGATCATTGGGGTTGGCCACCTCTGGTATAGAATGATATTTATTTTTTAGTTGAAGATTGTTGACTCTTGTTGAAACAATTGGAGTAATTAGCTCTGAGTTATTAGGTGTCTCGTGGTGCGATAATGCTGGTTGTTATTAGAATTCTTAAGTCATGTCTTAAGTGGCGGTTTATACAGTGAAGAAACAATTTTGTTAATTAAGTGTTTAGTAAATATTAAATTCTTGCTTGTCAAAATAAGAAAAACGAAATCAGAGTTGTCTGATGAGAAAGATATTATGATTTTAGTGTAAAGGGTTAAAGTTCAAAATATGGAAGGGAGAAAGATATTAATCTGACACTACATTACATCTTCGTAATTCGAAATAATGGATCCGAGTTAGACGCCCCCAACATCGTCCCCAGGGAATTTTTTCACACAACGTTCGAAACTCGCGTGAAACAGTAGGTCAATTATAAAAGCAAACAAACAAGTCACACGCGTGGCCTAGAAACCAATTGTTCTGCGTTGGTTCGTCGCGATGAGCAAGCAATTCGTAGTTGAACCGTGGGACGAACAATATCGCAAAGCGTGGGGATAAAGTTATCTCATATAATCCTTACCTTTTGTCGAATTGATTTAATCTCTCAAATATATCGAAACAAATCTATTAGATATGTACATATACTAATTACAATTTTTCTAATAACCTAAGTACATCCAAATATAAAGGGAAATAGTTAAAACTGGAATATTAGCTTGATAATTTAACGATTTAATTTAAGAATATACCAATTACAGTAGAGTATTTTAACATTAATCTGCCTTCTCACTTTAACAATTTAGTGTTCTTAGCTTCACAATCAATATTCTGAATTAAACCAATTTATTCTCAATAATTTATTTCAGTCTTAACCAGTTTTACTAGGAGCGTCAATTAAGAGTATCTTAGATAAAGTAACCGCAAATATTATTAGCTATTTTAGTAGATGATTGTCAAAATGATTGATTTCATTTGAAATCAACAACCACAATCTTTCTTAATCCTTTATCGCATTAGTAAGCACGTCGCTTCTTCCTCCCCGTCGATCCGTCCGTTTCCATCGGATTTGAAACCGCGCGGACGCCAAGACCAAAAAAAAGCGTCGCCCGTAGTTTCTGCATTGTCGTCTCGTCGATTCGTACGTGTCACGTACGTACATCCTGATACGAGTTTTGGGAATAATGGCGGTACCGCGTCCTCCCGTCGATTCATTTTTACCCAATTTCACGCACCGGTTCACCGGCCAACCCCATTGCGCGCCCCGCGAAACCTCGTCGCGCTTTTCCACCGTCCCAATTCGCCACCGAGCATTCTCTCTCTTGCGCTTCCGTGTTTGCTAATTTTAGCTTCTTTCTTCTCTTTTCGTCCCTCGACGTTGCTCTCTCGATGGATCTATTTCTCTTTGCTTTTCTGTTTGTTATTTGAGAGATACACTGTATATTATTTTTCGTATGCTCTCGGGCTTCGTTTGAATTTTTCTGCCTTAGTCTTTTGTTCCTGTTTCTTTCCTTTCGGCGTCATTCTACTTATTTTTCTGTACGTTTTATCGTATGGTTTTTTACTTTTTTTGTTGCGTCTTTTTAATTATGCACCTTCTTCTATTTTCGTTTTTCTTATTGTAAGTCTGTGTATGGCTCTGTACTTTTTCGTCATTCTACTAATATTCCAATGTGCTGTCTTTCTTTACTTGTTACTTTTATTTTATTTCTCTTTCTATGCGTATTCTGTTCTACTTGTCTTTCTCTGGCTCTCCTATTCCACTTCTATTACTTAGACTCTTGAATTCTATTTTTCTTTCTCTGTTCCTCTTATTTGAATTCTTTTCCCCTGTGACTTCTATTCTACGTCTCTTCCTCTGGCTCTCCCAGTATACATCTGTTTCTCTGCCTCTCCCATTCTATTCTCCACTCTCTTATTCTACTTTTCATTCTCTGGATCTTCTATTCTACTTCTCTTCCTCTGGCTCTCCCTTTCTACTTCTATTTCTCTGTCTCTTCTACTCTACTGATTTTTCTCTAGCGTTCCAAGCCTACTTTTCTTTCTCACTTTCTTCTATTCTACTTGTCTTACTGTGGCTCTCCTATTCAATTTTACTTTCTCAGTCCCTCTCATCCGACTTCTCTTTCTCTGTCTTCTCTATTCAACTTGTCTTTCTCTGACTCTCTTACTCTACTTTTCTTCCTCTGTCTCTTCTATTCTACTTCTCTTTCTCTGTCTTCTCTATTCAACTTGTCTTTCTCTGGCTCTCTTACTCTACTTTTCTTCCTCTGTTTCTTCTATTCTACTTCTCTTTCTCTGGCTCTCTTACTCTACTTTTCTTCCTCTGTCTCTTCTATTCTACTTCTCTTTCTCTGTCTTCTCTATTCAACATGTCTTTCTCTGGCTCTCTTTCTCTACTTTTCTTCCTCTCCCTCTTCTATTCTACTTCTCTTTCTCTGGCTCTGCAATTCTCTTTCTCTGTCTCTTCTATTCTACTTCTCTTCCTCTGTCTCTCCCATTCTACTTAGCTTCCTCAGTTTCTCCTCCTCTATTTTTCTTTCTCTGGCTCACCTACTCTACTTCTCATTCTCACTCTCTTCTATTCTACTCATCTTCCTCTAGCACTCCTATTTTACTTATCTTTCTCTAGCTCTAGTATTCTACTTCACTTTCTCTGTCTCTTCTATTCTATTTGTCTTACTCTGACTTCACTATTCCACTTCTCTTTATCACTCTTCTCCCTCTGCTTTCACCATTCTAAATCTCTTCTCCTCTCTCCCGCGCAGTTTCACCCCCATCAACCCCAACTACCACCCTTCACCCACAAGTACATATCTGCATCGCGCCAGTATCGAAAGCCGCGTTTTCGCTCTTAATTTCCATCGTGCGAGAACGCACGCTGTTTTTGGCGTTGCGGTTTATTTCCGCGGTGAACCCCCGCGTATGTGTAATGCGTTTTCCAGTTGCACGCCAACGAGTCGCGAATTTCCCTGCGCGCGTCGTGCACACTCCGACAAAAATTCACTTCTCGCATATTCGTGCACTCGCCTGTATGCACGCACAGTGGTGCACCGCGGGGTGCATTTGTATCTGTTAAAACGAACGGACCTGTCGTATCTGCGTCTGCATTTTAATACACTTTGTGTAAATCAATTCTACCGGAACGTCCGACTCGTTTCGATTTCCTCTCGCGATACTTTTCTACTTTTCCTTTCAGTCCATCATTTTTCTCCTTTTTTCCTCGCTCCACTGTTTTCCATTTTTCCTCGTTTTCCCTCGAGGACACGGAGATCTTAGTTTCTTCGAGAGACAATGTGGAAAAATACAATTAATATGAAAGTTCTTCGATGAAATTAATCCTCTTATTTAGTTTTACATCGTTTATTGACTCAGTTCGTAAGAATGTGGATCGATTTGTGGCTCGATTTGCATCGGCACGTTCCGTGCCACGTGGATCACGGTTGGACCTTTCCGTTTAAGCCGTTAGCAATTTTCATGTTTCAACTTAATCCATCATCGTCCACCTCATTAATTACAAAATGTTGGAATAAATGTATTATCCCGTTGTACAAAGCATTTCGAATATTATTACTTGGTTCCGATAATGACGATAATGCAGATTTACAGAAACATGACGTGCAGCGTTACAAACCCCCGTGCCCGCGGTGCATTCAATCGGCGAACCGCGATATCCGTGTGGAAAGTAGCGCGAAATTGTATTGTGAAATGTATTAAGATCGTTTTCCACAGACTTTATCAAACTTGTAAAAAATTATATTTCAGAAAGAAAATAAAACAGTTATTAAGTCATGAAAGTACATTAGGAATATTAACCCTTTTGCGCTACGAATTAATTTACTAATTCTTCGTCAGATAAAGAAATAAAGTGTCGGAAAATTCTCTAGTGTTGATTATTCATTTTTATTTAACCTTTTCGCTACTACGGGTGACTATAGTCACCCGCTCAAAAAATGAAACCGCAAGTTAAAACAAGTCCTATATACAAAATACGTTCATGAAAAAATTATGAATACATTGTTATGAACACAAGTCATTTTTCTTCTAAATACAATGTCACAACATCGGTTTTGTGACAAAAGATTTAGCCTCGAATACTGAAGACTGCACGCGCTTAATGTTCGCATTTTCGGCGCGGCGCGCCATAGCGAAAGGGTTAATACTTGCAGCATTCGTACCTTTCAACAGAACAAAGAAGTCATTTTGCAACTAGTTTGCTCCAATTTATCCGATGTATAGAAACATCCCTCGTTCTGACGTCAATTTCGATTTCAATGAATGTTTGATCGAAAAATCCTCACGTTAGTTACATCATCACGGAAAGAACTTTTTTTTCTATTGTCATTCGTCTTTTCCAGTAGTGATATCGTGGAGATAGAGTGCGAGCGACTTCTCCGTAACTAAACCAAGTGACTTCTTATTTCTGCCGAATAATAAACATTGTGGAATGTTTCTGTTAAAATGTAAAATTATAGTTACTTTCGAAAAGTCGATAATTAGTTACATGAAACATTAACTGTCACACAAACCTGTGTCCAGCGTAGTCCGACAGGAGTGCAAAGGATTAACACTTTACCGACCGGTAGTCGATTAATCGACTTTTCGGGCCCAACACTTTTGGGCTTTTAACTTATTATTTTGTCGCTATGGAAATTAATAAATTGTTATTTTTCATTGCGGTTAACTGTGCCAAGGACTCAGTGAAGAAACTTTGCAATTTTCGAAGAGATATCAGTATCAGGGAAATATTTGCGTGCAAGTGACCGATCAGAAGTGCGTAGGATGTTAAAAAGTACCGGTCGGTAAAGTGTTAAAAGTAAAATCAGAAGACTGCCTAATACGCCGATTACTATAATCATTTATTAAAACAACTACAATTAACCCATATCCATAAGTAATCCACTTGAAAAGAAATTGAATCTGACAAGCATGGTATTATGATAATATGAACAGTAAGCGATAACGTACAACCCAGCGAATAGAAAGTCCATAAACGCAACGTCCCTCCTTTTGCTTCTTCCCCTATTTCTGTTTCTCCTATTCGTCTCTTTCCAGCCCCCACCGTTTTTTTTCCCTCTCCTCGATCTTTCTTTTTTCTCCAATTTCATTCCGGTCGGCAATCCACCCTTATTACACCGTTATACCGGCTGTAATATTAACACCATCGTACGCGGCAGCGTAACACGGCACTCTAGTTCTCTTTCCTCATGGCAGCGAGGTGGGGCCCTCTCGACGGCCATTACGCATTCATATTAAATCGAGGATTTATGCGGGCTCATTGGTACGGACAAAGTGTGCCGAGCGCCCGATTACTCTCGGATTTCTGTTGGCCGAGGACGTTACATCGTCGACGAGTTTCTCACGAGTGTCCGATGGAAATTAACCCTTTCTCTGTGCTCAAGAGTTTTTTTTTTCATGTGTTTTGTTGGGTAGTTTGTGCCGAGTTGAAGTATTTGGTTATTGGAAAAGGTTCGTGTGGATTCTTTGGTTAGGTTTCAAACACTCAGGATTTGAAAAAATTGTTTCGGTTGAATTTGAAATAAGTTTTAGTTTCTTTGTCACTATTAACCCCTTGCAGTGCTATTTCTTTTGTGATTAAATGTGCAATGACTTTGAATTAATTACTAAAATCACAATCTAGCTTGTAATTTCGGATATAGTAAATGACAATGTAATATTGTACAGCATAGAATTAAGTTTGTTTTATCGGGACTAAATGATATTTTTGATAAAATAATTTTTGAAGGACTGCAAAATTGACTATTCCATTTATTGCGTTACGAGGAGCACTCGTTAGTGTATGGCAAGGGGTTAAGTTGTGTGAGACTTTTCTACGTGCTGGACAAATTTATGGATCCCCTCTTTGTAAAAATAAGGATTTTTAATCGAGAAAAAATATAACAATGGAGTCTTGTTTTGGCTTCAATGAAATTTTGATGGATAATATTCACGAATTTGCTAATATATTTAGTACTTTGCACTCCTGTGTCGACACAGCTTTTTGAGGCACTTAACACTTTACCGACCGGTATTTTTTAACAACCTGCCCACTTCTGATCGGTCACTTGCACGCAAATATTTTCCTGATATTGTTATCTCTGCGAAAATTGAGAAGTTTCTTCACTGAATCCTTGGCACAGTTAACCGCAATGAAAAATAATAATTTATTAATTGCCATAGCAACCAATTAGTAAGTTAAAAGTCCAAAAGTGTTGAGCCCGAAAAGCCGATTAATCGGCAAAGTGTTAAGGTGACATCTGTTACTTGTCGACTATTCAAAATCGACAATAATTTTGCCTCTTGAAATAAATATTACTTACAGTACTGACAATTCTTCTAATAATTAATATTAAGTAAACATAAATAATTAACAGTAGACAATTGTTCGAGACTGCATTTACTTACCCGAGGAAAAGTTAATAAAATAATTCGGAGCGCAATACTTACAGGCCACTGTTGAATATATAAAGTAATTTTAAAATTGTTTTCAATTTTAACGATTTTGCTCCTTGATGATGTGATTTTAACAGAAAAAGTTTCAGTTTCAATGGAAATCATGAAAGTAGAGAAATACGGGTGGCATTCAACACGTTAAATAATATATTAGGAAAAATTTCCCAGAGGTGATGGGGAGGATTTAGCTCCTTATCCACCATAATCCCTGCTAATGTCGTGTCGGTTTGGACTTATAATTTGACTCCTATTATTGCGGCTTAGCTCAAACAAAAGTGAACGCTGTTTTCTGGTAATTATACCGAAATATCAAATCAACCTGTGTTTCTATAATTTCCTCTTCCATTCACTGAGATGAATTGGAAATATTCATAAGGGCTGTAATATATTAAATAACAATTGAGATAAATTAGTGGGTTAAAATTGTAAATAGAATTATGGAGGTAGCAATATATGTTGAAAAATATTTATTATAATTAGTCTCTGAAGCGGCAAAGTTTAAAAGGTTGCCGCCAAAGGGAGAAGATCCTTTCTAATTTCGAAATGCATAGAATTTAAATGACCGTTGAGTGACGATTAAAAGATGGCGGTCGAAAGATCCCTTATCTAATTTCGAAATGCATAGAATTTGAATGCAGCTAGCCTCCCGTTTCATGGGACACCGTGCGAAGAGTGCACACATTTGTTGTTATCCGATTCGAATAACATCGGATGAAAAGCATTACATGCCAACGTTTCGTAATGTGATTTAGTCGAATCTCTCTGTATCTGTTGTTTCGTGTAATCGCCTCTGAATGTAGGCAACGTTGCATAATAGGCTGACGAATAATTAATAATTTCGAATTAACTATGCAACGAAACGGCTTAAGATCCAATTAACGTACTCCGCGGCAAATGATTAATTGCGTTACAGTTTTTACTCATTTTTCACGATTCTGTTGGATTCGAATGAAGTAACAGCGAACTGTAAAGTGATGCACTTGTTTTCTGCGGATTATGTTGTCGGATTGCTTCCCAAAAAATGGGACACCGTCGGCTTTAAAATTAAATATCTCGGTTGTTTCTGAGCCGATCGTGAAGAGGCTTGTTTCCTCGTCTTCTTTAGACTTCAGGCTTTCAAACTACGTCACTATAATTGTCCTTCAACGGTTAGTTTTTGTACGGTGGTCCCGAGACTGAAACAAAAGCCTTTTACGTTGAAACAAATGTAGATCAAAACTATTCCGCATCAGCACGTTAAACTACACTCTTTCACTATTAAAACGAGCCAAATGTCATCCTCCTGTGACCTCGAGAAGCCGAGATACGAAAATTCAAAGTGAGGTCTGCACCGGTGCTCTGGCCCCCAGAGTTCCGCTGACAATGAGACCTTCCCAAAAACGGGACACTATTGGATTCAAAATAACATATCTTGCTTGTTTCTTAACCAATCGTTATGAGACTTGTTTCTAAGTCTTTCTGAGACTTCAGACTTTCAAACATCGTATATAGAATTGTTCTGCAACGATGAGTTTTTGTATGAGGTTCTCGAGAAGAAAGAAGAGCCTCTCACATGTATACAATTGAAAATGGAAACTTTTGCATTTAATCACGTTAAATTACACTCTTTCCCGATTAAAATGACATCAAAATCATTCCGATGCGACCTCCAGAAGCAGAGATACGTAAATTCAAAGTGAACCCTGCACCGTTCCCCCGTGCCGCCCAGACCCCTAGCCGAGGCCCACCCGAAAATCGGACACCTTCGGCTTTAAAATTAAATAACTCGCTCGTTTCTCGGTCGATCGATATGATAATGATTTCCACGTCTTCCTTAGACCTCAGGCTTTCAAACAGTATCACTATAATCGTTCTTCAACGGTTAGTTTTTGTACAGCAGTTCCGAGACTGAAGCAAAAGCCTCTAACTTTGAAACAAATGTAGGTGGAAACTATTCCGTATCAGCACGTTATAATACGCACTTTTAATTTCTTTCCCACCGTAAAAAATACCTTTTCATGATTTCCCATTCCGAATCGCTGATAGATAGTCCAATTTTCACGGCAACAAGGAAATAATTTATATCCTACGGGGCTGACGAAAAATTTTGTATAGCGTGATACGGTGGTTAAGTATGGCGTGATGGGGTCTCCCCTGTTTCCCTCAGGGGAGTCCCGCTCGTGTGATAACGTAAGAACGAAAATAAAACAGGGGTGAAACTCTTTTTCACGGAGGCATCCACCTAATATTTGTGGCCACCAAGCGTGGCCAGTAATCTGCTACTTTGTAAATGAGAATGGAGAAAAACAGAGAGATTAAATAAAACAACACGATACTTATTTACATGTCCATGGTGTGTGCGAGACGATGTCGATTAAAATCTAAAACTTCGAAGAGGGAAATCAAGCTGGTGATGATATGGAATAGAGATATCTTTTTGTACTCGATAGCAGAATAGGAGGACTTTTAATTAATTAAAAGTGAACAGCTGCTGTAAGCGGAACTGCTTCCAATTTTCACGCAATTATACCCGCTGTCCGCAGTATTGTAGGACATTTTCCGTGACTAACGGTAACGCTATTGTTGCCGAGTGAAAATGAATTGATGGAAATAGTAGGAGAGGAAGTGACGTGGAGGGTGAATGAGGGAGTGAGAGATAGAGAGAGCGCTTGGTCACATCACTGCCAGCCAGTATCAATTATTTTCAAATTACGAATTTCGACGGAGTATAGAACAATTGATTTATCCGCGTCGTCGAGTACAGAAGCGGTTAATCCGCATTGTCCTGCGGATTATGCCCTTATTATTTTTTCCACCACGACCTGCGTTACAATCTTTTCTATCGCAGCAAATTTTTATATAATTTTGAACTTTTTTTATACTATACTTTTAGTTTGTTGTACGTATTATTATTAAATTTAATTGACTGTTTAAGAACAATGATCACTTCCATCTTCCCCTAAATCAATTAACAGAAAATTCACATTATTCCATCAACAACCACCTCAGATAAGAAAGAATACTTGCAAAACTGTCCCCAAAGTCAAAGTCAAATTTCAAGCTAGTAAATTAATTCGTTCGAAAATTCGTTACAACCCTTAACACGTTGAACGCCACCGGTATTTCGCTAGTTTCATGATTTCTATTTAAGTGAAACTTTCTCTATTAAAGTCACATTTGTACAAACCAGAAACTTTAAAGGTACATATAGATAGGCGATCGACAGATCTTTATTGTCTTAACGCCAATAATTAAATACTTGGTACGGCCGAAAAATTTATAGGTATTGTATTTTAATTGAATTCAATATGGTCGCTCACCGATGACCTCCATGGTACTCAACGTGTTAACTCACAACAAGAAACACAACCTCAAATTGTTTCCCCCGTAGATAAATTCCACCCTACTCGTTCCATTTCCACCAATGTTCAGTCTTTCCATCATAAATTCCACGCAACAATAACCCCAAGAAAAACTTGCTAACGCTTGACTTCTAATATCGTGTGCAGCGTGCAGCTTGCGAGGAAATCGAAATGGTCGAGCTGTGCGGAAGTGGACAACCAACTTCAGCCATGGGAGTAATGGGGATCGGTTCGGTGGTGTCCGCTGCAACATCGTCATCCTCCTCCTCAACAACGACGACAACGGGTGCCTCGTCTTCGACGTCAGGACGCGCCGGTGTCCTTGAGACCCAAGTTCGCGGACAGTGGTACCGCGTTTTCGTTTCCCTCGAGGATGATTACCTCAGTATTTCCCTCGATGAGAGTTGCGAGGCTGGAAACAATGCTCTCAACAATGGCAACATCAACAACAACAATGTCGATAGTCTCAATGATCCGGACGTGCCGGATTCAGTTGCCAATCAGAAGCGAATCGTGCGCGTCGTTAAGAGCGACAATAACGGCCTTGGTATCTCGATAAAAGGTGGAAAGGAAAATAAAATGCCGATTTTGATCTCGAAGATCTTCAAGGGAATGGCTGCGGATGCAACTGAACAATTGTACGTCGGGGATGCTATTTTGGCGGTGAACGGAGAGGATCTACGCGAGGCGACCCACGACGAGGCGGTTAAGGCGCTCAAGAGGGCCGGCAAGGTCGTCGAGCTTGAAGGTGAGTGGGTTATTATGGTTTTATTCGTTTCATGAAGCCAAGGATGTCGTCTGGTTGGAATCCTGAGATTTATTGAGGGGAAGATACAAAGATTTTGATGACGTTAATGTATTAACACTAATTGTGTCGACACTTTACGTATACTTGTTCTGACCGTTGGTTATCATTGAATCGGTTATGACTAGACTGCGGATGTTTATGCAAATTTCGAGTTTCACAAATGCAGGTGAGACAGGGAAACCTATCTAGGGATTTATTGCACTCAATAGATATTACAACAAATACCATACTTTAGATATTTTTGATATATTTTTATATTATGTCCTTTTTGTATATTTTAGCCGTATTTAATTTGTCATAAATGCATAAAAATCCGCAGTCTAGTTATGACATACCGATTATATTTTTCCGTAGGAGATGCAGGAGATTGTTAATTTAACACTGGACTCTAAGGTAGCCGTCAATTTTTTTTTTTAATATTTCCTGAAAGCAGTACAGTAGATATTTTACGCGCATTTTAGTTAGTTATTTAATTGATAACAATACAAAAAATTACTTGCTTTCATTGCATTGAACCGGTCATTTTACCGCGTACGATATGATTAGTGCTAACACTTTAAAAACAGGGTGAAATGAACACCAATTTGCCAAGGTGGTCAAAATGACTTGCTCTGAATTTTTTGAAAATGTTTCTGAAATTCCTAAAGCTGGTTGGTTTGCAATTTTCAACGTCTACTTGGAAGACTATAAGTGATTGAAGCGATCAAGATTTTTGCTCCTTCATTTATTTCATTGGGACATATTTCTTTGACACGTTTAATACTAGATCTAGCGACGATTAATATATTTAAAATTGTCAAATAAATACACTCATCTCAAATCATTGAAGGTCGCAAAAATCTTGATAAATTCAATCATTTACAGTCTTCAAGTCACACGTAGAAAATTGCAAAACAAATAACATTAAAAATGTCAGAAACATTTTCCAAAAATTCTTTCAAATCATTTTGACAACCTTAGAAGATGTAACATTAGATATATAGAATTAAGCATCGGAAGATAGTGTTAACAAGGAAGTCTGTTGACTCTGCATCCCTCTAAACCAAAACAATGCAATTACGTCCCTCTAAATGTGAAAAATGGCCAGGCCTAAAATTGCTCTGAAGAATTTGAACAAGAAAAAAATTGTATCGGCTAAGTAAATAGAGAAATTGAAGGAGTCGACCTCTCCTTTGAACTTTAACGGACGGATAATTAATAGACAAGGCACTTTGAAAATTAGAGCCCCAAGTTGAACTCCAGGAGTCTTGATCCGGCTAATGCGAGAGCAAACGCGAATTCGTTTAGTTGCACGTTACGCGAAGCGGTGAAATGTTCGGTCGGATGTAGGAGTAGTAGGAACTTCTAGGAGACGAGCCGTAGGTTGGGGACATTAACGAGATTTTCGCTCCAATTAGCCTCGAGTACACGGCGCATTAAGTTCTGACGTAGCGATTCCTGCCAGTCGCCCCCGGTCGTTTTAATATCGAATTCTCCGTCTTTGAGCCATGGTGCCACCGCTTGCGTGCGGCTGCGGTTGTCGCGTTACTTTGATGGGGTTGGACCTTGGAAAACAAACGAAAATGGTAGCAGAGTTGATGGGAATAGTGGCTCGTATTTCTGAGTAGGTGGTTCCACTTGGAATCCCTCCCTCGTCATCTTAGGGGTTGATAGTTGTCTCACTTATCGTCTCGAACCTTTGAGGACTATGGGCGCATATATGTGGCCTGAGAGAAAAAATTTATTTATTGATTATTGGTGTTTATAATACAAATAGTAATTTACCAGAATTAGATTTGACACTCCGATATCATGAAAAAGGTGGTTTTCGATTTCAATTCTGTATTTGGTGGATCGCTATAGAAATGTCTATTTTGCGATATTTATGTAATTATAAAAACTATGCGATTTTCCTGCGAAATTATTTGCCATTATTTTAGTTACAATTTTGTTATTTCAAAAGAAAAAGAAAGATTTGAAAGTGGACTTCTCTAGGTAGGTCAAAACGGACGGCGAAAAGTTTTCACAGAGGACACGAAGCAAGCAACGCAAGTAAAAGATACGAAACAAGAACAATGCAATCCCGACAATGTGTTCAGAGTCTCCAAATATTCCACCATTTTACCCCACACTCCTCAAATCCAAGAAATTCTACTCTTCATTGCCCACATCACGAATTTTAGTTCCTCTAAAAATCACACCCCCTAACACCGTCACATTACGCATAAAAAATATACCATATCAATAAAAAAACACCATTTGCAAGGTGTAGGACAAAAAGAAAAGAAACATTCAACGATTGTACATCCAGAGAGCGAGCTTTTAGTTGGATTAATGTCCCGTTAGAAATCGACTCGTAACCGAAGCGAACCCGGATGACCCAGGTTGGGATAAAACCCCGACGATTTCTTTTCCCCCTCGTTGTATCGGCTCGTGCAGCATCGATGCCGGAAATCAGTGAGTTTGCAGTTTTCGCGCGAACGGCCGCGTCATCGTAAGCCGCCTCGAGACTTAGTATTATCAAAAGTGCGAGGCTGAAAGAACCACGGAGGCGAAAGGTCGGAGAGAAAACTCGTACGTACCGCCCGGAGCGTTAAATGCCGCTCCTCTTTCGCCTACCTACACAGTACACCCCTACGTTTTTCTACCTTTTCCTCGCTTTCTACGCCTTTATTTTACTTCCTTTGTGACCGGCTATCGTTTGTTTCTCGTACGAATCTCCTACGAGCGACACAAGGTAAGCCCGGTGAAGCGGGACGCTCTGCTCCCGCATACGTTCGCCTCAGTCTGCACTTTGCATTTAACATTCTCCACTCGGTGCAACACGTATGTATGAGAACACCGGTGTGCGTGGGCCGTCGTTGCACCTCCGTTGCACCCGCCGTTGCATCGCTTCGGGGCTTTCAGCCTAGGAGCTCGACGTTTTGCCGTGTGATTGTATGCGCGAGAGGCGCACCTGCAGCGTTATTCTCTCGCTTCTGAAAGGCTCGAGCTGCCGAGGGGGAAAAAAAGCGCGAGAATGTTCGTTATTGAGCTATTTGAAACTACGCCGTTTACCAAAATGCACCTGTCGACAAATGAAATTCACGTTTCGCGAGAATCCAAAAGAATTTCGTGAGTCGCGACGGGATCTGCTGGGACTTTTGAGGGTGGTTTGCACGGGTTTTGGAAATGGGTTTGGATGGTTGCGGAGGAAATGGCGAGATTTTTTTTTTTTTTGAGAAGGTGTGTTTGGTTTTTTGGGAGTTTTGTGAATTTTTGAAGGTTGAGGAGGTTTGTGGGAAGGAAGGATGAAGGGGATGATGAAGGAGATTGTAATTTGGATGGTTTTGAGTGCGTTTTTTGGGGGATTTTCTAAGTTTTGGATGACGGAGGTTTGGAATTTTGTTGGTTGTGGTGAGAATAGAAAGGATGTGCAACTTGCAGTGGTGGTGATAAGTAAGTGTTAGATTGTATAATGTTTGGGGTAGGGGACTCACGGTCACCTGCTTGATGTTCTTTCGTGGGCCCGGTTGCTCAACATTTGAGCTACCGGCGTTTTATCCATGACATTTAAGTACACTGAATAAATACTTTGAGGAAGGAGGAAACAAGTGGTGAAGAAGATGATCAATTAAGTAGTTTAAGTTTTATAAGATAGTAGCAGAATATTGACTTCATTGCTGCTTCATCAGTTAGGGGAAGTTTTAGGAAAAATTGAGAACAGACTTGGTAGTTTTACTGTTAACTACGTATAATCCACGTTCATCTTCTTCATCAATGAATCATCAATGATCACGATATTGCCAATTGTGCGAGATTTTATACTAATATTTGCCATTTCCCAAAAAACCTAATCAGTATTCCTAATTTTATGGTATTCTCCAAACTTTTTCCAATACCCCATCCCTCTCTCTCTCAAAGAAAATTAACATATTCCTCGGACACAAAACAACCCCAAAATTCAAAGTCACCGTTCCAACCCCATACCGTCCCCCCTTTTCAAAGTCTCTCATCACACAAACTGTGTCTTTTTTCATCTTCAACTTAGAATCACCGCAACTTACAATCCTCGACACTTCGATAGGCGATTTCTCGCGATAGCTCGAACGACTCGCGCCGTGGATCGCACGTGCGAAAGTGCACGCGCCTTCCTCTCCTCGCTCTTTCTCCCCTCTGTGATGCTCTGCCAGAAGTTTCACGTGGGTGATGCGTGGAATGCGATACTCTGCACTTTACGCCTGCACGAACGTGAGATGCAAAAGCGGAGAACGTGCGGGCGTGGGCGGCTGCAGGAGAGAAGTGGAAGCAGCTGGAGGAACGAGAAGGTGGTGGGGGACCAGCGAAGGAAAGAGAAGGTAGGGGAAGGTATAAGAAGGCAAGACAAGGTGCAAGAAGGTGAGAGACCGTAAGAGAAGGTGAGATACGGCAAGAGAAAGAAGGAGAAGGCAAGAAACTGCAAGAGAAGACCAGAAGAGACGATACGATCCGCGGAGAAGAGGCGAAAGGGGAGAGTGGATTACTGGTTGACCCCGCGCAAGATTGACTAAAGGATACGAGGAGAGAAGGAGAGGACGACAGAGGAAAGGGAGAAGTCTCGGAATACATTACCCTAGGATTTTCATCGAGACCCGCTTGTAACCCAGCTCGCGGGCCTGCAGCCCTTCTTGCATCCCGTTTAAGCGAGATTCCGCCGAAAACTTCCGGTTTTACGGGTAGAATTACATTGAAGTTCGTCCACCGTCAGTCTGACAAAGTTTCCCAAAAGGGTTTTCCCGAAGAGGGATCGAATAGGAGTTACTCCTTGATAAGTGAACGTCGAATATATTTCCCAAAGTCGTTCTCCAGATTCACATTTAAATTTATTGTATCGTTTTTATTCATTCATCCATCAAGGTAGAATCCACCTTCGAACTTTTGTCTCCGATCGAACTTCACAAATCCCCCATACTTCTTATCTCCTGTCTCCTTTACATCTACTCTTATAGACTCTTTTTCTCGCCAAATATCTTTTTCTCTTTCTCTCCAAAGTAAATTTTTAAATTCAGAAAATTTTTTTATTTCCACTCTATCATACTAATTTAATTTCATATCAAAGCGAGATCATTCGATTCGATACGACCACATCGAATATGAGGGATAATATTCATTAAGGGAAGAAGGTGAAAAATTTGTTTGAGCGCAAAGGGCTTCCTTCCCGATAGGAACCCTTCGGACTTCGTACTTTGCGTGACTTTTCTTCGCTGGTTTATCTATTCAGCAACAATCTTTACGTCAGATCTCGAGAATTCCGGCGGTGAAATATCGCGTGTCCTTGATTATGGATCGTTCGAGGGCGCGGGCGCGTTCTCCATTCCCACTTGGCTCTTTTTGCACGTTCATGTTTGGCCGATGGTCCCTGGTAAACATTGCCGGTCTTGTTGGCTAATATTTCTTCCATACCTGACTACGTAAGTATACCTGTTACGGGATCGCGTTACTTAAATGCTTCTTATGCTCTTGCATTTTACGTAAGAGTATCTGTTAATACGGATCGGCCGAGCGATACGCGGCGATGCGCGATTCGAGAAACGATATGTCTTCGTTTAAGGTGATCCTTCTTGCTTCTGTGCCGGTCTTTCGACGTACGAGATAGCAAGTCGTCTTGTAATTAACGTAATTAGAATTGGTTAGATGAATATCGCGGATGGTTGAAGTGAGTTGATGAGGATTTCTGTGTCGGCTAAGGCGACTGGCTTTTGATGGAATCAGGAGGATCTTTGACTTTGGGGATGACTTGTTTTTGGGGGTTTGATTATTCATGTTTCCCTGAGATTCTCTTCCTAGGGGCCTGTCCGTGCTGGAACAGGTACGAGTCTGACGCACGGGGCTGCTCGAATCTGCTGACAAAGCCATTTTGGGAAAGTGGGCAAAGCACGTGTACTCTGGCATGTGTTTTGTTCTGATTTACTTGACGAAAAGAGATGTAGGGGTTTAGACGGACTTACTGCTATGGTCTGACAACTTAAAGATGACTAGGGAATGGCAGAGCTTGTTGTTTTTAGCCGCCCATTCCTGATTTTTTGTTTTTTAAATCACTACATCTAGTGTGCTAGTATAAATGGCTAGGTGGAATGTTTATTTTAGGAGATTGGGTTTGACAATTTCAAAAACGAAGTGGCGGGAATGGGCGTTTCAAAGTGAGAAGTTCTGCCGCGCCCTAGTCATCTTTCACTTGTCAGACTATAGGAGATAGTTGACTGGTAGTTCGGCGATTGAAATAGCATGCGTTAATTAATCCACATCTCTTAGAGATTCTATTATTTTAGAGTGTTTTATTGCATGGAGCGAATGGAAAGGGTGAGAATAATGTAGTTACATATAGTTTACATATGTTAGGGAAGGTAGTTAGGCTTATTAGTTATTTATTATTAGAGTTGTCCATTCTACAGTGTTAAGATGAATACTCTCCGTCTACATAGAGGCACAAGGGTTAATTCTTAATATTTAAGACTAGATCTACCGGCGTTAAATCTATTCTATTTCAAAATATTAAATAGGTACTTTGAAAAAAGAGGAAACAAGAGATGAAGGAGACGATCGATTCGGCTATCTGTGTTTTATAACATCAATGTAGAATATTTACTCTATGTCTCTCCTATGGATAAACTTGTAAAATTTTTGGAAAAAACTAGGAACCAGTCATTTGTAGTTCCAGTGTTAACACTAGATTTACGGAGCCAATTTGGCTCATTCAAAATTTGATTACTACATATATAATATATTGGTTTGTTAATTTTTTAATAATAAAACTTTCATTTCAATTGGTTTGGAACTATTTTCTTTGCAAAAGACTTCAATTTTCTGAAGTCAAATTGGCTCATTTCAGAAAAATAAGTATATTATCAACACCCGTAAATCTAGTGTTAAACCCTGTTATATACAGAGTATGAAATAAGTTCATCGAACTGACAACATTTTACCTACAATAAGCTATGATAGGAATGAAATTGAGCCTTTTGCCCTACGATATAAACACTAGAACGACCAAGCAAGTCAAAATGACTTATTCACAATTTTTTCCAGTAATTCCCTAAGTTTATAGGAGAGTCCTAGACTAGAAGTTCTAAGCTGATATTATAAAACACCGATTTCCGAACCGATCATATTTTCCGCCTTTCGATTCCTCTTTTTTCAACATATTTATTTAATATTTTTAAATGTCATCGATTTAATGGCGGTCGTTCTAGTGTTAAAATTTTCAGGTATTTTTGCACTGCTCTACAAAGTTTTAATTTTTTGCAATTAAGAGCTATCAAATCTACGATTTATTTATGACATTTGCAATAGAATTTCCAAGACTCCATTTTCATTCTGATAATGTCTGGATCAGTGCCGAGGAATTACAATCGGATGTGTTTGAAACAGTTCCACATTTGCGAGACAAGCAGTTTCTCTTAGCGCGGGAAGACGTACTGCTCGTAGAATGAGCGAAATGAACGAAACGTCTGCGGTTCTCTTACACGTATTTGTAATTGGAATGCGTAATTTTCGTCGGGCATTGTTCTTGGAAGTAGGCCGCGTGACGGATGACACGCGGCATCGTCAGGGAAATTGCGTCTTAAATCCTGCAGCCTGGAATTCCTTTCACTCCTACCGTCCAACGACTTCCTCATCTTTGGTCCTTCTTTCTCTCCCTTTATCTTTCCTCTTTCTCTGTCTTCTCTCTTTTCCCCCAAACTCTTACGAGGCTTTTTTACGATCTTCTTTTTACGAGTTTCATGCAATTTGTTAATTATTTTGAGCAGCTCGACCGAATTGAATTCGGTAATTTGGAGAAATGTTGGTGAGGACATTGTTCCGAATTTTCCTTTATGAACCGTTTATTTTGAAACTGGCACAAGTCACTTTCCGTAACGAAAACTGCTTTTTTTCAATATTATATTATTCATATTAAAAAAAGAAGTATTCGAATTGACAATTGTAAGTCAATCTTCTCAAAAATTGACACAAATGTTATTAACACCAGATTTATGGCCGCTAAATTTTGTATATTTAGATATATTAAATAAGAACTTTGAAAAAAGATGGAATAAGCGGCAAAAATGCAGAGACTTAAGTAATTTGTTTAAAATAAAATACTGCTTTTCTATAAAGGGAAATATTTTGAAAAAAAGTAGGAACCTGTTAACTTGACTGACGTAAATCTAGTGTTAAACACGTCAAAATCTAAACCATAAATATTTGCGTCCAAAAAGAATGTGCAATATTCAAAACAAAAGGCTTTTCCAAGTATTATGAGCATTAACTTCTACTTTCGAGTGAAATTATTTGTTGATTTTTGGTTCAGTTTAAATTAGGTATATAGAGAAACTCGATAATTGCATCATAATTAATTAAATTCTAAATTAGCTTGGGAAATAATTGAAAAACACTTATCATCGTGCACCATTGTTCGTCGAAGAATAGATCTCGCTATTCCAATCGCGTTGTCTCTTATCGCTCCACTGGAAAATCTGTTTCTCCTCCACGCTCGAACGGAACGGCATTAATGAGGCAAAAGTGGAAAACGTTATCGTATACGATCCTGATTACCGAGATTCGAATCATTACGCGTTGCTAGAAACCAATTAACAGGTGACGGAAATTAGCGTACGGTCATTTTATACCTCATCGCGATAATTAGCTCGACTCTTTCTCCCGAATTGCGTAACTCCTGCAACGACAGCAACATTTTTCGCGAATTTCTCTCGAACCTACAGAAAAACCAATTGCCGGTTGCCTTCGTCCAAGGAAATTAATCATTATATCACTTTTTGCTTATCCGTTCGAAAGGATGATTGTAAAGATATTAAAGTTTTATCCGCGAACGAGCGTATTTTCCTGTTATCATTGAAAGATTCGCAACACGTACGGATATGCTCTTTTGTTATCAACCAAGTGATTCATCGTAGGCGTACATCTTCGGTCCAGATTTTTGCTGCTCTCTTCGCACGAATTCTCATTTTTCTTTTGTTTCTTCGCTCTTGTTCGACGTACAAAACCCACCTTTTCTTCGACGGTCTTTTGTCCTGGAGACAGGTTTGTTTAGTTTTCCTCGATTTTCCTCTTTCCCTTTGAGCGCGCACCCCCGACGTAGCCGTTGTCGTACGTATTCCCTCGTCCGACGAATCGACTCTGCATTAGTTTTTTTTTTGCTATTTTTCGTCTCGCTGATGGTTTCCATCGACTTTTGTGGATGGAGAACGTCTAGAAACCCTGGAACATTTCTTCCGGTTGCCTGGCTCTGTGCGTTATTTTGCCATATTGATTTGCAATACGTGACTTTACAATAATTTGTCAACAATCGCAGACAAATGACTACTAATTTACCTAAAACTTACTCACCCCATTCCGCAAAAGCTATAAAATATCTAAAATACTACCAGTCAGAACTCAGCCACCCTCATTTCTGAACAGTTACTGTACAACTGCAAAAACAACGCTCAAACGTGTCTCTGCAATAATTTGTCAACAATCGCAAACAAATAACAACTAAGTAACTTACTCACCACATTCTGCAAAAGCTATAAAATATCTAAAATACTACCACTTGCAATTCAGCCACCCTCATTTCTGAACAGCCACCGTAAAACTTCAAAATCAACCCTCAAACCGTGTTTTTACAATAATTTGTCAACAATCACAGACAATTATTATCAAGTTACATTAAACTTACTCACCACATTCTACAAAAGCTATAAAATATCTAAAATACTACCAGTCAGAACTCAGCCACCCCCATTTCCGCACAGCCACTATAAAACTTCAAAGACAACCCTCAAACATACACCATAACCATTGGAATTTCTAGAATCAGTTTCTACCATTAAAACAGAATCCCCTTAAACGCTAATTATCGAGCGATCATTCGAACACGTCGAGCAAGACTGCTGATGCGCGAGGAAACATCGTAAATTCGTTTTCCAAACAGGGAGTTTAAGATCAACCAGTTAACGCAAACTAATTTCGCAGGAGTGTGGTGCGATTTGTCAAAACACAGACGACATCTAAAATACACTCGAGATATGACTGAGCGGAGTGTCGTTGGCAAATGTATTTACATAGCGGCTCGAGTATAGTACTTTAGATAGGGTAACTCGAATATAAGGCACGAGCCAGGCAGCGCGAACGCGCTTCTCCTTCTTGCGAGTGTTATATATTATCTCCGGGTACCCTGTGTTTCGCGTGCCTTTCATTTCGTCCTTTACGGTACTTCGTCATGATTTACGGGGTATCCGCACGAGGAGCGACGCTGCCGTTTTCTCCACCCTTCCTTTATCCTCTTGCTTATCGCCCTCTGAGTCTTCTGCTTCGTCTTCGCTTCCTGCTTCCCCTTTTTGTCATGTTCTACGCACGTCTTGCGAAGAGTTTTGCAATTTTCTTGGGGTTCGTTGAAAGAGGATGATGGCAAGAGAGGAAAATTCAGAAGAGGAAAGTTAGATTTTGAGTGAGAGGTGGATGACCTTTGAGCTTCTCTGGGTCACGCTGGATAGGGGTGAGTTATTTTGGGATATATGTAGAATATATTACAGGTGAGGAATAATTTGTGGCATTGTTTATGGTATTTTTTTCGTTGTGTCGTAAAGTTTGTAGGTTTATGATTTTTTGTTGGGACGAATGCATAGGTATCTCGGGCACTGTGGGTGTCGGGGGTCATAGGTCAGGCAAGTTTGATGCAGAGCAGGGGTGGCCAACCCAAATGATCTTGTGGGCGACTTTGGAAATGCATCATAACTCCACGGGCCGCATATAAAATTATATATCCCCATATTAGTTTTTAGACCCACTATAGGCATTTTTTCGGGTTGAAAATTTGCAATATAATGAGTTATTATCATTGTATTTACTATTGTTCTTACATGTAAACATAGATAATATAACAATAATGATACTGATGATAATCTCGCGGTACGGAAAAATGGTCAATGCGGGCCGCGGATTGGCCACCCCCAATGAAAAGGTTGGTAGAAAGTAAAGTGACTGGTGAACAGAGAGAGTAGAGGATGCAGAAAGTCAACGATGTGGACAGAAATATAAAAATTGTATGAGTAACTGCATGAAAACCAAAAGTAGAAAATATCAAACACTTAGAAGTCGAGAGGGACATAGTGAATAAGGTTTATTGTTAAAAATTTGCTAGATTTTTATATAAATTCTGCAAATTTATAGGAGAGTCATAGACTAGGCTTCTACGTTCGTATTATAAGGCACAAATTACAAAATGGATCATCTCTTCCACCTGTTGATTCCACTTTTTCTAAAGTGCTTATTTATTTTATTTAAATAAAGTAGATTTAATGTGTAAAAATTGAAGGGGTAACAAAACAGAGTAGAAAATGTATCAGAGGTATGTAGACATTGCGATCTAAGGAAGATCCGAGTGAACTGAAAGAGAAAGAGGTCAGCGGAAAAAGGAGAAAGTATAATTTGGAGTCGCTTCGGGTCAAATTGACTCAGGTCACGGTAAATTGGCACTAAAGCGTAAGAATGTTACGCAGGTCGCGCGTTATCGAAGAATCGCCATTACATACACGACTTCTCTTTTCCTTCTCGTTTTACCTCGTTTCTTTTCTTGCTGTTTGTTCAGATGAGAATGTTCACGACACGCTGGTTACCCTGGCGACACTTATTGCGGCGTTTGCTCGAGCCCCTTTCGTGCTTTCGTCACGTTTAGTTTGTTTTCTGTTTTCCTAGCTGCTCTTTCTTTGCTGTTCTCTTTTCCTTGGCGCTCTTTTGCACACGCTTTCGGTAGACGTTTCCTGTGATCATACCCATGAAATTTCGCTACCAATTATCGTCGTTGTACCGATGCTCGCGTGACTCTTTTGAGTAATTACTCGTGGTTTTCCTTCTTTTGCGAATATGCGCAAATTCCACTTTACTGCGATAATTTCGCTCGGAACGCAATCTGAGAAGGATGTACTCGAAATTTTTCTAGCTTTACGAACTATAAATAATTCACGTTTTAGAATTCGCGTTTAAGAATTCATGCACAAGTAATGGAATTCACGGAGATGGTACAGTAAGCTCGATAAATGGCGCGTGGAGAGCATATATGTTGTCAAGGAATCAGATTATGTACATTTTAGACGATTCTTGTCCCATTTTTTCACTGGAATCTTTGCATTTATAGTGTGAAAGATATAATTTATCTGTTACTTATTTATGATATAGAAATAATCCTCAAATTCTTCGCTCTTTGGAAATGTTAATTCTTCTACTCGCCCTTAATCGAGCTGACCGTACCTAATTCATGCACTGCCCCATACTTCAAGAAAATCCAAGCCTAGTTTTATTCTACACAGATAATCCCTTCTATATTCGATATCAAAGCAATTATTGAGGCGTAGACTTCTTAATTTTTCCACGAAATCGTCAATGAGTACCCAATCATCGATATAGTACGCTCAGTGTTAAACTTTTTTTAATTTTCTCCTTCAGTTCCTTTCTTACTCCGCCAAAAGAGACTCCATCTACTCGCCATTAATCGAGCTGACCGTACCTATCTCACGCACTGCTCAATACTTCAAGAAAATCCAAGTCTACTCTGACTCTACACAGATATTGTCTTCTATATTCGATATCAAAGTAATTATTGGGGCTTTCTCTTCTTAATTTTTTCACGTAATCGTCAATGTGTATCCAATCATCGATATGGTACACTCAATATTAAATTCTCTTCAATTTTCTCCGTCAACCCCTTTCTCACTCTGCCAAACAGTAACTCCTTCGACTCGTCATTAATTGAGCCAACTGTATCTATCTCACGCACTGTTCCAAACTTCAAGGAAATCCAGGTCTCGATCAAAACAATACAGATAACCCCTTCCATTTTCGATAGCAATTATTGGACCCCCTTTCTCACTCTGCCAAACAGTTACTCCTTCCACTCGCCATTAATCGAGCCGATCGTACCTATCTCACGTCCTCCTCCAAACTTCTAGAAAATTCAAGTCTCGATCGATCTTACACAGATAATTCCTTCCATTTTCGCCATCAAACCAATTATTACTACACCGGCCTCCTAGTTTTCCACGAAATCGTCAACGTATGTACACATATCTCCATCCATTCGTCGATATCGCTTATCACCCGGCATAAATGTCGTTAGACAATGATCGGACAACATCGAAAGCACGTTTGTACGCGTAATTACCGTTATCCGATGTAATGCAGAGTCGCCAGAGTTTTTGCAATTAACGTTAACGACGAGGACACGAAACCTAGGGCGATGCATAAATGCAAGGGTGCAAAGGGAGTGAAGGGAAGCTCTGGTGTACCGCCATGGCTGTCTCGGTTGTCGCTAGCTGTCTCGGGGTCTCTCTAGCGAGTCCTTGTCACGATACGTGATATATAACCGGAGATCTTCTATCTCCGTATTGTAATACACGAGCTATGGCTCTTTCAGTCCCCTTCCGGCTAACCTCCCGCGGGAGAACTACTCGTAAAACTTCCGAAATTCACTCGACACGTTATAATGCGATCGTGATGATACTTAACTCAGAGGAGAAGAGTGCGAGGATGCTTCTTCCAGTCTCGAGATATACTTCGTGTCATTGTGTCAGAAATTTGTTTCTTTTTGCTCTCTGACTTCTCTCGAAAATTCTGAATAGTTCTCCTATTTTATCCCCTTTTTTCCACCCTTTTTCTCCGCTGAAACGGGAGGATTGTCACGTATTCACGGGGAAGGATTTGTGGCGTTTTGGAGGTTCTACGGTCGTGTGGTTTTTGCAGGAAGGGTCTGCTAGTTTGTTTTTTCGTAATTGCACGTTTTAAGCACAATGGTGACGATGGTAATAGAGGTTTTATTGGAGACTATAGAATTTAGTTTTTAAAAAATCTATTCTTAGAGAGAAGAATGGCTAAAGTTGTAAAAGTCAATTGTTTTTTTTTTACATTTTACTAATTTTTTATCATGAAATATATACGTATATACGAATAAAATTTGGTCTTAGAGAGAAGAACGGCTAGAGTTGTAAAAGTCAATTGTTTTAATACATTTCACTTACTTTTTATCATGAAATGTATACGTGTATAGGAATAACAATTGGTCTGTGAACTGTTCGAAACGAGTTAATTAATGCCACGCGAAGCAGAGTAACTGTTATCGATGTCCGTATTTCAACAAACGTATTCTCGTATATCAATTACCTACTATTGACGCGTATCATTTCTCGCGTTTCTTTTTTTTTTATTTTTCGCTTTTTAATCAAGCGTTTCGCGACTTCGAAAAAGTTAACAACCACCGATGGAAAAAAATAAAAAAAAAAACAAAGAAAAAAAAAACGTGAAAACATCCCGAATCGTTGGATCAGGCTATAAAACGGATTCGAAATGCATTGTACGGTAATTCGAGGCTCGGTCGCAAACGAGATCGTCGATCGAGCGTACCGAAAGCTCTGAAAAATTGATACGAACGAACTTTTCCCGCGTTCGGGGAATCCCCAAACGCGAAGTTACCTCTGAACCGTCGGAGTTCGTGAATCCTGATTAATTACGCGTTTCATCTGTATTTCCCTATGCATTAATCACCGGATCAATAGACCGTGACGTTGTGGATGATCGTGTTGATGCTCTCTTGCATCTCGATTGCCGAAATAATTATCATATCCCTTTATGATGCTGATTAATGAACCGTAAGTTCGCTCCGTGCTCCTCGCTTCGACGTCTCCTTTTAGGAAAATTATTTTCACTTGGGATTTCATCGCTGTAACATTACAGAAAATGGAGAACAAACGATAGGGTAATTCAGCTGAATGAATTTTAATGGCGGACGAATCTGTTGATGTTTATTTGTGTTGTGGAAAGTAAAATGAAATGTATCGAACTCAGAGAACCTTTTGTTTCGGAAGAAAGAATCTTTTATTTTCTTTTTTAAGTATGAACAATTTCGTCATGGATATTCTGATAATTCTAGATAACAATGAAATTACCAAGACGGTCAATATGACTGGTTTTAGCTTGGTTTAAAAAATTTTCAGATGTTTAAGGAAGCTAAGAAAATAATATTCTAGTTTTACTTTATGAAGGCTAAATGATTGGATCATCCTTTTCACCTCGTGATTTCTTTTACTCCGAGATACTCGTTTAGCATATTTAAATATCATAGAGAGGATAGTTTAGTTTGAAAAATCTAAGACCGACATCAAGTAATTAACCCCTTGCCGTACGATTTCTTCTGTCACGGCCACCACAATAATTCAAAATTAAATTGATAAAATAAAAATTGATCATTAATTCTGCATTTTCGTATTATTTCATGTGATGTTAATATTGGGTTGGAAAGAAAGTAATTTCGGTTTTCGCTGAGAGCAAGAATTACGGTTGTTCTGAATGACTTCTGACAATGTTATGATGTTTTTCTTTTGACAATTGAAAATTGTCACTTTGGATTGGCTTAGAAAAACAGTTGTGCTTTATTTTGTTTGTAATCGTTTGCTTAGGGTGAATTTTAACATGGAGTGTAAAAACGAAAATTTCCGACTTATTTTACTTTTTTATTTTTCGGAAGGCAAAGGTTAGTTTGGAAGTGATGTCATGGCCCCCATATAACCTTCATCTGACACTATAAGATTACCATTTATTTTGATCCCTGTAAAACTTTTTGAATGGTGAAAATTTTACTAGCGATGATAGCCTAAAATCGCATTTGGTTCAGTTTTTGCTGATAAGAGCCAGAAGTTCTATAAAAGCGGAATCATGAATTTGTCAAAAAGATGACAAAAGGTCATTGAAAAAATTTATTGTTAAGAAAAACTGTGTTCCATTTCACACTACAAAACCGAAATTACTTTCTTGCCATCACAACATTATAAATATTTTCAATTTTGTAGATTTTACGGAACTGGAAAGTTTCCTTTCCAATTTATCTTTTCTAGTCACGAGTACCCCTCGTTATTGTACAGCAAGGGGTTGAATATCTCAAATTCAAAGATCTTCAAATTTAACCCCTTCGGACCCTGTGCACATTGTAATGTACATAATACTTTTCGTGCTGAATTTTATTATGTATAGGTTTAAACATAGTTTCAACACCTAATGAATTTTATTTCTTTATACAAATATTTCTCAGGATCTCCTTAATGTTACAAATTTTACGTAAGGACGATATGTCCATTAAAATGTACATTTACATATTATAAATAAATGAATATTTTCTTAAGCGAAAAGAAATTCGGGTCTGAAGGGGTTAAAAAGAAAAATCACTTATCTTCTATCTACTCTCACGTAAAAGTCGCATCTCAGAAATGTAACTATTTCCAGTGCAAATCCCAGTTTCGCAAAAAATCCATTTTTATCATTCGCAGGGCATTGACACTTCTAATTGTTATTTAATACATCTCCTCCGACAGGCTCATTAGTCAGACGCGTGCCGATAAAAAACCTCCGTGTCCATTACGACAGTCGTGCTGGAGAACGTCACTCGAGATGTCACCTCGAATAAAAAGTGGATATTCGAGCGATGCCGCCGTGTTCTCCGCGAAATGTTAGACGGCACGCGATTCCGCGGCTTTCATCGTCGAAGCTTTGTTCGTTTCGTAATGGTGAACGTTGTATACCATGGAATTGCTTTCTATAATCGATACGCAATAACTCGACGAAATTCTCACTCGGGCCGTCTCAACAGTAGAGCGGGAAAGCTCTCGTGCCGGCTATCGTTCCATCTTATGCAATTCCAACGGCGAAAATGTGGAGCGAACTGCCGACCAGCGATATTACCCGGTGATAACCGCGATAAGGACGACTGCCGGAATAGCCGCGGACTCGATGTTATAGAATAGCCAGAAGAACCTAAACCCCAAAGGGGTTGATTGGTGGAACTGTGGTGGGTTAGGAGGTAATGCTTGGATTTGGAATTGGTGGGCCTGTGTTCATATCATCTTCTAGCACTTTGTGGAAATTTTTTGTAATTTATTAATTAATGTGTTATAGTTTCGGTGGTAGCCATGGAAAACAGTGGGCCTTTGGGGAAATAGCCATGTCATTTATAGTTTCGAAGAAGCGAAAGAAGAAATAGGGGATGAGTGGTAGGACTATGGTGGCCCAGACTTGCTATCGGTGGGCCCCAAGTTCAGATCCTCCTTCCTTATGTTGAAATATTTTTGATAATTTATTATTTAATGTATTATAGTCTCAGTGATTTTTAACCCACCTAAAAAAGTAGGTACTTGACGAGATAGTCATATCAATTACAGTGTTACAGATGCACAAGAAGAGATAGGAAGTAATTGGTAGAAGTATGGAGGCCCAGATTTGCTATCCGTCGGCCTGATTGTGAGTTCAGATTTCCTTATGTTGAAATATTTTTGATAATTTATTATTTAAGGTATTATAGTCTCAGTGATTTTGAACCCACCTAAAAAAGTAGGTTTGCGATATAGTCATATCAATTATATTGTTGCAAATTTCAAAATAAGAGATGGAAAGTAATTGGTAGGACTATGGAGGCCCAGATTTGCAATCGATCGATTCGAGTTCAGATTCTTCTCCCTTATATTTAAAAAATTTGTCATGATTTATTATTTACTATATCATAGCCTCAGTGATTTGGAACCCACCTAAAGCAGTCGGTCTCAGGAGAAATGACTATATCAATTACAGTGTTAGAAATGCAAAAGAAGGAGTGGAAGGTGATTGATAGGGCTATGGAGGCCCAGAATTTCTCATCGGTTGGTCCGAGTTTAATTCCACCTCCCTTAGGTTCAAGATATTTTTGATAATTTATTATTTAATATATCATTACCTCAATGATTCAGAACCCATCTAATAATAGGATTCTAGTGAAATATCCATAAGAATTGGAGTCAATAAAATACAAAAGAAAAAAGGGGGTCGATCGGTGCGTCAAAATGTAGAAATGAGGTTTGCCAGGATACTATAGCAAATCGCCTTTTGCGATCGGCTCGCGTTACGATCGACCAGTGGAATTGGAAAACGAATCGCGATTCTCCCCGAAATAATCGTCTCTGATTTATGCAGCCGAAGAGACCGTGCGCCGTTGCGGAACCACGGAGGAAGTTGCGGATACTACCACTTACGATCCTCGTGAAATACATGCCCAGGAAACGAGAAATCGCAGGAGTATCGATTGCTTCCGAAATTTCTTCGGGCGATATAAGATCGTCTGTCTGGATTAAATTAAATCGAAAGATCTAACGATAAGAGACGTGAGTTAACGTGGAATTATGTCTGCGAGACGATGGCGCTGGGTTTTCGGACAGGGGAATCGTATTTGGGGAATTGTTCTCGAAGATATATACTGCTGCGGGAATTTTGGGAATATTCGCGACAGTATATCACACCCCATAGTTGTAGATATTAATACATTAATTGAATTAAATTCATTGTTTCTGGATTCAATTTTTCAAAAAGTATTTTTCAAGAAAACTGGATCCGTGACTATATATTATACAATTTGGGTGTAATGCTCGCAAAAGTCTTTTGATTTATTTTCAAGTCAGTTATTAACACTAGAACTACCGAAATTAAATCGATTACATTTCAACATATTAATTAAGTACTTTGCCATCAATAGGTGGGAAAGATTAATTACGAGAACTTTTGAAAAAAAATTTGCAATCAGTCATTTTGACTTGCCTGGTAGTTGTAGCGTTAAAGTAAAAAGATATGTGGAAAATCCTCACAATAGGAATAATTAACACAAATTTCTATTCAATCGTGAACGCAATTTTTAGGTGCAATAATAACAAGAGAATGAAAAAGCACTGCTTTCAGTGTGAGGGAACATTAACAATTTGCAAAATGGAAAACAACCTCTCGAAACTTTGCACCACACCGACTAGAAATTGCGAACACCGCCGGAATCGATCCGTTGGCCACCTCCGGCACATCGACTATCGTGTACCTGAAAATGATTTACGATTACCCCTTCCTTTATTACGATTAATTATCGCTCCTCACGGTACTAATTTACGCGGCTGAATATATCGCTTTTATCTGTACAATTTGAAAAATTGGGTTAAAGAGATATCGCCGTGGCGCACAATTTTCCACGAATATCGTAAAGGAATCGCTCTCAAACTAGAATAAACTAGGCTCGCGTGTTACGCGAAAGATTTATAAGTAGTATCGACTCACCCATTAACATCCCTCTATCGTGCTGATAATAAGAAATAAAAAAAAGGATCCCAAAAAATCTTGCACGTCTCTCAAGAAAATCGTATTCGCAATGCAAAACGAAACCTCGAAGATCGGCACAAAATGGCGCTGATTTCTCCTGTGGCATTCGATCTGCTCTCGATATTTTATCCGAAAGCTCGTAGAACGGCGGACATCGTCCAACGTTGTCTCCGGGGAATAAATTGGAACCGTCTTCGACGTCGAGTCATGGCATTTATTGTCATTTGTTCGATACCAATGAAGTCCGGTTTGCTCTTTTGCATTGGTCGATCCAACGTCGATTTTCCTTTTCCGATCTACAAACGATGATCGTCCATTTTAATGGTACACCTTCGCCATGGACGCTTTCACGAAGAATTGGACGTGCGATGCACCGGTGAATTTTCGCGCGACAGAGCTGCCTTTTAACTGCTAGTTATTATTTTCATCTTTACGTCGATTAAACTTTCCGCTTGCCAGCCACCGCTTTGAATTGTATGTTGGTGATAATCGAAGGATAGAAAGGGAAAGAGAAACGATGATAACGATTCCGCTTTTGTCGAAACTTTCGCAGAGAAAAGGACATACACGCTTGCTCGTATAGTTTTAACGAGGTAGAACTGGTGTCGATCCTACCCCGAATTGACGCGTCCTTTTATGGTCAATAACAAAAGATTCTTGTATTTTTCTGAACAGGGAAAGGAAGAAGGAACGTGGAAGAAAATTCTTCGTTGTTTTAACACTGAAACTACCAAACAAGTCAAAATGACTGGTCGTCAGTTTTTTTCAAAATTCTCTAAGCTTATAGAAGAGCCATAGAGCCAATATTCTACGTTGACTTTATAAAACACAGATGACCAAATTGACTAATTTTTCTTCTTCTTGATTCCCCTTTTTCCCAAGTACTTATTTGACATACTGAAATATAATTAGTTTTTACGTCGGTAGTTTTAGTGTTAATGGATGTTTGGGTCGAGCAAAAAAAAGTATTTTTCAATAAAAATGGATATGTGGCTATATTTGAGTATAATGCTCGTAAAAGTTTTTTTATTTATTTTCAAGTCAGTTATGAATACTAGAACTACCGGCGTTAAATCTATTATACTTTAATATATTAAATAACTACTTTGGAAAAAGGCCCATAAAGTGGTGGAAAAGTAGAGGTGAAAAAGTAATAGAACTTGTGGAAAAGATTGGAAATCAGTCATTTTGACTTGCTTGGTTTAGTGTTAAAGAAAAAAGAGACGCGGAAAATCTTCTCAAAGGAACACGTGAACGCAATATTTAGGTGCAACAATAACAAAAGAATGAAGCAGCACTCCTTTCAGTGTAAGAAGAGAACATTAACGATTTGATAAAAAAATGCCTCTCCCTGCTCGTAGTTCTTTGCGCGGTTAGAAACATCCGTCTAATCGCTTCGTCGACCGCGATTCGCTTTATTTTCCCGTTTGGAAGGTAATGAACGGCATGAATATTTAAGCGGTGTTTTGTGCACCGATGAATATTGATGTCGTCTCGCCACGGACGCGTCACATAAACATCGTGAAATGATCGTGCATAGTTTCGGCAAAATGAAACGCTTTGTTGTAGTTTATTGCAGGTTTTGTTTTACTTTTTTTATGGGCTTTATTGCAGAAGTTGAAGGCGAGAGGTATGAAGGGATAGGGTACATAGGGTGGATGCAATTTTGAGGGGAAGTGTTGGATTTGTAGTGAGGTATGTCTTTTAGGGGTGGATGTAGTTGCAGCAAAGTGCAGTGACAGCAGTGGAATTCACAGTAGGGTGCAATATAGTTGTAGTTGAATATATTGCAGTGCTACTGTTGCACTGTGCGGTTGCAACACGGTGCAGTTGTGAAGTTGCGAAATTGTAATACTGTGAAATTTCAGTACGATACGATCGGATATTGATGAAGATTACAGTGCAGGGTGGTTCAGAGTAATTGTTGTCAGCTCGATGCAACTCGTAATTGCAGATTCTCATAGATGTGCAATGTTATACGAATTCTACTCTAACTATTGGCACGTTTCATCAAGACGTAGAAAATGCAATAGTGTCACTGTCAGAAAGGAGGCCACTGATACAGCCAGAGGCCCACATTGATTCCACCTTCTCCTCCAGCCATCTTATGATAGACATATAGCATTATGGGAATTTTCCTATTTTATTGACACGTTCTACAAATAAGTAGTAAGTTCAGTACTGTCATCGCCATAAAAGGGGGCCTATTTAAGTATTCAGGGGCCCTCATTGATTCCATCTCCCCTTTCAGCCATTTTCTGATATACTTATAGTATTCTGCGAATTTATCTACTTATTGGCACGTTGCACCAGTAAGTAGCAAGTTTCGTAGTGTCAACGTTAGAAAAGGGGGTCTACTGAAGCATTCAGGGGCCCTCATTGATTAAATTTCTCCTTCCAGCCATTTTCTAATAGACTCATTGTATTATGGGAATTTCCTTATTTTATTGACATGTTCCACCAATAAGTAGCAAGTTTTGTATTGTCAACGTCAGAAAAGGGGGTCTACTGAAGCATTCAGGGGCCCTCATTGATTGAATTTCTCCTTCCAGCCATTTTGTAATAGACTCATTGTATTATGGGAATTTCCTTATTTTATTGACACGTTCCACCAATAAGTAGCAACTTTTGTATTGTCAACGTCAGAAAAGGGGGTCTACTGAAGCATTCAGGGGCCCTCATTGATTCAGTTTCCCCTTCCAGCTATTTTCTGATAGACCTACAGTATTATGCGAATTTTCCTATTTTACTGGGACGTTCCAACAATAAGTGTAGTTGTTTCACCGCCAAAAAGGGGGCCTATGTTAACAATCAGAGGTTGGTCCTGTCTCCTCCTCTAACCATCTTCTGGTAGACGTACACTACATTTATCATACTTACTTGCGTAACTCCTGAAATATTCGAAATGGCAGTAAATCTAATTGACTCCTCCGACCCGCACAACGAGATCATACGTAATCCTCGCGTGAATTTTAATGGAGTCCCTAGCCGCAATATTTGGTAGCAAACAATCTGGGAAATGTAGCACCGGTTGTGCACAGATATTCGCAGTTTTGCACGCGTAGAAGTTGGCTTCCGCTCGAGCTCGTTGCAACGTTTTACACTCGTTGCTCGTTTCTCCCTTTCGGCTTTAGAAAAACGGAAGACGAGAACAAGGAAGCACGTGCATCATGCTCGTAGACGAAGAGGTGAACTGATGTCTCGCAGAAGCTACTTTACACGGCACGCGGTTGCTTTGGTAATATATCATGGCAAACTTCCTGAGAGACGTTAAAGTTAAGGTGTTAAGCGTCGAGTATATCCTGGGGAATTCTTTCGGGTGAGGTAGCCGACGAAGAAGACGTTGGAATGTTTAATTAAGAGGCGTTATTAATTCTAGGGTCATTTTGAGATCGCTTTAATAATTTCGTTAACTACTATAAGCTTCTTGTCAGACAAACTTTTCTTTTTCTTCTAGCATACTTTTAAACAAAATTTATTTATCCTTTAAGTAACTATCATTAACAGTTACTCATCTCTTGTCATCTAATTTTCAAGCACTTAAAAAGTTTCAAAACTTTCATCCCTCTAATTTTCAATTCAATAGAAATTTTATATTTTATTCTCTAATACGTCCAACCCTTAGAAATTTAACATCTACATAGATAATCTCACCCCTCAAAGCTTTCTCTTTTAAACAGACCTGTTATAAACTACCCCTGTGGTGAAAAAGAAGCCCGAGATTTTTACGTAAAATATCGTTACGTTTGAAATCATTCCGGCGATAATAAGTGAGAAATGAAACAGATGTATTCCATTCTAAGTAGATGAGAAAATCTCGGCTGGCATCACCCGGCAAAAACTTGCTAATGTACGTCTGCATGCAAAGGAAAAGTGTGCTTCTACTACCTTATTGTTCGCACGTACGAATTCTCACGGTCTAGACTACTCTCAGCCAGGATAGGGTTCATATCCGTCGGGACAGGATTTCCTTAAGTCGAGTAACATCTTCAATGGAAATTTCCCCGTAAGAGGGAAGACTACGGGAATTCTTTGGACGGCACTTGATCCACCTACTTCCTCGGATGTAACTTTGCGAATTTCATCCTTTCGGTCGATCGCGTATGCAGTACGCATAGTTCGTCAACAAGTATAATCATACCGGGGGATAACTTGAGGAAATTACGCTACTGATGCTGCTGATACATTCACCTCTTGCGTGACAGTGTATGGAGTTTTATTATACACACTTTTTTCAAGCTGATGGAACTTTAATTTAAATTGTATATAGTTTCATCGATTTTGGCTTTTTAATGTTGATTATTCTTGTAAGTCTTATCAAAGGAATTGTAAAAGTCTTTTGGTAACGCTAGGTCTGTAAAAGATGTCAAATTGACAGATTTCTACTTTCCCATTAACATTTTTAATTTTACAGAGAAGTAGTACGGTAGATTGTATTATTACAGGAATTATAAAAGTTTCTTGGTAACGTTAGATTTGCAGAAGCTGTCAAATTGACGGATTTCTATTTTTTTTTAATAAACATTTTTAAATTGTATAGAGATGTAGTACGGTAAATTGTCTTATCACAGGAATTATAAAAGTTTTTGGTAACGTTAGATCTGCAGATGCTGTCAAAGTGACGGATTTATATTTTTTTTATAAATATTTTTAATTTTATAGAGAAGTAGTACGGTAGATTATCTTATCACAGGAATTATGAAAGATTTTTGGTAACGTTAGATCTGTAGAAGCTGTCAAATTGACGGATTTTTATTTTTTATAAAAATTTTTAATTTTATAGAGAAGTAGTACGGTAGAGTGTTTTATGACAGGGTTATAAAAGTCTTTTGGTCTACGGAAGCTGTAAAATTGACAGATTTCTCCTTTTCTATAAACATTTTTCACTTTTGTAGAGAAGTAGTGCGGTAGACTGTTTTATCACAGGAATTATAAAAGTTTTTTGCTAACGTTAGATTTGCAAAAGCTGTCAAATTGACGGATTTCTATTTTGTTTATAAACATTTTTAATTTTATAGAGAAGTAGAACGGCAGGTTGTTTTATGACAGGATTTTAAAAGTCTTTTGGTCTACGAAAGCTGTCAAATTGACAGATTTCTCCTTTTCTATAAATATTTTTCACTTTTGTAGAGAAGTAGTGCGGTAGATTGTTTTATCACAGGAATTATAAAAGTCTTTTGGTAACGCTAGGTCTACGGAAGCTGTCAAATTGAATTTAATTTGTTAAATAACATATTCAAGTCCTGCAGAACTAGTGTTGAGAGGATCAATTTAGAAAAAATTCATTACTCGCAATTTTGGTATATTTTCGTTAGTGTTCGTATTTCGTTATCGTCACTTAGCCAGTCTAGATTACAAAGCATATCACAGTGATTACAAGAGTCGGAAGCGGACCAATTTTGCAACGAAGAGAAACGAGAAACGGGAGACACCGACGAAGGAAGTCGTAGAAGTGAAAATAAAGTGTGCCTGTTCCTCGTCGGACAAAGCGCGACTCATTCGGAGTGTGGATTACTATTCCCTAGCGCGATTGCTCGTCTTCGTTCGCGAATCTCTTCTCACCTTCTTCAGACTATCATCTTTTTCTTCTTTTATCCCTTGCGAATTTGTACCTCGATCTGTCCATCGTTCTTACTTTTTTCTTCGTGCTATTTCCCACCATCGATTTTCGCTTTCGTTCATTTGTATCTGGATTGTTGCATTTCCTGCTGCAGTTGCCAAATTGATTTAGCAGAAAGTGATAATTATGTCTATAGAGTATCTTTCTCAATAGATATTAAATTATGATTGAGAATTAATTATGGTGCGTGAATGAGAAAAACAATTACACAGGTCAGAATATCTTAATTTGTTGATCAAAGTACCGTGATTAAGATAGACTAAAGTAGGTGACATTGAAAATGATGGTTTGCAACCTTCAATACTTCTGACAGTTAATTAATAACGTTATCTATCATCAGTTCTCATTATATCCTATTGATTTCGACTCTTTTTAATCAGTTGCTATAAATTTTATTTTGTTATCATTCTCAGTGCTCTATTAGTAAACAGTATTAACAGATATCAAATAGCTATCAAACTAATAGTAATTGATTAGTATCAGAAGTATTAACCCCTTGCCACACAATAACGAGTGGCACTTGTTATCCGATAAATGGAAAAGGAAATTTTCAAGTTTTGTAAAATCTATCCAATTGATAATATCAAAGACTTTTCTCAATTCTTATCTCACATTTTGAATTTAATTGTTTGAATTTTTGTTATTAATTTAAATGTGAATGATCGCGAAGGTAGTCACAAAAGGAACAATAAAACAAGGGGTTAATGCAATTCAACAAGTATCTCCAAACCTCCAGTTCGTCGAAGTTCTCCATAAAATTGCAGAGCTTCCCGGAAGTGGCGAGAAATCTCGTTATCTCGATTTGTTTCATAGGTTACTCCAACGGCTTTGGAATTACGTAACTTTCTAGTATCCAGCAGCCACGGTACATTAGACGACGTAACAGTGGAACGGAGATTCATTCGATTCAAAAATATTCATGGGCTTCCCGAGGAAATGTATGTACATACTTTATAGGCAGCCGGTGGCCCGATGTAGAACGTGCACCCTACGAAACCTTATTGGACGGAGGCTCGTAGTTTAGCCTAGTAGGTCGATTACTCTTTGTTTCGAACTACCTGCCCGTGAGGAACGTTGAAAATTTTCCAACCCCGCTTGTCAAAGGTAGGACCGTTGCCTTCTCTGTAGCGGGGGATGTTGATTCTTCTGTGTCTTTTCGAATGTTCTAATCGGCTGTTGTTAAAAAGACCACGGGGTGCAATGTAACTTGGGAGAGTCGGACGTGAAATTCTGACTTTACCTTGAAGGGTGTGTCAGTGTCATTATTTCTATATTATTAACACTAGAACCACCGGCGTTAAATTAACATATTTTAATAAATTAAATAAGTCCTTTGAAAAAGGGGGAATCAAGCGGCGGAAAATTTGATCGATTGGGTGATTTACGTTTATTGATATAGACGTAGAATATTTATTCTATGACTCTTATATAAACTTGGAGAACTTTTTGAAAAAATTATGTAGCAGTCATTTTGACTGGTCTGGTAGTTCTAGTGTTAATATTGCGTTCGATTATACGAAACATCAGAAATCGGTGAAAACTTTGGATATTTAATCAGATAACTGAAATATGGTTAACAAGTTGCAGAGCCTCTCCTTTCAAACGCCTGTTCCCGCCATTTCATCTTTAAAAATTCACAAACTTAGTTTCCTAAATTAAATATTTTACACAGTCGTTTATTTTAGGATGTTGAATTTGAGAATTCCAAAAATGAGATGGCGGAAATAGGCGGTTGAAAACTAGAGACTTCATTGCTGAGTAGCCATCTTTCAGATGTCGGACTGTAGCTGTAGACTGGAACTGTGGAGGGGATGAAGAATCGTTCATTGATGATGTTAGATCGTGTTGTAGCAAACAGCGATGTTTGCATCTAGATGTAGTACAGTAGAATCCCTCTAATGTTGACAACTCGGGCCAGGATCATTCGTTAATGTTAACACTCCCTTCTATCCCCATTTTTCATGACTTATTTTCCCCTATGCGCATAAGCATGAGCAGAATTGAAACTTGAGTGAAGGATTCATGTGAACATCCAAACCCACATAACGCGTCACAAAACTAAAATTCTATTGGGCAATAAAAAGTCCAAGTGGGGGAAAATACAAGTAACAGTAACGGGAGTATCCTGTCAACATTAGCGAGGGAGCAACGTTAGAGGGAGCAACATTAGAGGGATTCTACTGTATTGTTATTAGCTGAGTTAGTCATGTGTAAGTCTGACGTATAATATGAGACACTTAGATCTTAAGCTTCAACTTTTTCTAATAATTTCTCTATTGACCTACAGTCTTAAATGTCTCGAAAGCTTCGAGGCTATAATGTACTGTACGGTGATAAAATGTTGGCACAGTACCAGCTGAAACTGTACGCAAAAAAGAAGGATCATATTCTTCATCGAATCCCTCCCAAAAAACCATTATTTTAAGGAACAAAGAAAATGGTGAATTGTGAGAGATCCTTGGAATGTTAGACCCTTGGGTGTCTATGTTATAATCGTAACTGCAATTACCTACTTGGTTTCTTCACTTTTATCTGGTGTCTATTAAGATCCGTAGGGTTTGATAAAGAAGTCTTTTTCCCTCCTGACATTTTGCTATCGACACTTTCTCCTCTCCATCTCCGACACGTTGTCGGTGTTGCAGAGTTTGCGAAAGCAACGTAGAATAAAGGAAAGATGGTGATGGATGATAGTATAGACCGAGTGGACTCCTTGCCCGCAAGGACATCTGAGATAGGGAGTTATAATGGCGGCGACAATGCAACCTCGAAGTTCTAAATGGTAGACGTAAGGTAGAATCTTCGGAAATCCTTGAAGCTTCCATTTCTTATATCTGCCTTGCAATTTGGAGTGTATTTGCGGTATTTATATATTAATTAAATTCTGTTGACTTTGGCAAAGAAATTTTTCTCATTAAGATACTGTTATTAGCATCTTGTCTTCCATCACTTCGTGTTATAGTTAGTTCAAGATCTTAACAATTAATTAGATCTTCTGACTCTTAGATTATAATAAGAAATGAAGGATGAAAGTAGCTAGTTACACAGTCTAAGCATATTTTTTTAAGCTTTTCGGCTCTACTTGCTGTGCCACTCATTTTAACCCTCTACGTGCCCCTGTAACTTTGAGTTAACGAAGACACGTCTCATCTTCTACTCTTCAAAGTCAAAGTTTTAACTTTGACAATTATTATAAATTATCTCGTGAATATCATGAAATTCTTTACAATTCAATGTTGAAGAATAAAGTTTAATCTATTATTTGAAATTGTAATTTAATTATTTTCTAATTACATTGTTGTGAAACTGATCTTCGGATACTACAAAAAATTCGGACTCTAAAGGGTTAAATTCTACAGCTGTAGGAGGATTCCAAACTACCGAGGCTATATATTAATTAATAATCTAGAAAAATCATCAATACTGTCCAATACAAGCTCCCATACAAGATAATTACTTCGAATAAATCCTAATACCTTGAAACCCTCCAATTTGTAAATCTTCATCTCTTCAACCACAAGGAAATTAAAAAATCACAACCCCAACCCACCTGTTTCTCTGAACCGTTCCTCGTCGACCGAATCAACCCCCTGCAATCCCCGTCGTCAGTTTGCGCTCCAAGAAACACCATGCACAGGATTGGATTCGTAATGGAACAACAAGAGACGCAATGGCGTTGCTTTCCTCCGCCACAGAAGGAGGCATAGGACAGAGGGTGAACTCGCTCTCGACTCTCCGTTCAGACTATTGTTTCTGGACCAAAGCTAATTTCCGTTTCCGTTGCCCTATGACTTCCGGGCATCCAACGTTGGTTCCTAGACTGGTCCTGTCGTTATCGATGTATGCTTCTCGGTCAAAGTGATCTTTGATTCGTCGCACGTGCCGATGAAAAAACCTGTGCTCACTTGCTCGCCGATAAAACGAGGACAGTTTGAAATTAAAAACTTTGTTTTCCTGCGTCCAAGCTTTCAAGTAATGCCGTTCGATCGTCCATTGTCTCACTGTTTGTATTTGACGATCGATCGGCTCGCTCGATTGTTGACAAATTGCGAGAAGAATGACGTTGTCATAACGCGCGATTAGAATACATTCCTGGAACGTGAAATTAAACGCTTGGTGCAACGTGTAATTACACTTCGATTAAATCATTTTACAGATGGACGTCACTTATTCTCTGTACGCGTTTCTTTCGCTATTATTGTAAATGGCTCGTGAATATTTACGAGCATCGATGCGATTTGCATTTAAAATACAAATTGCACGTCACTAATTTAAATCTTTCGGAGGTAATGACGCGAGGAAGAATGAGAGGATTTGTTTGGATGTCTGGTTCGATGGCGAAGACACAGAGGGAGGAATTCATAAATGGATGGATGAATTGATGCTGTAATATTGGGGGATTATTATTGCTACGTTATGAGATTGTAAGTCGCGATTGAAAGCGGAGAATTGAGTTTATCTTCATGACGCATCGGTGGTCTCTGTGATAGAGGATTACAGTGTAATTCTGTTGTTATTGTTATCGCAATTTCGATTGCTACAGGTATCTTACCGGTGATCTGGAGTTGTAGAGTGATCCTGAATTATGGAGGCTGCAATGTTGCTATCGTATGGTAGAAATTATTCGTAACTTATGGCGGTGTAGCACTGTTTCGATTCTATGGTTCTCCATATTCTACAACTCTCTTTTCTTCGGGTATATTTCGCTTAAAAATCAGCAAATTGAAAACTCGTCACAACATAGTTTCTTGCTCCCATAAAATTTGCAATTTTAGCAATAAAATTCCAATTTACACTTGCAAAAAGTAATCGTCAAAGAGAATAATTCCCAAAACTACCCTCTGCCACTTAACACTGTGCCATAGAAACCAACATCGACAACAATCAGATACCTTGCATTCATCTATTTAAAAACAACTTAAAAAACGAGTTCTCTCAGAAAAATATTCCTTTCATACCAAACACTCACGTAACCTCGATGTATTCATACATCCTTTCCTCTTTCGTTACCTTTTAACACAAAGCCCCACAACGTGCCCCACCTCTGCAATTATCGCTGATTAATTTGCAATCAGAAAAGACGCCAGGTCGAAAGGAACCCGCGCTTGGCTCGTTTCGAACGAAACAAGCTGACTGAAATTACCAAGTATGATTCTTGGGTTTACTGAAATATGTATGAAACCATAAGGGCGTCACGTATGGTAGGTAGGCCAACGGTCCGCGTGCGAGTGCTCGTCCTTCCTTCTATGTATGGACGTACCTAACGTATATATGTACGTATATACTTCTCTCCTGGCCCTTTGAGTTATTATTCAAAGCAAATCATAGCTACGGCTCGGAGAATTAAGCTTCCTTTTACATGCACGAAAGCCTGGAACAAGGAGACGATACTGGACTCGAGCCTCTTCATCACACATTGCCCAACTCGGCCGGACCACCTCTTTCGTGTATCGTCGACACGGGCTCCCTGTTGTCTTGATCGTTATCAGGGATAGGTTCGAGGGACGGTGAGGTATTATCAGAGATGGGTTCGAGCAGCGGAGATGATTTTCCGCTGCGGTCCTTTTAGACTTAACACGTTCGCCAGTGACGTCACGCGGTGGTCCTAAGTGAGCAGTTTGGAGGAAGTGAAATAAGCTAGGGGTTAATTGAGGTCGTTTTATTGTTTTGAGATATAGGGATATGTTGTAAATAAAAAAGTATAGGAAGAACGGTAGAAATAATATTTTCTCTGTCACCTGATGCCTCCGTCTTGACGGAGGGTGGTTTGGAGGAACTGGAATAAGTTTGGGGCTAATTGTTTTATTGTTTTGAGAGAGTGAATTTGTTAAGATTGGAGAGGGTATATTTGATGTGGAATGATGAAGAAGGTGCTGGAAGATTTGTTTATAAAGTCTGGCTTGGAAATGTAGGTCAAATATTACAAATTTGAAGGTTATTTATTTTTATAAATAAAAAAGTGAAGCGTATTTAATTTTTATAGAAACTTAGGGATATATTGTAAGTAAAAAAGAATAGGAAGAACGGTAGAAATAATATTTTCTCTGTCACCTGACGCCTCTGTCTTGATGGAGGGTGGTTTGGAGGAACTGGAATAAGTTTGGGGCTAATTGTTTTATTATTTTGAGAGAGTGTATTTGTTAAGTTTGAAGAGGGTATATTTGATGTGGAATAATGAAGAAGGTGTTGGAAGATTTGTTTATGAAGTCTGGCTTGGAACTGTAGGTCAAATATTACAAACTTGAAGGTTATTTATTTTTATAAATATAAAAATGAAGTGTGTTCAATTTTTATAGAAACTTAGGGTCATTTCGTAAGTATGAAAGAATAGGAAGAACGGTAGAAATATTTTCTCTGACTCCAGATATCTCTGCCTAGATGAATGGTAGTTAGGAAGACCTTGGAACTGTAGGTCAAACATTACATTATAAATGTGAGCATTAAGTGTATTCAATTTTTATAGAAATGTAAGGTCATCTCGTAAGAAAGAATAATAGGAAGAACAGTAAAAATAATATTTTCTCTGTCACTGGTACCTCTGTCTTGATGGGGTGAGTTGTAGGTGTTAAGTGAAATATCGTAAGCCAGTTAAAAAACTAAGAAAATTTCAGAGGTATTAGCGAATTGCATGAGAGAGTTCTCGAGTGATTTCGCTAGTCGGAGAAATCGTGAAGCGTTTCTGTGATTTGTGCAAACGAATGCAAGTAACAAGGGCGACGTCGGGCCGTCTTGTCAGGGAGTGAAAATTGCTGTCCCTAGGTTCGAGTCGTTGCATCCTTTTGCGCTTTCGCCCTTTGATGTCTTTGTACTTCTGCCTTCTTTAGCTCTTTCCGTTTGCTCTTCCTCTCTTCTCGTTCCTTCTTCTTCTCTCTTTTCCACCTACCCTCTGGCCTTTCCCTTCATATATCAGATCGTGCCTACTCGCGTTGCTTTTTCTCGAGTAACTTAGAAGTCAGCCAGAAAAAGGTAAAACGAAGCTCGTCGTGATGTTTATGAATGAGCTTCCTTGCGATCCGCTGTCCAATTGCCTCTCTGAAGTCCTTAGAAATCTTGGTCTCTCTTCCTGTTTCTGATATCGCTAAAAATACCGATCAACCTGCAGGCATTTTACGGTTAATGCTGTATATTTGCTACGGTACAAAGTCTCTTTGATATTCATTCGACGTGTTTCATTCAAAGTGGAGAGATTTGACTTCAATATTTTGTTATACCTTAACATTATCGCAGTACCGCTAATTAACCGCTCGCTGAGCTATGTTACACAAGAGTTCTATATCAGTATTTACAATTTAGCGGCTTCGCTTGTGACCAAGGATAAATTTTTGTGAGTAATGTATTTTTTAATTTGTTATTACTTTCATTGGGAGAATTTTAATTCATTCATTTTAATTAGTTTTTGTTAAACGAGAAAATTATATTTGCTGGTAATTAGAGCTGCACTTACCTGCATTTTTAGAGGTGTTTCTTGAATTCTATTTAATACTAGATCTACCAAGGTGGCCCGAATGATTTGCCCTGAATTTTTTCATAATGTTACTGAAATTTCTAATGTTTTTTCTTCTTTTATTTCCTACGTCTATTTTAAAAATTGCAAGGATTTTAATCGATCCAGTTTTTCCTACCTCATTGATTTGATTCGCATTTATTTAATAACCTTATGTATATTAAATTAACCGTCGTAGATCTAGTGTTAATTAGGCAAGTGTATACTTTTCTCAGAACTTGAATTTTAATAATTTTTGCAAAATAGTTCGACCATATTGTCTCTTACCCTGCTACAACTCAAAATAAAAAACAATATCAATCCCTCATATATTCCATTATTCTCTCCATAATAATCATCACAAATAATTATATTAATTACATCACATTAATTACGCAAGAACATAAACACCTTAATCCAATCAGAAACAAATCTACAAATCTACAAATTCTACCTTTCACTGGAGTAACTAACCCCCTCCCTCAATCACCCCTCATAAAAACCCCTTAACTCACACCCTGCAATTCATAATTTGCATAAACACCATCGATAAATAATACAACAAATATTTCTCATACACTGAATATTATATAATCATACGTACAGCTTGATGGATCTGCATCCTCAAACGTTGCGGAGGAACATGGTGCACCATACTTATAAATGCATACTCCACGTATTTATGAAAGTATCACATATATATAAATTCATATATGTTATATGCATGTTATATATAAACACACATTCATCCAGTTATAGATATATATAGATATATATGTACGTAGTCCCTGTTCTCTGCAGAATCTGCACAACGAACACAATGGTATTGTGTACGGACCAGTATGAGTTATTACCCCTCCAGTCTCAGAGGTTCGCCCCTCTCGACCGCCCCCTTTGCAGACATAATTCAACACTCTGTACAACGCGCGAGCCTTCGTCTTTTTACCTCGTCGTCTGATAGTGTTTCATTACATCCCTTTTACCTATAGTTGTGAGCTACTTGTCCCTTTGTAGCTACCCCTCCAACAAAGAAAAAGGAAAGCGAAAGACAGAGGCAAAGAAGAGAGAGTGAAAGAGAGCAAGCTAAAAAGAAGATCTCCCAAGGCGCCGAACTTTATGAATTTCTTCCACCCTTGCTACCAGGAGTTGCGATGAAATTTCGAAAATCTTTTTCCACCAGCAACTTAATTAATATTGCGTTCCCAGAAGTTTGCGAGCTGTTCGGTGAAATATTTTTTGTCGGCAAGTAACTTCTCGCGAAACGGATGTTAATATTCAGTCGTAGAAAGGGTTCCGTTTGTTCAACCCCCCTATATAGATCTGTCCTGGAGAAAACGCGATGTTGCGGCAGTGTTTTTGGCAGCGTCTTTCTGATTTATCTCCTCTCTTTCTCCTCGGCTTTCTACGTTGAGAATAATGAGAGAATTTCGTCGTTGTTGCTGGCGGTGCTCGACGGTCTCGCGAATGAAATTGAATGTAAGCACAACGCTACTGGGTTCCTCGTGTTTCCTTTTTTCCCCTCGATCTTTTTCATTTTTCTTTCTTGCAGAACGACAAATTTGAAGTTTCCTCTGCCCGAGGCTTCGAGGGTTGCGATGAAATTTTGCAAATCTTTCGTCGCGGGAAATGAATATCGTGAAATATTTCCGCTGTGAAAGTAACTTCCCGCGAAACGGAAGGGAATTCAGGCGTGCAGAAGCATCCGTTTGTTCGTGCTCCTAGCTCCGTTTTCGAGAACACGGGGCTGCTGTAGTACTGTTTTTGGCAGCGCGTCTTTCTGATTTACTCTCCTGTTCTCTCTCTCTCTGTCTCGATTTTCTTCTCACTCAAACTATCTATATACCTGTACCAATCTGTCTCTCCTTCTCTCTGTTTCCTACGTTGGAAACAAACAATCAGGGAACTTGGTCGTCGCTGTTGGTGCTCGCTTGACGAGCTCATCGCGCTTGCGATTCTACGACGACGAAATCGGACGTAAGTACCGGGCCAGCAGTTTCGCGAGTTTACTCTTTCCATTGCGAACTCGGTAAATATTATTCGACGTTTTTGATTCTCCTCCCTCTCCAACGAGGGAGGCAAGGAGAAGGAAAGAAATCGTTCTCGTTTAAAGACGAAGTTAATAAGGATGTCGATTGTCGAGTAGAAATTCATTCAAGTGACGAGGGTGACATCGTCGAAGGGTCACGATAAGCGCTGACTTTTAATTTCACGAGTAGCGACCGTAATTACTAGTCGGAAGACCAATTTCACGGTTTACATGCATACATAATGCATGCACCTCTTGCCCTCCCTTCTCCTCTTTGCTTTGGTCTTTTCTTCTTCTTGATCCTCTAGCTGCTCTTTTGACTCTTCACTTTTTCCTTCTCTTTTTTACTTGAATTTTTTTTTATTCTCATCTTGGTAGGTTTCTCATTAGTTTGCTAGTTTCTTCATTATGTTAGTGTTCTTTTTTCCGTTTTCTTCCACTTTTTCGTTTTTTCTTCTTTCTGCGTGCTTGGTTGCACTTTCCCTTCTTTTTTTTCACTTCAACCCTTCTTTTCTACCCTCTCTTCTTCGCTTCTCTTCACTTCACTTTTCTTCTCTTCTCCTCTTTTCTACCCTCTTCTCTCGTCTGCCTCTCTTCGCTTTGCTTCATTTTTCCCTCTCTCAACCCTCTTCTTGATTTTTCCTCCTGCCCTTTTCCATTCCGTATCCTTTCATTCTGCCTCTTTCGCATTTTCTCTCCTCTGTTCTCTTCACTACACTTTTCTTTTCTACTCTCTTCTTTCATGCCCTTCTCTTCGCTTTTTCTACTCATTCATCCCTCTCTCAACCCTCTTTCTGATTTTTCCTCCTCCACCTCCATCCCCTATTCTTTAATTCTGCTTTTTTCTCTAAATTCGGCTTTTCTCTCTCCTCCTCTCTTCGTTGTCTCTGTCGCGGCCAACAAATTCTCAACGTCCCCGCCGTTCTTTTTCCACCCCTGGAGAACGCATTCGCGGGCATCGGCTCGAAGTCGTTGTACTTCGGTGGGTGTGTCGGGTGCACGGACCTTAAAAATCGATCCGTGCCTTTCCGACATACCTACTTTCCTTTTAATGGGTTCCCTGGGCCGTCCTGGGGTGGCAACCTTCAAAGGAATCGTGGTTTCGTGCTGTCGCTCGAATAACCCGTCGAGGAGCTTTTTTCCCGTCGCGTTCCATCCGATATCGAGGTAACGCCAGTTTCACGGCTGCTCGCGCGCTTATTGTATCGAGTATTGCCTCCCTCTCGACGTGTAATTTCAATTGTAACGAGGAACGAATTAGCTTCGGTATTGCGTGTCTGAGGATCGATACTTCGACGCGACCTATCGATTGTTTCAGGTTGCTTGTTCACTTTAAAATTGAATTTGATGATGAAGCTTACAAGATCTTTGAAATTTATCAATCTATTTATGTAACATTAGTAAAATTATTGTAGAAAAGATCTGGTGGATTTAGAATTAGATGCTCCAATTTGTAGTGAGAGGGTTCCCAGTTCTGTCAGCTCTGGAAGATTTATTCTAAATTAGAATATTCATTTTGAAATTACTAGGGGGTCTTAATATAGCTTGACTTGGGCAATTTTGAAACCGTGGAAAAATGCAGGTTCTAGGAAAAGCTACCATACCAATTGATCCTTTGACCTACAACTATTTTTGTGACTGTGTCAGCAATAATTCAGATGTAGCTCACTAAAATAAGAATCGATCAGTTATCCGTGATATGTCGTTTAGTTTGAAGTAATATCAATATTATAGAAATATCTATCGTGTCGCGATTATTTAAATTTATTATATTAATTTAGATATATTGGTATTAGGTATTAGGTATTTAGGTACTTTTTTTTGGTAGGTATTTTAATTTAAATAGGTTTTGCAGAACGTGAAAATTTCTAAATTTCTTCTAATAAAATATGTAACTAATTTTCTCCCCTTCTAAGTTTTCACGTAACACATTATAGCTTCGGCTGCTCGACAACCAGCCAGAGTTCTTTGGCGAAATTACCATAACAATTAAAACCGACATGCAGTGCAACAACAAGAATGGAATTAAAGCAATTAACACAGCACATTCTTCGTTATTTCCAATTAGTACCGTAGAATCAAGAGTTCTCTTGTCTACTTTACAAAACGCATCGATATTATTACCCTTCACTAGTTACTCCAATAAATGGAAATTATTATATAATTTTCCCCAGCTTTTCATTTATAGAATACTTGATGGAAATTATGGTAGAAATTTCTAAATGGGGCACCGGAGTTCGAGTCACGATATCTATATTGCAATGTGCCTGTAATTTCGAAGCCACCTAAAATTTAACGAGGTATCCATAAATGTTGAAGTTGAAATTTACCAAGCCAGACAAACAGAGTACTCAGTGCCGCAGAAATGTTAGAATTCCACCAGAATGATACTTCAAATGAAGCTTGTCTTATTTGCACACAATAAGCTCAACCCTATTTTCTATTATTGCTAATTATAATTGTGCACAATCAATGCCATTATTTTAGTAATGCTGATTTCAATCGGACGATGATAATTTTTTCTGTAGTTACAAAATCTGGTTACATCTTGCACGTCAGTCAAAAAAAATATGCTAAATTCATTTCTAGCAATTTAAATATCTAAATCTGACACCTAATGGGACCAGAAAAATCTTGACTTTCCGACCTTTCACACTTGCAAATAATTTACTCCTATAAGATAGAGAAGATTGAGGAAATCTTTATTTTTACTGTCTCAACAAAGTTATCCAAGTACTATAATTTCATTCGGAGTGATATCTTCGTAAAAGTCACTTCAAAGTAGACGGTAAAGTTTCTACAAATAGAAGAATATCTTACATTCGTAATACCTTTAGAATTTTACCATTCTTCCATTTAACCCTTTGAGGACGACAGGCGCATATATTCGCCCTGAGAAGAAAATTGGTTAGAGTTTGTCGGTGCATATATAAGCGGTTAGAGTTGAAAAATTAAAATATAATCGTTGAAATATTATTTTACTAAGAGTAAATTTCAACTTGTATACATTAATAGACTGTCATTCCGATGAAAAAGTGTTTTTTCATTGCTAAATAATTGATTCTTTCTCGATATTCAAAAATGCTTCCGTCCGCAAAGGGTTAAAATCTGTCGATTTCGTAGCAATTGTCCCCAAATAATTTCTATTTTTTATCTGTTCGCGGAATCAATAATACTTTTAAATCGAGGTCACCCAGAAAGGAATCAAATTCATCCCTATCCTTAAAACGTTCATATCTCTTTTCTTTCTTCAACTACGGCTTGAAATTGTCGTTAGGATTTTTGTTAGGATTTTATCTGTTTCCTGTCGGCCAGAGTTCTCGGCCATGTACATCCTCGGAAAATCTTATCAACGCTAGACGTTCCACCCGTTCACACGGATCGTCGATATTACACCAAGAATGGATAACGCTTCCCACGGCATGCACTTCCGGTTTTACGATCTATATGGAATTAACGACGTTTCTGCGTGCCTCGTGCCTTCGAGCCATCTTTTTACGACTTTTCCAAACAGTCGGAAAACCATACACCAGAGATTGGGTAACTCGATGTCACAAAGAATTCGCTTATTTATATAGTAAATTACTTTAAATTAATATAGTCCTTGAATCTAACAGGTTTTCGAAAACTTGGAAATTTCCTATTCCATTTATCTGATCACGAGAGTCACTCGTTCTTGTAGGGCAAACGGTTAATAAAGTTTTCGCGCTCAGCGTTTTTGGAACGTTCAACTTATTAATTAGTTTCCACGGAAATTAATAAATTGTTATTTATCATTGCGGTTTACTGTGCCAAGGAATTAGAGACAAGAATTTGTCATTTTCTAAGAGATATTTCTTCACTTCTAGGTGAAATATTAATGTTTCTTTGTAAAATTTAGATTCTCTAATATCCAGTAGACAGTACTAGAAATGATATTACAATGTTAGAAAACCATAGACAATGTGTGAGAGAATGTCAATTACAGGACTTCGTAACAGTGACTGCATGGAAACAAATATTTTTTGGAAGAACGACAAAAATCTGTAAGGAATTTAATTTTTGCAAACATGCGAAATAGCGAATTGTGTGAAAGAAAAGCGTGCGAAAATCGAGAGCCGTCTGTATGTACGATGATGGTACGTTTTTTCAGGATTTTCCGAGGATGTTGCTACTGGAAATACAATCTAACTTATGGAAAATGTGCCATAGTATGTGAATATAGTTAGCGTGGTTAATTGGAACAGAATTGTATTAAAAATTAAAAAAAAGTTTGCTACGAATGTTTGACTTATTTCATCTAGTTACGAAGTTGCAGTGATTTATTTGCCTCGGTAATACTTCTGACAAATAGAGCATTTCGTGTAACTTGTTTATGAGGAAAATTTGATATTTCACGTGCAACTTTTTCGACGTTCGTATTCAACTCCAATTTCCGAAGAGACAGTAACAACTGGCGCGATGTAGAAACGAGTGCAAGGTAGAAATAGGGTCAACCGAGATGTATATCGTGGAGACAGATTCTGAGGGGAAATACTGTGTTATTTTTTTTGAATTCCCTAGATGCAATTCCAGCACTTGCATCGTTTCTGGCTGGCAATCTGTGAGAGTTTAAATGAATTGGGTATTAATGGCTCAATAATTAAGATCTTTTGATGACATTTCGAATTTTGGGTATATTAACAGCTGATATTTACTTTGGTAATTAAAAGTCTACTTAAAATTATAGATTTTAGGCAAACTGATCGTAAAAGTTGAAGCTGAAATGCTTTCTCGGGTGACAATTTGTTTTTGTAAAATATTAGTAACTTTTTTTTCCTTTGAAATTACAAATACGTTAATTACAATGAGAATGTTGTGTTTTTTTTTCGTTGAATACTTAAAGTTACTCGGTTAAATAACAAAAGTGGAAATATTCTTTTGTTTTTACAATTTTAAGTTGTTGGTAGCGTGCTAAAATTGCATTTACCTATTTTATATTATAGTCTTGGTGATTTGGAATCCTAAAACTGTGAGTCTCAGTAAAAATTGCGATTACTGAATTCAAAACCGAAAAACAAGAATATATTCCAATGCGTTTACAATTTTAATTAAAATATTCACATCCGACACTTTAACGGTTCGTTGACTTTACATCATTAAAACAGCAATTAAGGATGGAATAAAGAAATCGAAACCGCTATAATGTCGACATTGTGTATCCACCAGAAAGATAAATATTAGCAATCCGTTTTGGGTATTGTTAAAAAGTTCTGTTTCACGGCGATTCTTGGATCTCTGCGGAGGAAAAAAAAGGGATGGGTAATGCTTTTAAACCCATCCACGGGACGTGTTCAGATATAGGTTTAATTTCGCGAAACAATACGCGCCGCCTGAAGATTATGAATTCGGTCTTTCACGAACGTAGAAAGAATATTTTGTATGTCAGGGCCGGGGGCGATTGTAAAGCGATACGCCACGCTCCGTTTGTAGTGGCTTCCTATTGTTATTCGCGTCCTGATATTGTTCGGATGGATACTACTGAAAATGACCTAGGAAATGGGAGGACAAGGAGAAGAGGACAGGGAAAAGTAGAGCAGAAAATGCTACTTCCAACTAACTTTACATAATTCGATGTGAAAATGCTTCCTCCAGACTTTCTCTTCTGTTCATCTTTTTTCCCTCTCTTTTTTTTTTTATTATTATGTAAAAGAAATATCGATATCCAATTAAAAGACTCTTCAGAGTTGGTTACGTATTACCGTGACGGCTCGTGCTTTATTTTTTTTCGAACTTGTCGCTCTCTCTTCTTGTATTTCCTATCTGTCTACCACATTCCTTACTGTCTTTCTCCGTGGCTCTCTGGCACTCTTCCTCTTTGTCTCGCAATTTCTCGATCCATCGATCCAGCGATATCTTGATCTCTCTATCTTTTCATCACCTCATGTCCATCTTTCGTCATCACTCCATCTTTCCATCTCTCCAGCTCTTCATCTCGCGATCTCTCGATTTCTCTATCTCTTCATCACTTCATCTCTCTATTTCGTCATCAATCCATTTCACCATCTCTCGATCTCTGCACCTATCGATCTCTCGATCTCTCTATCTCTCTAATTCTCTATTTTTGCATCTTTCTATCGCTCTATCTCTCAATCTCTCGATCTCTCCAGCTCTTCATTTCTTGATATCTCGATCTCTCCATCTCGCTATTCCTGTAAATCTCTATTTCTCTATTTCTCTAATTGCCTATTTCTCTAATTCTCTATTTCTCTAATTCTCTATTTCTCTAATTCTCTATTTCTCTAATTCTCTATTTCTCTAATTCTCTATTTCTCTAATTCTCTATTTCTCTAATTCTCTATTTCTCTAATTCTCTAATTCTCTATTTCTCTAATTCTCTATTTGTCTAATTCTCTATTTCCCTAATTCTCTATTTCTCTAATTCTCTATTTCTCTAATTCTCTATTTCCCTAATTCTCTAATTCTCTATTTCTCTAATTCTCTATTTCTCTAATTCTCTATTTCTCTAATTCTCTGTTTCTCTAATTCTCTATTTCTCCATTTCTCTAATTCTCTAATTCTCTAATTCTCTAATTCTCTAATTCTCTAATTCTCTAATTCTCTATTTTTCTATTTCTCTAATTCTCTACTTCTCTAATTCTCTAATTCTCTAATACTCTATTTCTCTATCTCTCGATCTCTGGACCTCTCCATCTCTCCAACTCTCGATCTCTCGATCTCTCGATCTCGGTCCCTATCTCTATCTCTCTATTTCTTCATCACTCTTCCCCTCTTTCTCTCTTTCCATCTCTTTCCTTTTCTTTTCGGATTATATCGCCACGGCAAAGTGTGTCGTACCAAGGCAATATCTTGGCCGTTCGATCGTTACAAGTTTCACGAGGTCAGATTAGCGCCGATCGAATCACCGATCACGTATTAAGAAGTCGGGAGGCGCGGCTCGAGGATGTCCGTAAGTCTCGTCTCCCAACGTCCTCGTCGCCCGTCGTCGTCGCGGTGGTGTACTGCCATTTGAACTTTACGATTGCTCCTCGTACCCTCGATGAATTTTAATGACCGTGTCTACTCCAATTCCGCGAGAGTCATTTCAGCCGGTCAGGAGTCACCGGCTGTAATAATAACTCGACCTCTACAGAGATGTTAAAAGTATAAGCTCTCCTCTCTAATTTCTTACAGTTCACGTAGGCGGAGATCAAAGTGTAGACGGAAATATAATTGACGAAGAATTACGTACTTTACAAAGTCTAAAAGTTCATACGTTTAACATTACTTTGAAGAATTTCCTAAAATCTTATTTAAATATCCAAAAATATAATTTCAAACTCGCGTACTTAATTCAGCCGAAGCTATTGTTTTCATTCAACTCACCTTTCTTATTTCCAATTATCTTACTTCATAAAATCCTAAGCAACATTCAGCATCGTATTACCTCTTCGAATTTTTCACTTCCACTTTCTAGATACTACTAAATCTCAACAGCAACGATACATCAACTTATAATTACTAGACTTTGCATTTTTATGCATTTATGACAAGTCCAATACGTCTAAAATATACATACAAAAAGAACGTAATATAAAAATGTATCTAAAATATCCAAAGTGTGGTATTCGTCATAATATTTATCCAGTGCAACAAATCCCTAGATGAGTTCTTCTGTCTTAGCTGCATTTGTTAAACTTAAAATGTGTATATACATCTAGTGTCTAATAATTACACTATAATCTCCCGTCTTATCTCCACCCTCATCACAACCCCACCAAACAAATTTTCTCCCCCGAATCTTCAATTAACCCTCCAAAGTGTCTCTCCTAGTTCAACGAGCAATATTGTCCCAAATCAACTCCAACACCGTGCAACTCGTAGGTTCTTTCCAGAAGTTGCCGTATATTTTCACGAGCCATCTACTCAGCTCCCCAGACTACACGGGGCTACTCGATTTACTGCATCGTGAAGGCGCTCGAGGAAGTCTTTTAAAATGGTTATCACCGCGACAACATGGTAACGCGTTTCGATACTTGGCAGCCAATTTGTGCCGTAACACGGATTCCTGACACGAGAGTGTCTACTTGAATCGGAGTCCCTTGCACGTTACGAGTCCATATACAATCCGTTTATCGGCCGAGTTTACGGTCTCTCGGTGCTTAATCTTTACGATTGCCTTTCGTCCCGTGTCAACCAGCTCGTTGACAATTCTCGAGCGCGTGAACACACTTTTGTCGGGACATCGTGTCGTCGATGCTTTTACATAACGACAACTGGTTCGAACGAGATACCAGAAGCAAGTTTACCGTCAACTCGTATCGACACTATCGTGTAGCAATGCGTAGAAACTACCTCAGACATATCTACTTTTTCCACGATGCGTGTTTTTTTTTTTATGGTTCCTCGATCTGGTCGTTTGTTGGAATGTAATCTGTAAGTTGTGTGGAGAAGAAGGTGACAGGCTGCAGGATTGCAGATTTAAATCAGATTTTCATCAATCAGCATTCTAATTTTTCAAAAATAGTTTTTTCCCTTTTATAGATTTATTAATTCTCTGCTGCATGGTGGGATTAAAAGTGTCCCACCTCGGAAATTCATATTATTGTACAACTTCGTCAACCCTTTGCTCTACAATAACGAGTAATTGTTCTTCATGATGAGGCCAATGGAATAGGAAATTTTCACGCTTTCGAACAATCTATTAAATTGGTAATATTAATGAGACGCAACGTGATAATATTTCATTAACATTAATATTTCGTTAAGTTATACGGCATATTAAGAATCACTGATCAATTTCTATTTTAGCAATTAAATTCTGAATTACAGCGACGGCAGTCACGAAACAATTAGTGTAAATGGTTAATAAATACAAACCAACATTATTTAATTAAAAAAAAATGCAGGTGCAACATGGGTCATTTTATATTCTGAATTCCCATGCTCCAACCATTTAACCGTTTCTACAAAACTACCCCAATCGATTGGTACAGATTTCAAGTACCCTACATTGCAATTTTGCTATCCCCCACCCCCATAGTAGCTTCACCGTCAAAATAGAACGAAATCTCGCAACATTGCATTCCATTTTTCCCACAAAGTAAGTTTATTACCCATATTCTCTTCGATCCACTCCACCCCCATCCCAATTTCTCTCTCCGTTCGTCGAGCATACCCGCGACATAAATTTCAGAAACAGCCCCACGTTCCTCCTCAAACACGCCAACCCCCGATTCTGTTTAGACCCCCATGTCCCATGTATTGTGCTTAAATTCGTATTTCCTCGGAAGGACGTCCGTGTCGTACGTGCGACGATATCCATCGAGTATCCACGGAGCGTTTCCCCCGAGAGTTATCCCGGATATCCTTTTTCCATTTCCTTCACCCCGCGGAGAGGGTGTACGTGTACCATACGCGGGTGACTTCTCCGAGAAGCCGCGAAGATAAAAGTTCGCAGGGAGTCGATCGACTTCTCTCGGTGAGACAACGAGGGCGAGGGTGTCTACGTAGACCATGGTGGCATTGGTTCCGGATGGAGAGAAACGGAGGGAGAAAACGTAGGGGGTTGCGAGGCGCTGACCGTACGTTAAAACTCCCTCGGGTCGTCCTTACCCTTACCACTTTTGGTGGACCCTCTTCCAGATCGTACTTTCTCTCCTTATCTTTCTTCTTCTGTTTTTATCTTTTTACGTTTCTTCCTTTTTGTATCTGAGTTGTCTCTCTTGCTCTCTCTATCTTTGGCTATCTTTCTTTTCTTTTGCACTTGCAATTTTTCTCCCTCTGTTCATTTTACCCCTCTCTCTCTTCTTTGGTCAGACTATCGAGGTATCGCGGCAAAAGTTACACCATTACGTGATGGGGAGGTAAAGATCTATAGGGGGAGAGAAAGGCAGACCGGAAGTGAAGGAAACGAGTAGAATCTACTGTGCGATAGCGTTTTCCCCTTCTCTCGATTCTTCGGGGACAGGGTGTCCTCTTTTTCGACATTCCTCCCTCGAATTTCTCAGATAGGCATTCTCCGATGTAACGTTTCGTTGATTCGTGCCTACGTTTGCATCTCGCGGGATCGACGTCTTTATCGTGCGGTACCGAAACTGCCTTAATCTCTCCGCAGGATCTTCCACCGCAGATAAGACTACCCTGAGTATTTCCCATCGACTCGCGGATGTCGTAAAATAAAAAATTCATTCCAACTTGCCGATGTCTGCGGTTTCCGCCGCAAGCTATTTCACATTCGTCTCGGTTTATTCCGCGTACAGGGAGAATTTCATTTCTTATTCTTCGCGTACTCCCTGGTGGTGTAAGGATACGTAAGAAAAATTGATGGCGCACCATTTTCGTTCTATTCGGGCGCGTTCGACTAAAAGCGCATGCTCGTGCGCTAATCAACTTATTTCCCTCGATCATCGAACACCATTTTGTTCCTCTTTAATTTTCATTTCTCATCTTACCCCTCCTGAGAATAATTTCTGAGCTCATATTTTCTTTCATTCTCGAAAACCACCCTGTACCTGTGAAAAGGGTTGTTCATTCGTTATACGAAGGACGAAATTGTTCTGGAATTATTGCTCGATAGAATTGTTACCATGGACTTATGGATATCCAATAGAATGGACGTCTAATAGAAGTTTTTACGAGCTTGGAACAAATGTATATCACGTGCGTTGATCGTTTTACCACCCTCAGTCGTGATCAGTGCATTAATTGAATTGATACCACCGAATTATGGATATCAAATAAAATGGATATCTAATACGAGTTGTTACGAGTTTTGAAAGTTGTGTATCATGTGCGGTGATCGATTTACCCCCCTCTGTCGTCGGACACCATCCGGTTCGTCCTTCATTTTCATTTTTCCTCCCCCCACGATAATTTCAGCGTTCGTATTTTCTTTCATCCTCGAAAACCACCCTTTAAAGATTTGCTTTTTGGTCATCCGGAGGACGAACCTATTGCCGAATTCTTGATCGATAGAATTTTTACCATAAAAGTATGAATATCCAATAGAATGGATATCTAATACAACTTGTTATGGGTTTTGAAAGTTGTATATCGCGTGCGTTGATCGATTTACCCCCTAAGTTTTCGTACACCATCGGTTTTGTCCTTCCTTTTATTTCTCATCTTGCCTCCCCGATAATTCTACCTCTCGTATTTTATGCCATCCCCGAAAACCACCCTTTTCCAGTGTAAAGCCACGGTAATTCTCTGGTTATCGGAAGGACGAAACTATTCTGGAATTCTTGCTCGATAGAATCGATTCCATCGACTTATGGATATCTAATACAAGTTCTTACGAGTTTCAAACAGTTGTATACCATGCCGTGCATCCGCGGTCCGTTCGAAAGGGGGTTGAAGATGGGGCGAGGGATGGAAGACGCGGAAAGAGGCTGCGGGTTGGAAAGCACAATGAACCATGGAGAACGGTGGTGCTTTAATGGCGAGAAGTCGTCGAATTCCATGGTAGACTGCCACCGAGAGTCTTCTTGAAAGCATTCGAGGAGAGTTAGAGACTCCAGCAAGGGTGGCGAAAGTCTTGGAAAGGACTCTTTGTCGAATATTCGTCCGAGAGACGACGACGACGAGGACGATAGTCGTGGCAAATTGCTTTTCCACCTAATACTCCGTCCAACGCTCCGTGCTTTATGGTCGCCGTTATGTAACTATTCGCAAAGTAGTTTCGTTGAGGGTTTTCTTTTTTAATACCTTAAACGTTTGTTAACGGGAGACGAGGAACGGCAGTTGGAATAGTAAACGAGGGGTTGCAGGGATGGAGAATTGTAATGGCGTTAAAGGCTTGCTGTCAACGTTGATTCTTGGAAGATTGTTTTGCTGAATACACCTTGAGGTTTGACAAAAGGGGTGAGTTTGCGAGACTCTGAGAGTATCTTGAACCGAGTACCTTTTTAATGTTGATGACTGGTGCCAAAGAGAAAATATAAATCTAGACAAGATGACTATAGCAATTAAAGATAGAAAAATTGTAAAGAAACTTCACTAATTACAACTAGAAACTATCGACTTCCGGTACCAATCGTGCGCGGATGCCGAAATCGAAGAACTTGCACCCCTTTTCTTTATACGTCTCAGACTTCAAGAGGGTCAAACATCGATCGTAGAAACTCTGCCTTACACCGAGACTTTTCTTTATTTCAAATTTCAGTTCTAATGATCTGATCACCTAAACCTTTAAATAAATTCCTCCAGCATTAACACTAGATCTATCGATGATTAATTCAATACATTTAAAATTATCAAATGTGTCCAAATCAAATTAATGGAGAGGCAAAAAACTTTCTCGATGCAATGGCTCATGGTCTTCAAGATAGACGTAGAAAATTGAAAAAAAGCGTTAGAAATTTGAAGAACATTGTAAAATACTCAAAGTAAGTCATTTTGACCACCTTGGTAAATCTAGTGTTAACCCCTCGCCTTAAAATCACGTGTGGCACACGTAACGCGGTAAATGGAACAAAAAACTTTTGTTATCACAAAAACTATTAAATTGAAATTATCAGTTAAAATTAGTCCTACATTATCAGTATTGCGTTAATCATCGGTATATCAGAAATCAGTGATAGATTATTATTCCCACAATTAATTCTGAATTTTGGAAAAAGAAATCGTAAGGCAAGGGGCTAACTCATCATCGTTCTCCACCAAAATCCACTCTAAAAAGCAGCAAACTAAAATCACAATTTCTTTGCATCTTTAAATAAGATCTTCGTCAACAAGTCCACCGTAAAATTCGATCTGAAGAATATTATCTACGAAGTTGAATCGACTTTAATGCAAAATCCTGGTAATCTTCCGGCAACCCCCAGAGGCTGAACCGATCGGCAGAGGTTGGCGCTGGCAGAAATTCGTCCTTCCCTCCCCCAGGATTCTCTTTCATCGAGCAAAGTTGGTGCCAAGAAAGCACAGATGGTACGTAGGAACGAGAGGAGTAACGAAAAGGGAGAACGGAGGCATTCGAAGCGCGAAATCGGGGCCGTGCATTGTGACACGACCCGGCGACAATTAGCGGACCCATTCAGAGTCTTGCTCCGATTTCGGGTGTCTGTTGGCCGGAGCTAATGGTCCGTAGAATCAAAGGGGATTAGTTTCTCGGGGAAATTCAAAACACGCGTGCCGGATAGGAAGGTGGAGAAGGATTTCGAAAATTTGCCCTTTCATTTCGCGTCGACGATCAACGACGAAGTGATTCTCGCGAGGGTGACGACTGAGGCTTTTCTTCCTCGATGATGATTATATCGGGGAGAGTCGCGAAAATGGCCAATTGGGCCTTTAGAAAACGTTGGGTGAAGTTTAGGGAGAGCCATTGTGTGGGGTGAACAATGATCTTGCTTCTTGGAGGTTTCTTTGGTAATACGATTTAATTAGCTCTTTAATAGCTACTCCTTTCAGGGGCTTCTTTCAAGCTGAGTCTGGCCTTTCTCTTTTGATTGTGGATTATCTTAGAAATTGACGGGAAAAATTCATGATGTTACTGCGTGATTTTTGCATTATTAGTAATTAAATTTGGATTTTCTTGTACAGTTAACTCCTTACAATAACGTGTGGTATTAGTGTTGCTGCAAATGGGATAGGAAATTCTTAACACTAGATTTATCAAGGTAGTCAAAATGACTTGTCCTGAATTTTTAAAAACTGTTTTTGACATATCTGAAGCTATTTCTTCTTCAATTTTCTATGTCTACTTGGAAGACTGTAAGCGATTGAATCGGTGAAGTTTTTGCCCCCTCCATTTATTCAGACAGATTTATTTGGCAATTTTAATTATATTATAGTCTATCTGGAAGACTGTAAGCGACTGAATCGGTCAAGTTTTTTGCCTCCTTCATATATTCAGACAGATTTATTTGGCAATTTTAATTATATTATAGTCTATCTGGAAGACTGTAAGCGATTGAATCGGCCAAGTTTTTTGCCACCTCCAATCATTCAGACAGATATTATTTGGCAATTTTAATTATATTATAGTCTATCTGGAAGACTTTAAGCGACTGAATCGGTCAAGTTTTTTGCCCCCTTCATTCATTTGGACAGATTCATTTAGCAATTTTAGTTATATTAAATTAACAGCCGGTAGATCTACTGGTAAGTTCTCCAAAAACTGCTGAATTGAAAATATCAGTGGGTCAAGAGACGTTGAAATTAATTCCATGCTGTTAACACTGAGTTAAGTTACATGGCATATTGGAAATTACTGATAAATTGTTATTCTAACAATTAATACTGAGTTATTGCGCGTTCGGCCACACAAGCCATCGTAGGATAAGGGGTTAGATGTATGTAGGTGGTAAAAATATTCAGAATGGTCTCAGTTACGTGGATGCATTTTCTCGCATTCTTTTTCAACGAGTAAAAACGAATTGTTTAAATGGAATTCTTTAGTCGTTCAATACTAGCACACGTTACAGAGAGTGAACATTTCTAATACTTCGAACATGCGTGTAAAAGCGGTCAACAAGCTCTGGCCTCGAAAAGCTTTTAGCTACTGCTAAGCCCGTGAAGTTGTACCGCTTTACACCCAGGTTGAACGATACTAGCACCTCTTTAGTTGCAGTGGATTATAGCGGATTGTATGTCCTTCGTGATTTCGCGCAATGAAGCTGTCAAACATTTTTTTGACGAGAGAAACGTGGAGAAAAATACTGAGGATATTTCTATCTACTAACCTGACCTCGATGTATGTACAGGGTGTAAAAAAAATAATGGTCTTGGCTTTTAGGGGTTGTTCTATATTTTTGGATCGATGGAGATTTCCAAAAAAAAATGCTGACAAATTTGTGTCGAATAATTAATTCGATAGATTTGGTGGTTCGTTGCAAGGCTTTTGTTTTGATCCAGAACGATAAAGAAATCGTTTTCGATTCTGACGCACACTGGCTGAAAAAGCCGCACTTTCGTTCAGTCGTTGTTTGAATGATGAAAGAAGTGTTTTGTTTTTGGTTTTTATTTGCCGATCTTCAAGTTTTTGGAAACGATATGGCGAAAATAGGAGGTGCGAGGACCAGTTTCTCCTTTGCTTTGTGTCTCTACAGTCCTACAACTAAAAGATGGCTACGGACGACAGACCTTTCGTTTTCAACCTGTTTTTGGAATTCCCAAATCAGTCTCCTAAAGTAAGAATTCCATAACCATATATTTTAGTATGCTAGGTTTAGTGATTTTAAAAATAAAATGGTGGGAATAGCTAATTGAAAACGAGAGGCTCCGTCGCTCCATAGCCATTTATCAGTTGTAGGACTGCAATATTGCAAGTCATCAAGTCATTTCCATCCAGAATGAACCAATCACTATAAAATTAATCTAAGCAAAATATCTAAACATTTCTGTAGAACCCACAAAAAGATTTATTTTGTAGATATAATCAAAATTTGAATCTCTCAACAAATATATATTTCGTTGCACAGAACTCAATACTTCCACAAAGTAAAATTCTACCTCAAAAGAGTGCTACCAGTAAATAACTTATAACCCTTGTCATAATTACCTCCACACATCAACCAAAGGATTAACAAGCTTCCAAGTGGCAAGGCGTTAAAAGGGGTTATTCCCGCGTACTTGAACTTAGTCGCCAAACGACGTCCTTTTTCATCGAACGTATTACCCTCTCCCCGAGAAAAACGTGGGCAGAAGTTGGCAGGTTGTACGGAGGAGGGTTTAGCTGTAAAGTTTGCTCACCCTCCAACGTTGAAGTTTGCACGTAAGGTATCGCGTTAGCAAAGCGTTTCTCTTTTCTCATTACGCGCTTGCTAGCCTTTTTACACGAACAGCGTAATTCTTTGTTACGTCGAGGGAAGCTCTCTTCGCCGAGAAACCTTCGACGTTACGGAAGAATGATAGACCGTCGTGAAAGGAGGTGAAGTTATTCTCCGAGAAACCGTTTACCATCGACGAACCGTGCCAAAAGGTAGCAAACGCGGCTTACATACCGCGAGCACCGTGAAAAACAAAATTCCAACTGTTCGTCAAGTACTACAATTAGTCAGTGTTGACGTGCCTCGTAATGGCTACCGATGTCGAGGTTGTTCATACTCGTATTTCATAGACCCTCCGCGTCCTCGTAGACGTCGTAGCTCACGTTGGTACCACAGACTTCGTTGTCGTCGTCGGCCTCCACGTAGCCGTGTCCTCGTTGCTGTCGGGGATGGTGATGCTTCGAGGGTGGTTGAGTTCGTTTCATGGCTGAGCACAGCGTGTCTCGTTAGGAACTTGAGCTCCCCACCCTTCTTCGGTACAACCTACTCTCTACCGAGGCCCTCATGGCTCGTCTAAGGGTCTGCGAGCAGAGTTTACCGAGGATTGGGGTAACTTTCGGCTATGACAGCTTCCCCCTCTGCTTGCCGTCTCCTTCTCGTCCTTCGTGGACTTCCCTTCGACCTCTCTTCTCTTCCCTTCTCTTCTGTATCTATGCTATCCCTGGCATCGCTAACCAAGCACCGCTATCAAGAGACTGACCTCGGAACTGTCAGAAACTCCATCAACTTCCTCTGCTACGTTCTCACTTCCTCTTTCTGTGTCTCTCTCGTTATCCTTTCTCTTTCCGGTTGCTGCTGTCTTCTTTGCTGTTTCTGCTAGTCTATTTCTGTTATTTTCACGACCAATCGCGTATTTTGCTACTGTATCTTCTCCTTGACTATGTTTATTAACGTGTATCATTAAAATTATCCCATTGACACTTTGCAGAATTATTTTCTCAAATTTGTATTGACTTAAATAAAAATAGTTACTCATATTTTTTAATGATATCAATAACTAGAGGTACTGTGACGGATAATTATGTGATATTACAAAATAATTATGAATTTGGAAAGCTGATATTAACACTAGAACTACCGGCATCCAATCTAACATATATAATAAAATAAAAAAATACTTTGAAAAAGGGGAAATCAAGCGGTGGAAAATTTGATCGATTGGGTGATTTATGTTTATTGATATAGGCGTAGAATATTTATTCTATGACTCTTATATAAACTTGGAGAATTTTTTGAAAAAATTGTGTACCAGTCATTTTGACTGGTTTGGTAGTTCTAGTGTTAAATTGTCCGAAAATAGTATCAACTTAGAAGGTATGTCGAGTACTCCTTGACATAGGAGTGCAAAGGATTAATTTTAAAACACGAGCAAATTTCAATCAATATCGAAAGTCGAAAAATTGTCGCAGCTTGAAATTACAAACAGGGGGTTAATTAGCGAGATCCGTTATCAGGAATATTGTCTACAATAACTTTTTCTATTATCCACGGCAGGATTAAAATCGAGCCAAATGTTGCAATAATTATCTCTCTCATAGAATTACCAATAACCTCATACTCCTGTCGATACTTTCGAACTTCACCCCACACCCCCATCAACCATCTATACCATGATCTACGCGGTGAACCTTCCCAGAATTTCCGTTCGCAATTCCGTCTCGGCGATTCTCATGCAGCGTGATTTCCTCATTATCGATACACGACGTGTGCGACCCTGTTTCGGAGATTCCCCGTAGACCAAGGTAGTCACGGGATGAGCCGAAAATCGAATGGACATGCCGCGAAGCAGGCTCTCCTCTTGACGCCCGCAGGAATAACGGCTGACACGATGGAAACCTCCCGAAACCCCTGAAACCCCACGTTGTCTGACCTCACCGTGCAAGACGAGAGGTTACTGGCTGCGTAGCATACTTGATGGACGGTGGAATACTTCCTGTAATTGATGATGCTCGACGGCAACTGTTGCAGGCTGGCCATATCCCGAGAGATCACGGGAGAGCCGTCGAAGCTTAGCGTCAAAGCGCGCTGGCTGAGTTTAGCGGATCGACGACGCTTCAAACTGCTGGCCAACTATCCTGCTTCTCCCTTAGATTCTCTCTTGGTCTCTCTCTTTCTCTCTCTCTCTCTGACCATCTAGTTGATACTAAGCCTGTCGCCGGCTTGTTCGATTCCCGGATTCTCCTGCTACCGGAGATCCCTACTCCGTGTTATCCTCTTTGTGCGACCTCGTATCTGCGGCTGTCCGGAAGCGGCTCGTCTAGACGCGCTCGATTCGACGCGCGGAATAGGGGTGCCGTTTAGTTTCGGACGTAGGAAGCAAATACGAGACGGATTGCTGCAGGGCAGAGGGTAGTAGTTTCTGTCGGTGGATATTAAGAGGATGGGGGTGATTTTGAGTGGAGAATTTTGAGAGGTGCGGATTGAATTGGGGTTGATTTTTGGTAGGGTGGAATCTGAGAGATAGAGGGTGTAGGGATGCGAGGATGGGTGCATGATAAAATTTAGGGATATTGACTTGGAAGTAATTAGGGAAAGTTTGAAAGCTGGAGCAATTGGAAATGTTTAATAGACTGTGGTAGGAGGTTGTGTAAGGTTCCATCGAACATAATATCTAAATTAACATAAGGGGTGGTGGAAGTAAACTCACTGCATAAAAATATCAATTGATCTTTATTAAAAGGTGGTCGGGACTGGACTGCCTGATTTTTCGCGAACGTCGTCACGTTACGACACGTCGCGACGCTCAGTTTTTTTTCCTTTCCTTTAATTCGCCTTTAATTCAATTGTTCGCCGTTGCTACCGAATCTGGATCGCCGCAATCGGACGTTTTACGCTATAATTGGCCGTTTCACGCTTACAGTTGAAAATTTTATGAGAGTAGATTTCTCTTTAGTTGCGAAAGGGTTGAAAGTCTTCTCAGGTTGAATTTGAAAAATAATGCAAGTTTTGATGAAGTAACTCGAGGTATTGGAATTTGACAAGTAGATTTGTTAAATATTTTTGAATACTGATTTTCCAGGGTACTCAAAGAATTGTCCTTTCCCCACCTTTTTCTCGTGTTAGAAACGTTTGAGAACCAGAGCTACTGGAAACGTTTAATACATTGTACTGGAGGGTTGACAATTTTGTGATAAAGTACATTTTTTTTCAGTTGTGAAAGGGTGGAAAGTCTTCTCGACTTGAATTAACAATAAGAATAAAACAAGTTTTGATGGAGCAACTAGAGACGCTGGAACTTTGCAAGTAGATTTGTTAAATACTGTTGAATATCGATCTTTCACGGTACTCAAACACTTGTCCTTTCCACATCTTCCTTCTGTATTAGAAAAAAGGACACGATTCGTATTCTAACAGAAATCACGATGCATTAATTGTCGTATCGTGAAGTTAAGATCTCCTAAATGCATTTCGGTCGGAGAGCAAGTCTCTCACCAATTAATACTATGGCGAAACATGTACCGTTTCATTTGGAACTTAGGAAATCTAATTTGTCTGCCAGTGGAAGTTGTGCAATTCTGTATCTGATTTTGGCACAGGATTGCTTACCGCGTTTATAGTGGACCCTCTCGACGAATCGCTGAAGCTCTCGCGAAGCGTTAATCTAACTTCCTCATTAACAAATCGGAAGCATTTGCTTTACTACCAACAATAACGTCGTCCCGAGAGAACCATCGGAACCATTGCATTATTTTTCTCAACACAAGAGTAGTACCTCGCGAAGAAAAATTGTTTCGAAACGAGGACTTCGTTTCACGAAATAACGAGGAAACGTTATCGAGAAGTTTCTTTGGCTTCGCTCCAATCGCTTTTTGGAGCGAGCTTTCGGTATCGCGCCAATATTTTTACGTTCTCCGGGAACAACTAATCCGTTCGGTTCTTCATTAACGAGGAAAATCTTTCACGTCTCGTTGGCTCGTCCTTACACTGGCTACCGTCCAACGCGATTTCGAGTTTACTCGTCTTCTCGCATTCCTCGTCGTACTTGACCTTTACGCGTTTGTGAAATTTTCACCGATTGTCAAATAGAACTCTGAGGTCTTCCGGGTGAAATTCTGAGAGGATATTACGTAGACTTGCCGTCTCATTTCATCGCACGGTCAGCAGGTTTTAGATAGGAGTGTAGAAAATGAAAGGTATGTTATTTCGTGCTTTATGTTACGAGCGGTGAGGGTAGAAATGGTTAAACGGTCACCGTATCGTTTCAAATTAATTTTCTTCGTCGGGGGTGGAAAGCGTGTTCAGTGATATGTTTCGTGATAATGGTAACTGAAATGAGAATTTTGAACACTATTTAGTAAAGTGATGATTTTTGTTAGATTTGAATCTCTTCCTAGTTAAGGGTAAGGTTAAATCGTTTTCTTAATTTTTGAGAAACATATTACAAAGTTTATTGAATTATTTATTATATCAAATATTTCTTTCCACTTAACTCTTTGAGCCACTGTGGGATGAAAAGTGTCCCACCTCACAAATTTATATTATTATACAACTTTGTCAATATATATATTGTCAATAAACCAACTTTATTCCATTAAAAGAAGAAAAAAATGAATGTGAAACATGGGTAATTTTATTTTCTGAATTCCTGTGCCTCAAAGAGTTAATACATGTAAAGATGTGTGCGTAAATGAGATGTGAGATCTCATATATGGTGGAGAGATGAAAGATGAAGGAACAACATGGAAAGTTTGAGAGTGTTTCTAACAAAAAGAGTGGATGACGGAGTCGGAAAAGAACGTTTGAAAAGATCAGAATTGTTACCGCGTGAAATATTATCTTTTGTATTGTATATTCTCTCATTTTATTATTTAAATTAATTATACATATATCATAGAATAGGATCAATGTATCGTGTCATCACATACCTCTGCACTATCCATTCTTACATATATTTCGTAATTATTCTCGTCTAACATATCCACAAATTAATTTTCCAAAATGAAGCCATAAAACTTGATTGAAGGAATCGAATCGAAGTCTCCAACCACTCTACCATCAAACTCCACGTTTGCCACTTCTGAAAATTCATTTATTTGCACAATTGTTCTCACAGTGTTCCAAGTCCAAACTCCTATAATTCGTCGGCGGAAGTTCACGGCGTTGTCGCATTCGCATGCGTAGATATTCGCGATAGTTTGCACGCTCCAGAGTGATATTGGATTCGTAGCTACCGATGAAACGTTAGGTCGTGCTTTACGAGAGTTACGGGCCATTGATAGCGATGCCGTTGTCGTCTCTTCCACTAAACGAATCCCGTCAAGTTCGCATAACTCAGCAAGCAGACTGCGATGACGTCTATTTTGCCGAGGGCGTACAACGAGCGGTTTGGTTGAACTCTCGCGACGCTGCCTAGGAAAACAGGAAATTCCTCCGCGTCGCTCGCAGGAAGAGGAAGGGACCAAGAGGTAGAAAGAACGACGCGAGGTAGAATTCGTTCAGGATTCACCCTGCACGATTCTATGTGTTTCTTTCGTCCTTTAAATATACAGCTTTTTCGCTTCTCTCTTCCTGTATCTGTCCTTTGCTGTTTTTCTCACCCTCTTTCTGTCTTTTACCTCCCTTTCCTCCACCTTCTTTGCACTTTTCTCCACTTATTTGCTCTTTTCTTCTCTCCTCCTCACTTTTACGTTTCTTCTCCTCTTTTCTCTACTATCTTTTCACCCTGTCCCTTTCTTTCTCACCCTTACATTTGTTTTCTCTAATATTTGTCTCTTTTGGGCTTTTCTACTTTCTTCCTCACTTTGACGTTTCTTCTTCTTCGCTCTCTATGTATTTTCCTCTCTTTTACATTTGTTTTCTGTCTTCCTCGGTTATCTGCTTTTCCTCTTTTGCTCCGGTTGGTTCGCATCGCGAGGGCTTGCAGAGTTAAAACTTTTTACTGCGAACCCCGGCTGGAGATAGGACGGCACGTAATTCCTCGGTCGGTAGAAGCTATAGTAGCAATAAAGCGAAACCCAAAAAGGGATAAAACCGAAAGCGAGATCGAAAAAAAGGAACTCTCTCGTGGGGGGTTGCGAACGCTAACTCAACCGATACGCCGCTGCGAGGTAGCACTTCTAACACCCTTCCTACGGTTTCAGTCGTGGTTTCTGTAATTAACGCATCGCGCTTTTCGTTCGCTTTGTGGAGTATCTCTTTTCTATCGAAGATACAGACTGTTCAGTTAGGTTGCCTGGTGATTATACAATGTTTACGTTCATCTCTTCTATTAGAAGATATTTTTATGATGCTTTAAACAGGTGTGTGCATAATATTGTGGCCCAAAGAATAGATGTTGGGGCTTTATGGGGTGAGATGGTATTTGTGCGATTTTCTGAAAATGTGAGGGTAATTTTTATTCATTTATTTATGGGTTAAAAAATACCATTTGGTACGGAATACAATAATTATTGATAAGTTAAATTAGATACAATTGAATGTCTAAAGGATCGTAAACAATTGTCAAAGAAATTCGCAGACTTAACCCATTAAGGCCCAAAGTTGCGTTAACGCAACATTTCACTTCTAATTTTTTTCGGGGAATCAAATTAATTTAATTTATATCTTAACCTATATCATAGTAAAATAACATACCAAAGGTTTAATTTATGCACTATGAGATACCACGTAATCCCAAAGTTGCGTTAATGCAACATTATGTAACCCAAAAACTAGTTATAAATTTCTTTCTTCATTTCAATGCTTGGTCCTTGATGGGTTAAAATAAGTGTTCGAATTCTAGCATAGACGATTGATAACGTTATATCTACCATATAATGTCCCGAGTCGAAAAGTCCAGCATAAAAAGAAACTTCAAATCCTAGATTCTTTTGATTTCTCATTTACCGCTTAATTATATATACCATTTTGAACCTCAAAATCCTCAACTAGTGTGTCTACGTGCCTCAAAGTCCTGTAAATATGACTTTTAGGAGTTATATGGACTGATCAGGTAAAATTTGTATTCCAATTTAATCTGACATCCCCTAAAAATATTTCAGAAGTTCCAAGTCTGTCGACTCATATTCTAAAAATGGGGCTTTCAGGAGCAAGTAAGAATTAAATTATCATTTTATTCCATATAAATTCTAAATCTCCTAAAATCACTCCAATTTCAATCCAATTATAAAACTCCTCATTGTAGAATGTATGGCTTAATATTGGGCTTAGATTAATTTTTTAAATAAGAATGCTGAGGATTATTTTGGGCTCTATGAAGCTTAAATTGATCCAAAACTAGGCAAAACTGGTAAAAATGAACATGTTTAGGGCGATTGTGGAATGAAAATTTGCATTCTTTTATATGTAACATATTTTTCCATATTCAGCCTAAATATCCTAAGTTATCTGGTAATTTAGGAGGATTTTGGGCTGAAATTTTCGACTCGGAGTACGATGATTCTCGATTAACACAAGGTCACGGCATTTGAGGTGTTTACTAGGTACATAGAGTTTAAAAAAAGAAAGTAATTCAGGACAATCAATGAGGTTGTAAAGCAATTTGAAAGTAAATAAAATATCAGATAGTAAATGTAGAGTAGCAATTGTAAGTGGAATTGAACCTGAAATATTAATACTAGAAGTGTTGATGATTAATGCTTATAATTTATTAATAATAAAAAAGGGTGAATTAAGATGTAGTAGGTATGGAAGAATGAAGTTGAAGGGAAAGGGACTTTAGGAATTTTTTAAAGAAATGAAGAACCAGTCAGCATGAATTCCGTTGCTATGATCGTGAATTTTCTTTTGGTGATATGTATATTGAACCCTTAGTGGTTCAGAATTCACCGAAACTCTATGGCTTCTGTAAGACGACCATAGTATTTAAAGCCGCAAATATGAAAAGGGAGATGCAGTGACGACCACGATGGAGGACTCTCAAGTAGTCTGGCAGAATTCGAGTCCTTTCACTTTCACCCTGTGTCCACGACATACCTGTGGTAATTGAAAAAAATTTAGAATAGTACTTGGAGTATTCTCATCAAATTTACGATACTACGTAGGTGGCAGTGACGCAGATATTTTCAAGCAGAGCCCTTCTTTTCTAAAAGATTTTTTATATAATATATACATCATCATTTATTTATATTTCATTTTTCTGGCACCAAACCCACTGATACAAAATAAGAAATATAATATAAATAAGTAAAAAAAGTCTGTGCTCGAATTTGAATACTTTCTATGACTCTGTATACTTCCTTGATAACTATCGATTACCATAATCTCATTAAGTTAACTTTTCAATTGTCAATTCCCCAATTTAGAGCCCAGCTAAGAAATCAACGAATTTAATTGTAATTGATAACCGAAACAAAGTTATCTCCAAACAAGTCTCAAATTCGAATTCCGATCCCCCAAATCACCCCTCCACCTACATTTCATCCTCACAAATCAGCCACCCCCTTAACCTCCTCTCCAGCCTCCCCAAAAATTCAAATCCCCGTAAACCACCACACACAATCACCATCTTCTTTCTAGTCCTCTAAAAATCTGGTTATCACGTCAGACAAGATTAATATTTCTCCAGTCAAGGTACAAAACGAGCGTATCATTATTCCCGTGCTGAAAAGCGCCGTACCTTCTTACCTCATGTAAATGAATTTCATCGTGACACGTCGTCATCCTGACGACGCTCGTCTCCCTTGATTTTTTTCCATGAATCTTTTATCGTCACGTTTCACTCGGTTCCTCGCAATCACCACTTTCCACTTCCCTTCCGAACCGGAAGAAACATCTCCGACCAGGTTGCAAAGCTCGGCGATGTATTCGCTCGGTAGGATAATTATGATATCACCGTAGAGATATGGCGAAGGGTGGATACCGGGGGTATTTGCGCCAAACTGCAGGAAGGCCCGTTACGGCACAGTAGATAAACCAACTTAGTCATACCCGGTTGTTATAATGTGGTCACCGGGGTCGTATTAAGATTTGTTCATACTGAAATACGACGTCGTTGAAATCTTGCGCTGTGTCCTTATAGTCGACCGATATTTTCCTGTCCTCGTGAGATCTTATTTATCTTGAGGTCGTCGATGGGTTTTGTTTCGTTTATTTTATGTCTTTTGGTCGCAAGTGAGGTGGGATAGATAATATTTTATATAAGGATATTTTTAGAGTGCTGATAAAACGATTGGGGTGGTTTCGTGGGAAGAGTGTGATTTGTGGCATTTTCTGGAAGGTTGTTTTGTTTAGATGGGGTGTTGGGTTCTTGGTGAGGTTTTAGTGAGAGTATTTTGGTATTGTTATGTTTATTGAAGATTTAGATGGTGTTTGAATTGTGGGAAGTATGTTGTTTGATGTAGGGAGTGGAACTGTGATGGGGGTGGAGAGATTTCTTTCGAAATTACTTCTTTATATGGCTGAGTTTTTCTTGGGTAGGGTAGTTTTTAATTTTTTACAGATAGGAGTAATTGTAAATGGGGTAGTTGATAGTCTGATGGTAGGGTCGATTGCAATTGGGCACTTGGAAATGATATAGTCTGAATAGTGCTGTGTGCAGTAACTCTTAGGGGGTAGTTTGAACAGCTGCGCCTTATGTAGTGTAGTTTCACTATCTGTAGGGTTATAGTCAGTGTATAGGCTCTGGAATGATTGTAAATCGTAGATCTACTTACGCAAGAGTTAAAGGTCAATCATATTTTATTAATATAAAATATTCGTATCCCCTGGTTGTAATAATTGTGAATAATTCGCCGGTTATTTTGCTCGATCGAATACGATATTATAGAGTCAACTCACAGAAACAGAATGCAACTGTTCACCGATTCAATATCGTTAGTCTACACTTTGTAAATTTGAATATTCCTCACAGTCGAAAAGTGACGGTGATAAAAGATGATTCATCCTCGTGTTCGTCGTCGCTTCACTCGTTGCTTCGCTTTCTCCTCTTTTTAACCCTACTTCCGCTAAAAATAAACAAGTAGAAAGAACGGCAAGAGGCCGTGCAGTGACCTAAGTGAATTCATTAACGGCCTCGCCGCGTCTCTGCAACCGTTCCGATATACGTGTTCAGAAATTCAAAGTGCCAGTTCAGTGCACCGCATTGGCAATCGTGGGAGGGCATGCACCGAAGTATTGCGTGCAACGAGAACTTTTTGCTCGATGCATTGCGTTAACTGTTCAACGAAAGGATATCGCTAGTTGGTGCATTTCGTCATCCTCTATTAAAGTCATCTTTTTCCTCCAACTTTTCTCTCTCTAGGTACACTTTCCATCCACTTTATTCCTCCTGCTGCTAATTAGTTTCCAACATTCTCGTCACATTTGACCAAGAGAAATCAAGCTTCCTTTCTAACTCTATTCTTCGGAAAGTTTGCCACGAAGGACTCTCTCGTGCCACTTCAGTGATTCACTGGAGCTCCGAGTAAAGTATTTCTTTCTTTTTCCACCCCCCTAGTATCCACCTTCTGCCACCCTTCGCTCTTCTCGTTTTCTTTATTTCCTTTTAACCCATCCATCCGTCGAGTAATAAAGTCGAGCCGACTGTCCGGGTTTAATTGTATTAGGGTGGAAAGCTCATTCCGAGAGTACCTTCTCTCATTCTGATCTCCTTATCTCTCTGCGAAACGTAACGAGACGAACGGCGATGCATCTTTTTTAATTTAACAATTCCAACGATAACTGGCGACTCTTACGTTCGATTAGCAGCGGGAAAGTTTTTTAGTGAGATTGTCGGAGTTGGAGTAAGGAGATTAAGATTCTTTGTTTTGTGTGCAAGAATGGCGTGATCGTGGATTTGATGTTTTTGTAATTAATAGTAGAATTAGGAATTTCATTTATTATATTTAAATATACGAAGTAAGTCGTTTAGAAAAAGGAAAAGATCATTCATTCAGTTATTTGCGTTTCATACGGTGGATGTGGAGTATCTACTCTATGGTTCCTCTGTAAACTCGAAGAATTGTTATAAAAAATGAGTAAAGTGTTATTTTGACTCTCTTCGTAGCGTTAGTGATAAACATTTTGCTAAATGTGGTGGAATTGGGGAAATTAGAAGCGATAAGAGGTTCTACGTTTAAAAAGGTCACTTGACTGAATTTCTCAATTTTTCTGACCGTACTTTTGTCAATCCGTGAAGAAGGAAGATTGCTGAGAGTAGATTTCTTATCTCTTGATATGTAGGATATTAAAATCAATTTCTCTGACTATACATTTACAAATCTATCCCAAAGAAAACCTAAATTAAGAGAAAAAAATCTTCATCCCAATTTTTTTCCCTTTTACCGTGACGGAGTAAATTTTTCTCGTTGCGAATTCGTTTTCATTGCGATTTGTAACAGAAGCAAACCAAATACAGTAAGCAGAATCATATTACCTGCTAATTTCCCAGAAAGTCTATTTCACCCACTGCACATTTAAAAATCTAACCCTAGCAAAGATCACCTTTCAATCTCTCTCCTTCTTGAAAACTTTAATTTATTTATGAATAACAATTATCATTGCCTTCAGCGAAACCGAGAACTCTGTTGTTACAAACGAAACCTTGGAATTTCAAGCAGCAAATATTTTCCTCCACAAATTTATCACCGTCACAATAAACCGTGACAGAATTATTCGCAATAATTCCAACCGTTCGTTTAACCAACGATCCCCGAATCGCGCGAAAGAGCGCAAGGGGAAACCGGAGTGATTCCACGTCGTAAAGATCGACCATATCGATGGATAGAATAGTTATGAGAGCCTCGGGAAGTTACTTTACGAAATTGTCAACCGAAAAATTCTCCACGGCCGTAAACTGAATCCACGTACGGGAAGTGTATTCGCAAAAACGTTGCCCGCGGTTTTTGATATACGCGGCATGAGACTGCCAGGCAGCTCCGAGATGGTAATTTTTCAAGGATGGAAAAGTTCATATCCCCCATAGCAAACCCGTGAGATCATACCGTCGAATGTTTCATAAATTCGGAAACTTTACGGCTGTCTTTTAATAGTTTTTTACGATATTTATTTTAACCTCGTATCTTCAGCATATGAATACTAGTATACATATTTCGCAAGTATACTCTTAATCCCTCGCGCTATTTTTGTCCCAACGAGAGCTTTTATATGGGAAAAGTTTATCAACTTTGACGAGAAACATTTCAACGTTTTCCTTTTTATCTTTAAAAAAAAACAAAAAGTAATGAAGAACAGAGATTGAAAAAAGGAAGAGAGAAATGCAGGAGAAAAAATAGTAGGAAAAGTCTCCGTCTGACTTTCCTAGCATCTTTTATAAGAGTTTAGTTTCGTCAGGTTCCCGCTCGAAAGATTTTTCGATAAGACAGTGCCTTTTGTGCCGGTGAAATGTTACTGACTTTTGTCGAGTATACGTCGCCAAAGAAACGGATCAAAAGTTCCTCCACTACGTTCGTTTTGAAAGTTTTCCACGCTGGCGACGTCGGTGTATATTACGCGAGGACATTATCTCTCTTGTCACGACAAATTCTTCACATACTCCACGTGCACGCTGCATTCATAGGCGTAACGACGTATGTACAAGTCCCGAAAATTGTGTATACTGGTCGTGCAAGCAGAATCGCACTGTTATTTATGCTAGCTCGTAGCGAAACTTGCGAAACTTGCAAGTGCATTTCCACTGTGCGTATTTGGTGCATGGAGGAGGGTAAAATGAAGAGGAGTACAGAATAGTGGTGGTAGAGAGAAAGGGAGGGAGAGGAACAAGAAATATATTGTTACAGAGAGAAGAGAGGAATGATGAAAGCTAATGATTGAAGAAAGAAAAAAAAGAGAAAAATGGGACTGACAGAGAATGCAGAAATTTAGAAGACCTCATGAGAAGAAGATAAAACAGGAACAGCAGGAAGAGATGAAAGAGAGCTAATAATTGAAGAAAGAAAAAAAGAGAAAAATGGGACTAATTGAAATTAAGAAACTTAGAAGATCTCAAGAGAAGAAGATAAAACAGGAACAGGATGAAGAGATGAAAGAGAGCTAATTATTGAAGAAAAAAAAAGGAAGAGTAAAATGGGACTAACAGAAATGAGAAAGTTAGAAGACCTCATGAGAAGTATATAAAGCAGGAAGAGCAGGAAGAGATGAAAGAGAGCTAATTATTGAAGAAAAAAAAATAAAGATGGGACTAACAGAAATGAAGAAAGTTAGGAGACCTCACGAGAAGGACATAAAATAGGAACAGCAGGAAGAGATGAAAGAGAGCTAATTATTGAAGAAAAAAAAATAAAGATGGGACTAACAGAAATGAAGAAAGTTAGGAGACCTCACGAGAAGGACATAAAATAAGAACAGCAGGAAGAGATGAAAGAGAGCTAATTATTGAAGAAAAAAAAGGAAGAGAAAAATGGGACTAACAGAAATGAGGAAAGTTAGAAGACCTCACGAGAAGAACATAAAACAGGAACAGCAGGAAGAGATGAAAGAGAGCTAATGATTGAAGAAAGAAGACGGAAGAGAAAAACAGGACAAACAGAAATGAAGAAAAGTAAAAGACCTCGTAACAAGATTATGAAACAGAAAGAGATGAAAGAAAGCTAATTATTGAAGAGAGAAGAAATAAATGGGACAAATAAAATGAAGAAAGGTGTAGCCTCATAAGAAGAACATAACAGAAAGAAGATGAAAGATGGAAAGAGATGAAAGTGAGCTAAAGCAAAAGGGATGAACGAAAAACTTGCAGTGAAATTGTTGCAGAAAAGATTCAGAATTCGGTAGTCCAAAGAGGAGAGACTTCAGAGAGATTAAAACGGCGGAATAAAGAATGGGCGACAGCGAAGTACAAACTTCAAATCAAAGAGATTTTTTGAAAGACAAAAATAGAGAGAGAACGATACAGAAGCGAATGGGTAGCGAAGAAGAGAGAGAGAGAAAGACAAAGCAGGAGAGTCTCTGACATGAGACTCTCCAAGCTGGCTAGAGGACTGGGACACAGAGGCAGTCAAACGAAGGGAGGAACAGGGAGGACGAATAGAGAGGAAAGAGAGAGGGAACGACTGAGAGGAGAGAGTTAGCGGTATGATAAATGATATTACACTGACTTCTCGTACGAGTGACTTTGCCAGTGTATCAGGCACGCCCCTGGAATTAATCCTTATTAACTGATACGAACGTAGAATGCGTTATGCGCCAACTATTCCTGAAATGGAATTTCCTGGAAAGTACTACTGTAATATCGTGACTGGGTTTGTTCATAATCCTAATATTGAGTCACGTCATGTAATAATAATTTAAATATCCATGGGAATTATTATTTTTAACATTATTAGGAACGATCTCGATGTTTCAATTGTTTATTGTTTGGGAGATATGAAGGTATGCAATAGGCGAATTATGGGGAAAGTGTTATTATATTTTTCGCGGTGTATTATCCTTCATCGGTATAGTGTAACGTTGAATTGCTTTTGTTATCAATATTATGGAAATTTCTTCTACAATGGGGACTTACTGTAAGTTAGTTCTCTCGTAATTTCGTTGAAAGTTTATTGACTCGACGTATCGCTATAAGCGGTTTCCAAGTGGTTAAAATAGTCGATAAATAGGTCGACGGATTGTCATCGTTTGCTTCCTGACAATGTTCAACTTTCGAGCGTTCTCGTAAATATTTTCTCGGAGAAATTCCGATTCGTATTGGTTCTTATTTTATTTTTAATTCGCTTCTTCTTACCGGCAAGGATATTATTAGAGTTGTACCTTCGTACTTTGAAATTACTTTAAAGAATTTCTTGAATTAGCTTCAATCTTCTACAAACTTTGGAGCAAGTAGCTTCCATCTGTTAAGCTTACTAAAAAATTGAAATGCAGTTGCATCGATTGTATTGCTCTCTATTTTTAAATTATGGTCAACAAATGTCATCATTATTTTACAATTTTGCGTTGCATCTTTCACAAAGGAAAGTTACAACAACAATTTATCTTTTTGATTATATTTTCTGTCACATTCACATACAGAAGAAGTTTAAGAACATCGTTTGCACAGATAATGAGAATTTTAATTTCTCCCAGCTCATCCAAAAAGAAACTTCTCGTTGCTTTTCCATGCAATTAAACGAAATTCGGTCTATAGTTATTATCTTTTCGGAGTAACCTTGTAATGCTACATTACGTAATGTTGGATACCTCTTAAGTTTGTTACTTAATTAAGGCATAGGGTCCCAGTGAAAGCCAAATCCCACTCTCTCCCTAAACTGTCGAACTCGGGTCAGAAAAAAACCAGAGACACGCACTTGGACCCTACCGAGGTATTGCAATAACTTACATCACTTCTCCGTCCTTTTTCCCTCCTTCCTCCTCTTCTTAACCCTTTGAGGACGACGGGCGCATATATGCGGTCAGAGAAAAAATTTGATTACAGTTTCTTGGTGCATATGTTCACAGTTAAAATTGAAAAATTGAAGTAATACTGTTGAAATATTGTTATACAAGTAGTAAATGCCACTTTATATACATTAACAATCTGACTTTTCGATAAAAAAGTGTTTTTTCATCGCCAAATGAATGATTCTTCCTCAATATTCAGAAAGTCTCCGTCCACAAAGGGTTAAAACCTTTACTTCCCTCCCTCCGACTAATTTTCCATCCACCCCCAACGCTGTTCCAAAAATCTCGACACTTCTATTCCATCTTCTGACTGAAAAACATCTTCCTCCGCTTTAATAAATGCCGTTTAGAAGTCAAGTTCTTTTCTTCACGTTCGGTGACTTTATTTACAAAAATGAATCTACAGGTACGTTTTTTACTACAAGGGCGCTTCCGATATTCTCCTCGATGGACCGCGAGTTACCCTTCTCGTAGCCTCGGTCCTCCCTACTCCTTTCAAGAATTTCGCTTCCCTACTCTTGTCGTTCGAGGGTAGGGGAACGTAAACTTTTATCCTTGTCTAGGTGGGTCCCAAAATAATTGCTAAGAGATCCTCGAAACGGCCGTAGGCCATGGGGGTGCTCCTAGTATGGAATATTCCACATCTGGTGAACACCCCTCAAGGCCCGGCCGCCTCGAGGCGAAGTACCCACCTAGACAATAGGATTTATCATTTTGACGGCCCACGGTCCGGCCCCTGTCCACCGCGGACGGCCGTAGACCCGCGGGACCCGAAGCTTGAGAACTTCGTTAACCCTCTATGGGCCGAATTTTCTGTCGCATCTGAAGACTAGTTGCACGATAGCACAGTAGAAAATAATAATTGTAGTATTATAAATAATAAATTTTACTTGATTTTAAAACGTTGGATTGTAAAGAGTTCCATGGTTTTGAAGAGCTAACTTGTAATATTTGAGAAAGTTGAGAAATCGGTATTGAAAAATAAAAGCTTAGATTTGTTTTGTGTTACTTAAAAGTTACACGGGCCCATAGAGGGTTAAATTCCCAATAACAAACAGGCCCCGCACATAGTCAACTGTCCGAAGTTAAACAATGGCGGCGGCCGGATCGTAAATCGTTGTCCCTACACGCAGCATTAAACGAAAATTCGACTAGTTATTTCTACGGGGTCACAACAGTAAGTACACCATGCAAAATGGCCCCGTGTTAAGGCCACCAGCAGAAGCGATAGTCGCAGCGGCAGCAATAGTTTTGCGCGCACTTGCAAGAACCTGCGAGGAGTAGTTAAATCTGATTAACAGAGAAAAGCGTTGCAGAAACTCTTGTTAAGACGAACTACGGCGATGTCACGTCCCGAATTATCCGCTTTCACCTCTCCGGCTGGCACTTCCAACGCGTCTCGCCGAATCTCCCTTCGGGTGCAAATGAAACGTCTCTTGCGATCTTCGCTGACGAGGTGTTCGCCAACCGAAGCCTCGTAAGGCGAACCATCCTTCTCCTAATCCCTTCCTACTTTGCTATTTCATGATAATAGTTTTTCAGTATTCCACATTGACTGGAATATGTCCCATATATTATTTATAAATTATCTACTACAATTATTAGGAGACTATTTTACTTTCTTATAATTTATTTATCAAAGTTTGTAATTTATGGACGTGACGGTGCATGTGATATTTCACTACATACGGCCTTCGACTTTTGGACATTTTACTTTCTCATTCGCTATTTCGCACGTTTGTGAAAATTCAATATTTTAAAGATTTCTGTCGCGTTTTCAAAAAATATTTGCTTCCATGTTGTAACTGCAGTGGAGTGCTGTAACTCGCACTTGTCTATGATTTTCTAATATTGTGATATCGTTTCTAATATTGCCTAATAGATGCTTCAGAATCTGCAGTTCACACAGAAACCACGTTAACATATAATTTTCCATATTTTTCTTGTATCCCTCTACTTTCAAATATTCAACATTCGCATATATTTTCACGGACCAATTATATGCGAAAATCGAAGGGCCGTCTGTATGTGCAATTTGAGATTCTAGAACGACAGAAACATACGAAATATTTGTAAATTATCTCGTAGAATTATCGTGAAACGAGGAAAGTTTCTAGTTATCAGCTAAATTCCACACTCAGCGCGCACGTGTTTCTCCAGAACAAGAACCGACGCTTTAAGCAGAGACTAGTTCAAAATTTGCCAAAATCGCAATTTCTTCGAAGTAACATTGAACGTTTAAAGCAGAAGGAACTTTGAAATTCCTCCAAAATCGCAGCATCTGCTAACTATACGAAGCACGATACGGTGGATGGACGTAATGCGTGCTAATATTATTAAAGTAAGCCAAGGAACGTGTTTCGTGTCGTATTTGATACGTCAAACGTTCATTAGCCGAAAGCATGCTCTCCTGGAGAGACTTAAGGATAAGTAAGTTAAACGTCAGATAGAACGTTTCTATCTCGTGTTTCCCCATACCGTAATCTCACGTCTCATCTTTAGTATCGAAGCGCGTTATGATCTGCCATAGCGCGACATTTTACTTCAATCGGATACCGTTCGTTTCTATTGTTACGCCGACACAATAAAATGTAAGTAGACGTTTGGAATTGCTCGAAGCATGCTTTAAAGCAAGCTTACAATCGTCATTCCGTGTCGTCTTATCGTGGAAGATCGGTTCGTTCGAGATGCACTTTCCAGCTTGCAGGAAATAAAGATCGACTTGGTAATAACGCAACCAGTCGGTCAATTCAGACGAGATTACAATGAGAACGCGTAATACGAAGTAGTTTGTAAGGCTTGGGAATTTCATTGGAATCGATAATGCAGGATGCTTCAAAACTTGGGTCTATTCTTTGGTGGATTCGAAATTCAATCGTGAAATGTTATTTATTTGTACAGTTATCTACCTTCTTATCTCGATTTGCTCTGCGATTTTTCTCGTGACTGAGTAGGCTATAGTTGGACATTAAATTGTTGAAATAGAAATTAAATTTGAAACAGAATATTGGTAGCACGAACTGTGTTCAACTGATTCTTTCAACTTGACAGTTTTTTTAAGAAAATCTCAAGTTTTTTAATTCCAATCTCTGTACTGTGACTTCCTTGACCCAGGGTTCAATGGAACTCTGACTTCAACAAAATAAAATTCCATCAAACACCCTTTCTCGATTTTCAAGAATACGCGAGTGAAAGGAAAAATCATCGATTTTCAACATCAGCCTGATGAGAAAATTAGACTTACTCCATACTGGTTAAAAATCGCGACGCCCTTTTAAAAAGGTAGTACCCCGATATGTTCCAACCCCTTTAACCCCTTGCCTTACGATTTCTTTTGTGACTGCATTCAGTAATTTTGTAATAATTAAGAGTCAACTTGGTAAAAGAAAATTCTTCAGTGATTCTTGATCGTAATGTTTACGTTATATTGCAATACTTGAAAACTTTCATTCCAATTTGCCGCATCACGACTACCACTCTTTGTTGTACAATAAGGGGTTGATCGACTCTCCCGTTACAAACATGTAAGACCACCCAGTTTGCAATCTCCATCATCGGCCTCGTGCACCAACAAAATCAGAATTAAATCTCTCGGAAGTATAAGCGCATAGAGCGCATAGATTCTCCAGCAATTCATTTGGCGAAGATCTCCGTCCAACCTTTTCTCCCCGATGCTTCTGAATCTCTCGCGGCTTTCTCCCACCTTTAATCGCAAAGCGAGATAGCAATCTGCGATATTATCGGCGAGGAACGTGTTACTTCTCGAGAGTTGCCGGGTCTCTTCCCTTTCGCATTGTTAGATCCTCCTTTCGGATCGGTTCCCTCTATCTGCATCCCTCGTCATTCTCCCTCCTTCACCGTTTTCCTTTCGGGCTTCCGAAGATTTCGGGTTTCCACCTCCATTCTAGAAACTGTAAGCATAATTGCGGAGTCTTGTCTTTGGAAACTAGGCACCTAGGCGATCCTTTCTACCCGTTCGCCCTGGAAACCGGTAGGTGAACCTGCTAATGAGGAAATTACAGCATCCGCGCGTAATCGATAACGAAGTGTCGGCAGCTGAATAGAGGGAGTCGGTTTCGCTCTAACTTCGATTATACGAACGCATGGAATGGAAGAAAGACGAGGTTCGTGTGGACGCAGGCTGCTAATTTCCTTTGGTGAACGAACTAAAGAAAAGTGGGACGTTTTTGTTCCGTTTACACGTTGCTTTACTCTTTTTTCAATCATGTATGCTTTTACGAGGTGGAGGTAATTGTTGTCTGCTTGAATACGAGATACGTGTACCTCAATTTGAGGGGTGAATCGCGCTGGAAGGTAGTGCGATGAGTTTTGGGGGCAATTTGCTAATTTGTAAAAGTGTTGGGAAAATATTTGCATCTTTTAAATAAAAGTGTGCGAGGGAGTATAAATAATCTGTGATTGTTGCTCATGCGGGGGCCAAACGAGAGGGTCCGTTTTTTGTTTGAAAATAGGAGATGATTTGGAGAAGAGTCATAGAAATTTTAGAATCAATTGTTAGAAATAGCCTTCATTCTAATACCCTGCTGATCATATTTGGTCCGTTTAGACGTGGCTTTACACTTTTTCTTTAATCATGGAGGCTTTTACGAGGTGGAGATAATTGTTGTCTGCATGAATACGAGATACGTGTACCTCAATTTTAGGGGTGAATAGCGCTGGAAGGTAGGGCGATGCGTTTTGGGGGCAATTTAGTAAGTTCTTTTATTAGTAATTTACTAATAAACTAGTAATTACTAATTTAGTAAGGCTTGTGAAAATATTTGGATTTTTTCAATAAAAGTGATCGAGGGAGTATAAATAATCTTCGATTATTGCTGATATGGGAGCCAAACGGGAGGGTCCGTCTTTTGTTTGGAAATAGGGGATGATTGCAGGTGAAAGTCACAGAAATCTAAGAATTAATGTTCAGAAATGGTATTCATACTAATACCCTCCTGATCACTTTTTGCACCCCTTAATAATTGAAGCTCCAATGTGAAACGCTGTATTAGCAAAAGTATTAAAAACAAGAAGAAACCAAAAAAATTACTATTTTCAATTCACCTAGAGTTAGGACAAGAAATTGAAAGGAAAATAGCGCGAAAGAGAGCCTGTTTCTGTACATGGAACAATGATTAGAAAAAGAAAAAGTCCTGGGATGAAGTGGTTGGAAATTTTTGAAAATATTGCGCTACACGTAGAATTCACCATATTGATCAAGCTTGCTGGTTCAAGTTCGAGAAGCGTAGATGCGAACTTGCGGACGAAAATATTCGGGAAAAATGTTCCTCGAGGTCCCTGGAGCAAATTGATCGGGAATAGAATTTTTACCCGGCGAGAGAGTCACCGTTCTTATGATTTTATACGCGAACCCATGGAAACTCGAACTCTCCGCTTCAAGATCGGATGTTTAGACTTTCTCGCGGTGATAAAGAAAGATTCTCGAATTTTCCACGACGGTCCCTGTCGAACGGAGCCTCGGTGGAGTTTATCGCACGGAAACGGCGAAGAGGACGCGCGGAATTTAAATTCGCATCTTTGCAGATTTTTAGGAATATTCTTCGAAAATTTTATGGAAATTCTTTCTTCTTCTTGACGTTTTTGGCTTTAACGTTACGCTGATGTTCACTGTAGAAAATTTCGAGTTTTACGTGAATTCTAGACGGTCGAAGGTGTATTTGAGCATCAAAATAATTTAATACCATATAAAACAATCTGCGAGAGGTGTCGAGCATTTTAATTCAGTTTCACTAATTCAGAGTGCCAAGTTTTAACACTGGAACTACCGCCATTAAATCTACTGTGTCTTAATATATTCAATGCGTACAATATACTAACAATAAGAAAAATTAACAAATTGAGAAGACTATTAATTCAGTAACTTATATTTCATGAGATGGCGGTTGAATATCTACACCATGATTCTCTTATAAACTGGACAAATTTTTGGAAAAAATAAGGAATCAGTCATTTTAACTCGTTTCCTAATTCTAACATTACTGATTCCATTTTCCCCATAGCTTGTCACTGAGATTCTACTATTTTCAAGTTCAATGCAATTTTAACACCTTGACAAAGAGTTTACCTTCTGAAAATTGTCGAGACGTAACAGTATAATTCAGGTACGTCGACATCAAGCAGATCCCTCGATACGAGGGTAAAAATCCGTAGGAAAGTTGTTTCGCGAAATTTGATCGTAAAACGGCCGTCACATTTGTGCTTTAGTAACCCGATTATTATATCGTTATAAATTTATTTCAAAAAGCAAATGCGCATTCGCTTCTCGAGCGTACACAATGGTACGTGATCACGCAGGCACATCCCTCGGGCGAATCGTCGGATTCAAGGCATCACGCGTGCTTTCTCGCACCTCTACGTCTCTCTTCCTCTTTCCATCTCATCCTCTCTATTCCTCTCTTTCTCATCTCTCTCAGCTCTCGCACCTCCGCTGAGAGTGGCGCTCTCCGCTTTCAAATACACGTCAGTCCCGACAGAATCTCGTGGAACGTCGGGTTTCGCAGGCAAATATTGGCTCCTGAAATTGACTACGAACGACGCGCAAATTGCGAAACCGTCGGTCAGTCACTCTTCCACTTGTCATTTTTATTTTGCATATACCACGAATGCCAATTTTCCAGTTGTCCTAAATGCTCTCTTCTGCCTGGGGCCCAAATAATAGCGACGCGATCGTCATTCCTGTCCGTTCAACGGTGGATTTAATCGAATCGAAATTATACGAATGTCGTTATTAAATACGATTAACCCTGCTGTTCTACTCATTTTTATCTCACATTCGTATTCCTCCCAGTCATAGTGACTCGGTGAACAAAGGTTCACGTTTTAAGAAATATAAAGTATACAAACAGGTGGACATAAATGTTCAATACTATTACGAAGTATCCAGTAGATTAAATGTTACTGGGAAACGAGACTTGGCAATTGTTTGTAATAAATAAAGAGTTGAGGTTCTACAGTCGGTGGTCCTCGTTAAAGGACGTGTTCTCTGAAATAAACGTTATCACTTTTTCTATAAAATTGTGTTCTATTTAATTATATGTATGTCCGAAAGGATAATGCGTGCGCGGTCGACTCGTAACAATACATTGAATATCAAAAAGTACTACTTAGAATCATAGTATCTGTTAAAATGTAATTTCCAATTCGGAACAGCGGGGTTAAAAGATCATTTATTTCGGTGTATATTTTTCCACGTTCGTTTAATTCACTCGTTGTGTGAATACAACAGGACTGTACTTGTGACTTTTCGGGGTATTCAGAGCTGTTTTCAGAACAGTTGCAATTTACATGTATTTTGCATTGGTATGTCTCTTTTAATTAATTTTTATTGTGAGTAAAATGAGTGTACTTTTTGAGAGGCAATGATATTTATATTTCTAAATTGGTTTTCAATTTTGCAACATCTCGGTGTAATCAGTTTTGCAAATTTCTTAACTGTTTATTTTTCATGTTTATCTACTGATAGTAAGAATTACAAGTACCAAGAAGTAAGTGAAGATAGAAAACCACCTTCAAGATCCACGTAATTAAGTACCTAGGATATTAATTACAGAAACCTGTGTCGGACATACTTCAAAATAGGACTGCAAAGAGTTCAAACAAAAACGATAATATATTTAAAATCACTTAATTAATCCCGGTAACAAATCTGTTAAGTAAAATAATTACAATTATTTCACTTTACAAACAAGATAGCCACCTATTTTTGTAACATCCTTCAAACGAATGCAAGCTCAGCACAAACACCTTTAGAAAGGTTAATAAAATGGTACAAGATAAAAATGCGAATTCGTAGTTTGAAATGAAAAGCCCTCGAAAGGACGAAACTCTGAGAAGCATCTCGAAGGGGTGAGCCAAGGGGGTGAGTAAGGGGGTAGATACGAGGTCGGACGGGTGCCGTATTAATTTGCCTCTAAAGGAGATCAAAGCAGCAAGCTGTTAAAGGTGATTAATACCTATTAAAGAACGTGCGCTTCATTTCCATTATTACAACGACGATGATATACACACTTCCAAATCTGGACGCATTATTACGTCCCGTGCCGGCTTTTGTGCTTTTGTCCGTCCATTCCCCGGTGCTCTCCTCTCTCTTATATAGGCTTTCTTGTTAAATGCAGCTACGTTCGCGCGCCAGCCTTTATTGTACGCCTCGTCATCAGAGAAATGCACTCTTAAACATTTGTTTTCGCAACGCCGTGCCGGGTATACCCTTAAAGCCCTTTTACTTAATCCTTATGGAGGCTGCATTTCTCGACTCTTTATTCGAACCGTTCTGCTCCGTTGAATATTACGTATTGTTGGGTATTCTTCCATTATGGCGGCAGCTTTCGACGAATCGTTGAAACGTCGAGTAATTACTTCGTTTCAAGTCGTTCCACGATTGATACGAGACTGTCTGATTTCTCTGGAATTATCGAGTTTTATTGATTTATGGGAGAGGTTGAATTTTGGATGGATATTCAAACACGGTGGGGTTGTGAGGTGGAAAGGGGTGGGATTTGAATTTTTAAAGGGCGGATGGACGATTGATATGGTGAGTTTATTGTTGTAATTTCTCTTTAGATGTGTGGTAGTCGATTCGAGAAGGATCTGTAGACTTAGAAGGATTTTGGAGCTGGGAGAGGGTGACATGTGATGGTGTTTATTATAGTGGTTTGAGTAAATTGTTCTTTGTTTTAAGACGTGGAATCTTTTGTTTTTGGATGCTTGTTTAACACTAGAACTACTGGTGTTAAATACATTACACATAGATGTATTAAATGGTTACATTGGAGAAAGAGGAATTAAGGGATGAAAAAGAGTAAAGGTTCTGAATACAGTAATTTGTGTGTTATAGGAGTGAAATAACGAATTTTATTTTATTTATAAATGTAGAACATTCTTATGAAATTATTAGGAACAACAGATTTTAACTGGCAGTTGCAGTGGTAACTGTCTGAATGACAAGCTTAATTTTTGGAACTTTGAATTTGTACCACTTTTACGATCAACAGGCACAAAACATCGCGGAAAAGTTTTAAACTGGCTACGGTGTCGGTGACTCCATGAAAATCAGCTTCGAAGTTTTGTTATTTTCATATTTAAGGTTTCAACGGCTACGGTCAGTTTGTCGAGGATCTGCATCTGCATGACCTTTAAATCGGCAAGGTCGTGAGATATATATCGCGAGAAAGAGAGCTGAAAAGTTGTCTGCCAGAGGATTGAAACTTTCACCTTATATTTGAAAATCCGTGGCACTGTACTTGTTGCCGGTATTCTATTGTTTTCTCTAATACTACAACAATGCCTACTTCCTAGATTCACTGTCAATTTATCAGATCTTATAAAATCTATATATCTTCACCCCAGAAAAAAGTTATCAAATTCTATAAATTCTTCAAAATCAACCCATACAATATTTAATAACATCCTGGTCACGGTATTCTGACGATGCTTCTGAACTTTATTACCCCACAATCCTTGTCATACCTCCTCAAAGACATTTCCATCGAAGTCAATCGATTTTTTTAAAACGTATTCGCGGTAATTTAAAAACTTCCCGTTTACTAATTTGCGAAAGTGCTGTTGGAGCATTATGGATACTAATGGAGAACGTTTCGGGAGTAATCGACAGGTCGATTATCGCGATGTCGAAATCTGCGTCGTGGCGACACGTACTAAGTGCACCTTGGGATGTCTGAAGGTGATTGAGGCGATTATTGGTCCACCAGGACGCGTGGCTTCTCGATCGGCTTAATGGACTTGCACGTACCATCTAGTAGAGAACCAAGCCAAATCAACCGTTGATCTGTTCGCTGCCTAAAGCTTCGACGGCTCTCCTCTCTCGTTTATGAAGGCAACAATATCGTTGAATAGTCCTGCCGAGATAATACCGCATGATGTTTCAGTGTTCTTGTCTGAGAGGTAGTAGCATTTTCGCTGTTTTCCGGGTTACGATTTTTTATCGTGAACCGTTGGTTTATGTTTGAAAAATGAGGAGGATTGGAATTTAACCCTTTTAGTGCTGGACGACGATATATTGTCGTTAGTAATAGTATTAACACTGAGCAACGAAGTGTTAATATTTAGTTTCCAATAGGATATCAGTAATTGTATGACAAATAATTGTAAGTAGACAGTTTATGCTCTATATTATGTGTTCTATATGAAATATTGCCAAATGACAATTATTTTCTTTTCGCAACTATATTTCTCATTAATTCAATTAGTTTTTTTCGGTCGGCACTAAAAGGGTTAATACTTTATTTACTGGAAGTATCTTTGTGGTTTCGGAGTTTAGCATATGTGGTGATGCTACTTGGAGGTCTGCCATTAGGATTTTAACACTTTACCGATCGGAATTTAGTAACATCCAACCCACTTCTGATCGGTCACTTGCACGTAAATATTTCCCTGATACTGGTATCTTTTCAAAAGTTGCAAAGTTTCTTCACTGAGTCCATGGCACAGTTAACCGCAATGAAAAATAATAATTTATTAATTGCCGTAGCGACCAATTAATAAGTTAAAAGTCCAAAAGTGTTGAGCCCAAAAAGCCTGTTAATCGGCTATCGGTCGGTAAAGTGTTAACTTAGAAGGCCGTCGAATAGGAGTCTGTTAATTGGCTCGTATGAATGCAAATAAAATAAAATGATAATATTTTACTACAATATAACAGATAACTGATATTTAGGATACTGATATTCAAAAGAGTAATTAGCAGATAAAGGATTGACCATGTAGGTCTTCTCATAGAGGGGCGATGCTGTGAATGTCCAATCTCATTAGAATTCTCAGAAGATTGCATTGACTTTTCTGTCTTTTTTGATTTCATTAAACTGTTCTTCATAAACGTGTCTTATTATGTAACAGGAAGGAATGAAAAGTAATAAAGCACAGTATCTTCTTCCTAAGTACATCTTCCTCCTGTCGCGACATTGTTTACCCAGGAGCAATATTGATCCATCCTGTTATATGTTAACGAAACGGTACAAAGCTGCTTAAATCACATCTCAGAGACATACCAACCTTGGTTCCATTCTCAACCACGATTTCACGGGAATAAAATACATCTTAAGAAAACTAAAAATACAAACTTGCCTGAAATCAACCCCGTCAACCGCCTAAACCTCTTTATATCATATTTCAAGGACACCTCAACGTTCACTCATCGAACTTCGGAAACTTTAGTCTTCATCTTCCGCCACGACTTCACGTGGATCAAACAAATCTTCAGAAAACTAAAAATAGTTAACCTACAGGCGTGAAAATTTGCCTGAAACCAACCCCATCGAACGTACAAACCTCTTTATGTCATATTTCAAAGATACCTCAATATTCAGTGATCAAAATTCGAAAACCTTTGACTTCATCCTCCACCATAACTTCACTTCGATCAAATACATCTTAAGAAACTTAAAAATACTCAAACTGCAACTGTGCAAACTTACCAGAAACCAGTCCGGTCAACCGTTTAACACACCTTGTATGCGAGTGTTTTTTAATGTCTCATTTATACTCAAGAGGGAAACTTGTCGAATAATTTGTACGAATTTTATTTTTACAAAAAATTAGTATAAATTGAAAGTCGCATACTCTCTGAATGCGAAAATATACTTAACTTTTCAAAACTAAGTGATCAATGCTACGAATCGTCCTTTTTAACCCATTGCACTATTTCCATGAGTCTGACTCGTAATGAAAATTTTAGGCCAAACTTGAATATCACGATTCTGACTCGTGGTATTAATCTCGGGCAAAGTATTCATATCTCGAATAAGATCGTATGTCCCCGTGCAGGATTATTAAATTTAGACTTTGATTCAAATTCATTTGAGTTTCACAGAAGTTCCATTGCGTGAAGTAAATATTAGCGCGGTAATGTTTGTCAGTCGGAATATATCGTATATCGGGTGTTCGGTTTAGGCATGGATTCTTGCGAGTTTACCGATAGTGCAAGGGGTTAAACAGTCTATGCAGAGTTTTCGAAAAATGCACTTTTACTTCGCTCGCATACAATGCGTTAAACAGTATCTCGAGGAACAGCAGGCCATAAATTCGAGCGAGGCAAGAGTCATTCGCACGTCCCGTTCCAAGGAAGAGGAGAAATCTGCCCTCTTAATTACTCGATTTCTAATTATATGCAGGGATCGCCGAGACTAAGGTTGAAACGAAAGGGACAAAAAGCAGGAGGATTCATTACGACTTTGCGGGCACTTGAAAAGGAGGCAGCAGACAGGTAGTTAGGGTGTTGGAGAACGGAGAAACGGGGCCGAGGGCAGTCGAGTTCCTCGCTCGAATTTGAATTCGGGATTAGAAAGTAACTCCTAGAGGAATTCCCGAGGTGTGCACCGAGGGATTTCAGGTCACATGGGACTGGCGTCATACCGACCTACGAGCATGCGTTTATTAAATTGCTATCCCCCCGTGGGGTTAGCCACCCCCTGCACCAGCCTGCCTTCCACCTCCGCGACGTTGCCACGTTTAAATCTGAATTAACTGCTCGGGCGTGGTTCTCAGGTACGTAACGTTCTTTCCTTCGCACCCCGACAACCTGATCGTCATCCTCGACGTCGATCTGACACCTTGGAGTTTGAAAAATTTCCAGGAAGTTTGAGCTAGACTTGAATTTCTCTACGAACGTGGATTTGGAGTCTTCGATGGTCGCATTTTTCGAAATCGATGAAACGTAGAATTGTTGAATTCGTAGACGGATTTTTACAGGCACGGAAGTAAGGGGTGGAAAGTAGTTCGGAAAGCTGTCTGCACCGAGGTAGGTTAATTTCGATTTGTACATATTTGTACGGGAGTCGAGCGCGCCGCGAGTGGTGCTTGAAATTTCAGCGCGTACACCACCTCTTGGAATATTCCTATGGAAATACACTGGTCGATTTTCGATGGAGTTAAGTTCGTCGAGGATTTCTTCGACTAATTATTCGTCCAGGATGTTTACGGGTAAGACTTCCATCGAGTTTGAGGCCTCTTTTGGAAGAATCGCAACCAAGATCGTCTCCGAAAGCTTAGAAAATTCTTAATTTTCTATCAGTATCAATTTTTAAAAATTTCTAATCAATTAACCTCCTCCCCTTCATTTCTTCAATCACTCTCATTTGGATTAGAAAAATAATCCACGCCCTAATAATTAAGATCAATCATCATACAAACCCTCATCCAACTATCCACTTCCCAAAATAATCCACTACCCCCATTATTTAATATAATTCCATCCACATCACAGTAACCCTCCCACAACACTTGACAAGCAATTCCAATATCTCAAACCTAACGCCACAAAAGAAGCTCAAACCAATCCAAGCAATTTCTCCATCACAAAAGACCAACAAACAATCCCTAAAATAAAACTACCCTTCCACGAATCAGTAACATCCACCAAGATCAAGTTCATCGCGTTAATCTTCCACTTCTTCCGCAACAACGTACACCTCGGTACTCGAGAGTCGACCGACAGTTTGCTCTCGAGGGTAAGACAATAAGGTTGCAGAATCCACTGGCGTCTCTCTTCTTTCTCAGTGCTTTATTGTACATTCGTATCGCACGTGCGAAGTGGCTATTCGGTTACTGCGGTTTCCCTCGTCGGCGAGGAAATTTAATTCGGCCCCTCGAAATAACACGACGGCCCACGGCGGTGTGGTTATACAACGCAATCGTAGTCGAGGCTGACCTTCTTCGTAGCTCGTAATCCTTCCTACCACCACCACCATCACTGTACACCAACCCCCGTACCATCATCTACCCTCTCTGTGTTTCCGCCTCGAAAGGTTTCCGTGCGTTCCTCGCTCGAGGAGGAATTGGAGAAACAAGGAGAACGAAAGAAACGAGAGAACCGGGCAAAATCGAGAGAAACGGAAGAAACGAGAGGAAACATCGTGAGAGAGGCTGCTACCGAGAAAAAGTTCAAGCGGGAGAAGCAATAGAATCCAATGTTACCGTGCGAGAGTATATTAAGCGTTCGAAATTTATCGCTACTTACTGCGACCTCTCTGCTTCCCGTTTCACCACAATTTTCCAAAGGCCACACGTGTATGCGTACTTTAACGGACCAACGCCACGATTACCCACGTGTCCTTGATATTAGCTATGGGGAACCATTCAGAAATTTTCTCGTAGAAATTTTCCTCCCCCTCTTCGATGGACCTTTTGGCTTAACGAAGGAGAAAGACTGTGAAAGCACGGCAGAACGGATACGATCGTGAACAATTGCGGAGAAATGCCAATCCTCGTGGGAAATACTGCACTTATAGAAAGCACGTGCTACTCTCGTTATTGGCTGACATATCGGGGCCGTGTCAGAGTTCTCCGGTTGGATTGAGAATGCTATGGGTTGGGATCGAAGTATTTGTGGTGGAATATACTACTTGTGGTTGGAAGGAGTATATGGGAGTTGTTGGGTCGACGTGGGTGTGTTTTTCGCGATCATAATTTGCGACGGGTGTCGAGCAAATTGGCGGAGATGACTGGCTTGCCGATGGAACGATATTGCGTTGTTTTGGGGATTGCGTATAAGTTTGGCTTTGTCGAGGTTCGAATTTTTGGAAGTAATTTGGAGAACATATCGGTTGCGGGGGAGTTTGGAATGTAAGCTGTTTTGGAGCTCTTGTGTATTGAGGGAAATGAGATACGTTGTAATTTGTAAAATTGGATAGGATATTTTGTCCGGTGGTGCATTTGGATAGACGATTTTTCACTGTACGTGTGGTTTTTTATTGGAAAGGAAAGTCTTGGAAAAGTTAACCACAGAGATCTGAAAGAATGTTGGTAAACCTCTGAAGAAAATTCGGTGGTAAAATTCGGAAGGTGAATATCCATTTCCCGAGTGTCGCTTCCGGTGTGGAGAACTCTTCTATGAAACTTAACTTTCTATTTTCATCTATTTCCGCTCGTACGTCGAACCTGCTTCCCCTCTTTCCATAGTCGATATTACTTGGAGTGTCCAAAGATAGAGAATTAAATTTCATTCATTCAAATCAATGTCATTCACCCACCGAAGGGTCATTCAATATTATCAACTTTTTCATTACACCCTCTTATCTTCATCTATTAACACTAGATTTACGGAGTCAATTTAGCTCATTTAAAATTTGATTTTTATCTATATGCCGTATATTGGGTGGTTAATTCTTTTAATAATAAATCTTTCATTTAAATTGATTTCGGATTTCTTTCCTTGCAAAAAAACGCCAATTTTTTTGTACGAATCAAATTGGCTCACTTCAGAAAAATAGGTATATCAATATACGTAAATCTAGTGTTAAAAAGATCTCAATTTTTTAAAAATAACATTTTTTACTGTTTCTTTATAATAACTTTATCGCAAAGAGGCAATATTTATTTGTGTTAGTGTGGATTGAAAAAGGTACCAGGAATTATAAACGATAGCAATTATTTGACTGTGAAAAGGCTTCGGATTTTAGTCAGCTCAACTTTTCCATTGTTTTCAGCAACGATGTACGTAAGGTTTCGACGTAATTCTTGTCTAAGCTTCAACATCGTTGAATCGATCTACTTACATGTATCCTCTCTGCTGCACTTGTTAGATCTTAGCTTGCATTCTAATCCTCTTTTCTCGCCTGCCTTCGTTGTCCATTTCGAAGCTGTACAAACACTCGGAACCTAAACAAATACCACCGGACACGTGTGCCTCTTATCCATCGATGGAATAAGAGCTTATTTCTACGGCGGAGAGCTTTCTACATTGTTTATTGCTTTTGGACTTATCCCCGAGAAACTTTGACCACGATAATCTTGACCATGCTACTTTCCTCCTCGCTGTATTATATGCACTTCTCTTTGCTTTCTTTTAACCACTTTTCCTCCGAGAATTACTACGGCAGACGAGACTGAAAGAATCCTTCTGTACGAAGATAGACTTCTGGACGAGAATTTTTGATCCGGTGACAGTGTTGTTTTACGTTTTAGTAAAGTAATCGAACGTTGTTTTAAAAAAGAATACATGTGTAGTCGCTTGCGGTTTTTATTGTTATGGTTATTTCATGGAGATCATGAAATAACATCAGGTGCGAGGAATTTCTGTGAGGGTCAGAAGGTTGCAAATTTGACCTATGATTTGGAAGTCTACTTCCTACTTGAGATTTTTAACTGTTTTTATATTTTTTAAGCTAATTCAAACTCAAACTCTATTTAATCGTCTCCTTATGAAGTTTCTTTTGTACGCACATCATTCTACTTGACTTTCCAACATTTAATTTGTTCTAGCGGAAAAAAATGCGATCAATTAAATAAGTAGTTTGTGAATTATAAAATGTATAAAACACAAGCAAAGTTTCTACGGTAAGTACTGCATCTCTATAAATATGAGAAGTAGTTTCAAATAAGTAGAAGCCCGTCAATTTGAGGGCTGTCGTAGATCTCGTTAATCATCTTAATAGTCATTAAGATGACGCAGGGCCTCGACGACGGATAAAGAGCATGCAACATGCTATTTCCTACACAAATTTTCCCAATTTACTTTCATTCCCATATTGCAATTAAAAACAAAGTTTCCATTTATTTTATTCCCCGCATGCGACACATTCAAGCTTCCAAACAGATGGAAATAAGAAAGAAAAGTTGACATATCGAGCATCGGTCCGTTCTCCAGTGGACTTCTGGAGCCGCGTGGTCTCTCTGAGTAACTCGATCCACTTCCGGCGGGAAATTTGTTACGCAGTGACGCGCGTATCTTCTCTCAAAACTTTCACGGTGCTTCCTTTGTGCCTGTAGCTTTTTATCGTCGATCGTTTTCAGACCTCTGCGCAAAAAGAGGATGAAAGTTTTCGTTCGGGGATGAATTTCGAAGTATCTCGGTGATCGAAAAGCTAAAGAGAAAGAGAGAAGAAACGAGTGGAAAGGGAGAGTTTTGAATCGGTAACTTCGCCGATCGTTTCAAAGAACCTTTTAGCATTTTACGTCCTATAGGTCTTCGATTCTTCATATTTTTTTTATCGGTCATTTCCGACCCCTGTTTTTCAGATAGATCTATTCTTTAGACGAGTTATAGTCTCTTGGATACAAGCATCGATGTTTTTACAATCTCAAGAATTTTATCGATGATAAGAAATGGTGTATTCTAAGTTGTAGAAAATTAATTTACACTATATTTGATAAGGAGAATTATACGAGCAATATTTTAACAAGGTTTACCTTTGTGGGATATTTTTCCTGTAATGTTCCAGGTTGGATACGTAAAATAAAGTCTCGTAAAAATACAAGACACTTCGTAAAGTTCAATTTTAATGTTAAAAAATATATTAACCTCGGCGAACATATGGTACCAACCGCTACCGGAAAGCTACCCTCGAACAGAAATAAAGTCCTCGGCAAAGTTGTTTGTTTTTATATTTCCGGCTTCGACTGCCACGGTCATTTCGCCGTGGTCCTACAGTTTTAGGTGGGTTCTACGACCACTTGGGAAAAATTCTTGTAGACTCGACGACGAGGGGATTCGAAGCCAAATTCAGTATTTAAGATTTCCGAGTTCCGCGTTTGCAACATTGTTTCTAGCAGATGGCATTTGTCCCGTATTTTACGATTTTTTTTTATCGTCACGTATACACTCAACCCCTTTTGCATTATTCTATCAATTTTACCTTTTGTTTCAATTTTAGAAGCTACTATAAGTCTATAAATAAATTCGCAAGGGGGTCGATTTATTTGTTTTGCAATATTGACATTTACTTGTTTTATACCTGTCGACTTTAAGTGCTATTGCCATTTTGAATAGAAGCTACAGTTTTAGAGGATTTGGAACCTTTCAAATTATAATATGTTAGGAAATAATTTAGGTAAAATTTTGTAGAGCTGGTGAGGGATGATTTGAAAATCAAATTTAGCTCATGATCCATTATACCCGAGTCGAAATATTGAACCTATTTTCATGATATTTACTCCTATTTGAATCTCATATGATACTTTTCAATACTAAAACTCCTAATTTAAACCTGTAACTCCTCCTCAGTAAAATGATACTCGTATTTAGCTATTACCAAAACCTTTATCCTCTAAATGTTGGGTAGTAAAAGGTTCGAATGAGGTTCAATATTTCGACTCGGGACTGGATAGGATGTAGATCCTCAACGGAGGTTGAAATTGACGTCCTACTTTGCAACTTAAGATGACATAAAGGGAAATTTGCGCCAGTTTTGGCGCCAAATAGAGTCTTATTTTACACTGAATTTAGACCTATTTTTGTACTTTTAATTTCTAAATGTTGGGTAGTAAAAGGATCAAATGAGGTTCAATATTTCGACTCGGGATTGGATAGGATGTAAATCCTCAACGGAGATTGAAATTGACGTCCAATTTTGCGCCTTAATAAAGGGGAATTTGCGCCACTTTTGGCGCTAAATAGAATCTTATTTTACAATGAATTTAGACCTATTTTGGCACTTTTAATTCCTAAATGTTGGGTAATAAAAGGATCAAATAAGGTTCAATATTTCGACTCGGGTAGTCTCTATTTTTATCGTCACACGTTACAAATCAAAAATGTCTCGAAGAAGAGTTAAAGGGCCGAAGTTTTTTCAACATAGACGTTAAACAAGCATAGTCAAACATCGTTTGAATAACATCCTGAGGAACTCGATAGACCGTCAGGTCGAAGCGTCGCAACTTGAGACTCCGGTGAATGACCCCTCGTAGAGGGCTGAATTAAATCCACTTCTGACGATGCAAACTTTAAAGGGACGAGAAATGTTGTCACATTATGCCGCAGCGAGATTAAATTGTCCCAGACAAGGTACCTCAAGACTCCTGTTTTCAGCCGGTGCAACTACTTTACTCGTTACATTATGCAGCAGCAAATCAATTACCGCAGTCACGTTGGACTCTATGCTTTTCTTGGGATATTCTTTGCTGCACGCGGATGTGATTCGCGATATGAGAATATTCTTTTATAGCTCGGTGTAAACGAAACGGTATCTTCTTTGATGTTGCTCTGTTGTCATTTCAACGGGCCATTTTCCGGCAAATAAAGCCATTGTGGGTTAGCTGAGCGATTTAAGAAGTGTTCTGAGCTTTTGTGGACGGTATTCGATATAGGAAAAAATAGTAACATAATGATATATCTATGAAAACGGCTAAGCTGTGTCCCAATTTGTTCTTAACTTTCATTGGCACCTTTAACTATATTTTCTATACAAAAAATTCACTGTGTACAAATTGTTTCGATTTTTGTAAAATTAAATCTCGAGTTACGTCACAGAGATTGTCGAACAGATGAAGGTCAAGCGTCAGATTATCGAAACAGGCACTTATAAATTAATTTGTGCTCTGTTGTAAATTTCAACTTGTACATAATCACTGATATTTTATCCAATTGAAGATCGAATTTGATAATTTTCGGAGTCCCAAGTTTTATTCCAAGAGATATAATTTTTTATTGCCCATATTACAAGGCAAAGGATTGAGTAAATACCAAACAATAATTACTTTCTACACTACTTTATACGAAATTTTCCCTAAAGATTACCCTACAACCCCTCAAAAAGTGGTATTCTTCATCCACGACCCAATCGTCCTCAATTTCATCAAAATTTCGCAGCCTAATCCCAGCATAAACTAGAGCACGTCCTCTATCCCCATCCGAAGGATGTCCCTCGGCCTATCCTTCCTTGATTTTATCGTCTCCTTCGAATGTCATTTTTGGATCGCTTCGGTTCTGAAACGCGAGCATAAAAGTATCTCGGAGAGTCCCCAGGAGGCTGTCTGTAGAAGGGAGGCTGGTAGTTGGTTCGGCTGCTATCCTAACGACACAAGGGTGGCTCTTACTTTTTCGTTTGCCGGAGCTTCCTGCCATATTGCCACTCAAAAAGGCATCGTCGTCGTCGTCGTCTTCCTCGTCCTGAAATGGGCGTCGCCCGTTGGATTCGCTCGATTCCTTAATGCGAGGAGTCACCCTCTATTCCCTCTTTCTTCCTCTTCATCCTCGTCCTTGTCCTCTTCTTCGTCCTCTTCTTACGCGGACGGTACTGCGAAGGGTTGAATCGGTAGGATAGGATATTGGAGGAGACGAGGGCGGAACAACGTTTTCGAAGACACTCGCCGATCTACATTCGAGATGACTCACCCTTCTCTGCATTCTCATCCCCGGGGGATATTAGTCGATAAATTTTCAAAGGGGAGGCGTCCAGGTATGGCACTTGGTAATTTAAAAGCGATCGGACAGCTTCATCCGTCGGAAAGACAGACTCGGTGGAAGTAGAAGGTCGAGGGGAATGAATGTAAACTCTCTAATTGTCTTGGGTAGGAGGGGAAGTCGATCGCGAATCGAAAATAGTCTCTGAGGTATGTTATTGGCTTTAGTTGGTGGCTGATGGGAACCATTGAGATGACGGGCATTTTCGAGGGTGAAACTTGAGTGGTTTGTGTAGAATGTTTTTGCTGTTTCTGGACAGAAGGTTACGTTGATGGCTGTTACTTATATGTTTAAAATTTAGGGAATTTAGGATTTATGGTTTGTAGCGATTTCTAGGTCAGAACTCTTGGTTGAGTAGATTGAGAGTCTTTTTTTTCCTGACACTCAATCATTAGCTATCGACTGTGTTAAGCGCATTTTTTTCTCACTCCGCTAAAAAATATATATTGTTACGAATTATCGTAACGAAATTGTCTCCCCTATATTTCATATCGATTACGAGAATGTTAACAACGAATTGCAAATGTTTAGATATTGATTTAATATTATATATTGAGTTGTCTTTGTGCAAGAAGTTCGGATTGATTAAATTAGAGACGTTATTTTATAATATCTGATTATTTAATTATGAAGCGCCGTTACACTGGTGTCAGAAGTGGGATTCTGATACACTTATATATACACTGATACTGATACATATATATATTGTTACTTACCGTTAAAATTTATGTTTCGAGAAGCATCAATGCTGCCACATTACATATACATGCCCATTTATATTTGCCTGCCGTTTATCAGGCTAATTGCTTTTATATGGTGACGTCAAAATAAACGAATTTTATAAAAAAAAAAGTAGATTGAGAGTAGTGTTTGTATTCTTAGATTCTTATTGCAGAATCTAGGATAATGATGATTTTGCAAAAATTTAGTTTTAGACTAATATTTACCTTGAAGTACCGTCACTTTATCTGACCACTGCAATCGGCAACCTATTCAATGCCAACTTCCTAGATATCTATTATCCATTTTCAATATTCATTCTTTAACATTTACTTTCAATACTCTTTTTTTCATTTCACCCACAAAGATGCTCATCACAGACGTCCATGAACATCGGATAAAACCGATACCGAACAGAATTATCATCTCGACATTGATTCTTTTATTTTCATAACACAAAGAGTCTCCATCAGAGGTTCGATATCCTCTTTCAGCGTATTAAAACGAGCTCGACCACCGTAACCAATGTTACATCACTAAGCCATCCTTTCTATAATTCATTAACCAAAACCTCGTTAGAGTTCCGACAAATTCCTCTCCATCCTACATTTCCGGGATTAACATTCACCATTCTTCGTTTCTTCCTCTTTCATATTTGAGCACGACACAGTTTCACCTCCTGCCGAGAGCCTTTTCCGTGAAATAAAAAAGAAAGACGTTAAAGTCGCGACTTGTTTCGTATTCTCCCGGCGTCTCTGGGCTATTTAATTAAGGAGTATTCTTGTAAGAGGCATGTTTGGTATTCAGCGTCGTCGGGGATTTGTCTTAGCGTGGATTATCATCGTTGCATCGAGAAAGCCTCCGTCGTGGACTACATCGAGGTGTTGCCTCGGTGAAATTCTGTAAGAAGTTAATCCAGCATCTTCGTTTAATAATAACCGCGCCCTTTCAGGGCCTTGAATTCGTAAAGCGAAGGAGCGCTCGAGTTTTCCAAGATGCAGAGGAGAACTCTGAATGAGATGGAACGGAGTGGGTGAAATGGAAAAAGAAGTGGTACTCGTAGAAATTGTAACCTGCTCGGACACCGAGACCGCGCCGTTATCGAATCTGCAATTAAAAAGTTCGGAGACTAATTTCAATTTAATCGTACTCTTCTTCGTTCAGGTCGTTTTCTGTCTTTTGTTCTTTCACGCTTGGGATTCTGGGTGTCGCTTTTTGGGTTTGGAAAGGAGATATCGTTCTTTGGTATTAGGTAATTTGCTTTGGTTAGTTAAATTGTTCGGTTGAAACCTGTGGAGTTTATGGGGTAGAGATGTATTTTGGGAGATTTTGTTTTGGTTTCAAGTGTTATGGTTTGACGGTGAGCAGCAGCCGCTGTATTATATGAATCGTTTGGGAAATATCTTGAGGCTGTGGTGGATATGGAGATAACACTACGTCTACAGACATTACACTTATTATATTTAAAAATATTAATTCAATACGTTGAAAAAAATATAATAAGTAAAATATCACATGAAATATCTGCTGTACTGATTCTGTATAAAATTGAGGAGTGTTTATAAAAATTAGGAGTCCGTTAATTTGGCGAGTTCCATAGACCTAATGTTAAAGGCTTAGAATCTCTGAAAGATTTTTCTCAGTTTACCTTTTACTACACAGCTAGAATGGTTACTCACTCAAAATTGTAGGTTGTTGTAAAATTGCTACAGAATTTCAAGACGAAGAATATAATAATTGAAAGTAGAGATTCTTTGGATAGAAAAATTTTTCAGCAATCGTAGAAATAAAAATTCAAGCTTACATTTAAAAGTCCAAAAGCTTCTGTTCAATTGTGCTTGTATTTTTCCACTTATTTTTACGTAATAGTTCTCGAAGGATATCAAGATATTTACGTAATTGCATCTAAAAATAAATAATTTTTCCCAGTCTACTCGAAGACTTTCGGTATCAATAGAATTGTCGTTATTATTGTAATTGCCAACTACCAACATCATAGTCTATACACGTAACAATTATCAACTTAAATATTGCTGACAAAACTGTTTCTTTTTCTGTTTCAGGTAAGATATTATCATCACATCGTTCGATCTTCCGCGTGTTCTTCGCCAGCGTAAGTTTCAATAATCTAATAATCGGTCGTTTGTATTCCGACGGCGTTATTACGGCGGGAATTGATGAGGTTCAATTATCCCGAAAATTCGCCGGTTTCTCGTAATTAAATCTCGCGAGACGGCATTCCCCGCTCGGAAACGTACCATTCGGATATATACGTACCTACATACGTATTTCAATAAATTCATGGGAGTGCAGCTGTACCATCAAAGGATTGGTAAGTAAATGCCATTCGATAAATTATTTTGCCATCGTACACTATCGCTGCGAATTCAGGTAAAATCGAAAGCTAACATCGCGTGTCTCTGTCAGATTCTTTTTTCCTCATATTTTTCCGCTATCAAGGTCATGTATTTATAATCTTTAAAGGTGGACAATTATTCGCAAAGAGGATCTACGTTTGTCCTTGCAAAGTGGATGAATATTTGATCGACAAGAGAATTTTTATTCCGTATGATATTTCTGTTTAAACCTCCTAAATAGTGGTAACAATGATGGTACTTTTATATTTCCCACCCCTACGATATTATTAACGCTTTACGAACATTTTAACTATTAAAAAATGGGATCAAAGTTTAATTTAAAACGTTCATTTAAACTACACAAGTAGCCGTATATTTTATACGGTTGATGTTTATTTTTGCGATTTATCTCACCTTATTTTAGCTTATCTTGATCCGAAATGCTGGAATTCGCACGAGAGGACAGCAGTCTTGTAGGAATTTTTGAAAACAGCACATCTTTTATATTACAGTTCATGGTCCCCCATAAAATGAATTACATTTTTATATTATCATTTGAATTCTTATTTATAAGAATTACCTATTGAGGCATCATAAGCAATTAATAATACATACTGTCCCGGCGTAAGACAAAAATTCCATTGTTCGACAGGATGGTCAAAAACTTGTTAACTGGGTAGCCCATGCGGCTCATTTAGCAAAGATTTATTTATTTATATAGTACAAAATTGATAATTGTTACAAGCAAACCTTCATATTTATACCAATCTCTGTCGGTGCAGCGTCTCGTTTCCAGCCGCCTATTCCCGCCATTTAATTTTTTTAATCCAAAACCCATCCTCCCAAAATAAATTTCTATGTGGTGTGTTTATTTTAGGAAGCTGGATTTGAGAATTCCGAAAACAAAGTGGCAAGAATAGGCGGTTCAAAGCTAGAGGCTGCGTCCCTCCCTAGCCGTCCTGTCCAGGCGGACACTAGCGCGTTAGAATATTCCGTCCGTAAGGGTTAAACCTACAATTGTCAAGTTTCAGTGCACTCAATTTCTAATATAATTATCACAGAAGAAATATTATTTCTAGATACAACGATACCAAATCACGTGTCGTTAGATTTTCTTTATCGCTCTCTAGCATTACCAAGTCCTTACATTTATGTCCTTGAGCTCCTAAGAAGCTTATTACCTTTTTCACTGCTGTTTTTTTGTTTGAAGCGCATCGGAGCAAAGGACTTAAGAGTAAGAGAAGTGTCAGTAAAATCAGCGGGGGTTCTAGGAGTTCTTATTAGCCGTAATACGGCGAGGCAGATCCAGGCCTTTACCAACTCGAGCGTGCGGTCGCAGAGATTCTCGGACGTAATTGTGTAACACGCTTAAGACTGGATCCACAGCGAATGGTTTCCAGCGTCAGTAATCTCCCCTCAATGGTCAAATCCTATCGTTACGAGAGGGTTGGCTAATCTTCTCTTAAGCTGTGAAACGCGTTCACGCCGCGCCGCTCACCGGCAGCCCTGCCGAATGTGTGAGAACTTTCTCTTCTCTCGTAGACTGACAGAAATTCCCTGTATCATCTGCATACGGCTATTGCAACTTCGTTGCAACTTTCCTCCTAAGACGAGCTCTTATATTCGTACTTGCTATAGCACGCTAAGCCGCGGAAGCCGCTTTGTTCTAATGCTGTACGGCAAATGGTTGGTACCGGAAGTGCTCTCAATTTTGGGGCTGCATGTTTGGTATCGGGAGGGTGGAAGATACGAATTTACACATTTCTTGATGTTTTTCATCGGTGCATTGAATTCCTGTGTTTTTGTAATTGATACACTTGCTGGCATTGTTTTTAGTTGCGGGGAAAATTGTGGGGACCAAAGCGTTCTCCAGGGAGGGTTGTTGCGGTCGATTGGAACCGGAGGTTGGAGAACGCATCGTTCGTGAGGATATATATCCTAGTTTGGTAAAATTATCAGTTATCGGTGGCATTGTTAGGAAATATTTCCAATCGGAAGCTGCGAAAAAGAGTTTTCTACTGTCCGACGACTGAAAGATGGCTAGGGAGCGGCGCAGCCTCTCGTTTTCAGCCGCCTATTCCCGCCATTTAATTTTTTTAATCCAAAACCCATTCTCCCAAAATAAATTTCTATGTGGTGTGTTTATTTTAGGAAGCTGGGTTTGAGAATTCCGAAAACAAAGTGGCAAGAATAGGCGGTTGAAAGTTAGAGGCTGCGCCACTCCCTAGCCATCTTTCAGTTGTCGGACTATATTTTTGTTGGAACCATATTAATTAACGATATCATATTTGTACATTAGCTTTCAATTAAGCGTTCTTTTTTTTCCTTTGTAAATCTCCTCTTCAGTTCATTTTAATTACACGGTAATAACTTCGTGAAGATTATTTTACAAAAATTCCTCTTGTTTTTCATACTAAACATGGTAAACGACTTTATTACCCGCAGAGCGTAATCCTTTACATGCATATTTTCCGTAATTCGGTAAAGAGCGTGGAAAAATCCTCTGCAGGGTATGCAAATATATTTAGTATATTTATACTCGCCGCCCACGAAGAAAAGCTCCTTTCCTTTCTACAAAGTATTCGTAGTCAACGAGAAGTTCTTTCCTTCGGTACAATGAAGCGATTCCATTTGTTCGGGCAACTGCTTATTTTCCCTCTTGTCGCATGCAGACCGACGATCGAGCGTAACAACACAGACGGCCCGCAATAAATGCGAGGAGCCTTTAGCAATCAAGATTTCATTGCCGGGTTGAAACGCGTTAGAAGAGGGAAACCCCGGTAAATTGTTCACTTGGCAAGTTTTACTTTGACGAGCTTTGTCTCTTTGAGCAATTATGCATCCGCGAATACACCCCCGTCGAAAATTCCACCCCCTTCGCTCCTACCGAAGACGTAAAATTGCTGGTAAAATTGAATTTCTCCCCTTATTTCTTAGATTAAAGGACTAACGAGATACTACACCGTCAAATCGCGCGTATTCTCGACTTTTCCAATTTTTCTCTTTACCTCTTTCTCCCTCATCGATCTCTCGCAGAGTGTCGAAACTCTTGCGGATTCACGTCGGATTATTTTCTCACTTCATGCGAATTGTAGTTTCGTAATACGAGAGAAAAATTCCATTGGAGATAACACGAGGACACGAAAATACAGTGTACACTGTTACGATACTTTGGAAAACGTAATGAAATATCAAGTTGGATGTTAAAGTTAAAGGGTAACTCGTGATAGATGAAGGCCAACGGATAACGAGGAGATACGTGAAGAGGATAAGGGATGGTGAAAGTTACAGGGCTCGAAGAGGAATTGGAATATAAGAGAAAGGACCGCTAGATCTCAATTATGAATAATGCATTATTAAAAATGAAATCCCACCTCCATTTCCTTGATTATAATCCATCGGAAAATTTAGATAAATCTCTTTCGCGCGATGGCGAAGGCGCCCGAAGGTATCTACCTGCCCGGTGGAAAGCTAAGTTATGAACTCCAACTTTTCGAGCTGCAGCTACATAAACCAGAGGAGAAAAGTGAGAAGGAACGGAGAGATTGAGGGAGAAAGAGAGGAGAAAAGGAGCAAGAGGAAGAGAAAAGACAGGAGGTGAGGGTAACCGATGAAAGAGGAGGAAGAAAGAGGTCGCGGAGTCTCCGCGAGCCGTACAAGTTATACACTCTCGAGAGCTTCCACTTAGCTATTTGTCAGGCTGATGCGAATCTTCCTGCAAGTTGCGAAATCCCTCTTGGAAATTTTGCGAAAAATTTTATTCCACCAACACCGGTAAGATAACGAACTTTGTTGCGAGTCGAGGAACCGTGTAACAGGAGCTAATTATTCAACCGCTTTTTCCTTTCCCTGCAGTTTGATAGATCGTAATTCAAAGTATTGTAAGCTGTGATAGAGATCTTTGAATTTCAGTTGGTATTATTATTTAATACTTTGGTGATTGGAACGTTGATTTTTGTTATAATTAATTAATACGATTATAAGGTGCTGATAATCTTCGTATAGGATTTGTCTTGTATATTTTGCTTACAAATTATTTGCCACGTTTTTGTATCTTGATTGCAACATTTATTTTGTATTTTTATCGTCAAAAAAGGGATCTTAGCATTTTAATTAGTATTATTATTTAATTCTTGGGAGATTGGAACGTTGGTCTTTGTTTTAAGTAATTGATGCGATTAGAAGGTGTTGATAATCTTCGTGCAGGATTTGTCTTGTATATTTTGCTTACAAATTATTTTCTACGTTTTTGTATTTTGATTGCAACATTTATTTTGTATTTTTATCGTCAAAAAAGGGATATTAGCATTTTATTTAGTACTATTATTTAATTCTTGGGAGATTGGAACGTTGGTCTTTGTTTTAATTAATTGATGCGATTAGAAGTTGTTGATAATCTTCGCGCAGGGTTGACTTGTATGTTTTGCTTGAAAATTACATGACACGTTTTAGTACTTTGATTGCAACATTTATTTTTTATTTTTCTCGTTAAGGAGTGCCTTGGGAGAAGTTTAATTCGTTGGGGAATCAATCAGAGAGACTTTAAGTTATACGTGCTCTCCGGTCTGCATTTTTAACCGATGAAGAACTCGTTGAACTTATTGGCAAACGGTAATTCTTTGCTAACGGAGTGCAAAAATAGATTTTTTCTATTTTCCGAGTCTTCCGATCAATCTTTCCCTTTTACATTCATTGCGAATGTTAAATATACCCTTTTCAACCTTTGGCTCTTGCAAATATTGAATAAATCAAAGTTAGTGTAAGGCATTTCAGCCTTCTTTTATTTAGTTCTCTTCCAACCTCAACGCTCGCTTTGAAAGTAGAGCGTGCCGATTTAATTATCCGCTCGCTTCAGCGGGGTCGCAGACAATTGCGATAGAATATTATTCTATGGCAGCAGTTCTTAACACTTTCTTCCTGTTACTATCCAATTATATTATAATCTTTGCCCGAGAAATCAAATTAATTTACAAAAACTCCAGCGATGATATACCAATCCGTTAAAAAATTCATTCATTCATCTACCAAGGTCGTTAAAACGACTAGTTTGCAATTTTATTAAACTACTTTCAAAAATTGGCGTAATTACCCGTTTAATTCTCTTCGTTTATCCAGCGAAGTGTCAACAACCACATTCAATTAAATGATCAATTAACATTAGAACTGCCAGCGTCAAATCTATTTTATTTCAATTTATTAAATAAGTACTCTGAAAAAATAGGAATCACGGGATAGGAATAGATGATCGATTTAGTAATCTGAATTTTATAGGATCAACGTAGAATATGTGCTCTATGACTCTCCTATAAAGTTTGAAATTCTTTTTTAAATTGTATACCATTCATTTTGATTTGGTTGATAGTTCTAGTGTTAATTCCACCCTTTCATTTATTTCCTCCCAAATACGTTCATCTAACTCCTCTAAATACACCAAAATCCATAATTTTTGTACACCAACATCTCAAAACCATCTCGAAACACTCTTAACCCTTTGCACTCCTATGTCGAGCTACACTCGACACAGCTTTCTGTAACACTTAATATTTCATATACTAATTATCGACTTTTCGAAATCAGCAATAATTTTGCATTTTAACAGGAATACACCGCAGTATCTACAATTGTTCCTAGTATTAAATGAAAACGAATAATCAACAGTAGACAATTTTCCGAGATTATATTTGCTTATCTGACAAAAAGTTAATAAAATAATTCAGAGCGCAAAGGGTTAATACAACAATTTTAATTTCCAAAACCCAGCAATCAAGTCAATCAAATAAATCAAGTGACCTTACGTCCACCATCTTTCCACCCCCTCATAGCTTTATTTACTTCCTCCAAAACTACCCTCTATAATTTCTCACAATCATCTACTCTCCAAACGTTTCTCCCAATGATCTCCAACTATCCATCAACATATTTTTAAATAAATAAAACTGCACTTCCTACGTAGACACCCCAGGAGGCAACTTTGTCGAGGCGGTCCGGGGACGTATAATCACGAAGAATCAATCGTCCGTTTAACGATCGTTGAATCGCGTGCTACCAAATGATTAGGTTAGATCAACTCGGATCGAGGGGTGGGCGGGGACAGAAGGGTTGCCTCGAAATTGCCGAACCGACCGACGGCTTATCCACTTTATCCAACCGGTATTACGAAGCCAACGCGCGACCCAGTGTAGCCTCCGAGTATCTCGATCCATCCACTTCCGGGGTTTCCCTTTCCATCGGGAAATTCCAGTGCCCGCTCTTATTTATCCAGGACTCTGGATCGTAAAGCATCTTTAGGCTTTGTCTTCCTCCGACCTATCGTAGAGGAGGAAGACTACCTCTGACCTCCTCCGTCACCTAACAGAGGCTTCCTTCTCTGCATTAATTTATAGCCTTTACCATGCTGTGCGACGTTGAGCCGATTTAAGCGGACGGAAAACATAGGAGGACGTCCTTGGATGGATCCTTGTCTACTCTCGAATCCTTTGGGAGGGGACGTGTCTGTGATCGTTGATAGGAATTGTTACTCGTGATGTCAAAACATTAGGGGTAGTTTAGAGCTTGAGTTTTGACGGTGAGGAGTTTTTTTGTCGTTTTCGCGATTTAAGAGGGTGGGAGTTGTGGAAAGAGCATCAGCATTAGAATGATTAGGAAGGTGGTGGTATCAGAAGGGTTAATTGTTTGTAGATTAAGAATTGGTCGAGGGGTGGTTGTTGACCTGCCAGTTTTTCTTCTTGCAGCATATTGTTATGGTGAGATCACAGTATCTAAAGAATACAGTGTTTCTAGATTAGGGATGGGCTGAAGGGTGGTTTTTGACCAATATCAGTTTTTTTTTCTTCTTGAAGTACCTTGCTATGGGGAGTTTAGAAATCTGAATGATTCAAATTTCTGAATAGTGGATGTAGTATCAGTGGTATCAGAAGGGTTAAGTGGATTCCAGAATCGGAAGAATAAAGTCTTTCTAGATTAAGGATTAGTTAAGTGTTGGTTGTTGACATATATCAATTTTTTCTGCTCGCACCCTGCTATGATGAGTTTAGAAGTTTGAATTATTGAAAGGTCTGTGCAGTGGATACAATATCATTCGTATCAGAAGGGTTGATTGTATCGCAGTATCAGAAAAACAAAGTATGTCTTGATTAGGGGTTGACTGAGGAACCACAGCTACCTCAAATCCGATTTTTATTCCAATGCTAACTTGCTGTTACAATGTTAAATTTTAATTTCTTCTATTCAGAAGTTTAAAATTCTCCCTCAATAATTTCTACCTGTCTAACCAAACAGCACCACTGCCATAAAAGCCTCCAAAAGCGCGAACAGCTTACACTAATCCTTTAACTTGACGTGACAATTAAATCGCAACATTTTTCACCAAACTTCCTCTCATCTGAAAGTTCTTCCTTGACTCTCTCACGGTGAGTCTTCCGGGAGGACTCTTCTCGATGACGCGTATAACGTTATTAACTTCCAGAGGAAGGATTCAAGACTGCGAAAAGTTAGTGGCATCCGCGTCGTTGGTACGTACAAGCAGTCAGATCGAGACGGATGGGGAGACAGCAGGAAGTTTGCAAAATTGTCGAAAGTACCTCGGTGGCAGCAGGAAAGTCGAGCCGAGAATACGAAGCGGGATAACAAAAGTAAAATAAAAGCAGCTTATCCGTACCCACGCCGGTGTAAATTATACGAAGAGCGAGTATCGTGCACGAGGGAAAACGGTATCTACCAACCTAGCTTCTATTGTCACGTGTGCACGTCGTATTACGCCATGATAGTCACTTGAATTACCATGCACTTGTCGCGAGAAGAACGCTTTCCCATTTTTTTTACACCCTATTGTCGCATTCCTCCCCGTCAAAGTGGCGACTTCTGAACATCCACCACTTCCTGGCGTAATCTCTCGTAAATTCGCTTTGATTTCCTAATGGAATTTTTGATCAAACATCCATCTCAGTGTTTTTTGTCTCCTCGAAGCGTGCATTTAGTAATTCTGAAAAAAATTCCTTAGGCAGAATGAGATACCTGCAAAGACAATTTTCAATTAATTTCTAAGAAATAACTAATAGTTATTTTTAATAAACCGATTCTGCCCTTTGCTAATTTAACCCCATAACCTACGATTTCTTTTCTGATGGGGAGTGCGAAGACTTAAAATTAATTCGTGAAATCAAAAAGTTTCACTGATTTCTGACATTTCGTATAACTGAACATGATATTAATAATACAGAAATATTGTCAATTTAATAGTTTTTGGAAGACTTCAAAATTTCCTATTCCATTTTCCGCGCAACGAGTCTCACGCGTAGTTGTAGGCTAAGGGGTTAAAACCAGCCCTACACTCGATTAACCCTTTGCGTGCGATCTACTGTCACTCTCTCCGCAATAATTCAGAATTAAATCGATAAAATAAAAATTGATCAGTGATTCCTGATACATCGTACAATTTATTATCACTAATACTTGGAATTTGACAGTTTGGAGAATTTGAAAATTTCCTATCCAATTTACCTCGAGTGTCACTCGTAGATCAACGGGTTAAACGTCTGTCCACGTTCATCAACCCTGAATTCTTACCTCTCTCGTCTCCCTAGTCGAAACCTCGAGTGACTGCGACCGTATCGATATATCGTAGCAACGGAATTGCACCGTCCCACGTCCATACAGCCCCAAACAGCAGGCGTAACGGCGGAACGCAATTTCCAAACGCAGTTCGCGAATCCAATTTCCGAGGTCAGTGCTAAAATCGGTTTGAATTATAGATACGACGTATCTCTACGTTTTGTACGTGCACACGCTCGTACATCCGCGGATGCATCCGAGACTGTATCGTGAAATATCCTCCCTTACCTCTCATCCCATCGACGATGGACGTAGCAGGGTGAACGTAGAACTTTTCCAAGTATTCTTCGGTCGATGAACATCACTGGATCGAATTCCCCAGAAGGATAACCGAAGACGTACGTTCGTCGAGATCGAACGGGATATTGGAACCGGATTACATATTAGCAAGAGTACACAGGGTGTCCTGAAATCTTCCTCCACCCCTTCAAATGGTACTTCGAGTTCTTCGACCTTTTCCTCCACACCACTTTTTTTTTTTCTCTCATCTTTCAACGTTCGTGTCTCGTGAGCTTAAGTGGTTAAAGTCGATATTCTCAATTTCAATCTCGCAAACATCCGAGGGTAGTTTGCCTCGTTACTCGTCGCTTCGAGTCGCGGATAGAAGCAGCGTGAAATCGCGACGAGACGCAACCCTGCGGAAGTCCTTGACTTTTTTCTCCGAGGAAATATCCACGTTTTTTGCATTCCAGGGGGTTTGTAGGGACTATGCGGAATTGCTGAGGGTTAACATCGACTTTTGACCCTGGTATTAATTCGGTTTCTTATTTACTGGTTGGTTTTGGTATCGTGGATCGTTTTCGAGGAGAATGGGGAATGGACCGCGAGTTTGTTATTAAGGGTCTGTTTTAATTAAGGACATGGTTGACCGGGAAGAGAAAGATTCAGCCATTTATCAAGCGTAGAAAGAGGCAGGGATGTTATTTTTGCGAGATCTATCGTCCTCGTTGTTCGGGGGTGACTCTGACGAGGAACCTTTCTCGGGGGTGACTCTGACGAGGGTAGAAACGTTAACGAACCACCTGTAAGAACCCGGTGCCATCTGCGAAGTCTATTAATACCGGGGAAACAGGAGGCCACTGGGAGAAATAAAAATATTATTGTATACATAGGCATGGGGATGTAAGCGATTTGTAAAGCGTTTCGCGCTATTCGCTCTTGGGGCTTTAATCGAACGACGAATGGAATAATTGCATGGATTATTACATTTTTTTATTTAACGACTACATTTACTATATTTTATCTTCAGTCTTTTTTGTAATGCCAATTCTACAGAAATTATATTAGTATGAATTATGTGGAAATGTAAAATTCTACCTCGAGTATCATAGAATTACGAAAATATTTTCTAATTTACCCCTTTCTCTACCACTTCCGCATGTAGACTTCAAACTTGCACACTTTCAGATCGAAAAAGGGGTGCAGATTGTTGCATCTCAAATAACCTATTGAAAAAATTAATTAAAACAATTTCCCACAAACTCTTAGAGCCCCTAATGTGAAAGACACTAGCCATAGAACCTACCCTCACACTTTCCCTTCATTTTTCTGATTATCCTCACTTAATTCCATCGTTCAAATAAGACAAACTACCCCGAAACTCCTCCAAAATCCTCCTACATCTGAACCTAACCCTCGTAGCAACCCCCATTCGCGCACCCGCGATCTTCAAAGTACTTTCATCGTTTAAACGCCCCACCCCTTATCGCGCCTCGCGCATCGCCCTGAAATTCGAGGAGATACTATCCTCGAAATCGATTTATTCGCGTCGGGGGAAAGTGGATTGCCGAAAAATGTGCTCGCTCGAGATAGAGAAAGGCGAGGTCGCGCAGGGGGAGCGAATAGAGGTATAAAGTGGCCGGGTTTTCCAGCGAAGAAGCAGCGTAATTTGAGAGTTACTGCGAGGTATATATCGCAAGCTTCCCGGCCAGCCTGCGGCTGAGAGAACGACGCTGGAAGGACAGGGGATGAAAGCTCTCTCTGCCTTATCTCCGAGCGGATATGACGTATGGGCGGCGTTTGCTGCAAGGGGGTGAGAAGTCGATACGTACGGGGACCGTAAAACAGGACGGAGGGCCCGTTGGATGAATTTTATTACACTTGCACTTAAAACTGACATTTTATTTTACCTTCTAATACTACATTTTTTCGTAAAAGACTTAAGGTTTTAGGTAGGTGCTGAATTATTGAGGTTTGCATACAGAAAAGCTTAATTAATTTATGTAGTACTCTGACAGCATGAATGTTTCAATTATGGTACTTTAATTATTAGGGAATTTTGCAAAATTTATACTAGAACCGTAAAGTAGGAGGGAGGGCCCGTTCAACGAATTTTACTACATGTAAACTTAAGGCAGACATTTTTTTGGTTTCTAGTACTAAGTTTTTTTTGCATAGGACCTAAGGTTTTAGGTAGGTTCTGAATCATCGAGGTTTCCATACAGAAAATCTTCATTAATTTATGTAGTACTCTGACAGCATGAATTTTTCAATTTTGGTACTTTAATTATCAGGGAATTTTGTAAAATGTATACTAAAACCGTAAAGTAGGAGGGAGGGCCCGTTCGACGAATTTTACTACATGTAAATTTAAGGCAAATATTTTTTTGGCTTCTAGTACTAAGTTTTTTTTGCATAGGACCTAAAGTTTTAGGTAGAATCATCGAGGTTTCCATACAGAAAACCTTAATTAATTTATGTAGTACTCTGACAGCATGAATTTTTCAATTTTGGTACTTTAATTATCAGGGAAGATTGCAAAATTAACACTAGAACTATCGACTATTAATTTAGTATATTAAAAGATACTAGATAAATGCTTAAAAAGAAAGAGACTTTAATACGAAGGACCTGATACACTCCACATAATTTCAGAAATTTTTTGAAGAAATTCAGCACTAGTCATTTTGACCCCCTTGGTAGACGTAGTGTTAATGCCGGAGACTGTGAAACCAATATGGTTAGAGATGAGAGGCTTGATTGTATTATACAGCATTAGGAGAATTCTGAACTATCGAAATATTTCTACACTAAATCTGAATTAGTTTAAGTGGTCCTACAACATAAAGTTTTTCAATTGTCTGAAATTTCACCGTAAATAGCAAAACGATGCTTATCAAGAGGATTATTCTAGTAAAATTAATGCATCACACTCTACATCCTGTAACACTGTAAGAGGATTGACTATGTTACGTAGCCTTAGGTGGATGTTAAACCGTGCTTATTATAATACAATGAAATAATAGAAAAAAACCCAGGGTTTTGGTTTCAATGCGATTCATTCACCCTTTTCATGACCTGCTCCAACTTGACCGTCAGAGATAATTAGAGATAGAATCCTTGCATTAATCTTCTTTTCTTCACCCGCCTATAAATATACAACATACACAAATTTTAGTAATAATGACAAGTTTAATACCACCGTAGTTTCATGTATGGCGAAAATATCGAAAAGCTAGAAAACGCGGGAGCACAGGAGAGTATGACACACGCAAGGGTAGATTCCAACTCGTGTCTCGGTGGTTTAGTCGGTCGTACGTTAACTCGAGGTTTCGCACGCGCCTTCCGTGCAATAAAACGTCCTCTCCATCGTTCTCTCAGTTTGCATTCGTATAAGGTCGTGTTAGGTAACGTGCGCTTGCCCGTATTATGAGATACGATACGATAAAGGATCGTAGATTCGATAAATAGGACGAGTCCGACGGGCAACGTTACCTTCCTACAAAACCGGTTATATTTGCTTGGATAAAACGTAGTCGGCTATCCCTCTAACGCATTCCCCATGCGAGATAGGGGATGGAATTTTGAGATACGCCGACGGTGGATAACTCGATAAACGACGTTCACTATTTGTTTACTCTTGGAACTCGTAGAAACGGCGAGTTTCTTGGCAAAACATTGCCTTTCTTCCCGAGGACGATATCAAATTCTGGTAATGCGATTATACGTTTCTACGTGCGCGGCCCGTTTGGACGTACGCGACCCTAAATTACGCCGGTAATCCCGAATACGTGCCACACATACAGGGAGAATTATTACCATTTTAACACGGTTAAACGCGCGGATACTGGATTCAATGAACTGCGTGGTTAAATTATTTCCGATATTATAGGAATTATGCTCCCCGAGCAACCGAAATCACTGTTGCGTAGCATAGAATTGTGGCGGTGGATTTATTCCGGAGTATGCTTGCACATGGATCTTTAAATGAATTACTGCATAAGGAAATATGCTTGTGATTCCAATTTCATTGTCTGTTTTTTTGGTAATTTTTTGATCGAGTAGCTTTGATACTTTTAACGAGAACTTATTATTACAGATTTTCTATGAGAAAATATACTTGGCTTTTAATTTATAGACTTGTGGCTAGAGAAGATTTTCTACGAAATGAGATCACTTTATTGGATGTCTATTAAGTTCTATCCAATTGCAACGTTTGTTTTTCTGATAGGTAATTTTTTGGTCGAGTAGCTTTGATACTTTTAACGAGAATCTATTATTTTAGATTCTTGATGAGAAAATACGTTTATGCTTTTAATTTCCAGTGACTATTGAAGATGTTTTGCACAATGAGATTACTGTGGATGACTATTAAGTTCTATTTTCATTATCAATCACCAGTCTCTCTGTACCCAATAACTGCAGAATTATTCCCGAACAGAAGTGATTAAAAATTATCCCAGTATATTCCAATATCGAATTGTTTTCCGTTTCAATACCTCCATCACTTATCGTATTGCCTTGTTTTTTTGCAAAATTGTCTGTAAATAAATCAACCTATTTTGAGATGATTTTCGTTATCGACACATCATATCCAACTAATAAAATCGCTCTCATTGCAACGTACTTCAAAGAGTATAATACCTTTACAGACTTCGTATCACGAATAAAAAAAACAACTCGTTATACTGTTTAATAAACCCTGCCACTCCAAATTTACTCTATGACGCATTCCAAAACAAACCGGCGAAAAAGTCGTCGATTTCTCTCGCAGACCACTGGAATCGCGCTTTTATTTCCAGACGGCTCGGAGGTTCAGTGGCCTCTGTAATCAATATTCCTGGATTTTTTTTTGTTCACCGTTAAACTTCTCTCCCAACGGAATCGTAATAAAGTTGTCGAGCGAAACGTAATTATCGATAATCGCACGTTTGTGCGTCTACGGCTACACGCGTGTACCTATCCTCTCGGTTTGCGCAATTCGGTGCTTCATTTAAACTGAAACAAGGAGCACTCGTTACGCAGATTTAACTTCCGGTGCACATTTTATACCAGCTAAGTCTAGTAATCGAGTCCTATCGAAACTTTCCAATAGTCGATTGGTACTCGATGGTACATTACTCGTTCTTCCTTCCTCCTCTTATTTCACTTCTCCTTCTTCGTCTCCCGTTTCTTCCACGGGAATTCCGCAACTTGCGACACCGTGTGTCTTCATTTACGAGTTATCGCGTTTCGTTAATTGCCGTGCCTCGCCGTAGAGTCTCACTTAATATATAGCAGCAAGCTTGGAAGATGTACAATCCTCTTTTAGCTCCTTTTTTTATCACCAACGATCAGTGCCGTTCGATTCGTTTCTCCAATTCTGTTTCTTCGATTCTGTGCTAAAACGAGAAATAAAATTCCTCCTTCTTTATATACCTAGAAATCCCTCTTCACTATCGATTTTGCTACCACGAGCGACTATATTTGGTAGGATAAAGGTCAGACAAATCGGATAAAGAGACACGATAATTATTCCATCCTTCTCTTAACTCTCGGATCGTACTTTTACCGTACTTTGATCGACGATAATTAGAAAGGTAGACAAGTACGACTGAATTCGATCCCGGTTGGATAAAAGGGGGGATGAAAGTGCGAGGAAGGAAGAGAATCATTGAAAACAGTGAACGGTAGAAATTCTGCTGACTCGGTCGTTGGATTTTTTTAGGTGAACGAACGAGAGCGCAAACGCGAGACTAAACGTATATATACGTTGCTTGTCTTCGTGCTTAAGAGTCTTTTCGCATACGTACCTGAGAAGGGTGTATGCGAGAGGCCGAATGAGAAAACGAGGAAAGGAAAGGAGAAGGGGCGACGTCATTTTCTTCTTTTTCTATGTCGTCTTCTACTTTTTCTTTGGCTCTGAGAAGGAAAGGTTTAAATCCCTCGAGATTCGCCCTTATCTCCCGCGCGAGTCGGATTTAATTGAGTGCTCCCGCGAGAAAGCAAAAGTAAGGGCCACTGCCTGCCTTTGACATTCGCAGTCTTGGTTATCTCGTATGAGGTGTTTAAAAACTACTGTTCGACGTTTCGAGATGTCGATCGTTTCTTTTAACGCTCTAATTGCTCCTGATGTACCTCTCGATATGCTCATATGGTGTGTTTTAAGATTATGGGAATGTTAGAGAAGGTTTTTGTGGGGAGGATTTAATGGAATGTAGGGCGAAGTCTGATTCGGTAGAAATGTTAGTTGTGGTATGAAGATAGCAGATTAATTTTAGCGAGGTGTTAACACTAAACGCACCGACACTTTATGGACAAGTATGGTTACCGTGGCGTTTAAACAGCTTTGCGTGGAAATCCAGAGTAGCTGAGTCGAGTGTACAGTGAGAGAAATTGATTTTGACGTCATATGGATTGATGCAAGATGAGAGCACTGTTTTATTGACACTAGATTTACGGGGGTGAATTCTGTTATACTGCAAAATATTACCCAAGGACTTTTGAAAAAGGGGGATCAAGTGGCAAAAGTGATAATTCGTTAAGTACTTTTTGTATTATAAAATATAGGTGAAATATCTATTGCATTGCATCTTTGTAAATTTGAGAAATATTTGTAAAGAAAGTAGAGACTCGTCAACTTAACAGCTTTCGTAAATCTAATATTAAACGTTTTCTTGTACAATTTTCGAATCCCGTAAAGTATCCATTTCAAAGTAGGAAAATGTTTCTTGCTTTTTAGCTTTGTGTTTATGATCTACACTTTAAGATGAATCCTGAATAACCAAGACTGCAATACATCTCGTAATGATTTAGAAAAAAATTTTCAAAGGCGACCGAGACACGAATTCAACCTTTCAAATTAAAAGTCTCATACCTTAACTCCACATTTACAAAAGTCTAAAAAAAATTCTCCCATTTGCAGCTTCCAGCAGCATCTCCCATGCAATCAAAAATACTTCTCATTCCATCCGCACGTCCTACGATAACTAGCCTGTAAATCGGACTAATTAGTTGAAGTATCGACATTAGTAACGTAAATAGTACAGTTAAGTGTAACTAATGTAAACATATCCTGTATAAATTCTGTCTAGTGTAGACTAAAACGAGTAACTACGAATCAGTCGAATCAATATGTCCCAGAATGTATCAGCCTCGATATTAGTAATGCACATAATGCAGATAAGTGTGACTGATTTAAACATTTCCATTATCACTGTATTATAATTAATATTAATTCAGCTAGTACACTGTGAAACAATTCTCTCTAGTGTAGACTAAAACGAGTAATTACGAATCAGTCGAATCAATATGTCCCAGAATGGATCAGCCTCGATATTAGTAATGCACACAATACAGATAAGTGTGACTGATTTAAACATTTCCAGTATAACTGTATTATAATTAATACAAATTCAGCTAGTACACTGTGAAACAATTCTCTCTAGTGTAGACTAAAACGAGTAATTACAAATCAGTCGAATCAATATGTCCCAGAATCGATCAGCCTCGATATTAGTAATGTAAATAGTACTGATAAGTGTAACTAATATAACATATAATTGCAGAAAATACCATCGGTTTCCCAACAATAATTATCCTCTATCAGATTCAAGTGGTTCAATTGAGTAGTTCGTCGAACAAATAAAAGAAAAAGATAGAAAGAACCGCTCGCATTCTTTCACGAAGAAAAGTATGTCGTCGAACAGAAACCTGTCGGTATAATGGCCGAAGAATAATTGAGATGTACCTTTTACCGAGGATTCCATCCTGCGGGCGATTCTGTTGGAAGAAACGAGAGAAACTAAAGGCGTGCTGGTTCGATACATCGAAGAAAAGATTCGGCAGCTCGGGCCAGTTCTCGCAGAGCGAAGAATCCTGTATCCCTCGCGAGACTGTAATGCTCTCGTGCAATTTTAAATAATAGATTCGACGCTCGCGTTTAACCACCGGCGTTCTTCCCACGCAAAATGTATATCCGTACAACTGGAACCGGTGAGAAGGACGGTGAAATTAAATTAAATCACCTGGTTTTATCGTTCTCTCGTTTTCAATTTTAACGAGCTCCATGTAATTTAACGATTTTCTCGTGGGTTTTTAATGGGCCCGGTACAATTTTCCGATCTGTTAACGATGTTACCTCGCGTGGTTGCGATGCGTTTCTTTTGTACTTCGTGAATTTTAAATTGTTCTGTTTTGGACATTACAGAGTCGGTTTGAATATTTCGAATATATTACAAGGGCGATTTGGATACTTCGAGAGTATTATAGGATCGTTGAGAATTTGTTTGAAGATATTTTTCAGAAGGATGATGTTTCTTTTTGTGGTTTTTTTGGAGAGATGGATTGTTTGAGGTTTGACTTGTGTTACTGGAGATTTTGATTATGATTGAGAATGATAATTAGGGTTATTGTTCTTGCTAATAAGGCTTGACTTGTTATTTGAGGGGTGTATTGTACTTTGAACTTCGCAAAAAGTTTTAGCGCACGCGACCTTAATCTTCATCGATGACGAAGCCTCGTGTATGGCTTATCGTATCCGACTAACTCGATTTCGATTAGTAGAGCTCATCGAGAAATCAATGAGAAACACCGTCATATCTAAAGCTGCAAGTGGATTTTTCTTATTAACAATTCACGCTATTGCGAAGAGTTGAAGGCTTTAACTATGAGCGAGAGAAAATGTGTTTCGTTCAATTCATGTAACTTTAATCGGACAATGCAAGGAGAAATAGCTCTTTCTGTTAACGTAACGGTCACCAACTTCTGCGCACTTTCCGGGCCAGTTGCTTAACATCTAACAATTCTGCAACACACATACTACACTTTTCATTTGATTTTATAATTTCTTTCTAATCGCAGAAGAAAACTGTACTCATTCCAGGGCCCAGTTGCTTAACACCCACCAGACCTAAAAAAAAAAAACAATTCTCTACATTCAGCCTCCATTAAATTTGATCAATTATTCTATTTACGTTTACTTCCTCACAACAGTTCCATACGAAAAAAATATCAGGATCACCATTCTGAAGACACTCCTGGGCCCAGCAGATTAACATCCACCAGAATTTGAAAAATACAATTCCCTACCATTAGCTTCCATTCAGTTTTATCAATTATTCGTCATTTATTTCTTCACTGCAAGGTTCACAATAAAAAAAATATCATGATTATCACCCTGAACGCACTCCTGGGCCCAGTCGCTTAACATCCGCCAGACTGAAAAAAATAATACTCTACTTTAAGCTTCCATTTAATTTGATCAATTATTCCATATTTACTTCTTAAGTACAGGGTTCAAAATAAAAAAAAAATACCATGATCATTATCCTGAACGCACTCCTGGGCCCAGTCGCTTAACGTTTCTAAGCGTAACGTGAACTCCGTGCTCTTTTGTATTTTTATTTTCATTTCCTCTACACCTCCGTGCCCTTCTTTCCAGCATCGTAATATCGTTCCATTAGGCGCTCGCGATACCAGAAAATGATCGCACGAATAGCTACGCTGTTGTTGGAAGTCGAGACACTGGAACTACTGCAGTGGACTAGTGTTTCGAGGATGGTAGCTGTTATTAAATTACCGTGCCTCGCAGCGCGACATTTACGTGCTTTCGCTATACTTGAACACGTTGTTGGCACGTATAGGAGTATCCTTTCCCCGTGAACCATGTTTAGCGAAGTCATTACGTAACGAACTTTGTTTATCGAACAGAACTAGGCCTGCGAGTTCAACATCCAACCGGAGACCGTGCATATTTGCTGGGCAATGCTGGACCACGTTATTGGACTTCTAGTTTTACTCCGTTAAACATCATTTTATTCCTATCCCATTCGAATCCGTCGAAACTCCAAACGCGCTTTTTCGCCCTTAATGCAATGCACAGTTCTAGAAACAGCGAGGTGAAACTTGCGCGGCTGTATTTTTGAAAGTCGAAAACTTGCAAAAACTGCAAAAAATTTGCTGCTCTAATGCGCGCCTCCTGGTACTCTGGCTTACCAAGATTTTTTTTTGTTTCCTCGTTATTTCCGTATTCCGGTACATGGCCTGCGTACTCTGTTACGTTGCACAACTGGAATTTGTTTGTTGGGGGTAGATTCGCCGAGGGAGAATTTGCGAGGGTGATTTGAAGGACTCGGCGGTTTCGAGAGGTTCGTTCGTCTTGTATCAATCGAAAGGAATTGGAAATTTCAATTTGGAGAACCAAGTTGCTACAAGTTTCGGTAATTATTTAACGCTAGAAATATCAACATAATCAAAATTGTTGATTTCAAAATTTCTAAATTAATTATTTACAATTTGTTGCGCTTTTATCTTTCGAAATTCAATTAATTTATATCAATAGAAAGTCGATCGTCAAAAACTCGTTGTTGAAATAGGACTGGAAAATTAAATTTGTATTTACCATAAAAAAGAAATATTTTTTAGATATTTCCAGCAATTTTGTCATCGTTCGTTATTTCTAAAGGAAAACGTTAATTCGTTGTAACGGCGGGCTATTCAAAACCGATGTTAGCAATGGAAGGAAGTTCGGAACGGTAGCAGGATACCAGAATAATAAAATATTGCGCGGAACGAATGTGTCACGATTCGTTTTTAGCACAATAAAAATCTCGCCTACACAGCAATAATATATGGCCAGTTGTCGTCGCACAACAAATCCGTAATTTCCGTTACGGACGCACCGAAAATACTAAAATCTATGAAAATTCAGCCTTAGAAAATTTTTCCTTCACTTCAAAAGGTATAAACTTCCATCGAAGAAAATCAATAATTCTATCTTAAAAAGGAATATTTTCAAAGATCGTTTAAAAAGAAATTTTCAACAATCATGAAACCATGAGTAATTTCAAACGAGCAAAGGTAAACTTTCGATACATTAATATTGATAATTTACTAAATAATTAATTTGTAAACGTTATCAGTAAACACGATGTATTACATTTTGATAATAGTTCTATCGGTTTGCACTTACAATTAGGCGTTATTATGTAAATTTTCATAGTACAATAATTTGAGCAGGTGATAGGGGGTGGGTTAATTAGCGTGTCTGCTCGATCCCGTAACAAACTGGATGGAAAAAAAGCTTGCAATTTAGTCTTCCATGGTGTAATTTACGAGAAACGTTTCCGGATTACACGTCGCGTCGATTTTCTATCCCTCTGGTTATTCGATTTTGATTTACTATCGATGTGGTTCACCGGACTCGCCAATTCCACTGACGATTCAATAAATGGAGTCGACCAGTGTTTTCGTCACAGCCGTGCTTGGAATCGGATGATTTACTTCGCCGTTCACCGACGGATCTTAAAGTGAGTTTGCGAGACTCATTTTTCGTCGATAAGGAAGCTCTGGCTTTGTAATTCGACAATAGAATACAGATATCGAATATACTAGAATATCACATCTTCAGAATCACGTAAACCAACTAATCGCTATGAATATTCTAATTAAAATTTTACCTCAAAATGACATAAAAATTAGCAGATTCATTTGATGCAAAATATTAACGCTAGATTTATGGAGTCAATTTGGCTCATTCAAAATTCTATTACTATATATATAACATTCTGGTTGATTAATTTTTTAATTATAAATCTTTAACCCCTTGCCGTACAATAACGAGTGCTGCTCGTGACACGATAAACGGAGTAGTCAATTTTGAAGTGCTTCTAAAATTATTAACACTAGATCACTAACCTTCGTCGATTCGACGACACGGATTTAATAAGTACGCCATATTAGTTAACGTTATCGTAATAAATAAATGCCTATCTTTAATAATAGAAAAGAACATGTTTAAATTTTATTTAAATAATACCCTTTAACCCCTTTTGTAAACACCGTAGTCGAAGAGACGAAGGTTAGTGTTAAGCGTCGAAAAATAAGGTTAGTGATCTAGGGCTAAATTGTAAATTCAGTGGGTCCTGATAGAATAAAATTAATACTATGATATTCAATATTACGTTAAGTCATGTGCTATATCCGAAATTAGGGGCTCCATTGTTATTTCAGTAATTAATTCAGATTCATTGCACTTTTCGTGACAAAAGAAATGGCACGGCAAAGGGTTAAATAAAGAACTTCAATTCTTTATATGAGTCAAATTGGCTCACTTTAGAAAAATCGGTATATAATAAACATCCGTAAATCTAGTGTTAAGAATATAAAAATACAAAGATTACTTTCGTGAAAATTTGAAAAACAAAATTGCAATAGTGACCTTGCAGGCGATGTGCACCAATAATACTTACAAAGGAACATGCCAGACAATTAGGTACTTATTCGGCGCTTAGCAAAGGGGAAAGCGTTAACAGAGTTCTAACCGTACTTTAATATATAACTGTATATTTTCCAAAGTATCTTACAATTCCCAGTAATCTCCACATAATCGTCTCGTTGTCAACATAGGCTTATAAATAATTCGAAAACCGCAGACTCCAAGAAACACCAGTCGGTCTTCTACCGCAGGTCAAGCGAGGGCTCTCCCTCTTGTACCGTTCTTTCCATCTCCTCCAAAGATCAATTTCCTAGGGGGTGGAAAAATATCTCGCAGTATCAAATCGGCTTCCCTCGGTCGTCGGATGCTCGAGCTCCACTTTTCTGGTGCTTCTTCACGATCGGCTCAGTTCGTTCCGCCTGATCTTCTTTCTCTCCAAGGCGCGTTACGCTTTCAAAAGCACGTTTTTCTTTTTAAAACACCGTCGCCTTCCTCGTCGCCCTGGTTGGCGAGTAGAAGGTGCCAGGTGTGCCCAGCCGGTGGTACATTTCTATGGAACTCCCTTTCCTTTCTCACCTATCCCCCTCTTCCTTTCGCCAGGGTGCATCGTCGTTCGAGGTCGAGGGTTGTAACGGGGTTTTCGCCAGGAAGGGGTGGCAGTCGGAGGAAAAGAGTGGAGGGAACGTCCCAGGGTGACGGTCTTTAAAAACTTTCAGCGTGCAACTTAGTTGAAAAGCCTGGCCAGCACCCTTCTTCTTCTCGTTCTCTTTCCTCTTTCATTCTTTCCCTTCTAGCCTTTCTTTCAGGTTTCTCGGTCTCTCGCGTCACTCCTCCTCGTCCTCGTGGCAGCAACTTCCAGGGGCTCTCTCGCGCCCACGGAGAACGTCCTTTATTCTGGCCCAGCGAGAGTGCATAGAGCGGAGGGTTCGCGACAATGCAGCCCTTTAAATTAGAGCGAGGCGTCGTCATGACGCTGGAACGGCCACCCTCCGACCGGAGAAGAGAGAATGGATGCTGCTGGAGAGAAAAGGGGAAGAGCACACCGGACGGGGTGCGTGGGGGAAGCTAAGGGGAAACCCCGGAATGCCAGTAGAGGCTCAAAGGAGCCACCTTCAGCCTTCGGAGGGGTGGGGAAAGGAACAAAATTGCGGGCTTTGCCAGACCGCGGGAGACAAGGTCGAACGATCGGCAACCAGCCGGGGTGGAAACGATTAAACTCAGGAGGAAGCACCAACCACCCCGTTCCTCGGAGAAATTCCCGGTTTGTGCTCTTACTCTCTCTCTTACGACTTCCACCTTCGTCCTGGGCCATCTTTATGCGGCCACCGAGTGAATAAACGCTTTAACCCTGGAATCCAGCTGGATTGTTCGCTTCGCGCGAATCTACGCGGCTACCCCTTTGGTTCGGATCCTTTTACGGGGTCTGCGTTTGGGGTGTATGGTTTTGTAGGGTAGTTTCTACGATGTCGCGATTGCTGTGGTTTTCTTGCTTGTGGGTCTTCTTTGGGGAATGCTTGTACTGTGAGTGGAAATGGATACTCGTTGACCATTAACCCACGGAGGGTGGAGAATTCACCTTTAATGTAGCAGTAGTTTGTTTGCTATTTGGTTCAACACTTACGTACTGAGAAACTTGTCTTTGGACATATGTAAGGGATCAGAATCAAGTAACTTGAGCGGTAATCGGAATGCGAGACAAAGAGAGAAAAGAAACAGCCGTGGAACTGAGTGCGACAGCACGATATCGATAGTGAAAATTGAAACATTGAACGCAAGCATGAGATTTCTACTATCAGATTGGTAGACAGCGATATTACCTCTTCTACATTCATTCATATTAATAAAAATCAATCATATTCACATACACCTCCTTTGATTTTATTAATTTGAAATCTTTTATACCTTTCATTCCTAAAAATATTCTCTCAATTTAATTTTTAACAACTTAAAATATTACTTAAATAAATCTGAATTACTACGACTATGAATGAAGAGGACAGCAGACGAGAGAAGTCTGCCCTTACGTCCCAAGTGACTTCTTTCTGATTCCTTACAATAGAATATGGCTCAGCAAAAAATCATGGGTCGCCTTTCCATTTGACTATTTTCCAACCCTTATTCGCCTGTTCTTTCAAAGGTCAAAGAACAAAATGTACATACATGCTGCTTCTATTCTCGATTTGGATTTCGTCCGCAGGGCCCAATGTGGGAACCTTCCTCGAAGGAACTTTGCCGAGATGTCGAAACGTGCTTCGTTCTCCAATTTCAACCAGGTCTTCGCGGAAGTTACGTTGAACCCGCGTTTCCTTCGATCCGTTACGCGACCGTTCGATAACTCATTTGGTCCTGCGGCTCCCCAACGTGGCTTTGCCAATGGAACGTTCTTTCTATTCTGTCAGCGAGCGTTATAAGGCCCGGTGGGGAACCTTTCCATGCATAGGTTAGCAATTCTGATAGACTACGTGCGAAAGAAACCGTGTCGGTGGTTGTTTCGTCGAGAGAGCACACAGACGTGTATCCTGGTACATGTAGAAGATCAAGAAATCAGAGAAAGTTGCAAAAAAGTGTAGGACTTAGGTCTCCGTGCATAGTCTGACTCAGGTAGGGTTGCATTGAATTAATTCTTCAACCCTTTCATTCCGAGCATTTTTTTTCACTGTGACACTTTCTTTTAGAGAGACGTCTTTCCGTCTCTAAATTGAGACGCTCAATTTATTTCCTACTGTGCCATAAATTGCCTTAAAGATTTCGTTTGAAAAAATTATGTTATTTAATGTTATCGAGCTACGCGAATCTATCTCGTTTAGTGGAAACAAACGATAGTGAGTTAGACACTAAAACTCCAAAACTAGAGTACGGAGAAGTGAAGGCGATTACAGTCGCTCATTGCATATACATTGTTTTTTATGGAGAGCGACTATAGTCGTCCGTAGCAGTAAAAAGATTTTCCAACCCCTTGCCGTGCTGTTTCTTTTGTGACTGTCTCCTCAACCATTCAGATTTAAATTAGTATAATAAAAATTGACAGGAGTTTCTTGATATATTGATAATTTAACGTATTATTGACATTCTGGAAATAATTTTATTCTGACGCCACACCATAATATTTTCAATGTGATCGATTTTGCAAAACTCGAAAATTTCTAATCCTTCAGATCGCATCACGAGTGTTACTCGTTATTGTACAGCAAGGGGTTAAACAGAAACAATAATTTATTTTACAATCAAAAACAACCGTAACAAACAGTAAAATTATAAAAAGTATTTACACGTATTCCTCTTATTTTTAAGTCCACTCATTGAACAAAGTGCCTACCGTCTGTTTCTCTTGTCCGTTGAATAAAGTACCAAGTTAAAAATAAAATTTCTTCGGGAAAAACACCTCCAAAGAAGGTCGACGACGTCGAAGAAGCCAAAGGCCCATCGTAGAAGGTTATGGAACGTTTCGTAGGAGGTATTCTGTATGCATCCTGTTGTTGGAAGGGAAAAAGAACCGGCACCCCGTACCATCGAGCAATCCCTTCCCCCCGGGCCGCTCCTAACTTTCGCAATATTCTCGAGTCTTTCCACTCTTTGCAAAATTACCCCCTACCTGTCTGCGAAACAACCGTGCGCGTCGGTAATGCTTTCAACCCTCCTACGCGTCGCGGGTAGTTCTCCGCCCATATACTAACAACCACCGGCCTACCACCTATCCACCCTGCGATCGTAAAAAAAAAAGGGAGAAGGGGAATGTGTGGAAGCGCTCGAAGGGTGGAAAAAGGGTGGCTGGTCCTACTCCCGCTGCTTCTCGCCGAGAAACTAAACGTTTACGAGCTTTTATGGGGTTGGGGATGCAGCCCATGAAAAATTCGTATAAAAAGTTCTGCGGAACTGTCGGTCGTCTCCCCTTTTCTCACCTTCGTAGGGGGTTGTTCTTCCGCGCTGTCGCGACGTAGTTGGCTTCTTTATTTTTCCCATTTTCGACTTTAATCACTTTCCTTGTCTTAAAGTGAAAATTGAGAAAGATCTTCACGATTGAAATTTGTATCATGATCGAAATTTCTAGAATGCTATTATACAAATTTATAAAACTTTCATGATTAATTAACAGTAAAAATTTCTAACTACATCGAGAGAAAAACGTTCGAAAGTCAAAGGTGTCGCAGTGACGTAAAACATCGGCGTAAAAATGTCGACGGCTTTTGTTAACGGTGATCATAAAATAAAAAATTTCTCCGTTGAAAATCCGCTGCTTCGATGCGAAAAATTCCACGAAAGTTTTCGTAAGGCATTGCGTAAAGTAAACGACAAAACCGTCGGAACTTTCCATTCCACGTCTTGAAACATAGTTACGTAGTTGGAGAACGTCTCGCGGGCAATATTACCCCTCTACCCTCTCTATATTCTCCTCAGCCTCTTCCACTCGCTTTGCCGCTGTTTTTCTCCCCGTGAGATTCGATTTCTTCCTTCGATATCGACGGCACGGACATTACTCCACGTCCAGGCAGAAGTAATTCCATCCTATTTAACCGACGGACTCAGCTAATCGAGAAAAAGTGGTCACGAGAAAAGAGATAACGTTTCGTTCGGTCGAACGAAGATGGACAAAGATAATAAACATTCCATCCAGTGGATGTTGAAACTAATTCATCACCCGATAGCGCCGCTATAAGTGACCAGAAACGAGAGGGATGAAGATGGGGGTGAGAGTCGAGGCTGGTCGGAGTCGTCGAGGGAAACTACGCGAAGGGTAAGAAAAAGAAGAGCACAGGGAGGTAATTGAGGACGAGGAAAAGACGCCCAGGCAACGTCGAGAGAAAACGATCGTCGACGATCCCTCTAATATTGTTTACTCGGCTTTCCTGCCGACTAAGTAACGGCGCACCCACTCGACACTGGGGGTACATAGAGGATCCATTAATCATAATCGCATTCCAATTCGACCGGCCGAACGGTCGTTACCCTGGCAGATCGTCAGAGGTGGATCGACGTGAAAAAAAAATGAGGGTGAAAAAGAAAGTAGAGGAAAGGGGGACAGAAATAAGACGGTGTCGAAGAAGAAGGGAAGAGGGTGAAGAGGAGAGGAGAAAATTCAGACTGGTAGAAATGCGAGAGGGATTTGTCATCCGTGAATGACATGGTAGGAAAAAGCAACCCCTTCGTGGCTACCACTTGCTTTCTAGCAGGTACATAACAGGTATTTGCGGACGTGCGGAGACTTTCTGCTTTTATTTCGGATACGAGGTGATCGACGGGCTCCGGTGACCGAAATTGTTATTTTTGTAGAATTTTTTGAAACTATTCGATCGTAGAAAATAAGCTTTCGAGTTAATTGAACGGCTCGCGTTTCCAAGAGTGATTAACTTTGCTTGCAGTCGCGGTGGAAATAGTTTTGGTGCGATGTCTTGGTGATCTCAAGAGGGGAGAGGCATTTCAATGGATTTTTGTAGAATGTAGAAGTTAATATAATTATTAAAGTATATGACAGGATAGAATTAGAATATACTTCTAACTGTGCTGTCGGCCGGAAAGTCGAGTATATCAAAACACAGATACTACAGGCAAAGGAGAATTATCGCTGATAATTCGGAAACCTAGAAATTAATAACACCTCTTTCCTCCCCTTCTATCTTCGCTACCCTAAAAAGGACACGACACAAAAAACTATGCCCAATTCCATAATCTAAAAACCTCATTCGCTACCTTCCAATAACTCTCTTCCCACATTCTCCTCTTGCACATTCCTCTCCAAAAAAATGCCTCCAATTCCCCGCTACAAGATTACCTACCTCCACGGGCATTAATATCGTAAATACAAAAGCAAGTAGCCTTATCAACCCCGTGATTCGCCATTCTCCTCTCTCCCCTCGTTCGTCCATCCCCCTCGTCTTTTCGATTAACATCACGATTAACCCCGCACCGGGGAAAAAAAATATTCACGACGCTTGATTATTTCGGCTTTGAAGGGGACCCTCCGGCGTAAGAGGTTCGCGAAGTATGTCCACACGAAAGCGCGATAGACAAAACAGCTCGACACTCGAGGGGTCTTTGTTACGCCGAGAAAATGGGCACCCGCTGAAGTGCCGAGGGACACGCGTGTCGTTCAGAGTGATATACAAGGACCGCAAATATTTGTTCGGAGGAAGTAGCATGTGTGTATATATGTAAGGGGGTTCTATGCAACCCCCGGAGAAAACGATACCGGTGGCTGCCATGGTCGTTTGTAATTCGGCGTGCCAAGCTAAATCGCTTTTATCCTTATCCTTACATCACCTTAAACCCCCCTGCTTTATATCCCGCACGCCGGTTATCCCCCTTCGAAAGAACGTTATCGATGTACGATAGATATAAAAATTTCAGTTTTCTATTTCAAATCGGAATTTACGTTAACTCCGCCAAACCAGAACCAATGCCTGGGATTTTATCGTGCGATGTGTGCACGGGGTGATATAGTTATTTCTGGGATGTCGGGCAAATATTTTGAAAATTGTTTCTGGGTTTGGTGGTGCACGGTGGAATTGTGAGGGGTAGGAAAGAACAGAGTGTCGAGATGCAAATAAAGTATGGAGATGCGTGGGTTTACGTGATGTACGCGTGATGGAGTTGTTTTTATAGGGGTTGTTGGAGAAACTTTGTTCACGTTGTGGAAGGTTTATGGTGAAAAGGGATTTTAAAGGTGAAGGACATTGCGGGGATGCTAAGAAGCAATTTTCTTAATTTATTGTCAATACTAATGTGATGGTAATTTTCTTAACACGTTGACTGCCATGGGGGTCACCGGTGACCGGCGCTATTAAATTCAATGAAATTTCATGTAACGTTTAAACTGCGATATTTATGAATTTTCTAATATATTTAATATTTAAATAGTGGCATTAGAAAAATAAAGGTCTGCCGAGTATCTATATATCAGAATCTTTATAGTTTTTGCTTTATAAAAATGTGATTATGATAGAAAAAATTTCACTTCAGTAGAAGTGACGAAGTTAGCGAAATACCGATGGCGTTTAACGTGTTAAGGAAGATAAATTTCTACCCTTGCACGGTCAACTGCTATCTGAAATAAAGTCTCTTTATGTTAATATGTTGGATGTCACCCGAATTTCGATAGTTTTATATCCTCTCTCTTGAAGACACAGAATAGAAACATTAATAGCAAAAATAAATTTAATAATAAAAAAGTTACATTGTCAAAAAGACTGGGCTTTATCCGTAGCAGTATTTAAATATCCGAAATATTAATAAATTCGTGAATGTTACAATTTAAGCGTCATACAAAATTTCGGTTAATTCAACACATAAGGTGAACATTTCAATTCTACCTTATAAAATCGAAATTACGCAATTAATCCTATTCTTTAGATATTCATTTCTCCTTTTCCGAAACACTTATTCGCCATATTGACACGTTGACCGCCATGGGGTCACCGGTGACCAGCGCTATTGAATTCCACGAAATGTCATGTAACTTTTAAATTGCAAAATTTATGAATTTTCGGACATACTAAATATTTAAATATTGGCGTTAGAAAGACAAAGGTTTGCCTAATATCTATCTATCGGTATCTTCAAAATGTCTGCTTTATAAAGATTTGAATTTAATAGAAAAAGTTTCTAAATACCGGTGGCGTTCAAAGTAATAAAGTATAATAGATAATAGATACAAGTATAATAGATACAAATTGTGTTAAAGTATAATAGATACAACGCTAGTAGTTCTGCCATTAAAAATTATCTCCACCATGAGTGTCTACGTGTAAATAAATTTAGGAGGTAATCTAAAAAAGAAAAAAAACCCTATTGAGTTGTAACACGTTAATTAGGACTTCTCAAACCCACCCACGTAAAACGATTCTTCCATCGATCAGTTTCTCAATCGTCGCACCAAATTCCTTCTTCTCTCAATGTCCACCAACTTCCCTCCTCAATTACCCCGTAACGCGCCATTATCCTGGCAAGAGGACATCGACTTTTTTCGTCTCACAGAGTACGACAGTCTGACCAGCAATGGTGGTTACTACTAGCTTGTACCAACCAGTCGAAACCCACGCTCTCGATCGAGTTCCGTCTTCCTTTACAGTGAGCCCGTATCGTCCCCCAGGGAATTTATGCTGCGGCTGCATTCCGGCTGCATTCTGGCTGCATTCTAGCCACACGCGAGGAAGAGAGAGCCGGCAGTTTCGAGGGTTGTTTTACCTACCGACCTATGCCAATTTGTTCCAACGACCGGCGAGCTAAGCCGCCCTCGAAGGCCCGGCTATTTTTAACCGACTTCGACCACCCTTCTCTGGATCGGATCCCATCTTGCTCGACTATTTTCATGGTATTACGAGTGCACCCGTAGACCGAGGGCGATCACCGACACCATAAGTATTTGGTCACTTTGTAAAATGGTCTTTGCAATTTTTTTGTGGCCTTTTTTACTTTCTGGGGCTGGTTTTTGAATGTATTGGAATTTGTTATTAGCAGACTGCGGATTTTTATGCATTTATGACAAATTAAATACGGCTAAAATATACAAAAAGGACATAATATCAAAATATATCTAAAATATCCAAAGTATGGTATTTCTTGTAATATTTATTGAGTGCAAGAAATCTCTAGATTGGTTTTCCTGTCTCACCTGCATTTGTGAAACCCGAAATTTGCATAAACATCCGCAGTCTACTTATTAGATATCATTCTGAGCAAGATTAGATTCAGACTATTAGTAGCTTGAGGGCTGAGAGGGATGAAAGTAGAAATTTTAATAAAAATTATATGAAGATTGCCAGCTGCTTGTGAAATTTCCTAAAATTTCCCAAACTGTGTTCCGTGGACCAGTATCGATCCACAGCAAAATATTAACAAAACCAAATAAAAATTAACAATCCGATTTTTTATTACCACACTTATCAAGAATAAAATTTGGAATAATACTTTGAATATCATGATATACATTTTTGACACGAAAGAGGGTGGCATTTGAATTTTACAAAAAAGTTTAGGAAACGGCGCAGTATACCGCACATATGATCACAGTTTCACCCTCTACAAAACCTAAGACGATCTTACGGTCTTCGTGCGTAATATTTCAGAGGTCAAGGAAGAAAAGCGCATTTCCTGCCAGCATCGTTCGCTTTTTCCGTTCACCGACACCGATTCGACAGTTCTCGACACACGGTGCCACTTTTCCCTCGAATCCTGAAGGAACTGGCCACACTTTCGTCTCGCTTCTCGACTTTTAGACAGCCACGGGGAAACCGTGTCTGACGCCAAATATCGTTGAGTTTGCGGCCGAGTATTCTATCGTTATGAACCCACGGTGTTTCTCCAACGTCGATTGATTTTCTTCTCCGAGTCTTTCTAGTTTTTCGAGTGGAGACAAATTGTTATACTTCCACGGTGGTCTGCAAAGAGTTTACGTTGGTTCTTCGAAGATGCGCATCGAGTTTTCTTTCACGACAAAAGTAGACGATGGATATTGCACGGTTAAAAGTCGGGGTGGATAACGGTATATCTATTTGAGAATCGTAATCGGAGTTTGTATAGAGGACTGGAGGGCGAAGGACTTTGAAGGAACAAAGAATCGAGGGGTTAATATGGCGAACTTTGAGTTGGATGCTTGAATTTTTAACTGGTGGGATTAATTGTAATCGTATTTACTGTGGCAGTGTCATTTTCATATCACTTTGCCTTACAATGACGTGTGACAAACGTGACGTGGTAAATGGAATAGAAAATTTGTAAGTTTTCTACAAACTGTTAGATTGAAGATGTCAGCAGGTCAGGAGACGTTGAAATTAGTTTTATAATATTAATGTTGAGTTAACTTATACCTGCATATTGAAAACCAGTGATAGATTATTATTCCAACAATTAATTCTAAGTTATTACGCGTTCGGTTACAACAGAAATCATAAGGCAAGGAGTTAATTAATATTTAATACATAACAATGTTGATTTGGAATACTACTGAAACTCTAGATGTTAAGAGAAATTAACGTCAGATTTAAAGATGAAGTATGAAAAATAAAGAGAAATAAGTTGATTATTGCTATGTTTTTTCTATTCCACATAGAGTCAAGTGAAGGCTATATGGTGGATAGCATAGTTTTATTTATGGTACTTTATTCCTTTATTAGATTCAAAATTGTAGTCTAATCAAAGAAATAATAATCTACGCGGTAAAAATGATAGATATTACAGTTTCCACTTTGATCGTTACGGTCACTAGGTCGGAAACCTGGTTTTAGATGGACTGCGAACTACCGGAGCTGTAATTTACATATTACGTGGTCGTTATTTAGGAACAAGCCTCCGTTCTGCGATTTCAGTTCATGCCTACTATTTAGGAGTCCGAGATTCCATCCTCGTTGCCATCATACACCGAATGCAAGACAGAGAGAGAACCAGAGAATGCTTGGCACGCGTGAGAGAATGCGAACTCAATGGAATAAACTATCGAGATGGGAAACAGAATTGGTGGCTGTTGATGATGCAGATAACAAAACACATTAAGAGGCAAATACCACACCATTTTGATTGTCATTTGGAATTTTCTTCTAAAAAAATATCAGCTCAATTCTTTCCAAGATGTATTGCAACTACACAGGACCAACATTTTTTATTAATAGAAGTTGCACGTAATTTTTGAGAATTAATCTAATATTTTAGATTTTAGTAAAAAAAACTGTATTGTTGAAGGTTGAAATAAACAAACAAGCAGAGAATGCTTGTCATGCGTGAGAGAATGCGAACTCAATGGAATAAACTATCGAGATGGGAAACAGAATTGGTGGCTGTTGATGATGCAGATAATAAAACACATTAAGAGGCAAATACCTACCATTTTGATTGTCGTTTGGAATTTTCTTCGAAAAAAATATCTCTTCAATTCTTCCCAAGGCGGATAGTATAATAATTACAGTGGAGCAAAATATTCACTAAAGAATTTGCACAGAATTCTAAAATCTTAGATTCTAGTCCAAAAAGAAACATAACGGTGAAGGTCGAAATGTACAACAAGCGATATGAACCGCCTACAGTCCAGAAATTCCAATATTTTGTTCGCCGTTCTATATCCTTTGCCGATGGCTCTTTTTGCTTTTATCCTCTCACCTCCGTTAACGAAAGGATAGTAGATAGATAGGAGGAGAGAAAGATAGGAAGAGAAAAAAAAGAGAGAGTGCTCCTTTGGCAGGAGGATCACGTACGTAGCCGTAGAATAGCGACGAGAGGAACGAGAGGCGGTGCTCTAAAATCATTTTTGAAATGGATGGTATCTCTTCGTCGAAAGCCCTCTTTCCCAACGCGAGCGCAATCGATGAAAGTCTAAATGGACGGAAACGACGTGGCACTTTTACATTTTTCCATACGTGGAAACGGCGAAACGCCGCGGTCGGCTTAAATTGCTACGGGAAAGACAGCTCGGCACTTTCCTTCCCTCTCTACTTTTCCTCCCTCTTTCTCCATCATCTCTACTTTTCCATTTGTACGGCTTACTATTTCCCTCGTTTCCAACGCAATTCGCGCTTCGTCTTTCGAATATCCTAATGTCACCTATTACTGTTATAGCCTTGTCGTTGCGTCCGCACGACTTCTCAAGGCTCATTTTCACAGAGACATTAAACCGTCATTTATATTTAATCCATCTCTTTCTTATATTTTTCCATTCCACAATCTTACATTTGCATATGTCACAGAAAAAATATTCTCATGTCAAAAAATCTCCAACTACTTGTCACCCTTAACGAAACACCTTACACATCTCTCAAAATTATGAAAATATCAACCCCACCCTTAATTTTCTCATCTTTCCCCTCTTTCCCCTCTAACTTCTCCCCATTCCGGAGTCCTCTTTACTTCGCTCCTCCAGTGCAACAACCCCTCTTATTCCATCTTCCACTAGGAATAAATCTCATTGATTTGTGCGGCACCGTTCAAAACTAGAGAGTCCGCCGTTTATCGACGTTAAGGCACCGGTTTCTTTCTCCTTTTCTCCTCTCGATTCGTCCGCAAGACCAAGAGGTATTTGTATTCGCGTGGACCGGACAATCCTCCGGTTACAGTTGAATTTATTGCACCAACCACCCCCGGCATCGTCCGTACGCCTTAAGCTTTACTCCGATATGGGGGGAGGGCGAGAGAGTAAAGGGAGACCGCTTTAGTTCCGATCTCATTCGTTCGTTTGTTCGTTCGCTTCTCGAGGGACCCACGCTCCATTACTCTTGGCGTCCGCAGTGGGATAAATATTATGAAGACAAAAGATTCCGGCTGGCCCGTAAAATATGGGAAGACCCTGCTGCTGGAGAAAGAAGACGAAGAATGAGGAAGAGAGAGAAAACGAGGGTGAGTGGGTGGATGGAGTTGGGTTCACGGCGTGCCGTACCAACAGGAGGGTGCAAGAAGGGCCGTGATAAATTCGTACCCCAGTCCGACAATCTCGCTTTGCACTGCCTCACGATAATGTCTCTCCTTAATTATTTACGGCATGCCGTGGCCTCGCTATCGTCGTCATCCGAGAAAATGACCCGGCCCTCTTCTGCAACCCTTAACTGGTCTCTGGCTTTTGGCATGTTTGGTCGCATCTTCGAACCTGTGGCGGTCTAAAGCCACCGTGTATTTTGTCTTTGTATCGTCCGACAACTGAAATCTGGCTAGGAAGCCGCGTATTTCCACCATTTCGTTTTTGAAGTCACCAAATCCACCCTCCTAATACAAACGACCATAGGGAGTGTTTACTTCAGGCGACTGGGTTAGAGAATTTCAAAAACTTGGTGGCTAGGAAACCGCCTATTCCCGCCATTTCATTTTGAAATCACCGAATTCACCCTCATACTGTAAACGACCAAAGAGAGTGCTTACTTCAGTCGTCTGGGTTAGAGAATTTCAAAAACGTAGTGGCTAGTAGACCGCCTATTCGCGCCAATTTATTTTTGAAATCATCAAATCCACCCACCTAATATAAACGACCATAGAGAGTGTTTATTTTCGGAAACTAAGTTCAAGAATATCAAAATCGCAATGGCGGGAAAAGGTGTTTGAAAACGATATACTCAGCTATTCTCTAGCCATATTTCTGTTGTTAGACTATAACAATCAGAGGTAAAACTTTCTACATGCTCAGTGTCTAGGTGTAATCGTCAGCTTTATCCGTAACTGGACCAAGCACAGAAAGATCTGTTCTGTTAAGAATTTCGTTTCTATGGAAAACAGAATGGAGGATCGCCTCTACCGTTCTTCCTCTCCCTTTTTCATCCCTCCGGCTCGTTGGTCGTGGTACTCGGTAACGCGGAGCATTCCAGAGAATTTTCGTTATTCCGCGGAGCGTAAAGACGGCAGCGGGTGCAGCGTTAGTCGTCGTCGGTGGGAAAGTATCCGGAGGGCCCCCGAGCGGCGATGCGGGGTTAATTGGGACCCCCCCAAGCTCGCAAACTTGCTGGAGAGTCGAGTCAGGAATTACTATCGGCAAAGTTTCACCCCGTCATCCCCTTTTTTCCCTCCCTCTCCTTCTTATTCTCTCTCATTCCGCGGGACCATTCCTTTCCTTCTCATCTTCTTTTCCCTCTACCTCTTCCTCGCCCTCTTTCACCTCCTCCGCCTTCTCCGACTTTCTCGCCGTTCCGATTGCACTCGCAGGAAGTCGGCAAGAAAGTCGAAAAGGGGAAAAGGGCTTTCATTCGCTTAGTAATAATTTCGGCTTCAAATCAGAGCCGCATAATCCTACGAAGCACGAGGGCTGATTCGAGCATAGGGGAGAAAGAGAGTCGAAGGAAGAATGGAGAGAAGAAGTCGAATGAACCACCGTGATTCTCGATTGGAATAATAAGCCGTATAATTTACGATTCGTTAGAGTGACTCGAATTACCTATAGTTACTGGTCTCGTCATGAAGTCTCGTCCGTCGAGAGAGGCTTTCGTTTCAGAAACGGAAGTTGGTTCTTCGTGCGGACGTTGTGGCTTGACTTTTTCTAGCCACTTTTGCTTCCCGGTTTGAGAACCATTGAACGTTCGAATGGCCGACGTAGACTCCGCAGAATTTCGTACTTTCGGCTATTAGCGAAGTTTGCAAGGGACACGGACGATTAAGCAATTATTATTCGATTCTCCGAGCGCGTTACGCTCGCTCGAATGACGCTTCGTGCCGTTAAAGTTTACCTCTTCGTTCGAGAAAAGTCTAGGGGCTATCGGATACCGGTTACAAAATATTACGAACCGATTTCCATTTTTTCTTTTACTTCACGTGACAATTGGAACCGAGTTGGAACTTGTTTTTCATCTTGTTGATGAGGAAATAGTTTGTTGGATAATTGTAGTTGTATAGGGTGAGCTCTAAGGGTGTGAATGAAGGGAGGATGATCGGTTTGTTCGATGGAAAGTTGAAACTTTGGGATACATTGATATCATGGGGTTATATCGATAAACTCCGATAATGTCATGAAAGGCAAGCATCAACAATGCGATTATTTATGATCGCTGTAACACGCTTTCACGGGGATCGGCTTACAGGCGTTAAAAATTTCTTCGCTTTTGTTGGCGTTTGCAAACATGGACGTAAACAGAAACAATGAATTGTGGCGATACACGTTAACGGTTTGCGGAAATATGTTGATCGTTGCTGGTGCAGCTTTCGATTGTAATTAATATTCCGTGGTATTAATTTTATTTTTGGCATTTGATCACTTTTATAAATATATTCGCAGTATCATCGAATGCCTGCAGTTGTTGCTTTCAATGTGTAAGATTATATTACATAATTATCTTCAATTAGTGAACCACAAACTGAAACTTATTAATTTGTGAATTAATTCGCGTGCGAATGTATTGTGCGTTGCGCAAAAATGACGAGGAAGAGTAATGATAGCTTGATTACTTGAGTTACTTACTTTCTGATCATTTGATACTGTGATATATTAAACAATAATTTGGTATTTATTTCATTGTTATTTAATTATACTTTCTCTGAAAATTCTCGTTTCTATTAACACCTTGAGAATGGACACACAAAAATGGATATGTTTCAATAATCAAATAACTGAATTTCACTTAATTAAGATAATAGTATTCAATTCTCTGAACCGAGTTACTATAAATATTACAAATTTGAAATGCTCTCCGTGTTAGAAAGTCAAATCTCAATGAGCATCCTTACATCTGTCACAAAATAAAAATTTCTAAGCGCCTATAGGCAATCGCAGTAGCCTAAGGGTTAATTGACTGTCTGTGCCTTAAAATCTGCAAGGAAGAACAAGATTTTAAATTCAAATATTAAAAGACACTTCCCAAAATCGAAACATCCAGTCGAAAATGGTATTTTTCGATATCAACTTTCTCTTTCGACAATAGACCATTGTCCATCGATGTCCATCCATTATGAGAAGTCTATTTCATGGGTGAAATTTCAAGCGGAGCAAACCGCAAGAAAAAACGTGTTCTTCTACAGCCAAGACGATGGAAAAAAACAAGTTTATCGACTCGCTGTGCGAAGAAAGTGTCCTGGTAGCTTCGAAAAGACGAAGGATGACGGATGACGGGTAATGGATGAAAGATGGAGATCAGAAACGGAAAGCTCGATGAAGGCATCTGCCCAGAAAAGGGGCAGCCTCGATTTGCATCGAAAAACCCTTGGGACTCTTACATTACCGTAAGCCTAACCGAATTTCCTCTTTCTTTCCCGCTCGAAAATCTGATTAGCCGAATCTCCCATTTCCTTCAGGATATCGAGGGTTTTCCGGATGAGATGAACACCATGACAATGCATCCAAATTTCATCTCAACGTGCGCATTTTCACCTTGATTTCCCTCGTTTGGGCAATTATTTCGGTGATGAACTCCTTATGGATTTTTGGCAAGGTCTTTTTAATTTATCTTGATCTTCCTGATGAATTTTTTCCTGCCTGTCAATTTCTCTTCTATACTTCTTTCCTTGTGCGTGATGAGGAGGAAGATAGGACCTTGAGGGGCCTGATCGAACTCGGAGAGTGGCTGAGTCGATTTGGTATGGGCCTTACGCACTCAGAGGTACCCCAGTAATGTATGCTTCCTCAGATTCTGCCAATTGGCAGTTGGGACCGAGCACTTTCAAGGGTCTACCGAGCCAAAAGCACATTAATACTTTGAGTTGAATTGGGGCCTCCACGTTGGCTTCTCTGCGCGCACGATCTCTAAGAGGACCTTACTGTGCCCTAGGAACTTAAACCTGTCTCTTTGTGAAAAACAGTTGCACATTTCTAGGTTTTTCTATCGCTCCTTCCACTAACTTTAGTAGAACGTAATCGCTAGAAGATGGAATAGGGAGTAAAAAGTCACGACGCCAGTTTTTGGGGGTGGTTGCATAGTTTCGTTCCCTTCGAGCGTTCAGACTTCACACTGAGAAGAAACATAGGTATCGATTAAAAGTGTAAGATCAACTTTCCAGCTAGGTCATAATAAAATCTCTCCAATCTTCCCTTGCTTTTAAGTCTAACTTAAATCATTATTCAATTGGTAACTGTAAAGTATCTTCCTATCTCCTGTCGTCCAAGACGTATGACACCCCCAAGAAAATTCACCGTCTCCCCCATCCAAGCAACAGTAAACACGTGCACGTTATCTCAACGATCAAATGAAAATTAACGTCGCCAAAATACATCCTACGCCAGGCCTCCCCTCGTTAAACCAATTTAGGATCATCTTGGGATTCCTTTGCGCTCAGCATTATAATATATTACTCACGAAACATCTAAGCTATAAAGTACCAGGCTAGGGAGGACACAGGTATTTCGTCGGTATCTTTAATAACACGTGCGTAACTACACGTCTCCATATATGTTACGTATTTGCGAGACATCGTGCGATATTTTGTCATTTTCTCGTGCCTTAGGGGTGCCCGGTCTAAGAACATGGCTGTTCAGAGACCCTCGTGGAAAACGAGCTGTATTTGCCGGCGATACATCCCACCATAGAGAGACAACTGTTTGAGCGATGGACCTCGAAAAAGGATGGACCTCGGGTTGATGGACTTTTTCTGCTTCTTCCGTTCTTTCTGCCTCGCCCCGTGACCGAGGGATCTCAGCTTTTCCTCTTCTATTTTCTCATCTCCTCTACCCTCTCTTGCTTTCATACTCTTCAACTATCTTGCTTCCACTTTCTTTCACTCTCACCCTCTTGGTTCTCTCGCAAGACCGGTCGGAGGAGGTTTTTGCGAGGGACGCGGGTAATAGCTTTCGATCCTGACATACACGGTTAAAGTTAAACGTTTCGACTCCATAAAGAGAATCGAAGATTCGAATTCCGGCGGTAACGTAGGAAGGATAGGGTGCCGTAATGGCTGGTACCCATTCCACCCTGGGAGCTTTAGGATCTCTAGCCACGCTACTTACGAACTACGGGCAACGTGACTCGGTTTTCCACCGAAAGAGACTTTCTACGTTTATACTAGCTACCCCCGACGATGCTCGTTGTCCCGTCTGTATATCCTCTCTACATGTATCCTCTCGCTGATGAAGGTCTCTCTTCGAATTTCGTCTGTCATCGTCTGTGCTCTTAACGGAGTTAACTTCTCATCCGTGATTACGGCGCGATGCGGGTTACTCTGAATTTGTTCTCTCCCTGTCTCTCTTTGCCTCTCTTTGTGTGTCTTTTTCTGTTTCTCTCTCTCTCTTGGTTATTTCGCGTCTCAGTTTCTCTCCCTGCACCTGTCTTGGTGTCTCCACATTTTTGGATATTTTTTGTTACTCTCTTTTTATTTATGGATTTCTGCCTCTTTCCGCGTACATCTTTGCCTCTCTTTGAGTGTTTTTTTTTCCTGCAACCTCTTTTTTGATTTTCCTGTGTCTCTGTTTCTCTTCCTGTCTTGTCTCCATGTTTTTAGATGTTTTTTTTGTTCCTCTTTTTTTATTTATGTCTTTCTGTCTCTCTCTGCCTACCTCTTTGCCTCCCTCTGGGTGCTTTCCTCTTTTTGTCTCTCTTTTGTACCTTGGTTGGTCTACTTCTTTAACTTTCTTGCTTTCTATTTCTCTCTCTTCTATTGGATCTCTTTGTGTCTTTGGGGTTGTTCCTCCCTATCTTTCTCTTGCATGTGATCTCTCTGTGTCTCTTCCTTTTTCTTCCCCTCGGCTGTTTTGTCTTTTTGAAGCTATTTCTCTCCTCTCTCTATGTCTCTCTGTCCAGCTTTCAGTAGTTACATGCTGAGCAAGTCTTCGTGGACGAAGCTTAATGAGAGTCCGTGGGTTTATGTCGCGCAGAGGTTTGCCAGGACCGAATCCTCCGGAAATTCTGGACAGTATCTCGTGACGTGACACATAACATTTTCAAAGCGGAATTACGATCTTTGGATACCATCCTCTCTTGCGATCGTTTCGAGAGGGTCTCGAGCTCATTAAAAGTATCGCGCGACTGTTCTCGTTAACTAAGTGCACGGGAAACAACGACGGCGTAATGATCTCAGTTTCTTCGGACTTTCGTTCTTCCTGGCTTACCATAATACGCTTGGTGCTTACTTTTTATCCAAATAACTTGATGGAATAAAGTGCAATTCTCTTTTTCAAAATCTTATTAACTTCTCGTCGAATATAACAGTATACCCGAAAACTTATCTATTTTAAAAGTGATCACTTAGAGAAATTTCAAAAAGTGAAAATACCACTTATTCCACTTTCCTCAAAAATAAATTCATCCACGATAGACTTGACGATTTTCAATTTGTAAGGTATTTCCAGAACAAAGCTTTAAATACCTCAAAATGAAAATACCTAATATTAACACTACTCTTTCACAACCTTCCCTTATCGTCGTCTTAACCCCTCCAAAAGCATCTCCAATCATTGTCCTAATCAACTTTCACAAATTTAACATACCACTTATTCTACTTTCCTCAAAAATAAATTTATTCACATGACAGACTTGATCATTTTCAATTTCCAATGTCTTTTCAGAGCAAAGCTTTAAGTACCTCAAAATGAAAATACCTAATATTAACACTACGCTTTCACAACCTTCCCTTATCGTCGTCTGAACCCTTCCAAAAACATCTACAATCATCGTCCTAACCTACTTTCAAAAATTTAACATAACACTTATTCTACTTTCTTCAAAAATAAATTTATTCACATGACAGACTTGATAATTTTCAATTTCCAATGTCTTTTCAAAGCAAAACTTCAAATACCTCAAAATGAAATTACATACTGTTAACAATTACACGTTCACGACCTTCCCCTATCATCGTTTCAACCCCCTCAAAAACATCTACAATCATCATCCTAATCTACTTTGAAAAATTTCGTATTCTCCCCGCGAAATCTATAATTCAATCACACCCCTTTCTACCCTTCGACTACTTTCGATAGAAGCAAACAAAAAAAAAATACCGGAACCGTTTACCCGTACTTTCTATTCCATAAAGCAGCTTCTCTTTCCACGATACATCATGCCGGCGATTTGCGAGGGGTAACGCAACCGGTTATCCCGAGAATTGGAAGATATATACGATTTTCCCCGCGGCTAGTTTCTCTCTTGGGGCATTTACGGGGTGAGTCGGTCGAAGAAACCCGCTAAATACCCATAACAGCTATGGCAAACCTATAGGAAATATCACCAGCGTGAAAGTATCGTTCGTCGACATTTTCATGGTTGAGATAAGGACCGTTCTTTTATCCTATGGGAATCTCGATGTATCTCGAAGATAATTAAGATGAGAGATATCAAGAGTGTGGAAACGATGGCCGGAAAATCGGTGGACCGAATCTCTCCATCCGTATATCCCCATTACCGTTTTATCTGTTAACACATGGTCAGCCAAACGAAAAAGGCCGCTCGGCAACCCCTCTGTCCCGTCGCGAAATGGTCACTGAACCGATCGGAAGTCCCATTTCGGGCTTTCATCGCCGCCCACGGAGGAAGATAAAACTCGAGAAATTCCCGCCATTTGTACAGGATGCTCCAAAAATATTAACCATCATTTCCAGATTTATTTTACACCTATGGTGGGATAAAGATCCGCAAAAAATACCCGGTGTATTTGTCTTGACCTTCAAATTTTAATCTTAGGTTAAATTTTTATCTATTTTTTTTTAATTACCTTACGATTGAAATTTTTCTTAATATTTGGAAGATTAAAATGAGGACGATCCAGTTAGCATTTTTGTTAATGTAGAAAATTAGTTTTTTTAAATTTCTATGGAAAAGTGTGGAATGTTGATTGTGAGCTTTGTGCAATACTTTTTGGACACTCTGTACAGGCACACGTAAACGTAAGTCGAGGAGAGACTGTGGCTCTTAGCCGAGTAAACTCGACTGGGATTTTTTCTGATTGATCGCCCCTTCTTTCTTCGTAATCGGAGGAATTCTCTTGGAGTAATTCGTTTCTGGGATGGAAGTTCTCCGAGTACTATGTCGTATTTTTTTTTTAAATTCTTCAATCCCTGTTGCAAGTGTACCTTGTCATTTTGGTCCAAAGTAGATTGCATGTGTCGAAGTATTGTTTCCAATTAAGTTATTCTGTCTCGTAAACTAAAATACCGCACGATGTTTTTAACACTAGATTTACCAAGCCAGTCAAAATGACTGGTACACAATTTTTTCCAAAAATTCTACGGGTACATGAGAGAGCCGTAGAATAAATATTCTTCGCCCATCGTATAAAACATAAATTACCAAATCTATCATCTTTTCCGCGTCTTAATTTTCCTTGTTTTAAGGTACATATTTAACATATTTAAATATAATATAATTTCACACTGGTAAATCTAGTGTTAATAATTTAAAATGACTACGCTGAATAATTTAAATCTTCTCTATTTTTGTTACAATTTTGAAACCGTTGCAGATTTTCAAATATATTAAATACGTACTTCCGAAAAAGAGAAATCAAGAGGTGGAAAGGATTGATTCGGTAATCTGTATTTTATAAGACGTAGAATATTTCACCTCTGACTGTCCTAAAAATTTAAAGAACTTTTAGAAAAATTGGGAACGAGTCATTTTGACTTGCTTGGAATTTATATTGTTAAATCGTGGCAGTGGAAAATGTTAAAAAATAAAAGAACTCGATATATTCTCTTCCAAATGTTATACGATTGCCTCTAGCAGAGATAATTCTATGAAAGTCGATCACAAATCAATCGCACGATCGAAAACCCAAGAGCTCCCTGTCTTTTAATTCGTCTTTAAACGTCCCTGTCCTTTCCCTCGTCACTCTTTATAAACTCTTTCTCGGAGACAAATCGTTTTCCCGAATCAGTAGTCCGAAAGTAGACACTCCGGGACGAGCAAGGGCAAAGAATAGAAAGAGAAAGACTCTTCTAAAGTCACTACTTAATGGAAAGTAAGAAGGTACGACGACTACGCCACGTTCAAAGGTCTTTCCGAAATCGTGGTCTCTTTAATCGTAGCTCTTTCTTCTATCTGTCTCTCTTTTTCACCTTCCCTTTCCCTTTTTTCTATCTCTTTCCTACTTTTCTCTTTTCTCTCGGTTCAATCGCCACCTCGACGTCCTCTCATCCCCCGAGTCCGAACCCCTGCTATTTCAATTCTCTTCATTTTCCTTTTATTCTCTCTCTCTCCACTAAATCACCGGCAGCTTGATATCCACCGGCAGCCGATATCCGTCCAAGATACCAGCAGGTTACCTCCTTTTCCACCTTTTCCCTTTCGTCCCTCCACCCAATGTTCCAATGTTCGTGCGCTCTTCTCGATCCCAGTCTTTCTTTCTCCGCTTCCGTTACTTCTACGCCTTCTTCCTTTTCTCGATTCGATATTTCGATTAGTAGCCGGCTGTATTCACGGCAATTTTCTTCCCTCTTTAATCTCCGAAATTTCGTTGGTGCTACTTAAACAGAGCTTTATCTCGAACCTCTAAATTTAAGGTTTCTCTTCTCGCTGTGAGAAAATATTTTTTTACTCCCAATGCTTCATTCGTCCTAATTTTTCACGAATTTTCGATCCATTAGATTTTCAAATTATTATTTTTCACCCTGTGCAAATCAGTAAGCAGGTATTTCACCCCTTATTACCCTATTTCTATTTTTGGATTTGCGTAAAAAATCTCCAAAACCAGTATCATCCCCTTTATTCAATTGTCGGTAAAACCACCAAACTCTTGTTATGCTCTGTCTACCCTCTCAAATTTCTCCACCCCCGCGATATCGCTGTTTCTTTAACCATCGAATCCATTCAGCCCTTTCAACCGGGTTTTCCATGAATTAGTTAAAGTTTTTGCTTCCATCTAGTCATGAATCCTTCTGGTTTTTCACAAATTTTCCATCGATCAGATTTTTAAATTATTTTTCACCTTGTGCAAGTCAGTAAGCATGTATTTCAGACACACCCCTTATCACCCTATTTCTATTTTTGAGTCTGTTTCAAAGATCCTTAAAATCATTATCAACCCTTCTATTCAATTATCTGTAAAACCACCAAAGTTTTACCATCCGCTGTCTATCCTCCCCAATTACTTCACCCCTGCGAAATGTTCTTCCCCACCCCGTTAAAAATCGCTGCTTCTTTCATCATCGAATCCTTTCACCTCTTGCCGTCGGGTTTTCCAGGAATTAGTTGAAGTTTTTGCTTGTATCTAGTCGTCATCAGTTATCCTTGCAGGACGTACTCGCATGGCGAGGTGCCGAGAAGGGCAAAGGGGCGTGGAATAAACGAGGGTGAGCGAGACCATTTTTAAAAATAAGTTATCATTAGCTCATGACACTCATCCGGAGGAAAGCAGTGTCGTCGTCTGCGCGAAGAATGGCTCGCGAGAGCCGTCGCGAGGGGAGAGAATTTGATCGATGGTTTCTACTTTCTGCCTCGTTCCTCCACCCTCATCGTCTACTCGATTCTCCATCTCGTTTTCTCTTCTTTCTTTCATCGCCTTACGACCCTCCGCGTTTTCCGGCCTCACCCTTAAGGGTGGAACGAGCGTCCGACGTATGACAGGGAAAGGACGAAGAGAGAAGGAACCAACGGAGTCGCCGTTTTTCACGAAACGTCGTCGGGACGCGGTAAAGCGCGCAACGTCACCCGACGACGTCCTCGACGCTTCCGTCGCCCGACGACGTTCGTCGCGACGATAAATTCGCGGATTTCAGCGAGCGCGAGATTTCCTGCGTGTCCGACCCCTCGGAGACTACGGTCTTTCCTCGACGATTCGCAGTCTCTTGGCTTTTAACCTTCAGAAGGATGACTCGAGCTTGGTCTGAGGGGGTGTTTTTGTTTCTCTTGTGGGTTGTGGATTTTTACAAGTGCGAAATTACCTGGGCCTCCGATTTTTGGAGATTCTGATCTACCTTCGGAGGTTTGTATTGATGTGGTGTTTGAGAGGGATGGTATGAAATTAGAGGAGGTGGTGTCTTTTTCTTTTGGGGTTTATGGATTTTTGTCAGTGCAAAATTACCTGCGTGTTCAGTTTTTGGAGACCATGATTGTGCTTTGGGGGTTTGCACTGCTGCGGTGTTTGACAGGGATGATTTAAGATTGGTCAGAGGAGGGGTGTCTTTTTCTTTTGGGCTTTGTGGATGATTGTGAGTGCGAAATTACCTGCGAGCCTGATTTTTGGAGATTCTGATTCTACTTTGAAGGATTACATTGTTTTGGTGTCTAATTGTAAGAGGGATGATTTAAGATTGGTTGGAGGAGGGGCTGTCTTTTTCTTTTGGGCTTTGTGGATGATTGTGAGTGTGAAATTACCTATATGCCCGATGTTTGGAGATTCTGATCTTCGTTTGGAGGTTTGCATTGCTTTGATGTTTAAGATGGATGATTTGAGACTGATTGAAGGAGGGGGTGTCTGCTTTTTTGTGATTTCTGAGTTCTGCGGGCGGGAAATTTCTTACGTGTCCAATTTTTTGAAGATTCTGATCTTTCTTGATCTATTTGCATTGGATTTGGGACTGAGAATTTGTAAGTGCTCGAAAATATTTTCTAATTCTTTATGTAAGTTTAGGATAAGTAACTGACATTGCAAATTTTACATTGTGCAAATTAAAAAGAAAATGAATCGATTCAACAATCTAAAATTCAGCATTCAGAAACCCGTAAAACACCCTGATATTCTCGTGCACATGGTAAACTTGCCTATATCAATTCCATCGATATCCCCTAAACCAACTTCTTGCAAAACTCGCATTTCACCAAGAACCCATCGAACGTCAACTTCCAACGCGATAAATATTCGCGAGCAATAGACGTCCCATACAAATTATCGATACTCCTTGAAAATGCATGCACCTCGACGTAAGATTTGACGACGTACATCTCAAAGTAGAGAGGATGGCATGAATTATATACACAGATTCCATCGGAAAAGTTTCCCCCAACGCGATCGAACTTCGATCCACCGTCGTTCAAAATTCAACGAAGAGACATTCCAGACAAGTTTCCCTTATTTTTAAATCGATCATCTTCTCCCACTCAAAACCGAAATTGTTCCCCGATCACGAAAGTTTATCGGACCGCGCGTAGTCGAGGGAACGCGGGAATGCATTTAATTCGGTTTACGTTTCATAGCTGCGTTATTGGTGCATCCATCCCGTTGTGTATTCCGGCGGTCATTACTTGAATAGCGGGACAACAGCATAATGCTATCACACGGTGGGATAACATTACGCTAAGCCAAACCGAATTGATCTCGCGCGACGGAGATTATTAGCCGATTCGTGCCATCTGCGTATCACTTGAAGCCATTGGAGAACCGACTTTAAGACGATTTATCGTCCTTAAATTAAATCGACTTCTTGCTTTCTTCCTACCTGCTAGATATTATCTATGAAATATTATTTATTAATCCCTTGAACTCGGTGTCATCGCTGACATTATTTATTGACAACTTGGTAGCAGCTTAATATTTGCTATTTTGTGCCATTTCAGTAGAAAAATTCAACTAAACATACATTTCTTAAAATGTTGCGGTACAATAAGTTCATCGTGTGTAATCACTAGACTGCGGATGTTTATGCAAATTTCGAGTTTCAAAAATGCAGGTGAGACAGGAAAACCTATCTAGGAATTTATTGCACTTAATAAATATTACAACAAATACCATACTTTGGATATTTTAGATATATTTTTATATTATGTTCTTTTTGTATATTTTAGTCGTATTTAATTTGTCATAAATGCATAAAAATCCGCAGTCTAGTAATCACTAATAAATTTTAAGGTCTCCTTAGAGGGGACAACCGAGTATTGTGGTAGACTACTAGGGGAATTTAGGATAAGTTACTTGATAAATGGTTTGGTCTGATTTTCTGGAAGGATAGAAGACGTCCCTGGTCCTCACGCACTTTCGATTCTAATTCGTTTCTGGCTGAAAAAGCATTTAGCGTCGAAGAAAGAGTTTAGTTTTCGGTTGTCATTCGGCGAGTTCAAGTTTCAAGGGAGGATACGATCGAAATAACACGGTGCGAGGACAGTTTTCGTTTAAGTGATTTTTTTGTGTATCCCCAGTATACGATGCAAGCTCAGGTGAAACATTGAAGTGCAGAGTGCTAGTATCTAATGCGTTAATTAAGTCATCTAATTTTAATCTCGTCTAATTGGACCAGTAATCCAGAAATATTCAAGAATTTTAGTAGCCTGAATCAAGGTTAATATATGCATCCAAAGAAACGCGGTAAAGAAATTTTGCTAATAAGACAACCAGAGAATGTAACCTATTTCAGTGTTTCGTAACTTTCAGAGGTAGAAACTGAAAGAAGATGACTTGGATTCTGTCCTCTTCGATTTCATCTGTAATGTTTTTCCAAGTTGAATGAACATGACTGTCATTTCATTTCCAAACGTTCGCAACCAACGGAGCTGTTTCAAGCAATAATTCCCACCCTAAAAAATATTCAACCCTTTGCCCGATCGACCGCAGGAATCAGCTCATCCAAGTCTATCGACCAGCGAGGATACACAAATCGGTATTCCCTCCCGGTGTTTTTGTCTCCTCTCTTTTTCTTCACATTCGATAGATCCTACTTTCCGTTTGCTGCTTTACGATTCGGCACACGGCTCGTACATCACGGCGCGCCAGCTACGGCAGGATGCTTGCCAAAAAGTCGGACATTTTTTTCTCGTTATCTGCTCGGCTAGATGTGGGGGTGTTTTGCGAAAATGGCATTCCAGGCACTCGCTCCCTCCCCCTACCCATCCTCCCGCCCTAGTGGAACATTAATTTTTATTACGACCTTTTTTCATTTGCTCGGTCCACTCTCCGCCGTGCAGCAGACAACAATAATTACTCCCTCGTGCAATTATAATGATATCTAATGAAACGGCTCCGCCGTACTTTGGCTTTAGTGCGTGCGTGGCGGGAATGCAACGCTCGACCGTGGACCTTTTTCTATTCTTTTTCGTTCTTTACTTTCTTTTTTTTTTTTAGAGACGACGTGCTTTTAACTCGTCCCTGTAATATACTTGGAGTAGAATTGAAAAGTGGGGATTTTTCGATCGGCTTTGACGAAGGCTTGTAGATCGGGTTTCTACTGACGTGAAGCCTTTTATAGCAAATTCACTTCTTTGTGAAACAGAAACTTTAACACTAGAACTAGCAAGGTGGTCAAAATGACTCGTTCGTCACTTTTTCTAAAAGTTTTTCAAGTTTATAGGAGAGCCATGGAGTAAATATTGTACGTCCATCTTATAAGATATGAATTAGTGAAATAATTATCTTCTCCACCTTTCGATTCCTCGTTTTTTATAGTATTTATTTAATGTATTGAAAGTAATAGATTTAATGCCGGTAGTTCTAGTGTTAAAGACGCTGAGAGATAATTTTGATAGGAAATTTATAAAAATTGCTATTTAAAAGTTACATAAAATTCCATTGAATTCATTAGCGCCGGTCACCGGTGACTCCCATGACAGTCAAAGTGTTAACAGGTAGACTTGGGGGTTGTTTTTACCCTCGTAACTGTGTATGTTGTAGCTGAATATTCTGTTACTCAAATTGAAATTAGATCAGTAACTTCTAGTATGTCATTTTGAATGAAATATATTGCAGATTTTTACAAAAATCACTTTTAGAATCACCGCTGGTCATAGTATCAGAGTGAAAGATTTTGAAAAAACTGTCAGAATGATTAAAGGGTGTTTTTACGGCGATTTATGTTTCAATTGAGGTAACAATATGTTTGATGCAAAGACAGGAGCACTATTTTGCTATTTTTGAAATATCGATGATGTAATTGCAGCCCCTTTTGAAACGTACTCGACGTCGGCGGATGTTTCGGCGCGATACGAGAATTCGTTCGAAGAGTAGAAAAATTGTGGATTAACGAGCGCAACCGAGTCTACGTGGATGTGTAACGCTCGTTTCGAATACACGAGAATACGTTTAAATTACCGCGAATTCAGCTGATACGTGATTTAATATCCTTTTTAGTTGCACGACCACCGGGAGCTTCGACTAATGACTCTGCTTGTCGAGAGACCTTCTCTCTTTTCCTCCACGCCACCCTTTTTCTCTTTCACTCTTTCACCCTCTTGCTGTCTTTTTGACTTCTTCTTCTCACACCTTCTGTTTCACTCTGTCTCTTAAAATTAACGAAATATTTTCGATACGGCCACTAGCCTGATGTACAACTCGAAAAGGAATAACGTATCCGGAATTATAAACGTATTCATTGCACGGCGATAATAGAAGTTAGAACGTAGCTCGTATTTTCGCATGGGAAACAGTTTCTACGAGCGTCTGTAATTTACGATCGGCTAGTTTCTCTTAACTCACGCTTGCAACGTGGCTCTTTTGCATTTTTCTACGAGAACAAACGAGTCGTAAAATTACCGCTGTTCGATTGTTCTTTTTCGACATTATGCAACGTCGCAGTATTTTCTTTCTTTTTGACGCTTTCTATCTCTTTCACGTTCTTGCTGTTATCTCTTCGCTCTTCATTATTCAACTATTGAAGAACGAAGAACACTTGCTCATCGTAATTACAACAGTTTTCAATTTTTCAGAAAGGATAAAATACATCTTTAACTCTTTGGCACATAAGGTTGACAACGTCTCTGAATTCATTTTTCTCCTGTCGAATAACAGATTTTTCAACAAACCTCCATTATGTCCTCGTTAGTTCCGCAAGATTTTCAACCCTCCTACCACTAAGATCAACGACTGCAACCGTTTACTCTACAAACACCCTCTCATCTTGGAAATTTCTAAGAACATCCGTTACCCCATGCTTCCACAAAACTCACCCCCTGGTTCTGCCTTCTGTCGAGCCAAGATAAAAGATCGGAAGCAATGATCGTATTAATTTCGTCACAAACCACACCAGCTGTATCGCCACCTCGGTTCTTCAGTTTCTCGTTTATCGACAAGTCTGGTACCACTTCCGGTTCCATTTTCATCCCCCGTTGTACTCATCTTGCCTTAATATTTCCCCCGAGAATTCCAGCATCAAATATCACTTTCCAATTTGATCGATAACCCGAGGCAAGGGTACTTTCGCCGCGCGTTCTCCATTCTCCGATTTCACTTTCCCCGTTTGTTCGGTAAAAATCACCCGATAGCCCAATTTCCCTGGCACCTTCGGCCCTCCGCGCGAATCCACTTTTTTTTCGGCTATTTTTCCCGGACGGTAGCACGTTTAATCGGCCGCGCGTCGCTTTGATTAACCGATACTCTACCGGTTTGCCCTCCACCGGTATCGGCCGAGTATTATCCCAGCGAATTTTCCATCCGGATTTGCAGAACGGTAACGAGGGACGCCCCTGGCCTTTTCGACTTCGTTTCAACGGATTGCTCATTAACCGGAAACGATTAGCGTGGCTACCACGCGATCGCGATCCGTTGTTCCACGTACACTCGTTACAGATGGTTGGGGAAATTTTCTCTCTCTCCTGGCAATCTGTCTCTCTTAATCTGTCTCTCTATTCTCTTTCTCACTGTGTCCTCTCTTTCTCCGTCGACCAAAGCCGCCTACCCACTTACAATAATTGGCCGTGGAACTGATTGGTGCGGCCCATCCGTCAATTAGCGCCGTGTAATTTTGGCCACGCGTTGAGTTTAATCAACTACGAGCGTTAGCCAGTTGAACGACTCGAAATGTGTATACACACCCTCGGCCACCCGGTGAAAACGGAATTTTAATGCCGGTTTGTCTACCTCGTTTATTCCTGCCACCCACTCTCTACACCCTCTCATCCTCCCTCGTTCTCTCTTCGTCCTTTCCACTTCCTCCTCTCCAACACTCTGTTTGTCATTACGCTCGTCAATCGTTTCGATTCTTTCCAACGTGTTTACCAATCGCACACGAGACCTTTCCGTTCGATGTATCGAACTCGGCGACGTCACGGTTTTCACGATTTTTACGCCTTCCGTCTATCCGCAATCGAACGATCTCGGTTTCGTTTCGTTCGGTATTGTACCCTGTTGGGTCGTTACTGAATTTCGTTTTCCAAAGGCTGCCGAAAAAATACACCTGGTATCTGTGAGGCCATTGTTTTATCGCGCGAGCTCGTAATTCATTGGTAGCACCGTTCCTTGCCGGGATTTTCGAGAAATTCGAGCGGCGATTTCACTTTTCGCCCGCGTTTCGTGATGCATTTCTGCCTCGACTCGTTGAGATTTAAATTAGTTCAGTGAAATCTCGTTATTTTCGAGATATTGAGGACATTACATTGGGGAATTTTTAACCAGTGTGCTGTTGGATAATAGCACATAACGAAATAAGGAATGTTAGCGAATTGAATTAGTAAATCGACAGTTTGAGTAGCTGGGCACAGTGGAAGAATCTAATGGAAAAGTGCCACGCAGCGCGATGGCGCTTAATCGTTCACACTATCTTAATGCATGAAATTCAAATAGCAGAACAATAGATAATTGTATAAAAATAACGGTGGACTAACAAAATGAATTTTTATTCTTAAATGAATTTTTTCTCAACCTAGAAATAATTAAAATCCTGTCAGGATAAAAAACATTTCATCTTTCTCATTTCTGTCGTTTATCTCGTTGCCTTTATCCTTTCCACACCTTGAGTATCAACATTTAGGACATATTCGTGAAATGGTCGATAAAGTCAAAATGAACAGGTAGCTAGAATTCGCCATGACAAAGGGATACAGTAAGTTCCGATATTCTAAACTACCGCTTCGTCGGCTGATAAAGCTGCCAATTGGAGAGAGCTCGTTTGCGAGAGAATAGCGAGCGATTCCTTGTCACCGTTGTTCCCGTGGAATCCGTATTTGTAACATTACAGTATTTGCAACATCGTCGTCCGACGAGAGACAAGCCGAGCTGACTGGGAAATACTGCCGCGGTATTTCTTCGTTAATTCCCTTTCACCCTATTTGTTCGACGCATACGTCGTGAAATTTCCTTCCTTCTCTCTCTCACCCTCTCATTTTACCCTCTTGCTTCTCGTTCTTTGCCTCTTTCTCTTTCATTTCTCTTTTTATCTCGTCTCTTTGTCTTTCTCAGTGTTCTCCACTTTTGCATCCGTTTCGTTCCACTCTTGTTTCTCCTCTCTGAGCGATTTTGAAATCCCTCCCTTTACAACGCTGCCTCGCAGATTCACCTCCGCTTGGAACCGCTGGAAACGGCTCGTTTGACGTCCACGAGTGAGAGTACGGTCGTTCGTTTCCTGTAAATACAGACACCCCCTGTATTATTCTGCAGGTACGGTATCCTGCGTGCCGTTACGTTCGTGTGCTGGCCTTCGCGTCAAACGTTCCTATTTGTTCGAGCCTCCTGTCTCTTTTTAGCTGTATCCCTTGCACTTCAACCCTCTTTCGTTCTCTGCTACCATCTACCTACCCTTCTGGCTATCTGGATCGTTCGAGATCTATCGGTTTCTATTTCCACTTTTCTCTGCATTTCTGCCTCGGTATTTGTTTACTTGGAGGCGAGTGCATCTGTTTACTACTATATGAATTTTTGACTATTGATACTTGCAACTTCTATGACTATCTACTTGTATGAGGGTCTTTCTTGGTGTGTCTATTGCTACTTGAAGTTTGGGCTCTTCTTTGGCTGTGTCACTGTTGAGCATATCTACTTGGGTGAGAGTTTTTCTTCGTCTGCTTGGTTCTGCTTGAATTTTCCTCTCTTTTCTGTCTGTGTCTCTAAGTATTGGACATTTCTACTTGTATGAGGGTCTTTCTTGGTGTGTTTATTGCTACTTGAATTTTTGGCTCTTTTTTGTCTGTGTCACTGTTGAGCATATCTACTTGGACGAGGGTCTTTTTTCGTCTGCTTGGTTCTGCTTGAATTTTCCCTATCTTTTCTGTCTGTATCTCTAAGTATCGGACATTTCTACTTGTATGAGGGTCTTTCTTGGTGTGTCTATTGCTACTTGAAGTTTCGGCTCTTCTTTGTCGGTGTCACTGTTGAGCATATCTACTTGGGCGAGGGTCTTTCTTCTTCTGCTTGGTTCTGCTTGAATTTTTCTCTCTTTTCTGTCTGCATCTCTATGCCTTGGGCATATCTAATTGCGTAAGAATCTTTATTAGTGTGTACATTGATATTTGAATTTTTGGTTCTTCTCTGCTTGTGTCATTTCTGAGCACATCTACTTGTACAAGAGATTTTTCTTCATCTGTTTATTTCTATTTGAATTTTTGCTCCCTCCTTGCATCCATCACTATAAGTGTATGTCACCATCGCTATCATTATCACTTTCTCCCTCTCACTCTCTACCATCGTTGCTATCACTGCCACTATCTTCATTCTCACCACGGTTTTCATCTCAATTTCCATCTCTACCACTACCATCCCTTAAATCTCCCATACCTGCGCTTAAAGCGACAGGTACGTCATCCCCAGATCACTACCCCCACAAGATAATACATCCCATCGAAAGCGGAGTCTCTTAGTCACATAAATCTCTCGTATGGAAAGAGGTTTCACCCTCCCCATAAAATTTTCGCGGTCTACCACGGCAATGGCTGTATTCTCTGCGCCTTTTCGGGCCTCGTCGAATAAACTCGGGTAATAAAGTGGGCTTACGAGGGATTACATTTTATCGAGGCATAGAAATCGCGTCCGCGGGAAATTTACCGGCGGCGTTGTATATCACCATGAAACTTTGAGCGGATGCGCCCGGGGGGAAAAAAGAGTCACAGTCGAACGGAATGGAAGGGGTTTTGAATTAATAGCCACCCCCCGTCGACGCCGTTTATTACCTTCTACTTGTAATTAAAATTCCGCGGCTCGATTCCAGCCGCCGAGGATCTTCGCGCGTTGTCGCGAAACTATCGCCCCTTGCGTCCTCTCACCCCCTTGGCAACCACCTTGGTTCTTCGTTTCGCGAACAAATTTCTTAACTCGCCTCAGAGTTACGCGTGGCTGTGCCCGTATGCGCGTTATTGTCCGAGAAGCTGTGGACGGGGTTGAAAGTTTTCCATTAATAAAAAATTCGTGCTTCCGGAAGTTCAAAAGCTTTTTAATTCTCCCAAGTGTCCCGCGCCACCCGGCCACCGCCGTACACCCCTGTCTCGAGGGTTCGGGGCTGAGTTATTTCTGCATATTGCGAGGCTAAGCATGAACTCGCGGTGCGCTTAGTGTTTCACAGGGGAGGAAAAAAGCTGGGGAGAACGTTAAAATTTATAACGCGGAGGACGCCCTCGATGAAAGTTACTTTGGGGACGAAGAACTCGCTTTTCCCGATGGAAACGCTCTGGCTTGAGCTTCGAACTTTCGACCTCTCTTTGACGGATAATTGACGCAAGCTGAAATTGAACGTTTGGTCATGCGTCTTGGACTTGTTACTACAGTTTTGGGTTACTTTATTAACCGGATTGGTACTGGGCCATGATATATTGCCGTTAGTAATATTTTTGACGTCGTCCATCATTGACATTTCATTTAGATTTCTCATATAATTTTAGTAATTACACCTACCCCTCGATTTATACCGATCATACATTCTAGGAAACCGTATAAATCGACAGCAACTAAAAATGTGAATAATTCAGTCATGGTTTGGAAATAACATAATAAGTACTTTGGAAAAAGAGAAGTCAAGAGGTGGAAAAAGTGATCGATTCTGTAATTTGGTTTTTATAAGATCAACGTAGAATATCTGCTCTATGGATTTCCTATAAACTTGGAGGATTTTTAGAAAAATTGGAAACAAGTTATTTGCTTGGTAGTTCGAGTGTTAAAAATCGTATGAAAGTGAATTGGTGCAAAAAAAGAAACACAGTGTAAATTGAGGGATAGGTGTATATCGCAACTAAATGAACATACAAAATTTATGCTTCATATTGCTATTGCAGCTATTATTTACTATCAATGGCTAACTGTTTAATTTTTCCCACCAATGACGATGATTTTCAAAAAACATAAAAATACATCATTTGTCATTCACTCGATCAACTTTTACAATGGGATTAAAATTCATTAAAATACTTTCAAATATATCAGCAAAAAATGGTTACATCCCAAAATCCCAAATTACCGAGGAATCATAAAGAACATAAGCGTCTTCTGACCCAAAAGGCGATCTTCGTCTAAACCACACATCCCTCCTGATCCGTTACATCGATTACGCTTCTCTTCCAGGCTGTCGCAGCCTCGAGTACCCGGATACATCGCGTTGTAAATCCAATCATGCGTACTAGAACCCGTATCGACCCATACAACCTACACTCCTCCCCTCTGATTCGCAACTTTCACAATTTACTCGAAAAATCATACTTCCATTCCCCATTTAATTCTCCCTCAAAGAAACCCTCCAACTCTCCCCATTATTATCACATTTCTCTGAATCCCATCCCTGAAAACGTACCCCTTCCTAAAACCGCACACGTCGAATTAGCATCGGGCGAATGAGAAGCCTAATTAAATTCTAAAAGGTATCGTTAACATCCCACCGTTTGTCAGGGATCCAAGCCGACTCGATGCATGGCCAGAATTCGAATTTACCTTTGTCTTCCTTTACACGGTCACGTATACCATGTTGCGTGGCTCTGATTGCGCGTCCACGGTAGTATTCATTTTGTAACCACTCGTTTTACAAGCGGCTAAGGGAAAGTAAACTCGGGTTGCATCACAATGCAACCCTGAGAGGGAGTTTAGAACGAACGTGCCGTACGTAGAAGCAATCGCTCAGGATAACTGGCTGGCCGATAACTTTAAACAAGATATATCGACATCCCTGATGCTCGGAGGGTTGTAGAAGCGCGAGGGAAGAAAGGGAGAGGATTCTGAGAGAACCAGGACACGTTGCTTCGTCGATGGAGAGAGGGAAAAAAATACTGGAAAAGTTTACACCATCCCGGGTCCCATTTCCTTTCCATTTGTATTTATGGCCTCGTTACTCGTGGCTCAGACTCTGCAAGTTGCATAACGTTGAAAATTGGCAGGAAGAACGATAGACGGCCTCTCCGCACTAACACCGTGTACTGTACACGTCTTCTCGGGTAACGGGTTTCCACTTTTCGACGCGTGTTTCAAACTCGTTTCGTCTTTTTCCTCCAAGACTACGCGCGCTGTTTAATTTTCGCTCGGTCGTACGGAAGGGATGCGAAAACGGGGGTGCGTCGGTGTTGCGTTGGCGAGGAAGTCGTATCTTGGGTCGTAAATAATACGCGTGCGGCTTGGTGAGATTCGTTTTTCATCTTCTCCTTCCGTGGAATTTGTGTGCAGTTGTTTCTGAAGGGTTTGTTGAAATTTCCGCCTGTTTGGATGTATCTCGGTGCAATTAAAATGATGAAACGAATTAAACGAAGCTGCAATGAAACTGTGATGGAAAAATTGAGGACAGATTTTCAGATGGAAAGTAAAAAGTTTGAAAGTCCTTTTTCATAAAAATACGAACGAAAAAGATAATTGTCCGACTATTCACATAGAGACTACTTCGAGGGAAATTTTCATCCCCTTACAAATACTTCGTTGAAACTAAAATTCGAAACACATTTGTAAAACATACTTCCTCATTGAAATTAGCTTTAAAATGATCCAAAAAAGATTGTTATGCCGAAAGAATTGGAAACATCCCCAACTTATAACGCTTCAATCGAGTTTGTCTCTGATCGTTTTAGGGCCACTTTAAAAGGGAACTTCGGCGTATCGGCTTCCGGAAAATAATCTTAGGTGACGGGAAGCGCGTGTACACACACGTTGGCTCGTGGAAATGTGATCGGATCGATTTAATCCCCTATTTTCCGGGAGTCGAAACTTCCTTCCGGGGGAGGGTGGTAGCCGGAGGGGTCGATTGTGCACGGTGTGTTCGAACTTTTCGTCACACTTTTATTCGGGCTCATCGACGAGGAACAACCCCGTTTCTCCTCTTGCTTCGCACGGCCTCGTTCCGCTGCAAACGATTACACCACGACCCCCTTTCTATCATTGTTCTCGGATTTTTTTTTCCCCCCTCGTGGCTTTTCTCTTCCTTCTCTCTTTTGTCCTGCTACGATCGAACGACATTTGGCCGAAGGTGATTTTTTCGGGTGCGAAAATTTGTCTCGCACTGGTTCACTGTTTGCTGAGGGATTGTGAACAAGTGTCTGTGAAATGTGGGATAATAATTAGTTAAAATTTATGTAGCTTTGTTGAATTATTTAATCGTGCGAATTTGACTTTAAGAAATCTATATCGAGCGTGACAGATGGATTAATTGTTTACGGGTTGAATTAATTAACAGTTTTGGAAATATATATTTAAATGTTAGATGATTATTATGTCATTGGGTTGAATAACAAGGTAAATAGCTGTATTGATCGTTTAAAAGATTTATTTCGTTGGGAGGATTGGATGAAATTTATGTTAAAGTAGAGAAATACATTTATCCTTTTGTGGTGGCAATTAATTGTGTATTTGTTAGTGGTAGATGATAATATGGAATGATAATTGTTTAAATGAGTATAATGTAAAAGTGTATAAGTTTGTTGACTTGTTTAACTGTAAGAACTTCATATCGAGCGTGACAGGTGGATTAATTGTTTACGGGTTGAATTAATTATCAGTTTTGGAAATATATATTTAAATGTAAGATAATAATTATTTCATTAGGTTGAATAACAAGGTATATAGCTGTATTGATCGTTTGAAAGATTTATTTCGTTGGGAGGATTTGACGAAATTTATGTTAAAGTCGAGAAATACATTTATCGTTTTGTGGTAGCAAGTAATTGTGTATTTGTTAGTGATAGATGATAATATGGAATGGTAATTATTTGAATGAGTTTAATGAAAAAGTGTATAACTTTGTTGATTCGTTTAACTGTAAGAACTTCATATCGAACGTGACAGGTGGATTAACTCTTCCGGTCTGAATTAATCTGCTGTTTCAAAATCAAATTTTAAAATATCGAATAATAATTATTCAGTTGGAAATGGAATTTAATAATTATTTAATAAGAAGATACACACGCGTGGATAATGTGAAATGTTTGTTTCGTTGTGGGAGGTGGAAGAAACTTGTGCCAAACTAGACAAGTGTATTAACAATTTATGAAGGGAATTCATTATGTCTATCAGGTAAATATTAAAGTACTGAGTGATAATTATTTAGCAGGATTTAATAAACAAGTAAGTGGTCATATTGATCGTTTTAAAGATTCATTTCGTTGGACAACCTATATTTCATTCATGTACCTCTCAACATGTCAGTTAAACATTCATCATCTAATTGAATATTTTGGCCGTGAGTTCATTACAACTCTCTGCTCGCAAATATTTGTTATCGAAAACACTAATTAGGTATAACCTCTAATTCTTTAAACCTCCTAAATCTATAAAACACGAATCATTCAAATTTCGATGACGAAATCAGTAAATAGAATAAAACAACAGCATCAAATACGATTTTCATGCTGAAAGGTAAAATGTTAACGTAGATAATCAAATGATATTTAATAATTGAAATTCCTTCAAACAATGCACTACTAATTTTCAAATTTTAACGGAATCTAACTTTCATTAGTATCAATTATCATGAACAAATCAATATTTATAATGACCAGTATACCATCATGTTCCATTTTTGTAAAAAAAATAATAATTCAATCAACTGTTACAAAAAGATATACGTCAATTTTTCAAAAAAAAGGAAAGTTTCAGCGATCGAAAAATCAACATTCCAAAAATATACATTTTTCACCGGATTCAGGTAAAAATTTCATATTCTCCTCGACGAGTTCGTTTATACTCCGGAATAAAACACTATTAATCCGGTGGTGCAAGTAATGCGTTATTAAATTTCAAGAATGAAATGAATTTTTCCCGTCAAGCAATTTAATTATTAATTCTTTCCCCGTCCATTTCACGAAATCCATCGCTAGCCGATTTTACACAAAATTCCCCATCGAAATCGAATATTCCTTCTATTTTGTATTCCCCCTCGAACATCGATATTTCGGGACATCCGTTTCTAAGCAGATAAAGTGATCTCTGTGAAAATGGACAAAGCTAATTGAATGAAATTTCCTGTAAATTCGTATCCACGAATTAGACGATATCACTGAAACGGAAACGCGTACTTACAACTTATTAACATTCCCTTTGCTCATTTAATGTTTCGCATATTTTAACAACCGCGAATTTCAAATAAATTAAACGACGTCCTGTAACTACATTTTATTTTTCAACATATTCTTCAAATATTACTCTACAATGTTACTCTTCTATAAATTACTCCAATCGCAATATTTCCTCCGTCCATTTTCATCTTCTTCCTCCCTGTCTTCTAAGCGAGTGCAATAATATCTATGATTATTCCAATCCAATGATTTTAACGGGATCACATCGGAAGTTAAAAATCTCATTTTGGATTATCACCGACAGACCGAGTGTCTGAAATCGATAGAAAGAAGATCTCTCTCTCTCTTTCTCTTTCCGTTCCATCTTCTCTATTAAACAGAAACGTGGAAAATTTCTCGAAGGCCTGAAAGAAATATTTTCATCGTTACGCTTTCTATTTCATTTCTTCCGATATCCGAGAAATATCAGGACTCCCCGCGTCCTGACAGGACGATTTTCATCTCTATTTGCAAACGGTTTTAATACCTATCCACGTCTTCGACGTCGTCATTTCCGGCAGGACTCGCGTCGATTCGCGATATGGAAGATCTCATCGTAATTACGAATACGAGTGCCGATCGGAATCGAGGGAAAGTCCATTAATTCACTCGTTCCATTCGATTCTGGCGACCGTCATGCCCAACTTCTGTCCGTGGCGGCTAATTCGCGTAAGCCCAAGGCTGTCTCTAATGCGCCTTGTAAAACGCCCCGTTGAATGGAAAGCTCGTGCTGTATTATAAATGGAGATGAATTATGTCCTCCTCGAAGAGCCAACGTGGAGGTTGAGTTATTGCTTGGTCTCACCAACGGCTAACCTGCCGGATTTCAAGTCGGTTTTTGTCCTATTTTCTTCCCAATTTTTCACTTTCCTTGAGCTTGGTTCCTGAATTTTCCCCTACTTCTTCGTCGATATCGTTGGGATGCCGATTCGCGACGAATTGCATCGTGGAGACTGCAGAATTGAGTGATTCCTTCCTTAAGGAAGTTTAATTTGAAAGATCTTTAACCCCTTGCACTATTTCCACGAGTCTGACTCGTGATGAAGATTTTAGGCCAAACTTGAATATCACGAGTCTGACTCGTGGTATTAATCTCGGACAAAGTATTAATATCTCGAATAAAATTGTATGTCCCCGTGCAGGATTATTAAATTTAGACTTTGATTCAAATCCATTTGAGTTTCACAGAAGTTCCATTGCGTGAAGTAAATACTAGCACGGTAATCTTTGTCAGTCGTGAGATATTGTATGTATGTCGGGCGTTCGGTTTAGGCATGGATTTTTGCGAGTTTACCGATAGTGCAAGGGGTTAAATATTTTGGGATTCGGAATTTTTAAAGGGAGAATTGTACTTGGGTTATTTTTTGTTTTTGCAGCTGAAGGTAGAATTTGAGAGAGCTAGAATAGAGAAGAAGAATTAAAGTTTAGAGCTTTCTTTTGAGATGTAGCAATCACTTTAGTGATAGAGAAATGATAGAATTTTGATAGACTGGTGTTTAGAAGTTTGTTAATAGAGAAATAAAGTAATTTTGATAGGATAATTTTGTCAATACAGGAGGGAAGTAATTTTAACAAGATAATTTTGGTAATAGAGGGGTGAATTAATTTCATTGTCGTGAAGTAGTACAATTGTTAATTGTTAATACCATTTGAAACCCGTACGCACCCACATGGTTCAAGAATCTTTCCACCTCGGTAAAATCGTCATTCAGATTTCAGTTTCGCATAGAAATTTTGTTTTTATGATCCTCAACGTCGGCGAATTCGCCGGTCAATTCTCTGTCATTCGATAATTGCGCGGATCGCGCAAAAGGTGGCCTCCCGAAAATGACACGTGGAGGATGGTGTAGGTGCGAGGGCAGCATGGAATCCAATTTCTACCGACAAAGATACACGGACGCAAGCTTGCCTCGTAATTGGCATAGTCAGGATACGGGTGTACGTATGTCCGAGTCAAAGAGCAAGATTTCACCGCAAAACGAACCGCAATGGGAATGGAGTCCGAATTACGTGTCGAACTGGCCCTATTCGTCCAGGTTTGCGAAAGATGTTAACCGACCAACGGAGAAGAGGAAGATGAATGAACCCAGAGAAACAGAGAAAGAAAGGGAGTTAGAGAGGTAGAATAGAGACAAACGTAGAGAGTGCGGGCGGAGATATGGAGACAGGAAAGAAAGAGACAGAAAGAGAGGAGAGACAGGGAGAAAGAGAGATAATGGGAAATGGACAAAGTTAGAAGAGAATATTAGAGAGAAAGGTAGGTAGAAGACGTGGAAATATAGGGAGTGGAAAGAAAAGCCACAGAGAAGAGATAAGAAGAAAGGTAGACAGGGAGGGAAAGAGAGAAAGAGAGAAAATAGAAAGTCGTCAGAGTTAGAGGAGAGACAAGGAGAAATAGAGAGAAAAGGGGAGAAGAGGCTGGTGGAAAGAGAAAGAAAACTAAACTAAAACTGGAAACTAGATAGAGTTAGAGGAAAATATGAGAGAGAAAGGTAGATAGAAAGCGAGAAAATATAGGAGTAGGAAGAAAAGCCACAGAGAAGAGATAGGAAGAAAGGTAGATAGTGAGAGAGGAGAGAGGGGGAGAAATAGAGAGAAAGAGCAGGAGAGACAGCTTGAAAGAGAAAGAATGGAAAGTGAACAGTGTTAGAGAAGAATAACCGAGAGAAAGGTAGATAGAAAGCGAGAAAATATAGAGGGTGAAAAAAAAGCCACAGAGAAGAGATAGGAAGCAAGATAGAGAATGAGAGAGGAGAGACAGGGAGAAAGAGAAGAGACAGCTTGAAAGAGAGAGATTGGATAGTGAACAGTGTTAGAGAAGAATAACAGAGAGAAAGGTAGATAGAAAGCGAGAAAATATAGGGGGTGAAAAAAAAGCCATAGAGAAGAGATAGGAAGCAAGATAGAGAATGAGAGAGGAGAGACAGAAAGAAAGAAAGAGAGGAGAGCCAGAGAGAGAGAGAGGGTTCCACGAAAATTCCATCTTTCGAGCAACCCTTCCTTTCGCCCCGAAGCGGGTTCGCGGTGTAGCCGGCGTACAAGGTATATCGCTCGCGGAACAACGTTCCTAGTCCCTCCATTGTACACTTGTTCCCTCTGGCCATTGTCTTATTGTTTCTGGTATTCAGCAGGCTCCTCCACTTCCGGCGTGGCCTGGCAAGTTCCACCGCCGAGTGGAGGAAGACGGCCTCCCTGGCAAGTTTCACCGGGGACGAACTTTCCAGTTCTGACTTACGTGCTTATTTCGAGTGTGTCACGAAAATCCGCGATGCTCGACCTTTTCTTCCGTAATTTCGCGGCTGCTCTATTACAGCTCGCTCCTTCTTAGCACATAATGGTGCCTCCTTAAAACTTTTGATTTATCGCGGAATAAGTCTTCCTACGTTTGAGCGATCGTCGACGTCGCCCTCGGAGTTGCCCCGGGCAGACTGTACCGTTTGGAGCTCCCAGGTTAGTCGTAATTTCTGAGAGGTTTATAATTTTACTTTTTCAAGACGAGAGAGTTAAACACAGATATATTTCTTATTGACGGGAAGAGAAGTTGCTTAGGAAAATAGAAGAAAATTCGTCCAATCTATTCGGTGATACGTCAGTCGTTCTATAATTGCTATTGTTGTATACAATTTATACCAAAATGAACATCCTAATTGCAAAAGTGGAGAAACTTAATTTAATACTAGGTCTATAGAAGTCGTGAAATTGACGGCCACCTACTTTTTTATAAATGGTTCTCCAGTTTGTAGTCAAGCAATCCGGTATATACTGTCCGACAACGGAAAGATGGCTAGTGAAAGGCAGAGCCTCTCATTTGCAATTTCTTATTCCCTCCATTCCGTTCTAAAGTAAACAATTACGCAGAGTGTTTACTCTAAGATTGCAGCGTGAGATTGTAGAGAAAAAATTCCAGAAATGTTTTTTTTACACAAGATTAGTATAAATTAAAAACTACCTGCTCTCCATATTTGAAAATACAGTTAACTTATCAAATTTAGGTGATTAATGGCAGCAACCGTAATTATTTTCAACAGTCTATGCGCAGTTATCGAAAAAGAGACTTTAACTTGTCCCGCAAACCAACGCTCGTAGATCACGGTTTAGAAAAGAAAGGAAGTTGACACTGACGGTAAATATAACATGGCCCCATATTTTTATCAGTGAAGAATTCATGATTAAAATAAAAAATACACCTGACCCTCATCCTAATCATACCCTTCGATAATCCAACATCAAAGCTTGATGAAAAAAAGGTTAAATCGGTTCTATACTGTCGTAAATCTGTTCACAAAGCTGATAATCGAATAAGCCTCCCAGGCAAGCCCAGTTTCCGTCTAAGAAAGGACAATTCGACGATACAGACTGGAAGTCGAATTATAAATATGCCCTCGGCGAGAAAGGGCGCGCAGTCACGTAACCCCACGTTTCTGGTATAATGTACAATTTACTTGGATCATACTGCACCACGGTAACCATTCCGTCCTAATCGCACTGCGGAAACTGAACGAGGTTACGAAATTCTGTCGCATTCCCTATAATTCGGCGAATCCTTCCCCAGCGGATTGTTAGCCTCTTCGAGCATCCGGATGAGTTTCTACGCGATAAAACTTTTAACGATCGAGATACCGGTTGGAAATACTTTTCAAGAATTTACCGTCTCGAAATCCATAGAGTTTTGCAAGACGCAGAATCATTGGGTACTTTTGTCTCTCCCTTGCTGATTTTCGTCCTCACGAAAGCATTATTCCGCGGGTAGTTATCGTTACTTCGAAGTCGGCCGTAAAGTTTAGTCGTTATTTCTGCGATGTTTGAGCAGACAGAAGCTCTCGTCATTCGTTTATTCTTCTACGATGTCTTGCTTTTATCGATTCGTAAGCAACGTCTATTTCAACAATTTAGTATCATTTAATATCTCTTTCTCTGAAAACATTCCTATTTAGCAAATGAATATAACTACTACTAGGTTCCTTAACACTAGAACTACCGGCCTCAAATCTAACATATTTTAATAAATTAAATGAGTACTTTGAAAAAGGGGGAATCAAGCGGCGGAAAATTTGATGGATTGAGTGATTTATGTTTATTGATATAGACATAGAATATTTATCCTATGACTCTCATGTAAACTTGGAGAATTTTTTGAAAAAATTCTGTACCAGTCATTTTGACTGGTTTGGTAGTTCTAGTGTTAACCATTACAACCTTCATCTTAAAAGAATCTAATTAGCGTTTCGTAAAAATGAAAATATCCTCTCCAAGAAGCAATTAAAATTGCTGTTGCTCCAAGAATTAGATAATTCCTTTCTCCTCGACACAAATTGTTTCATATTTCATTTTCCACCTCACTCTTCTAAGAAATCGTTCGAAGCTCGTGTCCTTTGACGCTGGTCTTCGTTCTACCGAGATTTACGACTCCTCGGATAATAACGAAGTAACCAATTAAAGGTGGATACACAAGCTCACAAATCTATATACAACCTGGTGCAATTGCACACGAGTTAGCCCGTCCATTAAAATCGCTGTCTATCGTTTGCGGAGCGCGGTTACCTATCTGGATTTAAACTCGAGAATGGAGGTAGAATTCGAAGAGGAAGACGAAGAGAAGAAAAGCGCAGTAAGCGTGGACTTGATTTCCGCGAGTACGGTCGTTTCGCTCGATTAACCGTCGAATTATCTCGACGAATTCGAAGGTCTTTCTCTCGAAGGGTAGAGAGAAACGTAGTGGTAAGAGACGTAGCCAGGAGGAAGAAGAGAACGATGGAAGAAATGAAGGTAGAAAATAAGAAGGAAAGGGAGGAACGAACGGTGAGAAACGATCCCCTCGATTTCAGGAACGTTAATGCACGACGATTGGGCGAGAGCCAACGGCTCGAATCTGAGTGTCTCCTGGATCCTATTTATCTATTTATCAGACCTACCTATTTCCTTTCTTCCTCTGAATTCTTTTTTTTTCTCTTCTTCTTCTTCATTGGTTTTCCTTGTTTCTTGTTCCCCTTTTTTCCTTCACCCTTGGCGTATCACCGGTTTAACTTATTTACCACCGTCTGTTCCCTTCTTCCGGTGGAATTTCGCCCTCTTAGGGAGGACCACTCGGAGATGGAGGATAGAGGGCCCCGACCTTCGATTTCATTAACTTCCTCTCCGAGAGAAAATCGCATCGCGGTAGTCCAGTCGATCTCCATTAGTTTTCTCTTACACCGATGGTGGTCGAAGAAATTGAGAGACGAGAGGTAGAAGATTCGTTCGACGTGGTTTCTTCGTTGCCGCGTCATCGAATAAAGATCGAAATACGACGAGTCTTCGAAGGAGGAACGAGCCTTAATTTACAAGGTTCGCCTTCGACGCGAAGATGCGACTACCGGCAAATAGACGCCATTGTTTCCTAGATCTATTGTCGAATTTCATTAAAAGCGGCTTTCATTTAATAGGGTACACTGTTTTCGAGTTTACTCGGTGAATTGAAGTCGACCAATGGTTTCTGCTGGTTTGTGCGATCAGGTTGATGGAAGACGTTTCTGCGGTGTAGTTTCAAAAGGTACAGTCGTCTATTGAAATGGCGCGGGAGATGAACTGCTCAGAGAAATGTAAAGTTTTGCATATATTTAATATTTAATACATTGAGTGTCATTATAAGAAACAAACTAATGGTTTTCGATCGCCATTATTTTTTTATGTAGATTGCAGACTGGTGGAAACACTTGGTAGAATTGATAAAAGACTACGGTGAAAATTGTACAGCAAATTAACCCCTTGCCCTGCAATAACAAGTGATACTAGTGACAAACTAAATAGGATCGGAAATTTTCAAGTTTTCCAAAATTTTTTAACACTAGATTTACGGTAGCCGCCAAATTGACGGATACGAACTTTTTAAAAAATTCTTTTCAAATTGACAGAGAAATACATAGTACAGAAAAAACATTTCACGTGTATCTTATAATATACAAATTACTTAACGGATCATATTTTCTACCACTTGATCCATCTTTCTGCAAGGTACTTATCTAATATATTAAAACTTACCAGATTTAACGGCTTTAGATCTAGTGTTAAATTAAAATATTAATGAGACGCGACGCCATAATATTACTTCAATTAACATTACGTTAAATCATGCGGTGTATCAAGAATTACTAGTAAATTTTTCTTTCAGCAATTAAATTCTAAATCATACCGGAGGTAGTCACGAAATAAATTATAGGGCAAGGGGTTAATTTGTAGATGATACATTGAGCTTACAGCTGAAAGGGGTATCCTCACCATTTGCCATTAAACGAGACGACTGTACGAAAACCATAGATCGATCGTATTTTCCGAATATATGCGTGCTGACAAAACGTCTTTATGGTATATTGAAATTTCACTACGAGAGAGTGCTTTATTTTTCGCCGATTTCAAACAAATAACACGCCACGATAAACCACTTGGACGTTGAAATAACAACAGGAAGCGTACTCGACGTTTTGGGTGATGTAAACCGTTTCCACTGGAGTAACTAAAAAAAAAACAAAAACAAAAAACAATCGTCATTTTTGACGTGGACAATTTTTTTCTTACAAATTTCAGAGATCGTTAGAGTTTGATTGTATCGAAATTAAGAAGAATTGAAAAGTCTATGTTCAATTTCCGAGACTTTTTGCACGGCTGATATTTTTTATCGTTGAAATTAAAAATGAAACGAAAATAAATAATACTGATACTTCATCGCGAATCGTTTGTGAGGTCGAACGGCGCTTTTCCAGCGGCGTATCTTCTCGTCGCGAGAGCTAATTAATTATCCAGGACCTTGTTTCGCGGTCGAAACATAAGTCACGATATCGCGTAAGGGCTAGATCGTCCCTTTGGAGGGCCTCTTGTACGACCGTACGATTTATACCTTCATAGCAACTCGAGATAGTATCTGCAAGTGGTTTCGCCGCACAAATACTTTGCTGCTTTTTATAGAAAATTCTGCTACTAAACAAAACAATTTTTAAATTGAAAATAGGTATTAAATACACAGAGAACTTTAAAGAATAGGGAACACCACTCTTTTATTTGGTAAATAAAAAAAGTAGACTATTTTAGAACTATGGTGAATAGGTAAATGTAACCAGTAGATGACCTTTTCTAAATTATCATTTATCGTATCATAATCTAGCTGAAGCCAATCTAAAACTGTAGTTCCAAGATTATTAAAAAAAAATATTTAAAAAAATGTTTCTTAGCTTTACCTAATATATAATTACAAGTCATTTCGCAGTCAAACCCTTGTATATTCTATTATTCTCTACTCTATATTAATATTTAACTTAATTTTTGCACATGTGCTCCCTTTATTCTAGATAATCGGTATTCCTATCCATATCTTAATATGCCACCTAGCGGAGGCCGAATTTAATTTAAAGAAAGTGTTTCTTTACATATGCACATATTCTCAGAATACAGCTACAAAAATCCATATCGATTCAGTCGCTCTATACGTTCAGCGCAATCTTAACGTCCCATATCGCGAAACATCGCACATTTGCAAATTCAGCTAGCTGGAAGTTCTCGCCAGACGTTTGAAATTTTTCGCGATTTTACGCATCGATATCCATCTCCCTGGAAAGCCCCACCGAACACAGTCGAGATCTTCGTTTTCATTATTGAAATACCTTCTCGCATTCCTCCAACATCGTCCTACAATTCTTTCGCTTCGTTCTCCGTCTCTCCGTCGATCGTGTGTTCTTTCTTGCATCGAAGCGATGCGTTTTAACCCGAGCATTCGAGAGTCACGGGTGTCAAAGTGCGAAATTCGACTTGTCGCGTCACGAGAGGAGAAACGTATTGCAACGTATCCGTTCGTTAAGCTGAAAACTTGAGCGCTCAAAGCGTCGCACTGAAAAGCTCGGATTTGAATGGCAACTTTTCAAAGATTCGGGTTATATCGTGCCAGTGACAGAACGGAGGGAACGAGAGGAAACGAGAGATGGAGAGAGAAAGAAATAAAAGGGTGGGAGAACCGAGCATTTCCAAATGTTCGCCCGAACGAAGCGGTGGTTGCGGTCACTCTCGCGAATAGGTCGAGTCATAAAAGCCTTTTCAAAATGTTCGCAAAAAAAAAAGAATAGCTTGGTGAGAGTGAGAAGCAACGAGAGAGAGAGAGAGAATTAAAGAGAGAGAAAGAGAAAAATGGAGGACAGATGTAGCTGGCAGGAGGAAGAGGAAAAGAGAAAGTGAGAGAGAGAGAAAATTCACGGTCCGTCGTACACGCGGAGTTAAATCGGCAACGAAAAATTCGCGTGCGCCTGTGCCCCAGTACGGTTAAGTGAACGCTCCGCTTGTCCCGGCAGGGGGGAATGGGTAATTCGAGGGAAACGAGAGATTGAGGGGTTGACAAATTGAACGCGCCGATAGATTTACAATATTTTGTTGCCGCCATATAAAAATTCGGCCTCCCTTTAGGGGAAATTTATCGCGGGCGCTCGAGCGATTACGTGAGACCCGATATTCGATCGGTGGAATTGCGAATTAGTTGTAGGGTTCGTTCGCCACTTTCAACCCCCTGGAAAGGCAAGATTTTTTTCGTATTAGCCGGCGGCGCATGTTTTCAGAGAGTAAGATGTTTATTATTGTTACTTTGATTTTTAAACAATTGAATAGTAAGATTTTGGGAATACGAGTTGCTAGAATTGACAATTTCTATGTAGCTCTGTACTGTATTTGTTCTGCAATGCCATTTTAAATCGTGCATTGCGCAAAGTAGACTACGATAAAATTGAAAATCAACGTGAATCCATGTAAACGCTCGATTATCCCGACATTCTATGTCGTTGCACGTTTATAAAAGCATTTGTCGCCGAGAAAAATTCCCTCAAAAGACTCCAAAGTCGCTGGGGACGTTCTCCAAATGGCGCCTTTCTCAGAATCGTGCCCAGTAAAATACCATCGAGATTGCGCATCAATGTAAATCTGTAAAAATAAACAACTTTTCCCACATTTGTCACTGGTCCCACCTTGCCGTGCACTTGTCGCAAAAATTTTCCTTTCTCCAAAATTTCTTCCACCCTCTCTTTCTCTCCAGGGAGAATTTTTTAACATTGTTCTCCACATTCTCACATTAAAAGGCCGTTGGAATTGCGCATGGATATAAATCTATATAATTGCACGACTTTTCCGACATTCGTCACTGGTCCCACCTTGCCGTGCACTTGTCGAAAAAATTGTCCTTTCTCCAAAATTTCTTCCACCCTCTCTTTCTCTCCAGGGAGAAGTTTTTAACGTTGTTCTCCACCTTTTCACATTAAAAGACCGTCGAAATTGCGCATCGATGTAAATCTATATAATTACACGACTTTTCCGACATTCGTCACTGGTCCCACCTTGCCGTGCACTTGTCGGAAAAATTTTCCTTTCTCCAAAATTTCTTCCACCCTCTCTTTCTCTCCAGGGAGAATTTTTCAACGTTGTTCTCCACCTTCTCACATTAAAAGACCGTCGAAATTGCGCATCGATGCAAATCTATATAATTGCACGACTTTTCCGACATTCGTCACTGGTCCCACCTTGCCGTGCACTTGTCGGAAAAATTTTCCTTTCTCCAAAATTTCTTCCACCCTCTCTTTCTCTCCAGGGAGAATTTTTCAACGTTCTTTCTCACTGTACAGCGCACGTTAAAATGGCGTCGAAATTGCGCACCATGCTTTCCCAACAGCCTCGTATTTAATCGGCGAGGTGGTGTGCGTTTTGGAAGGGGAAAATTTAGAGCAGAGTTCCCGGGGTGTTCGAAAGAGGGAAAATTTAGCGGAAACAAATTTGAACGATCGTCGGTTGAAAGGCTCACGAAGGGGAAAGATGAAGGGATGAGGATAAAGGAAAAAGCCGAGGACGGATTTCACGGGAATAGATTTTGTTTTATTAAAATATCATCAGTGAAAGGTCGCAGGGTCGCGGAGCTGTCGGAGAGTCATTAGTCTCGAGCGGGTTGTCCGATAAATGCATAAATAACGAATGCACTACCTATTATTTCGTGAGGCAAGGTCGACAGGTTCGTCCACCGTTTAAAACTTCGTGCGTTTATTATTCGTAAGAATAAGTTACGTGCGTAGGTGTCTAGAAAAGAGCCATAATCAACGGACGAAATGCAACGGACTGCATGGATGCATTGGAAATCGAAGGATTTACATTTCCATCTCTTGGGAATTATCGTGAAAATGTTCTCCTTTCTGATAATCATTTTCTCTCTCCCTTGCACGCTCTTTCTCGCTTCTGGTTCTGATTTCTTAATTATATTACCCAACGCTATAAATCACCAACGCAAAACTCTTCCCTTCGGCTACGCAAACGTAACGCCTCAATTGATGAAATTGCATTAACGTTAAAACTGCAATTAAGATAATTACGTTCCCCGTTTTCGTGCGTCAATTAAACGTGGAGGTAACATTGATTTTCTTGATTATCCGCACGATTCTCTCGGAATGTCGCTTCCGCTCCTTTTTTTTTTTAAATCGTACAGTTTGTCGTATGGTAGATTTGTCTCTCGCAAGGATCCTTTAAACCCTTTGAATACCGTGCGTCGCTACGGGGCTTCGTGCTAAACGATTGTTTTAGACGAAGTACTGTTATTCCTTCCTCTGAATGAACCTTCGCTGTGAAATTCTCCTATATTGTCCTTACTTCTAAATGGTCTTTCATTTAAAGTACGAAACGTCACTGTGGCATTCTTCTAAATCGGGTAGCTCAAACACTGAGCCTGTTCAGACATTGATAACATTTCCTTTTATAAATTAAAATCATAATTACATGGATGAATTATCAACATTTTGCTTTTTTCTTGTAGTTCAATGGTCAAACAGTTCTGTTAATTAATTTTATAACACTATAATTGCAAATGATTCTCCATTACGAATTCCGAACGACTAAATCGTAATTGTGAGTACTCATTTGTAAAATACAATACTGTATTATTCTCCTATGTGATAATTATTGCAAAACTCTACTTTGAATCCGTTCTGACCCTCGATATTTGGTTACCATCAGAATTGCGGATCTTCGATTACAACAGCAACAATTGGAATAATTAATAATTTGATTAAAAGAGTGTTGAATTTCTGCGTTAGATTTTATCGTCGATATTGTGTCGATTCTCGAATTTTCATTTCAAGGGGCAAGAATATATCGTTAATTTAGCTAGAATAAATGGTATTCTCACAAATCGCCGAAGGGAAACCGAAGAGACTTGAATTTTCCGTGTTGGAGCGTTTTGGCCTCTCAGCGACGTTTCGCGCGTCGTTTTTACGCCCTCGTAAAGTCCTTCATCTGGAAAGAGGTCTGCAATTCTTGGAATACTACGAAGTCGAGACGGCACCTCGTGAATCACCAAGGAATCGTAGCCATGCGTAAAAAATAATAAAGTAATAGGAAATAAACGTTACTGTGTCTCCAAATGTAAAAAGAAAATTCTATTCTTCAAAGTCTAATTTTGAACTCTGCCAAAGATTATAATTTAGCTCGTGAAAGTTATGAAATTCTTTACAATGCAACATTTAAAATTCAGGTTTAACCCATTATTTAAAATAGTACATCTATCATTTTTTAATTCTGCTATAGTGAAACTGATCTTAACATACCACAAAAAAATTCAGAATATAGAAGGTTAAGAAAAACGAGCAGAACCGATTCGATCATTAAAACAAAAAAATCAATGGAATTAACCCATTAAGGACCAAACATTGAAATGAAGAAAGAAATTTATAACTAGTTTTTGAGTTACATAATGTTGCATTAACGCAAATTTGGGTTTACGTGGTATCTTATAGTGCATAAATGTAGCCTTTGGTATGTTTTTATACTATGACATAGGTGAAAATATAAATTAAATTAATCCGATTCCCGGAAAAAAATTAGAAGTGAAATGTTGCGTTAACGCAACTTTGGGCCTTAATGGGTTAATCCGCCCTTCAGCAAAGTAGTAATCTTTTCTCCACATTTGACTCAAGTAAATCCTATTACTTCCGTTAAAATCTCGCAAATTCCCGACTGCAATGTTCAAACGTGCATCCATTGGCAGCAGCACTCTTAGAAAGGGCAATATCGCAAAACTGAATCTCATAAGACGCCATATGGCATGGAACGCGTCAATTGTCATCTTCCACGGATGACTTTTCCCAAAGTCTCCTTCTCCGTTCGAGAATCGCTGAGAAATCGTGCCAGTGACTTTAATCGTTCGAAATCTCTCGGGTCGAATCGGAGCGGCACTGTGAAGGGATAGGCGTGCTAATTAGCGGAAACAAATCGGCGGAAGAAGCAGGCTAATCAAGCGGATGGCTCTCTCGAGTGGCAGAGTGACGAGTTTTTCGATAGTTTCGAACGGCACCGTCGAAAGTTTCGGACTTTGTCAGCACCCGGAGCTGACAGAGGACTCGGAATCACAGGATCGTTTGGAGACTTTTAGGCGACAAGAAACAGTGGAACGAGCAAAATTTCCCTCGATGTCTCTCTTACTTAAGCTTGGGGAAAAAAGAGAAGTTTCACTTGGCTTCTCGAACTCTTAATTATTAAAACGGTAACTGAGCTGGGCTTTGAACGATCGTCGAGTGATTTCTAAGTGGAAAGTGGAAATGATTGGGAAGAGAGAGATGCAAGATCATTTTGCACGATTAAACTTTGAGAAAATTGTTTGTTTGATTTTTATTGGAATTGTTAATGATATTATTATCGACGTTTTTAAGGAAAGTAGTAAGGGAGAGATTTTGTGTATGGAAAGGAGAAATTATTGGATGCACCAAAATGAGAAATCATCTTGTATCGGTAACTGCAGACGAAATCGATTGCATACTTTCATGGCAATCGTTGGAACCCAGCACGCGTATGATGGTACATCGGTACGATAAGAGATAAATGTATCATATCGAGTGAAATTTACCGAATGCACTTTTATTTGCAAGTACTAACGCAAACTTAAATATGTGTGTACGTGATGCTTGTATCTAAACGGCGAAATCGGTTCCTCCATTGCAAATAAATTACAAACGTTTCTCTTTGTTTACCGTGTTGAGGTAGGTTTCTCAAAAACAACTAAATATACGATGCAATTATTGTTTTAAATAACGATGTTTCGTTGTAGAAACAAGAAGTGGAGGAAACAACAATTTTTTGCTCATTTTTGTACTTATACTGATTTTTGTTATTTCACCTAGGAACTAGCGTTTTTGGCGACTAATTGTAAAAAATGAAAGAGGTTTCATGTAAAATAATAAATTAGAAAAATTTCTTCTTGGAAAGGATTCGAATTTAGGCCCATTAATTGCAAATCTGAGCCTCTACCTTATTACCTACTGTACTTTCTTATTTTCTCGTTTGCAAATATCGCAGTTATTAAAAAAAATTTGCCAAAATTTCAGAATCAGTTATCTGCTTTCTAAATTGTGCAATCATTTTTTAAATTATGGTCTCTTTAAAGTAAAACAATGTTGACTCTTTAAATCCAATGAATTTCCAAGAGATCGATCAGAGGGCACCGATCTTCAAGCTCGAATTGCCCCGCTTAACGAACGTTTGATCGTAATTCACGAAGTTTCAGTATAAAACAATGAAATATTATTCAATCGAGCTCGCATCCTTTCCCAGCGGTAATCGCGGCTGTTACTGGTCCAGCGTCTATTTTCAAATGGCCGTGTTATGAGCTTTAATGCGAAATTACATTGTTCGCGAACGAATAGCAGCGTTGGACGTTAAATCCATTTCCATCCTAATTTCATTGGCGGAGATAAACGAGGCTGGAAATGCCACGATTTTCCCAAAAGCCTATTATGCATTTACATTGAAATGGACGGGACTAAAACCACTGAGAAGGAAAATAAAGAGGTCGAAAATAAAAGGAAAGCAACCAAGAGTAAAACTATGTACAAGGAAGATTGAAGGATATCTATTTTGATCATTTAAACGACATCCGAGGAAGAAAGATGGATCTTTTCAGACATTACAAAAAAGGACAGTATAAAAAGATCGAAAAGACTCGACACTTTGGAAACGAAGAAGGCAACGCCATAACACGGAACGCAATCTGCTAAAACTCGATTGCGCTAACCCGCTCAACGGTGGAATCAATTTACACGATGAAACGGGGACCGTGTTTTTTTCCTTGTTCGCGGAAAACGACAGCGGAGAAAGAAATTTATGGGGAAGTAAATCTGCACGGATAGAAGGAATTCGGTCGTCGATAAGCGACTTTGCCTCGGCGGAATGTACGAGCTCGTTGAAAGTAGCTTAAAGATCGATTATTTATCAACGACGAAATTGCTAGCAGAATTCTTCTGCCGTTCGAGAAATACCTAAAAGATCGTTCGTCGTCGGTTATTTTCTCGCTTTTAATTTTCTTATTCGTCGGAGGTAAAATATCGAAGAGATGCTGCTGTCTTTGTTTAACCCTTTGGCTATGGTCGAGTTGGACGGAGAAGCGTACAGTGAGGCAAATTGAATTTGAGAGCGGAGGTATTGTCAGGCGCCAAGAAGTTGTCCTTTGTCGACATGCTGGGTTTGACACAATAGAGTAATCCTTTGTTTCAACTATTGACATATATAGTCCGATAACTCTAAGTTGGCTAACGAGTAGCCGAGTCTCTTATTTTCTGCAAATTTAATTTTTGGAATTCCCAACCCCAGCTTCCTAAAGCAAACAATTATGCGGAGTGTTAACTCTAAAAGATTTGGGTATGGCGATATCAAAAATGAAATGGCGGAAATAGGCACTTGAAAACCAGAAGTTCCGCTACTCCTTAGCCATCTTTCAGTTGTCGGACTGTAGCTTGCTATATTTCATCAAATTCATAATTTCTCGTTCAAACTACTAATTAAAATTAGAACTAAATTTACGGAAGCCGTCGAATTGACGGGCTCCTACTTCTTTTATAAACATTTCTCAAATTTACAGAGAATCTGTTAAATATTTCACGTAAATTTTGTAATACAATAATTATCTAACGACTACCCATTTTTACCGCTTGATTTCTCTTTCCCTTATTTAACACTTTACCGACCGGTAGTCGATTAATCGACTTTTGGGTCCAACACTTTTGGACTTTTAACTTCTTAATTGGTCGCTACGGAAATTAATAAATTATTATTTTTCATTGCGGTTAACTGTGTCAAGGACTCAGCGAAGAAACTTTGCAATTTTCGAAGAGATATCACTATCAGGGAAATATTTGCGTGCAAGTGACCGATCACAAGTGGGTAGTTAAAAAGTACCGGTCGGTAAAGTGTTAATATATCGCAGTACAACAAATTTCACGTCCATAAATCTAATATTAACACATTATATGCGGGTGTTTTGTAACGCTTCATTAAGACTCAAGAGGAAAACTTGTTGAAAAATTTGTACGAATTTGATTTTTACAAAAAATTAAAATAAGCTGGAAACTCCTTTCTCTCTAAATTCGAAAATGTACTTAACTTTTCAAGTCTAAGTAATTACTGCCACGGATCGCCCTTTTTAAACTGTCTATGCACAGTCCAAAAAACGTATTTTTACGTGGCCCGCATAAAATGTGTTAATATCTCAATTTCTCAAGTTCGACAGCCAACTGAATGAATTGTAACTTCCTGATAATCCTACATCTAACAACAGAAATAACCATTTCTTATTGGAATTTTTTAAAATTAAAATTCTGCCTGATATCTCTTTAAATCCACGAAGGCCTTCCATTCAATGGACGATGATTTTTCTCTAAAATTCCACCTCTAAAATAATTGTACACCAAAGTAAGAATCAAGAACGCTCTTAAATTTCCAACGTATACATTTTCATTAACCAAGAGGGAAGCGAAGGGAAGGAAACATAGAGGAAAAACAAGGAAGAAAGCAGGAAGGCACGGGTAAGAGGTTCGATGAGGCATCGAGGTGACGGGACGGATATGGCCGGTCGGGTCAATTGGATTGCAGGAACTTTGTTTGGTCCCGGGTAGGAGGGACGATGGAAAAGAGACGAGAGGAGAAACGAGAGTCAGGGGACGAGGTACCGTCGAGCTTCCTACCTTCTTACAGCCGGAAGCCGGCTCGCGAAAACGTCAAATTAACGACATTATACTCCCTAACCCCGGTAATGGGTGTAAGAAGGTTAGCTCGCCTTTTTGCCTCTCGTACGTCCTTCATCGTCCTCGTCTCCTCGCTCGACTCTTCTCCTCCTTCGTCTTCGGAAAATCCTACAACTTTCACGTTGCTCCTTTTCCTCTTGTCTCTGTCTCTTTTCTTCGCTTCTTTATTTTTTTCTTTTTCCATCCTGCACCCTTTCTCCCTCGTTCTTTCCACCCCTTCGAGGAAGCTGCTTCCCTCGCTGGCTCCTTCTCTGTTTGACTCTGTCTCGATTTTCTCTTTCCTTCTAGATTTCTGCTCGTCCTCTCTCTCTGTCTCGATTTCTACTTGTTCTCTCTTTGTCTCGATTTCTACTCGTTCTTTCTCTGTCTAGGTTTCTACTCACCCCTCTCTGTCTAGATTTCTCCTTGTCCTCTCTCTGTCTAGATTTCTGCTCGTCTTTCCTCTGTCTTGATTTCTCGTCGTTCTTTCTCTGCGACTGTCTCGATTTCTGTTCACCCTCGATCCACCTCTGTCTCGATTTCTCGTCGTCCTTTCTCTGGTCTCGATTCCTTCTCGTCCTCTAACGAGAGAACTTTAAGAGGTTCGGAGTCCACTCCTCCTACGCATTCTCTGCCTTCGACACGTCTATTTTCTACGGGCGAGCAGGTCGCCGAGGACCGGGAGGCCGTGATCCTTATCAGTAGCCTCGAGTAATTAACTTTGGAAGGCACAAAAGTTAAGAGATAGGAAGCCGGCCGAGCCGTACTTTCCGCTCTACTGGCAATTTAACTCGTCGTCCTGGGTGTCGATCCTCGACGTTGCTGTTCTTTCTTTCTACTCAATGCGGAGTAATTATTTTTTGTCGATACTATTCTTCGTTTTCTTTTCAACGTAATCCGCTGTCTCGTCGTTGCGGGGAAAATTAAGGGGAGAAGGGAACGTTGGGTTTGCTGAGTTGAATCAGGGTTGGGTTCTTGTTTGTTGAGCATTCGTTGACAATTGTTATTGTAGAGATGTTGTGGATTTATTGGTACTTTGTTAGTTTCTTGCGAATGTGGAAGTTATTGTAATAAATTGGGGACCATATTGATTATGGATGTGTAGTTAGTGTATATGAGTTCAAATCTCCCGCGACCTGTGAGAAAATTTATTTAAATTATGATTTTCAGTAAATTAATGCCCATTTAAAATAGTAGATTGTGGATGAAATGAATACACTCATTAGAGCCAAATGTAAGGCGGAAAAATTAAGAAATCTTAGTCGGACAATATGTTCAATTTTTTTATCTTTGCAGCTGGCATATTTCCAAAATTTCCTCTTGCATTTTTGTAATTCAGAACAGCCGTCAAATATATGTCACCCAAGGTACAGCTTTCCACAAAGAGTAAAACGAAGAGAACGAAGTAGAACAAGAATCATAGGTCAGACATACTCAAGAGTCGTCACTCTTCCGCAATTCTCTCCTCAAAATGTTTATATGAAGAGAAACATCTCATTGTTCCAAAATTCACAGACAATCCATCGATCAAAGTGGCAAAAATTTGTCCAATTTGAATTTCTTATAAAAATTGCATCTATTTTTCTACATATTGCATATTTTTCACGCAAAAAGGAAAAAACTCAAGAACATCGCAGTATTTGCCGGATCGTCGCTGAATCTTAATAAAGATTATTCTCCATTCGGTCGTTTTTCTTATCACAATCCGTTATCAGCTCGCCATAATTCGTCTGCCACGAGCCATATTAAATTCTATCGACGCAAGGTAGCCGAAGATATTGCACGTTCTCTCCCGCGTCTCGTTTCTCTTCGAGCGCGAAAGATTCAATTCCAAGCAATACTGATCGAGGCACGTGAGAAGCTCTTTCCATCGCGAGAAACCGCGAAAGAGAGAGATAGAACCAGAGAGAAAATAGGGGAGACGAGAGATGAGAGTGAGAGAGAGAGAGAGAAGAAGAGAGAGATATCGGCGGTTGGAGAATGGAAACCAAGGGAAGCGCATAATAAACGCATAACCCGTGTGCATGGACGAACCATTGGAATCCGAAGGCCACTTTCCAGAAACCATCAAGATTCATCCTGGACCGAGATCAAACCACCTTCTGAAGCTGCAATTTCGCGCGCATAAATATGCCACATTACCAGCGCAATATTCTATTATATCGTTCAAGGGCTACCACGAATTTCGACCGCTGTAACAAATTCACATTCTTACCCTTCGTTGGTCCTCGAATACCTCGTTCGTATCTGTCAGGGTAGAAAGAGAATTTCATGCGTGTATTTAACGTGCTCGAACATCGGTGAGCCAATATTGCAGTGCCTGCAGGCTAGGGGCGTTTAATTCGCTCTTTTTCAAATTTTCGAGCAATTCGATCGTCGCGCGGGACTTATTTTTAAATCGAGCTGCTCGCTCGTGCAGCAAACTGTAGTTTGATTTGTTTTACTCGAGATATACTTGCTCTTTTAACGACATATTATTGCAAACGGAATGGTGAGGAATTCCAAATTTTTCCTAAAATTTCCCAAATTGATAGAAGTCTTAGGAAATAAATAGGCCACTTTTATCTTATAAAAGGAAAATTACTGAATTAATTATCCCGTTTTACCTCTTGATTTCTAACTCAACGCTAAAACAATTATCGCAGTCAAAATAATTGGGTCTAATTAGTTCTACAAATTCTCTAAATTAGTAGGGGAGCCATTAAGTGAATATTCCACTTCTATCTCATAAAACAAAAATTACTTAATGGATTGTTTTCTTCAGCCCTTCATTTCCTTTTTCCAAAGTACTTCTTCGTTACATTTAAATATCAGACATAGCGCCAGTAATTATAGTGTTAATCTATACTTATTGTGTGAGATTACAATTGTGAAACAAATTTCACAATATTAATCTTAGGTCAAGTGCCTCGTTATTATTACAATCTCATCCCAGTTACAATTCACTCACTGTACTCTCTACTTCAATAAAAATCTCGCGCCCCAAAAAGGCGGTATTCCGACCAAAAGGTGAAAACGTCAAAAAAATTCTTTATTACATTTAAATATCATAAACATAGCATAGGTAATTCTACCCTTAATCTATATTATTTTCCATTGTGCAGTTATAATAATGAAACAAATCTCACAATGTTAATGCCGGGTCAAATGGCTCGTTTTTATCATAATCTCATCCCAATTACAATTCACTCACTATACTTTCTATTTCAATAAAAATCTCGCGCCCCAAAAAGGCGGTATTCCGACCAAAAGGTGAAAACGTCAAAAAAATTCTTTATTACATTTAAATATCATAAACATAGCACAGGCAGTTCTACCCTTAATCTATACCTATATTGTGAAATTACAATTATGAAACAAATCTCACTACAATGTTAACGCCGGGTTAAATGTCTCTTTTTTATTATAATCTCATCCCTGTTATAATCCACTTAGTATACTCTCTACTTCAGTAAAAATATCGTTTCCCAAAAAGACGATGCTCCGATCAAAAGGTGAAAACGGCAAGAAAAATGTCCACCATTGAAATCTCTCCCGAGGTAAGATACTCCAATTTGCAGGTTTAAACGGCAAGAAAAATGTCGACACTCAGGAATCCCGGGGTTCTTATCCCATCGATGGCAGTTCGTTATCCCTTTGCGGACCTCTCGGCTCACAGAATCGTCCGATCTACATCGTGGATCAATCTTAGGAGGATTAAATTCCGACGGTAGCTTAAAATCGATAATCGCAAAAGCCAGGCCCTACGGCGTAAGGGAGAACGTCACCGAGGATAAGGTGGAAGCTTGATATCCTATCTCAGGCGCTAATGGATGATCGGTCACGAAAGCTCCTTTCCGATCGAACGGCGTCTGTGGCAAGCTCGGCATCCTGGTTGACCAGAAAGGGATGTTATTTCCTCCCAAGAGGCCAAAGGGTTAGAATTTCACGGCACGGCCAACACCGTTGATTCGCGATGCGAGTCCTTTGAATGCCATCTTCGCTCTTTCAACGGTCAGTTCCTGCTGCTTAATTCAAACTGGTGAATCTTGTCGTTTTTGATTGCTTTGTATTTTTTAATTCTTTCATCTGTTGTTGTTTTGCTCAGGATGCTTTTGGATCGAAAAAATTTGGGTCCCTCGATTATGTTCAATTTGAATGCTCTATTTTTCAACAGAATAATTCTTTGCACTCGATAGTTTCTCGAGTTCTCCAGCTCTATATGTTTGTTTTTGATACGATAAAATATTCTTATCTCAATTTTTCTCGTTGACAAGGCTTAGTCTGCCTTCTGAAAATGAGTATAATATTCCTTGAAAGTACCTGCGAACATTTGCCTAATTAGGGCGAAATCGTCTCGAGTTGGTAGTCCCTTTACACTTCAAAGGTGTCACTATGATATCCTACTTTTATCCCAATTGTTCTCGTGGACCCAGTTCTGCCTTCTTACAATCACTATAAAATTTTTCGTACCTGTAAAACATTTGCCTAATTTAGCCAAAATCGTCTCAAGTTGCTGGTCCATCCGAGTCAAAGGTCCTCGAGTTCAGAGGGTTAATAGATTTAACACTAAATCTACCAAGACGGTCAAAAGACCGATTCCAAAATATTTTCTAAAAATTATCTAAATTCATAGAGTAGCCATGAAGTAAATATTCCACTTATATCTTACAAAAGCAAAATGAGTTAATTAATTATCTTCTTTATCTCGCCACTTCTCTTTGTGTAAGGTCGTTATTGAGTATATTTAGATTTTAGTAGATATAACGTCGGTAGGTTTAGTGTTAAATCTGACAATTATAAGCAGTGCAAGAGCGATGCTTCCTTTCCCTCTGCACATATCATGAAAAAATTTCTCAAAGCTGACAAAGGACTAAAGTTTGAGCCCCCTATTTGCAAGACTTCATATTTTTTCCATCATAGTCCCTCTCGAAGGACTCGTTTCGTGCAAGTAGCCAAGTTCCATCAAAGGATTTTTTCTACTTCTCCCTCTTTCACGATCTTTTTCTCCCTTGCTCGTGAACATTGACCGACTTGATCAACCTACCATTAACATCGCGGACGTTTCTCAAAAGGACCTCCTTTGACGAACATGTAATTACATCCCTCTATCCAGATCACCGTCTCTCTCGCCAACCAACAAACTTTTATCCTCCCCAAGGAAGTTCGATCTAAAGGTAGCATCCAACGGTCAAGAAACTTAGTGATCCCGATATAAGCGAAGCTCGTGCTTACAATCCACTCGCAAAAACGGCCACTTCGCTAAAGAGATACCTCACTCGGTTCCATCGATGCGCGAATAACGTCTCGAGTCACAGGAGACATGGCTGATTCCAAGGAAACCTGCTTCGTCGACCTCTCAGAAGCTGAGAAAATGTCGGCAAGTTTCGCAAATCAAACAGAAAAGCTTTGAACGATGAGATAAAGATAGGATGAGAGAGAGAAAGATGTAAAACGAAGAGAAGCTACTATTGAGATGAAGGATGGTCGTTGAAGAAGGAAGGAAGAAGAAGGTGTCTCAAGCTCGTTGGAATGCGACGAAGTCCTGCCAGGATCTGTAATGGATAGCGGCGATAGAGGCGAGAAAGGAGGAGCAGGAGACTGGAACGAAGGTAGAGTTGGACGAAACAGGGCGCACTGTATCAACTTGCCGAGGCGACATCCTTTTAGAAGTTTAACTCAGAAGTTCCCTTCGACCCGTCTAAACCCTTCCTTCATCGAAGGATCCTCCTTTTCTCGATGTCTCTCTTGTCTCTCGCTTTCATCGTATTCTGGCTCGTCCCTTTGGCTATCTTCGTTGAAGATCATGCCTATCAGACTGTCTTAAAACTACGCTTCCCTTTGCCTGCTTTAAACCGACCTCGTTTTAGAAAGGGCACGAAGGTTTCGACTTAAGATAAACTATTTCCGACGTACTTTGTAATACGTTTAAAATTTAAATTAAACGCTCCCTTTTTTCTATGGTTCATTTCGAACGAGAGTTTCGTTGCGTAATGAAATTTCTGTATTTTTGACGTTGAAGAGGAAGGAAGTCGTTTTTGAGGATTTTCAACTTTAAGAGAGTCTGGTTAAGGTACTTGGTAAGGGTATTCATATAACGAGCCGAGAGATACGACTCGTTGTCCAACATTTAATCGGATAAGTTCGATCTGTTTGAATACTGTTCGGTGTAATAAGCTTATCGAAACTGTTTCGAAACTTCGGGGCTGCATGATGTTTCGGGCTTCCGTACGCCACAAAGCAACTTTCATCGTCAAAGGAAATACATGACCCATAAACTTTCTACGGCTTACGTGGTTAGTTTGGGGAAAAAATAAAGATAGTGCAGAACTATGGGATCAAAGGGGAAAATGCGTTTTCTACGGTTCAATATTTTTCGCGTTATGCGGTAATTTTCGCATGACGGACTTTTCTCTTTGGAACAGAGAGATATGGATCGTCTAGGAGTACACAGTTTGTCTTTTATGGTAAAACAACTATTTAGAATTGTTAGTTGGACCATGTTCAAAACATTGCGTATCGGTGCTTGAAAAAATTCACTTTTTCGTGGAAGTAAGTCAGCTAAATGGAAATAAAAGATGTTCCATTTTTGAAAGATAATATTTACTATTTTCCGGAGAAGTTTTATAATGATGATTGAAAGATCGAGGTTAGGGATGGTGTAATGACGTAAAATATAGAATATGGAACACGGTACAGTAGGTTAATAGCTATTATGCTCGAGTGAGTTAAGCAACTGGGCCCAAGAATCCATCAGTACCGGATGATCGCCCTTTCCTTCTTCACGCGTCACTAAGCAAGTGTGTCGTATACTTTAAGATGCATTTTCCTACGCAAATCGCTGCACAAAGAACATACACAAGCACTTGCACCCCTTTTCTCCCATCCTCTTTCCATAAACCCTTACTTTTCATACATCATTCACTTTATTCCAAACGTTCCATCATCCCCCATCTTCATCCCTCATTAATCCCATTCTCTCTCCCCATATTTACAACCAATAACTAAATATTACCACCATACAACCCTCAATATTTACAAAACTAATTAACACTAGATCTAGAAACGATTAATTCAGAATTCATAAAGAAATCTATGTGAATCAACTAATTGAAAGGATCACAAAATTTGTTCCATTTGATCGCTTACAATCTTCAAAATGGATGTTGAAAATTGATAAAGAAACAGGGTTATAAATTTAAGGGACATTTCTAAAAAATTCAGGGTAACTTTGACCTACCTTGGTAGATCTAGTGTTAACACTTTACGGACCGGTATTTTTTTAACATCCTACCCCCTTCTGACCGATCACTTGGTCACAAATACTTGCTTGAAAGATACATCTATTCGAAAATTACAAAATCTCGTCACTGACAATGAGTCCTTAACAGAGGTAACCGCAATGATAAATGATAATTTATTAGGTTGTTCGGAAAGTAATTTCGTTTTTTCTCGACGGAGGACATAATTATATTTTTTCACAATTAACTTCACACTTAATTCGCATTGCTATTATATATTTTGACAGTTGATATAGCAACGCTTGTTTGTGAAAAAATTTGTTTGATTCTACACAATAGTTTTTCTTTGGTGCACTATTAAAGATGGAAAGTCGAAAGCAGCATTTTCGCCATATTCGACTTTTTTACTATCGAAACGGTAAAAATGCTGTTCAAGCAAGAAAAAAATTATTCGATTTTTATGGGGAAGACGCATTAACATAACGCCAGTGCCAAAACTGGATTGTAAAATTTTTTGAACGGCAAAACCTCTACTTCGAATGAGGACGTCAAAAAAGGCTTTGATTTTTTTGCCAGCAAAGATCAAAACTTTTATGAACGTCGAATCATACTACTGCCAGAAAGATGACAAAAGGTATTAGATCAAAATGGAGAATATATAATTCAGTGACATATTTATGGACTACAAGAAAATCGTCTTTCATTCTCACCGAACAAAACGAAATTACTTTCCGAACAACCCAATATTAATTGAAGTGGCAATTAATTAGTTAAAAGTTCAAAGGCGTTGGGTCCGAAAAGCCCATTATTAGTCTTTCGGTCGGTAAAGTGTTAAAAATACATTTTTCGCTTCTGTCGTCAAACTGGCAATAAAATGTCAGACTATCATTAGGGATTTATACTGCTACATCCCTGTTAATCAAACACCACTCTTGGCAGAACAGTCACCAGCTTAATTGTCCGCGATACAACTCTCGTCTTACGTAATTTCGAGCGCAATGTTCGGCAGGAAATTTCGCGTACGCGAAATCCGAGCAAAGGAAGCCATAAGGTCAGCGGGCATCGGACGTTACGTTCATTGATAGCGTTTAATTAGTGCCGGCGCCGACACAACGGCTATCCGGTGGATAGCCCCGTTCGACCGACAAATTCCAGCTAATTTTCACAGTTGGGATCCTTTAATTAGAACTCCGGCCTCGAGATTTCTAGCTCCCTTCTAGGCAACTGTCCGCCTTTCACCTTTGACTCGGCTCCTCGTCGCGGATGTTGGACCGTTTCCTCTTAATCATTATGGGTTTCCGGTAGGTCAATCCTACGATGAAGGCTGTACTCGTTTCGTCGAGCCAACGTCGTCGATTTTCAATGGATCGAGGTATTCTTAATTCGATTTTCTCGATGAATCGTTTCGTTTGATTGTGAGATCGTTCACTTAAGGGCTAAAGGGTAGGGTGATGTCGTGAGTATGCAGCCGGAGGTTTAAACCTTTGATCAGAAGAGTCAAGGACAAATTTGCTGTCACCTCTGAGTAATCTAGATTGAATTGTTACTTAATATTTCATACTTTTAATGAGTTACGTGCTATCTAATTTAATACGTATCAGGTAAAATGGCTATAGCAGTAAAAGAGGAAATGCAAAATAATAAATTACCTAGGTATAGTAGATATTAGCGGAAACTTTCAATCAGTGGACTCAAGTTGGAATTTTTGATCACCTCTGACAAATGTCTTAAAAACTGTGACTTAGTCCACTGTATTCTCGATAGTTGCTAAGTGATCTATCTTAACAGGTTGTAGGTAAAATAGTCAAAGCAGTAAAAAATGAATAAAAAACAACAAACAACCTAAGTACAACAGATACTAGCTAAAACTTCCAATCAGTGGGCCCAAGTTCGAATTCTTCTTCATCTCTGACAAATCTTTCAATAATTGTCTCTTAATACCCCATACTTTCAATGGTGGCTAAATTATCTATCTCAACAGAATTTAGATGAAATGTTCAAAGCAGTAAAAGATGAAATGCAAAACAACAAAAAACCTAGGCACAACAGATACTAGCTAAAACTTCCAATCAGTGGGCCCAAGTTCGAATTCTTCATCACCACTTGTAAATTTTTTTAAAATTCTGACTTAATCCGCCATACTCCAGGTGGTTGGTAAATCATCTATCTTAATAAGCTTTAGGTAAAATGGTCAAACCAGTGAAAATCAAAGTACAGGAAAACAAAGCAGCTATATACAATAATTATCAAAATTAAAATCTTAGATTCCCAATTTACAACCCATATTACAAATCCCTCTATCAAAATCCTGTACACGACAAATATTCCAGGCAAAATAATGGAATCACTTAAATCCGTAAGAAATCAAGAAAGAATGACAGTCGACAGGGAATTAGATCCGTTTGGTGCATCGCGGGAAAAAGTTTACCGTTCTCTCGACAGCGAGGTAAATTTGTTACGAGAGGCGGTCTTTTGCTCTCTGCTTCTTCTCCGTCTCCTTCAGCGAGCGTGCTGTGGCTCGTTATTTGGAGAAACTCCGGAGCTTTTGCGAATAGATCCGGGACTATATAAACGAGCGCGTCTGTAGCCACGAGAGTCAGCTGGACGTGATTTATGATTTGAAGCGAGATAATGATCTATAATGCAAACCTTCGCGGGAAGTTGACGCGCAGCTGTGTTGGGAAATTTTCCGCCGTATAGAATATACGTAGAGAGACGGACAGATAGATAGATAGAGAGAAGGTTCGAGGAAGTTTCGAGGTAGATATTCGGATCGGAAGGTCGCATTAGGTTCATCTTCGCCGATGGAAACCGACGGACGAGAACTTCTGTGGGGTAGTTTCTCCGAATAGGATGCTGCGATAATACTTGGGTGGTTAACACTACATCTAATGACGATTAATTCCATATGTTTAACATTATCGAGTAAATAAGTTCCAATAAAGTTAATGAATGAGACAAAGATTTGATCGATTCAATCACTTATGGTCTTGAAGACGGACGTAGAGAATTGAAAAAGGAACAGTGTTGAAGTTTTCAAGAATATTTTTGAAATATTCGAGACAAATCATTTTGACCACCCTGGTAAATAGATCTAGTTTTCATGGACGATTCGCACTTACTCTTGCGATTTCGTCAATGCGTTCATTCTCTTTTCAATTGTAGTTTTTTTTCCTTCTGTCCAGACTACATTTCAACATATTCGACTTACTCCGTGAATAAATCAGGAAGGTAGAAACTATTTGACTTTATTTCAAAGTCGGGGATACTTTCATGTTTGAACAATCACAAAACAAGTATAACTTTGATAAAATACAGAAATAGAATAAATATTTATATAAAGTTTGTCAGTGTCTTCGTGTCTTTTACTTTGTTGCAAAATAGGCTTCATATACGACGGTACAGTTTGTGTATTTATGTTTTTATTTATTTATTTATTGTAGTTGTTTTCTTGTTTTTATCTGTCCGTTTATTTAGATACTTCTCTGTGCAATTTTCCTTCTGACTCGAGTATCACGTCGATTTTACCTCTTTCCTCGAAGGTCCCGTTTTACCGTGCGGCATCTCACATTTTCTGATAATTAAACGGCAACGAAATCGGCTTACACAGCCGGCATTAAAGTCACGTTGTAACTTGGCGTCTTCGTGGTATATCTTCCTGCTCTTCTCCTCTTCGCCATCTATATTCCTCAGCTTCGTGTTTTATCTCACATTCTTTGCGCACCGTTTTCCAACTCCTTTATTTGCGAACAAACAAGGCATTCCTTCGCGACGATAACGACTCGACGTTCCGCGATTTTGCCACTTTTCCCCTTCATCCCCGGCCAACGATTCCGGAGATCTTCTACGGAGATTCTCTTAAGTCGTCGCAGACATCACTGTGCTTCTTCTTCGTTCTCTTTTCCCCCATTTTCCACCCGTCGTTCAATCCCCATGATTTCCATGCCGTTGCAATCGAGACAGAAATATCTTCGAGTTTGTTTTCTGCGTGGAGAAGATTCGTTGCTGGAAAATCGGTAATTTGTTTTGTACTCCTTATTTTCTTTCTTGCATTCTTTTAATTTGGGAATTATTGTAAAATTCTTTGGGAGTCTGGGTTAATGTGAGCTCGAGACTTAGATTCTTTATTGGTAGTACCGAATTTTAATAACAGAATTTGAGAGATTTTAGAGTTCTACGGTCACTTCTTGGAGACTTTTTCTAAATTATTATGAGATATGTCAAAGGCTTGGTATTTTGGAAATAAATTGAAATTGTAAGTTTTAAGTAAATTAATAAATTGCGCCCTTCTATTTTGGAAATTGTTGTAAATTTCTTTGGATTGATGTGATTAATATAAAGCTGGAGACTTGAATTCTTTATTACTAGGACCAAATTTCAATCCTAGAAGTTGAGAGATTCTAGAGTTCTACGGTCTCTTTCTGGAGACTTTTCCTAAGTTATTATGAAATATGTCAAAGGCTCGGTGTTTTGGAAATCAATTCTAAATTGTAAGTTTCAAGTAAATTAATGAATTGCACTCTTCTATTTTGGAAATTGTAAATATCTTTGGATTGATGTGATTAATATAAAGCTGGAGACATGAATTCTTTATTACTGGGACCAAATTTCAATCCTAGAAGTTGAGAGATTCTAGAGTTCTACGGTCACTTTCTGGAGACTTTTCCTAAGTTATTATGAAATATTCCAAAGGCTCGGTGTTTTGGAAACCAATTAAAAATTGTAAGTTTCAAGTAAATTGATAAAACAACAGAGTTCTACGTCAAATGTTCAACTACACAAACTTTTATCTTTAAAAGGAGCCATTCGATGGACGAGTGATAACCGTAGAATTGCGCGAGATGAAAATTCCGTAGGGAAAAAAATCAACGGACTCGTCGTTACACGATTCACTCGATATTTCGCGATGTTGTCCAGAAACATAACGGTTTGTCAGATTTACTATAACACTGTTGTACAAACAGTTACAATTTTCTCCGGTGAATACGACAGCTTCGAGGTTCGGCTGTCCGAGTGCTAGAATGTTGCTTGAAAAATTCCACTGTCCCTCCGATAAAGAATTACCATCCCTGCCGTCAAAACTGCCGCCACTTTTGCATCCTCGTTCGCAAAACTCACGTGAACATCATGATTTCCATTTCACCATGCTTTCCACACACTTCGTATATGACCCTCGATTACACTCGACACATTTTCTAGATATTTTCCTATTTACTTAAAAAACCAGACGTCCGAGAAGAATTCTAATAATAGTTGGCGATAGAGCAGACATTTTTCTTGGGGAAATTATAACTGAAAATTTGCGACGACACTTTTATTTTTCACTAAAAAATTAAAACATCTCAGCATTGTTCTCCCTATGATTTTCAGCGCAGCCATTTTAGTCTGTTTCTGATGATAAAATCATATTAAGGTAGTTCTAGGCATTTATCATTTTTCGATAGATTGCCGTAAAATTTTGAAAATATATTCTTCATGATATTTTATAATTATAACCGGAATCTCAACGAGTTTGTCCACACGGTTTGTGAATAAATCGTGTTTAAAAATAACATATTTAACATGGGCCTTATGGAAAAAAATTTTTGGTGAGTCCGTAAAATCTTTCCTTATTTTTCTAATGGAGAAACGAGTCGATGGATTCTAATAAAAAATTAGCAATGTATTATTTTATGCTTTTGGAATATTATTGAATTTTTTCATAATTTTTTACTTCATAGTTGTAGAGAAAGATGTTTTTTAATGTCCAAAAAGTGAATGAAATGACCTCTGTGAAGTTAGCCCCTGCATTAATTCTTATGCAATTTTTTTCATTTGTAATGAAAAAAAAACTTTTACTTCTGAATCCAGCTAGAACCACCTTAAACAAAGTATTATATTTTTATCAACTCATTAAGTATATACTTGCATTCCATTTCAGGAATTCATTAAGTATATATTTTTCTAATTTTCACAATACATAGATTAAAACTCAATTATGATTTGACAACTTTTTATAATTCTAATAATGTTCGTTGCTATCACATTATATTGTAACATATATGGACCGTTTATTTTGAATTGGTGTAAGTCCATTTTCTCTTGTTTCGAGATATTTAAAGGTTAGCATATCTGTCAATTTAAAAATATTGGTTAATTATGACGAATCTGACAATGTTTCTATCAATTTATCAATATCTAATTTGATTATACAAATTTCTTTTAGGCGAATTTAACTAAAATTATGTATATTTACAGGCTGCAAATGGACTTACACCACTTTCAAAATAAACGGTCCATATATTGAGAAGTTGCACTCAAGCCCAATGTAATTTGAATACGTTTATATTTCGCGGCTACTTAACACTTTACCGACCGGTAGCCAATTAATCGGCTTCTCGGGCTCAACGCTTTTGGACTTTTAACTTACTAATTGGTTGCTATGGCAATTAATAAATTATTATTTTTCGTTGCGGTTAACTGTGCCAAGGACTCAGTGAAGAAACTTCTCAATTTTCGAAGAGATATCAGTATCGGGGAAATATTTTCGTGCAAGTAAAGGAACAGAAGTGGGTAGGATGTTAAAAAATATCGGTCGGTAAAGTGTTAAGATTAGTGTCGTTGGCGACCGCCACGCGATTTAATTGTTCGATGTGCCACCTATGTTCGAGTGTCGTCACAAAACCCTTCCTCACTTGTTCTGGTGATGTCTAACATAGCTGACGTGTAACATAAGTGTACCAATAAACAATCATATATTTACCCAGTTTACACTCTTTAGTTTGATAAACATTCAGTCCATAATGGATTAACATTTGTCCACGTGTATAACAAATATGATTCAATTGTATTTATAATATCATGGTTTATGGTACGAGCAGCGAGAGAAATTATTTCCGCTTCAGTGAGCAAGGAGTACAACAACCTCTGAGTGTTATCAAAACATAATCGGCGGTCCTCGAAGGCCTCACCTTGCAGGTATTCGACTTGATCCGCTAACAATAACAAATCCTTTCGACGTCGTCTCGCAATCAGTTTGTCCTCGGCCGCTGACGAGTGAGCAGTGCTCCGCGATCGAATTGAAATATTTTCATCTATCAGTGCGTGTTTAATATTTTCAAAAACGAGAAAGTGTACCAAATACTCCTCTTTCTGTGTGCTACTTGGGAATTCATCTCTGCAGTGGCATTAACCCGCAGTTAGCAGTCTTTTGTCTTCTCTCAGCCACAAAAGCAGTTCTACCGTTGCCATCTTATGTCCACCCTCAGCCTCTAAAGCAAAGAGTCAACACGTTTCTAAGGTACATAACTGTTGCTAAGATTTTATTAGTTTTAAGTATTTCTTTTGGCACAGAGACATTAATAAGTAATTGTAATAGTTTTCTTTGTGCTAAATTCAGATATATAACTCGTTTGTCTCCAATGTGTAGGTTTTTTTCGATATTTAATAAGATGTGTAATCTTGATTTTGTGAATGAAATTGAACAGTATTGGTTGTTTACATTTCTTTAGATGATTAGTTTGGGAAAAAGAAAAGTTTAATTTTGTAGATTAAGTTTATTGCCGGTTTTCGCAACGATTAACCGAGTTGATTAACCGTTAAATGATGTTAAATGAATTTTGTGGGCATCAAATTTTGTTGCAAGAAAAATGCCAATATTGTAGCGTTTTATGTTAAAGCCGTTGGCACAACGAACCTCGAACGTGCTAGAAAATACTTGTTTTATGGTTGTATGACGTCACTGCTCCGAGGTTTTTAGTGATTATCAAAGTTGATGTAATGAAACTAATTTCAGCAGTTTATTTAACATTCCATTGTTTGACGTTAAATTACGTTAGAATTCTTCCACATATATTTAAAATTTTACGAAAATTTCAATCTCTATATTCTGTAAAAGTCTGAGTGGTTATTATTCACAAATTTTAATAACTCCAGAAATGTTCATAACTTTGAAGTTACAAAATGTAATTTCACCTCTGATACAATATCAAAGTGAAACGCTCACTTATCACTTGTTCGCCAAGGCAATTAAAATCCTGGTCCCCAATTTCAATGAAAAATTTCAAAATTTTCTAACGCTTCAATTTCCTCATATTCCTACGTATATTTTTCTAAATGCAAACCATCCTATCGTTTAACCCTTTGCAGTCTTATGTAGAGTCGTACTTGACATCGATTTTCACTTCATTTTATTTTCTAGCAATTTAATATCGGCTCTCCAATTTCATAATGTTTTTGTAACATTATCAAAATATCCATCAGTACCTACAGGAATTGATATCATTAAGAAAGTTTATTAAATAATGATAGAAAATATTGTGAAATGAATTTTATTTAGCTCAAAATTAACAAAATAATTGGGACCGCAAAGAGTTAATAATTATTCTCCCGTATTTCTCTCATCTTAAGATAGTTCTAGCTGGATTCAGAACTAAAAGTTTTTTTTTCATTACAAATGAAAAAAATTGCGTTAGAATTAATGCAGGGGCTAACTTCACAGAGGTCATTTCATTCACTTTTTAGACATTAAAAAACATCTTTCTCTATAACTATAAAGTAAAAAATTATGAAAAAATTTAATAATATTCCAAAAGCATAAAATAATACATTGCTAATTTTTTATTAGAATCCATCGAATCGTTTTCCATTAGAAAAATAAAAAAAGATTTTACGGACTCAGCAAAAATTTTTTTCCATAAGGCCCATGTTAAATATGTTATTTTTAAACACGATTTATTCATAAACCGTGTGGACGAACTCGTTGAGATTCCGGTTATAATTATAAAATATCATGAAGAATATATTTTCAAAATTTTACGGAAATCTATTGAAAAATCAAAAGTGCCTAGAACTACCTTAACACTTTACCGACCGGTACTTTTTAACATCCTACCCACTTCTGATCGGTCACTTGCACGCAAATATTTCCCTGATACTGATATCTCTTCGAAAATTGCAAAGTTTCTTCACTGAGTCCATGGCACAGTTAGCCGCAATGAAAAATAATAATTTATTTATTTCCGTAGCGACCAATTAATAAGTTAACACTAAACCTACCAAGGCGGTCAAAAGACCGATTCCAAAATATTTTCTAAAAATTATCTAAATTAATAGAGTAGTCATGAAGTAGATATTCCACTTCTATCTTATAAAACCAAAATTAGTTTATTAATTATCTTCCTTATTTCTCGATTTCCCTTTTTATTAAGTCGTTATTAAGTATATTTAGATTTTAGTAGATATAACGTCGGTAGCTTCAGTGTTAAAAGTCCAAAAGTCTTGGGCCCGAAAAATCGATTAATCGACTACCGGTCGGTAAAGTGTTAAAATTCACATTAACCCCTTGCCTTACAATTTCTTTTGTGACCGAACACGCAATAATTCAGAATTAATTATTAGAATAATAATCCATCACTCATTTCTAATATACCAGTATAAATCAATGCAATATCAATAGCACAGAACTAATATCAACGTCTCCTGACCTACTGATATTTTCAATTCAACAATTTTAACAAAACTTAAAATGTTTCATTTTCATTTACCACATCACGTTTGCCACACGTCATTGTAACACAAAGGGTTGATTACCTCCACATGTACTGTGTCGATAGTCGAAAGCTCGAGCGTGAAATGAACAAATCACAACATCCTTAACGAAGAGACCTATTTATCATCTACCATTCAACATCCAACATCCTCTCTTTTCCTCGATATTAATTCAATCGCGTCTCGTTCGCACAAATTTTTTGTCGAGGCGACGAGGCAGAAAGGATGTCCCGCCATGGACTTTCGAAAAGTCGATCGCGCATGATGCATCTACGATCAGGGATGGTCTTCCGTAATCGTCCCTTCTCCACCTACCTTTTTTTTACATCCCCCATTCCCTATTTCAGCCCGTTCGTCTGCGGTGCACGGCAATAATTCACTTCCTACCCATTTCGCTCGCGATATAACGGCACTTGACAACCTATATCTACGTGTTTTTTTTTGCCACCCTTCCCCCCTACCCCTCCTCTTTTCTAAGCGATCGATTGTCGCAAGTTTCGTTCTTTCCATCCAGCGCTTTACAAAAACACGTGTCGGTGATTTAGTGCTACGGCTTGATTCCTCGGTGGTGACATTTTTCACTTAGGCAGTTAATTCTCAGGGCTCGTCATGGAAATGAAAAAAGTTGGCATCGTTGCAGCTTCTACACGGAAACTTTTTAAGAATGGAACATACTTTGGGAAATCGATAATAATTTGAACGATGAAATGGTAGATTTAATATAAACGGGTTAAGGGTGTAATTGAATGACGACGGGGATCTTTTTGATAAGGATGTAAGGTGAATTTGTAATAATTGTAAAATATTTGTATTAATGTTTGAGCGAATTTTGGAGAATTTTGTAGAGAGAAATGGGAGTGAGTTAAATTATTTTGATAGTTTCAGCTGAAAAGACATGGAGGTACTGAAAGTTTAGCGTTAGTAGGCGTTAAGTTTGAAAATTTTATTACAGGAAAATCCATAGGGATGAAATTTTACTCATAGTCTGTAAAATGTCTTATTACTGCTGATTTTTAATACTAGAACTGCTAAACCAGTCAAAATGACTGGTACAGAATTTTTTCAAAAAATTCTCCAAATTTATGTAAGAGTCATAGAATAAATATTCTACGTCTATATCAATAAACATAAATCACCCCATCGATCTAGTTTCCTGCCGCAGAGTTCCATCTTTTTCAAAGTACTTATTTAATATATTGTAATATGATAGATTTAAGGCTGGTAGTTCTAGTGTTAAAATAATTTTAGTCTTGGAAATTTATATCACCCCTATGACTTATTTCTAGCAGCTTATTTTACTGTCTATCTTCAATATTAATAAATTAATATAGTCACTGATCTACCATAAATTAAATTGAGAATTTTTGAAATTCAAGAGTCATCCCAGACTCCACAATTCTGTACGAAATCAAACATCATTTTCGCAAATACCTTCCAAAAGCAATGGAATTAAAACTCACCCTTTGACCTCAAAGTCTCCTCGTTAAATATCATCCCTTTTACCGTTTTATCTCTCAGTTCATACACGCGAATCCCATCGGAACGTTCGAAATTCATCTTTTACCTTCTACATGCACTCCGTGGAATTCTCTCCAGGAATTATAGCTGTACGAAATAGAGTCGTAATAACGGAGAATCGAACAGTCATCGAGGCGAAGCGTATGTCAAATGACTCGCGTATTTCACGGTTAATCTTCGTTAAGTAGAGAAGCTAGAGCACTGTCGAACATTAAACCGGAAGCCGCAAACTCGTGCACTAGTAACATATATCCGTGAAAGCTCCGACATTTGCCACTATCGAACTTCGGTTTCTCGAATGGAATCGCTCTTACAATTAGTTGAACATTTCTTGCGTCGAAAATGCTGAATCAATGGTAACTACTTTGCAGTTATACAAACGAGCTTATTTGGAAATAGAACATTTTTAATGAATTGACATATTTTTAACACTAAACTCACGGATGTTGATTGACCTATTTCTCTGAAGTGAGCCAATTTGACTTACAAAAGAAATTGATCTTTTGAAAAGAAAATAGTTCCAAATCAATTTAAGTGAAAGATTTATTATTAAAAAATTAATCAACCAATATATTATATGTATACCCGAGTCGAAAAGTCCAGCCTAAAAAGAAACTTCAAATCGTAGATTCTTTTGATCTCTCATTTGCCGCTTAATTATGTATACCATTTTGAACCTAAAAATCCTCAACTAGTGTGTTTACGCGCCTCAAAGTCCTGTAAATATGATTTTTAGGAGTTATATGGACTGATCAGGTAAAATTTGTATTCCAATTTAATCTGACATCCCCTAAAAATATTTCAGAAGTTCCAAGTCTGTCGACTCATATTCTAAAAATAAGGCTTTCAGGAGCAAGTTGGAATTAAATTATCATTTTATTCCATATAAATTCTAAATCTCCTAAAATCACTCCAATTCCAATCCAATTATAAAACTCCTCATTGTAGAATGTATGGCTTAATATTGGGCTTAGATTAATTTTTTAAATAAGAATGCTGAGGATTATTTTGGGCTCTATGAAGCCTAAATTGATCCTAAACAAGGCAAAACTGGTAAAAATGAACAAGTTTAGGGCGATTGTGGAATGAAATTTTGCATTCTTTTGTATGTAACATATTTTTCCATATTCAGCCTAAATATCCTAAGTTATTTGGTAATTTAGGAGAATTTTGGGCTGAAATCTTCGACTCGGGTAGCAATGAAATCTTGAATGAGTCAAATTGGTTCTTTTAATTGAAATTAAATTGAAAATTATGATCTATAATGTCTATATAAGAAACAATTTCTGGTCGATTTGTGAAGTTAATTGATGCAGAATTATTTGGAATTTTTAAGTGCTATCCTGAAACAATAGGTGTACTTTATATATTTTCTCTCAGAGCGAGACTTCATCACACGTAGCAACATCAGCACGGTCGACAATTTCACGCTGTAGTTTGAGCGCGCCAGGACAATTACCACTAAATATTTCCTTTCACCGGCCATCGTGGCCATCGCGGGCGATTTCGAGAGAGCCGTATTTCTCCGATAGCCATCGGCTCGCAGTCAACCGCTAATTATTTTACGATTAGTCGTGCGATCCCTGGACAGAGTATCGAGGCTGAACATCGAGCTGGTCGTGGCTGCGAAATGGTGTTCCGTCGTGCTCGGATGCTGTAAAACGATCTAGCAATAATTTTGACAAACTATTTCACCGCGAGGAATTATTATTGACAATTCATCTAATCTTAATATTTCATAGTTCATTGTATGGATCGTAACACTGATGTTTATGAAAGATATTTTTTTTCTAATACCTGATCGTTCTCTATGTTTGGTGCTAATTTCTTATTTCGAATTTGGCTTTCCTCCTATTTTAAAAGACTCATTAGCGTTAGCTGCTTGTTATTTGTAAAGCGACCTCATAATTTTAACTGATTAATACATAAAGATAAAGCATGAAGGTATTTTTCATAGATTCTTGGTTTAATTGTTACCATTATTTTGATAATACCCAAGTGAATCGGCCGAGTAGCTATTAATTGTAATATTTGAAACTTATTAACTTTATCTTAATATAAAAATTATAACCATTTTAACTTCATATAAATATATTAATATATTTAAAGTTACAAGTAAAAAAATTGTTCAATAATATTGCAAAATTGACAATACAGACAAAGAAATAACTATTTCTAAAATACTATAACTTTTACCAGAGTTCTATCACCTTTCACCCCCAAGCTATTTTATATTCCACTTGAAATTTGATTGTCAATTTTTTAAACTGCTGTGATTATTATGACAATAACTAAGTCAATCATCCTAGTAGCTATTGCTTTTAATATTTACACCCTTAATATTGCAAAACTTATTATACAAATCAAGAAACAACTGTTTCTAAAATTTTACCAATTTTACCAGCGTCCTTTCACCTTTCGCCCCCGATCTGTCTTATCTTCGCTTTGAAATATAATTGTTAATTTCTTTTAATTGCTATGATTATTATGACAATACCTAAGTGAACCATCCGAGTAGCTATTGCTTTAAATATTTACAACCTTAATTTTATAAAATTGAATATACACAAATTTAGAAACAGCCATTTCTAAAATATTACCACTTTTAGCAGCGCCCTTTCGTCTTTTAACCCCAATTTGTTTCATCTTCGATCTGAAATTTGATTTCAAAATTTCGAACCAGATCCAACAGCCGTCTTAACAGCAAGCAGCGAAAGGAGACTCATAAAGACGATACACGGGTGCAGTTTTCACTGTACGTGACCGAAGGGAGTATCCCTTGAGAATTCGCTGACTGTTATTTTGATGGGGTAAAAGAGCCACGGTAAAAGAGGATAATACCTCGTCAGGCTCCTCGCCAATAGCTTCGCGATACTGCTGACCGTAACACCTTAGACATTGATGCTCCATCAGGCGTAGTTGTTAAAAGCTTCCCTCGTTTATCGATTAGTGTAAAGCACTGGTCGATCCTAAGACTACGAGTCACCACTCGAACGGTGAATGAGGGTTGAAAGTCGATAGGTGCTTCTGAATGCGGAAGCTCCGAGGTGTTCGCGAGGTAATTGTTAGGTACGGTAGTGATCTTCGTTTTTATATTACGGTCGTGGAAAAGTGGAAAATTGCAATCACTGTTCTGGCACACCTTAATTCGTGGCTGAGACATCTGTTCGATGAGAGAAGAAAAATTCCTTACTTCTTCGTAATTCATATATATCACTTATTTTCACATGTAGACCTCGAGAGTTTCAGTTTTGAATAAATATTTAAATATAGTGTTGCAAGAAAAATAGAAATGTTCTCCATGTTCCTAATCTCTTGCGCTATAATGAAGTGTGTCACTCGTGATGTGGAAGAATAGGTAATTTTGAAATTTTCCAAAAATTATTAAATTGAAGATATTAGGCGATTACAAGACGATCAATTTAGTTCTATGTTAGTAGTATTGCGTTAAATCATATCTTATGACAGAAATCAATGGTAATTTTCTATTTCACCAATTAGTTCTGTAGTGTTAGACATCCAGTCAGAAAAGAAATCGTAGGGCAAGGGGCTAAGAATCCTACTTGCTAAAAATCCTCCCTCAGAAGTCTTACCGTTACAACAAGAAATAAAAACACGACCTTTGGCAACCTCGAATAAACACTCTCCACGAAATTCACCAAGCGCAAAATTTCCTTCTCCAAATCTCTGCCAACTGTTCTCCAAAACGATTCTACCTCAGCTGCATTATTGAAAATTGGTACCCAAGATCTTATTAACGTTTCACAGTATTTATGTTTCTAGGTTCCGATTAATTCCACAAAGTTCTCCAACTTTTGTTTTTAATGGCACTGGATCCACTTGACATTATTCGGCAAGGTGGAACACGTATATCAAAATTAACCGGACTGTGGAGCAGAGAAATTGCAATGTAATTTGTGTCAGTCGTTACGACGTTTAAAAGTAAATGTAAATAACACGAAACAACTGCTTGCGTAAATATTATTTATTTCGTGGAGAAGTAAAAAGCTCGGAGGATGGAGTTAAAAAGTAGAGACGGAGAAAAAGGCTCGCGTAAATGCAAGGAGAACAAGCCCGCATTTATCCGCCGGGAGCGCATCGACCGCAGTAGTACGTGCCGATGTTACTCCGGCAGAACGAAGTTCGATTAAACCCGGCCTCCTGCTCTTAAGACTAAAGTGCTGCTTTGCTCGTGCAACTTAATTAAAATGTCGATTAAATGGTCAATCACGATTAACGAACCGATAGCCCTAGCATCAATCTGGAAATACCTCTTTCTTTTGCTTTCCTTCGCGCGGAGCTCGACGAGATGTACTCTTTAGTGGGAGAACTACTGATCATTAATTTCAAACGTTTCGATACGTTGGATAAATAGGTTTTTAGAAAAATAATAAAATATTATACAAATTGTACCTCGTTCTTTTGCTTTCTTTCGCTTGGAGTTCCACGAGATGAACTCTTTAGTGGGAAAACTACATATTATTAATTTCAAACGTTAGGATACGTTGGATAAATAGGTTTTTAAAAAAATAATAAAATATTATACAAATTTTACCTCGTTCTCTCGCTTTCCTTCGCTTGGAGTTCCACGAGATGAACTCTTTAATGCGAAAACTTCATATTATTAATTTCAAACGTTTCGATACGTTGGATAAATAGGTTTTTAGAAAAATAACAAAATATTATACAAATTTTACCTCGTTCTTTCGCTTTCCTTCGCTTGGAGTTCCACGAGATGAACTCTTTAATGGGAAAACTTCATATTATTAATTTCAAACGTTTGAATACGTTGGATAAATGGGAATATAAATAGAAAAATAAAAAAATATTATACAAATTGTACCTCGTTCTTTCATTTTCTTTCGCTTGGAGTTCGACGAGATGAACTCTTTGGTGGAAGAACTACTGATCGTTAATTTCAAACATTTGCATACATTGGATAAATAGGTTATTAGAAAAATAATAAAATATTATACAAATTGTACCTCGTTCTTTCGTTTTCTTTCGCTTGGAGTTCCACGAGATGAACTCTTTGGTGGAAGAACTACTGGTCATTAATTTCAAACGTTTGCATACGTTGGATAAATTGGAATATAAATAGAAAAATAATAAAAGATAATTGTTGTATTTCATTTGATATTTTGTGTTTTGCAAGGTTGATGTAACAAGTTGGAAGAATTGTAGAGTTTTTGAGAAATTTTCTTTTTTGGCCGTTTGAAATTGCTATTTTTAGTGTGTTGGTGGATACAGGGTTGATGTTGAAAGTTGAGTTTTATGGAGGAGTATATTTTTTGCATTTTATTTGTAGTGACAGAAAGTAATATTTGACCAATCTGGTTTTTTATTATGGGATTTATATGTCGAAAAAGTTAATTAAGTTTTTGCGCTTCGGTGTTTAGTGAAGCAGATTTTATTGATATTTGTAATAAAAACAAGGGGGTTTACGTGCAATATCAACGGACGTAAAACGTTAAACAAGTCGTAAATTTATGGCGGAGGGATGCACACGTTTGCAAAATCCAATGCAAGCGGTGCAAGGTTAACGCGATGATTGAGTTTATTTTAGATACCGCTTGTCCCAGGCAATTATGGCGATGCATATTTTCTGGGGTTTAAGAACTCTGTTACCTCAATCTTGAACTACAAATATTATGGGATTAATTCTGGATTGTGTTTACGAAGCCACGAAAATAATTGTCATAGTATCTGACCTAGGTTATAGGAGCTAAAGTTAACAAAACAACAATTACAGAGAAATAAACAACTTCGCCTCTGAAAAATTATTCCTAATTGATTCTTTAATATATTATTTCCTCGAGTGTGTGGAACCTCCTTAAACCAATTTGTCCTAGGCAAAATAACCATTGCAGTTAAAAGGCTACGATGGATAAAAACATAAAGTTTCGGATTCACAATCAGCCACCGCGCGTTCACTTCAATTAATTACAAATTTAATTAATAATCAATTAATTAAATATCATAAACTCTGTAATTTCCACCTAAATCAGTAGATCCAAGACAAAATAACCATGTCACTAAAATATACGAAATAAATTTTATTACTCTTATCTACATGCCTATTTCGAAACTTACTTTAAAAGAACAAATTAAAAGCTCTCATGAATACAACATCGGAGGCTCCATTTCCAAATTACAATATCCAACAACAACTCCCTCTCCCCTGCAAACTTTCCCCCAAAATACCTTAATTACATGAAAACCCTCAACGTTTCAAAACCCACCAAAATTCTATACATCCCAGACCAAATAACCATAGTAGTTAATTTCAAAATAACTACCAACAGCAACAATTACATGATGCAACGATGCTCGATCTCTCGTTGTCGAAAGTTCTCGATGCATTAGCAGCGAAAAAGCCAAAGCTCGGTTCGCGGTTGACCGTCAGCCGTTGACGAAGCGCGGCTTAAAATTCTGTCCATCACCGATTGGAAAAGCGATTCGAATGTCGTATCGCGTCGTTGAAAATTAACGATGCAAAACGCTGCATACCGGTTCGAACGTTTGTTCGGTTAATATGCTCAGGTAGGGGAGCAAGAGGATGAAGAGGAGGGTGCCATGACGAGGAGAGTGCCATGACGAGGAGAGTTTTCCCTCGAAATTTCCATGTAGACGTCGCCGCTTGTTTCGAGCGCTTAACGATCGCTACGAAAAAACGAGAAAGACGGAAACGGGGCTAAGAATTTCATAGACGGCAGTTCGCGACACGGCCGGGAAAACGACTGGGAAAGTGCAGTGCAGTTTTCATTACCGAGCTAGCGGAATGACTGGAACGCATTCGGGACGTTATTCCCGACGTTTTCATTAATGCGTGTGCCGAAACGTTTATCGCGCGATAAGAACGAATGTACCGAGCTCACGGTCCGCTAAAAACGTCCGTTTTATTGGAATCGCGAAAGAGGATCCTCGTCGCACGATGCTCGGAGGATGCGTGCGATTTTTTTTTTAAAGCTTCAGAGCGTGATTTTTCCCCGGACGTTCCACTTTCGTGGTATGCAAATTTGTCAGGGGAGGGTTTTATAGTCTTGAACAATTTTTAGGTTCGCCGTTAATGGAGAGAATTAGGAATTTTGGGGATGAAGTGGATGCAAGTCTATTGTCCGTAAGATGTTTATGGTCCTTTTAATGTAAAAGTTTAGGAAGGAAGCTATTTTTTTTTTTGTTGGTCGTAGATTCTATAATTTTTTGGTATAATACTAGTTCTACTGGAGTTTGTTACAGCTGTTGGAGTGAAATATATAAACCCCTTGCCGTACAATAACGAGTGCTACTCGTGACGCAATAAATAAAATATGTAGTCAATTTTGAAGTGGTCCAAAAATTATTGAATTAAGAAAACCAGTGATCCATGGTAAAATATAATTAATTTTATGCTATTCAATATTGCATAAAGGCAAACACTATATCCGAAGTTAGGAATAGATTGTTATTTCAGCAACTGATTCAGAGATATTGCACATTCCATCATTGTTGAGTTATTGCGTATTAGCTGTTTCAAATTATGTTACCCAGGACGATATAGAATATTAAAAAAGTTTTAATGATCGTATTTAATCGGTTCCGTCCTATTAAAAAATACATAGACATAAATACGTGACATAGTTTCTGTCCGAAATTGCCAATTAAACAATATATTAAGTAATTTGTGTATCATAAGATACACGTCAAATATTTACTACACTACCTCTCTAAAAATTTGACAAGTCTTAGAAATCTCTAATATATGCCTGATCGTTTGTACAACAATTTCTGTTCTCTCGTTTTCGTAATTCGTACCAAAAATGGAAATTACAAATTTCCTCCAACATTAGTAAAATGTCTGATATTTTGCCGGTTTCACGATAGGAAGGACCGGCAATTTTGGTCGTTCGTGTAGCTGCAAACGCTTCCTTTGGCCCGTCAACTCGATCGGCCAGGACGGTATTAATCGTGTACCAGCGGGAGTCTTCGTACGTGCCAAGGAAACAATGGATATTGCGGCACGTGGATCGTGCAGTAGCGAGAGAGGTGTATTATGTCGTTGTAAATACACCACGGGTAGCTGCAGGTCGTCGAAGTTGGCTGCATTTGGCCGAGCTGTCCTGCAGGTCGGTGCAGCGCAGATAGGCGGCCGCATTTTTCACGAGTCACCCCCAGCTATGTCGAGCTGTCGATGAATATCACTGCAGGATGCTGCTGTCTCTTGTAAAAATCATACGCCCTGTACAGTTTACTCAAATTTCGCGAGATTTTTGCGTTTGCATGCAGTTTGTTTCTTTTTCACCACGGAAATTGAGCGATGCGAGGAAGAAATTTTTTTTCGATTTCCACTTTTGACAATCGTTCTGCGACCTTATCGTTTGTAGAGATATAAGAAGACGTTTTCGAGAGACTTGCAAAGCTTGAATTTGTACTTTTGTAGGATCAACTTTGAGGTATTTGCACATATGAGAAACTTAAACACTAAACTTACCTACACTTTATGGATACTTATTCGTATTATGGGAGATCCTGTGACTAGTTAATAAATAATAATACTTTTCTATAGAATACTGTCACCTTGATATAGGAAGCAACGTACATACAGTGTTTATATAACACGTTGACTGCCATGGGGGTCACCAGTGACGGCGCACTATGGAATTCAATGAAACTTCATATAAACTTTCAAATTGCAATATTTATGAATTTTGTCGCGGCGCATCGTCGCGAAATACTTTTTACTCTGACTGTCAAACGTGGAAACTTTCTGTAAGGCCTGTACCTAGGTACGATCATAAACCGTACCTAGGTGCAAACCAGCAGAGTTAAAAATCGGCAGAATAGCCACCAAGTGGTCACCAAATGTTTCCGCGTTTGGCAGAAAGTTTGTGCCCCCTCTCCTGACATACGAATACTTCCCCTTAGAAAACCTTTCTATAAAAGGAACCGAGCGCATCGGCTTGGCATCTCTCTCGCTACAGCAATTACACAGAAACGTCACGTTATACATTACATGCATTTATCCAAACATTGTAACCATTTGTACAGTAGTGTTAAGTTTGTAAATACAACTCATTCAACTCAGTGTACTTTAATTAAACTACCGATCGAGCATATGCGATCGGATCGCCACGAAGCATCTTCAATTACGGCGAAACAAATTTTGTGTTATTATTTTTTTAAAGTTCTACCTAATATTTACCTACATGTATCTTTAAAGTTTCTGCTTTATAAAGATGTGAATTAAATAAAAAAAAGTTTCACTTTAGTAGAGATGATGAAACTAGCAAAATATCGATGGCGTTCAACTAATTAATAGTACAAAAAAATGTATATATTTTCATCCCACTGAACCGGTCACTTGACCAGCCATAATACAATTACGTTAATTATTATCATTCTAAGTCGCACAATACCACAGCAACATCAACAACTAAAAAACTACAATGTATCCATACGAAAGGAATATCTCTCATCCATCCCTCCCCAAAATCCCTTCCACTTTAATCATCACGTTCCCACAGAATCCTCCCCACCCCCTCAGAATATTTTCCTCGTTCTTCCATCGTTCCCAAAATTATGCAAGACTCGACCTATATCCGCAAAATTCGAAAGCCACCCCCGTTCTCCAGGCGGAGACCAAAGGATCCTCGATCTCGCGAAGGTAAGCGCGCCGCGTCTTCCCATCGAAAATAAGCCAGACTAGTTTCACGTACAGCGAGGGTAAAGGAACGGAGACAGGCAGAGGCTCGATACCCCGTTGACCTCATTTGGGGGGATAATAGCATCGAGGCTGTTACCATGGATCGACTTTGCTCCGAAGATCGAGCCGTCTGTCCCTCTCCTCCCTGATCCGGCTGCTTGGCTGGCTCGGCTTGCTTGCTACCCTTACCGTCATCCCGGAGGTACGGTAACCGATCGTAAGGGTTGTTATCGGAATACCCTCGTCGTACCAACGAAAACGAGACTCAGTAGCGGGAATATGTGCTGCCCGTTGGTTGAGATCAGGGATGCGCGCGCTGCTTACCAGCCCCGGGCTCTCTCGTTGCCCCTTTCTACCCTGCAGGTAACCCCGTCTCATCCCCCTCGACTCGATACCCGCGGACGATACACGGTATTCGGGCTATCTTCGAACTACGTGCAAGCCGGATATAATGCGAACCGACGATGTAGATTAGTTGAAGCAACTACCCTCCTTTACCCTCGCTGTTTCCCTTCGTCGTCGTGTCTGTGTCTTCTTCTCTCTTGCACCCTCATTTTCTTCCCTCTGATACCTCAGGCTGCATTCTCGTCCACTTTCTCGTTTCTCTCTCCTCGTTGGTCACGCTCGTACCACCAGATTCGCGTTGAACGATCAAATCTGCTCGACGATGCAACCCCTTGGAACACCGCGACTGTACACCCTCAACAAGGGAGGACTAACAAGAGAGAGCGCGGTTGCGCGACCTCTTTCCGGATAAAGTTTCCGATCCGGCCCTCCGATCGTTCCGTGCCAAGTTTATCGACTTTCGAAAGTCCACGATAGGGTTGAACGGGGGTAGGATATAGTTGGGAGTAAACAGCAAAGTAGGAGAGCCGGACTCGTTTCCCTTGGTTTAATTGTCGTCGATGGAGCAACTTTGGGAACGGATTCGAATGTAGGTTTTTAACAGGTTTCGAGCAGTCGAAGGATATTTCTCGGGTGAGTTTAATCTCAAAGCTCGGCTTATTTCGATGTTTCGAACGGTGAATGTAAGTAATCGGGAGTGCAAAGAACGAGATCCCTTCTCGCTTCGTGGGGTTGACGTAGCGAGAAATTGCCGCGAGCGTGGAAATCGCGAGGTTGTTTGCCGTGAATCTAACGGGGGTGTCAAGATTTCTGCTCTTTGAATCGTTGTTGTTCATGGTGTGCTTCGTGAGAAGAAAGTTTATGGTTTTGTTGGTTGGAAGATTGACGTTTTATTTTCTTTTGGATTTATTTCTCTACAAAATAATACAAGTTGGAGGAAAGATCTAATTAACATACAAATATTTAACTTTTGTTTTTTTTTCTAGCTTAATCCTTTGCACTCCAAAATATATTTCAATTTTAGTACTAGAAACATACAACGATTTTAACCCTTTGAACTCCAATCCTCGACAAAGGATCTCCTGATATGAAAAGTGATCTCGAGTTACACTCGAGGAGTGCAAAGGATTAACACTAAATCTACCGACGATTAATTTAATATATTTAAAATTATCAATTAAATATGTCCGAATGAAATAAATAAAGGGAACAGATAACTTAATCGATTCAGTCGCTTGGAGTCTTCAGACGTCGAAAATTGAAAAAGAAACAGCGCTAAAAATTCCAGGAACATTTTTCAAAAATTCTGGGCAAGTCGTTTTGAACACCTTCATACATCTAGTGTTAATGGATGAATAGAATTCATTTCGCATAGGAGAAATCTAAAAGTGATGAAGATCTTGACCTCTAATGCACTAATTGGTAATCCAAAATATTTATTTCCACATCCACTATAGGTTCCTCTTAAGCAATTGTATTTTACAATGGTGCGTGCATTCGTTACTTTGGTCTATTTTTGAAAATTAACCCTCGCAACGTGATGGTGTAATTTTAACGAGGATCTGGCGGGTTCTGCAGTAATTCGGTCACGTCAAAGCGTTACATAATTCCTGACTGGTATAAAATGCGCCGGGCACAGGTTATATCTCACCCGTTCGCTGTAATAATAGCGGCTGGAGCTAATGATCGTTAGGATTTCCTGTCCACGTGAAACGTAACCCGAAAACCAGCCGCTCGCTTTTCATTCATGAGCTCGACTCCTGTTTAGACCTGATAATAAAAGACATGGTCAGGAACATATATCGCGATGAATCATTGCGAAGGGAATTTCGTTGCCAGATATTATTTTTCATTCTAAAACTACTGGCGTTATCTCTGTAATATTTTAATATACTGGATAATTACTTTGGAGAAAGAGAAATTAAGAGGTGGATGAGATGATCAATTAGAGAATTTCGGTTTTATTAGATAGAAGGGAAATATTTCCTGTATGGATCTCCTAATAAATTGGAGAATTTGTCAAAAAAGTTAGAATATTGTAATTTTAGCCATTTTGTTAATTTTAGTGTTGTCATAGAAGTTGGCTGTATTTGATGATACTCTTGGAGATAATTGTGCTAATTATCAAGTTAGTATTACACCCTCTTGTCCAGCAAATCTGGAATCATAGCTATATAAAAGGTGGTCAATATTTGAGCAATTAACGGGCGAAATCGATGAACTCCGCTTCTTGAATTTTTAAAAATTGAAGTGTCAAAGAATTTGATTGAATGCTAATTCTTTTAATACCAATAAATGATCAAATTGATTTGGCCATGGAGAAGTAAATCTAATTAATACGAAGACTATTCTACCTTATTCATTTTATATTTCGTTACACGAAAGCTATATGCAGTTATACATTTTGCAATGTTTACTTGAATTTAGGTTCTGAAGTGAATTTTAAACAAGTGTATATTATTTCGTCACGTAACTTCACTTAATATTTCATAAACTTAACACTAGAACTACCGGCGTTAAATCTATTAAATTTCAATATATTAAATAAGTACTTTGAAAACAGAGGAATCAAAAGACCGAAAAGAAAATGGATACGGTAATTTATGTTTTTCTAGATTGACGTAGAATATTTATTCCACGACTCTCCTGTAGACTTGAAGAATTTTTAGAAAAAACTGTGTACCAGTCATTTTGACTGGTTCGGTAGTTCTTGTGTTAATCGATTTGTCAAGCGGCTCGTCTACCAGAGAATATCTAACTTACTAAAATCTCAAGCTAAGTCACTGACAGTCATTCTGCTGTCATTTAGCACTAGATTTACGGAGCCAATTTGGCTCACTCAAAATTTGATTACTATATGTATAATACATTGATTGGTTAATGTTTTAATAATAAATCTTACATTTAAATTGATTTGGAACTATTTTCTTTACAAAAGACTTCAATTTTCTTGTACGAGTCAAATTGGCTCATTTAAAAAACAGGTGTATGAACACCCGTAAATCTAGTGTTAAACTAGTTTATATTATTATATTTTTTAATATTTCCGTGCATAGATCAAATGTATTAAAACGTCAGAATTTTGCAATCTTGTGCAGTCGCACTGCAACGAGCGCCATATCCTAAAACGAGTGTATACTCCACGTTGCAACACTTTGATTCGAGTTGCAGCAATCGTTCCAGCAACTCCAAACACCTAATATCTTTTCCAGTGTAGCCACAAAAAATCCACGTGCTTTACCAATGTTTTATTCAATACCCTAGATCTTGTTTATCTTTCTCGTTCACTCGGTTTTTCTCTCTCGCTCCTTTTTTTTTATTCTCGTTTCCTCCCCCGCTCTTCCTTCTGGTTCAAAGTACCGATGCAGTTCCTCGTTGTATTTTCCCTGATAGCATCGTTAATCAAAAACATTTGCGTACGACGGGAAGAACGATTACACGTGCACGCCCGGGTAATTGCTTTTTATTCGGAAACATAAATTCGGATAAAAGCGAGGAATAAAGTGGAGAATGGGTGGGCCAATAAAAACTATGGTAGGGGATGATTTTTGAAAGTCTCTAACCGTGATCATCTTCGCGCTGTTGCGGAAAATAACTAATTTATTATAATATTATGAACTTTTCACGAGGATGTTGCTAATAAGGTGTACGGAGATGACTATTTTTTATTTAAAAACATTTGCCAAGAGGGAGAGTAATTAAGTGAATTGTTTTCTACTTTTTATACGTATGGAAGCTTTGGAAGGTTAATTAATTATTAATTGTACGACTATAATGGTCGATGTTGAAAATATGAAATGAATGAAATATTGTTAAGAGAATTAACACTAGATTTACTAAGCCAGTCAAAATGACTGGTACACAATTTTTTCCAAAAATTCTACAGGTTTATGAGAGTGTCGTGGAATAAATATTCTTCGTCCATCGTATAAAACATAAATTACCGAATTTATTATCTTGTCCACGTCTTAATTTTCCTTGCTTTAAGGTACATATTTAAATATAATAGATTTCACGCCGGTAAATCTAGTGTTAAGCTACGAGTGTTCAAAAAATTATACACTCTGTCATTATGCATAGACTTTATCTTTAGCAAAAATTTTATCATTTCGTAATAACTTTGCAAATTGTTTATCTTTATCGGAGGAAAATGATGTTTTTAAGTGTATTGTTGTTTTGTAAGACAGAGAAAGTAGAGATGGGCGATATATTCAAAACGCAAATACAATTTAAAGCGGTTGATCCGAGATAAAGAATGGCTGCACTGCCGTCGTTTCCGGTACAACTGGAAATGAAATGTTCGCCAGTTGCAACAGGCATGGATTTCAACTTTTGCAGGAAGCCGGTATATTTCAGTAACCCGGAATTGACTAGTAATGCTGTGTTTCATTTTTGCTGTCTGTAAACTTAGAAAATTCTATCTGCGGAACAATTTTATTAGTTCAGAAATGTATTCACAGTTGATCTACAATGCTTCTCTTTAATTGCAAAATTAATTCAGAACTCTGCTAAATATTTCTATTCAAATTTGTGAGTATTAAACCGAAGTCAAGATATAATATATTTTACCTTCCGTGGTTCAGAATCGTAATACTATACACTCCATACAAAATTACTGTAACAATCAAACCCCAAAAAATACAAAATTATCAAAAAAAAATTAAAAAATCCCTAAATTCCTAACATAAACCTAATCAATACAAAACCGCAAAATTCACAAAAGTAAACACGCCAAAAAACTACAAATTCTGCACAAAACAACTACAGCAATTAAACTCCAAAAAAAATCAAACGGAAAAAAAGTCCCCAACATATCATAAATCTCGCCTAAAAAAAATGCCAAAATTCGCAAGACCCGACACATTAAAAAACACTAAACCCAGCGCAAACTACCCCCACCAATAAACCCAGAAACAATGGAAAAAGATAAACAAATCCTTGCAGACTTCAACCTTCCACAAATCAGAACGATACAAGAATACAAAAAGCACAAAATCTGACATACTCAAGAACACCTGCACCCTCTTTCTTACACTGTAAACATCTCCGTATCGCGACTCCTCAAGAGACAGGGTTGAAAATCATCACGGAGCACGCGCCCTTATCCATCCACTTTCTTCCTTCTCTTCTTCATCATCGTCCCAGTAGTTTTTCATCTCTCTTGTCCTCGAAAGGGAGAGGATTGGCTGGCATGGCCGCGGTGCTACTAAATGACAGGAAAATTATGAGAGACATTCCGTTATCTCGGCGCTGTTATGCGTTCCAGCTTCGCGGGATATTTTATCCAATTAACCTCCCGTGACGGAGGTGGCTGCCTCGTCTGTGCGCGAGAGTCCCTCACTTTGGCTCGTGACTATCTGGAAAAAAAATGGGGGATAAAATGAGGAGAAAGAAGTAGTAGAATGAGAAGACGTTGGAGAGGCCGAAGGGGTAGAAAAGAGGAGAATTTTCGTTCTCCACGGCTTCCGGAATGTCTCGGGAAGAAGTTGAGCGGGGAGATCCGTGTTATTTATGGCCAACCGTTCAATTAACATCTCGAAACGGAGAGATACGACGTACGATGGAGTTGAAGCGGAAGAAGACGAAGATGTGGAAGAGGAAGAGACGGAAGAGAATGTAGAAGAAGACGAGAGAATCGCGACCGAGATGCTAAGAAGCGTTAAAGATATTTATAGGACGAATTTACAACGTTGCAAGAAAAAGGAGAAAGTGTAAGAAGGACAGATAACTAATTCAAAATTCTGAGTCACGCTTCTCGCTGGAAACGCGGCTGATACAAAGCGTCAGAGTGAAGCGGGAAATCCTACGGGAATGTTGCATTTTTTACTGGCGCACGGTGAGACAATCCGAGAAAGTAAATTTTTCTATATCGCGAGGTCTGGTCGCGCCTCGGTAATGGGATTAAATTTGCTAAGTATAACAAATAGCGGGAGCCTATTATACGACGCTTAAAATAGAGAGAAATTTGTATACCAGTCTCGTACCGTCGAGCAGAACGCCATAAAATGATCATCGTCGTTCTTCCACGAGAAAAACATTTTCTTCCTGCCAAGACGACGAGAGAAGGAAGAGAGCAGACTGAAGGAATTACATTTACCCTATTCTCCATTTACGTCACTGAGAAACCCTCTAGAGATTACACTGAGTGATTTTCGTTTTAGTGAAACCGCTTTGAATTTTCGTTAATTTTTTCCCCCCCACTATTTAATCGTTTTAAAGAGTCGTCGAATATCTTCGTCGCATCAGCAGCCTCTCGTTACGAGGAAGAATCTCAAACAGAGGAAGTGCTCGGTGAAAATTCCACGTTATTCTCATCAGACACGAAAATTCTGGTGGTTTGCTGCGTCGTTGATCGGCACGAGGGTGAGTCGCGATTCCAGAGAAAGAGATGACTTTAGTGGCTCCAGAGCCGAGTTGGATTGGTCGGCGTTGCTCTCGTTAAATCGATTCCTATCTTGCGGATACGTTCGCTCACCTGCTCTCGGTTAACCGCAGGCTTTAGGGGGTAGGTGGTGAGGGGTTGTCGGGAAAGGGGGCTCAGGGACTGGTACCTGGCTCGGTGCTCCCTCCTCGGTCATTACCGTGGCGCGCGCACACCCCCTAATAAAGTTTACCTCGACGGGAATCGAACGAGCGATTTATTTCCCGACGGCTGCTCTTCGATATCGATGTATCTCGCGGCTCTCGAATGTCGATGGGTTTCTTTTCGCGATGTCATTTTCCTGGTTGTTGCGGGATATAACAAATTCAGGATATTTACTTGAGGTAGGGGATGATAGATAGATGCAGGTGGTAGGAACGAATGGGTATTTTAGGAGGGGTAGATTGTTGCAAGGTGTATATTGCGAATTATATGGACTTCTTTTTATATATTCTGGAGAAGGTTGGCTTATTTATGGAGGTTTTGTTCTTTTGATGATAGAATATGTGTATTGTAGGTATTGTTGCGGCGCTTCATAATAAAACAACTTAAAGATTATAAAAATAATGATTCTATTTGAACAGGTCTAATCTCACAGCTTGTAGATAACTCTCCTTGAAATATTAATATCAACATTTGCCACTCGCTGCTATTGCGCTATTAACACTTTGCCGTCCGGCGACACCACAGTGGTGTCGTGCGCAAAGTATAAATAAGAAAATATAAATAAAGAAATATATAAAACAAAAAGATTTTACATTTATTATCCTCGAAATTTCATGAAAATAGAGGGACAGGATTAAAAACTCAAGAGAACTGACGATGAGATTAGTAAAACTTTACGATTTATGACAAGAGGAATGATCTGAAACAGTCCGACCGGCGCTAAGCAAACAAATTGTAATGAGACGTGCGGACGGCAAAGTGTTAACACTAGAACTACCAAACCAGTCAAAATGACTGGTAGATAATTTTTTCCAAAAATTCTCCAAGTTCATAGAACAGTTATAGAACAAAAATTCTACGTCCATCACAAAAGACATAAATCGCCGAATTGACCATCCTTTCCGCCACTCGATTCCTCCTTTTTCAAAGTACTTATTTAATGTATTGAAATATGATAGATTTAACGCCGGTAGTTATAGTGTTAATTGATACTATATATAGAGGTGACAATTTCATTGCTCATAATAATTCGTAACTAACTAGAAATTACTTATGCGAAAAATTATTTCTAAGAACTCGCTCCCTCTTATCTAAATTCAGGGACTTAAGAAAGAAAACGAACGGCCTGCTCGTCAAATCTGATCAAATCCTTGTTTTAAACCACGCAGATCTTCATCGTCCTTAAAACTACCCTTAGAATATTTTTTTACCGCGGCAATTACGCCTGATATAAATCTAATTTTCCACAAGGAATTCAGAGAAAAAGTGATCAAAGTTTGTACCAACGTTAGTCTAATTATCCAAGCCATTGTAATAAATTTTCTTAATCAAAGTTTTATTAGCCAAATCGAGATCTTCCGACAGAGAAAGAGTTTCGTGTCTAATCAATTATATTCAAGGAGACCGATCGTTCCATAAATTTGTCATATGTCTGTGCCATTGTATTTGCATAATTTTCACAAATAAAATGGATATCTTGCGATCGTATTCTCCATCGTGCTCGCAACCGCGTGGTTTTTTCGGTCACGAAAGCTTAGCGAAAAGTTTCGCGAGACGCGTAATGCAGAGGGGCTTTTTCACGGCGAATACGACGACCGAGAGACGGATAATGAATATTCGAATCAACGAGGAACTGGCCACGCTCCCGCGAAACTCAGCGAATTTATGCACACGAAAAGCATTTCCTCGTTTTATATTCGTAATCGCGTTTCGTATGCATCGATTTGTTGACTCATTGATTTGCCGGCCATTCGATTTTAATTCAATCTCGGCTCGCTGTTTGCCTTGCTTTTGGCAATCGCGCGTGGACAAATTTGATCGACTTTTGGGGAAAAAATGGCGAGAGAAAGGCCAGCAGGAAAGGAGAGGAATACAGAGGGAAAGAGAAAGAGAGGAAAAGCCTCGCTCGGAGCCAGTGTCCGAATATTCAATTTCGTCGCTGGACGTTTGTAGCTTTCGCTGCTCCCGCGTGTACGTTATTTCCGGCTCGAGCACCCATTTACTCGATATTTGTTTTAAACTACCGATCGTGCTCGGTATTAAGTTTCTAATTCACGTCGAACGAGGCTTAGGTTTTCTCTTAACAACCTGATAGACACGATTGAGAATCCTGTTAGTCAATATTCCACAAATTTGGCTAGAGACTTTGCGAATCTTGGAGAAAAACAGCACGATAATTCTATTTAATCAACTATCACTTGGATAAATTTCCTTACTGTTCAGTGACTTTAAAATAAAGCTCACAATAATCAAAAGCATTCGACATCAGTTACCACTGAATTAAAATTTTCTTACAGCTACATGGAAATGAAGTTAGAAACCCGAATTGTTCATTAAATTTCTCTTAACACTAGAACCACCGACTACACTGCAAAACCAAATGTGTTATTTTAAAACACATAAACGTATTATTTCCTTGTAGTCAATTTTTAGACGTTTCCCGGTGTGTTATTATTTAATACAGTACATGTGTGTTATTTTGAAGCATTTAGGTGTGTTATTTTAAAATATAAATATAACACACATGTACTGTGTTAAATAATAACACACCGGGAAGCGTCTAAAAAGTGACTACAAGGAAATAATACGTTTATGTGTTTTAAAATAACACACTTGGATTTGTAGTGTAGTAATTCATCACAAAAATTCTTTAAAAAAGAAGAAACCCAAGTTGGCAAAAAACTTCATCGATTCTACTCCACACATTTTAGAATAACTGCGTAAAAAAATAAACTGGACACAGCTGAACAAAGTGTAGAAATTTTAAAAAAAGAAAAGACCAGAACACGTACTTCTGCCACCTTAATAAATTTAGCTATACCATATATATACAATATTTATATAACCTTCTCGATTCAGAATTCATCTGAAATAAGAAATCATAGTCGAACCAACCGCGTCAATTAAAGTCCCCTACAAAAAAAGCAGAAATCCATTCTATAAATCGTGACTTCATCGACGCAATACATCTTTTCACTTAACTCTTTCACTCCTATTTCGTCGAGCCTATCGTTTCTATAAATCAGAGCTACCAGTCACCGTAGATCTCCCTTCGAATTAGCATTTCAACGTCCACTTGTTCCCAGTGCTTTCCGACTTTCCGCCGTTCGTTATCCGCGACGTCGAGCTTTGTTTCTCTCGGCGGTCAAGCGGCTCGTAAAAAGAAGAATTCACGAACGGCTCGTTACCAGTTGGAACTTTCAGCTAGTCAGCGTATCGTCTCGCATCGTGCGAAATAAGTTTCGCGACAGTCGTAGAGGTTCGCCGATAAAGTGGGAATTTATTCGTTGATATACGGACAAAAGTTTCCGCTCCGCGACTACGGGAGGCAATTGAACGAGGAAAGTTATTGACACGAATTGCGGCAAAGATGTACCATCCACCGATCGACCATTTGCAAATTTCGTTCGATATGGAGGAATTTATTTTCATATCGTTAAAGGCAACGTAACGGGGGTGGAAACGGAAGGGTGTATTTAGCACTACAACTACCTTTAAATCCATTATATTTCAATACATTAAACAAATGCTTTAGAAAACGAAGAATCGAAAAGTGGAGAAGATTATTAATTTAGTAATTTATACTTTATAAGATAGATGTACCAATATCTACTCTATGGCTCTTCTATAAAAATGGAAAAATTTTTAGAAAAAATGGGGACGAGCCATTTTGACCATGTTGGTAGTTCTAGTGTTAACTAGTTACCTTCCATGATCCTAATTTGGGGATTCAGTCATTTTCTAAGGCTTTTGGCATTCAATTAAGATATTTGACATGTTTTTGTACTCTTAAGCAGTAAATTTCATGAATTATTTTAATTTTAAGAAGCAATCAAGTTAAGAAAAATTTGGATGGGTTGAGTTAATTGCTCGAGCTTAGCATAGAAGTGTGTAGATCTATTAAATTTATTTTTTTACGAAAAAATGCTGTCGGTGTTAATGAATGAATACAGATAACTATAGTCTGACAACTAAAAGATGGCTTGGGAGTCATCTTCCATCTCTGCCATTTCATTTTTGATATTTAGTCAATCAGTATCGCAAAGTAAATGATTATATATTAACACGGAGTGTTTATTTTAGGTTTACTTGATTAAAAACGAGAGGTTTCACTATTCCCAGCCATCGTTCAGTTGTCAGACAGTACACTGATATTATTTCTGCACTAAATGATTTTAAAGTCTATTGATATCGCAACATGATTCCTGATTCGTGAACAATTGTACCCCGAAAAAGAATTCCAAACAGTCTCCTCACACAACAAGGTAAAACGTTAAATGTATAATTTAAATATAAGGTGACAAAGTATGAAATAAGCAAAGAAAAAATAAACAATTTAAAGGTCGGGCAAAAGCTCCAGCAATTTAATTCCTCAGTAGTGAAAGGCGCATCAGCAAGCCTTTCTGTCGACCATCGTTTACGAATGACTTGCAAAAGCGTCAAATAAATTGCACTCGATACGACGGATTTATTCTTTTTTTATCAAACCCACCCGTCATCGGGTAGATCGTTACGTGCCACCCATGTAACATTGATTGAAGAATCGCACAATTGACCTCGTCCCTCTTAAACATTTTCAGGACAATTCCACCTCTCAGTGTTCACAATTGTTCGTACTTTAAAGTGTTCGGAACACCACGGTTAGCACTAGATTTACGGAGTCAATTTGGCTCATTCAAAATTTGATTACTACATATGTAATATATTGGTTGATTAATTTTTTAATAATAAATCTTTCATTTCAATTGATTTGGAACTACTTTCTATGAAAAAAAACTTCAATTTTCTTGTATGATTCAAATTGGCTCACTACAGAAAAATAAGTACCGTGCGGCTCCACGGCCGTGTCACCTAGGAGGTAAGCCTGTTTTGGCAGAGGCTGATTCGCCAGGCGTCAAGCGTCATGCCTCTTGTCACATGTACACGAAGGCACTTGACGTTCTACCTCGCGATTCGTTAAAAGAGCTACACATACAAATCGAACTAAAAGACGAAAAGAGAGAACGCTGTAGATCGAAGCAAGGGAGACAACGCGATTTGGGTGGCGACAGTGAGGACATCGGCGTAGGCACCAGATTTCTAACATCTCTATAGTGAAAACAGAATAAACTCCGGCAGAATTACCCCCACCACATGGGGAGATTCTCCTTGATGAAACGAAGCGCGCGACGAGACAACAATGTAATACAATGTCTCGCTCCTCCAGACAAACTAATAAGAATATTTGAATGCTACGACTTTGTCGGGTGCTTCCTTTAAGAGGCTGAGCGAGTGGACTCCAAGAAACAAAATGGTACGAATAGGCGGTTGAAAACGAGAAGCTCCGCCGCCCAGGTGACACGGCTGTGGAGCCGCACGATATATCGATATCCGTAAATCTAGTGTTAAAAAGTTACATTCTCCTTCGTCCCTACGAGGCATCTCGCAAATTATTTAACACTAGAACTACCGGCGTTAAATCTATCATATTTCAATATATTAAATAAGTACTTTGCAAAAGGAGGAATCGAGTGGCGAAAAAGATGATCAATTCGGTGATTTATGTCTATTGCGATGGACGCAGAATTTTTATTCTATAGCTCTTCTATGAACTTGGAGAATTTTTGGAAAAAATTGTGTACCAGTCATTCTGACTGGTTTGGTAGTTCTAGTGTTAAGAGGGATTTTCTGGCTGGATCGCTTAAACGCCGCTGAAAGTTGCCACTCGAGCGTAAAACATTGTTTTTAATATTATTACGGCAAAAGGATCGCCGATAAGACGCTTAAAGGGAAGATCCTCGGAATAACGGTCGGTCTTTGCGCCAAGAGACCGGCAAATATATTTCACGGTAATCAAGACGTTTCCGTTGAAAAAAAAATTGATTAAGAGCCTTCATCTCCGGGAAGCTCGTTCTCCAGAGAACCTCCCTCGACGGTTGCCTTCTTCGAAGCCTAATACCGGAGCTCTCCGGAGACAATTATCGAACTTCTCTCTCCCTTTCTCTCTCTACCTCTCTCTCTCTCTTCCTACTCTACCTTGATTCTCAGTTGCAATCGACTTGCTTTCCCTCCCGACATCCCCTTGAATCACGGTGAGAGTAAAAATTCGAGAAAGATATCGAGAAATGTCGGCAAATCTGTCCCCTCGGTCGGGGGAGACCACGTTTACCTGTCTTGGATTATTTCCTGCTCTCAAATGGACTCTTGCAGAATAATTTGAAGGAGACACAATGAAATCGTTCAAATGTAAATTTCTAAATCTACGAAAAATATTATTTCTTTGCTGAGTAATTTGAATTACTTTAGGAAGATAAACTTCACCTTTGTAGGGGAGTTTCAATGAGGAGGAGAAACTAATAAAAAATAATTAAGTACTTTATTCACATTACCATAACTTTTCAGATGACACCTAGCGACTGACTCGTTTTTCTTTTTTTCTTTGTTTTTCTTCGGATATGTATATTATCCGAGCATACTTTACACATATACGCACGCACACAACTATGCTTGCACAAATCTGTTACACCTTTGCGAATTTAGATCACTTTCATTATGAAATCTTCCTTAATTTGAAAAGAATTCAAATTATTTTTATTTTACTTTACTTTTACTTATACTGTACTTATACTTTGAAGACAGCCGTATACTTTCTGTGAAACGTGCAAGAAAAAACTATTCCTTCATGTTGAAGATTGTTTAAAAAAATATCTTACATTAAAAACATACAAATAATTATTTGAAAATTAATAATGTTTCGCCAAAAAAGAAATAATATCAACCTAGTGGAGAATCAGGTATAAAAAGTTAGCGACCAATTTTACCGTTCAATATCAGTCACATTATTTTATCTTGAGGAAAACGGTAAAATGGACAAAGAAGGCAATATTATCCCCTTTAAATTGATCATTACTTAATGTATTTAAATTTATATTGATTTAAATAGCAACATTATCAAATATAATTTTTATATCAGATATTTAGCTGGAGTACATTGTGTTAATATTCTGTACTCCACTTTATTTCAACATCAGGCTTTCATCGCACAGTAATTCGTCTAAATGTCTGTGTCTCGATCACAGCAAAGTCTCTGAGTTTGCTTTGCGTCTTTTATGGATGCGTGAAGCTCGTTGACTCGCAATTTCACGTGTTTATTCGTCAAACGTGAAGTTTCACCTTCGCGACAAAATGTCACGGTGCCTCTTAGGGGATGAAAATAGGCAGTTTGTTAGGAGGCTGTTCATTTAACGTATTTGCACGCGTCGAAAGTAGAAAAACGCGAATATAAAACAGTCTGCACGTGCGACGGTCAGATTTCGCCGTATGTATTTCCATGATTTATTTCCCGCGCGTTCGTTTCACCCGGCGATTTCAAACTCCCGTCGGCATTTCCATACACTTATTTTTCATAATTTCGCAGCGTCGCTTCAACAAATCTGCCGTTCATAAGTTCTATGTTTTATCTGTTTGTTCAGGCGGCCGGGAGTCAACTCCGTTACTGGTGTGCGCGTGACATCCGCACACGCGACGCCGCTTTTCGTTTCGCGTATTTGCATACGGCCAAGTGCTCACATGCGGCTTGCGATACCTCGCTGTGCTCTCAGTTTATCTTACGTTCGGGAATATAGGGATAGCGAATTTATTTTTTCTACCTGTCGACTATCGAAGCCACTGTGCATCGATACTCTTGGTTTTGTGTACGACTTTTTGTCATGATGCAGAAAATTGGGTGGTTTGGGTTGAAATTTGGGCCTTACAGTTGGTGTAATGGGGTGGAAGTCTGAAACTTGATTGTTTTGTTATTCCTTTGCAAGAGAGTGATTCGTTTGGATCGATCTTTGGGACTTACAATTAGTGTAATAGGGTAGAACTTTTTGACTTGATTACTTTGTCATCCCTTTGCAAGAGATTGATCGGTGTGGATCAAACTGTGAGATCTGAAATTAGTTTGATGGAAGAGAAGTTTATAGCTTGATTGTTTTTCATCCCTTTGCAAGAGATTGATTGGTTTGGATCGAATTTTGGGGCCTGCAATTAGGGTGATAGAGTAAAACTTTATAGCTTGATTGACTTGTCATACCCTTGCAAGAAATTAGTTGCTTTGCATCGAATTTTGGGACTTACAGGTAGCATGATGTAGTAGAACTTTGTAACTTGATTGTTTCGTCATCCCTTAGCAAGAAATTGATTGAGTTGTATTGAATTTTGGGACCTGCAATTAGGGTGACAGAGTAGAACTTTATAGCTTGATTGTCTTGTCATACCCTTGCAAGAAATTAGTTGTTTGGCATCGAATTTTGGGACTTACAGGTAGCGTGATGTAGTAGAACTTTGTAATTTGATTGTTTCGTCATCCCTTAGCAAGAAATTGATTAAGTTGGATCGAATTTTGGGACCTGCAATTAGCGTAATGGAGTAGAACTTTGCAACGTGATATTTTTATTGTTCTGTTGCGAGAAACTAATTGGTTTAGATATATTTAAGATTGTCAAATAAATCTGTCCGATTGAAATAACTCAAGAGTGTAGAAAACTTGATCGACTCAATCGCTGACAGTTTCGATAGACGTAGAAAATTGAAAAATAACCAACGTTAAAACTTTTAGGAATATTTTAAAAAGTTCACGGCAAAACACTTCGACCACCTTGGTATGTCAGTGTTAATAAATACTCGCCCAAGTACGAATCTTCTGACCAAACACAGGACAAATGCTACTGTCAGATAAATTCCAAGGTTTAAACAGAAGCGTCCCACTCCAAGCGACGTTTCTCGCCTAATTCAAAATTCCCGTGCATACTTCGCACATCGTGACTAATAGAAACAATTACCAAGGCGAGTATTACCAACACCATGAGATTCTCCGTTGCTTCTAATAATAATTCATACCCTCTACATTCGCCACGTCCACCTCCATCCAGCCATACTTTCCAGTAGTCGAAAGCCGCATACCAACATTCCCGGGCATTCCAGTAATTTTCCACTGTAAACGAGGAAACCGTCACCCCCGGCATGGTTACACGATTAGAATTTTACGGTTCCCATTATAAGCGTGATTCACGATGGGTGATCAGCGATCGTGCGAAAGATACCGGCTTAAGAGCCGTTCCTCCGCTGGACGAGAGATTATATACGATCGCCTTTGTACGCCTCGTCCAACCGCAAAAAGATTCTTTCTCTTGGCCATTTGCATTTACGTGTTTATGTTCGTTCGCGTCGACTGCATTTATTTATTTTACGCGCTACTCTATTTTAACGATGACGTGGATCACTTTATTTCACCGTGCGAAACTGAGAAGTGACTTTTTTCTTGTATTTGGTTTTTGCGACTTTAACTGTTACGGTGATGTTGCTTGATTTTGCTGTTTGCACTTTTAAATCACGTGGATCAACTTGTTTAAATTTATGAAGCTGAGAAGTCTCTATTTTTTGTGTTTATGTGGTTCTGTCTGCAATAACGTAAAAGTTGTTTCATGCACGTTAATAATACGTTTATTAACAGTAGAGCTAATTATGTTAAGTTTATTGTATTTAAATATATTAAATGAGTAGTTTGAAACGAGTATGATTAACACTAGAACTACCGGCGTAAAATCTATCATATCTCAATATATTAAATAAGTACTTTGAAAAAGAAGGAATCGAGTAGCAGAAAGGATGATTAATTCAGTGATTTATGTCTTTTGTGATAGACGCAGAATTTTTGTTCTATGGCTATTCCATGAACTTGGAAAATTTTTGGAAAAAATTGTGTACCAGTCATTTTGACTGGTTTGGTAGTTCTAGTGTTAAGAGATGGAAGAGACGATGAATTCGGTAATTCGTATTCTACGAGATGGAGTTAAAATATTTATTCTATTGTTCTCTTATAAATTGGGAGAATTTTTGGAAAAATTTGTGTACCAGTCATGATGACTGGTTTGGCAGTTCTAGCGGCGATTAACTTTGTAATATACAATTATTTGGAAGGTACTTTTAAAGTATCGGATAAGACATAAAAATTCAAATTTAGCTCAGCAGTAATAATTTCAAACATGTTCCTTTAATATTGTAGCTTAACCCTTTCTGAACGAAGGAATATTTAACTGTTGAGAGATGATCATTTATTCGGCGATCAAAACCAACTTTTTATCAGAAATTCAGAGTGTTGATATATAGAAATTATAAATTACTATTTGCACAATCAGATTTCAACGATTACATTTCAATTTTTCAACTCTAACCGTCTATACATACAGCAATAAACTCTAATTAACCCTTTGCGGTCCTATGTCGAGCAGTACTCGACATAGATTTTCACTTGATTTTATTTTCTGACAATTTAATATCGACTTTCCAATTTCACAATGATTTTGTAATATCACCTAAATGCCAGTCACTACCTATAGTTATTGATATAATATAAAAAAATGAATAACTAATGATAGAAAATATTGTAAAATTAATTTTATTTAGACCACTACCAAAATTAATAAAATAACTCGGACCGCAAAGGGTTAAATGTTTCCTCAGACCACATATACATGTTCGTAGTCCTCAAAGGGTTGAAACCTATACTATACAAATTTCCACACAGCACAATTATTTATACTGTAAATAATTTCTACCACACCATATACATAAACCACCTTAAACAAGAATCTACCATATTAGAAAACATATTGGCGAAAATTTTCCAGAAGTGACTGAAAATTTCTACCTGACTACACTGATTGGTAATCCACATTTATTTACTCAATATATCGTTATAGATATAACAAATATCAATCTCCTCATATTTTAAAAATTGTTCCATACCCTCGCTATGAACGATCGTAAAACCCGTCTTTATAGTTTGCTTATACGTTATAAAATTATTATTACCATTTTTGTATTAAAACCGCCTGCCTTGCTCGTATATCGGGCTCGATTGGCAAGCAGCGACTCGCTCGTAAAACGCTTTCGTCGGACGAGACGTGGCTTCAATACCGGTTCGTTCGATACGGGCCGAAATGCCGATGCGAATCTCCCTGTATTCTCGCGTTTACGCTTGTTTCCGATATGCACCACCGGCCACGTATAGCCAGGAGCTGCGTGGATGCCACCAGTGACGTCAGAGGCCGGAGAACATCAACGTAACTTTGGGTTACTTGGTGTAGCAATATTTTTTCAACAAAGAGGAAACCTTTATCTAATAACGAGGTGGTTTGCTTTAAAATTTGTTTAGTAACTTGTACGATCATGTTTATAAACAGGATAATAGTGAAATATTATTGGATGAATATTAATGTGAAGGTTAAATCGAAATTGCTGCGGGGGAAAATTTCATTATTTTAATTAAGTTGGAGGCTTGAACGTTTTGGATAGAATAGCCGTAAATTGATGAATTTTGGCATAGGTTTTGGAGTTATTTCAATACTTCCCGCGTTATATTTATTATATTTGAGTGCACTAAGTAAGTATTTCGGAAATAAAGGGTGGAAGATAATCAGTAGACTGCGGATGTTTATGCAAATTTCGAGTTTCACAAATGCAGATGAGACAAGAAAACCTATCTAGGGATTTATTGCACTTAATAAATATTACAACAAATACCATACTTTGGATATTTCAGATATATTTTTATATTATGTTCTTTTTGTATATTTTAGCCGTATTAAATTTGTCATAAATGCATAAAAATCCGCAGTCTAATAATCAGTTAAGTTATTTTGGTTTTATTGGATTGAAGTTGGATATTTAATGAATGATTCCATTATCAATTTGGGGGATTATTAGATAGAATTGGAATCCGGTTATTTTGAGTGCCTTGGCAGTTATCGTGTTAAATTAACCCTTTGGGGTCCTAAGTCGAGCAATAGTCGACATAGTTTTTCACTTGACTTTATTTCCTGACAATTTAAGATCAACTTTCCAATTTCATAATAATTTTGTAGTATCACCTAAATATGCATCAGTATCTATAATTATTAATATTATTAAAAAAAACAACTGAGTACTTAATAATAGAAAGTGTTGTGAAATTAATTTTATTTATCTCACTGCAAAATCAACAAAATAATTTGGACCGCAAAGGGTTAATGGTATCTTAGACTATACGCACTGTTTTCAAACTGGAAAATGGTCCCGTTCTGAATTTTCAATTCGTGCTAATGGAATTGCTTTCCAGTTGTTATCACTGAGCTATGTTGAGTAGTCTTTGACAGAGTTTCACTATGTTCCATCGTTTGTAGCTTAATCCTCTCAATCCACTTCGAGTACTGCATATTATTACATCAAACACCATCGCACGAGTAAAAACGACAATAAATCTAATTTCAAACTACTTAAAAATTCTTTCCACCCCCGTATCATCTATAAATTGTTTCTCATCAAAGACTAAGTATCACAAAGTAAAAAAAAAAAGAAACTCTATAAAGTAGAAAATCCACGAGATTCCATCACAAGACCGGCGATAAGATACTCGTGACGGGGGTATTAATTGACACAGAATCTGCAGGCATTAAAGGAGTTTGAAAGTAGGAAAAGGAGCGGCGGAAAGTTGTTGTCGAGTATAATAAACCATCGGTGAGAGCATAATGGGATAAGTAGCAGTGACAGACCCTAAAGAATCAAAGAGAGAAAAAGAGAAGCCGTAGGCGAAGGAGTAGTAAGAGGGGTGGTAAAAGAAGGATGAGAGGCCGTCAGAAGGAAAGCTCGTGCCAGCTAAGAGCCCCTGGTTTCAAGGCCAGAATAAAGTCTCGAGAATTCTTTTGCCGTTGGTTCTCGCCCGTGTTTTCATTCTTGGACCATCGTTCCCCCTCGACTTATGCGAAACTGCCCAGCTTTTTCTGCCACTCGAAGCATCGTCGATCCCTACAAACGAAAAGTGGAAACTGTGAGGGGACATTGAGAGGGTTGGGGAGATAGGAATGAAGAGGGAATCGAGAGATGGAGAGAGACGGACAAGAGGATGAGGAAAGTCAGAGGGAAAAGAGAGGGTGGAGTCCCTGCACCGAGTGGAGTTTCCTCCGCTCTTTGATCTGCCAACCCACGCCTTTTGTTTTCCAACCGCGGACGTCGCGCTGAAAATAAAAGACCTTAAACACACTTCGCGTTCACGAGGAGAGGAACGAAGACCGACAGAGGATTGTTTCTTCTTTCGTCTTGCCGGCTGTGTTTTTCCTCTTTTATCGTCGTTGCACTCCCAAATCGTCCGTGAAAAACCGCGCATCTGAGACAGCTTGCCTTTGTTCCACGTTTCGAGAGGAACGTTTGATGCCCTGCGCCCTTTTCCTTTCTCCTCGTCGAGCTCTTGGAGCTTGACGTCGTTCCGTTAAAAAGTCTGTGGAGAATGCTATCGTGTATACGTCTCTATCGGTTTATCTGCTCGTCGTGTCTACCGTGATTTTCGAAAATTACTCGGTACCTTTAATATACGCGCTGCCGCGCACCGGATATGACGTCGCCGGCCGTTCTGCATAAAATTTGAATATGCGCATCGATCGTGCAAATATTATGAATACCCGGTACCTGGGGAACATAAATATTTATATTTAGAAAATGTTTTGAAAAAATACGTCGTTTGGGTGACTTTGAATTACGGGGATGAAATGTATTTACTTTGCTACGGTTACTTGTTTTTCTATTTAAAATGAAACGTAAATTTGAGAAAATTGAGGGCCTGATTAATAGTTCATTTTTGGCACAAATCTTAAAGATCTTTTTAAGTACAATTCTCTAGTGGTACATCTTTAATACTAGATTTACGGGGGTGAAATCTGTTACGCTGCGAAATATGTAGTAAGGACTTGGAAGAAGAACGATCAAGTGGCAAAAATAATAATTTTTTAAGTAGTTTTTATATTATGAAATACACGTGAAATATCTACCATACTGCTTCTCTGTTTTATTACAAGTAAGTACTCTAAAGATATAAAGTAATCTAAAAATCTCTTCAAGTACAGTTCTTCAGTGGCTCATCTTTAGCAGTAGAATGAGGGTGAAGTCTGTTGCACTGCAAAATATGACATAAAGGCTTTGGAAGAAAAGGGATCAACAGGCAAAAATGATAATTCGTTTAGTAGTTTTTATATTACAAAATACACGTGAAATATCTACTATACTGCTTCTCTGTTTTATTAAAAGTACTGTAAAGATGTAAAGTAATCTAAAAATCTCTTCAAGTACAGTTCTCCAGTGGCTCATATTTAGCAGTAGAACAAGGGTGAAGTCTGTTGCACTGCAAAATATGACATAAAGACTTTGGAAGAAGAGGGATCAAGTAGCAAAAATAATAGATCTTTAATTAGTTTTTATATTATAAAATTGCACGTGAAATATCTACTGTATTGCTTCTCTGTTCTGAGAAATGTTTGTAAAAAAAGTAGAGACCAGTCAATTTGACAACTTCCTTAAATGTAGTGTTAAAAAAATTCTAGTGTCAACGTAGAATATTTCATCACAGAGATATAACCAATTACTCTTAAAACAATTAACCAAATTCCGATTATTTATCGCCATCAGAAAATCCCTGCAATGGCCATCGAAAGTCGGCTAATCGCGACACTTGAAAATTTCCCATCTGCATCATTTTCCCTCCTGCTTTATTTTAATCCGTTAACTCTGTAACTCCGCGCCGTTGGCATCGATACGCGCATCGTCGATATCGATTAACGCACAGCACGATATCGAGCTACGGATTAATGTTAATAATGACGTGGCCGACGGCGTTCCGTAGTGCGCCTTCCCTCGCATTTATTTGCCGGTAAACCGCGACTGTTACGCTCCTGACACATATATTGCCTCCGATGACAATGTACGCTGATTGATATTGCACGTCGCGGCTTTAATACTTAATCTTTAATCAATACCGGCGACAACTGAGCGCACTATGGTTATTGGATTCTGCAGATTCGAATTCGCGATCGCCTTCGTCGAAGATGATCGTCAGAGATTCTTCTGAATGATCGTATTTGCTTTAAGTCACGGTGTTTTTTTAAACTAATAACCTCTTGCTGTACAAAAACAATTGTCGCTCATTTTGTGTAAGAAATTTTAGCGAAACCTTTGAAAACAAAAGTATCGGCGACAGGAGAAAATTATTTCTATAGTTGGGAATTAATGAGAGTAATGAAAGTATTCTAATTGTAAGAACAACCTTCAGTTTTTAATCCTTTGTACTCTGAATTATATTTCAATATTGTTACCAGGAGTTCCCAACGCATTTTAATGTTTTCCTTGAAATTTATATGCATTTAAATAGGGCAATTTAAATGAATAAAGGAAGAAAGAAATTCAATTAAGTATCTCCTTTATTTGCGCTATTGTTTATCTTTTAATTTACAAGTGGTTTCCTTTCGCACGTTAACATCTTTTGGTTTAGACTTGAAAAATGTCGGGGGACACTCGACAATGGAGTTCCTGAGATAGAAACTAATATCGAGTTACCCTTGAAATAAGGGTGAAAAGGGTTAACATCGCACGTTAACATCTTTTGGTTTGAACTTGAAAAATGTCGGGGGACACTCGACAATGGAGTTCCTGAGATAGAAACTAATATCGAATTACCCTTGAAATAAGGGTGAAAAGGGTTAATAGTAGATCTATCAAAGTGGTCAAATTCTCAGAAGATGTTCCTGAATTTTCCAACGCAGTTTCTTTATCAGTTTTCTACGTCTATCTTGAAGTCTAGCGACTTAAATGATCAAGGTTTTCATCCCCTTCTTGTACTTCTGGAATTTGTAGGAAAGTGAACCATACATCATAACCGTACCGTCGATTCGTTATACATCTGAAGTAATAAAAAAAATGATATTTGTAATTAACTCTTGCCAATGAGCGAGACTTAATTTTGTTCCTTTTCGATTCTCAGATATTTCTGGAAACGTCCTTTGCGGCTGGAAAAGCTTGCGATGGAGAAAGTTTTGCACTCAAGTTCAGGACTTATTAGATCCTGCGCTGTTATATCTTCAATTTTTCAGAATTACCAAGATGTTCTTGCGTTTAAGTCGTTTTCGATACGTCGATGATACGGTAGACGATATAAAAAATTGATAAGAACGATAGATAATGAAATTCTAATGTATGCTAATAATTTAATGACAATAGTATCTTCCATGGAGATTGAAAAGATTTTTGTGTACTAACAGGCGAAGAGATGGGAATATTTCACGAAGTTATTTACATTAGAATGTTAATATTCGCTCGATAATAAGAAAAATAAAATAGCCGAGCAATTTTATGTCGCAGCCATTTAATTAAAACGCGCAAGTTTTTTTTAACCACAAGAATACCGCTGGGACACGTTAATGGAACTTTCAGAGAATTTCAACTTGTGATTATTATACATAGTGCAATTCCAAATATTAAATTAGTGACGTTGGAAATGGTATCGATTATTCAGAAAAAAAAGACGTCTACCGAAACGCCGCATGAGATAACTGAAAATGTTGAGTTTCATAAAACGTAACAATGCCGGGTGGTACTTTTTATTCGCTTACACGCCCGTTTTGCGAAAATGCTTTTCAACGAACGTCACGCACATATGCACTTCCAAGCCATTGATCCGTGCAACGTTAAAAGCGGCTAATAATCGGTACACAGTTCATTGTTTCGTGCACTGCCATAACGCTACGCGCACACGTTATTCGAAGGAGATTTGCCTCGATGCGCGTGCAAAACGAAATTCAAAAGCTCTGCGATCTATTTTACGCTCTTTACGTTACGTTCAAATTTGCCGCGTTGACTCAAACACTTTGAGCAATAATGTCAATTTCATTTCTACCTGCAAGTATAACAATTTTTCTTAAAGTGTTCTGAAATTTGCAACCTGCTAACTCTTTGAAAACTGTAGTTTGGAATATTTGTACAAGTTCGAAAATTAGAATATTGGACTGGTAGCTTATTTTGTGTTGCAATAATGTATGAAACAGTGTTATTATTTGTTGAGACTTTAAGCACCAAAATGAACTTTGCAATTTAGTAACCGTTTTAAATGTTTGAACACTGTATTTCGAAATATTTGTACTAGCTGAAAATTTGGAATTTTGGTTTGGCAGTTAATTTTTTCTTGCAATAATATATGTAAGAATTTGAATTTTTAGAGTGCTGAGAACTTTGAAGCTTAGATGTTGAGACTTTGAGCGTCAAAGTAAACTTTGCAATTTAGTAGCTGTTTGAAATTTTGAACACTGTATCTTGGAATGTTTGTACAACTTGGACGTCTCGAATTTTGGACTTGTAGTTTATTTTGCCTTGCAATAATATATGTAAGAATTCGAATTTTTAGAGTGCTGAGAACTGTAAGGCTTAGTTCTTGAGACTTTGAGCTTCAAAGTAAACTTTGCAATTTAGTAACTGTTTGAAATGTTTGAACATCTTCGAATATTTGTACAACTTGGAAGTCTCGAATTTTGGACTTGTAGTTTATTTTGTCTTGCAATAATATATGTAAGAATTTGGCTTTGTAAAGTGCTGAGAATCTTGAAGGCTTAGTTGCTGAGATTTTGAGCGTCAAGGTCGCACTTATTGCCTGCGTTTGTAGTGACATTTGAAGAAGCTACCTAACAGTAGGTACTAGAAGTTATCTAAACTTATTTAGAAAATACCTGTAATTATGTTAAGCTACTCAAAGTCTCAAGCTACTCAGAGTACTCAGCAAGTACCTGAAAGTTCTCGCAACTGTCCTACATTAACCAAAGTTACCTAGGGAGTACCTGAAGCAACAAGAAATTACCCCAAGCAATGCAAAACTCCCAGTAGCATTCCAATGTACAATAAAGAAAACTCATCTCAATTGTTTCATATATCATTTTAATGCAATATGCCCCATATAAAAAGAATTTTATTACGAACCCGGGAGCAAGTATTATAAAAGTGGTCTAGAATTCAACGCGTTCATGAATTCATTTACCTGCTTTGTCAGAATGTACCATCGCATTCTCATCCACCCCGTTCATCTTTCTTCATCTACCTTTTTTCATTTTTTCTCCTTCTTCATCCACCTTCTCTCTTTCTCCATCCACCTTCTCTCATTTTCTCTCTTCAATTTTATTTCCCACATTCTCTCTCTACCTTCCCCTTATTTCCCCTATTTCTCTTTTGCACCAATACCTTCTTCCTCCATTTATCCTGTCCCCTATTCTCCCATGTACTTTCTCTTTTTTTGTCCTTTCCGCCTCGTTACCGCGAGACGTGGCCTCCGACAACGGAAAGGTATTCGAAACAATGGAAAAAGGGGGCTACGATAAACACGCGGACACCTGTGCGGAATTATTGAAGAGCGCAAGAACCGCTGAAGCCTCGGTACCGTGTTCCCTCTATTAAAAGAGTCTTTCGTGCAACTTTTATCGTACGTTTCTCCAAGCACAAAAGCCGTTCGATGCGAAACAGGGCCAGCCGGTCACGAGACCCGGGATTTTCGAGGCTACTACTGGCATTCGTAAAGCGAAATGTTCGGAATAGCTGAGCAACGATAGAAGCACCTAAGGGTGATGCTCGCGTGTATGGCTATGGGGTGGTTCCAGCCAGCGCTATAGATAACCGCAACCCCCTTCGACTATGGATAGATAAAAGCCACGTAGAAGACTGCTTTTAGAGGAGATTGATACTCGAATGTTTCTTAATGTTCGAATAACGAATCTGGAGCGAGGAGATGGCTTGCGAATGGTGATTGAAACCCATATTTAGGGGATGTTGAAGAGTGTTTTGGCTCTTGAGATACGGTGAAATTACGGCTTGGTTGGGGGTGATTTATTCTGGGACTTTTTAACCCTTTGCGGACGGAGGCATTTTTCAATATCGAGAAACAATCAATTATTTAGCGATCAAAAAACACTTTTTCATCGGAAAGACAGTCTGTTAATGTATACAAGTTGAAATTTACTCTTTGTAAAATAATATTTCAACGAATATGTTTTAATTTTTCAACTCTAACCGTTTATATATGCACCGACAAACTATAACCAATTTTTTTCTCAGGGCGGATATATTCGTCCGTCGTCCTCAAAGGGTTAATGTGGTTTCAATTCTGCTTTTTTTCTTAATTTGGAGGTTGATTTGGGTTTGATAAAAGTTCTCGTTTGTAGTTGTTTTATGTTAAAGTGACATTTCAAAGGATTTGTTGTAAAGAGCGTGATCTTGTGAAAGTGGGAATAAAAAAATGTCATGTTTCAGTGGATATTTAATGAAGTTTTCTCGTTGAAAAAATTCTAGAGAAGAGCTAACAGATTCTATTTGGAATCTTGAATTTCTGAAACCTTTTTACATTATTTCAGCTTGAACTGTGGAGGTCATTCAACTCTACAGTTTTGATATGATACATTAAATGATAAGTTAACATTAACCGTAACATACCCAGATCAATGATTGGTTCAATGAAATGAAAACATGTAATTGTTTTTAATAAACTACAGTGTGTTTCTTCCATTGTTTCCTACATTAAATTGGCACCCTCTGTATTCATTTCTAGAGAAATATTATTATCACGTCATAACCAGTTAAATAATAAGCCCCTGACAGAATACATACTGGCACGAATTATTGTGAGTATCGAAATTGTCTTCCCTATATATGATATTGATTGCAACAGCAATAACAACGAGTTGCAAATATTAACATTGATTTAATGTCAAAAGATTTGTCTTTGAGCTTTGAGATTAGAGCTGTTCAAATAGAATTGTGATTTTATAATCTTTAAGTTATTTTATTATAAATCACCGTAGCAATACTCAAACTATCGACATTTTTAGTGTAAAAAAAAATCTCTCAAAAACCCATATGCTTTAACCTCACAGAGCTAATTGGAAGTCCGAGCCTCTAACTTTATCCTCACCACTTTACCCCCTTAAAATTTTTATCCCAGCAAAGACGAACGTCACATACCACAAAAGTTGGCTACATTCACAACCCATGACCGTAGTATACGCAATTATTTGAAATAATTCCAACGACGCCCGGCATTCCCCAACGAAATTCTCAGTTACAGCATATTTCGAGAATTCTCCCGATTCCACGTAACTGCTAACAATTTTATCCTCGTCTTGCGCTCTAAATTTAGCCACTCTCTCGTAGCGAGTACGGACAGGAAATTAGTAAATACACACGCTCCATGCACCGGCGGTCCGCGAAAGTAGGTTTGCTTCTAACCGCAAGCGCCGGCCTATTACTTATGCAGGAACTCGCGAAACTGGAGCAACTTGAATTCTTCATGGCGACCCACCTGTCATCTTTCTTTCGCGAATCGAGTCACATCGAGACCTCTCACGCAACCAATTGCGAGCAGGATAGCGCCACTTATCCTCTACTGAATCATGCAACGGTCAATCAATTGACCAACGTGTATTTCTTAGCCAGAGCTATATATTCCGAGGATGTTTTACTTATACGTGGCGCTAAGCCACTTTACTGGAAGAAATCCAAGGACTTCTATTACCTGCTTGAGGATTATAGCGCTTTCAAGTAGTTCTGCGAGTCTGTTTAAATGCGTTAGGTAGAGAGGGTTGAAAGAGGTGTGCTATGTAATAATATGTAGCCATAAGATACCTGTGGAACGATGTCTCCCCATAAAGGTGCGTGACATGGAGAAAATTAGGGGAGATCGTCTTAAGAGTTTGGATATTGCGACGCAGGAAGAGAATTACTGTTAGAGATTCCTTCGAGAAAGTCACCATTAGAGATTCCTTAGAGAGACACCTTAGAGACGTTTTTTTGTAATCCTTAGATATTTTAGCTAATTTTAGTTATATCATATTTAACGTATTCTATTCGCTTTTTATTATTATTTAATATATGTCCTATTTATTATGATATTATAATATTAGTGTGTGCGTTATCCTGACATTAATAATTCTAATTTTATCTACGCCTACATTAGACCATCCGACACCTTATTTCGTTCTCCACTCAGCCTCTTTCTCTTTCTTTTCTTCCTCCTTTTCGATTTTTCCGTTGTCGAAAGAACATTAGAAGTGGAGTGTCTCAGATTGATATTAGACACAATATTTTTAAGGTGATTGAGGAAATTGAAGGGCAGAAGGTTATCTACCCTTTTCCAGTTCGTCTCGAGGTGTTTGACATCCTTCAAAGCTTAAAACTCGACCGTACTTTCGTACATCTTACTTGAACCTTTATGGTTTGGAATAGCATGGTGGAAGACGAATTCATGGCTTTTGCTGAAACTTTAAATTATTATTTAGTGCATCATAATACCGATGATTTTAAATTCACCTAAAACTGTAGAATCTCGCTAAATTAACCGTAGAAGTTCAAACTTTTAACAACTAAAGACCATTAAAGTTCTGTCTTTGTCCATCCACGACCTCCAATTAATTCCCTATCTCTTGGTTTCTCAAAAGCCGAATTTTCTTCGTCAACTAACACCGTGGAAAATTCACATCCTTCTCCACGAACTCCTCCATCGTCGAGCAGAGGATCGGAAGTAAACAATCGTCCACTGTGAACAATCTCCTCGATTGTTATCCGACAAACTCGCAGAGCCGGCATTGGCGAGAGTTTTTCTTGGATAAAGTCGAAGCGAGAACCTATGTAAGAGGAAACTGCGGCCGATGAGCACGTCCGTAGCTCGAATTGCAAAATTGCCGGGTTCCCGAGCATTTTGGCGCGGCCGTTAAATAGCCAGCGGAGAATCGGCCACGAGGGGAGCGCAAAAGTTTGTTTTCTGCCCTTTCCAACCCCAACCGGAGTTCTCTAATTAAAGCAGGAACGTTTGGCGTTTGGCAATTTAAAAGCGCAGACTTCAAAGGTACGGATTCGAGGGTTGTGCGATTTTATATCACCTTTCGGAATAATCATAGGGATACAGTTCGACCAAGGGGGTGAGAATGGGAGAAAAAAAATGAGAGAGATTTATAGGGAGGTATAGAATCAAAGAAACAGAGAGATAAAGAGGGTGTGATAGGATGAAGAAGAGAAAAGAAAGAAGAGTGATGGTAGAAATGAAGAAAGAATGAAAAATAAATCGAAAGGGTTGGGAGAAACAGTGAGGAAATATGAGCATTCTACTCGATCTCTCGAATTCCGCGGATTTTTCCGGCGTATCGATAGTATTGCGGTTGTACTTAATAAAGGATGAAACAAATATGGGGGAGAAACGAGCACGCGTTAAGAGCCGACGAAACGTTTTCATCGCGCCGGGATATAACCGCTCGTACCGTGGTTCTCGATGCAAAATATTGAATTTTAAACACGCCCGTGGTTTGCGCCGTTTAAACTTGCAATGGGAATAATTCGAAAGGTATTCATTTCAACGTAACGCGATTCCAGCGTAACGAATGTTTTTTTTTTTGTTTTTTTCACAAATCTACGACCTCCTGATGATGGTGCTCGACAAATATTTTTATTGCGATGAAACGACTAGTAGAAACAATAGGTCTACATTGTGCGTAGAAGCTTTGGCAAACTGAAACAATACGGGGAAAGGAAAAATCGTTTGTTAAGTCCGTAGAATCTACATTGGGGATATTTAATTTTAGTTTGTCAGGGATTTGCGATGTAAACTTGCACGCATGACTAATTCAATATTGACAATACATCGATATATAATGAGAACAGAGTTCTCAGAGTTACGCAGCAACTCACAAGAAGTTAACACGATGAACACCACTGATATTTTCCTTGTTTGGTCATTTCTACTGAAGTAAACATTTTTCTATTTAGGGGGTTGTCTGGTGTAGAGGCCGAATTTTTAGGGAATTTTTGAGATCTGTTTGTAAAAAATCTATAAGACATATTAAATCCAATTTTTTTCGTATATACTTATCAAGTTTTAAAGTATATTTCAGTAAATTTTTATTAAAAAATAATGAAAATTCTGTAAGGCACAAATTTTTGAATAGTGTATTTAGAAAAGAAAGTCGTAAAATTGTGACCACGATTCCGGTCATTGTAGTTATCTGAAACAATAAAACAAAAGAAATTCTTAACAAGTATAAGTTTGGCTATTGCCTAAGTGAAAAACATTTCGAAAAAATCGATAATCTGAAAAATGGCATCATTTTAAACTAAAATGCATTTTTAACGTTTTTTTTTTTTTTTTCAATAAACCAAGCTCTGCCAAATTTTTTAGTTTAACTTTTTTTTTATTTTTTTTTCACTCATGCGATAAAGAAACATATTTTTAATGCGTAGGTCAAATTTGAAACCGATTGGCATGATACTTTTTTAGATATCATGGACACCAGTTTGAAAAACACAGTTTCGAGAAAAACGCGCTCAAAGTTTTTGGTATCATTTAAATTACTTTAAACCGAAAAATTTGTAAACTGTATAACTTTATTAAATTTAAGATTTAGGTAAAATCCATTTTCCCAAATATTCTTCACATCATAAGGTATCAAAAAATGCAAAAACTGAAAAATCGATTTTTTCATCATTTTAGACCAGACGACCCCCTTAAAATCACATATTTATAGGGCAGAAATTTTAACACTAGATCTACGGCAGCCGTCAAAAGGTTCCTACTTTTGTTTTTTAAATTCTTCTCAAATTGATAGAGAAGTAGTAAATATTTCACATATATTCTATAATATAGAAATTACTTAAATGATCATATTTCTTACCACTTCATCCATCTTTCTACTACTTACTTAATTTATTAAAATATACTAGATTTAGTGGCCGTAAATCTAGAGTTAAAAATATTCTGTATATCTTTATCTTCTTAATGCCAATATTGAAATATTCAATATGTTTGAAAATTCATAAATATTGCAATTTAAACCCCCATCGACCCCCATGGCAGTCAATGTGTGAAATAGTGCGAGCTAACGATGTTTTCAGGTTCTATTGAATACCGACAAAATATAAAAGAGCCTTCCAGCAATTTTCTGTCGCGAGTGTCTCTTTAATATACATATTTTAATTGTAATTTATAAATACTGTCATCAACGTTCTCATCGTGCGAACGCATATAATCGTTAGGTGAAAATTAGCGAGATGAATCGTTGCACCGTTGCGAGAGTTTTTTTTCTTTCTGCCGCAGGGGTGAATTCCACCCTTGACGTTTGACACATCGCACTAACAGAATTTTCCGTCCGTTGTATTTCGAAAGCTCGGATATGATTATTAACCGCATACCGCGTTTATTGTTTTACATCGATCGCATGCCCGCCAGAGTTATTTGAAACGCTCGCGAACAATTGTTTATTGCATTATCTTTAATGTTGCGAAACTGTTTTACATTGTTCCACCGAGTGTTTTCTCTCTTTCCATCCGCGCATTTCGAAAGAGTGGCTCAACGATGCGGGGTAAACGGGGTAAGCATCGTCGCGCTTTACGAGCGTTTGTTCTCCGGTCGGAGCTTTATGAATTTTTTCTTCCGAGCGATTTTAAACCACGGTTTTCATACATTTGCATTCATTTCGCTGGTACGTTTAACGGTAACGAGTTCGATAATTTTGCCCGCGAATTATTCACTTTCGGTACCATGCTCGTTCCGCTTTTAATCGCGCTTTCAATTGTCCGTTTCAATTCGTTTAAATTACAATCCGTGCGTCCCTCTTGTTTTGAGGAATATTTCATTTTTTAACGCATCGTCGGTTCGATAAAATTCGTTGCAACGATAATTCTTCTATAGCACGAGTCTACAGGGTTGTTTGATGGCGACAGTTATCTACGATCAAAGAAAGATACCTCTATAAAATAAATTCTGTCTACTGTGATCTATTTTGTACTATGTCTTTTTGTGGGCAAAATTTGTGTAATCAATATATATATTAGGTGTACAAATTAATTCTCGGCCTTTTTTGACTAACTTTGACATTTATTTATAACAATGTTGATATAAATTCAATATTAAACATAATATTCTTCATTTTCTATACGTTTTTGCCATCTCTCAGGTAATTGTCGGATTCCAGATCGGAAAAATGATAGTGGTTCACATCAATGAAATCATTGAGGCATTTATAGACCTGTCCAACTTACTTGAATTGAGAATCAGTTAGGTGGTGTTGTAGGGATCGAAATAGGTGGTTATTTGAAGGGGCTAAGTCTGGAGAATATTCGAAACTGTTGAAACCATTTTTTACAAGTGCTGCACGATGTAGCGTTTCTTTTTTTTTTAGTTTAAACGCAAAAAGAAGACAGTGCCTTAAATGTTGCTTATCGAATGACATCCCTTCTACACATGATTTTTCACGTTATGTCTGGAGTAGAGTCATGCGATATATCTTATTTTAAAGCTAACAAATGGCGCTTTGGAATGACTATTCAAATTTGGAAAAATTCTAATCTGAATAGGTTTTATGGGCGATGAAATCTGGAGGCCGAGAATTAATTTGTACACCTAATAATAAAGCAAAGTGTGCGTTATGTGCGTGCCACTAAAACTCAGAAATGAGTCCAGGTACGATCAAGGGAGTTATATGGTGTGGTAGCCCTCTATCCACCGTCCATGAAGAAGGTTCCCGTTTTTACCTAAAGGGCGCGATTTTGAAGATATAAGGGCTGGAAGTTTCGCCCTCTAGAAATTCCTAGAACAGTTCAGAACATTCGAGAGTATTCGAGAGCATTACACAACATTACAGAATATTTTGGAATGTTCGGTAACATCCCAGATCATTGTGGAACATTATATTATATTCCTTTTATAAATATACCTCTTAATTTTAAAGTTTATCCTTTTATTCAAACAACCACACAATCTCATATCAACTCCCTGAGCGTAGCCGGGTATCTCAGTTAGTTTTTAATATTTTTCAACAATACATCGCCACTTAACAATTGATAAATATTATAGATATAAGTCTTACAGCATCTTCTAACCATATTTACTCTTTTTGTTGCAGGTGAGTCCACTGGAACGTTCTCCAACCGATATCCACCGGATTCGAACCGATGCGGTGAGCAAGGGCTCGTTCACCATGCCCACTTATCTTAATTACTTAATGATCATTAAATCGCAGCCTGCCACACAGAACGTTCGAGAAATGCCGACGACTGTTCCGGTCTCACCGGGTGCCATCTGCGCCGTAATCGGTAGTTAAACGGTTCTCCAAATTTCACCCCCCAAGTATCACCCCTGATTCATCCAAGCCTCCAAACGAAAGCTTGAAATATTTTCCAAATTTTCAAACTAAAATTCAAACATAATTACTTCCTCAATCCATAATACATTTATCTCCCTCGAGCAACTCTTTCATCCCTTTTTTCCATTCAGAATTCAACGTTGAAGTTGAACGACGTTAACCGTTCTCCAGAAGAGTTGCAACAAGATCTCTATCTGAGATAAATCCCGTGACGACGTTACCATCCCTTTTTCCTCCGTAATATCATGCAACGGGTCAGGCCTAGGGCACCTGAAGCATCAGCCACGTTATACACACGACTTCTATCTCCCCGATCTTAATTCAAAGCATGTGCACTCTCACCCTCTCGTCTCGTACCCTCCGTCCGGCGACCCTTCGTCCGGCCATCCCAGTGCTTTCTCTCCTTGCTCTTACGACTCGTGACAAATAGCTTTTAATTTCTCGGCCCTGTTTACTCAAGCTACTCCCGAATTAATTGCCCGTTACCCGGCTTCCGGACGTTATCTTATCGTCAGCCACTTAAACAGCCCCCTGGACGAGCCAGTTTCTCGGGAATCATCCACTTTCTCTGTCTTCCTCTCGACGGACCACCTTGGCCAGACTCGACACTCTGACGGCATGCCGCGATGGCACCCTGGTAACTTGGCACACCGCACCGGTACCAACTGCACCCTCTCTCGCGCTCACGGTGTTCACCAAGCGTGTAGATACCCCGGAGGGAATACCTGCCGCTATGTCAGATCTAAACCGACGATTATGAATGCAGACGGCTGTGTAAGCCTCTTCGAAGGTAACGGAAGGAAGGGTTCTCTGTTTGCTCCGACTCCCAGCTCTGCCACTCGACCCTGCCACCCTGAACGTTGGCAAGTCCCTGGTTTGCCCTCGTCTATCCTCCTATCGTCCTCTATCGAGAATATATCGGCCTTGCTTCGTCCTGAGCTTCTGTCACTCTATATATCTCTCTCTCTGTGTGTGTCTCTCTTGCTCTCTTGAGTTCCTGTTTGTCTCTGCCTTTCTGTCCTTTCCTTTATCATTCTGCCATCGTAGGGTGTCTTTGTCTCGCATCCTCTTCTCTGTCAGTCTCTGTCGTTTCTCTACGTTGCTGGTCTACCTATTGCAAACCACGGGGTTTGTGTTGTCTCTTGTGTACTTCCTAGCCGCGGATATCTACCCGTCTATCTCTCGCCCTGGCTATTTCGCTGCTTCTCTCCTCTATCGCTTTACCCAAATCCTCTCGTTCTCGCATCCCTTCGAAGGGGTTTATGCAACGTTGTTCGCGTGTGTTTAAGAGCAGACAGGATCACGGCTTTTGAGCCCTACCCGGTGACGCTCTGCGGACTTGGGCGAGCCCTCCTGTAGGGAGAGAGCTTTCTTGGGGATATTACTCCGTTGGGATTTACGGTGTACTGAATTTTGTTGCTTATTGAAACCTCGAACGGGAGTTGTTTTGGATGGTTGCGTTTTAAGGATGGTAGGGTATCAGGTTGTATCTTGGATTTGGTGATGATCTGAAGCGGTGGATTGCGGAATTGCTGGGGAGGTTGGTAAAAATATTTATTGGAATTTTTTTATTCTTGAGTCGAAAATTAATTTTGTACGCTTAGATGAGCTGTATGAGAATTAGTACATTGAATGGCACCGGTATTTCGTTTGTTTCGTCATTTTTACTGAGGTCAAATTTTTTTTTTGTAATAATAACGTCTTTTTAAAATTGAAAACTTAAAGGCAGAAATAGATATGTAGTCGGCGGGGCTTTGGCTTTTCAATGTTAACACTTTACCGGCGGGAAGTCTATTAATAGGCTTTTCGGAGCCAACGCCTTTAAACTTTTAACTTATTAATTAGTTGTCAATGCAGTTAATAAATTATCATTTATCATTGCGGTTACCTGTGTTAAGGACTCAGCGACGAGAATTTGTAATTTTCGAATAGATATCTGTATCAAGGAATTGTTAGTTTCTAAGTGATCGGTCGGAAGAGGGTAGGATGTTAAAAAAATACCGGCCGGTAAAGTGTTAATATTTGAATATTGGGTGCGTGAGAAAGTTTGTAAATATTACAATTTCAGAGTCATATGAAATCTCAGTGAATTCAACAGTGTCGGTCACCAGCGATCCCCATGGCATTCCATGTGTTAAGGTTTTACAGAATGCACGTAGGGAATTGGAGAAATTTTGATTTTGTATTGGAAGAATATTTAATATTAAGAGTGAATATTTAGCTGGATTAAAAAAAAACTTGTAATTTTAATTATCTTAAGAGAAATTTACGTACAGTGTGGAATTTATTTGGAAAAAATTTGCGAGCATTTGCAATATTACGTAGCAAAATTCCAAGGTTTACATAATTACGATAACCAGACGGGGATCGCGAAGTATCAGAAAGTCGAGTTTTGGTAATTGAAATAATTAAAAGTTTATAAATATACTTGCAGAGGATTTTAAATCTTTAAATCAGTATATTTTCTACCGTAAATAGAAACCGTCTCGTTGCTCTGGCAAAGTTACGTTAAATTCAACCTTGATTAAAATTCATTCCAATTCGTTCACTCCGACGAAGGGCCTCTATGTTTCGTCGAAAGGATGAAAAAATGCAAGAGAGAAAAATGTTGAAAAACGCATCGGTTCAAAGTACACTTGGCTTCGTTAAAAAGATCATCCGTCTCGCGAATCAACCGGCATTCATCGATCACTTCAAAGCGATTTGTCCGACGATAACATCGCCGGCGTGTCAGAGAGCTTTAAAAATGAAGGGGGCGACAAATCGACGGGCGAGCAACGACGATTCCTTGCTGTCGCCTGAATGGCAACGACCGCTTCATTTCTTTTCATCCCCCTTGCTTCTCTGACGATCGGCAAATCCTGTCGTGCTTTTTTATCTGCAAATCGAAGGAAGTCTAGACACGGTCAATGATTTATCAAGAATTAAACGTTTATTTCCATTTAAACGCGAGAGGTTCTCGAGAAACGACACGGAAATACTTACACTCTTTAACGAGAGACTGCATTTTCATTTGATGGAATTAATAAACTTAAAACAATTTTCTAGGAATTGGGAATAGCCTTTTTATCTTGTGAAATGTTTAAAATTAGCTTGAAATTAATTTTGTGTCTTTAGGAACCACTTTAGTCGGGAAACCAATGGGCTGCAGAGAAGGATTACATTAGAAATGCATTGTTACATGAGCAGTAGAGATTATATATATACTTGTAGGTTATTGATAACAATATATTTAATAAGGATATGTACACAAGTGGAAACTTAAAATTATCGTGAAATATAGGGAACGCACTCTAAGATATATATACACACACACGCACACTAAATATAACAAATAATAAATCACAATATAGAATCCGTCTAGTCGTCTATGCGTCTATAGTCTACTGTCCGTCTATCGTCTATTATTCGTCAAACTCGTCTATCGTCTACTCTATCTGTCGTCTATTCGTCTACCGTCTATAATTCGTCTATCGTCTACAGTTCGTCTAATCGTCTATCGTCTACTGCGTCTACTCGTTTATCGTCAAATACGTCTATCACCTACTACGTCTACTCTATAACTCGTCTCTCGTCAAATACGTCTATAGTCGATCTCGTTGTTACGTCCCGAACTAAATTTTTATATCGGATTTTTCCATTCTCTTCTGTTTCATCTTCAATATTAAGTTTCATCTGCGTTCTAGCCAACATAATACTAAGAGCGTGATGGAATCGACGTGCGTAGCGCATTCCATCATATATCACTTAAAATAGGCAGTTAGAGACAACTGAACAGAGAAGAAGAATAAAGAGTTGCATTACCGGAATCAAAACTAAGCATAACGTGACCACGGAACGTGGCTACCACCTCCATCATGGGTCCACCCTTCGTGAGACCCAGGGCGAGATTAACTCGTCACTCTTGTCTGGAAAGTCGCGAGGTGCGTAGGCATAGGGTCCGGGGTGTCGTTAAGCCAAGTTATCCGCGAATAACTTCAATAGTTTGATACGCGGTAACGGACTTGATATCCTCGTTAACTTACAAAATCTCTTGGCTTTCAATCGTCAAGTCGCGTAGTGCGTGATTGTTAGCCCGCGAAACCGTAAGGAGAATCTTCGATTCCCAGTGAGAAATAGTTCGGTATCGATAAACAGTGCCGAAGGACTCAGCGTTTCGCGTGAGATCTTACATCAAAATTAAATTACCCCTTTAATAGTATCGTTTATCAAATGTCTGTATCGTATAATCTATAATTTTAATCCGTTAATTATAAGTCAACGTGCGTTCATACCAAAGTGCAACTTCTAATTCGTCTTCTCTGTCTAGATTCTCAAACACTAAGCAACATTTGTATTCCCAGCGATTAATACCAAAATTGTACTATCTATACCGGAACGAGTGCAAGCCCGCACGCTCCATTTATACACGTCTCGTAGAATTATAATTGTACAACCACCGGAAAACAGGGTGAGTTCCAGTTTTTACTAAGCTTAATATTGAATATTTTCACTGTCTATTTCACTGATTACGAGTCCTGAATCGAAACGTCAAAAGTAAGGAATCATTAATAATTTTGTAAATGGGAAATTCATTCGAACTACGTTTCGAATTAGTTTCACCACCCCTACATTGTCATTTTATAATTGAAAGGTCATAACTCCAAAGATTTTCTCTCTCTCTATTATTCTTTGATTTGTACAATTTCCTTTGCAGTTGAATAGACTTTATTTTACCAGTCAATTCTTTGTTCGAAAACAATATTATTTAAAATCCTTATTCCTTCAAGTTTCGACTTCAATAAACCTGTACGGGTTTCAACAGATCGACCCATCCATCCTGTCCTCTCCTCAACATAGTCTGGGGAGAGCTACAAAATTTACGTATTAGCTAGAACGCGCGGAATCTACCGTCCGTTGACACCCGCTCGACGGCGGACGGCACGCGGAAAATAAAGCGCCGCACGTAACAGCAAAAACTGGTGTCAGAAGTGGGATGCGATCTGTTAAATCGAAATTTGAATTCGATAAGAATTATTGATTCTAAAATGTTTAGTTGAAATTTTTTGGTTCAGGAGCACGTTGCATATCTTCTAATATATACATACACATATATTGACGAATTGATTAGAAATCCATAATGTAAGATATTTACATCCATGATATCGTAAAATATTATTTTTCTGAATATCTTTGAATTGCATACATTGGTTTTAATTTTATGACAAATTGACTTATGTATATATATATATATTTTATGTGAATTTTGACATTTATATATATTTAGTATTTCAATGTGCATATTTTCTTTTGATTTGTGATTTATTGCATTGTTGTTTGTTATCTGCCAGAAATAGGATCGAGTTTTGGTAACTTTGATATCAATTAACATTCATACATAAGCTTTTCCAGTTGAAACGTAATTACAGTACATAGCTATCATTCAAATTTAAATACAAAATTCAATCCTCGTTCTTTCAGTTATATATATACATATTTTGCATTTTTCGATTTCTCCGTACCCATTTTTCATAATGAATCCTAGCGGAAACGCAGCTCAAAGCGCGAACGCTTCTAATTCAAGTAATGTTAGTCAAGACCTTACAAATGCAATGATGACTACAATGGCTGAGTGCTTTACAGTACAGCATAGCACTCTTAACATACCATTTTTCGATGGTAAAAATATTCCGCTGAAAAATTTTCTACAAGACGTACAAAATGGAGCCGTCTATATACCACCGGCTCTAGAAGGCTCCTTTGTCAAGGGTGTATTAGGAAAATTGCAAGGGGCAGCCAGGGATAGTACCTGGGGCAAAACCTTCAACACGTTAGACGACTTAGCGAAACATTTAAAAGATAGATTCGCTCCGGGACATTCATATGGATATTACAGTCGCGAAATGGAGACGACCAGCATGAAAAGAGGTGAAACTGTTCGAGATTTCGCGGACAGGTTAAATATTTTGGTAAACAACGCTCGCTGCGCTCTAGTAGACAAGTACGGGGGCGACGCGGATCAAATGAAAATCCCTCTCGAAGATGGTGCTTTAGAAGCATTTATCCGCGGGTTACCCGATGAATTAGCTTCCGCCGTTGATAATCGCGATCCAAAAACATTGAATGAAGCAGTTAAAATTGCTACTCGGGTAGAATCAAGAATGAAATCGGGAATTATTCCAGGTTTGGAACCACAAAGACTAATGATGTCTCGAAATTCAGAATCCGGAGAAAACCCTAAATCAATACTACGTCAAAGGGAGCGTCAGGTCCAATTCGAAAGGGAGTCGCGAACTCCTAGTCCAACACCTAGTTCCTCAAACCGACCAAGATCACCCACAGGTATTTTAAAACCACAGCCTTATGAGTTTCTCCAACAGAATCCTTATAAATTTCCATTTCCACCCTATCCACCATATCCTTACCCGCCATATCCTTATCCACCAATGCCGACGTTTCCTCATCCTTATAGTCCTAACCAAAACTACCATTCTATGCAAAATTCCCAGAATCGCCCGAATACTTCCTCACCCATCATACGAGAATATCCGTCAAGGTCACCCTCACCATACCGAAAACCTTTAGAATCCCGCTCGGAATCACCTCCTCCATTTCCACGGAAGAATACATCAAGATCGAGTTCGCCAGTGCATAAAACCGTTCAATTTCGATCCGAATCGCCAAATCAATTAGATAACAGTAATTTAAACTCCGAAATGACTCGCTGGAAAGACGCGACGGCGAGTTATCCGAGTCAAGAGCGTCACCACAAGGTCGGGACCTTGGAGAACCACGAGCGTTCTTCTCTTACTCGCGTCAGCAGGAATCACCGCTCGTAGAAATGCAAGCAAATGAATTCCGCGAAGGTTATGCTCGACTTTTAATAGATACCGGCGCGGATATCAACCTTGTCAAATTAAAGGCATTACATGTAGATTTGGACGTAAACCTGGACGAGTCTATTGCAATAGTCGGGATAACACCAGAAGGTCTCGAAACAATCGGTACAACAATAGTCACACTTTTGGGTCAGCCTGTAAAATTTCACGTGGTCAAATCATCTTTTCCTCTTAAATGCGACGGAATATTAGGTAAAGCCTACTTGCGACAGGAGCAAGCCGAAATTTCATTTACACATAATACATTAGTAACGAAATCGGAACCGATTAAACCTTTTAGGTTCATTGGTGAAAAACCAAACGCGAATTCACCGCATTATCCAAAATCACGAATACTACTCTTGAAATCACGTACTCGTCAACCCATAGCCATCGACGTCATCAATCCAAACTTAAAAGAGGGTTATCTGCCAAGACTACCAGTCAAAGATGGAATTTACATTGGGGAAGCAGCAGTTAGTGTACATCAGGGCGTATGCCATGTCCTAGCTATAAATACCCTTGATAAAGATGTTGAAATAGAAATCCCTCCCCAAGAGATTTACCCATTCGAATACCACAATTTTCCAGAAGAAGATAATTATTCCGATATCAGCTCTGATTTGGAAAATCCAGAACCATTACAGAACGACAATCGAGTCTCTAGAATTTTGAGCAAATTACGTTTGGAACACTTGAATTCGGAAGAAAGGGATCATGTAATAGATTTGATAGAAGAATTTCCTGATTGTTTTCATTTACCGGGCGACAAATTGGAAGCAACCCCATTAATCCAACATAAAATTCATACAACCGATGATTTACCTATAAATACGCGACAATATAGATTTCCACCAGTCCATAAAACAGAAATTGAAAAACAAATTTCTTCAAAGTTAGACAGCGGAATAATAACACCTTCAAAATCTCCTTACAATTCACCACTTTGGATTGTACCCAAGAAACCCGATTCTCAGGGCAATCCCAGGTGGCGAATGGTAATTGATTTTCGCAAATTGAATGAGAAAACAGTTGGGGATGCATACCCGCTACCGAATATTGTAGATATTTTGGATCATTTAGGCGAAGCACGATATTTTTCAACATTTGATCTCGCAAGTGGTTTTCAGCAGATAGAGATGGATCCAAAAGATAGACTCAAAACAGCGTTTTCGACACCTAATGGACATTATGAATATATTCGTATGCCAGAGGGTTTAAAGAATGCACCAGCAACTTTTCAAAGGTTAATGGACCAGCTTTTGCGTGGATTACAAGGAGTAGAAGTATTCGTATATTTAGATGACATAGTAATCTTTGCAAAAACACTAGAAGAACACAAAAAGAAAATTCGTCGGTTATTCATGAGATTAGCAGACGCAAAATTAACTTTACAACCGGATAAATGTGAATTCCTAAAAACGGAAGTTGCATATTTAGGTCATGTAATCGGCAGAGCAGGAGTGAGACCTGATCCTAAAAAGATTATTGCAGTCAGAAAATTTCCAAGGCCACAAAATCAGAAAAATGTAAGACAATTTTTAGGACTTGCAGGATATTATCGAAGATTCATTAAAAATTTTGCCGCTATAGCTAAACCCTTAACAGAACTTTTAAAAAAGGAAGCCAAATTCATATGGGGGAAAGAACAGAAGCATAGTTTTCTTGAATTACGGAAGGCACTGTGTAGATCTCCAATTCTCCAGTATCCAAATTTCGATAAGCCTTTCACCCTAACCACCGATGCATCTGATTTTGCAATAGGTGCTGTTTTGTCACAAGAAGTCGACGGTCATGATTTGCCGATAGCTTATCTTTCCAGGAATTTAACCAGACCCGAACAAAATTATTCAACTACAGAAAAAGAATGTTTGGCAGTCTTATATTCGGTTTTACACTTTAGGCCTTATCTATATGGCAGAAAATTTACCTTATTCAGCGATCATGAACCACTTAAGTGGATAGATTCCATAAAAGATCCAGGACAACGACTAATCCGCTGGAGATTAAAATTAAGAGATTACGATTACAACTTCGTTCATAAACCAGGTCGCCTAAATGTAAACGCGGATGCCCTCTCTCGCAATCCTGTAAACCTTTCTGATACTTCATCCACGGATTATTCCTCGGACTCCGATTCTGATAACGTACAAATTCTCCCGATACATGGTCGTGCTGCACATCCCAAAACAACTTCTTCAACGTCCAACGCTACTTCTAAACCAACTCTTTCATCAATTAAATCCAGAACTATTTCAAAACCCACTCCAGTAATACCAAGAGGGCCTGGTAGACCCGTTGGTTCCAAAACCAAACCCAAAACCCCTACTCCAATAGACCCAGACTCGATTGCACTACGGACTCGACGTAAGTTAACCTCAATTACATCACCGACACAAATAGACGAAGATGAGACGGACGAAGACGCCTCGACACCACCAATACACCGCAAACGAAAAAGCACCTTACCCAGTTTGGACTTTACACCGAAATCACGCACTCCCCCGCAAAAATCAAAGACAGATACAGGCCACTCTCAATTAGAACCTATTCAGGAGGAAAAAACGAATGAATCTGAAACTATTACAAAAGAAAATCAAGACCATACCATGCTAGAAGTACAACCACCTACGGACGACAGTGACGATGACGTTTTTGTTGACACCGCAGTTCAGTCAATCGACTTACGGGAATTACAAAATTCCTTTGCCAAATTTGACGAATCTTTGCTACGACATGACTTTACTCCGGAAATCTCCCAATTAAATGCAACAGACGACAGCGATACCACAGAAATTGACGACGTAGAATTGGACAAGCGAATTCAGAGACTATTGGAACGCCACAACTCAACAGAACAACAAAACAACCAAACCGAAATTCATTGGCAACCACGTAAATCCATATTTCCTACTCCTATGCCATTACGCAGACCGCTAGCCTTATCTACACCTTGTTCAGCACATCGGACATTCACCGTCCCTCAGGAAGACCTTGCTGAGAAGAGAGAACCAAAAGCCCCGTCAGCAGAAGTCTCAAATGAACCTTACTATGCCGGTATACAGATGAAAGAAAACATACCATTGGACATAGATACAGTCTCACCGTTAAATCTTCCTCGAACGACTTTTTCGCGTCCAAAATTGTTAAGTTTTAGTAGGGATAATTTGACCGCAACTCCTGGAAATTATGTGCATTTCATCTCATCGGACTGTGAGCTTGTCAACCCTATAGGAAGATTACTCGTAGATATAGGTGCCCTAAGCATTGACAATTTGCGAGAAACGAGACCAGGGGTGGGACAAGTTCTCGTTACGACTCGAGGAAAACACAAAATTTTCAGTGTCGTTATTCAAAAGAATTATTTTGATAATGTAGATATGAAGCAGCTAAAACTCGGATTGGAAAATTTAAGGAAATCTTTGATAGAATCCGGCACTAAATTATTCAAAATTTCTAAATCCGGGGATTTAACCGATACACTATCCCAGGGTACATTACTGGACCTGTTGATGGATACCTTTGGAGGAAGTGATATCGAGATTACTATTTGCAATGGCAAAATTGAAATACCACCTAAAGAACTCCGATCGGAAATAATAGCCGAATATCACGGAAGTTTAGTAGGTGGACATAAAGGAATCACCAAAACATATCAGCGAATTCGGGAGAGATTTTATTGGCCGGGACTGAGAAATGACGTTCAAAATTTTATAAGAACTTGCAATAGTTGTCAGGAAAATAAGGTAGTACGCGCTAAGACAAGAGAACCAATGTTAATCACAGATACCCCGCTAGAACCGTTTGTCAAAGTATCTTTAGACACTGTGGGACCACTACCTATCACCCCTAATGGCAATCGGTATATATTAACCATGCAAGATAATCTAACTAAATACTGTTTAGCTGTACCCGTTCCTGATATTAAGGCAGAGACAATAGCACACAGCATAGTAGAAAATTTAATACTTCAGTTCGGAGCACCCCGTGTAATATTGACAGATCGAGGCACTAGTTTCGTGAACAATCTTTTCAAAGAAATAGCAAAATTATTTAGATTAAATCACATAACCACATCAAGTTATAGACCACAATCCAATGGGGCATTGGAAAGAAGTCACATAGTATTAGCAGACTATATAAAACACTACTTAGACGATTTCGACGACTGGGATCGTTTAGTACCTTTTGCAATGTTCTCTTATAACACTTCTGTTCACGAGGCCACGAACTTTACTCCATACGAACTGGTATTCGGAAAATTAGCCAGATTTCCCAGCACTCTGCCGACAGAAGAAAATTTACCGACCTATAATTCATATCTTCACGATTTGATAGTTAGATTAACAGAAATGCACGTACTAGCAGGTAAAAATTTAATATCCGCGAAACAAACTTCGAAATTCTACCACGATCAAAACACCAGACCATTTGAAGGAAAAATAGGGGACATGGCGCGTGTTTTAGTAGAGCCAAGACGAGGAAAGTTCAGTAAACGATATCATGGACCATACAAAATTGTTGGAATACTAGAGTATAACAATGTTATATTGGAAGATAATTCTGGAAAAAGATTTGTTAAACATACGGATAAATTGGAACTCGCACCTAATTAAGAAATTTTTCGTTCCCCCTGGAACTCTTGTATTTACCCATATGCAATCACTGTACGATGTTATTATTCAATTTTGTTATTTTGAAAATAGGACTCGAGCAAATTTGGATTTGTATGCGGAACTCGTAAGAAATTGTAACACACAAATCATGTACTTCGTTCCTTAGTTCGTAGTAGCGTACCATCTGGACTCACTGGAGCAGTAAGCCATCACAACATCAGTTTCTTCACGGAAGTCAATGCTGAATATTTCAGTACAGTAATAGCCAAGCCATATCAAGGTCAACACCTGTTCACATCAATCACCAAAAACAGCTCACAGAATTCAGACCGACCCACAGAGATTTTGCGATGCTGCACGAGTTACACGGAACCTGACCTCAAACAACTGGACTGGGAACACCGTATATACACCTGAGCAGAAGGGAGGAAAATCTAGGAAGACAACTCTGAATGCAAAGGCATCATCAACAACAGCGATTTGGCATCCAAGACACCACTATGTTCGGAAAGCCGATGACAAAAGTTGGGAGATCACCATTTGGAATACATCTCCAAACACAGAAAAGAAAACAGTATCTAGCCAGTGACCACTGGTGGACCAAAATTTTATCTCAATACTATACCTCTTCTGTTTTCGTTTACATATTTTTGAATCTTCCATTTGTCTTCCTCGCCTATTCTGTTACAAAATATTAGTTATTAAAACCATAACTAATCTGTACAATAATAGCAGGGATATGCGGCATCGACAAGCTCTAAGTCCAGGTCACGCTGATATTATGTGATGCGGTTAGCACCTACACCAGCAGGGAAGGACATATTAACGGACATCACAACGCCTGGATTCATCCATGTGCTGCTGCTTCAGCATCAAAGGAAAAATTTGCCTCCGTGACGTGTAGTACAACTAAAGGCATTGCGAACCCAAGGAATTCCGAAGAGAACTTCACCATCTTTGACGCAAGCTGCAGCTGGGCAGTACTACCACGAGGCAGATGGATCACCGTCTCATGCACGAATAGATACGCTACCGTAGGGTATCTCCATCCCATACCGCTAGGCATCGAGGACGACGCCTTTTCCTAAGGGGGGAGGGATGTTACGTCCCGAACTAAATTTTTATATCGGATTTTTCCATTCTCTTCTGTTTCATCTTCAATATTAAGTTTCATCTGCGTTCTAGCCAACATAATACTAAGAGCGTGATGGAATCGACGTGCGTAGCGCATTCCATCATATATCACTTAAAATAGGCAGTTAGAGACAACTGAACAGAGAAGAAGAATAAAGAGTTGCATTACCGGAATCAAAACTAAGCATAACGTGACCACGGAACGTGGCTACCACCTCCATCATGGGTCCACCCTTCGTGAGACCCAGGGCGAGATTAACTCGTCACTCTTGTCTGGAAAGTCGCGAGGTGCGTAGGCATAGGGTCCGGGGTGTCGTTAAGCCAAGTTATCCGCGAATAACTTCAATAGTTTGATACGCGGTAACGGACTTGATATCCTCGTTAACTTACAAAATCTCTTGGCTTTCAATCGTCAAGTCGCGTAGTGCGTGATTGTTAGCCCGCGAAACCGTAAGGAGAATCTTCGATTCCCAGTGAGAAATAGTTCGGTATCGATAAACAGTGCCGAAGGACTCAGCGTTTCGCGTGAGATCTTACATCAAAATTAAATTACCCCTTTAATAGTATCGTTTATCAAATGTCTGTATCGTATAATCTATAATTTTAATCCGTTAATTATAAGTCAACGTGCGTTCATACCAAAGTGCAACTTCTAATTCGTCTTCTCTGTCTAGATTCTCAAACACTAAGCAACATTTGTATTCCCAGCGATTAATACCAAAATTGTACTATCTATACCGGAACGAGTGCAAGCCCGCACGCTCCATTTATACACGTCTCGTAGAATTATAATTGTACAACCACCGGAAAACAGGGTGAGTTCCAGTTTTTACTAAGCTTAATATTGAATATTTTCACTGTCTATTTCACTGATTACGAGTCCTGAATCGAAACGTCAAAAGTAAGGAATCATTAATAATTTTGTAAATGGGAAATTCATTCGAACTACGTTTCGAATTAGTTTCACCACCCCTACATTGTCATTTTATAATTGAAAGGTCATAACTCCAAAGATTTTCTCTCTCTCTATTATTCTTTGATTTGTACAATTTCCTTTGCAGTTGAATAGACTTTATTTTACCAGTCAATTCTTTGTTCGAAAACAATATTATTTAAAATCCTTATTCCTTCAAGTTTCGACTTCAATAAACCTGTACGGGTTTCAACAGATCGACCCATCCATCCTGTCCTCTCCTCAACATAGTCTGGGGAGAGCTACAAAATTTACGTATTAGCTAGAACGCGCGGAATCTACCGTCCGTTGACACCCGCTCGACGGCGGACGGCACGCGGAAAATAAAGCGCCGCACGTAACATCGTCTACTGTCGATCTGTTCGTTCGTCCTCGTGCAGTCCACGTTTCGTCGTCGATCGTCTTTTCGTCCGTCGATTGTCTCATGGCGGCTCCGTCAAAACGCGCGGGATTTATAAAATCCCCACATACTTATATATATTTTTATTACAGTGGAGAATGTTGCTCTTTTTTCTGGATTTAGAGAATATTTATTCTTTTATGTGTTTTCTTCTGTTATTAGATTTGAACTCTCGTCACTGGTATTTTAACACTAGAATTGTCGGTATTAGAACTCTTATAATTCAATGTACTAAATACGTACTTTGGAAAAAGAGAAATCACTAGGTGGAAAAAATTATTTTGTTAATTATTTCATAAGATCAACGCACAGTATCTGCTCTATGATTGTCCTAACAGGTTCGAGAACTTTTGGAAAAAATTTGGAACCAGTTATTTTGACTTACTTTGTAGTTCTAGTATTAAAGGTAGCATTGAAGATTTGGAATTTAGAATTTAATTTTTTAGAATAAGTTAAGTAAAAAAATAGTGTTCGTAGATAATGAATTTGCGAATAAGTATGTATTGTAAATGGTGTCTAACGTGTGACTTAATCTACTGGAAATTTTTAAACGTCGAAAATGACATCAAGGGTTGAGAAGACTGGCAATTCTCTTCGTGCATTTTCCATTTTTTACCCCGCATTTTCCAGCAATGGGAGAAGAAATATTTTTAAACGCGGCGACGTCTCCGTCTCGTTTCGTTGGGTGAATCTTTAACGTCGTGGGGGAATAAAAGGGTGACAAAGCAAGGAGAATGGGGTTGAGGGGAAGGGAAAGGGACGTAGAAATAAAACGAAGCAGGGCGCGTAGTAACGATTCTGTGCATAAAGACTACTCTCTAGACTTAGGGATGAGAGAAAGGTACGTGATCGTAATATCGAGACGACGATACGCGTTATGAAAGTCAGCCACCCTTTTGCGCGGTTTCTGACTCGAATTAAAAATAGTTCCCCACTGGAAATAATATTGTCGTAAACGTACCTAAAAAGACGAACGGCTCGTATTCGAAAGTATTTTTTTATGATTTCAACACACATCTTTTTTGTATAACTGAATTACTTCACGATTATTTCTAACTTGTAAAATATTCTATGAATTACTTTGATACTTTTAAATAATCTTAATGTTCAAGAAAGGAACGTGTTTATAGAAATAATTATTAAGCAACGTCAATAAGGAATAAACGTCGTTTTACAGAGCTTTAATTTGTACAGGGTATTGAAAAAGCAATTGTCATGGCTTTCAAGGTTATTTTATCTTAAGCACCCTTCGATTGACGGAGACTTACCAAAAAAACTCTTCGCAATATTCGTGACAGGGTAGAATATTTTTTATTTTATAACTATATACGTTATTAAATGTAGCTTGCTTTATAAATATTTTTATATTTGTGAATTACCTTTTTATAGTAATTCTACATTAACCCTTTGCGCTCCGAATTATTTTACTAACTATCCGTCAGATAAGCAAATAAGTATAGTCTCTGAAAATTGTCTCCTGATAATTATTAATTTCTTATATTATACTAAAAAGATTTGTAATTACCGCGGGATATTTATGTTAACCCTTAACGAACGAGCGTTATGTATTTATAACGTATAGCGTCGCGAATATGGCGGCATTCGTTCGCTAAGGGTTAAGATGCAAAATTATTGTTGATTTTGAAAAGTCAATAATTAATAGATAACACGTTAAGTAGCACAGGAAGCTGTGTCGTGTGTAGCTCGACATAGAAGTGCAAAGGGTTAAATGAAGCACCGTAGTTTGTTACATTTGCTTATATAAATAACCGTTTAATTCCCTCAACAATTTTATATAAATATCGTTTAATTCCCATAACAATTTTAAGATTAACTCTATGAGCAGCGAGAGCAATTATTTCCACCTCACTGGCTTCGAAGTACAACGACCTCCGCGTGTTGTCAAAATATACTCGACGGAGCTCGACGACAATAACCTCCAGGTATCATTTCCGCGAATCGTAACAATAAGTCACTTCGATGCCCGCCTCGCTATCAGTTCCCCCGCGACCGCGGACGAGTAAGCACTGCTCCGTGATCGGGTTTAACTATTTTCACCTATTAGTGCGTGTATACTTTCGAAGTCGAGATTCTACATTACCAAATACTTCTCTTCTTGCGGACTACGCGGTAATTCACCCTCACAGTGGTATCAACCCTTAGTTGGCGGACATACATCTACTCTCAGCCACCAAAGCACTTTCATCGTTATCATTGTGTTCCTACTCTCAGCCACCAAAGCAAAAAATCAATACGTTTCTCAGGTATATATAATTTTTACTAAGATTTTAGTAGGTTTGTTTTAATTGTGATTACGTGTTTTATTCTTAACCCTTTGCACTCCGATGTCCCACCTGAGGGGACATCGCAAATTTAGCATATTACTCTGTTGCACCCTCTAAGAGGACCTTCGAATTTGTTAGTAATTGCAGAGGATGAACTTATTGCACCGCAAGGTTTTAAGAAATATATGTTTACCTGAATTTTTCTATTAAAATCGCATAAAATAGCAAATAATAAAGTGCCGACAAATTGCTAACAAATAACGTCAGAGATGGCTCAGAGTGCAAAGGGTTAACACTTTATCGACTGGTAGCCAATTAATTTACAACGCTTTTGAACTTTTAATTTATTAATCGTTTGCCAGGGCAATTGATAAATTATTATTTATCATTGCGGTTTACTCTGTTATAGAGTCAGTGATGAGAATTTGTAATTTTCGAAGAGATATTGGTATCAGGGAAGTATTTGCGGCAAATTGACCGATCAGAAGTGTTAAAAAAGAGGTAAAACGAGGTGTCTAATTACTAGTTCGCTGACACATTCCTTGATTTTCTAATTTTGCGCAGCACTAGTAAGAATATGTCGTTTCTTTAATTTAATTAATCGTTTCTTTAATATTAAATATATGTGTTTCTTTCTCAAAGGTAGGAAGCCTGACTTATACAGCTAAAATTCAATCGAAAAATGCAATTAAAATTTTACGGCTGGTATTTTCTCAAATATCCGTCGATCCATGGGTGTAGAATAATCCCTGAAAGCCATGACAAATACTTTCGGAACACGCTGTACATAAAATTGAAGTACCCTTTTCCGATGTCGAATAGTTTTTCGAAATTTCCTTCTTAATAAGCTCTTCTCGCTTCTCCGTTCTCCATTAAAACAATTGTTCGATCGTTGAACTAATTCGAAGCAAAAAAACTGGGTGATATTTTTACAAAAATCACCTCTGTTTTTCGTAACTTGCGTTGTCGTTGTTACACATCGTTGAATAAATTGATTGAAAGTGCAAATAACTTATGTAATATCAGTGTAGAATTTTCCAACGAGCAATCGTTGATGCGAGATGGGGAAATGGTGAATAATCGATATACGTGGATGGGAAATATCGGGAAGGAAACCACCGTGAATGAAACTCCGAACGTATTTATAAGTAATTTGAAGCGGAAATCCCTTCGACGAACTTCGCCGGATTTCGTAAGTTAACGACCCGTGTAAAAACTCGTCGCGTTTGCACGTAACCAGTGAACCGAATTTAAGCCGCGGAGTATCGTCTAGAACTAATGACGACGCTCGTCGTTGGCCACATTAATATTCAAATTGCAATTTCATCGTCAAAGGATCGATCGCTGATCGTCGATCGCACGAGCACATGCGAGGGCAGTTTTTCTCTTCGCCCTCGTCGATCACCTCTCTCTTTTACCCTTCTCTTTAAATCTCTCCCTCTTTTCTTTATCTTTCTCTTTAACTTCCACCCCCTTTCGCTCTCTCCTTCTTTCTCTTCAATTATCCTCCGTATTTCAATCTCTCTATCTCTCTAACTCTTCCGCCATTGCAGTCTTTCTTTTTATCTAACTCTCTCCCCATTTCAATCTCTCTTTCTCTCTAATTCTTCATCAATCTCGCTCTCTCATTTTCTCTCCAATTCTCACCCTCTCTTGTGTTTTCTCGCTCTGCTTTCTTTCTTTCCCTATCTCGTTCTCTCTCCATCTCTCCATCAACCCCGAAAGAGAGTGAGTGGCGTCGCTTCTTTTCCGCTTTGTTTAAAATGCTAATGGCCATTAAACGAGTGTTTAACACGATACGAAATTCGTTACACCGAGCAGCAACAACGTTGAATGGACGTAAAGAGACGTCGAGTGCTCCGGTAATATTAAATTAGCATACTATTAATAAAGCAGCCTCTCCGTCGTTGGCCTTATTTGGCCCAGAATCCGAAGGGTCTCGAAACACGTTTCACGACTGACACGCAAATGCTGTCGCGTTTAGCATTTTTTATCCTTCGAATCACCGTCGATCGACGAACGATTTATATTCCCTCTCTGACCAACTGATTTTTCATTCGCCAAAGCAAATATCAAATATGAAATCTCTCCTCGGGTATTTGCATTGTTTCTTGTTCAGCTGTGATTATTGAACGTAAATTGAGCGAAAAGGGAAGGGGGTTTTTTATGGTATTGATTGTTTGGGAAGAATTAAATGTCGTTTAAAAATTTAAATGATGGTAGTCGAGGGTGAAAATTACTTTTTGGGCTATTTGCTATAAAAAAAAATTGAAGGAGAAGGACTTTCTTGGTGGAGAAACAGCACGAGTGGCTTAAAGAAAAGGAAAAGGGAAAATCAACTGCAGGATGTTTTGGAGATCAAATTTTGTAAATACGGATATTCATGCGATCTTCCGTGCTGGAATGAATTATTTATAAGTTACTTTTGCATACACCACGCTCTATTGGAATGTTACGTCCATGAATTTTCTGTTATTCGACCTTTTTTTTGAATTCTAAACTATATTTATTTACATATCACGTATCATTGGATAATAAATACTTACAATTTCTTATCCGGACACTAATTGACACAAACGTCGCCCAAGTCAATCACTCTCCTTCTCTGTCACAATAACTGAAATTAATTTCAAAGCGAATCTCAACAAAACAACATGTTTCATTAGCAATCGTCAGCTAAAACCATATCTCTACATCAAAACATTTGCTGAACTTTCACAGTGAAAAAGTTCACAAACTCAACCCCTCGTCTTTTTTTTCATCCCCTACAACATTTTCCCCTTCGAGTTTTTAAACATTCAAACTGATCACAACAAAATTGCCAGTGTCAAAGGCTCGGCAAAATCGTTAACCGGAAATCTGCATTCTCCTCATATTTCCATAACACGTAAAATTTTTTTATTATCCCAATCCAAGTCTCGAAAAGTAGGTCGCAAAAGCGAGCCACGCACGCGAGAATTCATCTAGCCTTTTTACGAAATTGAATTCAATGGAAAAATTCCATCCCGGATGACCCTGAATTTTTCGATGCTGATCTCGCTATCATGCTATCTGTTCGGCCACGCCAATTAAATTCATTTTATTCGTCGAACGAGAGAGTTTTATTAAGCCGTCTGATAATTATCAGCAACTAGGTCGAAGCTTGGGCCATCGAATAAAAAAGAATATCGAACGTTTCGAGGGCATCGGCTATCGGGTGTTCGTTATCGGCATGGTAACGATTAACTTCTTAATTGCTGCAAAACTTTTTTCATCTCGGTCCTTTGCCCTTTGTTAATGTACTTCGACGAAGAAGTCGTGACCTCCCTCCCGATCGTACGTTCAGTTACGAATTCAAGAAGGACAGAGATGAAAAGACGAAGGCAAACGTCGATGAAATAAATTTCTCGCGAAATTTCTTCGACTGTAAAAGTGGCGCTAATGAAATCGCCGAAAAGATTTGAAATGGTAAGATCGTAGAGTGTCGGGGTTAATTTCTCTCCATGAAAGGAGCGCGCATTTTCTCAACTTTATATTTCTCCCTAAGAAGCAGAGCTTTCAATCGTTCCGGCTATATTTCATTTCTTATCGAGACTAACAGGGGTGGTGGTTCTTCCAGAGGGTAGAAGATGGAAAGTAATCGTGCCGTTTAACGATCATAGGCACCGCCAACCATGGATGGTGGCCAACTCCGCAACAGTGATTATAACTCACCCCGAGTTCTCGCATATTCATAGAAACGCTACAGGGCGATTTATGACCGTGCGATGCATTTGTCTCTCTTTCCCATACAACTATGCGTTCTGAGTCTACTTCCCTTTTTCCGTTTCTACAGCCTTGCATTTCCGTCCGACAAGCAGCTTCGAACGAAGAAGAATCCGGAAGCGTCGTTGGTAACGTTATTTAAATCGTGCATTAAGGTCGCTTTAGTAGAATACTTTCCATTACACGGTGAATTAAATCGAGAGGTAACTTTCGAGATAGCTTACCGTGATATTTTATTTTCACCCTTGCTCGTTTAAGTCTGTAGTTTCTTTTTTTTGGGTCTTTGTTCTTTCTACAATTTTCCGGTTTTGTAGCCGTTAACGATTTCGGGTCGAAATGATTCTATTGATTTTTATTCTCGTGTCGATGGTGTTTGCGCTTCCGGATGGATTTCACGAATGTTTTTGAGTCTGTTTGTTTTCGAATTTTTTACGCGCCAATACAATCGTCCCGGTACGGAAAAGCCCCGGGGGGCTCGTCGTTGTTAGGACTTTAGTGTTTGCGCAGTTTCTCCGAATTAGGTGCTTGCAATTTTTCCACGTCTGTTTTTCCTAGGTAAATGGTAAGTTTGAACGTTCCAACGGTATTAAATTTATATTTCAATAGGTTTGGAATTTTTTCTCGGTTTTTAGGTATTCGTTAACAATTTTTGTGGGAATTTTAGTGGAAGAGGGAAATGAATTTAACACTAAAACTACCGGCTTTATATCTACTCATATTTCGATACACCGAATAAGTGCTTGGGAAAAGAGGAATCAAAAGGTGAAGCGACAATTAATTAACTAATATATGTTTTATAAGATAGAAGTGGAATTTTTGCTTCATGACTCTCCTATTAATTTAGGGAATTTTTAGAATAAATTGGAAACCGGTCATTTTGACCGTCTTGGTAGGTTTAGTGTTAAATTTTGCACAGTTCATAATGTGTTTAATTACAATGGTTGAAACGTGTTTCGATGAAATATTCAGTATTACTGACAGATTTTGAAGTATAATTCATTCCATAGAAAATAACCCATTGCAGGATAGTTTTATATTTCTTTTCTCCATTTATTTCTTAAAATTACTTTTTCTCCCATCTCACGAAGTCTCGTGTTTCTTAAAAATTCAAAGTAGGATGTTTAAATTTGGCTCCACGAAATTCTTGTTCTATCTTCGAGGGAGCCCGCAAACGGAGGCACTCTAAAGGAAGATATTTTATGTTAATTATTCGAGTTCTACTTTAATATCAGTTCATGATACGAGAAAGTACATCATCTTAAGGATGGTATGTCGACGGACGAGAAATTTCAAGCTTCCTCTTCATTCCTATCCTTGTCTCGCTCACTTTCTCTCGTTCCGAAGGGACTCGCGATATCTTGGCACACTCGCTTTTACGATGGCACCGTTAAATTCGGCAGTAACGGTGCATTAGAGGCACTTGCCAGTTCCCTTTTACGAGGCGACATATCCAGATACTTGGAAAAGGCAACAGGACAGTGCTAGAAATTAACGCTTCCTACTTTCGCGACAGTCTCTCAACTAACGCTCCGCGACGCACGTGCACCGTACTTTCTTCCAAAGCTCGAGAATTCCTAATTGAATTTCCGCAGGAAGAATGTTTTCGATGGAACTTTTCCACCTTGTGCACTGCTAACCATAAATGTTACTGGCTCAGTGTTCTTAAAATTAGATACATTCTTGTAGACAAATTTTGTAGCTGCAGCTGAAGACACTCACAGTAGAATTAGAATTAGGGGAAGCAGAATTAGCAATTAACACTAAAATTTCCTGCGTTGTACCTGTTATATTTAAACATAAGTACTTCGAAAAAAGTACTTATAAAGTACTTTATAAGTACTTCGAGTAAATACTGTATAAGTGCTTCGAAAAAAGAGAAATCAAGAAAAAGAAGAGATTCAATTAATTAAAATACATGAGTGTCTTTCAAACTGTGTACAATCAATTAAAATCGTTTGATTGCGAAAATTCCAATAGACTACAAAAGTATCATTCAACGTGTGATAAAAATTCCAAGATTGTGTATTTTAATGGTTCGTTAAAAAAAATTCTCAAAGGAAGCAAAAAAATAGCTGTCGCACGAGATGCACCCCTTAGTTTATGTTTTGTAAAATAGGGGTTAAATATTTACTCCATTGCTGGCCCATCAATTTAGGGAATTTTTAGAAAGAATTGGGAACAATACTTCACAAAAGAGGCCATCAGGCGTGACAGATGAACCCACTACCCCATTCTCATATTATCCAACCCTTCCAAAATACCTCAAACAGAATAATCACCCCTGGTGCCATATTTTTCACTCACCCTACAGAAATAGACATCGATATTACTTGTTAATAACTAGACTGCGGATTTTTATGAATTTATGACAAATTAAATACGGCTAAAATATACAAAAAGGACATAATATAAAAATATATCTAAAATATTCAAAGTATGGTATTTTTTGTAATATTTATTGAGTGCAATAAATCCCTAGATAGGTTTCCCTGTCTCACCTGCATTTGTGAAACTCGAAATTTGCATAAACATCCGCAGTCTATTAATAACATTCAAAGTGACCTTTCACGACAACATCAAGTTACTTTCAGTGATTCTCACGATGTCATTACAAATTACACCTGCACGCAGGCAGGCTAATATTCCGTGTAATAAAGCGCCGTTCCAGGGGAAGTTAGTGGTGTCTTCGGCGATGAACCCGAGCGAAAACACGGTTCGGGTGTTAACCGTCAGACTAACGCGGGATTTAAGCTGACGTAAGGTGAAGAACGGCAGGTAGAGGGAAATATTCGCGACGGGTTTCCTCGGCAAATCTCATTAAAAGTTACTCCCGTTAGCCAAAGGAAGACGGACGTTTCGAACGTCGTGGATCTTTAGTCCGTATTTATGGGATCTTCCCGTTTATCCCATAGGAAACGGGCCATTATACGATTCGAATACCTTGAAATATTCGCCCCTGTAGGAAAGGAGGTATTAGGACTTGTTTGCGAACCGCTTATCGAGGACTCTTGAAGATAATCCTTTCGGTTCGCCAGGGTGTCTTTTTGGAGGCAGCAATTCCCTCGTGAAATCGATCGCTGCTGCAAATTAACGGCTAATAATTCCCGTGCATCGATTCACTGAATAATACCGGTTAATTTGCCCGCGATGACATTATCCTCGTACCTTTGTGCCGGTCTGATAATTAGTTTACATCGCGTTACGCTCTTTGAGGATCAGTGCCGTGAGTGCAAAATCGCACATCCTATGGCTTAATGATGGTGCGGCGAATATTTTGGAATTCAATCCCAAATTGATGGGGATACCAAGCAATAAAAATTTGTCTTCTATTCTATTCTGTACAACCTAAATTACTTAATTGATCAACTTCTTCACATCTGTCTTTCAAATGACTTATTCTGTGCATTTAACGCTAAAACTACAGACGTTAAATCTATTACATTTTAATATAATAAATATGTACTTTGAAAAAAGAGAACTCAAGAGGTGGAAAAGATGATCGATTTGGTAATCTGTATTTTATAAGATCAACATAGTATATCTATTCCATGACTGTTCTACAAACTTGGAAAAGTTTTGGAAAAAATCGGGGACGAGTCATTTTGACTTGCTTGGCAGTTCTAGTGTTAAATATAATGTACATACACCACCAATAACTCTAGTATTAATAACAATTAGTTCTCAACTAAAAACTAGAACTCAGTTTTACTAAGAAACCAAGTTCTCAACTCCATAACCCCTGCTCCAGTCATGTCCAAGGAGAATCAATGACAATACTTCCCAACTCAAGAAAATCCACCCCACCATAGTATTACCTAATGGCGGTTAAATATAAAACACATATACCACCGACAACTCTAGTATTAGATAATAATTAGTTCTCAATTAACAATTAGAACTCAGCCTCACTAACTGAGCTACTAAGTTCTCAACTCCATAACCCCTGCTCCGTTCGCGTCCAAGAAGAATCACTGACAATACATCTCCAATCAAGAAAATCCACCCCGCCATAGTTCACCCAATAGCCTATTTTTCAATCAACAAGAAGCACAGAGCACGAAGAAAGAGTCAAAAGGAAAAAAAAAGTAAATAACTAAGAAGAAGTCAGTTGTAGCTATCCTGCCAGCGATATTTGCAAGACAACGCGCAAGAATACCTCGGATATTTCGAAAGTGAAGGGCAGCAAAGGGCAGTTGAAGAAGAACGAAGTAGAAAGCAAAGAGGAAAGAGATTCTCCGATGTAACAACGAGGGAAGAGCCAACGGCGTGTCCGTATCTGCCTTTTTATCCTTTGGACGTGAAAACCAGCCTCCCTTCTCGCCCCATCGGCTGGCAAAGGGGTGGCAGCGATGTTCCAGCACGGTGGTAGTGCGACAGACAGAAGAGTCGTGGGACGTGGAGTAAAAGTAACAAGCCAAAATAAACAGCCGACTGCCGATTCCTGCTGTCGCAATATTTGCCGTCGCGCGCAGACAAAACTTACCCCTCTCGGAATGTCGTGAATTCACCCTCGTTTCAGGGTTTTACGGTGTTCTCGACGGGAAAATAATTGCCTATGCGAACTTTCCTCGCTAATGCCGCGTTATTGCATACGATCTGACAATTTTCGAGCGATTTCATATTTCCTAGATTATCCATACGCTGTATCTCTCCTCTCGTGACATCCTCTTCTGTCTGTCTACCTCTTTCTTTCTGTTGAGGTATAGGGATGTCTGCATTTCTTTTTGCGATCATCTTCTAATAGCTCTTTGTCCTAGGTCTGTGTTCTAATTTATGGTGTGTACGGCTGTATTTTTTAAATGTCTCACCTCTTTATTTTATGGGGTGGAAAAAGATAGAGAGAAAGATATGGATTGGATTGAATGTGAAACTTAATAAATTTGAATGTAATCGTACCATCTGCGGTTAAATGAAAATTTGTAATTTGTTGTAAATTTAACTACAGCTTGTTGTTTTTGCAACGTGTCCAATATTAAAATTAGGAATTTCCTGAATGAAGTATCTCTCAACGAGCAAACGACTACCTCGAACAAACTCCACCAAAAATTGACTACACTTCTACTCTATTGTTTTTTCTATGTATTTTTTAGAAGTCTCACCTTTTTGTATTTTAGAAAATTCCTTCCACTCGACTAGTTCCAACCCCCCGAAGTTTCCCGCGCAGGAATTTTTTCCTGGTGAAAACTCTAAAGGTTCTTGCCCGTAATAACTGTAATCAGTACTTAATTAACGCTCCACGAGTAGCAGAGTTTTTGCAAAGATCCTCGATGCATCGTTTTAGCTCGTTCGTAATTAATTTTCTGCCCGAAGTATCGAACGGAACGTCGCTGTTATTTACGTTACTTTGAACCGACATCCGTTGGTCCTCGCGAAGCAGATAGTCGACGATGGATAGCAGAGACAAAATGAAATTTGACGGAAAGCCAATGTCATCGCCGTCGCCCTCCTCTTCGCCGTTGTCGTCGCCGTCGTCGTCGTGCTCGTTGCTGAGCCGTTAACGAGGTGGGTCGCAACAAATCGTCGGTCACAAAGCCACCGAGCGAGGCCATTGTTGCCAGGTAATCCCGAATTCACAGACGTCCCGTTAGGAAGGGAGCTAATTGTTCGGCTTCGCGCAGGATTTCCAGGGTGTGCACCCGGGAAGTTTTTTGCTCCGTTCTCCCCGAGCACGTCACTGTCTCTCGCTCGACTTCCTCCGCGAAGAAGAAAGCTACCGGAAGGTGGTACGGGGGTTAATGCGGAAGCTTGTGGACGTTGGAGAAGAGAAAGGGTGAGAGAGAGGGTTGAGAAAAAGATGAAAAAATAAGAATACAAAAAGTACTGTACCAGAAGGTAACAGACAAAGAGTAAAATACAAAAAGACGTTGAAAAAGCTTAGGGACGAGAGAGACATAGAGGTAGATAGATAGAGAGAGAGAGAGTGAGAGAGAAATGGAGAAAAGTAGGGGGCTAGAGCTGGCGCGAAAATAGGTATAATTCCCACGGCCATGCCGAGAACGAGAGCAAGTAAAGTACGTCAAGGAGTTTCGCCATCCGTGCCTCCCCACCCTCAACTTAATGAATTAAGTTCGCATTGTTAATTACTCCTCGCTGTTTCACCAGTTTCAAACGTTTCTCTTTCGTGTCTCTGCGTGCCGCACGCTTCGTTCTCTTTCTCCCTTGTATCCTCTTTCCATCACTCCTTCTGTTACAACCCTTCTCAGTCCTTCTCTTTCGTCGTCTTTCCTCCTTTCTCTCCTTCTTCCAACATCCCCTGGTTCTCACCCGTTGGAGTCGTTACGCTAAATCACTCGTGCGGTTCTTCCTACCACCTTGCAGGTTCACCCGTAACAGCCATGGCGAAGGAACCGCGTCAAGGTTATTATGTCGCAACTGTACGTGTGTACAGAGCGGTTTCTACCTCGGCTTCGCGCCTCTTAACGGGGAATTCGTTACGCTTGAACGTGCGTTTTCTCTTGGCAGGGTTGTTCTGGTTTGTACGTCGATGGGCTGCACCATTTGACGATGTCGAGCGATTCATTAACGCCTGTGTTTGCAACCGACTTGAATTGAACGTTTCTGTATGTTTACCGGTGTTTATGGACTTTGCTTTTGTACGTGACGGTAGCTGGAGAGTGGATTTTGGGTGTCGGTGATTTTTGGGGGTGCAGATGGTCTTTGTAGGGTAAAGTCAGATGATTGGCGATTGGTACCAGAAGATTTCTAGGGAATGAGCTTTGAATTTGATTTGGAAAGTAATTAATTAAATTTTTTATAATTAAATGTATTGAAGAAATAATTAAAAAAGGAGGGATCGATTTTCCATATGTTGACAGATATTTATGGACTTTGCTTTTGTACGTGAGGGTTCAAGAGTGGATTTTGGGTGTCGGTGATTTTTGGGGGGTGCGGATGGTCTTTGTTGGGTAAAGTCAGATGATCGGCGATTGGTACCATAGGATTTCTAAGGAATGAGCTTAGAATTTGATTTGGAAAGCAATTAATTAAATTTTTTATAATTAAATGTATTGAAGAAATAATTAAAAAAGGAGGGATCGATTTTCTATATTTTTTCAGATATTTATGGACTTTGCTATTGTTCGTGAGGGTAGCAGGAGAGTGGATTTTGGGTGTCGGTGATTTTTGGGGGTGCAGGTGGTCTTTGTAGGGTAAAGTCAGGTGATCAGTGACTGGTACTGGTGGATTTCTAGGAAATGAGCTTCAAATTTAATTTAGGAAGCAATGTCGGAGATGCTGAAGAAGGAGATGACACTGACATGTGGTGGATGAGTAGCTTTTTATGGGAGGAAAGTTATTTAGACACTAGATTACTACTAAATAGATTACTAACTTAATAAAGCAACAAAGAAAATATCCAAATTAGTTAACTTATTATCTTCTTTGAAGCTTGATATCTCGTTTTTTAAATGTTTCTTTGCATTTAACGGTTTATTATAAGATATGCTCCCCAAACAGACGACTTCTGTGGACCTAGTGTTATGGGCGGATGTTGTTTAGAATTTGATAACTTAAGTTTTCCCATTCATTCGTTCGGCAAGAAATTACCAAGTGCAAGGGAGATAGAATTTACCGTGCAGCAACTTTCTTCAAAATTGTTCAAAATTCATGCTTGGTTGCCGACGGTCCATTTTTTGCCCTTGCAAGTCAAAGATCTCGCATGGTTTTCACATTTCTAAGGGTTTATACGTGTATGAAATTCCAACGAGTAACGCATCAGAGTAAACTCTTCTTCTAGATTCTACGTAAAATCTGTTTGACCAGAAGCTTCACGTGGCGACACGTTTGAAAATGTGCTGAAATTTTTTAATCCCGCGTCAGTGAGATTGAGAGTATTAGTTGCACGATGAAAGGAATATTTGATTCTTTGAAAGTGCCATGTAATGAGAAACTAGAAGATCTCAAAGAGCACGTTTTCGCATGGAAAAAAAACGTTCCTACGGAGATACTGAAAACGCGTAACTCTAGAGAACTCCGTAGAAGTAAAAGGGATATCCCATGAAAGGATGCGAGATGAATTAAGCGATTTCTTAGTTACCTTTCATCAAACAGATCTCATTCCTATTTCGTCAAGATAAAAGTAGTTCCCTCTCGAAGGAATTTGATTTTTCTTTATAATTTTCTAAGAAATATTTCTTTGGTGGAGATTTTTTGTCAACGAGAAGGGAGGGTATAAATTCAATCTGCACTTGTATCCACTTTCCTTTGAAATAGTCGAGATCTTAAAAAGAAAATTCGGCTGGCTTGTTGGTTAACTCATTTCTACACTCTAGGCCCTTCGTCCTTCTTAACCCTTTGCCGGAAAATAACGAGTGACACTCGTGATGCACCCATAAATGGAGTAGACAATTTTGAATTAAAAATATCAGTGGGTCAGGACACCATCAAATTATTTCTGTGCTAATTTCTTAATATTAATTGCCTTATACGCCATATTAGAAACTGGAAATAAATCGTTATTTCAGAAATTACTTCTCAGATATTGGACATTCAGTCACAAAAGAAATGGTATGGTTAGAAGTTAAACTATAGTCTCAGAATTTTGTCTGGCACTATAAATAAAACCACGAATTTTCATAAAAGCAATTACAGCCTAATTTACGTAACGCCAGACAAACAACATGCGATTAAATGACCAGTTGAATGAAATGAATATTTGTCATTTCTTGTATTATCAAGTGAAGATAGTTCGGTGTGTTTTTTCTTATTAAATTTGGTCTTCTGCGTTTCATTCAGAAAAATGTCATTGTTGCTTCATACTCGGTCGAAAGGTCTGCTAATGTAAAAATAGAAATACACAAAGACTCTGCACAATTAGTGTTAAAATTCGAAAGAAAAAGGAACATTGATTCACCTCGAACCATTTATCTTTCTTAATGCCAAGATTTAAGTTCAGGAATTTTCGATTTTAATGCACGATAACGCGATAAACGAGAACGCGAACAGGAAAGAAAAAAGCTCGTTACACCCGAAGCATTTTATACTCTCTGTAACGTTCCCCGTCCGTACTTTTAGCGAGTGCATAATTTTTCTTCGCGGAACGAACATAAAAGACGGGCTTGCATAATAAGTTTCCACCCCGAGCCGATAAATGAGCGTACACACGTGCCTAGGGGAAAATTTTTATTCATTTTCAATCTCTCGTTAAATTACCTCTTTTATATTTTAGCAAACATATATTTCGACGGATAGATGAAAAAGTTTGCAATTCTTTTTTTTTTCATCCCTCTGAAAACACCCACGCCTATTCGACCACCCCTGCGTGGTGAGGAGAGCGGATGAATTTTCCGATGTAATGGATTTTCCTATGCGACATTTGTTTAGTTAAAACTTTCGGTAGCCTTTATTGCAACCGTGGAGCGTGATATGAATATACATGAATATGTACAAAACGTATAACGAGAAATATGAATAAATATGACTTCTTTGCAAAGGTCTATGAATGTTTTGGGGTTGAGCGTAGGAAAAGTAACCGGAAACGTGCGAGTGATTTTTCATTTTCAGCCTGTGTAATAATGGGCGGGCGTGTCGTTCCTGAAATTGAAATTCTTTTGCCCGAGAAAGGAATACGGGGAAAGAGATTCGTTAAATCGTCCGTTAAACTGATATATTTTGAGGCTTACTTTTTCCATGCCAATAAAGTATCGAAAGTTGCATTTTACTTTGAAAAAAATTGACTTTCTCGTCGACGAATCACCATCACGTTTTCTAGGTATGATGAAAAAAAATATATTGCCTTTAATTTATTGTAGAACGGTCAAAATTCTTACAAAAATGGTGGTTTCTTTGAGTAATATTTAATACAGGAACGTAAAACGGTTGTATGTATAAAAATTGACAATTGTACTGGCATAGAATGTGGAATCTTAGAAAGATATCGATTTTTTAAGAAAGTGGGATTTTTTGAATGCAGTGAATTTAGAAAAAAGGCTCCTTCTCTTTTTTGAAAACATACGTTTTCTATGATTCAGAAAAGTGTCATTATTTTCTTCGTAAAAACTATTTCTCTTTTCAATTTTGCGCGTACAACGAGCAATAAAGTTCCTTCGAAGAAGCACTGAAATATCCTTGCGAAAACAAAGGCAGGAGACGTAATTGGGGAAACAATTGTTCTTTCGAGGGATCCTCGTTAACGCTGATTTTCCTCTGAGATTTCGCGCCGAAACGTAGGTATTAGACGATACGAGGCAGTTTCTTTCCAGGTAGAGGCGTTGGGGGACCTCGAAGAGTTTTAATTAACAAAATGACTTCGACCAACCGAATCTCGCCGTTTCTCGATGGCGTGTAAACTCTGCCGCTTAGATTGCAAATCACAAAAGTACATTAGCGCATTCGCTGTACGTCCTACCCCCTGAAATACCGTGTTACGTTGCTCTTTCTCTGATTCTTTCCAGTCTTTTCTCCTTTTCTCTATCTCCAACGTTCTATTTTCTCATTTCTCTCTTATTCCTCGTCGAATTAACAGTCGAGCGGACGAAAATTTCAGCCACTTAGAACGATTCTCTGCTTGACTGCTTATTCATCGTTTCTCCGGTGACTCCTTTCTCCTCTTTTTTGAGATGGATAAATAGTTGTTTATTTAGTTCGAAGCTGCTTCAAATGAGTCCGCGCGAGGTAGCTCCATTTTGTCCGAATGCAGCCTCGTCACTGTATCGTCTTTTCCACTTTTCCACGCCAGAGAACTTTACCTCGTTGTGTTAATTGAACGAGCACCTCCATCTTGGAAAATGTTACTCGAATTCTGGATGTACCTCTGCTTGGACCGTATTTTGACGCTCTTCTGTCGGTAATCTGTCGAAAGGAGTCGTATCCATGTTCAATTATTGTCGACATCGTCCTTTCTATCACATTTGATGATTTCTTTCATCCTATCAGAGGTCCTATCATCCTAACAAGAATCAATCTTAGGTATCCAAACTTTTGAATTATGCAAAATCATAAGAGGGAAAGAAACAAGAATTGTGCAGCAAAAAATCCTTCTTTGTTTTCCGATGAAATTGCAACCCTTAATTCCTTGTCCTACTATTTATTTCTGTGATTGAATGAATGATAACTCTGAATTCATTGCTGAGATAACAATCTGTTCGTGATTTCTAATACAGTGTATAATTTAACGCAATATTAACACTTTGACTGCCATGGAAGTCACCGGAGACCGGAGTTACTGCATTCAGTGAAATTTCGTATAACTTTAAAATTTGTATGTTTATGAATCCTCGAACACGCTGAATATTTAAATATCAACGTTAAAAAGATAAAGATCTACCGAATATTTATCTATCTGTATCTTTATAGTTTCTGCTTTGTAAAGATAGGAATTTAATAGAAAAAGTTTTACTTCGGTAGAAATGATGAAACTAGCGAAATACCAGTCGCCTTCAACGTGTTAAATAGCATACAAATAATTTGATCGTGACCCAGATATTTTTAACACTAGATTTACCAAGCCAGTCAAAATGACTGGTACACAATTTTTTCCAAAAATTCTACGGGTTTATGAGAGAGCTGTAGAATAATCTTCGTCCATCGTATAAAACATAAATTACCGAATCTATCATCTTCTCCATGTCTTAATTTTCCCTGCTTTAAGGTACATATTTAACATATTTAAATATAATAGATTTCACGCTAGTACATCTAGTGTTAATTGATTAATTTCCGGAAAACTTCAAAATTGTCTGTTGCATTTGTGTCACAAGTATCACTCGGTATTGTACTTAATAATTCTATTAATAATCGTCTGGGTTAGGTGTCCACCAGAAATCAATCTTAGACCTTCAAATTACCGAATTATCCAAAATCATAAAAAAAAGAAAACAAGAATCAACAATTAATAATCTTGTATAGAAAAGAAAGACGGAAACGCAAACTTAAAATCACCACACGTCGTTCCGTAGTATGTTCCACCCTCCATGTGCACGTCTATTCCTCCCCTATTTTCCACCTTTCTTTTTTACATACCTTTCACGAACCCTATGTCGTTTCTCGTAAAAGGTAGGTTGGTAGCGGTGGCAAAGTAAATGATTGTTACCTACTGCAAATGGCACGACCTATCGGAATGACTTCCTCCATACACGGGAGAGCGACATTCGTCGTCAAAGCTGGAACGTAAACGCGACAGTCTGCTCCGCATAAAACATAAGGGGTGCGTATTAGCGCATCGACGTCGAGGGTAGCGGGAAAACGAGGCACTCAGGATATTACGACAGTACGAGTGGCTCGTTCCTGCGTGCCAGACCTGCTGGGAGTTCGATGACACTCTGTCCACTACTGTTCTCTCTTTTTCCTTTTTTTTTTACCACTACTTGTGCTCTTATCGTGGATTCAGTGGCGGAAGGAGATATTTTCTGGGGATTTTCTCGCTGCATTTTCTACGACTTTAAGGGTTTAAGTATCTTTCTATTTGTAGGATGTGTAGTGGGCTATCTTTCTGATGTTTTTTCTTTCGAAATATTTCGAATAGCTTCTTCTGCTTTTTGTACCTTGTGCAATTTAAGGGATGAAATTCTGATTTTGTGTGAGAATTTCACATTTCTATCGGTTCCAATGTCATGGTTACTAAAATACGCGCGAGGGGTTGTGGTGGGCGGGAAGTTAAAGGTTCGAGTTCACTATCAGTGATTTTGAGTTGAGAAAACCTTTCGTCATCTCTGAAAATCTTTTCTCGATTTATTATTTAAAACATCAAAGCCTCGATGGTTCTAAAGCAATCTAAGATTAACACGTTGAGCGCCACACCGGTCCGTACGGACCGGTCGTTGATTTTTCGTTTATGTTGACGCTGATCAATAAAAAACAACGATTAGTTTTTTTCTTAAGCTACGTTGTCGCACTTGACCTATCTATATATGTATGGTTTTAAGTAAGAAATGAAGAATTATATCAGAAATTAATGTAGTTTATTAACCCTTTGCGGTCCTATGTCGAGCAGTACTCGACATAGATTTTCACTTCCTTTTATTTTCTGACAATTTAATATCGACTTTCCAATTTCACACTGATTCTGTAATATTACCTAAATATTCGTCAATAGCTATAGTTATTGATGTAATTTTTAAAAATGAATAACCAACGATAGAAAATCTTGTGAATTTAAATTTAGTTGGCTCACTACCAATATCAACGAAATAATTCGGACCGCAAAGGGTTAAAACAAATAAAAAGATACCTTTCCTAATGAAGGGCCAAAACGGAAAGTGTAGTACTGGTCTCTACGAATGAGCGTGGCGCTTAACGTGTTAATATTCTTGCGTGGAGTTTCTATAGTGATTACAGATCCATGGCGGCAAGGAGGTAAAGACTCAATTTCACAACCATTGAGTCCCAGGTGAAATCCTCCATTACCTCTAGGAAGTTTTTTCTGAATTATAATTTGTGGCTCGAAACTCACCTAAAATTGCCTAAACGAAATAATCAATTATACAAACTTGCTACATCGTAAGTGCACCTGAAATTTTTCTACCGTTGCACTTGGAGCACAGTTTCCTCGGTGAATCATCGTAGATTGAATTTAAAGTAGCCGTGTTTCCTCAGGATTGACACGGAAAGTGGCTAACATCGAGGAAGATCGATTGCAGCACCGATTCAGCAATTGGTCGTAGATGTTTCGCTGGATGAAACGCGAGGGAAATAACTCAGAATGGTTGGCAAATCAGCCTCACCCACTCGCAAGCATAGTTTGAAACGCCGATCGCGAGAGGCTCGTGCCGTTGAAGGGAAAAGCCTCGGCGACCCTCGAGCACGTCTCACCCATTCCGCGGAAATGTCTGCCGCTTTCCAAGCGGAAGTGTCTACCGTGTTTTCTTTGCCTAGACCGCTGAAACGACAATTCTGTCGCACAGTCTTGCGACTCCCTTCAGTCTCGGTTCTGTTCGATCGTTTTCCAAATTTAGTGTGCCTATTTCAAGTTTCTGGTTGTAAAAAAATTGTGAAAAATTAGAATTTTGGATCCGAGGACTAAATACTTTGATGAGAATTGAATTTCCCGGACTTTCTGGAGATTCGAGGGCTGAGGGTGCATTTTCGGTGGAGGAGAACACGTAGAAAACTATTAAATGTAGTTATGGTAAATATTATTTTTTGTAAGATTTGATAACTTGATAATAGGACATAAAACTGTGCTAAATAGTAGAGAGAATCAGAATTTGTAGCTAGCAGTAGTAGACTTTTAACAATTCATCTTATCTATTATATAAAGCTCAAATACCACTGACTGACTGACTCACTCACTCACTCACTCACTCATCACGAAATCTCAAAAACCACAGAACGGATTGCAATGAAATTTGGAACATACCTTCCCCTTGCGTCTTAGGTGCTCAATAAGAAAGGATTTTTCAAAATTCGGAATTTTAAGGTTTTTTTTTTAGTTTCGATTAAATCGTAGCGAAGCACGAGAACTTTCAGCTAGTATATGGTAAAATAATCACAATAATCGAAGTCCAAGTTAAGAATATAAGGAGAACAGAATTATGACAACAATTTCATTTTCTCAAATTCAAATTGACGGTAAAACGACCCTACCGATAGAAATAGAAAATAAAAACCATGGATCTTTACGCGCGGTCATTTTCCGCCTTTTTACGAGGTGGACTTTCGCCGATACCCAGTGATTTTCTCGCAGCACACCTTAATGCTTTTAGCTCCCCATGTTTTATTTACGCTGCACTACAAACTTCCTCTCTATTCGCGTTCGTTGTAACCCGGGCGGATTTTTCGTAATCGATGTCCCTGATTCCACAAGTAGTTTGGCCCGTTATTGGTCAGACGCGCGAGGAAGTCCAACGTTGTGCCATGGAATTCTAATGGCAGAAGAGATCCTCGTGATAGATCTATGGCGAGCACGGACTTAAAGGCTCTGTACAGTTTTTTTCCAAATTACTATTTATTATAATATGTCACAACATCATTGATTTGCAAATTATCTAAAATTGTAAGACAAAGTGGCCTACTCAAGTCAAAACTGAAATGGAGAACGTTCTCATTTCTCTGCTAACGATTAACTCTCTGCTATTGTTTAATCCTCAAAGAGTCTGCTAAGGACTATTGATAAGATAAAGTCTCAAAAGTCAATTATTTGCGGTATGAATCTTTGATCTCAGCTTTAACACTTTAACGACCGTACGTCTACGCAGTCAAACGACGCCAGGGGCCGGCAGTATTTTTGAAGAATTAATTTAAAAAAAGTTTCTTAAAATTAAGAGAAAGGTAAGAGAATAAAAATAAAAAATCAAAGACGTGGCGATGAAATACGAAGCCAATAGCAATATCCACATTTGTTTACTTTCATAAATTATCACACAGAGAGTGTGGTACTGGCCAACAACCTTCGGCGGTAGCATCACACACATGTGTGAGCGGTCGTTAAATTGTTAATTTGAAATTTCCTCTACTTTCGTTAATAAAAAAATTCATTACAACTTAGAAATACTCTTAATTTCTGGGTTTTAGATAAAAATAATAATAGAATAACGAAGTGTCAATGGAATAACAAAATGGCAACGTTTATACGTCACGTAAGAAACATTTCCTCCCTCACCGCAGATGAAATCAATTATCCTCCACCCTGTCCTTCGGTAATAATAGAGCGGCGGATACGGAATCGCAGCTTTTCGCGTCGATATTCCGATGAAATTCCTCTTTCGCCATTACAGAGGAGAGAATTTCCTCGATCGCCGATGGAGATGTTACGGCAATAAAGCCATTAACTTTACGCGAGGAAAATTGTTGTCGGCCACCCCCCGGAGTGTTCAATAATTCACTTGGCCCGGTATCTCTTCCGCGTTTCATCGCTCCCTTTATTGTACCATAACTCGTACGCTCCAACTCCCTCATTACTGTAATTAACGTGACGTTCGCGGTGACCTTGCCATCTGCCAGCCATCAACCTCGACGAAGGTTTACGACGTGCTGCTCGTTAAACCTCCAACCATTTCCTGCTGCCCCGTGCTTTACCAACGTTTCAATGTCTTCTACCATCGAATGAGATTGAAATGTCGGTATTAATCGTCAAAGACGAATACAATTGTTCGTCCTACCTATGAATATATACGAATAATCGTACGAATATAATTAGAATAATTACAAAAAAATTGTTGACCGTATAGAAAAATCAGTTTTCTTCTCACCATTGCTCGTATTCTCTTGCATCACCTTGAGCATCGGGTAATTTATTTTCATTACTCGTAATATTGTAAATTATTTGTGTAATACTGAGCATTGTCTGTGAACAGCGATAAATCTTCGTGCAGGGTATCAGGACTGAGAGTTGAAGAAAGACAAGAAACTGAAAATTTTCTTCCAAGTTGCAGAAGCACTATCTTATCGTCGAATACACGAATTTTGAATATCAAACGGTCCATCCAGCAAAAATCCTCGTTTCCTTCCTGTTTCTGAAACTTTAACACTAAAACTACCGACGTTATATCTACTAAAATTTAAATTTATTGAACAAGCACTTCGAAAAAAGATAAATCAAGAAGTGAAAGGATTAGTTAATTAACTAATTTAGGCTTTATATGGTAGAAGTAGAATTTTAACTTCACTGTTCCCCTATCAATTTAGGTAGTTTTTTGAAAAAATTGCGAAGCGGTCATTATGACCGCATTGGTAGGTTTAGTGTTAAAGAACGCGGATGATTTGCTCGGATGCAAACAATAACGTGGAGACAAACAACGAAGAATAACCGTGACAAATTGTAAAACGGCCAGATTTACATAGAATTTTCTACATCTGCTAAAAGCACTGTTTAAACTTTCTCTTATAAATAAGTTCAACACTGTTTCATCTTAGTAAAATCGTTTCTTCCCTGTGCCAACGAGTGTTCAAACTATCTATGAAATAGAGAGAAAGAATTTTTTTTCCAAACCCAGACAGAAATACGCCCTCGGATTAAGATTACATCTCCGGTGTTCTCGTTTGATGAAGTTAATTCCTCGTCGTACAATACCGATCTGAGAAAATCCAACGGTGTTCCCGAGTGGACTAGCAGAATTCATTTTTCGTCCCGTCGACGGAACGAGGATCCTAGGATTTGAAAGAATACGATCAGCCAAACCGACGTTCCCTTTTCAGGAGGAATTAAAGGCTCGACCGGCAAATTCGTCCCGTCTGCGACATTCTCCTTTTGTCCTTCGGGCGCCGAGGATTCGCGGTCGGGATCTGGTGCGTGTGCCTCGTACCAACGTTGAATTTGTCTCTTTCTCTTGTTCTCTCTTACTTTCTCTTTCTCTTTCTCCCTTTTATACTGGCTCTCTGAATGGACGATCGGGTGTGAGTTACAGCTTACACACCGTAGGCTCATTCGTGATTCATTTAGTTGGATTCTCGCCAAATCCGTCGGTTCGACCGACGGTCGTTCCCGGTGGTCGTCGTTGTTTCATTACCGCGAATCCGGCGGAGACGTGCCACATCGCCGGGGTGCTTTCTCCCCTTTCTCTTCGCTCCCTCTAATTCCTGTCTTTTCCTCCTTCTCCATCCAATTCGTTCTCTCTTGTGCTGCTTTTTCTATCATTTTTGGCTTTCTCTTGTCCTTTCTCTTTTTGTATCTCTCTTTCCCTGGTTGTCTTGCCTTCTCTTCCACCCCAACTAGTTCTTGTCTTTTCCTCTTTCTCCATCCAATCCGTTCTCTCTTTTGCAGTTTTTTTCTGTCATTTTCGGCTTTCTCTCTTGTACTTTTTCTTTTTGTACATCTCTTTCTCTGGTTGTCTTGCTTTCTCTTCTACCCCCACTAGTTCTTGTCTTTTTCTCCTTCTCTATCCAATTCGTTCTCTCTTGTGCTGTTTTTTCTATCATTTTTAGCTTTCTCTTGTCCTTTCTCCTTTTGTATCTCTCTTTCCCTGGTTCTCTTGCCTTCTCTTTCACCCCCAGTAGTTCTTGTCTTTTTCTCATTCTCTATCCAATTCGTTCTCTCTTGTGCTGTTTTTTCTATCATTCTTGGCTTTCTCTCTTGTATTTTTTCTTTTTGTACATCTCTTTCTCTGGTTATCTTGCTTTCTCTTCCACCTCCACTAGTTCTTGTCTTTTTCTCCTTCTCTATCCAATTCGTTCTCTCTTGCTCTGTATTTTCTATCACTTTTACTTTTCTCCCTTGTCCTTTCCCTTTTTGTATCTCTCTAGTCTTTCCCTGGTTTTGCTTTCCCTTCCGCGGTGTATTTCACCCTTTTCTACCCTTATCTTTTACTATTTTTCTCTCTTTTTATCTTCTCAGTCATTCTCCCTCTTTCGATCTTTCTACTATTTTCTCTGGATCCAGTTCTACTACTCACCCTCTTCCACCCCCATATCACCGTCTCTGCTCCGGTTCTCCGTCGATCCGCCTGCAATCGCCCGTGCGTGCAATTGGAGACATTCCCCAGGAACGACGACGATGTCGAATGATTAAATGTCGATTCGCGATGCGATTTCTCCATTTTTCTCTTTCGCCTCCCTCCTAAGCTCGTCGTTGACCATGGCGCTAGATACGAGCCTTCCGAACAGGCCTGCAATTGGTTCAGGTCGTCGAGTAAAACCAAGGGTAACGTTAATGGAGGGGTTAATTATTTAAGCTCTATCCGCGATATTCCTATCGACGAGCGTGATGAATAGACTGCGGATTTTTATGCATTTATGACAAATTAAATACGGCTAAAATATACAAAAAGAACATAATATAAAAATATATCTAAAATATCCAAAGTATGGTATTTGTTGTAATATTTATTGAGTGCAATAAATCCCTAGATAGGTTTTCCTGTCTCACCTGCATTTGTAAAACTCGAAATTTGCATAAACATCCGCAGTCTAGTGATGAAATATGTAATCGAAAAGTTTTCACTCCACGGAGTTCATTCACTTCTTACAATCCTTATTTAGACCCATAGGAGGGATACGTGGAAATGAATTATTTGCTGATAACCAACGAACGACTCGATGATCCGTGACATTTTTCTCCAGATTTTAACAATGCAGTTCAATTGCTCAGCGTGAAATCTTCCTTGGAAGAAGAATAACAGAGTATTGTCAATAATCCAAATGAATTGTTTGTCACGCACAAATTCGTCTGAGGAGCACATTGGCACCCTCTCCCTCCATTGGTTCTCTCTCCCCTCTTCTTTGAACGTGGGGGTGAGTTTGTGATTTCCCAGCTCTCCCTCCTGCTCTCTATCTCTCTAACTATCTCTCTAGTTTTGTTTCGTTTCCTCCCTTGCTTTCTGTCTCTCCGTTTCTACCTCTCTGACTTTCATCCCCTTTCTTTCTAGCTTTGGCTTTGTCTCCCTCCCTTGCTATCTATCTGTCTCACCCTTTCTCTCTCAATCTTCCTATACATTTCTCCCTCTCTCCCCCCTCAATCGAATCGATATTCCAGTTTCACAGTAGTCAGCCGATCTACCGATTGTGCTAACGATTCGTATTGCATGCAGTCGCAATAACGCGGACCAACGAGCCCGATATTAGTATTCCATGATAGTGGCGATCGTAGCATAGATTAAGCTCGTAACGAGCACACGTAGCCGCAATAGAAAGAAACGCGTTGAAATTAGAGAGGGATAGGGGATGATTCGCGAAATTAACCGTCCGAAAGTAAGTCGTAGCTGGTTTTTCGAGCTCTTCTCCCTTCGCAGATCCATCTTCCTCGATTCCTTCTTTTTTTCCTGGCTTATCGGAGCGAGCGGGTGTCGCTGGAAAGTCGATTCCAAAAGGCATCCTCCCATGGGAAACTTGGGGTTCGTCGCTGAATCGACGGGGTGAGGAGGGAGGATGGCGCTCTCGATGGCTTTAGGAAAATTACATTTTGGTTCTACTCAATCTGACGCGAGAAATAATTCCAGTTCCATCGTGCTCGCGCGTCCGGCAATTCGACGAAAGGAATCGCGGAAGATAATTCAAACGGTATTAGATTATCCCAACCTCTGGAGAAACCGTTCGCTCTGTGTTCTGGACTTCCAGCTGGGGCTTTGTCTTTTGTCTTGGCTGCGTTTGGTGCTGGATTCCGTTTTGGATTTCTTGAGACGCGTAAGTTTAGAGGTTGACGTTGAATTTTCGGGGTGATTAGTTTGGGGGTGGTTGGTAATAAGCGGTGTCTGGGTGCAGGGTAGTTTTGTGAGATTTTGTGGAATTTTTGAAATTATTGGAAAGCCTGAAATTTTCTTTTGGTGTGATGAACGTTTGAGCTTGGATTAATATTCCAGAATGGTAGATGTGAGATCATTGTTCGCTGTTTGTTCGTATTTTTAAAAAGTTAGGATTTTAATCTTGTACCGATTGGTTTTGGAAAGCTTCTAACGTTACGTCTTTTGAATTTTGAAATAGATAGAGAGAACTATCTTGAGAAAATGGAGGAAGATATTGACACACTTCAGGTTTTAAATATTTCTATGGTACGACTAAATTCTCAATGCAAATTCGCTGATTAAATTACCAATGGAATTCAAACTAGGTCATTTCAAATTTCTCATAGCCAGGAGACTCACGTGTCATTAATTTCTCACCAAACGAGAGCAAAATAAATTCTACATAGGAAACCCCATTGACGAATTTCCCTCATCCGACTCAATGTTTATTAAATTTCCCCCGACAAAGGTCATTATCAAAAATTGATCGAATCCATACGTTTCTCGCGTCCAGAAATCCCACTTCATTAATCATACAATTTCTGCTTGAATTCATTAATCAATGCAATTGTACGTCCACCGAAAAGATGCTTTCATCGTCGTCCGAATTTTTGGCAACAAAATAATGTGACTTTCCACCGACAAATTTTCCTCCAAGAAATATAATCATCGAGACGAATAGAAAGTGAAAGAAAGAGACAAAATATTCGATATTTAAACGCTCGTAAGTTCCGCACGCGTCATTGTTTTCCGTCAAACTTTTATCCGGTATTTCCCCGCGGAAATTTTACACCGTGAAAAAGGAAGGCGTACGGGAAGAAAATGCAGAAACGCATAAACCAGTGTATCGGTCGGTGTGTTGTATCGTTGCATCTTTCCTTCCGATACGTGCGATACATTAATGTTATGAGATTGAACCGATGCGCATGTCGAGCGTAATGTAATGTAAAAGAATTTTATCGATGCTCTCGCTTCTTATGGGTCGGCTACTCTTTCCTTCGCCAGCCTTTTCCCACTCCGGATGCACTTTAGGAAACGCTTGCATATACTGGGTCACTTTAACGTTAACGTAATATCGAATAAAATATCTTTGCACCTGCTGAAAATACATTCGCGAATTTCCATGGAATTTACGTCGGGTATTCCGTCTCGCGGATTTTTTATGGGGGTTGTTTGGGCTGGTGTTGAATTTTGTTTGATGCTAGAGCGTTATTGTTACTTGTTGGGGTAATTTTTTTAACTTGAGATGATTGAATTTACATTTGTATTGGGAAGAATGATTATTTATTAAGTCGTTGAATGCCACAGGTATTTTGAAGGTTTGTTATTTCTGCTGAATTAAAATTTTGATTAGGAAAATCACATTTTGTTAACCAGAAATGTTAAGGTGAAAGTTGTTACATATATTGTGCAGTGTTTTACGTTTTTGAGCACAATATTCACACAAAAATGTCTCTGGGTGTGTGATTAATTTGTGGGAAGAGAAGGGATGAAAGTGGGAAGAAAATTAAATGACTTAAGGGTTTCAATATTATAAAGTAAACTTGGAAAATTTAATGAGGAGTTTTAATAGAAATTTTGGTAAGTTTAAAACAACTAAACTCTACTCGTTTTAATCTCGCCTTAAAATTGGTATTAATAAATATTCTGATATTCGAAAATACAGCAACAAAGTAACAGAGACGGCAAAAATATTCGATTTTCCACTTCAATGTGAAAATGACCCTTTAATATCAATATTTCAAAGGATTTGAAAAACGATAGTATCTTGACTGCCCAGACTAATTACCATAATTCCCGGAGAATTTCTCGTCACGATAAAATCGTCAGGTCTCGCAATTATTAATCATACTCCCCATTGTCCCGTCGCGTTATCTCTTTACTAAATCGCTGATAAGATCGCTCTATAAATAAAGAATCAGTACGCGTAAATATCCCCGTTGCTTTTCACGTTTTACGGTTCTCATGTTCCCATATCACAAATCGTCTTAACACTTTACCGACCGGTATTTTTTAACATCCTACCCACTTCTGTTCGGTTACTTGCACGCAAATATTTTCCCGATACTGTTATCTCTTCGAAAATTGCAAAGTTCCTTAACTGAGTCCTTGGCACAGTTAATCGCAATGAAAAATAATAATTTATCAATTACCGTAGCAACAAATTAATAAGTTAAAAGTCCTAAAGTGTTGGGCCCGAAAAGCCGATTAATCGACTATCGGTCCCCGAGACGAAATTTTCGGTCATTCTTCGTCTTCGAAATCCTCAATGAAGATTTTGAGACTTATCTAAGAATTCCTGGATCGGTAAATACATATAATTTAAAAACAGGTTTAGTCCTCAAAGTTGTAGTTACGCGCCGATTCCGCACTTTGAGGACTGGAACTGGCTTTATTAATGTCAGTTTAGTCCTCAAAACACTCATTGAGAATTTTGAGGTTTCCATTTGAATTAAAGTAATTGTTTAATTGTCGGTTTGGTCCTCAAAAAACTCATTGAGAATTTTGAGAATTAGGTTTAGATTTTAATTATAATATTTTTGAGGATTTTGAGTTTAATATCTCAGTTTAAATAATCAAAAAACTCTTTTTTCATCCTCAAAATCCTCATTGAGACTTTCTGAGAACTATATTCGCATTCAATTGTAGGCGGCAAATTTCTACATCAAAGAAATGAGGACTTTGGAGACTTAAAAATATACTAATATTTCGACTCGGGTCGGTAAAGTGTTAAAATTACGCTCTTAATTCTTCATCTTTCATTTTCTTCGCTTTCGAAGTACAAACAGATCGAACGCCGTGCGACGATCATCGATTGTCGAAAAATATTTGGCTACAGATAACACAAAATCGCAGAGAGGAGACGTAGCACCGTGCAAAAGCGATATTCCGTATCGCGTGCGATTCTATTTCGATACCCATGGGAAACGCCCTGCGCTTGTACGGCGTCCCGTGTTATCGGCAGAAAATTTTAGATCGTTTTCTCCGGATTTGCAAAAAAAAATCCCGAATGATTGGCTACAATACCGTGCACGTAACTTTCCGGTTTTGGTGCTGGGGATTATCTCGCGGAATTAATAGAAGGGACAGTCGTGAACCTTTGTAAAAAAAATTCAAATATTTACACTAAACGAGACTTTACTCTGGGTATTTTTAAAACGATGAAAATAAACTGGATGATATACTCTTCAAAACAGCAATCTGCTGTTTTCTACTGTACAATTGACTTAACTAAATAGTCTTTGCACGAAAAAAGGTTGCAATAAAAGATATATTAAAATTACAAGGGGTACAGAATTATTAACCCTTTGCACTCTCTGACGTTATCTACTTTCGTTGAAAAAGACACCCTTTGAAATTTCGCAGCTATAATAGCAGACTCCGTCTCCTCGATGTTTGCATATAGTAATTTATAACTTCTGTACATTATTATTGTAACTTTCCAATAAACAAGTGGTTTTCAATCTGTAAATAAATGATTACCTCTCAACATTCAAAAAGGTCTCCATTCGCAAAGCATTAAAATTACAAAGGAAACACAATTAACCCTTTGTACTCAAAGTCATTTCTAACGTAATCTATTAGCAACTTAGCGACACTTTGCTATTTCCCATCGTCTACCACTTCAATACAAAGTTTCAGCTAAACTTACATTTCTTAAATTGTTGCGGTGCAATAACTTCACCCTCTGTAATCATTAATAAATTCGAAGATCCCCTTAAAACCAAAGTCTTAAAATAATTAAAATGCAATTCCTATTCTTCCACCTAATAACAATACCCACTAATGATTTTCATTGTAGAAGACAAACCCCTTGAAATTTCACGACCACAATAGCACCCTCGATCTCCTCGATGTTTTCCGGGGTGTCCTCGGGTGCGATCAAGGGTCACAGCAATGACCCAATCCTGGTCAGTGGGCAATTAACGTTATTCTCGGCTGTGGGTGTATCCAGCAAGGTGAAATAATCGGGCATGTCCGGGTGTGTGTAGGGTTGTAGAATCGAGGCCGGTTACCTCGTAAACGTGTTACGGGAACGTAAAATGTAACCGTGACGACGAGAACGCGGCAGAAGGGTGCGCTGAACGAGGGTAGGAAGGAAGGAAGGAAGGAAGGAAGGGGCGAGGGAGGCCAAGTATACGGGGATAATTAGTCGTCATTGTGGAAACGCTACTCAACGGTGCCGGGGAGAGCCGACGACCTGCCATTACCTTAATTAATATTGACTCTTTCTCATGAGCGATGGACTCGCTCTCTTTCTCTCTTTTTCGTTTCTTCATCCTTCTTTTTCATCCTTTCTCTGTTTTCCTTCTACCCTTTCGACTCTCTGCTTCTTTTCCTTTTTCTTCCATCAGTTATCCCTCGTGTATCACCTTTTCTTTTTCTCTCCTTACTATAAGAACAAGACTCGTGGGGGTAAACAGCCCTCTATGTGGAAATGAACCCTTATCCTCGTTATACTACCCGCCTCGTAAAATACATCCGACGCGAAGGATAGTGGCAGTGACGTCGGAGACGATGTCGTACCTACCCCTTTTCGTATTTCTCGTCCTCTGCTTCTTTGGCTTCGACGTCTCCTGGTGAAGCTTAGACCGACTCCTCGTACCTGCACGTATACGTGTATACTTTTATGCGATACATATTGTTACGGTGGCACGTGCATGCAAGCGACGCCGAGAATGCGTGTAACTTTGCCGGCTAGCAAAGGAGGGAGGTGGCGTTTATACCCTTGGGAAACTGTGCTTCTACCTCGGCGCGTCACTCTGCAACAACGAGTCGGTCTCTTAATATTCGCTGTGCAACTTACCCTCGTTCTTTCGCGATTTTATTGTAGGATGCTTTCTATGATTTTACTGCAGGAAGATTTTCTATGATTTTATTTCAAATGGTACGCGAATTTTGGGGTGTTTTTTTGATGGCTGTTTTAGAGGGGTGTTTTTGGTAGTTGGTTTGATCTTTGTGCCTTTTGGATTTACTTAGTTTTTAATTTGTGTGAGCTGTGTTTATGGAAATTTTGTTATAGAATTATTAATCTTTTGAAATAGGGGGCAATTTCGTGAAAGTGGCCAAATTTGAAATATCAGTTGACGGAGTGAGCCGTGTCGATTAAATTTCTGGAGTGATGTGCGCGTTTTTAGAGTTTCACAGTTAATTTATGATTTTAAGTGCACTGCATTTAGATCTGATTGGTTTAATTGGTTCTATGATTATTTTAGATATAATTTGCTATCGTCAACTTATTTATAGTTGGGTACAAATGTTTATTTTACAAGTGTGTGTTTTATTAGCTTCCTGATCGTCTTCTTTTGACGACGAAATATATGAAGTTCCTCTCAGGTGATCTTTTTAGATGATCCATTGACTTCCTTACGCAAAATTCACAATCATCAAAAATTCCAGTGTTTTATATACATCCAGTCATTGGCAAAAAGAAAACAAAGACCCAATGAAAAAAACATCCTTACATTGAATTTTCCTAAATGATTATTTAATACAGCATAAATTCGACGGATATTAATCCATTTAAAACTGTAGTTCCCAAGAAAAATCCCCATAAATGTGAAAACTATAATTAAGAGCAAACGATCGAAGAAGAACTTCAAAGTACTCATGGTATCAGGTGTTTTCCAAACTTCAAACCTCCAAGGTTATCTGTTTTACGTTCTTCAAGGAAAATATTTTACAAAATTCACGCAGAAGCCAATAAATCTACCTGTTCGTAGACACCGTGTATGTGCACCATGGAAAACCTCTGGTTTCTGGAGGAAATTGTATATATACTTCACGGAAACCGCTCGTTACTTGCGGAAGCCGCATATATACGGTAGCGCGGAGTCAAACTACAGGTAAATGTAGAAATTGCAAGGTAAAACCGAGTCGAGTCACCCAACCTTAACGTACTCGAAGTATTCATCTTAAAAACTTCACCTAGCCTAACTCTATAGGGTCCCATATATTTCTTCATGCAAACAAATTGCATCCCTCCATTCATTTTTACATTCTTTCCGCTAGAATGAAGAATTTAACACTAATCACCATCTTATGAATATTTGTTATTATCGTATCCTGTCACTTTACCGGTTCCAAATTAACAATAATATTTTTCTAAACTAAAAGTAAGTGATTTTCAATTTAACCCTCGGTAGACCGAATTTTCTGTGGCATTTGAAGATCATTTGCACGATAGCTCATTAGAAAATGATAAAGATACTATTATAAATAATAGATTCAACTTAATTTTAAAACACTGGATTGTAAAGAATTTCACGATTTTTATCAACTAAATTATAATACGTGAGAAAGGTAAAAAATTGACTTTAAAAAATAAAAGCTTAGATTTGTCTTGTGTTACTAGAAAATTACCAGAGCCCATGGAGGGTTAATATATGTAACAGCGAGAAAAATTGTTTAGTTAATAATTTTAAAAACTTACATATTTTTATTTCATTGGTCCACGAACGATATGGATGATGTTCAAAATCTTTCCTCGACGAAAGTGATTTCTTATCGTCGGCAATTACCTCGAGAGCGAGGTGATAGCGTCCTCCAAGGTGCTTACAACGATCAATCAACAATTTCCAATGTGAAATCGAAGACAGAAGCACGAATATAAAATAGATGTTCTATTTTAGGCAGAAGTTAAGCGTCAGATTCGCCCTTGTACACATTTGCCACGTGCTCGCACACGTATGCACACCGATATCTAGAAAAAGCCCTTTTTAGTCCCGTGTCTTTCAAGCAGGAAAGTACCTATCGTTTTATTACAGAGTGTCACGTAGACAGTGCGGACCAGCTACGAAGCGAGAGGGTTAGCCGTAGACAGAGAGAACACGTGCCTACGGGGGTGGAATACGAGGCGGTTCAACACAAGGGTGGAAGACGTGGGAAGAAAGAGAAAGAAACAGGAGAGAGAAGAGATAGAAAGGACAAGAGAAAGAGCGATGGAAAGCAGAGTGAAGGGTCGAAAGAGAAAGAAGAGAAAAGTGAAACGAAGATGAAGAAAGCAAGAGAAACAGAAAGAAAGGGATAATGAGTGAGATAGAAAGTGCAAGAGAAAGAGCGATGGAAAGCAGAGTGAAGGGTCGAAAAACATAGAAGAGAAAAGTGAAACAAAGATGGAGAAAGGAAGAGAAAGAGAGAGAAACAGAAAGAAAGGGACAATGAGTGAGATAGAAAGGGCAAGAGAAAGAGCGATGGAAAGCAGAGCGAAGGAAAGAAAGATACAGGAGAGAAAAGTGAAAGGAAGATGGAGAAAGCAAGAGAAAGAGAGAGAAACAGAAAGAAAGGGGGAGAGACAGAGAGACAGAAAGGGCCAGAGGAAGAGCGAAGGGAAGAAAAGTGAAAAGAAGATGGAGAAAGCAAGAACAAGAGAGAGAAACAGTGAGAGAGGAGGAGAGAGGGAGAGAGAGAAAGGGCCAGAGGGCGGCAGGACGGTTTCAGGAGAAGGGGACGTATGCAAAATACACTCGACGGCCTGCAGCATGCGAAGCTAACGTCCATTTTATGCATCCGGAATGCCTTCGAACCGGTAAAATATCGAGCGACTTATATTACGTATGCGCTATCAGCAGCAAAACACACGCTCATGTAGGTGCACGTAGCTGCATGCATACACGGGGCACCGTAACCGGGAAAGATAACCGTAAGATCACGGAAACTTCCGGTCTCATAAAGCGACGTCAAAACCCTTCCCGAAGAGTCTATGAAGAACGGCCCTTCGTACTTCCTACTGGATATTTTTGAACTGAATAGAAGAGAAAGTGTGTCGTCTTTTCTTCTTCGTCATGGAAAAGGAGAGATGATGATAATTAAAATTGATACGAGGGTTGCTGGTTGAAAATGAAATTGCATTTTGGAAAAGTTTCCTCCTCGAATAATTAGCAGGAGTTTGCGACAGAAATTTTATCTATACTCGGTAAATCTCGGGGGGATTTTGGAGTTTGTAATTAGAATAATTGTTTAATCTTTGTAAATGACGGGAGGACGACACGAGCGAAATTTTTAACAGGTAGATGCGTTACGCGAATTGCTAAATATTATTTGCATTTCTGTACGTGTCGCGACAACAGCTGCGAGGAGAAGGAATACGAACTGGCTTCAGCGGTTATCAGTTGGTTGTTAATTATTTTTCTCTAATGAGTTCCTCTTACGTTCGATTAATTAATTTCTGATGATCGTTTTCAACGTACGAGGAAACAGTTGAAAAAGAGTGACATCGTATAATTCATTCGCAGAACGAGAATGTATTTGACATTTTTTTATTATGCCGAGTTATCGGGCGTGCTGGAAAAGTGTGTAGACTTTAGAGAACTTTCGCAAAAACAACCGCTTCAAAATTTTGCATCCAAAATCTTTCTCTGCGCGCTGCGAGCTAAGCAAATATTTTTCACAAAATTCCCCGGAACAAATTTGACTCCCTTATCCCTGTATCGCAGGTTAAAATTGCTCGGAACACGTAGCTCCCTTGATTCCGAGCTTTCGTTTTAAAATCGTTGAATCAAAAAAAAATATATTTCCATATCGACGTGCTTCCGAATTTTTTGCGTTGCTAAATTACCAAAAGAATTCGTGTCACGGTCGAGAAAGGAATGAACAAAATTGGAAAATAACGTTGAGTTACAAAGAACATCGTCTCTCATTTTAAGACAATTAATCAATTAATTGCATTCAACGTGTATAAACGTCTATTAAAACCTTGTCGCGGCAACCTTTCGAAAAATGAATTGTACATTTTTTATCGAATAAAAATGTAACTGTTCCTCTTTTCGTAGAATTTATAATAAGCGCATTTGCTTTGCGTTTGACGTGTATACTCGTTATTACTTGACTTTAATTTGACATACCATGAGGAATTTTTAACAGTAGATTTACGGAAGTCGTAAAATTCACGAAGTCTTGTTTTCTTGAAAACTTTTCTAAAATTGATACGGGAACGGTATAGTAGATATTTCACATGTACTTATAACACACATGTCACTTAACTGATCATATTTTTCGCTGGTTGATTTCCCTCCTTTTTAAGTACTTATTTAATATATTTAAATGTAACAAATTTACTTTCTGTAAATTTAGCGTTAAAACTAAATTCTGCAGTTAACTGTTTAATCGATTATGGGAAACGTTTTCCAAAAGACTTTTAGACTTTCTAGCTTGTTTTTCTCGCAAATCAGAGTCCTCTGGAATGTTGTAGAATTACAAAATCCATTCGTCGCATATCGTCGTCCTTGCAATTCTCACGGGCCAATAACGTCGAACGTTGAACTTTTTTCGATGCGTGTAACCGATAAATTCGCCGGTTGCGGACGAATGCACGATAAAAATCGATCCCCTGGCGACGTTCGATAGGAAAGGTTTGCCGTTGAAACGCAAATATCCTCGTGACGATTTTTGACCTTTTATTAAATCGCTTCAAAATTTTTTAATAAAACCCGGAACACCGTCGGACGGAACTCTGACTTTAATTATCTGAGATTGCACGTCATAGTACAGTACGCAACGTGTGTAAAACATTTTGCTTTTTCAACCCCTTCTCCTCTATCCACCCCCATTGTTCTTTCTCTCTTTCCTTCCATGTTTTTCTCTCTCGCTCTCGTTCTCTTTCCCTCTCCTTTTTTTCTTTCTCCCACTCCTCTTTTCACTTCCATCAACCCCAACACAATCTACAAATCCGTGAAAAGCACCCACGCAATATAAAATAATCACATCTAATCTTTATTTCCGTTAATCGTAATGCTCGTTAATGTCGGCTGTGTCGCTTTTATAATAAAATTCCTCGCGAGAATGCATCGCAGTCGGGAGAAGAGTCATGAATCACGATTATTTCAATCTCGTGATTCTTAAAATGCGACCGTAATATGGGAAATGGCCGATGCACGCGAAAAGACCGAGAGAACGTGCGAGTATGGCGCGTTTTTTGCGAACAGTTCTCCACGCTTATTTTCCCTCTCTGTCGTGGATATTCGTAAAAATTGCACCAGCCTTTACGAGCGTGTGCAACTATTTATTTCTGTGCGCATATTTAATGCAAAATTCTCCGGTCGCGGCACGTCATTAGGGGCTGTTTTTCTCTTTTCCTTTTTTCTTTCTACTCTTCTCTCTTTTCTCCCTCACCCCTCTCCATTTCCTCACCGTTTTTTTACCTCGACTGGTGCTCTTTGATCTTGTCACGCGTTTTATTGCCCCGCGAGGGACTCGCGCCGCTCGAGTACTATTTTACCCTGGAACGAAGAGGCGTAAGAACTTTCCACGTTCTTTCTCGAACAAGCGTCATTAGTGTTCTTTTATCTATCGCGCGTAAATCGTCCGCTTGGCGAGAACATCGGGAGAAAGTTTCGGCAGACGTTGGCTCACGATTAAACGAATTCCAACGAGGCATCGTCGTTAATGAAAATTCAACGTTAATTGCAGTCCGATACGCTTCGTATAAGTGTAATTAAGCCTTTGAATTTTACCTGCACACAGGGTGTCTCGGACGACTTTGATATCGTCATTTTCTCACCCTTGTTCCTCGTGGGGAAAAGTATTTCGTAGATTTCAACGATACCAAGTGGGATTTGTTCTAGTTTTTCTAGTCAAGGTGATACGAAGGTCACCCTTGGCTTTTTTGAGATGTCACGAGGTATTTTCTTATTAGTTAACGCTTTATAAAAAAATACTAAATAGGAGGTAGTTTAATCGAGACATTTCTAAAATTTGCACTGTTAGGAGAATTCTAAATTTTGCACTGTTAGGATAATTCTAAAATTTGCACGGTTCGGATAATTTTAAAGTTTGCACTGTTGGGATAATTCTAAAATTTTCACAATTAGGATAATTTTGAGATTTGGACTGTTGAGATAATTTTAAAATGTGCACGATGGGGATAATTCTACAATTTGTACTTTTGTGATAGTTCTAAATTTTTCACTGTTAGGATGATTCTAAAATTTTCACCGTCGAGATAATTATAAGATTTTCACCGTTTGGATAATTTTAAAATTTGCACTGCGCTAGCGTTTATTAATATGACTGTTACCACATAATAAACATTTGAGTCACAGTTTTTGTCAAGTCCATGAAATAAGGACTGGCCTACGTTATTAAAACAGTCAAGTGGTACATTTTCCGCACGCAGGTGCTTCCGCATGGGGACATTTAAATACCCCAGGGTACATACTACTTAAAAACTACTATCATTTGTACACTACACCGTCATTACTGATCCCTGTTACTTGGAACAGAGCTTGAAATATTAGAAGCATTAATTTAAAATTCTAAACAAGCCAATCTTATCCACCCCGCTACAAGGGATTGCATGACGTGTACATACATACCTACATACGTCGTAACTGCTTAAGTGGTTAATATATCGGCTGACTCTTTGCATCATTCAGCAATGATACGCTGGAGAAAGTTACAGAAAATGTCAAAGTAGGTAGAGACACTCTGCATATATAATACTTACAAGTTTAGATTCACTAGCGCATGTATTTCAGAATGAAAGGAAATTTCTTTGGACACGTTAAGTTTTTTGTTTTAGCAGCAGTACGATAGAGAATACCGGGTGCTGAAAAGCTGCCCCTAATCTCTCTAATGACCTAGCTATTAGAAGGGGTCTTGAACGAGGAGTCTAAACTAGGAAAGCAGGGACCCTGATTACTGGTGTCGCGTCTCATTGTCAGTCTATGCCGTTGAACCCAAGTTCTCAGAGCATGCCACGAAGGGTTAAATAAAGAGGCGTTTCCTCTTCCAGCGACTGGGCCAACCGCTGGAACTGGAACTCACCCTTTGGAGCTAGCATAGGATAGGAAAACACTCTCCACTTTCGAAGTGTTCAAGGGGTATGACATAGGTGGATTTGGGGAATGTTGAATAAACTAGTTTTTCCCTCCTTATATTCCTTGTCTTACTAGTCCTTTCTTACATAACCAATTAATCTCTACTTAATTAATACTAAACGCACCAAGCCAGTCGAAATAATCGGTTCCTAATATTTTTTAAATGTTATCCACATTTATAGGGAAATCATGAAGTGAATATTCCACTTTTGCCTTATAAAATCTAAATAAGCTAGTTAATTATTTTTTCCACATCTTGACTTTTCTTTTTCTAAAGTATTTCTTCAATAGATATTATTGTAAGTGTGAGTAATCAGGTGTGATTCTTTATAATCATGCCCAAATTTGGTAAACGAGATGAATTCTAGATTATTTATCAAATTAACAGCGAGTCTGGGTTAGATCTGGCTTATTTCTTTCAGGTACCAGTCCAACCAGCGAACCCCTGGTGGTATGCAGGAAAGAAGTTACCTCAGGGGCCTGTCCAGATCTCTGGACAGGTACGGGTTTGGCGAACCCGGGGTTACCCGAGCCATATAGATGTAAAGTCCACAAAGGGTGTAAAGAGATCCTTAGGGGCCTGTTCAGCTTACTAAACTGGGTCTTGGGAGTTTGGTCTGAATTAGATCTCGTTTTGGTCCGGGAGCTTAAGTTCTAGCGACTCCCACACTTCCCCTGGTATGCAAGGGGGTGCGTAAATATTTTCCCTCCTGAGTAAAAAGAGATCTGGATTTGGTCTGAGTTTTAGTGATAATTGTAAATAATGATTGATCACATTTACCATAACGTATATAAATTTCACTAGATACAACGTCAACAAATTTTTCATTCAGATTAAAATTAAAGCACTTTGCGAGAAGTCACTGTACAGTGATATCCTAAATCTAGTCAAATCACCCTCCAATCTAACGTTTCAACAAGGAATGAAAACGGGAAGCACGTGAATAGAACATTTCAAGCTCGCAGTGCTCAAAATAGACGGTTGTCGATACCAATTTAATTTATGCTTCTCCTATCGACCGGAAAAGCACAGAAGGACAGTTACTTCGACGTCTACGTTGTTAATTAATCAGCGCCATTTACGTAATGGCATCGACAACGATATCAGGTCAGTTTATTTGTTCATCAATCCGTATTATGTTCAATTTCAAAGAGATATTAAAACGTCGGGGTCGTAAGTCATCTCGAAAGGACGTACGACTTGGTAACGTCAATATCGAAGCATTCGACTTCGTTAGTATCGATATTCGTTAGCCACTTTCTGTGTAAATTTAAACAGCCGTCGATTCAACGTCTCGACGTTGAGACACTCCGCGTAATATCGTTTCGTAAAAGCAGGCCATACATAATTCACGAAGCTAGAAAATCCGATCGGTTCCGTTTTTTTCCCGATGAATTGATAGTAAAACAAAAAAATGGTCGCGAAACTTTGATCTACCGGGGAATTATCTTCCAGCTAGTCGATAACCCAACGACGTAGAATTGGATTTATCGAGACAAGCCGAGGCGTATAGAGAATGTATCGGAAGCGTCGTCTTCGCGTAACGATTCAATCGAATCGTCTTTTTCTCTCGATTCATCTGTCTCACCTTCGCTCGTAGGAAATACCAGTTGAAAATGAACTTCATGCTACTTTTTTTCTCCTTGCCGCAATCGCGTCGTTTCCGTGCCGTTACGTGCTCGTTCCACTCTGCGAGCAATGTTTGTACAGTTTCTACAGTAGAATGGTAAAAAGAGTCGATCGTCCGGTAAATAACGCAGGACAATTTATTTTCTTTACATTTAAAACTTCTCTCTGAGACATCGTAGCCACAACTGGAACGATCGAGACTCATTTTGAGATTCAAAGAACCTCTTTTTTTCGTTGGCCACAATCGACTCGGTTTCGCGCCATTATGTACCAACAACCACCCCGGAACTCTTGACGAAAGCACCCTTTTTGGACGGGAGAGAAATTTTAATTAGAGGCTCGAATACCTCCTCGTGTCGTTGAGAAGGGCACGAAAGGGAGAGAAAAAGGTAGGAGTAGTAAGTGGACGATGACAGGTGTGCAAAGTTTAAAGGGACCACGAGGGAAAAAAGCAAAGGGACTATGAGGAAGGGGACCAAGAGGAACGCCCATCGTGGATCAGTTAAAAGCGTGTAATCCGTACGCTCGATACCTTCAGCCCTTATCGGTTAAATACCATGCAAACATACCCCAATCTCGCCAGGAAAGTCGGCTCCTATCGGCACCCCATCTGCGTCCTCTCGCTCGACTACCTGGTCTATAGTCTGTTCGAACGAACTCCGCAGAAATCGTGGAGAACGAATGATCGTAATGTTCACTTGGTAGAGTCTTTTTTGAAGAAAAGATCTCCGCTTCTTCGAAGTCTTTCGCTTACTTTTCGCGCAGCAGTTTTGAAGGCTATTCGACGGTGTCGTTAAAGACGGCGACAACGGCTGGAAAGAGGGATAAAACTCTCCTCGTCTGTTCTAGTGAAGAGAAACTTTTATCATGGACATTCGCACGCTTCACCTACTATACTTTTGTATAGCAAATTACATCTATAGTCCGACAACTCAAAGATGGCTAAGCAAAAAGATGGCTACGCAAGTGTGATTGATGGAGACGATTGCCATGTTGCATTTATTCAGCCAAATAAGTAAAAATACGTGACTGCTCTGACTACGCGGACTGTCCATTTTAAGAAGCTGGATGTGAGAATATCAAAAATGAAAAGGTACGAATTGGTGTTTGAAAACGAGAGGTCCCGCCACTCGCTAGCCATCTTTCAGTTGTCAGACTGTAGATAGATGTAAGTTGTACACAAATCATCGTGTTAACTTGAAAATTAAATATAAATCAGAAACAATCGACGCTCGATGGCGAAAATTCAAAGTTTTCGTGGTAAGTTCAATACCACCCGCTTTTGTCCTGTCATCCTTTAGTGTAGCAAATTACGTGTACTGTCCTACAACTCAAAGATGGCTAGGCAAAAAAATACAAGTCTGATTTGTGGAGGCGATAGCCATGTCGCATTACTCAGTCAAACAAGTAAAAATACGAGAATGCTTTGGCTACGCGGAGTATCTATTTTAAGAAGTTGGATTTGAAAATACTAAAAACGAGAATGCACGAATTGGCATTTGAAAACGCGAGGTCCCGCCACTCGCTAGCCATCTTTCAGTTGTCAGACTGTAGATAAATGTAATTTGTAGACAAATCGTCCAGTTTGCTTGAAAATGAAATATAAATTAGTATCAGTCCGTGCTCAATGGCGAAAATTCAAAGTTTTCGGTGTAAGTTCAATACCACCCCCTTTTCACATTGGAACGCGTGCCAACGGGGTGTTATACGTGGTCGACGAGAGTAAACGGAGTTAGCTGGAAGCGGTTGTACATTGAAATGCATGATATCGCGTGTGAAACAGCAGTTAGAGGGTCAGATCTGCATAACTCTGCTGCGAACACCCCCTGAGGGTGCCTTACCTTTGCTCGCTCACACGCTCCCATCGAAACTCACCCCCTGCCGTGTAGTATACCTACGCGTTCTTCGTTTTCCTCTTCTCTCTTTTCCCTTCCTTCCTCCTACAGCCTCCTGTTTCCCTTTCACCTTCGCGATTCTCCTCCCTCAACCATCCCCTTTTACATACTCGCAGAAACGGGTTACTACGAACTCCTCTAGGTTCCTCGAACTCGGACGGGCAATGCTGTGGCGATAAAAGTGATTCCGGCTTCACTTCCGGTTCGCCATTTGTCCGTGCTTGTCTCTTTTCGGACAACGAGCTCAGGAGATTCTTCGAGCAGGGAATAATCGACATCGATGAAGTCGTTTTCGCATGATTTATGGTAGTTTGTACGATAAGGGATGATTTTAGGGCTGGAGAGGCGGGTTTGATATTTAACCCCTTGTTTTACGATTTCTTTTGTTCCTGCATTCGCAATGATTCAAAATTAAATCGATAAAATAAAAATTAGTTAGTGATTCTTGATATAATGTGTAATTTAATGTGATATTAATATGATAGAAATTCATTTCGTCATCACGGACTTGATTGATATTCCCAATTTTGTAGGTTTTACAAATCTCCAAATTTTCTGCTTCATTTGTCACACCACGAGTGTCACGCGTTGTTGTAGGCTAAGAGGTTAAATTCGCAAGACAACCTGAAATTCCTTTTTCAAAATCTTCAACATCTTTAACCTCTTGCCCTACAATAACGAGTTACACTCCTGAGGAGGTAAATGAGATATGAAATTTTCAAGTTTTTCAAAATCTATTAAATTGAAAATATTAATGAGACACGACGCAATAATATTAATTCTGCAATTTTAATATTACGTTAAATTATACAACATATCGAGAATTACTGATCAATTTTTATTTTACAAATTAAATTTTTTATTATAGCGGTGGCAGTCACGAAACAAATCATACTCCAAGGCTTTAACAAAATTGCAAAGTTGCTCCCCAATGTAAATCCTCCCTATCTTACTGATCAAGCATTAAAAAAAATTACAGAAAACACAATTAATTTTCAAGGTCAATTTCAACCTTTGCCTTCCACAAATATTCATATTCTCCTGGAATACATTTCCACCGTCGACGAAACCCTAGCGATATTCTTCGCGATGTAATTAGAGTCCGTGTGATTTTATATAGTTTACCTTGTGCAGGGACCTCCTAATTTTGGCGGGAGTTCGTCATGGCGTTTCCATGGCTTCAGTATCGGCCTTATTTTCTGAGTAAACGGTACCAGTTAGTCAGTCAGACGGCTGTTATAATTTGCTAGAAACCCTGGAAGAAGTAACGAGAGATAGGAAGGTCTGAGAGAAACTAGAAGGGACGAAGGGCCGAGAGAAACGAAGGAAACGCGAGGTTCTCCGGCTCGAAAATATTGACCTTTGATGCCAGCGATACGACACGATCCAGCTTTCTTACCGGGGATCGTGAAAAGCTCCTGGAACGACGTGGAAAGATCGATGCCGGCCAACTTTCCTCGCGTTTTCTGTGCTTCGAGAGGTTACAGCAACTCGGGTTTGCGGTGTTCGCCTCGAAAATCGGTAAACTGCTCTCTGATGGATCGCGTCACGACTTTGAATTAAACGCCTTATGATCGGTTATAAAATTCTCTGGAGAAAAATCTCTGTGGAAGCTGGAATCTCCCAGACGACGTTGCACGACTTGGTTTCTTTCGTCTCACTATCGTTGAGTGGCAAGTTACCTATTTTTATATTTGTCGCAGCGAAGAGTTGGTGTGGAATGTTTATGTGCGTTAGTGTTTGTTTATGTCGTTTTGGAAGGGGTAGTAATTTTTACCTTTTTAATTGTGCTTCGATTTCCGAAAATGTAAGGTTGAAACGACGAGTGAGGATTTTTGTAAAAGAGGAATTGGAACGGTTCAATTTTTTGAAAATAGAAAATTCTATGATTGATATGAATGCTAAGATTTTCTTTAGAACTAATTAGAGTAGAATTCTAAGTTTATGTGATGCCTTGAAGTTGAGTACTTGAGGATAAATTTTCTTTTTGTTTGTTTTTTAATTGTTGAAAATATAAGCGGGAATGACGAGTGGGAATTTTTGTAAAAAAGGAATTAGAACGATTCAATTTTTTGAAAATAGAAAATTCTATGATTGATATAAATATTGAGATTTTGTTTGGAACTAATTAGAGTGCAATTCTAAGTTTTTGTGTTGCCTTGAAGTTGAGTACTTGAGGACAAATTTTCTTTTTGTTTGTTTTTTAATTGTTGAAGTTATAAGCTGGAAATCACGAGTGGGGATTTTTGTAAAAAAGGAATTAGAGCGGTTCAGTTTCTTGAAATAGAAAATCCTATGACTGATATGAATGCTAAGATTTTATTTGGAACTAATTAGAGTGCAATTCTAAGTTTTGGTATTGCCCTGGAACTTTGGTACTTGGGCCAAAACTTATTTAATTTCTCTGACGCTGAATTACTTGTCTGCTCTCATTTTTGGAAGGTACTACACGACCTATATAAAAATCTGCAAGATTCTTCCGCCAATTTTGATCCTTCACTCGTTGAAGCAAAGACCCAGTATTATTGGTAATTTTTAAACATTATATTGCAATATCGTTATTTCAAAATTGATCACCGATGCGAATTTTTTTTTTAATCCCAGGTCACAGAGGTGCATCGTGATAACTGATACGAAAATTCCAATGAACAGGCAGATATATCTTCCATTGTTTCCGTCAAGAATTCTGACAGTATAGTCTCGTGTCCGTAAATATTCGCGAACGCGCTATTCGCGATAAATCGTGCCTCTTCCATGGTACGACAAACATTTTTTTATTTCTCCTCTGCTCCCTTTTTCCTTGGCTCTTTTGCTCGTTAAAAACGAGGACGAACCTTCTAGCAGTATCGTTCACCAACATTGCGTCTATTCAAATATCTATCTATATATCCGTGTGTCGGTTTCACTTACAAAAATACGTGTTTGCGTATCGCGTTCCTCATTGTTCATCTTCGTGGCTTTGCCGGCAATTCCGGTGGTGGCAAGTTAAAAAATCTGCGCTGGAGTCGGTTTACACAACCTTTCGTTTCCTGTTTCTATTCTGCTTTTTTTCAACTTTTTGATGCACAATTTTATTCCTTGCACTCTCGTTCTCGTTGGTAGCAAAGTTTTTTCTTTTTTTTTTTGACAAACGGTAGAAATTCATAGAACTTTACTTTTTAGGATTTTTATAAATTTTTGCAAATTATAAAAGTGCAATATAAAGTTATGGTGGGTAAGGAGGTGCAGATTAGAATTTGGAATCAGCGGAGTGCAGTTCAAATTTGTCATCACTTTTAGTAAATTTGTTACAATTGTTTACCTAATATTTTAGATGAAAATTCTTAGGCGAGATGAATATAACAATTAACCTCTGGCCTTTAGATTTCATTTCTGACCGGGCATGCAATGATTCAAAATTAATTCCTGAAATCAAAAGTTCTCCCTGATTTCTGATATTAGGAATAAATAAAGATAATATTAATAATATAGAAATAATGAGACCGTTTCGTGACCGACTGATATTTCCAATTTAAAAGTTTTTGAAAAACTTCAAAAGTGCAACTTCTCCCTCACCTCTGTCAATTTTTTTCTAATTTATTATTTAATACATCACAGCCTCAGAACTTTGCAACCCCCCTAAAACAGTAGCTCCTACCTACAATAATCATAGCAGCCAAAGTCAACAAAAATGCCAAAAAAACAAAAATTCTAATAGTTTTATAGAAATCTCTACCAACAATTAAAACCCTGAATACTCCAAACCCCCATCTCTCATTGCAAAATCGAATTCCTCTTAAATGCGCCCCATAATTCTTCCCAGTAAAATTCAAATTTCCCGCTCCCCCACGTTAAACCGCAGAACACCACCCCTTTCAATCCAGCTATCGTTTCGATAATCGTAAAAATACGTATCCCACCAAAACGAGCCATCTATTAAGAACGTTCGCTTACGTCATTCCCCGTAAATCGCTTCGAATCGAAACAAACGACGTTCCGGTGTTCGATTGAACGTAAAAGGATCGAGAGATATCGATTAAATCGAGCCCAGTCCGCCGAAAGCTCGTCTTCGAATTGGCCGAATTTTATTACCAGCAATTATTCCCCTTTATGGAATAAACGCGCGAACCGTATTGCCGATACGGCAAACAATATGGTGCTATTAATTTTTCTTTCTCTTTTCCCTGTCCGATTTAAACGTAAAAACCTGCTACTACTCTCTCCGAACCTTTTCAATAGACCCAGAATTCGCTTCTTCCAATAAATTTCACTCGTTCGAATACGTTTTTAATGACCTCTTCGGGTGCACCAAAGGTCATTAGGACTGGGGACAGGTTGCGGTAATTACAATTAGCGGACAAACATCCTGGAATAGGACACGGTTCGGACACACGAACTCGGATACGCCATGGATGTTCCAGCTTCTTCTTAATGACATCACGTAGGTGACCATTGGTCGCTATGGTTCGGACGTGACGTTGAATTACCGCGAAAAAAGAGGAGGATCTACTCGACGATAAGGTGCTCGCCTTTTTCTATCTTCTGCGGGATTGCTTTATTCTATTTTCACCCGACGGCGTCAATGGGGACTGGTTTTGTAACGTTGCTTGAGGTCGGTGGGAAAGTTAATTAATTTTTGCCCTTGATTCACCCTTTTTTTTAGATTTTTCCGTCGAGCTTGGTTGTTGTTGTGGATTCAACAGAAATGTGAATATTTTCTGATATTTCGGAGAAAGATAATTACACTGAATTTAATGTGTGCTGGTGTTTGCTGTGATTAAATTCTCTCCTGCGATTTTTCACTTTATTTGTTCAGCATAGAAAAATAATTACATTATGGAATTATTATATAAAGAAGTCTGACAAATTGTGTACTTTTTCTCGTAACACCCGAGCTTTAGAAAAAATTCACCGTTAAATGAAATATTAACTATTATCAAAAAAAGTAGGGATTCTTGGGTGTTTCGAATAAAGAACAACCCTCTGCACTTCAGTTCACCCCAAACTCACTAATTCTGCACTTTCTCTCTTAACATCAACGTTCTATAAAATATACACCGTCAAATAAAATATTAATTACCGTAAAAAAGTAGGGATTCTTGGGCGTATCCAATAAAGAGACAACCCCCTCCACTTCAATTCACCCCAAACTCACAAACTGTACACTTTCTCTCTTAACACCAACGTTCTATAAAAAATCCACCGTCAAATGAAATATTAACTGCCATAAAAAATAGTAGGGATTCTTGGGCGTCTCGAATAAAAAGACAACCCCCTCCACTTCAATTCACCCCAAACTCACAAACTGCACTTTTTCTCTTAACACCCGAGCTCTAGAAAAAATTCAGCGTCAAATGAAATATTAACTACTATAAAAAATAGTAGGGATTCTTGGGCGTTTCCAATAAAGAGACAACCCCGTCCCCTTCAATTCACCCCAAACTCACAAACTGTACTCTTTTTCTCTTAACACCAACGTTCTATAAAAAATCCACCATCAAATGAAATATTAACTGCCATAAAAAATAGTAGGGATTCTTGGGCGTTTCGAATAAAAAGACAACCCCCTCCACTTCAATTCACCCCAAACTCACAAACTGCACTTTTTCTTTTAACACCCGAGATCTAGAAAAAAATCAGCGTCAAATGAAATATTAACTACCATAAAAAAAAGTAGGGATTCTTGGGTGTTTCGAATGAAAAGACAACCCCCAGCACTTCAATTCACCCCAAACTCAGTCGCAATCAGAACGATAGGGTCGTTCCTCCGTATTCTCACAAAACAACAATTTTGCCCCGAAGATAGCGAGGCACTCGCGTGCCATCCTTAAAAAGGGCGTCCCCAACAGGGTCGTTGGTGCAGTCGAAATAAAAAACGCACCCCCTATACGATCCTCGGTGCCATAATCACTAGCTTCCTCTCGTTGCTTTCTTCGTCATTCGTCGGCTTTGTTCTCCTCTGATGCGTGCTGTCCCGATGTTCACCGAACGCGAGCCAGGAAGGATCAACAATACCGCAAAACCTGTGATCAAAACGTGGTCGGAAGGGGTTCGGTAAAAATAGGGGCTCGATGGAAAGACGGGTGATGCCTTTCGTTCGAATCCATCGTCAGACAGGGCCGCAATTTAATTAACGCGAGCCATACGGTAGACGAAGGTTGTAATAACTTTATCAATTTGTATCCTCCTACCTATCTCCTCGTCCTTCGTCATTCACGTCGAAAGGACGTGCTGGAGGCTATGAAAATCACTCCGAGAGGGTTCATTACCGTGATCGTAATCGAGGCATTGTTTTCCTCCGCTTTCAGTCCGGCAAACCGATCATTTTTCTGCCGCTGATGGATTAATCTAGAAGATGACTGGTGTGATCGTTGCTCGGGTTTATTTAGCAATCGATATCCCTCCGGGGTGATTAATTGCACACTGGCAAATGGACGAGGATACCTTTGACCGATTGTTTCTAATAATACGTTAATTCTATAGCGTTGTCTTACGGTTAACTGGGTCGGGCTTTTTTTGGTGTTTCATCCTTTCGTGTTCGTGTGCGAGGGCTTCTGGTAATTTCATGGGATTGCGATTCGTCATCGTCGTTTCTCTTGTTTAACCCTTTTGTTCTTAATGGATTTAACATAATAACATATATGAAAGAAATTGTTAACCCCTTGCTCTACGATTTGTTTTATCACTAGCTCCGCTATAGTTCAGAATTTAATTACTCAAAAAAGAATTGATCAGTGGTTTTTGATATTCCGTGTAATTTAACGTAATATTAATGTTGGAAAAATAATATTATCCCGTTGCGTTTCATTAATCTTTCCAATTAAATAGGTTTTCGAAAAATTGAAAATTTTCTATCCCATGTATCTCATGCCGAGTGTCACTCGTCATTGTATGGCAAGGGGTTAAGTGATAATCAGATGAGATTTGGTGCAAATGTTTGCCCAATGTCCTAGTGATTATTTAAACCCTTAGCCTACAATGTGTGACACTCGTGGTTTGGGAAATGGAATAAGAAATTATGAAGTCTTTCAAAAACTATTAAATTGAAAATATATGCGAAATGGTCTCATTATTTCTATACTTTTGGAAATTAATTTTAAGTCGTTGTGAACCCACTCGGAAAAGAAACCGTAGGCCAAAGAGTTAATGAAATTACCAATTATTTTTCTATTTTACAGAAACTCTTCTACTGTTCTTGTTGAAAAAATTTAATTTGGGTCCTAAGGGCTTTTAAATCAACAAGCTTGCAATATTTCACCTTTCTGAATCGCACTTAAACAAATTTTTATATAAAATAACTAATATAATATGATTTTTAAAATTCTTCATTATTCTGATATTCTCATACATTGCAGGGTCCATGGTAGATTTTTTTATTTCGGTAAGTTTAATTTAATTTTGTAGCCATAGCTCGATCGTGGATGCAGGAATGCAGGGTAAATCAGGAAAGGTTTTCTGGGAAAAAATTTCATTTTATTCATTACCTCTCTTTCGAGGAAGATGGATAATATACAGATAGGATCGGTAGAGCGGACAATAAGGTTTTAATGAGAAAACGAACAAACATAATAGATTTAGAATCGACCGGAAAATCGACTAGGCTTGACTATGAAAATGATTCTGTACAAATATAACTTTTCGCGATTCCACCCGTGACTCTAATTACGCGGCTCTATTTTACCGACGGGCGTCCAGGATATGCTCTGTACTCTCTCGTTCGGTAGGCGTCCAGGAAAAGCATCCGTACTCTCCATACCGAAACGAGGACCCAGGAACACTCCCGTACTCTCCCGTGTCGTCACTGTATTTGGGCGTCCAGGATATGCTCTGTACTCTCTCGATCGGTAGGCGTCCAGGAAAAGCGTCCGTACTCTCCATACCGAATCGAGGACCCAGGAACACTCCCGTACTCTCCCGTCTCGTCACTGTATTTGGGCGTCCAGGATATGCTCTGTACTCTCTCGATCGGTAGGCGTCCAGGAAAAGCGTCCGTACTCTCCATACCGAATCGAGGACCCAGGAACAATCCCGTACTCTCCCATTCCGTCCAATCTAACCGGGCGTCCAGGAAATGCTCTGTACTCTCTCGATCGGTAGGCGTCCAGGAAAAGCGTCCGTACTCTCCATACCGAATCGAGGACCCAGGAACAATCCCGTACTCTCCCGTTTCCCTCTAGCAGGCGTCCAGGAAAAGCGTCCGTACTCTCCTGCCAGAGGTCCCTATTCTGCATACCGAGAGCGACCGTGGAAAGCCTCGTTCTCTCTCTCGGAGCAGAAGAAGAATTCTGTCGTGTCGTGCACCTTCTTTTATACTGGACCGTTGCTACCCTCGGTCTCCGAAATCAACAACCCCGTCGTCAAGCCTGGTCTCGCGGTCTCGCGCTTCGCACCTCCACTCCCTTCCGCGGTCCATTGCCGATCTCCGAAGCTTCTCGATGCTTCTCGATGCTTCTCGATGTTTCCCGAAGCTTCCAGAAGCTTCTCGGTGCTTCTAGATGCTTCTCGATGCGTCTCGATGCGTCTCGAGGCCTCCAGAGGCCTCTCGAAACCTTCCGAAGCTCGTCGCTTCGAGCCTTTATAATTTTCGCCACGCTACAATTTAAATTAAATTCCTAATTTTGTATGCTTCGTTTTGTCCATTAGATTGCCACAACATTTTTGGCAACGTTTATTCTCAATTTCCTCCCAACTCTTTCGCTCGTGCAGGAAAAAAAAAAGAAATACTTCCAGCCAATTTAAAAGCATAATTGAAAATGAATTTTCTATTTCACGCTTCCCGCGAATACTCCGCGCTCTCGTAATGGGCTGAACGTTTTTATGCGTTACGACAATCGGTAATATTCGGAAACATTGGATTCCGGCCAGAGACTCGAATGCACATGCTCTACAAGTGAAGTGCATTAGTCGGTAGGAAGTTTCAGTCGTAATTTTTGTTTCGTAACATAAAGTTCCTGCCATCCACTTACATTTGCATAACTTTATGCGCCGTGCAGCGCGTGAAATATATTTACAAATTTGAGAAACCAGCTGGCTTTAGTTGCCGACTGAAAGGAAACGATTTTCGAAGAAAGTAAATTGCACAGCGATGCACGATTCAAAGGTGCAAATAAAATATTACAGTTGAATTTCCCACTTACTAAGAATATGTAATTTTCTATCTTTTTATGTTGATTTTGCAAGAACGAAAAATGTTTTGGTGTTTTGCATAAGAAAGTTTAAAAATAAAACTGTTAAGAAAATGCAAGGGAAGGGATTCCTCGTGGGAAATCTTTTTTGAACGAAAATCTTCAGGAGAATTGTTAGAAAAAAAGAAATTTGTAAATACGAAGCTTCGTGGCACATGAAAATGTTTCCGAGAATAACTGTACAATTTTGTTTATCTTATTTTACCTAATTAATACTAGAATTATCAAAACAGTCAAAATAACTGGTTTCCGATTTTCTCAAAAATTTCACCAAAATTATGAGAGCAAATATTCTATATTGATCTTAAAAAACACAGATTACCAAATTGACCTACTTTTCCATCTTTTGATTCTCTTTTTTTCAAAGTATTTATCTAATATATAGAAATATAAAAGATTTAACAACGATAGTTTTAGTGTTAATGAAAATTAAAAATAGAATATTTATATTCCCAGAACGTTGATTGATTTTGCAGTAGCTAGAAGATTCATTTAATTGTCCTAAAATGTTCTGGTAGTACTAAGTTCATTCTGTATGCAATATTTAATTTAATTCGCCCCCACAATTTTTTTCTCTCGCCAATTAACTGAAAACGGCGCCTAACTTAGAATATAACTACGTGCAAAAAGTACGAAGCACGAGGAACAGTAATTGATTTATTTAACAAGAATAAAACGTTTATGCAGTCATGGTCAACTCTGTCAGAGCGTAGGACGTGAATTTTCATTCTGAATACTTTACCATCACCCTTTATCGTCATCGTGTAACTTTCATTCGAGATACCGAGCTACTTTTTCTGTACATTAAATTTACGTCGCAACTTTTCCCGGCGAAACGACTCCTTAAATATGAAGTTACGATAGGGAACTTTTAATCGGGATCCATCGCGATAATTAGTCAAACTTTCTCCGATCGTAGCGCGAACTTCCCTTAAGTAAATTTCATTAATCACCCTGAATTATTGCTGCACCGATCGAGCTCGATGTTCACGAGTTGTACGACGATGTCCGACTGCAAATTTTCTCCCATACGTTTCTGCCGTCTTACTCGATATCTTTTATATTTTTATTTAAAATTCAAAATAAGCAAATTTTCTCAATTTATTTGCCCTTAAAAAACTACATACATCAGTCTCTTCAGAAGAACGCAACAGTTAGCTGTGCAAACAATTTTTCTCAAGTACTTCTATCCTCTCAAAAATATCTCTTCCTTGTCAAACCTTTAACACTATTTCTACCAAGAGGTGTCAAAAGACACCTTCCAAATTTTAACTTAAAATTAGTCTCTAAGTGGAATCATTTTTCCGCAATTGATTTGTTGACTTTTCATCCAGTAGTTGTTAAATTAATTCAGCAATATCATTTTCCACCAGCACATCTTATTGTTAGATCTAAAATTATGCACATGGTATACTTATTTCTACCATGACGTGTCTTTTGACACTTTAAGGATTTCATGACAGTGCTTAATTTTAAACCATTTAACATATAAATATTAACACCATTTTGCAGCACCATATTAATTATAATCAGATTAGAGAATCCCTATTTCAGTTGTAACAGAAAATACAGGAATTACGGTACAACTTTGATATTCGCTTATTTCCCGCCATGTTACATTTTAGCGTACACCGCTCTGACTTTACAACTAGCTGCACACCGCTGCTAGAATTTGCAAGCTGATTAAATAATTTCTAATAAATACACATTAATGTATCAATAAATATATTCCTCGAATTATCTACATTTAACTGATAATTTGAAATCTCAACAGTTTTGGCAATTATTTGCATTCAAACGAGAGGGTGTCAAATGACACCTTTTGGGCGAAATAGGTATACAGAAAATCGTGGTAGGAATAGTGTTAAACGTCAAGACAAAATCAACCCTTCACGTTGCATATATTTGATATTCTTCGTCATCCCCATAAATTCCATCATTACATGTTACACCGACAGCATGACGTATATACACGTCACGATCACTTGTCTGGTTGAACGAATTATTTATTGGCCTTTCAAAAACTACATACCTCATCCTCTTTCAGAGAACGCAACAAGTAACTGTGGAAACAATTTTCCTAAAGCCCTCCTATCCTCTCAAAAATGCTTCCTTATCAAACCTCTAAGCATCAGGGCACAATCAACCCTCCACGCTCCATACACTTGACACCGATTCCTCGCCATCCCCATAAATTCCATCATTACCCTCAGATATTCAAAACATCCCCTCTCATCGATCTCTCAGAATCACGAGCTCTTCGTCACACCTTATTTCGCATTCGCAAACTACCCTTTATCGTGCGGACCAACATGACGGTGGTACGGCAATGGTATTTTTCTCTCCTTATCCATTTACCACAGCCTTCTCGGTTACCCCGTCGGTTATCTTCATCTCCGTGCATTCGCGATTCGCCTTTTTCCATGGTAGCCCCTCCTGCCGGATCCTGGAGACCCCCGTAACTCGATTTCCACCAGATTTAGGGCTGAACCGTACGCCGCTCCTCGGCCCGCAAAATCCGTCCTTCGACCTCCACCCTCCTCGGTGAACCTTCCGCCCTCTTTTTTACTTTTCCAAACCCCTAACTTGCCACTCTTAAATCTCCCGGCCACCTCTAAAGGTGGACCATTTCCACGAACGTGGCCGGGAAGTCTCGTGGGGCTCGTGAATTTCGTCGAGGGCTAGGAGAGAGTGAAAGAGAGAGAGAGATAAAGTGAGAAAGGATGAAAGATAGATAGAGAGAGAAAGAGAGAGAAAGAAGGAAGAATAAAAAGAAGGGGTGAACATTGAGCGACGGGCCGGGAGAAATTTTATTCGGTTAACGAATATAACCGAGGATAAACGGCCGAACAAACGTTTTTCGGCTGTGAGTAACGCTTTTAGTTGAACGATAATTCCTCGACGAGGAGGTGCTACGAAATTTTACTCGACGAATTTTTAATGGACGTTGAGCGAGAGGAACGAGCATGACTGGAGTGATCTTTTTGGAAAGTTTTTGGGAACGTAAGTGTAGTTGGGTAAATTTTTTTTTCTTCCAAGGGATGAAGACTGAGTGTCGTTCTATCATTCAGCTTGATGGGGATGTTTTAGAGTTGCAGGGGAGGAGTTTAACTTTTAAATAAATCGTGGATGATGAGGAATCAATAGAATTGTATATTTTGATTTCCTGGCATGGTCTTTCAATTGACGATGAATATTGCAATTAGGTGAGAATGATACTTGCAATATGCAATTTTGATATTGTTAATTGTGCTTAGAAACAAAGTGCTGTTAGTTTCGTTAACAAAAATAGGCGAAAGCTGATGATAAGAAAGAAAAAGGAGCCATAAGCTCGTATTAATTCCTGAAACACAGGGCGCCAAGGGGTTGCAGAGATTTCAAGGGTTGTTACAGGGTTAACAGGAGAATCGCGTGACTGCGTTTGCGGAGATTCCTAGTTTCTTTGCGTATTATGTCTCAACGGTGCTCAACACGTGGGAAATTAATGTCAACCTGACCGGTCATCCATTGTCCTTGGGTGAAAACGTTTATCATTCAATGAAACTCAGTGACGAGAGTGTGCTGGCCGAACAAATTAACGTTTTCTCTCACGTTAAATGGATATTCTCTGCTCGAAGCACCGAAAAACCAGAGATATTAGTTTACGTCTTGCAAACCTACCCCTGCAGTAAAACGAAAAGAAGAAATTGTGAGAAGTACGGATGAAATACAGCCCAAAAGTACGGCACAAAGTACACAACAGGTGAATACTGATTTACGGGCCAAGTATAAATAGAACAGCACCAAAATCCTCAACGATCCTCGTAGAAAACGTGTGACCTATTTTGATAATTTTTCTAAATACACACTCAGCGAAGATATAAATTGCTCAAACTTTTCAAAGTTTTGTGTGGCGGTGAGTAAAAGCCATTGCTCAACGGTGTATCACACTTCCGTTTCTGAGAAAGTTACACGTGACCGAAGTTGAAGTCGTACTTCACCGACGTGCACCAACATCTGCTCGGACGAGGTACATTGCCGCTACTTCGACGGCACGATTGTATCCAGGGTGGACAAGAACCAGCCAGGGCACCCTTTTCAAATTGAGACAAACGCGCTTCCGCTAACGCGTTTCCTTTGTCTCCGTTAAGTCCTCCCTCTCCGTTTCTCTTTGTCTATCTCTGTTTCTCTTGTGCTTGCTCACGTTTCTCTCTTCCACCTCACCTTTCTCTCTTACACTTTCTGTCTTTCCCTGTCTTCTGTCTGTCCCTCTGTCTTCCTCCTTGTCTTCCTATGCAATGTCTTCCGGTTTACCCTGTTTATCTTTCTCTCTCACCCTTTTCAATTCTCTGTCCTCTTTCTCTCTGTCTTTCTGTCTTTTCACTTGTTCTTTATTTCTCTCTGATTCTCTTCATTTCTCTCCTGCCCTCTTTCCCTTTGCCTACCTGTCGTTCTATTTTGTGTCAGTCTCTGTCTCTTTCACCCTCTTCATTAAGTTTATTTTTATTTGCTCTTTCTCTCTGTTTCTCTGTCTTTGTGTCTTCCTATTTGTTTCTTTTTCTCTCAGACTCTCTTCTTTTCTCTCTATCCTCTTTCTTTCTGTCTTCCTGCTTCTCTACTTACTGTTGGTCTCTGTTTCTTTTACCCTCTTCACTAAGTTTCTTTCTACTTCCTCTCTTTCCTTCTCTCTGGCATTTTGTCTTCTTATTTGCTCTTTCTTTCTCTCTGATTCTCTCCATTTCTCTCTGTCTTTTTTCTCTTTATCCTCCTGTCTTTGTATTCCTTTCTGTCCTCCCTTTTTTTTCTCTCTGGCTGTCTGCCTGTTTGCCCTCTTTCTCTCAACCCCTAGAGGGATCAAGAGTACGGGAAACCATACGTACAACATTCTACTTCTCCTGTTATACCGGCTCGTTACTCAGAATTCGTATCCAGCAAACTGATTTTAAAGCCCAAAATCAGAGATGATTTAAAGTTGTCGTTGCATCTCAAGCAAGATGTTCCTCCTCAACGAGGAAGTGTGCCGGACGAATGAACGGCAGTAATTAAAATGCCAGATATCGCTCGATGAATTCGAAAATATTCCGCCGATAATGAGTGTTGCACACGACCGATTCATTAACGGAGTATAGGAACTCGTCAAGTCGCATGGAAAATCCCCGTGAAATCCTGGCTGTCGGTGCTGCTACGATTATCACAGATAATTTGCAGAAATATCTCAGCATCCGAATGAAGTCTTTTGTCGTCGATGCATTTTTGTCGATTCAATATTTTTATATCGCGCAGTTCACTTTGTTTAGAAAATAATTAAAATAGAATTCAGAGTTTAATTGATGATTTTACAGTTTCCATTGTGGCAAGGTTTCTTCGATGAGACGATTAAGGAGACTCAACAAGTTAATGTTTTTATTAAATCTAATAGCATAGAAATACCAGTTTAAGGGGAGTCTTTTAATTGAGGCCAACTCTCTGGCACAGTTTTCTTAAATTACCAATTAACCCCTTGCCTTACGATTTCTTTTGTGTCAGAACGCGCAATAATTCAGAATTAATTGTTAAAATAATAGTTTATCACTGATTTCCCATATACTGGTATAAACTAATGCAATATTAATATCATAGAACTAATTTCAGTGTCTCCTGACCTACTGATATTTTCAATCCAACACTTTTTGGAAACCTTCAAAATTTTCTATTCCATCTACCGCATCACGTGTGCCACACGTCATAGTAAGACAAAGGGTTAATATATCGTCTCCGAAGTAATTAGAAATTCGCTCAAAACCATAGAACCAAGCCAAAATAAGCATATTAGTCAATCTCAGAATACAAAACAACAGTAAAAACGTCATCGATCCCATTCATTCACAAAATCTATCGAATCCGTGGACCATTTATCAAGGTCGTTGTACACGTCTATATCTCTTTACTATCGAGCATACAGCAGCGGCTTCATCAGATTACACGCGGTCCTGGACAAAAGAGATATTCTCCTAGAAGACAGAAGACTGCGCTGAAATTAGAAGGTTCTGTTTCGTTGCGGTCGTGTTGCCTCGAGGGTATACCAGCGCTTTCGTAACGATCGAACCTCCGAAGAAAGCACTTTACGGAGCCAAATTACCCTCGAGGCATTTACGGATTAACAGGATAGCCGTTTTAACGATCGGCACCGAGCGACGGTGATATAAAACGAGATCATCCTGCTCGCGCGATATCCTCCTCGGACTCGACGGATTCGCTTCAACAACGAGAAGATCGCTGAAATTCTCCGTCATAGAGAGTACCGTGGAAATGATGATGCTCGGGGTATAACAAAATTTTATTGCGAATTGCTTTTGTACGGAGCATCTTCTCTTCTTGAAGGTTTCCATTGGTTTCTGCGATGGATGATGTAGCTGTTTCTTCAACTTGAAGTAGAACGTGCTATGCGTTCGTGTAAATATGTTTTTGAATTCAAAGAAGGGAGGATTTCTTCGATAGGAACGATTATGTAATAAGTAGACTGCGGATGTTTATGCAAATTTCGAGTTTCACAAATGCAGGTGAGACAGGAAAACCTATCTAGGGATTTATTGCACTCAATAAATATTACAACAAATACCATACTTTAGATATTTTAGATCTATTTTTATATTATGTCCTTTTTGTATATTTTAGCCGTATTTAATTTGTCATAAATGCATAAAAATCCGCAGTCTAGTAATAAGAATTTATGACTGCAACTATAGCTGGGCTACACAAGCACTACACAATGGAATGCGACAAGTAATTAGTCTGGACAGCTCAGAATTAATTGGTCACTAGTAACGTCTTGTTACTATCAGCTAAAGATTGAATCTATCCTTATCCCTTTGCACTCGAGAGGCGCTATTACAGTGCTTTGGCACTTGCTAAGTTATATTTTTTTCTTTCCGATACGATAAGATATTTGTATCCGAAATTTTTTCCTGGACTCGACACGTCCTGCGTTTTTTATGTCTGCAGTATAAAATTATTTTAAGTTCTTGAAAAAGACTTGTCTAACATAGCTGAAATCGTCTCGAGTTGCTAGTTCATCCGAGCGAAAAAGTACTCGAGTGCAAAGGATTAAGCCTATTTATTAATATTTCTATGCCTCTTTGACAGAGGCATTCACTCTCTTGTACTCGTACTCGCAATTACTACCCTCTAGGATATTCTGGTCCTTAAAAAATAAATCGGTCAACCTAATCTCACCCAACCCTACTTGCACCCCCGCCATACCTTTGTCGTTCTTCAAACTGCTATGCGAATATTACTCGGTGGAATAAATATGCCAAATTGATAATAACAAAGTTATCTAAATTTCAAATAGTTAATGGTAAAAATAACAGTATTTTTTTTACAATTTTCAGTTCAATCAATCCAATTAAAGACGAGAGCTCGATAACACGAGTTTGATCGACGAGCGGACAAAAATCAATGTTGATAGAACTGATTTTTGGAGGGATGCATCGACGAGTCGATTCGAAATTCACGAGTTTACCATTTACATCACGGCAATGAACAGCGCAAACAGAAAGACCGTAATAGGATAATATATCGGCTATCGGGATTTGTCAGAGAGATTGAAACGCGCTGCCCTTAACGATCGAAAAATTACCAACGATCCACATCGACAGTGAATTTCCCCCGTTAATGTAACGAGAAATATTTCCAACCCGTCGTTCACGTCATCCCCGATTTTGTCTGTTTGTCTTTAACAAGAGATACGGGACACCATCGACGATCGTGCCATTTTATCACGCGCATTGCGAGCATCGCTACGTGTCGTTGAATTTCTCGTGCAAAAACGTATCGATAACAATGACATCGATTTGTAATTTCATTCCCGATGGACGAACGATGGACATCGACGAGGAATTATAAATTATAAATTACAAATTAGCAAAAACGACCAAAACAGTTCTCACCAGTCGAATATAAATTACTTGATAATTATTCTCACGATTCTACCATCGTTCAACTTTGTTTCACCTCGTTCCGTTTCGTTTCGATCACTCGAAAGAGACAACGAGCTTTATTCGATTGGTGTTTCACGGTGACGGTGGAACGGCTGATGGAAATTTTCGGAAATAACGCCCAGTTATTACTATTTCTCTCTATGAACAGCCGACGACAATAGACTAACGCACTCAGCGTGACCGTGCTTTGAACAATACCCTGCCAATGTATACCCACGATTTACATATCCACCCCCTCTCGTGACACCATATATCGGGGGAAACTATGACCCGATAGTAGTAGCCGATAAAAGCAATTATATTTAATTAATGAGAAACGACGGAGAAAGAGATAGATTACATGCCACGTTCATAGAATATCACGGTGTTATGTTCGAATTATAATTCATTACCTTCGATTATGTCGTTTTAATTATTCGCGTGGAACGCGTATGACGTTTTTCGTTCGGCTATCGATGAATGCGATCTCTAGGGGGATGCGCGGATGATTAGGTCGTTGGTGTGCTTGTTTTAATGGGAGCTGGGGTTGGTTCGATTGGTGGGTGCTTTGTACATGGGTGAAATTGTAGGTTATAGGTTCTGAAATCAGTTTATAAACTTGGTAATTAAAGTAGAAGGGTGCAGGGATGAGGCGAGTGCATCGTAGATGCGGGTGGATACTCGGTTATTGTTTGGGGAACAGACAGCGAGGGTGGAGATGACCCTTTTAACCCTTTCAATACGGCGAAAAATCCAGTCCGAGTGCGACCCATTACCGGGATTAGTTATTTCTCCTCCAAGCGATTATTAGATAAAATAATTTTTATGCCGAAAACTGAGCAACCTTAACAGTTGTCGCTTGTTTGATTAGATCGGGGACGATCGGGATGAGAAATTTATGGACTCAGAACGATTGAGAATCAGTTCGGAGGCCCAACTTGGCGTTATTTTCTGCCCTAGATGTTTTTCAGTAACTGGAACATATGTTGTCCCAGCCGTAATATCAAAAATTTTTCAGCCTGGGACAGCACATGTCCCGTCCGATGCGAAAGGGTTAATGTAGACGAAATTATTTAGAAGCGCGTTATACTTCTTTTATTGATAATTGTTTTGTATGATGAGCGTTATGCGAAGGAAATTTGTCAAACTTGTGACCTGCCGGCACCCCATGATAAATATCTGAGAAATATCAAGTGTGAGGAAGAATTTATTAACACTATAACTAGCGACTATTAATTTAGTATATTTAACACTAGATTTACGGAGCCAATTTGGCTCATTTAAAAATTTGATTATGATATACATAATATATTGGTTGGTTAATTTTTTAACGATAAATCTTCCATTTAAATTGATTTGGAGCTATTTTCTTTGCAAAAAACTACAGTTTTCTTCTATAAGCCAAATTGGCACACTTTAGAAAAATAGGCGTATCAACATCCGTAAATCTAGTGTTAAAGATACTAGAAAAATACTTCGGAAGGAAGAGAATCTAATTCGTAAGTAACTAAAACGATTTAATTTATTACATTTTAAAAAGTAGATATAGAAAATTGAACAGGATATGGTCCTTATAATTTCCACAACATCTTTAAGAAATTCAGTGCAAGTCATTTTGACCGTCTTGGTAAATCTAGTGTTAATATCAGCGTTGTATTTGTTCTTATTTTGAAATGAGTGTGAGGACGAAGACACAAGCGAAATTAAACCTCCCTGGAGGTAAAACGAGAAGGTGGGTTACACATTGTTCTACGATTTTATAAAATAGAACCTTTCCTTTTTTTGTACCGTTCGCATAAATTTACACCTTGTTTGTTGGCCCACGTTGGTCATTGAGTTTGACATAATACTTGCTGAAATGGAACATAGAAATATAAAATCCTACGCTACCCGTTAACACTAGGACTACCGGCGTTAAATCCATTTTATTTTAATACACTGAACAACTGTTTTAAAAAAAGAAGAATGAAGAAGTGGAAAAGATGATCAGTAATCTGTGTTTTATAAGAGCAATGTAGAATATTTGCTCGATTGCTCTTCTACAACCTTAGAGAATTGGGAAAAAATTGGGAACAACTTGCTTGGTAGTTCCAGTGTTAACCCTTTGCACTCCGAATTATTTTACTACCTATCCGTCAGATAAGCAAATATAGCCTCTGAAAATTGTCTTCTGATAATTATTCATTTTTACATTATACTAAAAAGATCTGTAATTACCACGGGATATTTATGTTAAAATGTAAAATTATTGTCGATTTTGAAAAATCAATAATTAATATATAACACGTTAAGTAGCATAAGAAGCTGTGCCGAGTGTAGCTCGACATAGGAGCGCAAAGGGTTAATATATCGGTCAGTTGAACGTTCAAACTACAAATCCGTCGTTTCACCCAACATTAATTAATCTCTCGTAACTCCCGCACAAAGTAGAATCAACTTCGCAAGTAACTTTCATCCATCTACGCAAACATTCCACAAAAATGCCACCCTCTTTCCAACAGAGCGCAACGTAAGCTCGGCATGCATGAAAAGCACAACAATAAAATAAGCACGCTATGCCGTGACAGTCCAGCATTCCATCTCGTTACAAAAGGGGTTTTAGCCACTTGAATAGAACTGACCGTAGTAAAAATGTCTTAATGCCGTAATTCCCTCTGTCTCTTCCGTGGCAACGAAGCCACAGTCACCCTAACCTAACCCACTACTCTCCTCTCCTCTCGGCTGTCCGTGTCGTTGCGGCGCAAAAGACGTAATTCACGCCAATTAACAGTCAGGCAGTCAGCCAGCCAGCGAGGCTGCTTCTCTGAGTTTCGCTGCGTCAACCCTCTCTCATTTCCGCTTCTGCCGGCGCCTACGCCAACCGTTCCCGACAGTCGCGTTTACCCGACTTCTTTCAGAGAGGGTACCGCCACTCAGACGCACCCCTCCAGCCGTTGCACCACCGTGTGACCCACCTTCTCCTTTTGCCTCCGACGAGGTTCAATCTCCTCGGTGCCTTCCTCCTTTCGGCTTCCTCGTCCTTTGCTGGTTACGTGGACTTAATGAACGTTGCGCGTATAGCTGCACTTGTAGCAGGAGAGGTTGGAGGTAAGATTGTGAAGGTGGGGTGGGAAGATGCTCGGGGGTGGATGGAAAAGTCTCGAAGACTGAGTCTCGAAGACTGAGTCGAGAAGATAGGGTGAATGTAAGGGTTTTCTTGGTTGGCAGGGAAGAGAGGGGGGAGGAGAAAGATTGAAAGAAAAGAGGTGGGGTGGGAATGTTGAGATGAATGGGGGAAGAAAGGGGAAAGAGGAGATGTGAGGAAGGTGTGAAATGAGGGGTGGAAGGAAGAACAAGGAAAAGGAATGAGAAATGGAGTAGGGGAGGGGGTGGAGGGATGGTTAGAGATGGAAAAGCATGAGAAGCTGAATGGCGAAGGTGGGAAGAACAGAGGGATGCAGAGTAGGATGAACAGGGGTGAAAGAAATGTCTTGGAAGATGTACAGTGGAAAGTAGAATAAGGAAGAACGGAGGAAGGTGTAGAATGGACGAAAGAAGAAACCAGTAGGAAAGACTAGGGTGATACCATGCTCGGGGGTGAAAAAATTTCAAAAGCTATGACTACATTCGGTAGAAAGCACTGTGGAGGAAAGAAGAAAGGAATGGGATAAGAAACTAGGATAAAAGAGGGAAGAACTGCGAAGGATGGCGGGTAGGAAGAACAGGGGTGCAAGAAAAAAAAGTGTCTTGCAAGAAGGTGCAGGGAAAGATGTACAATGGAGAGTGAAATAAGGAGGAAAAGACACACATTCAGGAGAATGAGTCGCAGAGGAAGATGCAAAATGGACGAAACAAGAATGAAGTAACCAGTAGGCAAAACTGGGGTGCAGAGTGATGAAACTATGGTCGAGGGTGAATAATTCTCGAAGACCATGACTACACTGGACAAAAAGAGAAAAAGAAAAGGACGAAAAAGACTACGAGACGGGATGGACGGATAGTTAAGAACGAATGAAAAAATCTGGAAGCCTGAATTTCAAAGATGTAAGCAACAGCGGTGGACGCAGGGTAGGAAGAACAGGGGTGCAAGAAAAAAAGTGTATCTTGGAAGAATTTGCGTAGAAAGTGGAATAAGGAAGAAAGAACGGACACCAAGGACAAAGAGTCACAGAGGAAGGAGCAAAATGAACGAAACAAGAATGAAGAAATCAGTGGGGTAAAACTAGGGCGAAGGGTGAAACTATGCTGGAGGGTGAAAAAATCTCAAAGACTGCTACGACTCGGAGGACGACGTAAGTCACTCGACAAAAACAGAGGTAGAAGAAAGAAAGAAAGGAAAGTCATTGGCAGAAAGGAGCAAAGGAAGTCGCAAAATGAACGCAGGGACAAGGAGAAAAGGAGAGGAGAAAGGACTCGCGAAGGAAGGCGTAAAATATGGGCTGGGACACGGTGGATGCTAATAACAATAATAAAGGCGAAATAAGAGAAAATGGGACTCCGGAGAAATTCACGGTATCGTAATAAATTCAGGGCGAAACTGGCGTTCCATTTGCGGCTAAGGACCTCGCGAAGAAGGACGAAGGAAAATAAAGGAAAACGGGAGCGAATGTGCCGACGGTTGCTGTGAGCCGCTTGGACAGAACAAGCCTCCCTATCTGAGTTTCCGGGTGGAATCGAATTTCCGAGGGTTGGGAATTTCTGTCCGGAGAATGGTTCGGTTATTATTACGCGCGTTAAGCATCGTTCGTTTATTTTATTGCCAAGACTGTTTTTCTGGAACGTGTTGCTCCTGGTTGCTGAGCAATTCTTCATAATACTTCTTTTCCGCGGGGTGAAGTATCGAGATCGGCTTTAGATGCCGAATATCTGTGTTGTAATCGGTTATTTGTAAATCGGATAGTCTTAGAAATAGTCGATATTTATTTCATCTCTGGAATATCGGTATTTATTGTTGATATGACAAGAAACCTAAATGATGAAAGAACTCTGGACCATTGGAATTTTTTATTTGTAGTATGGACAAAAATGTGAAAGAAATAGTATTATTATCTCTGGAATATCGGCATTTATGTTTGATACGATGAGAAATTTAAATAATTTATGACAGAACTCTGGACCATTGGAATTTTTTATTTTTAGTGTGAACAAAAATCTGAAAGAAATGGTATTCTTATCTCTGGAATATCAGCAATTATTTTAAATATGACAAGAAATCTAAATAATTGATGAAAGAACTTTAGACCATTGTCTTTTTTTATTTTTAGTGTGATAAGAAATTAAATAATTGAAGAAAGATCTCTGGACAATTGTAATTTTTTATTTTTAGTATAGACAAATGTAAAAGTATTCTTACCTCTGGATTATTGTTATTTTTAGTATACTAAATATGTGAAATAATGGGAGCACACGGTTGATACAGTTAATCGTGGAAGATAAACTTGATCGTTTGAGTGCAGACTGAAGTATCATTTATGCCCGAGAAGGAAGACGATACTCGATTCTCCAAAAGAAGGAAAACTATGGAATACGTAATACCGAGTAAACATAGGTGAAGGAGATATTTCGATTCTAAATTTTTCAAATGTCTCAGAATAGCTCCCTATTGACAGAAGGGTCAAGAATGGCTTTGACCCAGGGACGGACAGGATCGAACACACTCGAGACATATCCTCAAAATCGAAGCAACGTACAGAGAAATTCGCTCGAGTGGTTCCTCACGATAAATTTCCTTTTCTGCGACTCTACATCATCGTGAAAAAGTAGAAAGAATACCTTTATTCACAAATCGTACAACCTACAATCCTTCTCCATTTTGTTTTAAATTTATCCTCACTTTTCTTTAAAAAAATAACCAACCACTAGTCCCACAAAATTGTGACTCTTTCATTAGCCAGACCACCGCACTCCCATAAACCCTCACACAGTAAACATCCCTCAACCAGCTTAAAAAATAATGACCCTACATCAAAAACTTACCCCTAATCAGCACCGTATAAAAGTTTCATATCATGTCCATAAAATATTTTTTATCCGACATCAATACCATAGCTTCTCCATTTCAAAATCCGTACAAAGCAGCACGTCCCAAGTAAAATGACCATTTAAAACAGCAATTAAATCGAAAAAAATTCCCAAAAAAGTATCTTTGATGAAAAACTTCACATGTATCCTGTTAGAATGTGAGTAATTTGTGTATGTATGTATGTGTACCAATCTCAGAGGACCCTATGTGGGGATAAGCGAGTCGGCAGTTGTTCGAAGACAGTACGACGAGTCACATGTGTTAAGAGTATAAAAATGTATTATAAAGTTCAGTTTATATTTAGTTAAATATATATATTAACACATTGAACGCCGGCCCCGAGATAATGCGGGACTTTTTATTTCTTCATATGCATATTTTTGCATCTCGCAAATCAAAAGATGATCGCCCTTAGAGACTTTCGCGTGATATCAAGAATTATGAAGGTGTCAGAATCATTGGGCCAGGGAAAACAATCATTGCGAAAATGTATAAGGTATAAAATATTTTTTTTAGCTACTTATTGTTCAGATACAAGCAAATGAAGCCGGCGCTTAATGTGTTAAGTTAATCAAATATGATACTAAAGTGTGTTAGAGGAGATTGGCGGATGCGTAAGTAATAATTAGTAATACTAAGAATACTATGAATAATAGGAATAATAGGAATAAGTATTAATAGGAATAAACATAAATAACTAGGAATAAGGAAAAAACAAGTGACTAAAGAAAAGGAATAATAAAAGGAATAATTAGATGGCTAAATAGTTATATATATATTCTTGAATAATTGTCACTGAGTGCAACTCCTCACGTGTATACTCGTTCACATCCGCTCTCGCACTAATCACTTTCATCCATATCGCTTTTCGTCTCATTCGCTCGATGCTCTTTTATTCCTCGCTCTATCTCACTCTCACACAGCTCTCTCTCACTCACTCATTCCATCTTCTCTCGTTCCTTGTCTTACAAGTGTGTTATTTTATAATTTCCACAAATATATTAAAAACCTCACCACTATATCCATGTATCTTAACATATCCAAAGGTTCGTGGCGACAGGAAGAAAGCAAGGATATCTCGCATGAAGGTTTAATTCTCCCCGTTATTACTTCCCACGATATACGTTAAAGTTAGCGACGTCCCGGTTCGTTGGTGGCAGCCTCGCAAAAAGACTAAGAGAAAAGTCTCGTAAGAAGAAATTCGCCGGGAGCTGGTGCTAGGCAGCGTTATCATTTATTCAACACCCTATTCTCTCGGTGTGGTTGATGTACCGCCAGCATTTTGCTCGAGAAACACTAATCACAAGCACCGTTCTCCTCTTTCTCTCTCATCTCAAGACTTCTCCTGTCTCTTATCTCGGTCGACAGCCTAGAGAGGCAGCCGCGACATAATTTCAGATTACAGCCTGAAAGGGGAGAGGCGGGTTGATTTTTGTTTACGAACCCTCGAGACTCTTCGTTCATCCGGCGGAAACTCTATAAAAAGGATTTTCCAAGCTACAGGAAGTACCGGCACCACGGGTGCTGAGATTCTTCTTACTCCGGACGTTTTTCTCCCTTTTCCTTCTCGGACCATCATCGCTCTGCCACTGTTGCAGTGTCTTTCGCTCTTGGGTCTCTTCTATCTCTTGCTATGCGCTCCTCTGAATTCTCTCTTTTCTCGACTTTTTCCCTCGCACACTGTACATCCGTGCTTTTTCTCGTTTCAGCGAATTGTTTGGGTTGTAAAATTTTCTTTTAGTGCTGGCAGGACTCTATACCGAGGCACGAGTGGCGCGGAAAAGACGAGAGAGAGGAGAATGGAGGAAGGAAGGGACAACGGACGTTTGAAATATTTAATATCGCAAGGTCCACGTAAAAATCTGGCTTCTTTCCGACCCTTTCCTTTTCTCGACTTCTTCTCGTCTTTCTTTTTTTTGTACTTCCCCTTGCAGCTTTTTCTTCGGCGTTTCTTTTTTTTCGACCCTTTGGATTTCCTCTGATGTCCTAAGTGCTGCGTGATTTTTTAAAGAAAACTCTGTATCGTTCTATTGTCGTTGTTGCGGAGCAATAATACGTCCCTGAGGCTCACAGATGTAGCTCAATTCGTCGTAGGATTTTTAATACTTTACAGATGTGCATTTTAACGAAAAGTAGCTGCCGCCCCTTGCAAACTTTATTACCTCAAAATCAATGAGCTTTATGGGATTATTGTCGTCAAGACTTCTTCAGGAAAAGTTTTGTCCTGCAAGAATTATTGACCAAGGACTTCTTCCCCCACGCGAGCCGGGGTTTTTCCTAACACACCAAAGGCTGAGAGAGGCTCTTAACAGGTTGAGTGCCATGGGGGTCACCGGTGACCGGCGCTATTGAATTGAATGAAATTCTATGTTACGTTTAAATTGAAATATTTATGAATTTTCTAACATATTGATTATTTAAATTTTGGCGTTAAGAAGATGAAGATCTGGTAAACACTGATCAATCAGTGTCCTTAAAATTTCTGTTTTATGGATATGTGATTTTCATAAAATAAAGTTTCACTTCAGTAGAAATGACGAAATAAGGGAAACATCGGTGGCATTCAACCTATTAACCTATGGGCAGAGGACGATTCCTTTGACCACCACATGCAAATTTAATATTTACAACACTAAAGAGTCTCCCAATCAGTAACGTCCCTGCTCTGCAATAATGACCACCCCCGCCAAATCGTGACGAAAGTGCGTTCTTCCGCGCTTCCAAAAATTCAGTCTTCTAGTCCAGTCTTCCTCTCCATTCGCGAGGTTAAGACCCGGACGTAATCTCCATAGTTGTTCTGTACAAAGTGTAAATAAAACCACTTAAGTTAGGCAACTTTGGAACATTTTAACATCCTTTACACACAAGACCTTCGTACGTGGCACAAATCGGGTGAGCATGTTTTAATATACGCTCGCTCTAGAGCTGTCGCCGAAAAATCGTGGAGCAGGTATTCTTCGACAACCTCAAGAAGTCTCCTGAGCGGCGGAGTTTCCCGCTAAAGACCGACTATTCGCAACGTTTTTTTTATTTCATCCACCCTGCTCAGCCTCCTGAAGGAGGCACTTGACAAAGTCGTAACATTAAAATATCTTTATTAAAATATCTTGACGCCTGGCGAATCAGATCCTGCCGAAACAGGCCTACCTCAGAGGAGACTTCTTGAGGTTGTCGTATTATATCAACCCGCGGGGCGTACATCCGTAACAGTCGTTATGTTGGATACCTTGGCGTTTTTTTTTTATATTTAATAATCTGATCTTTGCCTGTGTGTCTTTTTTTGTTGTTTTAATTGGAGTCACAAATGTATTGAGATACTTGTGTGGATTATTAGCATCGGGCTTTGGGAAGGATGGTTATCGTTATTTCTGGAATTTACGATTTAGGAGTGATATTTGGAAGCTTTGAAATAACGAGGATAAATGAATCGGATTGAGTGGAATAATTTCATCCTGGTAAACTTACTGTGCGAATTTTCAACTCGTTAAACGATCCACTTGATGGTCGATAAATCAGAAAATAAATTACTGTTCGACGTTATCGTGAGTTCATATTGGACGTAGAAAAAGGAAGATTAACATATAAATAGAGATTAATATCGCGAGAGAAGCGGTAAAATATTCCATGCGCATTCGCAGGAGCACTTAAAGCGTCCGTACTCGCTGAAAATTTCCCTTTCTGCGATTTCACGCTTTCTGGCTCCGGGACGAAGCGAGAGGGTTGCGGAACAGCAGAGAGGTACGGAGAGGGAGAAATAGAAATTGAGAGAGAAAGATGCGGGAATGGAAACGGTGAAAGATGGATAAGGGCACGAAGGGAAAGAGGGAGATAACGGAACGCGAATAGAAATAGGGAGAGAAAGATACAGAAGTGGGGAGAGAAACAGAAAAATAGAAAAAGAAATAGGGGGTGAAAGTAAGTGGACCAAAGAGAGAAGTAGAAATAGAAAGTAAGACAGAAAAATTAGAGATGGAAAGGAGAAGTAAAAGTGAAATAGGGGGTGAAAGATAGCGAACCAAAGAGAGAGAAGTGGATATAGGGAGGGAAAGATACAAAAATAGAAAAGGAGGAAAAGAAGTAGAGATGGAAAGGAGAATCGGAAGAGAAAGAGGAGGTGGAACATAGTTGATCGAAGAGAGAGAAGCAGAAACAGGGAGAGAAAGATACAGAAATAGAAAGGGAAATATAGCAATAGAAATGGAAAGGAGAAGCGAATGGGAAAGAAGGGGTGAAAGATAGCAGACTACAGAGAGAGAAGTTGAAATAGGGAGGGAAATATACAAAAATAGAAGGGGAGGAAAAGGACTAGAGATGGAAAGGAGAACAGAAAGAGAAATAGGGAGTGAAAGATAGCGTACCAAAGAGAGAGAAGTAGAAACAGCGAGAGAAAGATACAGAAATAAAAAGGGAAACAGAGAAATAGAAATGGAAAGGAGAACCGGATGGGAAAGAGGGGGGTGAAACATAGCAGACCACAGAGAGAGAAGTGGAGACAGGGAGAGAAAGATACAAAAATATAAAGGGAGGCAGAGAAGTAGAGATGGAAAGGAGACCAGAAAGAGAAATAGGGGGTGGAAGATATTGGACCGAAGAGAGAGTGAGTAGGAAAGCCGGAGTACAGAGTACAGCGGAAATCGAGTATCGACTTTCCACGATACACGGGTGAACTCCGCTTAGCCGACATCTTGTCGGTCCTATTACGTGAAATTTAATGGAGAACACGCCGTCACGTGGCGTCGTCGAGGACAGGGGTGGAATTCTGATTGTATCGTATCCATGATGATCCAATATGTCTGCCATAACATTCTGCGTAGACAGAGTATATACATACAGGACGATGGTGGCCGTCCGTGCTTCGACGTATTTGCTCTCCCTCTCGATCCTCGAACGACATTTCGCCAGATCACGCCAATCCCCTTGATTGAATACATCAGCATTCATCAGGGCCGAGTTTCCGCCCCTCGGTGTTTCCTCTGTTACGCGATACAGAGTGTCGGGTTGGTTTCACTTTTCAAGCGCCTCCACCATGGCTATTCGTTTTCTCCTCTTTCGGCTAATCGTGGAAAAAGAGTTTCTCTCGCTTTTCATGCCCATTGGGGACGATTTCATGCATATTTGTAACTAAAAGTGATAGTTATGTGGTCGTTCAGGGAGGTGATGAAGAAAGGGGTGGTTTTTATATTATGTTTCAATTGGCAATTAAACTTTTACCATATTAACATTAAAACATGGAAAAGGAGAAATGAAGAGGTGAAAAAGGTGATCAATTAACTAATTCGGGTTTTATACGAGGGAAGTGGAATATTTATTTCATGTCTACTCTACTAATTTAGATAATTTTTAGAACAAATTTGAGACCAGTATTCTGACCTTCTCGGTAGGGTTAGTGTCAAATGCTACGCGAATTTGATAAAATTTTACGGTTTGTTATATCTGGGGAAAAGCAACGTTGGAATAATTATATTTTATCAATTTTTCGATCATTCTAAAATCTTTCTTTTCATTGTTAAAAACTATTTCTACCAAGGTGAGCTGTTAGAATTGCCAGAATTTTCAATTAAAAATAATTAATTATCAAAAAACAGCATAGATCATCGATACCCCACTTATCAGACAACGTGCAAAAGAACAACGATCCCATTCTCCACTTGTTACCCCAGAAGAAACACCATCCTCCATCTACCCTACCCCCTTTTTCACTTTTAAAATACAACCATCAAATATAATTCATCCCAGAAACAAAGCAACCTCGAAAAAGTCTCTCGCACCGCTCTCGAAGAATCCCGAAAGCTTTTATCGCTAAAGGTCGGCCTTAGGCGCGAGAATCGCGGGAACTTTCCCAAATTACCTAGAGTCCTATCGCATGATTCACACGAACCTCCATGGACACACGTAGAGCCGCGAAGGTATATATGGGAGGTTGTGCAGGCGTTTCTATTGAATTTATTTCGGACCTGGCCGGCGCACGTTGCTGATTGCAGCTACGCCAAAGGGGTTGCTAAGGGGGAGGGAAAGGGTGGCGAGCATGGTGGGTTGTACCCAACCGTTTTGCTCGCCAGTCACGTATTCCTGCATCATTTGCTATGGGTTTCATACCGGCCATAACTCTACGGATATATCCCCCACCCCGTCAAACCCCTACCTTCCTATCCACCGTCACCCTTTCCCTTATGAACGTCGAGAGTGCACGGGGTAGGTATCTTGCGAGGGTTGCAAGTCTTAATCTAAGGTACATTCATCGAAACCAATCTGCAGGCACGTAGCGAAATGGTGGTTCTGCAAATTAATCAACCCCCACCCTCTTTGCGAGGCTACATCAACCCCGAGAACTCGCAGGCATCACGCAAAAGCTTTTGATTTTCATTCACACCCCACCGAATACGTATTATTAATCCGGGAGGGTTCTCTGATAATTCAGGGCCACCTTGTTTGCCGGCTTGGATAGCGTTTCTCGCTAATGTATTTTCTCCTCGCTCTGCCAGACGAAACATTTTGCATTGTGGTTCTGCTAAATAATAAAGCACCGGTGGGAATGAAATTTAGCCCTCATCCTTTGACGCCGGGGTTTTTGTTGTTTTTTAAATTCAACGCAGGGGAATGATGAAATTCTTAACACTCTATGGACCCCCATGAAGGGGTGACGCAAGAAGAGGTAACGCAAGACAGATCTAAGCTTCTATTCTTCAACATCAAATTTTGAACTTTGCCAAATATTATAATTGACCTTGTGAAAATCGTGAATCCCTTAGAATTCAATATTTAAAATTCAGGTTTAATCCATTAGTTATAATAGTATTTTTATCATTTTTTAATTGTGCTATCGTGAAACTAATCTTCGGACAACACAAAATATTCGAACTATAGAGGGTTAAAATATATTTTAATCTCTTGTCCTACGTTTCGTGATAGAAATGAAAACACAGATACAGTTAGAATTAACACTTCATTAGTTTACTTGAATGCACACGAAAATAACAATACGAAAGAAGAATATCAACTTATAAATTTAGAGTACATCATACCGTTTACACGCAATAAACGACCTAATTTTCTAACATTCTCTTTAATGAGTATGCCATGGCTGACTATTAAATTAATGAAGTAAAAGTTCAACAATGATTTCCGCTACATTTCACACTTTAAAATGAAACTAGTAGTATGACAATAATTTTATATAATTTCTCATTTATTACCCTTGTTCCTTTTCTTATTTGGAGAATATAAAAACTGTTTTTAGACTATTTTATAATATTGTATTATAGGTCAAAGGTATCTTTTATATTACAAAATGATAAAAAAATACCAAGAGGTTAGTGGACACTAACCTACGACACTATACTACTACGTGGTATCGATGTAAACCAAATTAAACCTGATTAAAAGCATTTAATCTGGTAAACATTTACCGTTACATACGGTGTACCAGGAATTTTGAAAGCGTTAAAACACCCAAAACAACGAGCACCTATCGACGCATACCATTCGCAGTAGTATAAGTCATTACCATGTCAATCATCGTGTTAATCATCCCCAATAACCACCGTTAGCATAATATAATCATCCGTATACCGTAAATGTACATAACATAGGAGTATAACGGAATTTGACGTAGCTGGAGATAAATATTTTGGTCGTTCACTCACCTCACCTTGCCGCGGTGACGTAGTAAGACCCAAGTAGGAGTTTGCCTCGTTAATCGGACGAGTCAGTCACGCTTCGCTGTGCGCGCCGGTAACATCGTTGCGTGATACTTTCGCAAAACCGCGTAAAAATAGTACACTGTGTTCCTTTTATTGCAACTATATCGAATACTTCAACGACCGAGTCTCCAAGTGGGTTAACTACAACGCTGTCGTTTTTCTTCTCTTCTTGGACAACTTGAAGTCGTCCTTCTACCCTTTTGGGACCAATGATTCATCGAGTACTACGGTAAAAGGTAAGAATCTGCTGATTCTACTGAAATACTCTCTTTGGATAATCCAAAGAATTTGTTACGAATATTTATCAAGTTTTACAATAATGAGTCGTCAATTTATTATGTAATCTGTTGATTCGAAAGCTTATTTGTGGAGGGAGGAAACGATTTCTTATGTTTTCACTGAAAAGGGTTTCTTTTACGTAATTTTATATCAGGGATTGATATATTAATGTGCATTTGCATATTATTTTTTTAATAATGTGCTATTATGAAGAATTATGGAACTGGGGTTTTTTTGCCGATTTACGTAGAATAAATTATTCTTTGTAATAACGTATAACACGGTATTTTATGTAAATTGGCATAGTACGAGAAGTGATTACATTATGTAACCTTTTACCCTCTACTACCCCTTCGGAATGGACCTTGAAGTTTGCTACGCTTGTCGTGTCCCCTTAAAGGGGACAATTCGAAGCTAAGGATTTACAGGATAAATTATTAGAATACCGTTAGCTTAGATGTCTATAGAATTCGCAGAATTTTGATCGACAATGAAACGAGTGGAACGAGTCAAGGTTACTGCGATGTAAATAAATAATTCGCAGCAAACGGAAGACCTCGAAGTTTATGTTATTTCGTTTGCATTTACCAACGGCAGTACTGGAAATTCGTAGCTAATATAATGCAATTATTTTCAACAATATAACAATATTATATGTTTTTATATTACATATTGTTACCTATTGGTAGCCTATTGATAGACTTTTCGTTCTCAAAGTTATTATTGACCAGTAGCATATCAATCGGCTATTTCAAATGGTAATAGAATATAATTACACATCTCTTTGTGATCTATTATCTGTTTATATTAGTAATTATCATTAACATCGACAATGAAGTTGCTCGTTAATAATATCAATTAGTTATATTAGCAATAATATTCATACATGAAAATATAGTTTATAAGAGTATTTATCTAGATTATTCCTAAGTTGTCTCATCTCCAAGTACACTAATAATTAGTCTCCGGATGTTTATGCATTTATGACAAAATGAATACGGCTAAAATACACAAAACAAATATAATATAAAAATATATCCGAAATATCCAAAGTATGGTATTCGTTGTAACATTTATCGAGTGCAACAAATCCCTAAATAGGTTCTCTTATCTTAACTGCATTTGTTGAATTTGAAATTTGCATAAACATCCGGAGTCTACTAATAATATTTGCCCAATTGTAGAAATTATATTTACTATTTGCCATAAAGATTACACTCCCTTTCGACGACCTTGGTTTCTTAGAAGACATACAATAACAAAATCATTTAGTTGCGACGACACGTCGCGTGAAATGAGTTCAATCGCCGAATACGGCTGCCAGCAAAAACTCATTAATGTACTTAATTCGTATTCATTATGCGTCGATCACTCTGGAAACCGATCTACCCTCGACAGACGAGACAACATTGCGAATCAATCGACCATAATCGTTTCTCCCTCAAACGCGTCCCCTTCGTGGGTTTCTCCCCCTTCGTTTGTTCTGTACTTTTCGTTTCACTCTCGCGATTCGGTTATCTGTCTCTGCTTCTGTGACCTTCCTCCTTTCTATTATCCCCCTCTGCTCTCTGTTTACACCGACGCCAATTTGTATCGTTGTTCGTACTCTGTACTACTAGTCTTTCTCTCCTTCTAACCGCTTTCCCTTCTTTGTTTGTAAACTCTTTCATTTTTAATCTCTTTCTCTCTTCCTCACTATCTACTATTCTCTATCTCTCACTTTCTTCTACTCTCTTTGATCCTATTTCTCACATTTTTCTCCCTCTATCTTTCCATCTATCTATACGTCTTTTTCTTTATCCCAATTTACATATCTCTCACTTTCACCCTGTCTCTGTCTTTCTTTTTCATTTTTTTTCTTTTTCTTTCTGTTCTTCATTTTCAGTATCTTCAGCTCTCTCTTTCTCTCTGTCCCTGTTTTTCTATCTATCTTTCTCTTTCTTCCTATCTATCTATCTATCTCTATTTCTCCCCTTCCTCAATCTGCCTCTCTCTCCCCAATTTCAATCTCTCTTTTTCATTTTTTTTACTTCTCTCTCCTTCTACGGTAAGCCCTTTTCTTACCAACGCAATCTTTTTTCCCCTCCTTCACTATCTTGTTCCTCTCTCTTTACCCCAATCTCTCTCTTACTTTCTCCCCATCTCAATCTCATCCCCTTCTCTTCTTCTACCCAGCTATTCTCTCTCTCTCTCTCTCTCTTTACCCCTAGAAAAAGCGCTTTCGATCGAGAACGTGCCCATCGAATATCAATGTCCCAAAGCCCCTCTGGCCCCAAAAACTTGGACGAGAATGTGTCCATGGAAAGAAAGATGGTTACATCGTCCTTGCTATAGAGAGATAGAGAGTTAATAAGCCGGAAGAAAAGAGCTCGACCTCGTTGATCAATTGAGCGTAGGTTCAATCCCGATTCACGTATCGATATTTATTTCTCGAGCAATTACTATCTTAATCGCTTCTATCAGAGATATTTGTTGGAGTTAAAATACTCTAATGAAAACCACCCGTCTCACAAAATCGCCCTTATTCTTCGTGTAGATCGTACGCTTTTAAGAAATATTTATAATCAATTAAGCAACTTCTTCTGGTATTGGTGATGAGTAGACTGCGGATGTTTATGCAAATTTCGAGTTTCACAAATGCAAGTAAGACAGGAAAACCTATCTAGGGATTTATTGCACTTAATAAATATTACAACAAATACCATACTTTGGATATTTTAGATATATTTTTATATTATGTTCTTTTTGTATATTTTAGCCGTTTTTAATTTGCCATAAATGCATAAAAATTCGCAGTCTAGTGATGAGAAATTAAAAATTAATTCGAACAGCAATTCAATAACACTTTGCAGTACTATGTCCAGATAGACTGCGAACAGTTTTCGAATTCATAAATATTCGTCAGTATCTATAGTTAATCCTTTTTTATTAGTTATTCCCATGGATATATTATTATAGGTATCTATAGTATTTAAATGTAACGGTGTAGTTAAAAGTAGAATATTTTTCGAAATTGTGTTTTCGTTGCTGAAGAAAAATTGGAACAATAATTTAGACAGAGACAAAGTATGTACTATCTGAAAGTTACTTAAGTCACAAAAGGTTTTATCACCGAAGGATAAATTTAGGAGCGTAAATCACAGACTCTTTCACTAGTTACAGCAAGCTTTTAAGACAACATTTATAATCAATTAACTTTGTATTGCAATCACTGGCTTTCCAGATTTGTCATTAACTTTGCAACACTTCGTTGCTCGATAAATACAGCCATTTCTCTCTGCGCAATATTGCACGAGCTCAAGCATGAATCATTGAGAGTTCTAAATAATTCCGTGTTTACATTTCCTCCGAAATTGCTTTCAACTCGGAAGATTATAATTTCCAAACATTCGTTCCCGTTTCAAACCACAGATCGAATTTGTCATTGGTGAAAAGTCGGACAAAATTTGTCGGTTATACAATCTCAATATTTTTATCCATGATAAATTAGTAACGCTAAATACCGAGTCGCCGATTACATTGATTTTCTCTCCTCGTTTTTACGCCAGAAGAGAAAGGAGGAAAGAAGAGACGAACGAATGAGCACATTAACGACTTGTCACTCGGATGGAAACGTGCATCGACAACCAATGCACTTTCGCTGTCGTATCTGCTAAGCTGGTGCATCGATCTTTCAGAAATTCATTATTCTTTCAGAAATATATTATCCGTGTTTTTCTATCTTGTTTTTGTTTTGAAATTTAGTTTCAAGCGAGACAATTGAAATGAAAATAGAATAGTTCTTTTTTCTATATTTTCTAATTTAGTTTTTTTTTCTCTAAAACATCGTCTCCAAGGAGAATCAGTCGAAATGGAAAAAATTTTGGTTCAACTTTGCCTCAGGAATTTCTGTGCGATATTTATTAATTATTCTCGTTTCTTATTTGTGAAATATCGCCTTAACCCTTTGCCCTACGATTTGTTTCCTGTCTGCTTCCACCATAATTCAGAAATTAATTGCTAAAATAAAAATTGATCAATGATTCTTGATATCTCCTGCAATTGAACATAATATTAATATTATCACAATAATATTACCGCGTCGTGATTCATTAATGTTTTCCACTTAAAAAGTTTTGGTAAACTTGAAAATTTCCTACTGCATTTACCTCATGAGCGTCAGTTGTCATTGCAGGGCAAAGTGTTAAAGGAGAATAAATTAAAACGGAATTAATTGCTGTAATCGTTCTCCAGAAAATTTTTGCTCGTTTAGTTGGGAAATTTATTATTTGTTTCCTTCCTTTCTACTTTCTGAAATATCGCCTTTAAGGAGAATGAATTGAAATGGAATTAGTTTCGGTGTAATTGTGCCTCAGGAATTTTCGTTGGTTTAGCCACGGAGGAGAAACGAAGTTCTTTCCAAATTACTATTGCCGTTACAGAGGGAAGTTTAAAGCCCGTTTACTATTTTTTCCTCGTTGCTGGGCGTTAGAATAATCCTCCAGGAGACGGCGGGCGCCTTGAGCCGGGCATAAAACGATACGAACAGTTGGTAAATCCTTGCGTTAGTATTACATGCTTGTTCCGGAAACAACTGCAATAATGCTATCGTAAATTCAAATTATTGCCGTTGCGGCGGAATCTTCTCCGCTGCCATCTCCGGAACGTGTGTCGAAGAAAAGACTATTGTTCGAGGTCGTTGAAAAATTTTGTCGCTTACCTCATAATGCTCTTCCTCCATTCCAGCTAGTTTTATGCGAATAATAACAGTAATACATTAAAAGGTGACACATTTATTTAACTGCATGTCTTTCGTTTTAATAGGGGATATTTTATTGCTGAGATTTTGCAATTATAAATGGTTCTTAAATAAAAGAAAAATTGTGATAAGTATTCTCTCTGCGAATTTGAACTCACTGTAGATGTATAGGTTTCTAGTTTAGCCCCATAGATCTCTGCTTCAGACCCATAAAAGTGACTAATCGAGATGTAAATTAGCACATTCCTAATTGGCAGTATATATTATAATTACACGTTGGTAGTCATATTCTTCCTTTTGGATATACTGCTCTCACATAAATTCACTAAACATCTTCAACAATAATTGCACTGGATTTACCAAACCAAGAAAACAATCAATTACTAACTCTTCGGAAAAATTATACAAATTATAAATCTCTTCATATGGGCTCCTCGATTTTCCCCTTCCTATTTTCCATTATTTTCAAAACATTCTCAATCTCCAAACGAAGATTCATCTAGTACAGTAATGGCGAACCTTTTTCAGAAGTGGGTCAAATTTCGCTCAATATTTTTTTAAGTACTAGCGTGAGTCACTTTTTTTGCGTGTCAATTAGCCAGTGTCTGTTGGGAAACATTGTTTTATAAATTCGACATTATAGATATTATAGATTCGATGTATAGATTTGACCCGCGGGTCATAGGTTCGCCATCACTGATCTAGTATCTCCTCTGATTAATCGTCACTTAGTATTAAATTAATTAACTAGTCGCTATTTTTAACGTCAGCATCTTAATGTATATATTATTCAATACTCAAAACACTCCAAAATATGTTCACTATGTAAAAAAATTCCTCACCTCTACCTCTTTAGGAATAATTTTTTACTACCTACTTTACCAGCTGTACCACCGAATTCCTACTTGTTCTACTTAGTCTGTTTATTTTTCTATCCATTCTACTTACATCCCAATGCATTCGTAGCGTTCGTTCTCGTTAAAAAGACTCCTGGTAATGAATAGTAATCAAACGATAGCCTGCACCGAGTAAAGGAGTAGAATGTCAGAAGCGTTTGCCCGCCGTCTCGACGGTGCAAGACGATACGCGGGCAGACAAACGCGTATCCGCAAATATGTACACAGGATTTACCGTCTTGAAATGCAATCTCGGCGGGATAGTTACCAAGGGTAGTTGCGGGATACGCAACAGCAATGTAACCAGCCTACCTCGAGTAATTTCCAGCCATACGAAGGACATTAACTTACACGCTTAGTTGACAGTGCAAAGGGTTTCTTCTTGGATATTCGATGCCCCTTTCCTGACGATTTTTTTCCCTTCTTTTATATCTTTTATTCCTAACCCTCATACATAAGTGTCTTGGAAATTAATATTTTTCCTAATTTTCGATTAATCTTTAATTTATGTTTTTTTGTAATCCGTCATATTATTTTTGACCGAAAGTAAATTGAGTTATTATATGTTTAAAGGGAAATTAAATATTGTTTAGTGTTTGGGAATGAAAATGGAGTGCAAAAAAATTACTTGCTTAGTTGACAGTGCAAAAGGTTTCTTCTTAGATATTGGATGCTACTTTCCTGACGATTTTTTCCCCTTTTTTTATATCTTTTTTTCTTAACCCTCTTAAGTCACTTAGAAATTAATATTTTTTTAAATTTTCCATTAATCTTTAATTTATGTTTTTTTGTAATCCGTCATACTGTATTTGACTCGAAAGAAATCGTTATTACATGTTTAAAGGGAAATTAAATATTGTTTAGTGTCTGGAAACGAAGATCGAGTGAAAGGTCACTTTAGTAGTGTATGAGGGTTAAGAAGATAATTTTACGAGTGAGTTATTCTATTTTTTTATCGCAATTCACATGAGGTGTGTACTCTTTTTCACTTGTAAGAGAAGTCCTTTTAGTTTCTTTTGTAGATTGCAAAGTATTTTTGGCGCTTGCAAAATCTTATTTAACAATATTGATAAATGGACACTATTTTGCAGTTTCTGAGGACGCCAGATCGTGGTATCATTTTGTTATTTTTTTTTATATGCCTTGTAACCCAATGACATTAATTCTACTTTGTGTTCCATGCGTAAAAGTAAGTTTCTTCGTTGAAAAAACAATACGGCGAGTGATTTGTGCGTTTTCTTGAAGCATCAATTACTTGCTGTAGGATATTTAATTTTACCTTGTCCCAATTTATCTCTTATATTCTTTTTATGTGTTTTTCTCGTAAGATGATAATTTAGCAAGTGGATAGTCCGTTTATAGTTGCAGTATGAACCACCTGCGGTATAATAATCGTTCTATCTTCCGGCTGTATTTGTTTCTTCTTTTTCATACATATCATTCTCTTGCGGAGACAATTTAGCGAGTAACTTATCCATTCGTTGGAAATACGAGGCAGCCATGGTAAGATATCCAATCTCATTTCGTGCCGATTTGTCTCCCAGTTTTTTTTTCTTGCTCAGTTTATTCTTACGAAGACACTTTGCCAAGTAACTCATCCGTTTACTCACAATACGAAGTACCTCCAGTACGATATTAAATTCCACTTTCACGAATTTCTTTCCACTTACAGAAATTCCTCCGGAATGATAACCCAACGAACGTCTCGTGATCTTTATTTTGCTACAGTGAATTCGTGTAACTCGATTCAATTCCTGCGCCATTTTTTCTTGTTTTAACGCATATCTTTCATCAAGTGAATTATCAATGTTTCGTCGAAACAAAAATGTTGTTTTTTTATTTTGCTTTTCGTAGAAAAATATTTATGGAGCTTCGTTCAATTTCTGCACTAATTTTTTGTAAATCGATAGTCGATATAGTTCTTGTTGTTCCTCTCCGCAAAAGTATCTCAGTGACTAATTCACACTCTTTTCTCCTCCAAAGTACATCCACAATATTTTTCAATTTTCAATTCTGCCTCTAAGATACGCAGGGAGTACTAAAAAAACCTCACTGAGCAATTTACATAATTTCTATCAATACAGTGCACCATCATCCCCGTCAAACTTCTCCCCTCCCACAAAAATACTTTACCCTTCTATTGGCCCCTCTGACCTTGCGGTAACGCAAGACACATCTAACCTTCTATTCTTTAAAATCGAATTTTGAACTTTGCCAAATATTATAATTTAGCTCGCAAAAATTATGAAATCCCTTAGAATTCAATATTTAAAATTCAGGTTTAATCTATTGTTTAAAATAGTATTTTTATCACTTTCTAATTATGCTGTCGCACAACTGATCTTTACTTACCCAAAATATTCTGACTACAGAGGATTAACCCCTTGCCATATAATAACGAGTACTACTCGTGACGCGATAAATGGAAGTCAACTTTGAAGTGCTCTAAAAATTGTTTGATTACAAATATCAGTAGGTCCTGATAAAATAAAATAAATTCTACGCCATTCAATATTATGTACATTAAGTCATTTACCATATCCGAAATTCGAGGTTAGATTCTTATTTTAGTAATTAATTCACAGTCATTGCACATTTAATCACAAAAGAAATGGCACGGCAAGGAATTAAACTCTTTCTTTCTCCAAAGAACATCCCCAACATTTTTCAACATTCTTATCAATTCCACCTCTACAGTATGCAACTCTCACCAAGTACCTCACCCATTTCCTCGCAATACAACCTCCCCTCAACATTCTCTTCAATCTTCCACGCCAATTTCTCTCTTTTTTCAACCCTCACAAAGACCTTCCAACGAGTAACAAATACAAGAGGAAATCACGAGCAAAACGTCAGAGATAATTGAACAATAAACGTTTCATATAGTAAATACAAACGATATTTGTTAGTTGGCCGTTTTTCCCTCTCATGAGTCCTCCTATTTGTTTTCGCGAGACGAGTTACAATTCGTTGATAATGAGATGCTCTTCATCGTGCGTTCCTTTCTCGGCCAATAATGGAAAGGCACGTGCGCCAAAAAGGCCATGTCGCGAAAGCAGCAGAAAAAGAAAATGGTTAGAGAAAAAACACGGAAAAAGAGTGGCAGCTTTGGTCAGCGGAAAAGTTCTGTTGCGAGGAAACTCTCTGCGTTCTTTCTTCACGGTGGCTCTGCGACGTACGACTCTCATTTCCGATACTAGGAGAGTCCTGTTGTTATCTATTCGTAAGGGATGTTTCTTGGACTTTTCTTCGTGTCATGCGGGTAAAATGTGCCAACGTAACGTTACACAATATTGGAGGAATTGTTGCTTCACGGTGGTCGTAGTTTTAAGAGGAATTCTTGTTAAAGGATTCCACTGTTTTTGGTATTTAAATTGCTTTGCGGTTCTGGCAGAGTGTAATTTGAGAATTGGAGAATTTTGGGAGGATAGCGTGGGAAAATTAGAAGGTATTTGAGCATTTATAAAACTAGAAGAGCAAGGTAATTAAAATTATTGAACTTTAGTTTTTGTAAAAATTCTCGAAGTTTGTAGGAGAGCCACAAATTGTTATATTATTTAAAAATTGGATTCTAAGGGATTTTATGATTTTCAGGAGGTAAAATATAATGTTTGGCAAACTTCAAAATTTGATTTCGAAGAATAGAAGCTTAGATATGTCTTGCGTTAGCTCAAAGTCTCAAGGGCCAATAGAGGGTTAAGGTATTTTTGTGGGAGGGAAGAAATTAGATAGGGATGATGGTGCACTGTATTGATTAGTCATATTATATGGCCAATTAGTGACGGTAATTCTTAGTGTTAGTTATGTAGGAAGAGTGAAGGGTCTCACAAATTGTAAAATGTGGAGTATTTCTTTCTTTGCAGACTCTGTGATTTTTAATCTTTGTCTGCTCCAAATTCTCTCAAAGTTATTATAGCTGAAACCTTACAATCACTTCTCAACACATAATACAGTCTACAAACAACGAAAACACTCGATATTCTATTTTTCCCTTCGCAGTAAATTTTCTCAACGACGCGTTTCACGATAACAGCATAAACTTTGTTAAACAAAGAAATCGGAGTGATCGCGATGCAACTAAAAATCACTAGGTTTACTGCATCCAGAACGCACAGTAAAGTGAGCGCTAAAAATGTCACTCGTTCGTGACGATGTAAAATTTTCGGCGAAAAAAGGTTCGTCGGCTTGCGCGAGAAAAAAAAATCGCGTAATGGTCGGTAGAGCATTAATAGAAGCCGGTACGCCTGTATAAACGAACTCGAAAAGCGGCGTAATCTCCCGCCACGCTTTTTTCAGTACGCGATTTTATCCATAAACTATATTGTTCTCTATTTCCTGTAACAGCTGTCGACTATAAAAAAAAACGAGGCGGAAGAAGGAGGAGAGAAATAGAGAAATTCGCTTTAACGACAACAGGCCAATGGGGGAATCGCGTTCGCCTTTTTCCAATTGATGAAAATTGCGCGATGAAAGTGTTCGAGTTAAAGTACAAAGGAAAGGAGCGTTCCCGCGAGACAGAGGGGGAAATAAAAATTGCAAGATCGCGGAGAGACAATAAACTTCGTAAGATACACGAGCGAAACATTTAAACGAAGAAGAAAGTACCGCGGAATGATGTTACGTGCTGCTTCTGTCGACGCGAGGGATGCGGGCGGTGAGAGAGAGAGAAATACAGGTAGATAGACAAATAAATAGATCGATCGGTACATAGATAAATGAATAGACAAATAGATACATAGATAAATAAACAGTCAAACAGATATATAGACAGGTAAATAGAGAAAGAGGGATAGATAAAGGAGATAGGCAGATAGATGAACGTACGAAAGAAAGGAACTCAAAACGAATCAATAGATGGACAAATAGATAAATAGTGCGGCATCTAGCACTCCCAAAAAGAAATTTAAGTAAAAAGGACGTGAAGGCTATCATCGACGTTAACATTAGAACCACCAACTATTAATTCAGTATATTTGAAGATACCATATAAATGCATGAGAAGAAAGAAAATTATATATGCAAGAAATTAAATTAATATAATCTCTCACTTTTTGCAAGAGAGATATAGAAAATTAAGCACGGTAAAACCCTACTTTTAACAAGATTATTCTAAAATTCGGTACAAATCATTTCAACCCCTTGCCGTACTGTAACGAGTGATACTCGTGATGCCATAAATTGGAAAGGAAATATTCAAGTTTTACAAAACTTATTAAATTGAAAATATCAGTGAGATGGGACACGGTGAAATTATTTCTATAATAATTACGTTAAATTATACAGTATGTCAAGAATCACTGACTAATGTTTATTTTACTAATTTTATTCTGAATTATTGTGGAGGCAGTCACAAAGTAAATGGCACGGCAAGGGGTTAACCACCTTGGTAGATGCTAAGCCACTCTATCCCAGTACGCTCCTTGAATAGGTTTCCGTGACTCTCTTTCTTCTTCACGATCCTACAACAGTTAAACAAAAAGTAACTAACAGGGACATCAGTAACCAACCAGATACCTTCAACATGTACTTTCAACAAGGCATAGAGAGTCGAGAGAAAGGAGTAGAAACAAAATTATCCCCAAGTTCTCACCCCTAAAGGAAAAGAAACAAAGTTATTCCTTCGCAGACAAATTGAACGTGTGCTCGGCGAAACGATCGCTCCCGTATGCGTAACGCCGCGAGGAGATCCTTAAGAATAAAATAAGAGAAGGGCCTGAAAGAGCACGTGCTCGAGAGACCAGGCTAAAATAAAGTTTCTACGGTCGCGCGGAGCACCATGCCCTTACAGGCATACGAATGGAACATTTAAATTCTGTTATAAAGGAGAAAAGGTGAAACGTTACGCGCGTTCCGTCGAAGCACGAGTAACGAGAACAAGTAACTACCGTCGATCTTTTCGTCTTGGAGAAAATAACGGTGGAAAGAAACGCACGCGAGTATTGCCAGCCATTACCCTGCGTGCACGATCGTGAACTTTTAATGGAAAATTCGTCGAACAAAGTGCCTCCGTTGACGCGGAAATTGAGACGAATTTCGCGAGCTCGGATGGTTGAGTTTAACGTGAGACGGCTTGGAGAACGTTTTAAACGTCGCTCTGGGAAATGCTTTTTAAATTTCTTTGAGGAATTAGCACTTTTGTGAAACTACTTTCTTCTTTATGCGTTCAGGGATTGGATTGGAATTTTAATTAAAAAATATTTTACACCTCCTTGTACGACATAGGGTAGTTGAAGAAATGGGTGTGTTTTTTTTCGAAGTTGCGAATAAGAGAATTTCATTATGGGGCTTGCAAAGATCAGAAAAATTAAGTTTTAATCTTAATATGGTGAATGCTGTGATGGTTACAGATGTCCAGTGCTGTGATATTCAGTTGGATTTCTTGACGCTTTTAACTTTATAAATTTGTTAGTCTGTTTAGTATTAAAATATTAATCTAAATTGCAGTTGGAACTACTGGATATATCTTTCATCTTATCTTTAACTCCTTGCTCTACGATTTATTTTGTGACAACCTCCGCTATAATTCAGAATTGCTAAAATAAAAATTGAATAGTGATTCTTCATACATCGTATAATTAAAGGTAATATTAATATTGTAGAAATAATATGATACCGTCGTGTATCGTTGACATTTTCAATCTGACAGGTTTTGCAACATATAAAAATTTCCTATCCCATTTATCTCATCGCGAGTGTCACTCAGCATTGTAGGCCAAGGGGTTAAATCCTCGAACTGGTGGATTGAAGACTTTTTTCTACTTCATAATTTCAGTAATTGGAAATCCACCTAAAACTGTAAATCCTAGGTGAAACTATGGCAGCACCATGAGTTAATGAGCTATAAAAATGTATTTCATAGTCACTCACAAAAATTTCTCCACCTAATTCGTACAATTTTCCAATCACACAGGTCTTTCAAACTGTCAGTAAAATTCTTAGTCGTAGCCTAAAATGACAAAAACACCCCATAAAAACTCATGGATTTACCGCATATCGAAAATTCTTATCGGAGGTAAAATCAAGCCGATAGAAAGATCCCAATGACTCAAGAGTCATCAGATTTTCGGTAACAGGCACCACGAAAGTCATACAACTGAGAATAGGTAGCATCGTCAGGATGTTCAGAAACTCAAGAATCTGTCGAGAAAATCTGGCTCCAACCAGTGTTCCGTCGAAACGGTGGATCCTTTGAGAAACGCTCCCTCTCTCAGAGGCTTTACGATGGCCTTCGAAGGAGAATGAGACAAAGGGAAAAAGAAAGAGAGATAGAAACGGTTTCTCGCCTCGTAAGGGTTCGAATCTCGTTGCGAATCGTACGAAAGAGTTCGAAACGGGTATTGGTCCCCGGACGAACGGCGAGATACGCCTGCAATATCGTGCCTTTCCCTCCTTTTATCTAAACGACCTTACATCCGAGCACCGAAATCGCAACTTCCCAACTTGCCTTTCGGTTTGCGTGAAAACCACCGGCGATATTTTCCCTACGAACATCGGGGAATATATGAGCCCTCGTTTCCTTTTATTCCTGCCTTTTAATCCTGAGAAATTTCATTCCGTCCGATTTAGATGCGGATTTCGACGATCGCGAACGGAGATGTCGATTACACGGAGTATCGCGGAAGGGGATAGATCCTTGGAGAAGATTCGTGTTTGAGATCTCTCGTGTAGCTTTGCGAATTCCTTTTTTCACCTGTTACTGCCATGTTGGATCTCACGATTTTGAACTTCTCAGAAAATAAATTTACCATAGGAATTGAAACGAATGATTGGGAATTCTTTTCGAGGAGATTGTAGAAGTTTAGGATATATAGTTAGGTTTTTTGATTGCATCTGCATTTTAGAATGTTATGTGTAGTGCCCCTTTAAGAAAAAAATTTTTTCTTTATATCTTAATATAAGTTTATGTTTAATCTAAACAACTGTGCGAGCGACCGTCGTTGGAATATGTTTTGAGCATCTATGCGAGACGGATGCGAAACTTATTAATACCTTTATTCACTATTATTAATATCATTCTTATTATTCATTATTCATTATTCATTATTATTATTACTGTTATTATCATTGTTATATTATAATACTCAATATTTTTCATTTATCAAAATATATATACTCTAGTTTTGTTTTTGTTAATTTGTGAAGTGAATTTATTGACTATTTAATACCCCCGTTACTACATATGGTTAATTGATTGAGACTTTTGTTGTTCAGTTTTGAAATTGCATTAGTCTTTGATGTGATGGTAGCACCTACTTTGCATTGACCATGATAATTTTAGTATTAGAATTCATAGAGATAAACCAAACTTAATGAATTTGAGTACATTTTTGATGGACAGAAAATTAACTCGACGCAAGTTTGACCTGGTTCGCAAATTATTTAGATTTATGGTAATTTTAGAGAAATTTTAATTCCTTTCTTTTCACCAAATAAGTTTAGTACATTTAAATACACATTTTAGTAGACTATGTTTAGTACTACTAAATATTAACAGGTTGAGTGCCATGGGGGTCACCGGTGACCGGCGCTATTGAATTGAATGAAATTTTATGTTACGTTTAAATTGCATTTATGAATTTTCTAACATATTGAATATTTAAATTTTGGCGTTAAGAAGATGAAGATCTGCTAAACACCGATCAATCAGTGTCCTTAAAATTTCTGTTTTATGAATATGTGATTTTCATAAAAAGAGTTTCACTTCAGTAGAAATGACGAAATAAGGGAAACATTGTTGGCATTCAACCTGTTAATTAGCCACATTAATTGTTAATGATTCTAAAGTTAAAATCGTGTCAATGATTTTATTCTTTTTTGAATAACTCTTCAGACGTCTTATTTGCAACATGTGAAACTACTACTGTTGCGAGTCACTGGAAATTTGAACGTCTATTTCAATATTTCGCGTTTGTCGAACCTGCAGCGAACACGACGATAGAAAGTAAAAGACGTCGTAGAGTGAATTCGATTACCAAAGGGTTCCCCTGCTTTCGCAAATGTACAATAACCAGTGAACGCGAACTTTGCCCAGTTAGCCTACGGTGAAAGCGCGAAAGCTCTCGAGAAGGAGAGAATGTAAATGCCGAGCCCCGGAAACTGGCCGAAACTTTAACCGCTTTCTTCTTTCTTTGGACCAGCCATTCTCGAAAAGTGAAACAATGGATGTAGCTTGGGAGGAAGGAAATTTCTTAATGTTAAAGACGACGTTTAATATTTGACTGAATAGTTAGTAAAAGCTCGCGTAATTAGAAGTTGTTGTTGTTATGTATTTCGGGTTTAACTGTTACGGTCACTTCGTCCAGCAGTTGAACATTTGAGTGAAAAAATTCAAGTAGCTTCCGAAAGACCGAGTCTCTGATATATTAAATAGTAATTTAGAAAAAATCTTCCAGAGGATTTAAATTCGCTCACTAATTGGTAGTTTAAAATTAGGTTTACAAAAACCGTCAAACTGGCGGATGACATACAAATGATTAAACTAATATATAAATACAAAATTGGATATACAAATTACTTAACTGATCATCTTCTTTGCCTCCTGATCCTTCTATTTCCAAAGTTCTTATTTAATATATTACGGTGTACTAAATTTCACGCCCATAATTCTACTGTCAAGTCTATACATACTCACACACTCAACATCATTAAAAAATTTAATCTAGAATTTATATCACATTCTTCGAACCCTCTTCGAAAACAATCCCACCAGAAACTTTAAAAATTACTTCAAATAAGATTCCTTAACAGCATAAGTTCCTTTACCACTACAAAAAATTCCATTCTCAAGTTACTACCTAATGCCATCCAAAATTTGAATTACACAGCACCAACTCAACAAAATCCACTCAATTACATAAAAATATTCCCTCCATAACACTTCATTTTACCATGCCTATTTTCCAAGTTCAATTCAGGAACGATTCTCATACAGTATCGATATGAAAGGTGCCCACCCCCGTTCTCCAGACTTCCAGGAAAAAAATTCCAGCTTCCTCGTCGAACGAGGGGTCGTAGGTTGCTCAAAACTACGTGTTTGATACGAGGTGCGCGTATTGCCGCACAAATATCAGCAATTTGTCGTCGGGTCAGCCTCCGACGGCGCCGCCCCTCGTTTTTGCCCCTGTTACACAACCCTCTATCGCGCCCCCTTGCACCCTTCCGCCGTGATGTAGCGGCATAGATATCTGGTCGTGTAGGTACACTTTACAGGCTGCTGATATATCCGATATATCACGAGGTATGTGCACGTATGCATTCATAGCCAGTGGAGCGTTTTGAAATCGTGCCCCTTTTACCCTCTTTCCTGCCACCCATTCCTCTTTCTCTCTTCTCATCCCTTCTCTTCTTCTCTCTTTCTCTATTCTCATCTGTTTTCTTCTCTCGTTGCTTTTATTCCTATCCTCTGTTCCCTCCTCTCAATCTCTCTTTTTCACTTTTCTTCACCCTTCTATCTGCCGCGCTGCTGCTCCTCTTTCTTGGCGCCTTTGTTCGAAACTTTTTCCCGTCTTCTTGTTTCTCTTTGCAATGGCGCAACAATGAAGGTGACGTTTTGTAGAGAGCAACTATTTTCTCGTCCTCCCTCGTTATTGTACTTCTCGTGCGTTTTTCTTTTCATGGCACTTATCGTGCGTTTACTCCGACGGTTTTATCGTATCGTTTATTTCCTGTTCGTATTCCTTCCTTTGTTGAAGTTGTAGTCCTACGAGAATTCTTTAATTTCGCCATTTAACGTTTAAGTGTCCAAACAGTTTTTACTTTCCCGAGAGGATCGAATGCTACCGTTTTATCCGTGGTATCGTGGAATTTCGAGTATCCTTTTGTCCCTCTCACTTTCGAGATTTAAGGATCAACGGATCTGTCTTTTTCTACTGAGATTTAAGCACCTAAAAGTCTTCTCATTTATCTCTACCTTTTTTATCTCCATTTTCTCTCTTTTGCCGGTTTCCCTTACTTTTTTCTCGCTCGTCCACTCTTCTCCCTGTTTTTCTCAGTTCTTCCTCTCTCCGTTTTTCCTCGACATTCCTCAGCTATCCTCTGTTATCGTATGCTTTTCTCTTCCTCTTTTGGTCTTTTCTTTTACCGTATCTATAAATCTACCTATCTATTCATCTATCTATCCAACCATGCACCTTTTTCCAGCCAGAATGCCCGCTCCAAGTGGCGGGATAAGGTCGCCAGCACACCCACGCTCGTTTATCCCGGCCGAAAATGGCGGGAAATCTTCTCTTAGCACCCCTTTCGGTGAATCACCCCTTTCTACTATATTCTTCGATGTATAGCGATCGAAAACGTCGATCGAGAATTTATGCCGAGGGGGAATTCGAAGAACTGCAATCGATGGTCGATTATGTGGACTCTCGTCGATCTGACGTTTGACGATAGGATTGAATACTCGTTTCTATCACTTTCTTCTTCTTCTTTTTATATTTCTGTGGCTTTAATTACTACAGTTGCTTCATTTAGCATATTTCGCTTTTGGGTGGGTGAAGAAGCACTGAAGGTATGGCGTATTAAATCAATTTGGAAAAAGTTTCAGGGGGTGATTGGAGATTTGAACTCGAATATAGTAGTTGAAACACTAAGTTTTCTTCCTGCATAACTCTTAGTTTTTAAAAATGTTGACCATTAACACCGCATCTATCAAGGAAGTCAAAAATAATGATTGCAAAATATGCAAAAATTATCGTAATTTCTAATATTGCAATACTTTGAATTTTCTATCTAACCCTATTTTTATTTCTTTAACAGATTCATGTGGCAATTATATTTCAATATTTCAAATAAATCATTAGCGCTTTTACCCTTAAGTAAATTTTAATTTAAAATAAATTTTAACTTTAGACAAACTTTCACCCTTAAAAAGCTCCAAAACTGGAGAACTGCTGGTTCATATAACTTTCAACGTTGTTTCACCGTTACACGATGCAGACTCGTGAAATTATTTAGCTCTCTGCAGAAGGTAGAATTCCAAAAACATAAGTACATTATAAAAGTGTATTCCAAAACGATAAAGCGATCGGAGCGTCAAGCGAGCGCGAATTATTGCAGACGATGTAGGAATCGGCCCATCGAAATAAACCGGGCGGCATTTTTTATTCACGGATGAGAAAATTTCGACGGGGCGGTCTACGAAAAGCCCTCCTGAAGATATTTCTGCGGGGCTGTTCAGCTTCAATGAATCGCGATGACGAATGATGACGATCCTCGGTAAACTCATGGCATTTTTCGCATTACGTCCGCATCGATAAATCGATTCAAAGGGGAGGGAAAATTTTCTTGAGGGACGGAAATGTATTTCCTAGAATACTCTTCTCGGTGTGTCATCGAAAGATAAATAAGCGATTCGAAAAACTTCGCTGAACAAGCTTTTTTCTTTTTTCTTTCTAAAAGTTGTTGTACAACTAGGAAGTTGCAAATTCTCTTTTGTAGATAGAATAATGTTTTTAGTTGCTTCCTTTTTTTTTAATTGCAGTGATAAAGGCTTACCTTTTATTTTATATCACCTTCACCCCTTGCCTTGGCATTTGTTGTGTGACTGAATGTGCAATAACTCTGAATTAATTACAAAAATAACAATCTAGCTCATAATTTCGGATGTAGTATATGACGTAACGTAATATTGAATAGCATAGAATTTATTTTATTTTATCAGATCTCACTAATATTATTAATTTTATAATTTTAGGAATACTTCAAAATTGATTATTCCATTTATCGCATGACGAGTAGGATTCGTTATTGTACGGCAAGGGGTTAATATCGCTAGTGCTATTTTTTGTAGTTTTTGTATTTAAGATTCTAAGGTTATATTTTCTTTTACCATCTTTTTATATTTTCCAGTGTTAATGGCTGTTCATTTGTTCCAGGAACTGTGAATTTCGGTTGTTTTGGCGCCACTGAAACTAAACTAATTTACAAATCAATTCACAAAAATCACCCAGAGTAACCTACCCTCCACTAATTGCGATTTCATACCTTGAACTCTCACCCCATTACAGTCTCCTCATTATTTTTCCACTTTCTTCCAAATCTCGCCAAATTTTTCCAAGAAAATTAATCTAAAAATATCGTTCATTCCCGAGACGAAATTTTCGGTCATTCTTCGTCTTCGAAATCCTCAATGAAGATTTTGAGACTTATCTAAGAATTCCTGGATCGGTAAATACATATAATTTAAAAACAAGTTTAGTCCTCAAAGTTGTAGTTACGCGCCGATTCCGCACTTTGAGGACTGGAACTGGCTTTATTAATGTCAGTTTAGTCCTCAAAACACTCATTGAGAATTTTGAGGTTTCCATTTGAATTAAAGTAATTGTTTAATTGTCGGTTTGGTCCTCAAAAAACTCATTGAGAATTTTGAGAATTAGGTTTAGATTTTAATTATAATATTTTTGAGGATTTTGAGTTTAATATCTCAGTTTAAATAATCAAAAAACTCTTTTTTCATCCTCAAAATCCTCATTGAGACTTTCTGAGAACTATATTCGCATTCAATTGTAGGCGGCAAATTTCTACATCAAAGAAATGAGGACTTTGGAGACTTAAAAATATACTAATATTTCGACTCGGTTTCCCTCAAATTCTCCATTTCCAATCGAACTTCGCAAAACAGCAATAACGATGAGCCAAGAATTAATTCTCCATAGTTTTCTGCACCGATTTCACCTTCCCTCGATAAAATGTCCGATCTTAATTATCGATACATGTTATCGTTAACGAAAATCTGAACAACGAGTAAAACTCCGAGGCCATTTCCACGTAGCAATAAAAGCGTAGGCGGTAGTAGAAGAAGATGGAAGGACATAAAAGGGAGAATAAAGAGTGGAGTAAAAAGTAGAAGAAAGTCTACGTAGAGTTCGGCGGTATTCGTTTCATTTTCATTTCTACTTATTTCCTTTGCCCGTCACATCGCCTCGATGGACGTTCCTTCCGTGATTCGCATTCGTCCGATTAAGTTCTCTATGCCCACTTCGAAGAGAACTGCTGGCTCGCAAACCTGCTTTAGGATTTTTATTTTCATTTCGTTCAACGAACAACGAGGAAATTTACCTCTCTTTTCTTCCTACGAACTCCTCGACTTAATTGCACCGTCTTCCCTCGACGAGGAGGCTTCGAATGTTTGCGAGAATTTCTCTCCTTTTTCTACAGTTTTCTGAAGATCGAAGATACTTGTTATCGAGATACTTGTCATCGTTGTGATCGATTGTTGTTCGAGCATTGACATCGTGGAGAATTCTTGAGAAATTTATGCGAAAAGAAACGATAGGAAATTGACAGTTTTCCTGGGGTTTCGATTGTTGAGGTTTAAGGGTGGTAGGAGAAAGAGAAATGATGGAAATGCGAGAAGCTAGTGTTTTTGGCCGTCGAAACAGGTCGAGAATTTAGGAGAGAAAATTCAATTGGGAATGTTTAGAATTTATTTGAATTTTTTCGTTGTGCGGATGAATGATCTTTCTCAACTTTTGTTTTCTCTGCCTCTAAAGAAGGTTATTTAGAAATTGTGAGAAACTGACAAAGTTAATTTATCCCTATTACGAATCATCAAATATCCTGGTTCAACTAACAATAGATCTACGGAAATCGTTAATTGACCGCTTACTATTTTTTAATAAAAATTTCTGAATTTTGTACACAAGCAGTAAAGTAGATTTTTTATGTGTATCTTATAAAGCACAAATTATTTAATTTCTCCTTTGTTAAAGTACTTATTTATTACATTTAATAACAACAGATTTATTTGTTGAAGAAATTCTTGACATAATGATCCGCAAGTATAACAGAATTTCCGCATTTTTACAAGTCGAAAGGATCTAGTTATATCTCTACACTTTTAACAATGTTCCAGGGATCATCTCAACATTGTTATTTTTCCCAATCGATGGAATCCGCTCTGGTACAAAAGCAACATCAGATCGGTCGTTCCATGCAAAAATAAAGATACCTCATTGTCCCGAAATTGCAAGAGAAACGAATTAAAAGTGAAGAGCGGCCGTGAGGTTTTACCATTGAAATGAGGTTTTTCGCGTTTATCACTTTGATCTCGCGAAAACGATAGCGGTAAGCTTTTGCCTCCTTTTTCCTTACCATCCCTTTTGGTTCGCTGAATCTCCTCCTGACCGAGCTTTGCCAGATTAAACGCCTTGCTCCCGGAGGAAGGCGACTGATCCCACGAGATTTTTACTCTCGGCTGAGCGGCTACGTTCATCGAACTACCCTGGAAAATCTACCCTTTTCGCGGCTTTTGCGCGATCGTATGATTTGCAACGGAAAGATCCTCGAGAAATCTTTATTAAATAAATACATCCTCGTTTATGTCTCATTCAAGTGAAACTTGAATGAGAAATGGAAAGAGAGAGTTTGAGAAAGTCTCTGTTTTTGAACTGTGTGCAATTAAGTTTTTAGCTAACATTAATTAGATTTTTTGAATGAATATTATTATTAACCCCTTAGCCTACAGTAATGTGTGATACTCGTGATGCAAAATATGGAACAGGAAATTTGTATGTCTTTCAAAAAATTTTAATTTGAAAATATCAGCCAATTATTATCTATACTGTTAATATTGCGACTAGTTATACGAAATATCAGAAATCAATGAGGACTTTAGATTTGAGGAATTAATTGTGTACGCCCAGTCAGGAAAGAAATTCAAAGGGTTAACTCTTGATGAGCTACTTTTAGAGTGTTTTTAGCATTGGGGGATGAAATTATTTCGTTCGTTTTTACAAAGTGGTGAAATGAAGCTCAGAATTTCTGAAGACATCTGTAAATAGTCTCCTACTTGTCTAGAAAGAGTCAAGAGTGGGGAAAGAAATAAAAATTCACCTTATCGTCGACGAAATATTTAATATACTTCTACTTCACAATATACAAAGTAACAGAAACTAATTATTTACCTACATCTCAGCGTTATCTGCTAATTACATTTTGTCTAGGACTCACAATTTTAGATGCCTTCCAAATTATCAAGGCTGTAACACATCACCTAGTAATTAATGAAAATATATAATTATCGTATTTTCCTCTATCTGTTGGATAAATCATTCTAACTTCAACTAACAAAATTTCGCCTCTCAATCATCGTCAATTTTCATCGTATATTTTCGATCGTGAATTTGAAAGAATACGCGATATTTCTGTAAGTCTTTATCCTCAACAGGGAAAAAAGAATTTTCGTGGGAAAAGGATATTTGCAAGGACATTTGCAAGGATCGTAAGAAGGTAGCTTTGCCACCTGTCGATCGTAACGGGACCGCAGGTGGAAAGTCCGGGAAAAGTGATCGACCTTATCCCGTTTATTCCCAAAGCGCGGCCCTTTATCGGCTCATTGTCGCGCTATATTCCGACGATTTTGCGTCGAAACAAACGAGCACTCCCGTCGAGTTCTCAATTCGACTATCGATTTCACGCTGGCAGGACTGTCGCTATATTGGAAATTTACCAGTCCTTTGTACACACGTACTGGTGGAAACTGAAGTCCTCGAAATGAAACCGGTTCGGATATCGACAATGTATTTTAATTAAATACTGGATTTATCATTTTATTTAACCAGATTTTCAATTTATTCCATGTCTGCAGAAATATCCCACCGATGTCGTGATTAATAATCCAAATTATGGGAATAGATATTAACTCACCCGAAAATTCCACAATCTGTGATTTATCAGAGATTTTATCATCGATTTGACTGATATTTCTACTGATTGAAATAAAATCAGATGCCATACAAATAGTTTAATCTATACGAACTTTGATAGCGGATCCTTTTAAAATTTTTGACTGGATTTTAATTTACATTTGTTAAATTAATGTAAATAGATTTCTTTTAAATTATTATTTAACGTGTTGTATCTTCTGTGGCTCAAATACAAGTTGAATTACTACTAGTCTAATTAATAGTAGATAACTACTAGTAGTTACTCCTAGGCGAAATGACCATAGGTTTATTTTATATTTGTAACAACATTATAGACTACTCAGCTTACAGAAATATCAGTGACATAAAATAGATTACAACGCCATAAAACGTAACGTTCTCCATCAAACGACACCATTAGCCATCGTCAATCTTAATGTACAATTTACAACTATTAACACTTGACGACTTTAGGACATAACCCGATATAATTTTCCATCACGGTCAGTTCCTCATCAAATTAATATCCTCTTTAAAATTTCACGATTTTCCAAATTCCCCTGGAATCTCCCAAGTCCCTGGTAATTATCCGGATTTAATTAAATTCATGGAAAAGGCATTAAAAAATAAAACGAATATGGAGCCATAGAGAATATTAGGAATTTCAATTAATAAAGAACGAATGAGAGTAATCATTTCCATAACGCAAAAGGGGTTTAACGCCCCATATTGCATACCCCTCGTAGATTCCATCGTGAAAAGCGGATATCCGGGGGAAAAATTGTGGCTATTCGTTTTTCTTGGGGCCTTCGAACTTTGAGATACGATTGGCTGTAGCGACGCGATCCGGGCGAAATTTCCGTGCAATTTCAATGCGAAATCATTCCCCCTTGTGAAGAATCTCCTTTTTCTGCTTGGCGTACACACGAGATCCTCCAAAGACGGGTTAAGACGAGGCGAGGAGAGACGTGAGACGGTTCTCGCCGGATATTAAAAATATCTTCCGTCGGCAACGGACAGCAATCGACTTCCGGTTTCGGACGTTTTACTCTATTTTCGAGCGATCCCGATAGGTCGTTCGGTTCTCCGGTAGACTTCTATGCTTTTCAGTGGCAAACTTGTAGCTTCTTCCTTACCCCTTCATCCCTTACGTTCCTTTTTCCTCTTTTTTTTTTCAAACACCTCCATCGAAAGGGCGTTGGAGAGACGAGTAACTTCAGAAGAGAACGTCTTGATAATTCTTGCAAATCGTAAGATGTTAGAGTCTATGTTTATAAATGTTGGTTTTGAATTTTGAAATGTTTAGAATTTGTGAGGTTATTGGATTTGAGAAGTGAAGTCTGCTTGATGTTGAGATTCCTTGGTAATTATATTTTTATTTTTTGCGTTGTTTTTGGATTATTTTTGAGGGAAATATGTTGTAAGGGAAATTAGTGGAACATTAGGCAAATAGGTTTTGGTTTTTGGTATATTGTTGTAATTCGTTCTGTTGCAAACATTGGGAAAGAATTGATTAACCCTTTCGGCGGGATAAAGCTTGCCAAAAGCTCTTTGAATGGGATGCCATTGTAGGAGAGAGCGAACTGCAAGCGGGAGTTTTCCCGCCATCAAAATTTCGACTTCTCGCTTTGGCGATCAAGCGCTTTGTCATTTGTATTTGCAGCTTCACTAACACTGAATGCGAATTTTTATCTGGCGCAAAAATCAGACATACGTGTTTTGTAACAGTTTCCTTTGCGAAAATGCATTTACTAATGCACGAATGTTGGCTGACTTTTGCAAACGTATACTACTTATAGACCGTTCTGTGCAGGCCTCTATAGGACTTCTATTTTCAGAATCAATTTGTCCCCATAGCGGTAATTTTTTATGAGTCTTAGAGCAAGATATTTAGTAAATAATTTTGTGAATTTTCATACATAGAAAACAATAATTAAATTGATAGATAGAGAGATAATTTGGAAAGTCAAACAGATGAAGAGAAACAAAAGAAGGGTAAATAAATCTATAGTTTAATTGTGTAAAAAATATTACCAACAGTCAGAATGCAAGTGTATTTTCCCAAAACAATTAACAAATCCTCCAACCTTCAATCAGTGGTCGTAGAAATCTCGTCACTTAACCACTCTTAAATCTTTTGCACATTTTCCATGAGACCGACTAAACGCTCGAGTCTCTTTCTTCAAGTTTTATTAACTCGTGCAACCGCAGACTGTAAAACCTCGGCTTTACGAGGGCGTTCGCGAGAAGAGACCGCAGATACAAAAATTGCACCGTTTCACCTCGACTGACTCGATAAAAGAATAACCATACCGCTATTCTGACGTCTCTTTATAATTTACATTATCACCTTAATGGCTTGTATTCTTACCAGCCACCTTACTCAACGATCTCTGCAACTATGAATACTTTAATCCTCCTGGCATAATACTACGATATTTTCTTCGCCTTCACAGCACTATAAACTGATGAAAGAAATTTTTTCGCATCTATGTATTCACTAGTCTACGTGACCATATATTTATCCATTTATCTACTTTTGTAACTCTTCTTCTCTACCTTTCTCTCACCCATTTCTATACCTTTCTAAACATATTATTTTCATTATTTCTCCACCCACTCGCTTTATTATTTTCCCTCTTCTTTCCATTAACCCCTTGACTATGGCAGACTTTGAGACACACTGGCCATACCATACAGCAGGAATTGTAGATGCTTTTTTGCGAAAAAATATTTTAATAATGAAAAAAAACATTTCACTGTATTAAAACATTATTACATTTTTCTCTGAATCGAGTTACTTTAAATGTTATAAATTTAAAACTATCCTTCGTAACAATGTCAAATTACAATGAGCACCTTTAGGCTCTATCAGTGTCACAAACTGATTTTTCTCTGAATCGAGTTACTTTAAATATTATAAATTTAAAACTATCCTTCGTGATACAAAGTCAAATTACCATGAGCACATTTAGGCTCTATCAGTGTCACAAACTGATTTTTCTCTGAATCGAGTTACTTTAAATATTATAAATTTAAAACTATCCTTCGTGACACAAAGTCAAATTACCATGAGCACCTTTAGGCTCTATCAGTGTCACAAACTGATTTTTCTCTGAATCGAGTTACTTTAAATATTATAAATTTAAAACTATCCTTCGTGACACAAAGTCAAATTACCATGAGCACCTTTAGGCTCTATCAGTGTCACAAACGCAAAATTTCTAAACGCTTAGAGGTGCTCACAGTAGCAAAAGGGTTAAAAACCACAAATTCTCCTCCCAATCGATCTCTCCGCCGAAACGAACATCAATTTGCTGTCTTGTTTCTCTCATCACACATGCCTCCGGCATTTTCGAAGCTCGCAAGCCTAAAAAGCCGTATCGGAAGAGGAGGTTTGGTAATTGTAACCGTATGAAATTTCCTCGTCACGCTACCTGTAATCCAATTCGATGGAAATCACGGGCAAACAGCGCTCCTCGTTGTACATCGATGCGTCTAATTATTAATAATGCGACGATTCATAGAATAGACGGATGGTTGTTTGTGCGCACGGTATTGATCGCGATCAAAATGTGCATTACAACCGCCAGCGTCATGTACGTTGTTAATGCGAGAGGACAATGAAATTCTGTACGATTGTTAATTCGCTAGATCCCGATTGACTGTTTGGAGGAAAGGAATGGATGTGGCTGTACGTTCAAGTAAAATGTACATAAAGGTAATCGGATTGTTAATAATAATCCAGTATTATGGAGTTGAATGTTGTATAATTGATAATGGTGTAATTAATACGTAATATTAATGCACAACCTGTGCCACTGTGTCAGCGATAATCGCCGATTTATTAGGAATGTTAAATAAATATTAATAACGGTTTATTGCGCATTCACTGGACGAAAAAGTACGATCCGACCGCTATGTAAATTTACAATGAGGAAATGGTGCAACTGACTCTGTTTTTAATTGTTCCGCGGTTGGGGTGACTTTTTTTAGAAATTTCGATGATATCGTTACACTTTTTTTATTGTTGAGTTTTTGTGGAAGAATTTTTTTTCTTTTTCTATTTTTCCATTAATACTATTTGCTTCTTTTTTTGAGAACACGTGTATTAATAATGTTCAACATGTAAAACGATCCATCTGCCGTAATATTCGGGGGTGGCGTATAAGAAAACCACCCCCGGTGAGATTCGAATTTTTCTCTGTCGAAGTACGATCGATTCGGTCCATTCGTTAGAATTCGCCTCAATAAATCCAATCTGGAAAATCAGGTCATCTAGATTGACGGGTCGCACAGTGCTCAAGTCTTAAGTGAAAATAGAAATCGTGTCGTATTTACGCCCGACACAATTTCCTTGCCGAGGCTTAAATATCTGCTCCTAGGACAAAAACGTCGCCTTAATTTTCCTCCTGTACGTCTTATCTCCTCTTTGTGCTTTTTGAATATCTCAAACGCTCTTCTGTACTGTTCACCCGTTTTCTCCATGCACCCTTTGCTTCTATTCTCCCTCTATCCCTGCCTGATTATCTCCCTCTACCAATTCTTTTTGGTTCTACTCTTTCTTTTCCTCTAGTGCAACTAATTCTTTCACTCCACCCTTTAAAATTTCTCTATATCTCTATTTTTCTTGTGCTCAACTCTCTCCTTCGCCTTTCCCTCTCGCTTTTTTCTCTATCCTTTGCTCTTCTCTGTCTTTCTTTCTGTTGCCCTTTCTCCTCTTTCCTTTCACTTTTCTTTGCTCTTTTCTCTCTCTTTTTTCACTTTCCTTCGCCCTTTGTCTTCTTTTCCGTTACCCTTTTTGTTCATTACCTTTCACTTTTCGTTGCCCTTTTCTCTCTCTTTTATATCTTCCTTTCGTCCTGCCTCTCTTTTTTCACTTTCCTTCGCCCTTTGTCTTCTATTTCGTTACTCTTTTTGTTCATTACCTTTCACTTTTCGTTGCCCTTTTCTTTCTCTTTCGTTTTCTTTCGCCTCTCTCCCTTTCTCTTTTTGCTTTCCTTCGCTCTTCTCTATCATTTTTTTCCGTTACCCTTTTTCCTCTTTCCTTTCGCTTTCTTTCGCTCTTTCCTCTCCCTTCTTTCTGTCCCTCCCAATTTTGACGACCCTCTCTTTCTCTCTCTCTCTCTCTCTCTCTCTCTCTGTCGCCCTTGCATTCTCCCCATCTCTCCTTCACCCTCTCGATCTCCATTTCGCATCGCGCAACTACGGAGATATGGTACCGCACTCACGTACAGACTGTTTCAAAATCCAATTTGTCGCTGATGTTTCGACGTCGGTGTACTACCGGCGCGATTACATACAGGGTGAACTCGTTAAAGTTCGACGAAAGCGAGAGACAGGGGAGGGGTGAAAGAGAGAGGGACAGATCACCATAAGACGACGGAAGGGTGTAGTCTTAACGGAGGGAGAAGGAAACCAAAATACAAGTAGAACGAAGAGAACACGATATTCCAACGAAATAGTCTGCAATCCTGACGCGAAGCTAACCGAAATAGCGAAACATGCGGTGTACGTAAGACGAGGGAGAAAATATCCAAAACCCTACCCCCTTCTCATGGGGTTGAAATCGTGAATTTCGTAGGGCGACCCGTAAAAAGCCCTCGTAAAGTCGAATACCTTGGAAGAAAACGTGGCTTAATATCGAATCGATTACTGGAATATCGATCCCGTAAGGTTGAGCCAGGTTCGCGTGGAATAAGCTCACCGATTTCTCTGCTGTCTTCCCACGGAAATTGCAAACTCAACGAACGCGATTATAGGCAATACGATTAATATTCCGTTACCGGAGAAACGATATTTCTATGACGGCAATGCGTCGATATATTTCGCATCTAATTGCACAATAATTATCGATATTATCGTACAAAATTCAATTTCCTTCTTTACAGAGTTCTACAACTTTGAAATCGATGAAACATGGATCAAAGATTTCACTTTATTCTGCTGTTTCTTTTTTGGTTCTGCGCGATTGCTTGACAGTAAATGTTGCAGATTTAATATGAAATTTTTCCATTTTACTATGATAATCCTATGTTTGAATGGTATCTAATGGATACCATTAACGTTTTGAGATTAAGGTGAAATGATAATAAAAAAAGGAAAAGAAATATCGGCCCGTGTACGCGCGCATTTATATTCAAAACGCGGCTTCGGCGCCCCGCAGCTACGCTAAGAACTCGGCTAACACTGTTCGTCGTTAAAGTTGCGCCGCGAATGTAATAATACTAAAAACCCGAGTTAAAAGGGCGCTTACGTTCTCGACAACGTGTCTCGAATACGTTTCACCTTGCGTTTTGTCCTGGCAAATGTATGAGCAACTCAGTGTCATGGTGTGCGAATTATTTTTCGATATTTACGCGAAATCGAAAATCCGTTTGTGCGAACTTAATTAAATATCGGTCCATATTTGTAAGCAATAGCGAAAGGATTTTTATACAAACGATATTTGTATAGATATTTCCGGCAATTGTTCAAAATATTGTTTCTACCGGGAAAGGAGGTCAAAGCAGGATAAATTGGATTTGTTAATTTGGAAAAATATTTTGTAAAAATAGATCAAAGATAATATTCGTTTAACTGTAATGAAATATGAGTGTAATAAAATAATGAAACATCATCGATGGCAGAGTTTTACCGGTAATGTGATAAAATATCAATGATAAAATGTTATTTTGGTTACCAAAACCTACTATTTACATTCTACTTCATCTTACCTTTTTCCAAAAGTTCTCCAAGTTTGTAGGAAATTTATTGAACAGATATTCTACGTTTATCTTATGATCACTATCGTCACATCCTGATTCCTCTTTTCCCAAAGTAGTACTTTAACATATCGAAATATAATAGGATTTTAGAAATAACTCAAGTGTTATGATTTTGCAATGGATCGATTTCGAATATTTCTTCATTCCCATAAGAAATAAATATTCTATATTCCAATTATAATTACTTTGCATTGTAAAAAAAAACATTTCTCTTTTATCTAATATTTAATTGGATTTCGAATATTTCTTCATTCCCACGAGAAATAAATATTTCATATTCTTTCCTAATTAAAATTTTCTGCAATGTAAAAAAATTTCTCTTTTATCTAATATTTAATTGGATTTCGAATATTTCTTCATTCCCACGAGAAATAAATATTCTATATTCTTTCCTAAGTAAAATTCTCTGCATTGTAAAAAAATGTCTCTTTTATCTAATATTTAACTGATTATCTTTCACGCATCCATCTTTCACAAATATTTATTTAAAATATTTAAATATAAGTAATGGATGTAATGCCGATGTCTCTTGTACTAACCAATTGTTTTTCTGTTACAGTGAAATACTTGAGAGAGGTGACACCCTACTTCAGGAAGGCTTCGATTATCCAAGAAGTTGGTTGGGAATTGCAACGCGGATTTCTCAGCGCAACTCCACCGCCTCCAAAGTCACCACCGCGAGCGGATACTCGTTATCTGCCTTTGCAACTCTGCAGACTCACTAGAGCTCATCCTTCCTCCGATCCTGGTAAGTTTTACGAAATATTCGACGAATTTATCGAGCCTGATTTCAAGGACGATCGGAAGGACCTTCCTATTTACTGGTACTTCCACATTTCCTGTCATGAAACGCGTCAGCGCTTAAAATTCGACAAGAAGGATTCTCCTTATGGAATTATGTTTTACATTTTCATTTCTATAATAATTTATTATTACATTTTTTTATGTCAAGCTTTATGCAATCGTTGCATTTTCTTTTTCAGTTTTCGAGCAGCCATTTGGCGCTTGGTCCGAAAAAAGGATTACGTTAGCATGGAAATGTATTTCGAGGATTTTTGACGGTGACTTTTTGTCATGGAGATTCTAATTTTTCAGAAAATTCGACGAAGCTTTTACGTCTGAAGAGAAGTTACGAATTTTTTGCGAGTGTTATAACTGCAAGCTTCGTTTCGCAGAGCACAGCTTTAATACTCATTTCGAGTTTTGCAGTTTTTCAATTTCGAAGACAAATCGGTGTTGGGAGTTGAGGGTTTCTACACCCGCACCGGTGCACGCCAAATTCTGAAGCGCGAAGTTTACGAGAAATTTCAACGTTATTTACGACTCGTTCTATCATCATCAAATAACAACTGTTGTAACGTCCTCGTTATCTTTATCGTAACCGTAACGAACAACCTAAACCGACAAGACAACCAAGAGACTTTAAAAAGGCCACTTACGTCGATTGCCCCTGACATTCGTTTGTCCTTTCGGCAATTAACACTAGATTTACGGAGCCAATTTGGCTCATACAAAATTCGATTACTATATATATAATATATTGGATGGTTAATTTTTTATTAATAACTCTTTCATTTAAATTGATTGGGAACTATTTTCTTTGTAAAAAACTTGAATTTTTTTGTGTGAGTTAAATTGGCTCACTTCAAAAAAAAAAGTACATCAACATCCGTAAATCTAGTGTTAAGCCATGGTGATCTCGCCAAGAAGCAGTCTTGATTCGGTAGCAACAGCATTTAGTTACAAACATATTATTCTTTTAACCCCTTTGCTTACAACTACGTGTGAGACTCGTAGCACGGAAAATAGAATAGGAAATTTTGAAGTCTTCCAAAAACTATTAAATTGACAAAATCAACCGATCACGAAACGATCTCATTATTTCTGTACTATTAATATCACGGTCACTTATATTAGGGATACCGGAAAATAACATCGTTTCTTTAGATACTTCGATCAAAACTAATTGATTCTTATTGGTCCGACATTGAAAATTTTCATACTAGATGGAAACCGGTTGTTGATGACGAGATCATTGGATCGTCCTTTAAAAATAAACACGTATTATAAATTCCGGTCCCCCTACTGCAAAATATCAGAAATCAGTGAAACCTTTTGATCTCAGGAATTAATTTTGAGTCACTGCATGCTCAATTCAAAAAGAAATCGTAAGGGGTTAATAAATATAACATCCTATATAATTATTATTGCAGTCCTGACTTTTCACCCCAATATTGATATTGTTTTTTCTCAAAGTATAATAAATGCAAGAAACTATAAAGTCGTCAGCATCGACATCTTCATCGACAAAAGACTTCTGTCAGACAATGGTTACATAAAACTGCAACAAATATAAACGTCACTCTCGCGATTTACGATCTGCATCGTGAAAAGAACGTTCCATCGAAGATTCAAGCCCTTTGAAGTCCGTACATTCTCTTTTCTCCTTTTTCTTCACCTCGAAGTAAGATCGAAACCTGGATGTTTTGATCGTAAAGAAACGTGTTCGCGAAGTTCACAAATAAAATAGCAATCCGCGAAATTTCTCTTTCTCGGTACTTGTGCTAGGAGAAGGCACGAAATTACGTGCAACCGGAGGCACGCGTTCCGCTTCTCTCGAGGAGTGCACGCTCAGCAACTGAGATAACCACGGCCATAACGCAATTAAACCGTTTATGCAATTATAGGCGAACACTCGTGCGTAACTGAACGCTTGGAGTTTGACAGTGAATGATAGCGGCTGAACGAGCGATTTTGGTAGGCAAAAATCAATTTATTTGATAACGATAGGTTTCATTAGGGATGGATGATTCATTTTTTTCCCTTTCCTATTAATTTCAGTTTGCACAGTTCGGCTTTTTTTTTAATGTTCTCTACCCTCTGTGCTAACACATCTAAAAACTTCTATTCCTTGAAGACAAATTTTCAACTTTGAGAAATATTATAATTTACCTCGTGAAAATCGTGAAATTCTTTATAATGCAATATTGATATTAAGTTTTACTTATTTGAAACAAAAATATTCGGACTATAGAGGGTTAATATCGTTTTGAAATAATTAGATGTTTGATCTAAATTGAGAATTTTCAAAAAATCGTTCACGACCTTTGAAATACATTATTGAAGATTATAACAATTGACATTGGAGTGACTCTGAAATTCGCCATTTCAAAATTAGCAAGGTATTTTTAATTTTTGATATTCAGGAAGATATAGATTCTTCTAACTTAACCCTCTGTGACCCCTTGTGACTTTGGAGTAACAAACGCCATCTAAGTTTCTATTCTTGAAAATTAATTTTTTAACTCTGGCAAATATTACAAATTAATTCCTAACACTATAAATTATTTCCAATACTATTTTTATAATTTTCTAATATACTATTTTGCAACTGACCTTCAAACGCCATGAAAAATCCTGACTTCAGAAAGGGAATATAAATTCTAAATTTCTCTACCGGGTAATTTTAATTTCACCAGTAAGAAAAACAACTTTAAAACCGTGGAAATAATACATCTAGAGGTCACTGACCCTCCTGCTTGGATAGTCTCCAGACGAATGCAATTGTTGCCTAATCGGATAGCAAACGTGCATAGGACAATTGTCGCGAAAATTTGAAGACAATCGCGAAGAAGCTCGTTTACGCGTTATAGCAGATGGCTGTAAACGAGTTGATGGCGTAGACGGATCTCGTTTCCATCGAGATGCTGCTTCTGTCCCTTCGTTTGAGGGATGGCAGCAAAGAGAGGCAGAATAGAAGGGGTTAGAAAAGAGTATTTCTCCCCGGATCCACAGTCAAGTTAATGAAAGGCTAATGGGCTCTTAATTTTGTAGAGTCTCTTTCTGCATCCCCTTCACCAGCATCCCTCGAATCATCCACCCTTGGATAGTCTTCTTCTCTCTTATCCTTCTTCGACTACTTTCTCCTTGTCTTTATTTTCACCCTCTTCGAATGCGGGGGAATATCGTCGGTTTCTGTCTCATCTTCTGTTTGGATTTGGAATATTATTCTCCTCGTATTTCTCTAGACATCTTCCATTGCCTTTTTTACTTCTTATCCTTCTGGTTTTGCGCTGTTTTTCCTCTAATCTCTTTGTCCCTTGTGTCTGTTATCTTTTTGCCAATTTCCTATCCTTAGCTTACATTTCTCTTATTTTCCAACGGTTTTGCCTTTCTACTATTATGCTTCTTTCACTACTTTTTTGTTCTACCCTCTTGTACCGCCATCTGCTTACTGTCTTTTGTCAGGTTCTTCTTTTTTCTCTGGTATGCGGTACTATTTTTCGTCCCAATTTTCCACCCTTCTCCTTCATGCTATTCTCATTCCATCGCACGCTTTCTTTCCCTTTCCTTGTTTCTTTATTCTCTTGCACCAATTTTAAAAAAGAAAGTGTTTAGGTCTGTTTTTCATCCCCTTACTATCTTTCTTTCAGTCTTCTCTTCATCCCTTTCACCTATTATCATTCTCTCCAATTTCTCACTCTTTTCTTCACACTTCTATTCTTCAGCTACCTCTCCTTCGTTTTTCTTCAGCCCAAAAAAGAAATACTTCTTCAGGAAAGTCGAAAATCTTGTCGATTCTGATTTCATGATTGAAATACCTGAATTTTATGCTGACTCTCGAACGTTTCAGTCTTAATAAATCAGACTGAATTAATTTACCATTATTTATCTCTATCAGTGTATGCAAAATACTTGTGTTTTATAACAAAAAAATGGAGGGAAGATTCAATAGAATAATTAAACAGGTCCGAAATTAAAAACAATGGGAAACGCAGGTGAAGGAGAATCGGTGGCTAGCAGGAATCGAGAAAAGTAATCAAAAGCGTGCCATATCTTTGGTCTGTATCTGTCGCACAGTTGCTGAACTAAGTTGAAGAAGGACGGCCAGATAGCTCTTACTGATACGTTAGTATTTTTTAAGTCAACAGAGAAGCCACAGACGATCCTCCTGTACCGTAGCTCCTAGGAACATCCTGATGTTTATCTTGTATTACTCCTCTCTCAAGCAGATAGTTGACGCACCTAGAAATTACTTCGAATATACTTCGCAAACATTGGAAAAAAGTATTCCTTTTGCGATGTTCAATGAAATACGAATTTTCGATTGTTCGACTATTATCCAAAAGTGCTACTTTTCCATTAAAACTTTGATATTTCACTAAATTTGGAATGAATTTGTTAGAAGAGAAACTTAGTTAATTTTTAGCCCTATAATTGGATTGATGTGACAAATTTGATTTGATGAATTTGATGTGACAAATGGAAAAACGAAGTTTTTCATCATTTCCACCATTAAGTAGAGAATATTAGTAGTCACGAGACGATCAAATTACTTCTTGATTTTTTCATACGTTATATTAGAAATTAGTGAGAAACTTGGATCTAAGAAATTAACTCTCTATAGCCCAGATTTTTTGTGATATCAAAAGATTAGTTAAGAATAGAAGAATTAGAAAATGTTAAAAACACAATTTCAAATGATGGATTAGACTTGATTTTTAAATATTTGTGTGTAAAGAAGTTTGTGATTTTCACGAGCTGAAGTATAATATTTGGCAAAGTTGACGTTTTGTCTCAACGTCACAGAGGCCCATAGATGTCTGCAGAATTAACATAGAGGGTTAATTCGGAATATTTCCATATTCAGTGACAAAAGAGATTTGAAAGAAGATTATAATGGAAATTTTGACACTTGAAAATCAAGTTTTATTTCAACCCGCCGATGCTTTTGACAAGACAACTGTCAGAGTTAGTATAATACGAGTTAAAAGTATGAATAATTGTGTTAGAGAATGAGTTGATTAAAATTTATTGATAAAAAGATGTTTCGCGTGTCAATCGAATTATTACATGGCAGTATAGTGATATCGATATCACAGGAAGCCTGTTCTTTTATTTACATCCATTTTACTCCGATATCTCACGCGAGAAGCGAACCGTTGTAATGTTAACCAGATATGTCCGTGATGAAATTAGGAAACGGTCGATTGGACAACGTTTTGGCATCCGATATGCGATAATTTTTGATCATTTTAATGTGAAACATGTAATAAAATTATTATATACATTTTTTTTTAATGCTGATCATTTTTAACAGAGTTAAGTAACGATGCAATGGGTAGGGCAATATTTTGACAGTAAATGAAAAATGTATTATTTCGCTGAATGAAATACAACGAAAAGTAGTCGATATTCGTTGCAGTGGTTTACAATGGACCACGAAATAAATTTGTTCGGAATAATATTTCGTGACAATTTATAACAATTCGGGGATGTGCTGCTATGTGTAACGTTCCTGGTGAATATTTGTATAATCCATCATTTTGTTCCGTTGAAAATTTTTACTATTTCATTTGGCGAAAATTCGGAAACCACAAAAGGCTTGAAAAACACAGGTCTGAAATTGTAACAGCAGTCTTTTACAGGGATTTCGTTGTTAGCCTATATTTCAACTTTAGTTTCAACAATTATTTTGCCTGCTATTTCGAATTTTCCATGGATCCTAAATTTTAGACATTGCCAGGAATTAAAAAAAAAATTTTTTGAAAAAATCCAAAACTACAACACGACCCTTTCGAAAGAAATTTAATTATTAATTTATATTTCATCTTTAGCTTATATAATTATTGAAATTATGAATTATAGAAGTTATTGCGATTCTTTGAAAAAACCTTTCAACAAGAAGTGCAAAAAATGCGATAAGTTTGATCGGAATATCTTTTTGAAAAATATATCCAGACAGCGGACTTCAACGATTCACGGATGAAGGCTGTTTACAATTTTTCGCGACACGTATCGTGTTATATGATAGAGAGATTTGTAGTTGTTAGTATCGTCCTGGTGAAAATGTGATTTTATTTATTTGTCGGAGGTATCGCGATTGGTTTTACATCTGTTTACATCTACAACTTCGGATCGCTGCGCCTCGGTGTTGATATTGCTAGGAAAACAGTCTTTGGCGGTGTACTATTTACGTTTATTTTCTAGATTCGATGGTTGGAATTTTTATTTTTCTCTTTCTCTCTTGCATTCCTCTTTTTCTCTTTCTTTCTTCTTTCTTTCTGTATGCACCTGTCTGCCCTGTCTTCCTCTATTTATTCCATCCTTTCTCTCTTTTTCTGTACCCTCTTTTCCTGTATTTTGCATTGTGCTCACCTCTTTCTCTCTTTCTCTGCGTGTCGTCTAAATTCTTTCCTTCTCTCAAATTCCTATTCCTATTTCTATTTCTCTTTGCAACTTTACCCTCTTTCTTTCACCCTCTCGCTCCCAATCCCTCTATTTTTTCTGCTCCTCCCTCTCGTATAGTTTTTTTCCTTCTCTCAAATTTCTATTTCTATTTCTCCTTGCAACTTTTCCCTCTTTCCTTCACCCTCTCCCTCTTAATCCCTTCTCTTTTTTGCTATTTCTTTCCAATCGCAAATGCGTGTACGTTTCATCTAAACGTATCGACGTATGTACGTTAGTCTGACATTTTATCGATGTCGGTTCCACATCGTCAACGACTATATAGAGATAAAACAACCTTGACGCAAGATCGAACACGGTGTAAGTTTACAGAGAACAGGAAAATTAAGAGCTCCCCGTTGGCCGAGAGCAAACAGAAGAGCGGAACAGGGCTCGAAGCCCCGTTGATAATAAAGAGAAAAAGAGAAAGAAAGGGATAGAAGAGGGTCGAGAGAATATCGACGATCGTCCGCGGCTCTATCTACGAATTAAAACAGACCGGTGGACGCGTGAACGGTACAATGAAAATTGGCTAATTGAATTAACGAGCTGCGGAAAGCAGAACCGGATAGATATACCTTTCCATCCCGATGTGTCAGGGTTAGCTGGATTCCATTAAAAAGGAAAATTTCCCGTACGTTATTCCATTGGAAAGAACGATAGCAGATGCTGCTCGGTTTACTCGATTCGAATCGACTATTAATTGTGCAATTTTCTACCGGATTCGTTTCAATGACTCCACCTTAATTTACGATTCCTCTTCCAAATGTTACAAAAATCTCTCGATACGAATATCGCTGAATTGCCATTGATCAACGGAAATGGAAATAGTCACGGATAAAGGACAGGAAACCGTATATGGATACGACTTTGAAAAAAAAATATCCATTGGCTAGTGAAAATTCTCGGTAGTTATCGTAGGTTGAATAAGCTACGTGGCATCGGTAGGTAGATACATCGTGCTTAGTTCGTTTCAATCGATAAACTTGGCCCTTTCGAAGGAACTGCCGAAGGAAAAAGCGATACGTCGCGTTTCCCATTTAATTACGTACCGTTGCCAGTCCTCTAATTAATGCTTTCGAGTGCGCCACGAGGCACTCCATGATTACACGAAGTTCATGATTACCGACAGATTCGCGAGCATTCGAATGCTTTGGCCAGCCGTTGCTAGTTTGCCGATGCGATTTTCTTCTCTCCTTCTCTGTCTCCGCCACTTTTTTCACCCTTTTCGCCTCGAGCAAAATCAAATGGAGTTACGCCCGTCTAGCTGGTCTTTTCTCTGCTCTTCTCATAGAACTGCTACACTATCGGTACGATCGGCTTTGCTATCGACCTCTCCGATCGACCTTTGCGATCGATCTCTACAATTGATTCTACGATCGATTTTAAGATTAGCTGTTCCGTTGTCTAATTTATTTCAGTATTGATCTATCAAGTACTGAAGTATCAAGTACCGATCTATCAAGTACCGAAGTAACAGCGACCGATATATCAAGTACTGATGTATCAAGTACCGATCTATCAAATACCGATCTACTAAGTACCGTGAAAGTATCAAGGACCGATCTATCAAATACTGATCTATTATGTACCGAAGTATCAAGTACCGATCTACTAAGTACCGAGCTATCAAGTACCGATCTATCGAGTACCGATCTATCAGGTACCGATCTATCAAGTACTGGTCTATCAAGTACCGATCTATCAAGTACCGTTCTATCAAGTACCGATCTATCACGTACCGATCTATCACGTACCGATCTATCACGTACCGATCTATCAAGTACCGATCTATCAGGTACCGATGTATCAAGTACTGATATCAAGTACCGATGTATTAAGTACCGACCTATCAACTATCTATCTATCGATCGGTACCGCCAATTGTTCTATTTGTCTCACATTTTCCATTGATAGAGGCGCAGACAGGATCAACGAACGCAGACACTTAGACCTCGGAATCGGCCACACAGGCGAAGGTAGCTGCTGGGCAACGGAGAAAGAGAGACGGGTAGCACGGGGCTACGGATCCGTGCGACGGGGGTTGCTAGGTTGGACAGAGGATGCGAGAGTTAAATTAGTTTCCGGGGCAAAAGCTGGCTGCCGCCTGGTTTTCAGGGCTAACCCCGTGTATAATTCCAGAACAGCTCCATCAGGCCGAAACCCACGAAGAACCTTCCATCCAAACCATCCGCCATCCAACGACGACGGTGGTACCACCACCACCATTCCCGGTACCACCACCCTTCTCATGGTTGCTACCGCTATCGAGCATCTCCCTCGTCCTTCTCCCACTCGAGCTCAACTTCGCGGCTGCTGTAGTTTGCGAAGTTAATTACCGTCGGATAATTGCACCCTATATGCCGTCCGTCTGATTAATGAGCTGGGATCAGAAAGGATACCAGATGTCCCCCTTTGTTCATTCTCTCTTCGTTTAAATAACGAAATGATATCTCCTTTTGTTCCGTTCTCTTCCTTCTTTTCCTCCTTCTACTTCTCTTCGCTCGTTTCTCCGCCGATTGTTCTCGAAAATGGCTGCCTGCTTTTGACACGTTTCTGCGGGTTCACCGCAATCATAGTTCACAAAAGTCTCGTAATTTGAAAAAGACTGAGAGCAAACACGATTTATGTTCCTATACTTACTTCGTTTTTGCTGCTTCTTCATATCCATGTAGAGATCTACCAGGAACATTGTAAAATGATCATCGTGGAAAATACACTCCTAGCTGGAAATTAGTTATAACATCCCCAAAGTTATTGTTCAAAGACACAGTAGTTATTACATCCCAAGTACCTATATTGCCTAACATTAAACCAGCCAAGGTGCTATGGGATGACCAGTTAAGACCACAGAGGGATCAACCGGAGCTATGACCCCCAAACATCCCCCGGGTCTTCCAAGACTACCACCTCATGTTCCACACCTCTCTATACCTTTCCCAACTTCCAAAATTCCTCTTGCCACCCAACATCTTCTTCTCAAACGCTCCAACTTCATCTAACTCCTCGCTAAATATACTCTCAAACATTCTTGCCACTTAGATTAATATCGTTAATTACATCCCGATCAATTCTCAACTTCCCTTATCGAAAATGTGTAACTAGACATCGAGGGCAGCATTTCGTGCCGAAAAAAAACCAGAGACACCCGACCTAGCGAGTAGAAAAAAAAAGAGGACAGGAAGCGAAAAAAGGGGACGGGCATAGGTAACGAGCGTTCTGGAATTGCGGCGCTGTTATCAGTAACAAGCGGAATTGCATTGTGCGCCGAAGCCCCTCTGGCAAAGGTCTCATTACCATCGAGTCCTGCGATTCGCGGCCGATACAAACGAGACGTTATATTCGCGCGTTTGCTATCGCTCGAGCGCGTGCGAACTCTCCTCTTCCGTGTGTTTCGTTGGTTTCGAGGGTTTGCATGCGTTTGCAAGCGTATAGACACGCTCATACGTGACTCGTTCTATGTACAGGGTGACGTGTAAGTACGAGTATTATCACCCTGTGTACACGTCGTCGCTGCGAGGGTCCCATTATCCTCTAATATCGTTACACGCCAGCGTCGCAGGGCCACGACCCATGGAAGCGACGTTTGCGATAATGTTGTAACATTAGCGACGAGGATTTCGTTACGGCGATTGTCTTTATTGACGCACAGCCTCGGAACGCTCCTTCTATTAGCGCTTAACACCGGCACGCTTCGAGGTGCTGACTTCTATGATGTGATCTCGCAAAACGTTTGAGGGTTGGAATTTGATGGTGCTGTGAATTTCGAGATTGAAGGTGCTGTTTTGAGGGAGGAGTTGGTGAGTTTTCGGGTGGGGAAAGTTAGGTGGATGAGTAGAAGGGGAGGGGAGTAAAGACTATTGATAGAAATTTGTATCTTTTGATGATTCTGGGGTGGTGATTATGCGAAACCTCGTTAAATTTAGGGGTGTCCTCCGTTGTACCCGATAGAGAAATGTAAAAAGTTCAATCATTTATAAAGCTTAACCGTTAGTTTGTTTCTCCTTACAAAGCCACCTTTCACGTTACACGTATTTTACTCATTTGAAGACAGGAGTGATGGAAAAACATATGGACATCGGGATTCCCGTATAATACCAATCTAAATCCAGCAACTAGGAAATCCCTCAATTTTCTACAGTGATTATTTGGATGTATTGGGTTGTCCAAAGTTCGTGTCGATTTTTAAGAAAAATGGAAGCATGGAATAGTTAAATTTTGGTACATATTTATTAAATTATATCGGTGCCATTCTGTTCTACAGCCTTTCTCCATCCTTCAGGTAACTTGAAAATTCCGATCATCTAGGAGCCCTCAGGTTTTGGAACAAAAAATATTTTTTATATGATTTTTTATCTCAGCCAAAGTATTGAAGTTTTTTGTATTAAAAAAACTTTGTACTGAACAAAATAGGAGGAACTATACGCGAGATATGGTGAATATGGTGGATAGGGTAGAATATCCCAATTGAGCTCCAACAACTTTTGTCAAGTTCTCAAAGACCTCTCGTTTCTCAAATGCTCAACGTTCTCAAAAATATTTAACGGTAGAAGTACCAAGGCAGTCTGATTGATTGGTGCCTAATTTTTTGTAATAATTCTATTTTATAGGAGACCCATGTAACAGAAAATCGACGTCTACTTTATAAAATGTAAATTACTGTATGATAATCTTCTTCGCCCCTTGATTTCTTCAATTTCAATTTATTTCATCACATCTATCGTTAATGACAGTTTGTTAGATAGTATTTCTGGAAAACTGTTAGAACCATGTCAGTTAATGGAGAATGTTTTTGAAATTTTCACAAATTCCCCTTTAAATATCTAATTACACAGTGTTGATTCCATTATCAATTATCCGACCGAAAATTCCAATTCAATATTCCATGAGGCTGTCAGATATTAAAAAATCTAATTACAGTTCATGGAATTGGAAAACGCACATGTCAGCACGTTTAAAGGGCATATTTCCCATTCGGAAGTTATTACACCTTTCCCGCCTTCGTATTTACGTTTACGGTAAGGTTATCAATCGCGTTCATCTAGCAGCAGTAATACGACGTAATCATCGTCTCTACTTGCACGTAAAATTTATTACTTGCACTGTAAAATTTACCGTCGGCGAGGACGTTATCCCGGAAACCGTGAGAGAGGTGTATAACCACTGTCCGTGCAATCGTTTCCGGTGACCGATGTCCTCCAGGCCGTATACCTGGCGCAGGTAATCGTTCGCTGCAATCTGTTACCACAATCGGGATGTAAAGTTTACGCCGATGAAATGTAATTTCGACGACAATTTCGCATGTCAGTCTACTATGACTGATACTGGCTCTATTAACTGCATACGCGTTGCACGGTCCAGACACGTGGAGGGACCAAAATGCTGGGTCCTCGTTTTTCGCGAGGATGATATTCTGTTTTCAACAGTGCTGATGATGGTGACGTATTAACGAATGTGTCAACCCCTTACCGTGCCATTTCTTTTGTGATTAAATGTGCAATGACTCTGAATTAATTACTAAAATAACAATCTAACCCCTAATTTCGGATATAGTAAATGACTTAACGTAATATTGGAAGCGTAGAATTCGTTTTATTTTATCAGGACCCACTGATATTTGTAATTAAATCATTTTTAGAGCACTTCAAAATTGACTATTCTATTTATCGCGTCACGAGTAGCACTCGTTATTGTACGGCAAGGGGTTAATTAATTCGATGAAAAATGTATTTGTAAGAATATTAGAACTGCGAGAGATAAGAGGAATTGTTGAATTTTTATTTTTGTGTTTGGGGTGGTACATTGGTTGGCACTCCTTTGGTAAAAAAAGTTTGGGTTTTAAACGAACTGCTGAATAGTTTAATTTTGAGATTTTGGACTATAGATTAGGTAAATTTTAAATTTGATATTTCAGTTGGTTTGGGATATGAAAATATTTGCAGAAGTTGGGAGGGAGGGAATCAATGATTTTTATTTTGGTGTTTGGGGTGGTAGATTGGTTGACACTCCTTTGGCAAAAAAAGTTTGGGTTTTAAAAGACTGCTGAATGGTTTAATTCTGAATTTTCGGAATATAGGTCACCTAGATTTCAACTTGAGATTTTACTGATTTTCGGAGACGGAAATATTTGTAGAACTTAGGACGAAGGGAATCGCTGAATTTTATTTTGGAGTTTTGGACAGTAGATGGATTGACACTCTTTTGGTAAATAAACTTTGGGTTTTAAAAGACTGTAAAGAAATTTAATTCTGAGTCTTCAGAGTGACGTAGATTTCAAATTTGAGATTTTACTTATTTTCAAAGGCGGAAATATTTGTAGAACTTAGGACGAAGGGAATCGCTGAATTTTATTTTGGAGTTATGGACAGTAGATCGATTAACACTCCTTTAGCAGAAGAAAAAATAGATGTACAATTTCTCATTCTAATTATTTTTCGCCCCCTCTATTATATTCTGATTTAATACCGTCCAGTAATGACAGCATTAATGAGGAATACTTCTTCCACCCCTTCCTTTGTTTTTCTCTCTCTTTCTTCTCTTCTTTTGAAAATGTTGAAATTAACAACTAAATTAATTCCACGACTCTCTATCGTCATATTAAGTGCAACCTTCTCAAACGTTCGCTCGTATAAATTTTGATGGTTTTTCCTACACGAGCTTAGGCCTTCTAATCACACCCGGGGGTTACATCGTGTGGGAAGTTTCACTCTGTATCTCGTAAAATTAATATACGAGAATTGGAGGTAAACCCGGGTATACGTGTCATAGTTTATGAACCTATAAATACCGGTAGACGTGCTCGAATTACTAAAAGACGAGAGCTTCCGCGTTTTAACGAATGAACGCACCACATTCGGTACAATGCGGCACAACGATGAAATTTTATTCGATCCGACTTTTATTTCGGTTATTATAAACTTCATTCTCAAACTCTCCAACAGCTGCCACTTTACGAGCCGTAAAAATAAGCAAGCTTGGAATTTTATCGTTCGCTTGAAACAGCGTGTCTGCACGATTTTGATTTTTTTTTTATGCAATAATTAGAGAAAAACACTCGTTAATGCTTTCATAAAAGCGGTGATATACTAATTAATTTCATTTGTTATCAATTACGTACAGTTTCGAGGGCTATTTGATATTATAATTAAATAAAATTCTTGATATATAAATTCCTTAAATGTGATATACATCGAGATTTATCGAACAATATTCTAAATTCCTACAAACTATAATTATGTTTTAACACTAAAACTATCGTCGTTAAATCTGTTGTATACAAATATATCAAATAAGTACTTTGGAGAAGAGGAAATTAAAAGGTAAAAAAGATGATGAATTCTGCAATTTATGTTTTATGAGATGGATATAGATTATTTATTCCATAACTCTCCTATGAAGTTGGAGAATTTTTGGAAAAATTCTAGTGTCAAATATCTCTTTCATATTTTACGTGATCTTGAGATTATTTAAGACGATGTACTATTTCAATTTTGTTTTCATATTTCTGGCAACCATTTAATATATTTCACCTTCACTGGATTACAAACGATGCATCGAACAATAATAGATGCAAATTTATCGACCACACAAGTGACTCTGCCAACTGTTGCCAAATATATTAAAAAAGGAACAGATGAAAGCAAAAATTGAAAATTGGGATAAAAATATTCCACTTGATAGAAAGATTTGCAAAGTTGACAAATTTTTCGCGGCAAAATACAGGTTTGGAAAAAGTAGAAATGATGAAGGGTTGAAGCAAGGTTTCTAGAGCAAATGTGGTATATCGGAGGGAAGGAATAATGGTGGAAGATCGGTGTCTCTGTTTACGCAATTTCAACGACCGTGCATCATTTTGCGGCTAAAAACGTTCAGTGACACTCGTCGCGCAGTGCATATATGCAGCCAGTCGTCAATTTCGGTAGTCGACGGTAGAGCTTACCACCGTTATGAATTGCGAAACTGTGACGCCAGCAACTGCGAGCTTGTCTTTCGTAAATTATAATGCAAAATGAAAATATATCGTTGCACGGAAGACAAAGTTACAGTTTGGATTCGACTGGTGGTTAAATACTAGAGAGAATTTTCCTTGAACGTGTACGATACGGAATTTTACTTTGCTTCGCAACGAGATATCGTAAATATAGATTAACATTAATCAGCTTTACACGAAGAGTTATTTGTACGAACATAAATTTTACGAGCGCGGGAGAAATTGTATAAATAAAATTTCCGAAAATCTGTCCCCTTTCATTTTATTCTCGAGAGTTGAGAATAGTACCCGGTCTCGACCGGTAGTAAAAGAAGTTCGTGCTGGATTTTTCGTTTTGGTGATAGATATTTTTTATTTTTTTTTTTCATCTCTAGCAGTGGTCATTTCGTGTAAGAGTTGTAATTTTATGAGGGTTCTGTATTGAGGAGAAAAAAATCCCTCAGCCTTTTAGAAAGTTTCTCTGATTAGAATGCGAATCGAAGAGTATTTATTACGACCGCAGTGTTGATAGGGATAGACTGTCTATCTTCCCAGCAGTGGACTTGATTTAGAATCCTCATTACCTCGAAGAAAGTTTTTCTAACCGAACCGATATAATAGTATCTCGAACTCTGGCCTCGCAAGTCTATTATCACAGGACGTTACACTAACGACGTCTATAAAACCTCCCAAATAGTGAACCTGTATTCCATTTACCCTGAACATTTAACAGATAATACCTCTTTTAAAAAAACTTCGTGTTCCTCGATAGTAAGATTAGGATCAAAACGATGTGGAATGTAAATCTATTGTCAGCTAAATAGAAACAATGCTCCAACTATCCAAACTCTCCCTGTCTCTCTTCTCCAAATGCTCAACCATTCTCGCCCTCTCTTAGTCTCACAGGAAGACTCAAAGTTCCATTTCAACCTCCAATTCAAATGATACTAAGGTCACATTATGAATAGGCTCTCGTTCACTTCAAATCACTCTAAAACTGCACATTTCATGATAGAAAAATCAAGATCAAAATATAAATGTACTTTCAGCTAAATCGATACAATGGTCCAAGTATCCAAACTCTCCCTACATCTTCTCCAAATGCTCAACCATTCTCGTCCTCTCTTTTAGTCTCTCTCTACTTTGCTCATAGAAAAACTCAAAATTTTTTTTCAACCTCCAATTCAAATGATACCAAGGTCACTTTATGAATAGACTCTCGTTCACTTGAAATCAATCTAAAACTGCACATTTCATGATAGAAAAATCAAAATCAAAATATAAATGTACTTTCAGCTAAATCGATACAATGGTCCAAGTATCCAAACTCTCCCTACATCTTCTCCAAATGCTCAACCATTCTCGTCCTCTCTTTTAGTCTCTCTCTACTTTGCTCATAGAAACACTCAAAGTTCTATTTCAACCTCCAATTCAAATGATCCTAAGGTCACTTTATGAATAGACTCTCGTTTACTTCAAATCAATCTAAAACTGCACATTTCATGATAGAAAAATCACGATCAAAATATAAATGTTCTTTCAGCTAAATCGATACAATGGTCCAACTATCCAAACTCGCCCTATCTCTCTTCCGCAAATGCTCATCCATCCTCGTAGTCTCTTAGTCTCTCTTCACTTTCCCCATAGAAGGACTCCGAGTGTACTTGCCTCCTCCCCATCACGGACCAAATTCGATCTAGAAGTTTATCGAGCTCCTTTCAAGCTCCGTCTGCAGCGGCGTTTTATTTCGCCGAGTGTGCATTCGAGACAGCGAGTGGCGGTTCGCTGGATCCTATATTAGCTTGGCAAATCGACGGCCGGATGGGCTGGATGGAAGTATGGAAATATAAAACTCGGCTTTGTTCGAGTCCCGAGATCCTCGAAAGCCTAGCTTCGAGACGGGGGAGGAATGGGAGTTCCTATATTCACAAAATTGCAGGAATATTAAGAGACCGATTCGAAACGGAAGTGGCTCGAGTGGGGGAGCTTGAAAATAGTTAATATTTCCGAGCCATTTGTTTGTATGGATAATCGAGAGATAGGTGCGGAAGTCGATTTAATGCGATATCGATGATTTATCTCACTTGTATGGCATCTATGTATTATATTATTAATGTGCAGTGGGGTGAATTTTGTCGGATTTGCTAATAGCGAATGGATGAATTTTCCAAATTAATGTGGTGGATCTTTTAAATTAGAGAAATGGGGGTAATGTGCTTGATTTGAGCAAAAGGGGTTTAGGGAGATAGTTATACTTATGAGTTTGAGATACTTTTGAACAAGAATAACTAAGATTCTAGAAGCTCTTCTTGCATAAATAGAATCTATTCTCCTAGATTTCAAATAGTAATTAGTAGACTTCGGATGTTTATGCAAATTTCAAATCCAACAAATGCAGTTAAGACAAGAGAACCTATTTAGGGATTTGTTGCACTCGATAAATGTTACAACGAATACCATACTTTGGATATTTCGGATATATTTCTATATTATGTTCGTTTTGTGTATTTTAGCCGTATTCATTTTGTCATAAATGCATAAACATCCGGAGTCTAGTAATTAGGTATGATAATTGATAAGTGTCCTAAATTGTGCAATAAAATTATTAAAAGATTCTCATCAACCTAAATAATCATCAATACATCCATAAAAAAACACAATTGCTCGACATCAACTGATATTCTCTCAACCCCTTTTGACGTTCAGAGAGTTAATTCCCGCCAAGCACACGTTAATTTACTTACTAAGATAGAATTACTCTCTCACCCCTATTCTCCAGATTTCCTAGATCCCTCCGTGCCAATTCCCATATAAGCACATCCCACGGATTTCCTACGATGGATCGATAAATCGAAGGTAATCTAGGTGGTGCGTTACGAACGGGAACGTCAGATCCCACGCATTAACTCACTTTTCGGCATTTCGGCATAGCCAACGAGCGACGTCGTTGGCGGCGTTAATTAATGCACAATCAGTTTACTTTGATCGTGTATCCGTACACAGAATCCCGCGGCGTGTTTGCGCGTATCCTCCCTAGTCTGTGTGCAATCGGCTCGGTCCATCCAATATATCCCTTATCGAGAAGCGTTCCGCTTAAAAGGGCGTACCCACCCCTTTTCGTATCTCGTCGCGAATCCTCCCGCTCGTACCCGCGATTACCCCTTCGGTTTTCCCCGTGCACCTACCCCTTCGATCCTCCGAGTGGTCCTACAAATTCGTTTCTCCCTTTGGTCCTACCCCTTCGTTTGCCCCGCGAATATCCCCCTTAGCCTCTCCTCGTTCATCTACCATTTTGTTTTTTTCGGGGAATCTACAAATGCGGTTCTCCCCATGGTCCTACCCCTTCGGTTGCCCTGTGAATATTTCCCTTCGTCTCTCCCCGTTCAGCTTCCACTTCGCCTTTCCCCGTGAACTTAACCCTTTACTTCTACCCGCGAATCTAGTCGTCAGCTTCTCCCGGAGAACCTAGTTCTCAAGGTTCTCTTCGAGAATCCACCCCTTCGACTCTCCCCGAAGTCCTACTTCTTCGGTTCTGCCTGTGGACCTTCCAATTTGGTTCTCCATGTGGTCCTACCCCTTCGGTTCTGCCCTTGAAAAGTTCCCTTTGCCCCTTCTCGTTCATCTACAACTATGTTTCTTCCGCAAATTTACAAATTTGGTTCTCCCCGTGGTCTTACCCCTTTAATATTTCCCTTCGTCTCTCCCCGTTCATCTACCACTTTGTTTCTCTCCGAGAATTTACAAATTTGGTTCTCCCCGCGAACTTCACCTTTTACTTCTCTCAGCAAGTCTACACCCTTGCTTCACGCCGCGAATCTAATCTCCAGTTTCTCCTGAGACTCTACCCCTTCGACTCTCTCCGTAGACCTACCCCTTCGTCTCTCCCTATTAATCTATACTTTTGCTTCTGCCCGCGAATCTACCCCTCTGCTTCTCCTCGAGAATCAACCCTTCTGCTTCTTCCTGAAAATCAACCCCTACTCTCTTTCTGCGCATACAGTTCTCAACTTCTACGCCGGAAATGTAGTTCTGCAAATTTTCCTCGTTTCTTCCACCCAAGAATTTCCTCTTTCAAATTTTCTTCTTCAATCTACCCTTTCGCTTCTTCTCGCAGATTATGCACTTCGTTTCTCCTCGAAGTTCTAGCCCTTCGTTTCTCCTCGAAAATCTAGCCCTCCGTTTCCCTCGCGATTCTAGTCCTCTGGTTCTCTCCGCGAATTCACCCCTTCGCATTTCCTCTCTCCTCCTTGTGTTTCGATCGTGGAAACGCGAGCATTCAAAGGGCATCGAGAGTACCGCCTCGCATGTGCAATTGCAGCTGCAACCGTGCAAAAGCACTTGCGCGTAAATTGCGGAGAGAACGTTTCGTCGGGTCTTCGAGGAATCCCTCGAAGGGATCGTTTCGCGGGAGGAAAGAGCTTGGTGTATATGGAGAGTCAAGCGACCCGGCAATACCTTGATTGCGTGGATGTTAATTAATCGAGATCCTTGCTACGTTTGACCCCGGTGAGGTCCCTGATGCAAGAAAATCAGTAAACTCTGCCCGGATGCATCGTTCGATGCACCAATTCTCGCTCGTCTCTCGATTTACCTTGCTGTTTCTCCAATTTGTTCTCGATAGTAGTTTCGCTCTCGTACAAATGCTTTTATCTGATCTTTTAACTTTGACTCTGGCAATTTTACGACTGACACGGTTCACGAGGTCTTGATGTTCTCTTGTTGGGCGCGAGACTAAGTAGTGATTAAAATTCCAAGCAGTTTATTAAGTTGCTCCATGATGGTTGCTGTTTGAGAGTTTTTTCAGTACTTTGAAAATTGCTTTATGCTCTGGTAGGAGCTTGTTATTTTTTTTTTTAAATTTGGAAGAGTACCTTTGAACGTATGACGAATCATAATAAAAGGAAAACGATACCTCTACCACCACAAGATAATTTACGAGAACAGAATTGTATATGCGTAGCAAGTAGAATATTCCAGCGAAAATCAGACGTACCTTTGTTCTTAACTTCTGTACCTTACAGTTAGTCTGAAATTTACACCACAAGCCTAAAACCCTTGAATCTACTGATCCTATAATTCCTACAATTTGAAAGACCAACATTACATTGTTCTCCACTGTCGTCATTTACAAAAATTGGTATCAGGAAATCAATGATCACCCTGATCAATCTCTTCCAAAGCATCACGAAATATCAGAAAGCGACAATGGTACCACTTTCCCCGTGAAACAATTCATTTAACCGTTTGAATACCGGGATGGTTTTAAAAAATGACTTCGAAAAAAGTCAAAAGTCACTTTCGCGCTTTTGAGATTTTATTTCAAAATAAGCTAAAGTTGGTGTTTTATTTTATGTAGTGCAAAACAAGAACAATCTTCTCGTGCTTGTACCCTAATTTGGAACTACTTTATATTATAAAAGAAAAACCTGATGCATTCTTAACAAAGTCTTCCTTCAATTGTTTACATTGAAAAAATGTCCTGGGGTTCTTCGACACAAAAACTAAAGAGCGCGAAAGTGGCTCGTGGTACGCAAACGGTTAAAAGCACGGAATAGCATATGTGCTAACAAGTGGAATAACGCAGCGCAAGTCAGACGCCCTTTGTCCTTAACTTCAACACCTTACAGTTAGTCTGAAATTTACACCAAAAGCTTAAAACCCTAGAATCTACTGATCCTATAATTCCTACAATTTGAAAGACCAACTTTACATTGTTTTCCACTGTCGTCATTTAAAAAAAAAATTAGTATCAGGAAACCAATGATCACCCAGAATGTCTTTCAAAGTATCACGAAATGTCAGAAAGCGACAACGTTACCACTTTCCCCGTGGAATGATTAATTTACGAGCACAGAATTCCATCTTCGTGAGTAAGTAGAATAGCCTCGCGAAAGCCAGGCTCGCACGGAACTTCATCCTTAGAATACTTGCGGTTGAGCTCGACTTGCAGATACGTTTGCTTGCGGAAAGTTATGTTACGAGGCTGTGCGAAAGAGCAGCACCATGGCGAAACCTTAAATATTGAATTCACGCGGAGAAGCTGGCAGGTAATACGAAATAACTTTCGGCGAATTTAATGAGACAATCGCTGGGAGTGATTTATTTTGGACTTACGTTGGAATACGGTGAGATTCTTCGGGTAGAAGGTTACCGCGACAACGCGATGTTCGGGTGAATTTCCATGGAATAAAAGCGACGACGTGGCGAGACGGATGGAAAACGTTCTACCTGAAACGATAACACTAATCAAATGCAAATATTGAATATACGGTATCTATCGCGAGTGAAATTCAAATTTGAAATTCTAAAATTCGATCTCACATAATATTTGCTTTGCGCATTCTACCCGAGGATCTCGAAATTCATCGTGAAATCCTCCGCGAATTGCTTTGTTAAAATTCAATAAAGTCACCCACGCGACTTATTACTCCACAGTGTGGACAGATGTTAAAGTGTCTCCTTTTTCCAATAATTTTTACCCTCTGGATATTACACGATGTCCAAACGTTCATTCAACCTGTCCAGAAATTCATTATAAAATTTTCACAAAATACTGTTTAATTACACAGCCCATAAAGTTGTTAAAATAATCTTCCACCCTTTAAACTGAACAGTGTTCAAAAACATACCCTCATACGCATGAACAATTATTTAATTCAAATCTAATTATTGAAATTCATAAACCAGGAGAGAACTATATGAAATTCCCTTATCATATCTGCAAGTTCACGCTGAAATCCATTCGACCAATTTGCTGGAAATTCAATAAAGCCGTCTACACGATTACCCTCGCTGTAGAAGCGGGGACGAGGAAGTTTTCTTATTAATTTGTCGACGATTTGTATCTTGCCAAGGGAAGAACGAAGAGAGCATACGAGAGAAATATGACATGGAAGATCGATGGAGTTCCTGGAGGGTTGTCGCGAAGATCTCGCTCGCCATAATTCTCTCCGACTGGTAGTCGCCCCCGCATGGCTAATTAAACGACCTGTATCGGCCAGTGGCTTTGCTCGACTTAATTTGAATTAGCGGTAACTTGGCGCACGCTCGCTTAAGTTCTCGCGTTAATGAAACTGCGAAACCACTCTGCCGAGTTTATGTGAAAGGGACCCCGTAGTCGTTGTACGTATGTACGTATATAATGCGGTATTGCTTGCAAATTTTCGCGGTGCACCGCTTGTCGTTTCGCTTATCCTCTCTTTCTCCACGGTGCCCCATTCCTCTGTTTCTAGATCTTTGTTTCTTATCTCTTCGTGGAAGTCTTGAAACTCCCGTTGTGCACTTCCACCGGCTCAACTCGCCTGGAAAGGCTAAAAATCCAAGTTCCGGAGTGGATTTCCAGCTCGGAAGACGGAACTTGCGATTTCAGGATGGAAACGTTTCACTGTATTCTCTAAGTAATAAGTTATTCGCGACTCGAGGGAATTGGATTAAAAAGGAGATCGGATACTGTGCGTGAGATTCTTGGCTGCGGTAATATCGTTGCTTTTGATTGAATGGAGTCAATGGATTCACATTGGTAGGTTAGAGATGAAATCTTCGTCGTTTCTGTCAGATTTTTGAAATTATTGCTTGAGGTAGTACATCGGTGCCTCAATAATTCTACACTTCAAATCTGACTTCCATGAAGTTGCATGAGCCGAACGAAATGCTCAGATTTCTGATATTATCATTGAAAATACTATATTACAACTCCAGTGGTTTCCATTTTCAATTGCAGCCCACTTCCAATTGCGCCCCATATCCAATTGCGCCCCATTTCCAATTGCACCCCATTTCCAATCGCCAATCCCCACTTCTAATTACGCCACATTTCCAATTGCGCCCCATTTCCAATCGCGCCCCATTTTCAATCGCACCCAAAGCAAAAGACAACAAAACCGCGACCTGCGAAAAATCCTTACATCCATCACGAGCAATCATCGCAATTATTCTCATCCATCGACACCTCGTCACGTTCATCGAACCTCGAAAAAAAATCCGCACGTCCGTTCTCCATCGCGTCAGAACGGTAGCACGGTTTCCACGAGGACTTTATCGAATTTCATCGCACGCCAACACTTTCGTTACCTCTCGTCGAACTATTCGCGACCTGGTTCCACGTATTTAGCAGACGTGTCCCGAAAAGGCAACAACACCGCCCACTGGAAATAAAGTTCGTCGGTGGCAGTCGAGTCACGCGAGGATACTGACAATTAGGAACAGAAGGAAGATGATGCGGTCTGGCGACAAGAGGGTCTGCCCGAGGGTGCGAGAGAATGAAAGAGCCAAGAGGGAACAAGGGGTGGAGAAACCTAGACGAACCATACGGAGAAATGGGGACAGAAATCGAGGTAGATAGGTAAAGGGAGAGAAAAATCGTTCTTTCTCTCCTACAAAAGGGAGAGGGTGTAGAGATAGGGGTCAACCGGAACACAGACATCGAGGGTGAAGAAGAGAGGGAGAAAGGCAAACGAGGAACAAAGGATCGAGGGGGAAGGGGAGGGAGATTAAGAGAGATACACCAAGCGAGGGTGAATGAGCTAAAAACATCGAAAGAGGCCGATGAGAGAGAAAGAAGAGAGAGAGAACGAGAGATACATGCGAGGACTTCTCAGTCTCTTGGATAGGGATAGGTTTAGGTGTCGAGAGGAAAGTCCTAATGTTGTCCTATTGTCCCGCGTACCTCGCCGAGCCACTGCGGATCCAAAACCTTGTTAACTCTCCGGAAACTGTTAACAGCGGCACGTTCGACGAGTACCGTCGAACCACGGTTACGTAGTCCACTCTGCCGTCCGGTTTCGACCCGAATCACGGATTTCTCGGGCCGATGTTACTTCCAACAAATGGAATCGGGCTACGGCGTACATACAAACGAAGATGTACCTTTCGTATCTGTCTCTCTTTTACTCTCTCTCTCTCTCTCTCTCTCTCTCTCACGTCGGACCGTATCTACTTGCTCGGTGTGCCATCGTGATTTGAGAATCGCGAGGCTGAGATGCTTTTTTGTTGGTTGGTTTAATGAAAAAAGAAACGTGACGTTGGCGCGATTGGTCTTTGATCGATGACTCTGGTCCCTCGGTGCGTGATACTTTCTTCTTGGAAAGTAATCCGAGGGAATTGTGGCACGGGATGACGTCAAGGAGAGAGACCGTGATTAGGAAATTGGATGTTCTTTCGACCGAACCTTTCCTTCGGGTGGTCTTGAAGCGTGCAAAAAAAGGACACGATTCGGTGGGTTCATCAAGGAAATGACCGAGGATCAGTCTGAACGAGTGGTATCTTAGGAATTGTAAGGAGAACGCAATGTATTCGATGTTAAATGGTATGTGGAGAAACAATTCGATATCATCCTAGTTCCTAGTTAGGATTAGTGTCATGTTCAAGAATTTATGTTGAAGTGTACTATACAGTAAATATCTTGGCTGTTTCTCGGACGATCGTGATGAGAGCTTTTTCCGTGTCTTCTTTAGACTTTGGGTTTTCAAACTAGGCAAATAGAATCGTCCTCCGACTGTTACTTTTTGTACTACGGTCGCGAGACAGAAATAAAAGCCTCTCACGTTTAAATGAATGAAGATGGAAACTATTCTGTATTAGCACGTTATACTAGGCACTTTTACAATTCAAACAAAAAAAATCATCGCGCTTCGACCCCCAGAAGCTGGGAGACGTAAATTCATAGCGATGTCTACGCAACTCCCCTGGCCTCCATGACCTCTCACCGTGGGCCACCCAAAAATGGGACACCATCGTTTTTAAAATTAAATATCTCGGCTATTTCTTTGCCCATCGCGAGGAAACATTTTTCTGCGTCTTCCTGAGACTTCAGGCTCTAAAACCACGCCACTGAAATCGTATTTCACCTGTTAGTATTTTACGACATTCCCGAGAAGAAAACAAGAATCTCTCACGCTTAAAGGAATAAAAATAACAATTCTTTTGTAGTAGCACGTTAAATTATGTACTTCACGATTAAAACGAGCTAAAAATCACCTTCCTACGACCCCCAGAATCCGAGATACGCAAATTCAAAACAAGGCCTGCACCGCTCCCCTGTCCGCCATAACCCTTCGCCCAGGATCTTCCAGAAAATGGACACCATTGGCATTAAAATTAAATATCTCGGTTGTGTCTCGACCAGAGAATGGTTTCAGATACATGGAATTAAAAAACATGTTTACTTCTCGGAACATAACCCCTCCTTTCGTGCTGACTGTAGTTCCCATATAAGATGATTTCCTTTAACACTGCAATTTCTAAGAACCTACCTAACGTGTTATAGGAAGGTTACCTGTATTCCTCTCACCTCGCCACTGATTTTTTAAAGAAACACTTTCGTTCTTCCAAAATTGACTTATAGGCCACATTAGTCGGTCGTTGGACCAGGATCTCACGCAGAACGATGGGGAATCGAGAAAGAGGCGAGACGAGGGTCGACGAGGGGACGTTACCGGATCGTAATACGCTTAAAATACACACTATACCCCTTTAGGTTGGGTTAGGGTAGGGTAGGTCACGGGCCACGCGAGTGCACGGCGGTCGCAGATTGAAATCTAGTCATAGCCGGCGTTGCCAGGCCTCCAACCCCCGATACATCCTCTCCACCCACGTCCCTCGTTGTCCTACCCTTCGATACCATCCGCGGCGGCTGATATACAGGATGTACATCGTGTATACACTCCGTACGATATTACGATTCGATGGAATCGCCGATTGGCCCGCTGGGAAATCGGCATTCAATTGTCCACCGACGAACCGATATGAACCAGTCCTGGACCTCGCGGTCGCGTTCCGTGCTGACGTACTTGTGAACCTGGTGTTACCGGTAGTACAATCTCGCGGGTCTCTATGGTTGTCTATGAGGCTTCGGTATTTTAACCCCTGGCACTCGCCTAGATCGACGATGCCGTTTCCCGGATTGCGGGATTTTGGTATTAATGTTCCACATTGCGCTCGATGTCTCGTTATGATCGATGCGAATTAACGGGATGCCCTCGATGGCGTTTTAGTTTGTACGGGAAATCGTCGGTTGCGGAATCGGAGGCAAGAATTTAGGGTTGCTGGCAATTGATCCGTTTTGAGGAATATCTTGTTACCGATATGCGAAGAGGCCTCGGAAGTGTTGGGCGATGGGGAAGTTTGATTGGAAATTCGAAAGGTTGTGGGATCACGGATGAAGAGAAACGGTGTAGGTTTAGTTGGACTAGTATAGGTAATGTAGTTTTAATATTTTCACTTTTGTCTGCTTTTTTCCAGGTGATTTAAATATTCGACAAAGCTAAGAATTGCTTTATCTGACGGTGAAAAAATGTGGAAGTTATTCTTCATTCGAGAATATTTTAGTATGGAGTGATTCACACACTATTAACCCTCTACTATATATATATAAATGCTTTATTTAACTTAAACTAATGATAGACGTGAATAAACGAACTACGCTTCTCTGGGGCCTACCCCGTAGAATACGTCGCCTATGCCCATTTCGCGCCCTTTATTATTTTCGTTCATTTTCCTGTAGGTCCCTTAAAATTCCCTAGTTAATTCGCTATCAAAACGTACTCGTCAATTCTCTAACACTTCAAAGGTTCATCAAGTTGTTCCACTTTTTTAAAGTAGAAGTTTCTTTTTATCCTCTGGTTTAATTAGGGTATCCTTTTATCATTATATATTGTCATTATTTATTTTTCCTGGGCTTTGTAAAAATCGATATACTTTAGTTAATATAAATGGTTAGGAATGATCGTCATAGTCGAATTTTTCGTAGCTCGTTCAAGAGGTAAAAATTTTTTGTATCCTAACGATAACCGTGTTACCCGTCTGAGTTATCCTTCGTCTAAAGGATCTGTGTTGGATTATCGTAAAGGTTTTCCCCAGTTTTTAGCGAGTACGCTGGTATCGACGCAGGGCGGGAATAACGTTTTAACTTGCGACGAGCCCCGTTGAAAATGCTCGTTACTGAATTCATTTTCTATGCATACAGGGGCTAAAAGTCGCCTATAAACGAGAAATTACGCTGGCGCGTACGTCGTTATAGTAACATTTATTCTGTGTCGTTAGTTCTCATCTTGTCCCACTTTTATGCATCGATATTCGTATTATCGTGTTAATCGTACGTGCAAAGTCAAAGGTGTTCCTTTAAACGAGAATAATGGAACTGGAGCTAGGGTGGATATAAAATTAAAGATTGACTTTTAATTAAAGAGATAGGCGTCAATTCCTCGTCAGGTTTTAGAAATTGATCCTAAATTTTATATTTCACTTTCATGTTACAAATTTCAAGTTCGCACAAAGAAAAAATACAGCATGCAGTGAAAAAAGTTTCTGTTCGAATTCAAATACTTTCTCTGATTCCGTGCACTTTAGTAATTCTCAATTGAACTTCAATCATTTAATTATCATTTACAATTAGAAAACTTGGAAAGTCAAATTTACAGTAGCTTATACTTTCTCTGTTCCATTCCTTATTGAAATAACAAAAATAGAACCATACAAATTTTTGTTTAACCAAATTAGTGAGAGTTGAATGTTTAAATGATCATAAACAATTACCAAAGAAATTCGTAGAATAATAGAAAGTATAATATTTAGAGCTAAGGATTAAAGTTATCTGAAGATATTACGTCCCATTGACTCTACATTTAGTTAAAACTGTAAATTGTAAGTAAAATAACCATAGTAGGTAAAGCTGAGAAGGAAATGACAAAATTAAACTTGAAAAAATTTAATCGAAATAGGAAGGACTCTGGCAAGATGGAGAACAATTGGATGAATGAGCAGATATTTAAAGCGAAGAGACTAAAGTCGCTTTCCGACATTACAGGCTATTTAAACCACTTAATCGATTTGGAGCTGGTCCATCGAATACGCTAATGTTTCGGTTGGCATATCGTTGCGGTCAATTAACCATTTCGCTAGCTTAACCGATTTGGTCGGTTTTCTGCCTCGCACGGTTCGCCGTATTGCCGGCAGAATTTCCCTATCGGTGTTTCGCAAGTAATTGAGAAATGCGATGCGACGTGGCGGGTTATTATCGAATTGATGCCATTTTATCTATTTGTGTCGTACGATGTGCAAAATTTATTACCTACTTCCGCTTAAACTCTCCTTATTTTTGAAAAACGAAATATTATTTTCATTTCAACCCTCTATAGTCAGAATCTTTTGTAGTTACCAAAGACCACTTTCACCATAGGACAATTAGGAAATGATAAAAAATATGCTTTGAAGTAATAGATTAAACCTGAATTTTAAATATTGAGTTCTAAAGAGTTTCATAATTTTCACGAATTAAATTATAATATTTGGGAAAGTTCAAAAACTGATTTTTAAGGATAGAAGCTTACGGTGTGTATCTCAAAGTCACAGTGACCCGTAGAGAGTTAATAAAATATTTATTTACGAAGACAGTGTTCGACTTAGAAATAGTAATTTTTTAATAATTTCTCTCGCATTTCAGAGTCGAATTTTCAATGCTTAAATCATTCAAAGTTGAATTTCCACACTTATTAATTTTATCGATGAGAATACAATTATTCTTTACTAATAAAAATTAATTATAGGTATACCATTATCATAAAATTACAGTAGAAAATGTTACTTCTCATTGTGCTATAAATTTCTAAAGAATAGGAGGCCTAATGGATTTAAATACACACGTACACTTGAACGAGAGCAACGTTGGTCGTTGCTCGCTAATTCCTTTTGACGATTCCGGCAATTCACTGCGCCAACTGCAGTCCCGCTGGAAACTAGTTAGTAGTTGGACAAACAATTCGAAATTACACGCGGTGCATCTCCCCTTAGCGAATAGAAAGAGGTGTCACGAGGTGCGTCGACTCGATGGAAGGACAGAGAAAAGAGGTGGTGTGAGGTAAAAGCAGGAAATCGGACCGAATTGTAAAAGCGAACGGAGAGCGAGAGACAGAGATGAAAAAGAGACACAGAACTCGGTACATATTTAACGAAAGAGTAGAACGAGAGAAAGAACGAAATTGAAATTGTCGGTGGCGCGAAATTAAAGTTACGGTTCCCCAGATTGGAAAAACCTGCGGCGATATCGTGCTATATTTCCCTTTCTTCCCCTTATCGTCCGATAGAACGCATTTCTTCGTCTTATGATTAAAAGCCTGGGAGCAGAGAGAGAGAGAGAGAAAAAGGGAGAAATCGAAATGTCAGAAGTAACGGGGGTGAAATGGTGTAATAACGTCCAACATTAACGATCGCGCGACTACGTGCGTAAATGAGATTGCCTACGGCGATGTTAAGCGACTGATACAAGCTAGGATTAATATGTATATGTACGTGGCAAGTAATAACCGAGAAAGTGCGTCAATAAGGACGGTATATGGGGCTATGGGAGGCGGTTGTAAATCCGAAACTTCCCTCACGTGACGACCGGTAACTTTCCACCGTAATCTTTTTAATCGGGGGAAAGGAGAGACGCGAGAGTGATAAACGATGTGCCGTAAAAATATGGGGAAAATTAGAAAAATAATTTGCAAACTATATTTATTGGCATTAGAGGAAGGAGCGGGTGAATATTCTCTAAGCGACAATATCGCATGGGGTGAATAATTAGGCGGGATTGAAGATTGCTTTTATGGAACTAGTAATTTCTAATTTGTATACACTAACGCTTTAATTTTCTGACAAAAGTGTGAATTTTGATCGTCAAATAAGTAATTATCTATTAATATTTAAATAAGTCTCAGTCTCCAAGGAATTAGAAACATCAAGTATTAATTCATCCTAGTGCTCTACAATTAAAAATACAATCTCCTTAATAAAATCGTAAATTCGCATAATAAATAACTGAGAATAGAGAAATCTAATAAATAAAAAAGATATGTAAGAAATGAGAAAGTACAACGAACCATGGAAAAAGGCTGGAAGTGCGATCGAAATGAGGAAATGATACAAACCGAAGAGTAATTCCGGCAGGAAGATGATTGCTTTTATAATACTTGCACATTCTTTCAAATATCATTATACAAATAGTAATTTCTAAATTAGTATACATTAACGCTCTGACTTTCTCATAGAAATGTAATTTTTGATCGCCAAATAAATAATTATCAATCAATATTCTATAAAGTCTCCATCGCCAAAGAATCATAGTCATCAGTAGACTTGCGGATGTTTATGCAAATTTCGAGTTTCACAAATGCAGGTGAGACAGGAAAACCTATCTAGGGATTTGTTGCACTCAATAAATATTACAACAAATACCATACTTTGGATATTTTAGATATATTTTTAGATTATGTCCTTTTTGTATATTTTAGCCGTATTTAATTTGTCATAAATGCATAAAAATCCGCAGTCTGGTCATCAGTTATTAATTCTTCAGACTGGGCCACACTTAAAAATGCCATTCTCCCAATAAAATCGTAAATTTTCAAATAAGTAACTGAAAATAAAAAAATTCGAATAAATTTAAAAAAAAAATACTTAAAAAATGAGAAAGTACAACGAAGCATGGAAAAAGGGTTGGAAGCGAGATCGAAATGAGACGATACAAAGCTGAGAGTAATTCCGGCGGGAAAGTAGAAGCGGCCGACGACGGGAACAACAAAGTTCGTGCGAATTCGGCGGTCGTCCGTACACCATGGAAAAGTTCGAGCTCTCGTAACGTGCCACTGTCCTTTCACTCGGAACATTCGTGCTGTCTGTTGCAGAATCTGGGGTGTGTGAGAGCTATGGAAAGAGAGAGAGAGGAACGAAAGGTATAGTAGTCGTTGGGCAAAGCCGCAAAAAGTTCCTACATAGGGCAATTCCGATCGTGATGTTCCACATTTCACGAGAACCACCGCTCGTTCGACCATTCCACCGTCTCGTCTCTTTCCTCGATATCGACGATAGACACGCTGGGATTCACAACGTTGCAGAATTCGCATTTGCCGGAATTTTATACCACGTTGTTACTCACGCGCGATATTTTCCACTTGAGAGAACCTTTCTTTCACACTAGAATTTAAAAAGTTAATTGAGTTGAAAAGTTATCAATTTAAACATATCTCTTGTAATATGTCTGTATTGTGTGGAAGATAGGTGATTTTATTCAATTTGAGAAAGTGGCATATCTCACTGGAGACGAGGGTTAGCCTTTCTCGGCGATGAGGGTTGCTTGGAGCCTCCCTGAAGAGGGACTCGGGCAAACTTAAGAAAATTTTCCTCGAAAGCTTCTCATATCCTATGCAGACGTACATGCTGAAATAGTTTTAACTCTTTGATTTTGTACGTTTTGGGTAATAGATATAGGATCGGGTATTCTCCTAAACAAAAGAACTTACAATTAGGAGAAGAAGACGTGGAAAAGAAGTGACACCAAGGAGAATTCGGTGGCGCAGTGGGTCAGCGTCGACCCAGAAGATCTCGATATTAAACTACTTGGGTAGAGTACGCTGCTTCGATGGGTTATCGTGACTTTCTTTCTTTTTCACGATCCTACATAGACGCATTATTAATTATTATCGGTTAGAAATCAATAAGAAGGATCTGCGCCACCGAATTCTCAAAGTTCAACGAACTTTCTACTTTCTTCCCTCAATCCCTTAAGTTAGAGATACTAGAAGTATCTGATGTACAATTCTCTTCCACGTAGACTTTAAAAATCTAAGAACTCGTCATCAAAATAGTCACCAAAGTCTCTTGACTTCGGACCGGAGAGTGGACGTATTATTAAGAATTAGCTGGCGATAAGAAAAATCTGTGCGACTGAATTGTCAACATTCAACAACCCCTTCACCTTCTTCCATCAACCCCGTAATTTAAAAATACTAGAAGTACCCAATATACAATTCTCTTCCACGTACACTTAAAAAATCTAAGAACTCATCCTCAAAACAGTCACCATAGTCTCACCACTGATCTTCCATCTAAATCATTCACTATCACACCATCTTCGGAATTCAGTAGCGGAAGCTCCATCGTTTTATAATTATAGCAACCGAGTCAGTATAGAATTAATCTAATCAAGTCATTCTTGACCTCGGACCAAGGAGCAGACATATTATTAATTCTAATCGGTTAGTAGGCGATAAGAAAAATTAGTGCGTCTGAATTGTCAAAGTTCATCAACCCCTTCACCTTCTTCCATCAACCCCTTAATTTAAAAATCCTATGAGTACCCAATGTACATTTCTCTTCCATCTTCACCTTAAAAATCTAGGAACTCATTCTTAAAATAGTCATCAAACTCTCACCACTGCTCCTCCATCTAAATCATCCACCACCGCACCCTCTTCGGAATTCAGCAGCGGAATTTCCATCGTTTTATAATTATAGCAACCCAGTCAGTATAGAATGAATCTAATCAAGTCATTCTTGACCCCGGACCAAAGAGCCGTTGGTATTTCGTTAAAACGAAACCGGCAAAACGGGACGGAAGCTAGCTCGCCATGGCGCGCATACATCCTCATTTAAATCTCATTTAGGGGCAGTTCGTTACTCGCGAATTTAACGAAACGAATGTATGCAAATACCGTATGCGGTGCACCGAGGCGGGGTTCGACGTTGTTCCTCATACACGACGTAACTCGCATAACAATGGGGCGTGTCTTACTGCGTGCAGGGAAGTTTAACGATTATTAAACGCACCGTCAGACCGTCGACGTTGTAACGGCGTTTCTCGACTGTTCGCCAGGCTCGAAGCATCTACGGTTTTGCAACTTGTAATTTCCCTGGTATATAAAGTGAAAAATTAATGCGCCACATTATCGTACCGAGCATTATCGGAGAGGATTGTCATGGATTTGCCATTACGTTACGCGGATCTTGCGCAAAAGAGCACGCAACGGGCGAAACGGCCAGTGTCTGATTTTAACGATGAAATATGACACGGTGCATTTACGTTTCCCGCGAAAGTAACCGTGAAATGGGGATGCTTCTCTCGTGCCTGGCTTTATGCTTTTATGAATTTCACAGTTGCAAAATGAAATCACAATGGTACAGAACAGAGTTTTAAGAATAACAGGGACGATTCATGAAATATTTCTATCCATGGGAGATAAATCGATGAGTCGTTATCGTGGCAATGGGATTTAATCTGATGGAATTCCAAGGGACAATAGATCTTTATTGCAGTTCGTAACCGTCGAACGTCGTACATACGAAAATATTCTGTCCGAGGGAAGGAAATCTATTCCGTTCGTCGGCGAGAATCTCCCGGACGGCGGAAAAATGGGAAAATTATGCTCGGCTTTGCTGCACTAACCGATAAAAATGTCTCTCGACCATAAACCTGGAAAAAAGCTTGGAATAAAAATCCATTTTCTTCTCGCGCTGGTGAAATAAGAGGAAACGGACCGCGAGAGTTATCGATGGACGGAGAAAGACATCCTGGGATGTATCGTGAAACGTTGAGGAATCTTATGGGTTTAAATCGGGTGTCTACTTGTATTATTCAACGCTGGAACTATCGAAGATATATCTATTATATTTTAATACATTGAATAAGTATTTTGGAAGAAAAATCAAGCAGTGAAAAGAATAATCACTTAAGTAATTTAAATTTCATGGGGTGGAAGTGAAATAATTGCTGCATAGATTCTCTATTAATTTGGAAAACTGTTAGAAACAAGAGCCCGCTATTTTGACCATCTTGGTAGTTTTAATGTTAAGTGAAGTTAAATAAATATCGCAGTTACCTAACTACAATCTTAATTACACGAAGAATGCAATTAGCTTCACAATTGCACTACACTGCAGTCTGTATAGCAAGATAATTTTCACCGAGGTTCAATTTTATTTACAGCTTTTCTCAAGATCACCAAATACCAACTTTGATCGAAATTCCCCTAACACTGACCGTGTTAAGTCTCCATATAAGTCGCAGGTAGTTCAATCTAAGTCACGACCTACTTACACCATCTCCAGCATACTCTACAATCCCTTCACCCATTTCCCCCAAAATCTACAAACAATCGTCAAAAATTCTTTTCCAATCTCATCACAATCACCAAGAAAATTCTCCCACAAACCTCGCCATATCTTTTTTCAAAACAAACCACACCAGTTTCGTTCGTCAGGAGAATCGTTCAGGTCAACCGAGCGAATCAACGTCTGTCCCGATTCTTCTCCCTCTTTTCCTGTCGCTTCTAGGCATGAAAAGACCCATGAAAAGTCTAATGGAAAACGTGGCCGAGCCACTGTGCCAGAGGGGACGATCCTGAAATTGGCAAGAGGTCTCGCATTGTCCCGATGAGTCGGCGCACGGAAATTTGTGAACGAAACGTGAATTCCGTGCGCCTTGTCTCCGACCGGTGGCGAAAGCGTTGGAAATAAGAGGCGGAGGTGGATAAAACGGAAAAGAGGAATTCAGGAAAGAGAGAGAGAGAAAGATAGAAGAAAAAAGGTGGAGAAGATCGGATGGCCCATTTACCGGCGCGTTCTCCAAGGAAAGAAGAAAGGGAGGTTGCAGAGACGAAGAGACGGTACCTTAAAGACTTCAGCCCAATCGACAGCTTTTACACGGCGAATGAATGGAGAGAACGGAGAAAGAGTGGGCTAAGGGGTGGTTCATGGGGTGGCTTGGTAATTGTGTTTTCTACCCTGAAACGCAAAGACACGAGAGCGAGCACGACGAACCACCGTAGCGAGCCTTCGAGCGAGATAAAACGTTTATAGCCCGCTGCCTCGTCTTTCTTCTCCGTTTCTCAAGAAATCTCGTCTCTCTCGCTTCTTCGAATTACCTTGGCCCTTTGAATGTCAGCCGCCCTTGTTCTCTCGGGGAGGACGTACGTTCGAACTTTCCGCCGTAAAAGAGGCTATGGATAAAACGGAGATTCACCACGAGAGAGCCTTCCTACGACGAGATTCTCGATCGTGACCGAGGGATGGAACAGAGTCCTCTTCGTCGTTGTTCGTTCATGGATATGCTTGGAATAATATGCCGACGTCGCGGTGCTGATATGGACGTTCTTTAACCAGCTTCTATCTTCGAAGGTAAGATTACCTTGGAAAAAGTCAGGCGGTCGTAAAGTTTTCGCAAAATTCTCGTTTCCCTTGTTGGCGAAAAATGGAGGATGGATTTGGACCTTATGACTTTGCGACTCGACTTTGGGGTTGTTAATTTGTAGATGCAGCTTTGAGGAAGATGGAATTGTGACTGTAATATGGAGAAAAGAAACTTTGTAATTTGTGTAGGGTCGTGAAAAAGAAAGAGATTCACGGTGATCCATCAGGGCAGCGCATTTGGCCTGAGTAGCTTAACGCTAGAATTACAAAGCAAGTCAATATGACTGGTTCTCAGTTTTTTTCACAAATTTTCTAAGTTTATTGTCAGGCTACAAAATAGATGTCCCACGTCCAGTCTATAGAATTTTTATATTTTTAATTATCGAATCGATAATCTTTTCCACTTTTTAACACTAGATTTACGGAGTCAATTTGGCTCACTCAAAATTTGATTACTATATGTATAATACATTGATTGGTTAATTTTTTAATAACAAATCTTACATTTAAATTGATTTGGAACTATTTCCTTTAAAGAAGACTTCAATTTCCTCGTATGAGTCAAATTGACTCACTTCAGAAAAATGGGTGTATCAACACCCGTAAATCTAGTGTTAATTCTACTTTATTCAAAGTATTTATTTAACACATTTAAATAGATTTAACGCCGGTAGTTTTAGTGTCAACGCATCCTCCTCTTCTAACAATAAATTCTTTATAGGAGGGTACCACCCCGGTCCCACAATACTTTGAAAACCACCCCTAGCACATAATCTCCCTTATAGCCCTTCGTGTCAATCGGATGCTTTTAAAAAATATTTGTAATCAATTACAATAGCAACTTTTTCTGATATTAGTCATGCGAATTTGAAAGATCGATTTAACCCTTTGCACTCCTGTGTTTTGCTACACTCGACACAGCTTTTTGTGACACTTAATGTTTCATATACTAATCATCGACTTTTCGAAATCAACAATAATTTTGCATTTTAACAGGAATACACCGCGGTATCTACAATTGTTCCTAGTATTAAATAAAAACGGATAATCAACAGTAGACAATTTTCCGATATTATATTTCCTTATCTGACAAAAAGTTAATAAAATAATTTGGAGCGCAAAGGGTTAAACAGCGATGGAGTAAGATTTTGCATTACTACGCCCAGTTAGACTGCGAGCAATCTTCAAACTCATAAATATTCCTCTGTATCTATAGTTATTCCTGTTATTAAATGAAACTGCATATGAAATGAAATTGTGTTTGCCTTGTTGAGGAAAAATTGTAAGAATAACATAGACAGAGACAAAGTAACATTTACAATCCTATTGTTTAACCACTTGCCGGACAATAACGAGTGACACTCGTGACGTGATAAATGGAGTCAATTTTTAAGTGACCCACAAAATGTTTAAATTAAAAACATTAGTGGATAATGATAAAATGAAATTAATCTTGCGCTATTCATTATTGTGTACCATATTTAATATATTGGGTTGTTCGGAAAGTAATTTCGTTTTTTTCGGTGAGAATGAAAGACGATTTTCTTGTAGTCCATAAATATGTCACTGAATTATATATTCTCCATTTTGTTTTAATACCTTTTGTCATCTTTCTGGCAGTAGTATGATTCGACGTTCATAAAAATTTTGATCTTTGCTGGCAAAAAAATCAAAGCCTTTTTTGACGTCCTCATTCGAAGTAAAGGTTTTGCCGTTCAAAAAATTTTGCAATCCAATTTTGGCACTGCCGTTATGTTAATGCGTCTTCCCCATAAAAATCAAATAATTTTTTTCTTGCTTGAACAGCATTTTTACCTTTTCGATAGTAAAAAAGTAAAATATGGCGAAAATGCTGCTTTCGACTTTCCATCTTTAATAGACCACCAAAGAAAAACTATTGTGTAGAATCAAACAAATTTTTTCACAAACAAGCGTTGCTATATCAAATGTCAAAATATATAATAGCAATGCGAATTAAGTGTGAAATTAATTGTGAAAAAATATAATTATGTCCTCCGTCGGGAAAAAACGAAATTACTTTCCGAACAACCTAATACCATATCTGAAATTAGATATAGATTGTTATTTCAGTAATTAATTCAGACTTATTGTACATTCAGTCACAAAGAAATGATACAGCAAGGGATTCAATATAGACTTTTCTCCAGTAAATATATAAACGTGGAAAACTACCCCTCCTCTGCAACAGCAACCATCGAAACCCTCAATTTCCTCACTCGTTTTCTTTCCAGCGCCACCCCATTGTCCAAGTAGTACGGAGGAAATTCTCTTAAACATCCCCGAAAACAAAGTCTGATCTTTCCTATCGATGATCTTCTTCCAAGTTCTTTCAACCTACAAACTTTGATCGTTAACATCGCCAGATATATAAATACTGGCAAAGAAGTCGACGTTTCCTCGTCGTTATCGTTTCGCAATCGAACCGTTCCCATTCGAACGGGAAACCGTTGGCTCGAGGGTGCTCCTCTCCGACGTCGGAGACGAGTGTTGTCCGAAAGTTCTTCAGCCATCGGGGAATCTCGATTGCACTTGTTTCTACGGGTTTATACGCGGCTTTGCCTTCCGGCAAGGTATGTACATTCGCGAAACACCGGCTCGCTTGAAATGTTTTCCATGAATATCGAATGCCCCGACGAATTCGATCTTCCTGGTCGTTGACGTGTGCACATCGAATGTCGCCTCGATCCAACCTCTACTTATCAATCGTGTTTTGCTCCTTCCCCTTTTGTTTCCAGATATCACTGCGATGGTGTCGGAATGAAAGGCATTCGCATGACGGAGCAGTCGAACGAACAGCAAAACAACTGGGATAGATCTCTCGGGTGGAAAATTTTTACAATTTTTTTTTCATCTCTTCTTCCATCCCTGTTTCCTTCCGTCTTTGCATTACGTGTGTGTGGTGGAGTCTGAAAATATGTGTCACGCCGAATAATCGATGGATCTGCTCGTATTTTCGCATGGTGTCGCGAAAGTTCTGACAAATCGGCCGTCGAGACGAGAAGAAGTCGTGGCAAAGGTTTATGGGTTAGGTTGATGATCGATCCTGGGTTGCTTGACGATTTCAGGTCTGATATAATTACTTAGTCAATTTTGTCACGGTTGAAATGTTGAGACGAAATTAAAGGGGGTCAAAGGTATTTTTACGATTGACTGATTGAATTGGGGCGAAAAAGGAGGGAAGAACGGAGGGCGAAATCTATCAAGTAAAAAAGGAATTTAATTCAAAGATGTTAGCCTGGCAAGATTTTTCGGCTATTGTATGTTTAAGCAGACTAGATATTGTCCACAGATACAAAAATTCTGGACACCCATAGAGTCAGCATATCACAGAAAAATAACTCGTCCCTTAGCCTACAATAACGTCTGACACTCGTGTCGCAGGTGATGGGAACATGAAAATTCGAACTTTTCAAAAAACTATTAAACTCAACATATCAGTGATGATATAATTATTTCTATGATATTAATTGATTTCTGGAATTAATTAAAATGCATTGCACACACAGGCGAAATATAAATCGTAACGCAAGGGATTAAAAGATAAAATTTAGCAACTCAAGGACCACCCCATCACACTTTTCCGCATCTCCGCATTGCACGCAGTAATTCAATTTTATACCCAAAGATCAATTTTTCTCGATTATTCCAATCTTTTCGAACCCCTTAGTCTGCCATTATATAAGACGATACCTTGAAGAAGGTTGATACGAAGGCGGATCCTTTTTTAATCGATTTTCCCGAGGATACCGTTATTTAGCAAACAGGTGCTTACTCGTTGCATTTTGTGGATTTGCCGACGATACAGATCGGCTGGATTAACATAGAAATGGATGGCTCGCATCTCGGCCCATTAACCTAATCGAGAAACCACCTTCTTACTTTACTTTCCCTCTTCTTCCTCCTCCATCGTCAGCATGAAATTCCGTACGGTGCTCTTCTATCTGTTTCGGCAAGAAGCGATATTTGAATAGCAAATTAATTTTTTCGTTGCCACCGGAATGAACGACAGCCCCGTATCGACGGCGATAACGAAACTCTCGCGAAACTTCATTTCCTCGAACGGTACACTTGATTCCGTAAGAAGGTAATCGCTCTTCCGTCGATCTAATGAAGTGGCACGTTGCATATATATTGAAATTTAAATATTTATACGACCCTTAACGTACCTTGTAATTGATTCGTGGAAGACTGCCAGAGGGTCGATGAAACGGAGGGTTTCGTTTAATTCCTCCTTACGTTTTTTTTTTTAACACTAGAACTACCGACGTCAAATCCAACAGATTTTAATAAATTAAATAAGTACTTTGAAAAAGGGGGAATCAAGCGGCGGAAAATTTGATCGATTGGGTGATTTATGTTTATTGATATAGACGTAGAATATTTATTCTATGACTCTTATGTAAACTTTGAGAATTTTTTGAAAAAATTGTGTACCAGTCATTTTGACTGGTTTGGTAGTTCTAGTGTTAATATGCTAAGGACAATGATGTGATTAACTCATTGTCCGGTGCCAATGAGTGGCACGGAGATATGGAGAACAGGGATTTTTTTTTAAATTGTAAATTGATAATAATTTTGAAGACGATAGAGTAAAATTCTTTTCATGATTTCGGTTGTATTTTGTACGACTCTTAATGTACCTTGTAATTAATTCGTTGAACACTGCCAGAGAGTTGATCGTTTCGTTTAATTTGTCATTCAAATTTTGTTACAATGTGCTAAGGTCACTGACCCGATGAAGTCATGGAATGGAGAATATTCGAGATTTTTTAAAAATTATGAGTTGAAAATAATCTTGGAGACGAAGGTGTAAAATTATTTTCACGCTATCGGTTGTATTTTGTACAGTTTTATTATAGAGCTCGTTATGAGCTTACTGCAGATATTTCGTTTATGTAAAATAATTCGCGTGGCTGTGCTGGTTATCGTAGTTTTCTCGAAAAGGGAATTTATGCGGGAAGTAGTCTGATTTCTTAGAGAAGATAGAAATAATGTAGAATTTTTATTTTTTCTGGGTACGCTTATGTGCATTATTTCGGATAACTGATAAATACAATTAATAATTTGTAAGCTTGGGTCTTTATCACTTTTATCAATTCATAACAGTGATACTCCTTAGATTTATTAAATATATTGATACGAATAAGAGATTAATGTCATTGATAATTTGTAGATTTGCATCAACTACGGTATTTATGAATCTTTGTCAATATTTCTTTCGTATTATTATTTTTGTACGATCTATTAAACATAATAATGTATATACGAGATTAATATCATTAATAATTCGCATGGATGCATTATAATAATTTTTTAGTAGTGCCAGTTCAACGTTATAATTTCTATAAGATTTATTAAGTATAATAATAGGAATACGCGATTATCGGCATTAATAATAGCCGGGTTCACGTTATTATCGTAATATTCTATAAAAAATCGTGTGCAAAAATTAGCATTAACGACGAGCTACGAGCGAATGCACTCATTTTCATTGACGTCAACGGAAAGTGATTAGCCCCGTAATTATCGGACGCTATTGGCGCAACGGTATAGGAGAACCTGACGTATGCGAATTGCAAAGACATCCATTTACAATCAACAATTCGTTCCACTGTCTTGCACGTGCGTAGAATCGAACTTTGTCGAACAATGGCTTTTTTAATTTGGTATTTGGCTCTCGATGAAAATGAATTTAAAGAAGAAAAGGACAACGGCTTCTCATTACTTTGACTCCTAAGTTCGACGATTCTCATCTTCTTAATTTGAAATTTAATTTTCAACCGAGATTTTGCCCTAGTTGCGAAAGTCGATTAAATTATACAAATTCTTAGTTTCCTTTTTGCCATACTTTATCATATGGTTGAATTTCAGAAATTATAACAACATGTTTTTTGAATTGGGTTATTAAAATGGAATTTATCAAAATTACAAACAAAGGTCTCCAATTATCTTAGAAACTATGTCGAACTGTGCGGAATAATAGACTTCCCCATAAACTGAAAAGCTAATTGAATTGATTATAGAAACTTTGCTATAATTTGGAAACTCCAGGAACAATTTAACTACAATTGCTAAATTCTGGAAATGTGCCACGCAAAATTTCTTCCCTTAGAACCTTCTTTGAAAATTAAAAAAATTACTTTCACTGTTCACAAAATTCCATCTATCCTTAACCCTTTGGCCTACAATTTCTTTTCTGCCCAGCGTGCAATGATTCATAATTAATTCCTACAATCAACAGTTCTCATTGATATATAATATTTCGTATCACTGAAAGTAATAATAACAGTATAGAAATAATTTTCAATTTCATAGTTTTTGAACGACTTCCAATTTTCCTATTCCAATTTCCCCACCTCGAGTGTTACACGTTGCTGTAGCTAAAGGGTTAAAACCTATTTATCGCACATTTTTCCCTGCCTTCAATTGTTTCGTCCTCGACTTCATTAGCAGCAAATAATTTTAATAATATACACTCTGCTTCGATCAAAGAAGACCTTCGTTCTCCCTTTCACCATCCACCCACCCTTTTTTCTCCCTTTAAAGCTCGGAGCCCTTATTTTTCCACTATGTCTTGAAACGAGAAAGTAAAGGAATCACAGTAAATGAAAACACATTTTATTCCTTTCACCATGGGCAGGAGGAAATAAGGGAAATTGAAGCACATCAGGGAGGAAGAAGGGATCGAAGGGATGGCAGGTGATGGCGCTTAAAAAAGCGAACAATTGGCAATTCCTGAGGTTGCTTTCGCGCAAGGCGAAACGAAGGAAAACAGGAAAAAGGGCCATGCTGATTTCTTTGATGTCTCGAGTTACATCGTCGCGTTCACTATCGATTCTCGATATCCGAGGAAACCGCGACTCAGCGAACGTCCATGGATGATTACGTTCGTTATGGAACAATGGGAAATAGAAAAATGATTAATTATAGGAGCGTAGAGATTGCGTAATAATTAGCAATTAGCTGCATTTGTTAACGACTCGACAGTGGGTGGTTCGATTTAATCGATACGTTCGTCCTAGGTGGAAGGAACGATTGTAGAATTTCTTTGATCTTTATTGCCCGTCAAAATCAAATTCGATTTTGATTTACGTACAGCCATTTACACGCGCATAATTTCGTTTACATTGTAGAATCTAATTTTTAATCTAATTTAATGAAATTACGGTCGTTTTATCGTGAAACGATAAAATTCAACGACATTGAATAAACTCATAGTGAAATTTCTCTGGAAAATAAATGGAGATTAATTTAGTAATCCTTTTATCGCAATTTTTTTACATTCATTTCGTAAATTAAATAACTTGTAAGCTTCTGGAAAATACCCTCGAGATTCTTTGAAGAATCGAAACTTTTGGATCCTCTCCTTGAGGCAAGTGTTTCAACCCCTTCTTGCTAAGCCTACGACGTTCGTCGTGAGCTAATCATCACGGATCCTCTGTCCTTTCCCTCGTTAAAGTCTCTTGAAGGACGAGAGAGGCATTCGAAGTCGGAAAACTAGCGTGCTTCGGCCTCCTTGAGGAGTCGTGTCTTGTTCCAACGTGGCGGAAAACTTGAAGAAAAATATGAAGCTTAGTGGGACGAAATTTTAGGAGGACTCAAGGACGGGAGGACGAAGGGAGATCAAGGAAGCGGGAAAAAAGGAAAAGGTGACGTGAAAATTGAAAGAGGAGGGGTGTCATCGCGAGATAGAGTGCGTCTGAGAAAGACCGAAGAGGTAGGATGAAGAGAGAAAAAAAGGGGTGCGATGGATAGAGCGAAAGACAGAGAGGGCTAAGACGGAAAGAGAGAAAGAAAAGGGGTGCAATGGATAGAGAGAAATAGTAAGAAGAGTAAAATAGAAATATAGACAGAGAGGGAAAACTATTGCGATAGATAGAAGGAAGGAGGAAAAGAGTCTTCACTAAGAGAGACCGAAAGGGGTGCGATAGATAAAAAAAATTTTTAAATTAAAAAAAAATCCAGAGTGTAATAGGGAGAGAAAAGGGTGAGATGAAGCGGAAGAGAGAAAGAACAGAAACCGGAAGAAGAAAGAGGTGAAACCGGCTAAGATAGATAAAAAGAGAAGAGTGGCAGAAGGGGTGAGAGAGATAGAGTGAAGTAAGGAGAGAAAGAGAAACACATGGTAAGATGAAGACGAAAGAGAGAATGAATAGAAGTCAGATGAAGAAAGAGCTGCGATGGATGGAAAGAGGCAAACAGTGGCAGAAGGGGTGAGTTAGACAGAGGAGCGATATGGAGAAAGAAGGGATGGCACCAAGAACAACTAAGAAGGAAAAGGGTGAGACGAAGACAGCGACGGAGAGAGAGAGATAGGAAAAAAGGACAGGGTGGCAGCTGAACTCGCACCCCTTCGCTTCAAAGTCGCTGATGTCGTATTTTGTCAACATTGCCCGACGTTGTCTTTGTCTCCTTCAGCGGCCTCCCCTTCACGGTCGCCTTGGCGCGGAAAAGGGATGGGAAAGAAACGAGAGTAATAGGATGAAAAAGGCGTCGGTGCTTCGCCGTCGACTTCGCGTCTCGTTAAAATTTTGTCGGCGCGTAAACTTTCGTTTCTACCCCCTGGTAGTTCTCTCTCCTAATGATAATGCAGGATGAGGCGTTGACAGATGGAAAAAACTGACTGTCGGATAAAAAGGCACGGCGATGCTTTTTTTCACCCGTTGGAAAGCGTTTTTATAATGCGTTTTAATAAACGCGCGAGAATGGAGAATGGAAGTAATTTTTTTTCCGCGCTGGGGACATTTTTAGCGCGAGGAGGATCGCGAATTAACGCGGCTATTCTTTTTGGGGGAGGATTCTTAACGTTAGGAAATCGAATCAGATAGGACTATGGTACTGATTTGATTTCAAATGTGGCATAATCGAAATTGTAATTTCGAAAACTAATTTATCGTTAGCCATGTTATATTTTAGCGGTGTCTGCTTCAAACTTCAAATTTCTTGCAAATGTAATGAGCCATTGACAGTAGATTTATGGGGGTGAAATTCGTCACACTGCAATATATTAAATAAAAACTTCCAAAAAGCAAAAATTAAGTGGCAAAGGTGTTAGAGGGTCCTTTCAACTAATTGTCTGTAGATTAATAAAGTAAACAATACGGCACTAAGGAACTAATATGCTATTACTACTACTTACTTATTTAAATGACTAAGGATATACTATAATCACATTAATTACAATAATTACATTAATATGACGATATCACATATATACCTTACAAAGGCGATAATACCTTAAATAATTTTGTATTACAAAATACACTTGAAATATCTACAATGCTGTTTCTCCGAAAACAGAAATATTAATAAAAAAATAGAAACCCGTCAATTTGACGTTTTCCATAGATCTATTGTTAATATAATATTACTATAAAATCAGCACATGTTAAAAATCAAACGACATTTACTCAAATACTCAAACTAAAATTTCTCAAGGGCAAACCTGTCCATAGAAAATTCAAATTCCACATTTTCTTAGTACAAAGAACGAAGCACCCTATCCCATCGATTCCTCCACTGTTATCGAATCCATACATCTTCCAGCCCCCATTCTCTTTTACATCCTCCACGAGAAGCAAAGTTCCGATAAAGTTCTTGTACTAATTTTAATTTCTATGAGAACCTCTCTCCACTGTTTGCCATTTGCAAGGTATTCAACGAGGCCAAGACGAAAACGCAACCCCCATCGTCGTCGTCGTCGTCGCCGCGGTAACTCTTAATTAGACTTTTTTAATGGATGCAAGTGAAGCTCAAAGTTATCGAATAAGGCCAAAGCCGTAACTCTCGAGGGTGAAACGCCAAAGAGGATTGAGTTGCCAGCAGGTTTCCTGATTTGTCAAACACACTGCACTCCACGGTGAGTCGCTTCCCATTTCGTTTCCCTCGGCAAATAGACAATCAGAGGTAGAGGAGGGTAGCGAATGGGATGGCAAGTGGGATAAAAAGTGTAATAAAACTGACAAAAAAAGGAAAGACGCCACGTCATCCCTCTCTTCCCGCGTTCTACGGGGATGTTTCTTTAACGTCGCAGGAAGAAATTGAGGGTAGCTGAGTTTTCCGTAAATTCCTATTGACGAGGATGATTGGTCTGATATTTGAAAATAAAGGGACGAGGGTAAAGGAAAGAATGGGACCAGGGGTTGAAAAACGAGGGAAAGAGGTTCCTTTTTCTACGGATGATCCTCGATGGTTCCGTACGTTTCAACGTGTCTGTGGTATTATGAAAAATAATCAATTCGTAGAAAGATCCTCTTTTCTTTCTATTTTTTTGGACTTAATACAAGTTAATCGACGATGCAGGGCAACGAAGAAATGAAATTTCCTTAATTTGTTTCGGTGAGAAGGATCTTGCATTGTTTCTCCTTGTATTTCTTTAATATCCGACGAAAGGATGCCTCTGTGAATTTAAATGAATATGCAGCAGACTGAGAGATAATGTCTGAGGGGGAAGAAAATACATTTGGGTCACTGAAGCCTCTCGTTGACTGTTAAGGGTTGATTTTGAATACGTAAGGGTAACAAGAACGTATTAACGTCTCATAATTTTTGATGTATGATTACAAAATTCTTGTAGTTTAATTCTCTACTTGTTTACGTATTCTAATGGGTTTTTGCAAAAGGGCAGAGTTTGTTTGGTTATTATACATTGGTTGTATAATTATTTTGCAACTCGATAACGTGCAGGGATGCTGAAATGCAGAAATTAGTCTCCAACAACACTTACGAGCATTGCAAATCTGTATCAGTGTAACCCGGTAATTTCATACGTAACGTTATTGACACCTGGTTAATCATTATTCAATTACAACAATAGGTAACTGCATTTCGGTCGAATAATCGTTCGTATTAATCACCATGCTGCAACTCCCAATTATTGTAACGCAAATTTATGCACACATGGAATAATTGTGCAGACGATCCTACCGTTAAAATTACAATAGATATCCTATCGTTCTCGCTAAAAGTACTTTTACAATTATTTAAAAATTGAAAACACCGCAAATTAACATCCTCCGAAAGTCCTCTCAAACAATAAACAATAGTTTACCGTTTCTCGATATTTCTCAATAAATATCTTCAATTCCAAACTCTCACTTACATTCCACTCTCACGAAAGTTTTGTTTTTCCAAAGAAAACCCCTATATTCTCACCTTTCCATCCCAGTTGTAGGAATCAAAAGGAAACTTATTATAAAGATCTTATTAAATCGTAAAGATCCTCAAATATCAAGTTCTTCAAAGCAGCAAAGATATCGCAGTCTCAACATCGAAAAGGAATTGATCTCGAAGAGTTAACGGAAGACCGTCGAAACATTTCACAGGGGTTATACAATTTTCAGGGTTGAGTCGGTTAATCTCGAATTCGCCACTTAAATATTTGATAATCCAATCGCAGGAAGGTCGCGGCCGGATAGTCCCGTCACGTGTACCGGCTTAAACCGGAGTAATCTCCATTTGCGCTTAAACTCGAAATCTCTTCTCGCAAGAAATAATTTATAATTCCGCACATAAATCTCGACGGTTGCTCGTCGTGGCGTACGCTACGTGAGAGAATCAAGATCACCGTGGTGTTCCTCCGTAATCGGTGCAAATAAAACGGGAACTCGATACCATGCCGCAAACGCGATTAAACGCGTTACTTTTACCAAGGTTTCTCGGACAATTCCATAAACGTGACTCCAGGATAATCGAGGGGGTATAACTAAGTACGCGACTTTGTTTTCAGTCGAGGAATTAAAGATATTCTTGGGTTTTCTTGGTGCGGCGCTGAAGGAAAGTCTTAGAGGGCGGTTTATGGGGGAGAAAGGTATTTCATTTGGTACAACACTTTATGGTGGTATTTATTTTGTACAAGGTTATGGGAGAGTTATTCAGTAATTCTCAGTAGCACATATAAGAATAGGTATGGAATTTGGTAGATTATATTGTGGTCATTTCATAAGATCTAAAAATTCTAGAGTATCCGCTTGCAACCCCTTGAGGACGAAGACTTTTTTGGATATTGCAACTATTTTGTATAAGCCATTTTTTTATCAGAAAACTAAAGGATTAAATTATACAAGTTTTGTTGTTTAGTTGCAATTGAGCGATTAGAGTTCAATATTTCAACTCTAACATAGTATTCACACACTACCAATTGTAAATTAAAGTAAAATTGTTTCTCTGAGGGTAAATATGAATCAGTGTTAAAAATTTGGACCACTTCTAAGGCATAAGAATTTTGCAGTTTCAAAATTTATTCCCAAAGGTTGACTCTGCTAATGTAACTCGCTTCAAAGTCAACTCAGAAACGTTCCTAAAAACCTCACTTTGGTCTGACTACATAGCGTCCAAATCTACTTTAAAATCCACTTTGTCTCCAACCTCTCCGGTTCTCCAAACGTTTCTACAAAATGTTCTCCAGCAGTCTTTCGAGATTTCTCAAAACCTCGTGAAGTCGGTCGATTTGCGACCGTATTCGATTAACTGAGTACGCTTCAGAGTATGTTCAATCGACGCGCTTCTAATCGCGTTATTTCGCATCGACACTTCAGTCCCCGCGACTCGCAATCGATTATTCAACGTCAGTCTATTCCGCTCGATTGTCCGTGATCCAACGAAACGCGAATTCGCGACATCGTTTTCTGGCTTACCAAATGTCATATCCTGCAGTGCCGGGACTCGGCTCCATTGATTTGCTCGCGCGAATTCATCTCGCCGGAATAACGCACATTCCGGCGAACGTTCTCCTAATAAATGCTACGGTGTTTCAACAGCCACAAAGTGGCCCGCAAACGGGAAGCTGCAAACGACACGGCCGTTGCACCCTCCGATTGCCCAACCCCCTTTCTCTTCGTCTCTCCCTTTGCTGTTTTTCTCTTTCTCTGCCTTTCTCTTGCGTTTCTTTCGGATTTTCTTCCTTTCATTTCTGTCTCTCTCGTAATTTTTCTCATTTACCACTTTTATCTTTGTCTCCCTTTAACACTAAACCTACCAAGGCGGTGAAAAGACCGATTCCAAAATATTTTCTAAAAATTATCTAAATTCATAGAGTAGCCATGAAGTAAATATTCCACTTCTATCTTACAAAAGCAAAATGAGTTAATTAATTATCTTCTTTATCTCGCCACTTCTCTTTGTGTAAGGTCGTTATTGAGTATATTTAGATTTTAGTAGATATAACGTCGGTAGGTTTAGTGTTAATATTAGGGCTACAAAGGTAGGCAAAATGATTTGCTCTGAATATTTTAACGCGTTGAACGTCGCTGATATTTCACTCACTGTAGTGATCCTATTAAAATCCATCTTTGTACAGCAGAAACTTTAAAGATACAAGTAGATATGTAAATATTCAGGAGGATTTTATCTTTCGAACGCCAGTATTTCAATACTAAATGTGGTAGAAAATTCGTAAATATTAGTATTGAAAAGTTATGTGAAATTTCATTGAATTTGATAGTACCAGTCGTCGGTGACCCCCATGGCAGTCAAGGTGTTAAAAATTATTAAAACAACATTTTGGTGAATTCTCTAGTTTGTGAAATGAAGGAAATTGAATTGATCAAGTTTCTCAATCATCAATCCTTTTCTTCTGAAGTATTTATATAGTAAAATTACTTATATTTTAGCATTAATCGTCGTTACTTGTACTGTTAATCCCATTTCCCAATTTCTTTTGCTTTTCTACCTGTCTCATTGTCATTCTTGCGTTTACCACATCTCCAACCATTCGCTCTATATCTCTGTCTCATTTTCTCTCATTTTCTACTCTCTTTACATTCTCGTCTCGTTATCTTTCTACCTTTTACCCCCTTTCCATTTACTCTTTCCACCCTACCTTCTCTCGTTCACGTTTTCTCTTCGTCGCATTCCCCCGTTTCTTTCCACGTTTGATCCCTTTTCACCCCCATCTTCCATCCCCATCGCAAATTCTCCATTTCGTTTCACCTTTTGTTCCTCTCTCTCCTTCTCGTAGCCACGTTTTCTTTGTTTTCACATTCCACCCGTTTCTCAATCGTGCACCCTTTCCACCATTTCTCTCTACTTTCTGCCCTTCTATCTTTATGTTCAATTTATCTATTGCTCTCCTTCCCTATTTTCCCTTCGTTTCGGTCGCATTTTCTCTCCAACCCTTCGTTCCACGCGTTCCACTCTACCCCATTGTTGTTCCTCGTTCAACCTCTGGTTCGGTGGCGCGTTCACGGTTGGTTTTGCGTCCTGCGCAAAATTCACTCGGGCCACCGCATCGGCCCGGTTCTCCACCCTGCTGCCGTGCGACTTTGCGAACCGCACGAGCCACACGGGTGCACACGATTGTCTCTCCCTTGCTCTCTCTCTCCCCTCTCTCTATTTCGACCTCTTTATCCACCCTCTCTTGCTCTCACTCTCATGTACTACCCCACTGTCTCTTTCATTCTCACCCTTTCGGTCACTTCTCTCTCTTTCACTGTCGATCTCTCTCTTCACTTTTGCTCTCTCTTTCGACTTCTCTCTCAGCTCTCTTCGCTCTTATTCACTTCTCTTTCGGACTTGCTGTCCACAATGCTGTCTCTTTCGCTCTAACTCTTTCGACCTCTCTGTCCTATCTTTCTTCTCTGTCGCTTCCGCTCTCTCTTTCAATCTTTCCCTCTCTCTCTCAGATCTCTCTGTCAACTTCTGTCTCAGCTCTCTCCTTTGCTCTTACTCTCTTCTCTCTCTCTTTCGGATTCCACCGCAACTCTGTCTCCTTCGCTCTAACTCTTTCGACCTCTCTGTCCAATCTTTCTTCTCTGTCGCTTCCGCTCACTCTTTCAATCTTTCTCTCTCTCTCGGCTCTCTCTGTCGACTTCTGTATCAGCTCTCTCCTTCGCTCTTACTCTCTTCTCTCTCTCTTTCGGATTCCACCGCAACTCTGTCTCCTTCGTTCTAACTCTTTGGACCTCGCTGTCCTCTCTTTCTCCCCTGTCGCTTTCGCTCTCTATTTCAATCTCTCTCTCAGCTCCCTCTTTCGACCTCTCTCTCAGCTCTCTCCTACGCACTTCCTCTCTTCTCTCTCTCTTTCGGACTCTACCGCAACTCTGTCTCCTTCGCTCTAACTCTTTCAGCCTCTGTGTCCTATTTGTGATGTGTCTCTTTCGTTCTCTCTCGCTGTCTCTCTATCGGTTCTCTTTCGGTCTCTCTCTCGATTTCTCTCTCGATTTCGCTCTCTTACTCCCGCACACACGTGGTCCAGGCTCACACGGATGCGACGGAATAGCCGCAGATGTTGGCCGCTGGCTCGTACAGAGGTAAAGCACGCACGATTCTCGTATATGCCGAAACCCCGGGTGCAGAGTCAATTCAATCAATTGGCCGGTAGCTGCGCGCCGTACCCTATTTGCATTTACTGCCGGACCGAGAGAATGCCGCAACAGACGAGCCGGAAATTAATGTGTTAGATTGCTAATTGCTAATTAAAAACACTAGCGCCAACCAGCGAGCTCGGCAACGTGTTCTCTCTGCGTCGCGATGGACACCGCTGGATTTCGGCAAACCGGACCTCTCTTTGTTCTTCTCCCCATCCTTATTCTCTTTCTCTGTTTCTCTTGATATTTCTCACCCTTTCTCTCTCTCTAGCAGTGAAAATTTACTCGTACAATGTGGATATCGTTGCTACATCCGAAAGGAATGAAGCGAAATTAACGCACGTTTGTCGTTCTACGAGAAATCAATGCTTGGAATTCCCTTTCTCCCTTTGAATTCAATTTTCAACGGGATTCTCTCATTACCTTGCAAGTTTCCAGCCGATATCGAAAGTACTTATCGAGGGAATTAACGGAGGAGTAGGTGATAGAAATTTGCGGTAATCGGAACAAGGTAGTGATTTAAATGATAGGGAGATTCTGAGATATACTGTTAATCCTCCACGTTCGACCGATAAAATCGAACAATTCTGTATTATTCCTTAATACATTTCAAATCGATGATCACTAATTATAGAAAATTCAATACTCTACAAGATCCTTATCACTTTCACTTTATCAGAACATTCAGAAGATCGAAGAAAAAAAAATGCATTAAACTCTTCAGACATCAAATAGATCTTTCCCCACCGTAAAAACACACTTTAGCTATCCAACCCTCAATAGAAGCACGTAGCAAGCAGTTTCTTTCCTCGAAAGGGGATAATTTCTCAACCCTCCTTGTACCACAGAGAAGAGATAATTCGAATGGCAAGTCTTCCTAGTACCTCGAGCCCTTTAATATCTTCCATTCTGTTCACCCGTGCGTGCAAATCGTCGAATGCACAGAGATATTTTGAATTAAGCCGTACGTAAGATCTACGAGTCGTTCGGCATTCGATGAAGGATATCGAAATCCTGATTTAGTCTCTTTGATAAAGTGTCCTCGGTAGAATGCGTAGAGGTAATTCGCGACTGATTCGTCGAAGATGGATCGACGTTGGAATTATCTTCATATCTATATCTACATTTCATTCTGTGCGTATGCACGTTTCTGCATTTCGTCTCTTCGAATAGAACGTGGAAATTCTGTCTTCGTTATCATCTCGAATTGTATTCTGGTAATTCGATATTCGATATCCAATCTAACCGTATTTCGCGCGTACATTCTACTCTTTGGATTGACGAATGAATTCATTTTTTTTTCTTCTTTTCTTTTAGTGGGAAATAATGGATTTAGTATGGAGAACGAGAACGGTGAGTCATAAAGGATCGAATTAAACGATCGAGAATTAGAGGATGGAGCATAAACTTGTTCAGAAATTACGTTCGTTTCGGTCTGCAGAGAAGATTCTAATCTTGAGAGCAGGTTAAAGCTATGGATTATAGAAAACAAATGGTCCTGAAAAGACGGTGATTATGCGATCGTTAGGCGGACGGTGGCGCGACTGATGCCGGTCGTTAAGTAGTCGAGTCTACGTTAGGTCAGACTTTGGGAGTTTGTGCGATCGGTGATCCATGGAGATGATTTTTTTTAAGTTCGAGTTATTGAAATTAATTGTGGCTACTATTTTACTTATTTTATCACTGTGATTGTTTTAATATGGTGATTTGGAAAATATCTTAGGGTAGAAATGACTCTCTTTGTATTAAAAAGAGGATGGTCGAACTTAGTAGTTATGATTGATCGATAGGCGATCGAGTGATATCAACGATAATAGGTTTAGGTAGTTAAATAGTCTCGTGTTTTCAGTCTCGGTTACTCTAATTGCCTTTATCGTAAAAGCTCCCGGATACTTAGATTCTTATGTTTTCTGCTATAAAGATTTTATATCTTCCATCGCATGGTGAACACTAAAACTATCAAATCAAAATTACTGGTTTGCAATTTTTTCTAAAAATTCTCCAAATTGATAGGGGAGCCATACAGTAAATATTCCACTTTCGAAACAAGAATCACTAAAGCAATGATATTTTTACGTCTTAATTCTACTTTTTTTAAAATACATATTTAGTAATTTAACCCTCTATTGTCCGAATTTTGTATGGTGTCCAAAAATGAATTTGGATGAAGATGATAAAGATACTATTTTAAATAATAATTTAAATTTGAATTTAAAATATTGAATTTTAAAGAATTTCATTATTGTCACGAGCTAAATTTCAATGTTTGGGAATATTAAAAATGAAAAGCTTTGAGGAATAGGAACTTAGATGTGTCTTGCTTTACCTCAAAGTCATAGGGGTGCATAGAGGGTTAAATAAAATGGATACAAAGCCAATAGCACTAGTATAAGCTATAACTATATGAAACGCTTAACACTAGGTTTACGGAGTCAATTTGGCTCATTAATAACTTGATTACTATATGTATAATATATTGGTTGGTTAATTTTTTAATAATAGATCTTCCATTTAAATTGAATTGGAATTATTTTCTTTGCAAAAAACTTCAACTTTCTTGTATGAGTCAAACTGGCTTACTTCAGAAAAATAGGTATATCAACATCCGTAAATCTAGTGTTAAACAAAATACCCAAAATTATTATTAAAGATCAAACACTAAGTGTATTAACTCCCTCGAAAAAGCTGCATGAAATCGCAAAGACCCAAGGTCGACTGAAGATCACGAAGGCTCAAACAACCACATTTCATCCTGCAACCGACAATCTAAGAACAATTTCCGTTTGCTTTCCTCCAAGTCACGTATCTCCCTAAGATACTTTTCGAATGATCCCCTTAGGCAGCCATCAGCAACCACAGCCTATCGAAGTAACATTCTAAGAAGCTTTTCCTTTCCTCCACCCCCTCGATCTTTGCGTTTCCGCTTCACCATTCTCCGTTTTCCCCGCAATAAGCCGAAACCCTGTGAAACTCTAGCGAACATAGCGCGCGTGATATCGAATTTTCTCCAGACGGGACGAGTCGAAGGAGAGTGGCAGGTAGACGGTGGGGGAAATCATTGTTTTCTTAAGAACTGTTCGTGACAATGTCAAATCCGATTACCCACCGGTACAGAAGTGCTCGTTATCGAAGAATTCCTCTACACTGAGCCGCGACTTCTTCACGGGTTCGTATCTTCCGCCATTTTTGCTCTCGCCCGGCCACGAGATTCGACTTTCCTCTAACTGTTGCCTCTGCTCTTACGAGCTACTTCGTTATATTCACGTTATATAACGAGGCACGGAGTTAAAAAGAAAATACATTCTGTATCTCGAGAGATGGATGCTGCTCGTGATATTGCGGCAACGTTTTCGAGGACGGAGGGAAATCGTTGTTCTCTTGGAGGGTTGATTTAATCCTGGATCTACAAAAGTATGGCGGAAGTGATTGTTGATTCTTTATGGAAGAATGGAGTGAATTTTGCTATTGTTACGAATTATCATAACGAAATTGTCTCCCCTATATTTCATATCGATTACGAGAATGTTAACAACGAATTGCAAATGTTTAGATACTGATTTAATATTGAGAATAGAGTTGTCTTTGTGCAAGAAGTTTGGATTCATTAAATTAGAGACGTTATTTTATAATATCTGTGTTATTTAATTATGAAGCGCCGTTACACTATATTCATTTTATATAACAAGGTATGGGCCTATAGAAAAAGAAATTTTACGCAAGTACTATCATTTTTTAAGTAATTAAAACTAAGGATTAAAAGGGTCTGTTAAATGAGCCACTCACCTGTAAAATCGATTAGGGTCATCAAACTTAAAATGGAGGAACGTAATAAAATAATATATATTCTTTTTCAAAATTCCCATCAAAATATTAATACAAATAAATATTGTCGAATGCATAATCGCATATAGTTTTCCATTAACTCTTTGAGGCACAGTGGGATGAAAAGTGTCCCACCTCTTTGATGAGTAAAGATGGATGGTGAGACATTTTTTGTCCCACCTCGAAAATTTATATTATTATATAAGTTTATTAATAAATATAAACCAACTTTATTTAAGTAAAAGATGAAAAAATGCATGTGCAACATGGGTCATTTTATTTTCGGAATTTCTGCGCCTCAAACAGTTAATGCAGTATAAAATGAACAAGGTAGAGTATTTATTATTTAATGCCGAAATGAAGTTCGTCATTTAATGGTTTTAATCGTTATAATTCCGGAAATTTATTCTAAACATAAAAAGTTAAGATATAATTAAGTGCAATGAGACTTGAATTTAAAAAGTACATAAAGTGGACATACCAATTTTACCTATGAACAGTTCAAATAATAGCAACCCTCCTATCAAAACGATTCTCGAGCTACTTTTAAACAAAATCTCTGTCTTTATCAGATTTTGGAGCTACTTTCGACAAAATCCGTCTGTCCTAAATTACCAATCCATTTCTCCTGATTACAAGCAGGAATTGGGATCGATTGTCTCATCGTTGAAATTAAAACCGCCACTGAAAGTTGAGCTGTCGCAAAACTGAAACGTGAGAGACGTCTTTCCAGAGGGCCATTAAGTATTCTTCCTTTCGGAGTCTATCGTTCCGTTGGCTATTTCCATTCTATCGTGGAAATAGATTGAAGTCATCGGACCGTGATTCACGCTTGCACCAACACACTCACGTGCGAGTGCACACACGCGAAATTGTAGGGATGCACGCGCGAATATTCGCACGTGCAGGGTGCATTCATATGCGTATGCACAAAGAGGAAAATACGAGCAACGTCGGAACGTGGGGTTGGTGAGAAAATTGCTCTTGTTCGGCTCTCCCAATTCCACCGCCCCTACGTTTTCCCCTCTCCGCTTTCTACATTCTTCTCCTTTTTTTGCGGAGGAAAACTTCTTTGAGGATGGTAATTGCTTCTCGTGTAGTGATTCGAATGTAAAATAGTTTTATTTGATTGTTATTTGTGATTGCAATCGGTTGATGAAGAAGTAGAAAAGTTTAAGAATTTTTCTTCATCGGCTTCTTTAACCCCTTGCCGTGCTATAACGGGTGATACTCGTGCTGCTATAAATTGGAAAGGAAATTTTTCAAGTTTTACAAAAACTATTAAATTGAAAATATGAGTGAGATGCGACACGATCAAATTATTTCTATAATATTAATATTACGTTGAATTATGCTATATGTCAAGAATTAGTGATCAATGGTTATTTTACAAATGTAATTCTGAATTATTGTGGAGGCAATGACAAAGTAAATGGCACGTCAAGGGGTTAAAAAAATGACTGAAAATCTTTTATCTGAGTCTATCTTTTATTAAAGAGAAAGATTTCTCTTTACTTTTTCTTTATGCAATTAAACTCGATTTGGGTCAAATTAAAACTGCGCTACAAGAACGGATAAAGGTCAAAAAGTTGCGGTAGATTAGAATTATTGAATGAGGAGTTGAAACGAATAAGAAATGGAGATTTTTAAAGATGAAAACGGAGAAATATTTTTTTCTTTGTGGTTGTATACTAATTATAAAACCTTCAAGAGTAAAACTGATTAAATATCTGCTACTGTCACAAGCAGGAATTAAGAATATCGCAAAAAATTAATGAACCTTCAACAAATTTATTCAAGGAATATTGAGAATAAAAATTCTGCACAGGAAAGGCGAACTTTCAAAGTTCCTTGGGATTAAAAAATAGCGATAAATTGTATAATTTTATTTTCCACGAGTATTCTGTTTAACGTAATTGCGGTAACTTTGACAAACCTCTTCGTTCATCGTCGCTTTACCGTTGTTCTCTTCCAAGCTGAACGATACGCTCGTCCGAAAGAAAAGGCGGGAAAAACACGAATGAAAAGCAGCCGAGCGATTTCATAACGCGCTGCAGGGGTTAATGGAAAGGAAAAAGATAGGGGATGATAAAGTTAGCGCTCCTCGAGAGAAAGACTCTGCAGAGAAGAGAGGAAAACCCGGGTGTATTTTCACGTTCCTTCCACGACGATACGACGTTCTGAGTTTTTGATCGATCGACCTGTCTCGTGCGTTTAGTTTTTGATCGAAGACGTTAATTGTCAGAAAAAAGCAAGGAACAAGAGGCCAACGAATGGAGCGAAATGTCTGCAACCTTTTCATCCTCTGCGCTCGAACTTTTGGACGCTCTTTTTTGGGAAAACTTGTCGTCGATCGCTCTTAATTTTTAATCGACCAGAGAAAACTGAAAGAAAATTCGTCACACTTTGTTGTCTTTCTCTACAATAGCAAGAAAAACTGCTGTTTCTGAATTTTTTAAATTTGGAGAAAGTCTGGAACACCTAAGGTGAATTCATCGAATGAATTTAACCAAGTTTGGTTCTTAAATCACCGAAGGAAGGATCAGTGGAAATCTTGGATTTTAATTGATAATTTCTTTTGCAATCTTTACAACTGATAATAGGATACAAATCTTCTTCAGAAGCTTTGAAAAAAAAATGGGACCAATTTTGGGTAAAATAGCAAGGTACCTTTACTGTGAAATTCTCTCTGAATATTCTCGATCGTTTTTCACTATGAATGCCATTCTTCTTGGGCGAAAAAAGGTACGATCACTAAAAATTTTCAAGAATGGAGCACTACGGTGGCCGATTCAACCCGGACGTCGATTATCTTCGACAAACAGCTACGACGGAAGAAAAGAGAAGAGGAAGAGGCGAACTTGCGTTCCCAGTTTCCAACAACTCGTCCGTCAGCGAACTTCCGACCTCTCGGCGATTAAGCTTCGACTGATCGCTTCTCGATCAAGGTGATTCAAGAAGAAAAGAAAAAAACAAGGGACCAACAATGTCCTCGTTGGACTCTGACCGAGGAATCTAAGATCCTTCGGGCGTTCCTGACGAATTGCCTCCAACAAGCATTTCGTCGCTTGTTAAAGAACTTTTAAACGACTTTCGTGCGCTTGTTATCGGCGCTCGATTATTTCCCGTTAATAGGAGAAAGGAAAAAATAGGAGCTATTTATGTGGATTTTTGAAAATTACTCGTACTAAAAAATTTCAATGTTAATATGTCACGCAAAAATGGCTGATTGATTTAATTCTCTCTTATTGTCTATCTCTTTGATTCTCTCGCTATCGGACTCCTTCAGACTTTGACTCTTTCACTTGTCTGAATCCCTCATTTTTTATCTCACTCTCTGATATTCTTACTCTTTCACTTTTTCATTCTGTGACTCTCTCAGTCTGTAATCTCTCGTTTCTGACTCTCTCATTTGCTGGCTCTCATTTTCTGACTTCCTCTGATTCCTTCTGTTATAGTCTCTCTCAGTCTCTGGTACTGTCACTTTTCTATTTCTTCACTCTTTGACACCCTCAGTCCCTAATCCTCTAGCTGTCTGACCATCTCATTTTCTGGTTCTCACTTTCTGACTTTCTCGCATTCCTTCTTTCATAGTCTCTGACTCTCTCAGTCTCGGGCACTCTCACTCCTTTACTTGTTCACTGTTTGACTCTCTCAGCCCCTAATCCTCTAGCTGTCTGACCATCTCATTTTCTGGATCTCACTTTCTGACTTTCTCTGACTCCTTCTTTCATACTCTCTGAATCTCTCAGTTTCTGGTATTCTCACTACTTAACCTCTTCATTCGATCACTCTCGCAGTCTCTAATTATCTCGCTCTCTGACCCTCATATGTTCTGGCTCTCACTTTCTGACTTTCTCTGATTCCTCCCCTCATGCCCTCTGACTCTCTCAGTCTTTGGTACTCTCACTCCTTTACTTATTCACTGTTTGACTCTCTCAGCCCCTAATTCTTTAGCTGTCTGACTCTCTCATTTTCTGGATCTCACTTTCTGACTTTCTCTAATTCCTTCTCTCATATTCCCAGACTCTCTCAGTTTCTGGTACTGACACTATTTCTCCTTTTCACTCTATCTCTCTCTCAGTCTGTAACATTTTGACTCTTTTACTCTATCAGCCTCTAACTATTTTATTCTCTAACCCTCTCACTTGTGACTTTCTCCTTCTCTTTTCAGTTTCATTCGTTTCACCGAACGAGAGAAGTTCAATCGAGATAATCCAATTTCGATGGAAATAAAGATCAAAAATTTGATTAAAAGATACAGCTTTTCCGAGCGAAATGATATCGAACTTTTATTAAGCGTATTTCGGCGCTCGCAAAAATTCACCCAGCGTGTTCGCCACGGAGAATCGTTTCGTATCGTTATACTGTGCACGTTTCAATCTACCCGAGTACCAAACCAACCTCATACTCCATTCGTCTAAATGCTTAACCGTTCTTCTTGAATTGAAAACAATTGCTGTGCACTTCTTCCTCTTCTTCGTCTTCTTCTTCATACTTTTCTTCCTGCAAGAAGTTATAAGCAGTCGTGCAATTAAGATCGTATCAATCTTCGAGGAGGTTCTTACCTTCGCTGAGTCGTTCCTAAGGACGATAGTTAAATGTTAAAACTAGGTGCACGCTACTGATGACAAAACGTCTTGGACTGTTGCCGTAGACAAGTGATAAATTACTAGGTGATAAATGATTTATGCTTCTTTCCGAAATGACACTAATTGAGACACAAATCGCCCAAAGTATTGCTTGGTAACGAATTACACCTGAGCTGGCTAATTATCAATATTAGATAGGGAAGGAGACCGTTGTCAGGAAACATCTCAAACTTAAAAAAATTCGTCCCTCTTTTCCAATCACCCCTGTTTAATATTTCAATCAAAATATCCTCCAAATTAACCACAACTTAAATGTTCACCCCCGAACTTAAACTTTTCCACAAATTACTGCACTTTTCCTATTTTATCCGCAAACATCTCAAGCTCAAAACAAGTGATGACACTTTTACAATCATCCTCCTTCAATCCTCCAACCAAAATATGCTTTAAATTAATCCCAACTCCATGTTCACCCCCACCCATTCAAATTTTCCCCAAATTACTGCACCCTTCTCATTTTATCAGCAAACATCTTAAGCTCAAACTAGTTCATCCTACTTCTCCTATCATCTTCCTGCAACCTTCTAACCAAATATGCTTCAAATTAACCCAAGCCTCACTATTTACCCCCAAATACAAATTTTTCTGCAACCTACTATTCCTTTCCTATTTTACTAGCAAACATCTCAAGTTCAAACAAATTCATCCAACTTTTCCAATCATCCTCCTTCAATACTCCAACCAAAATATGCTTTAAATTAACCCCAACCTCATAATTCACCCCCCACCCATTCAAATTTTCCCCAAATTGCTGTACCTCTCCTATTTTATCAGCAAACATCTCAAGCTCAAACTAGATCAATCCACTTTTGCAATCATTTTCCAGCACACCACCGATCGAAATATACCCCAAATTAACCTCAACTTCATCGTTCACCCTCAAACTAAAATTTCTCCGCAACATCCCCCCCAAGGACCATCACTCTCGCGAAGAAATCGTGCAACCACTTCGCCAGACCTCCTTTAAGATCATTTCCTCGAATCGAGGAGAAGTCAAACCCAACGTTAATCTTGGTCCACGTTGCAACGAGGCGAAAAAGCCAGCAGCCTCGTCAAGGATTTTTCTCGAGTCACGATGCGGCATGGACGATCCATCATTCCTCAGGTTCTCGCGAGACTGCTGGCGCAGGTGTACAGGTGTATGGGATAGTAAGAGGCCAGAGGCTACTTCCGGAAGTAGCACGTGTCCAGGAAGCGGAAGTAGCTATCGCTCGTGATACCTTCGTCTTTTCGATTTCCCGACCGGACCGCCTATTTCCCGATACGTCGACGAAATCCTCCAAACTGCTGACATCCATCGAAGAATGTGACCCTGCGTCATGATGCGATACTTCGTCACCGATTCAAGGGCTCGTGGTTTGAATGTGGCTTCTCGTTGTCGACGATGACCGATTCAGTCGTTAATCATCCCCCGAGTGATGTCCTTTTGACCTTTTTTTAGGGAAAATGTGGAAAGACGGGGCTGGTTGCGGGTTTGAGGAAAGTGGCTGCTTTGAATTGGGGGTGGTTGAGAGTAATGGGAATTTGGAAGATGTTTTTGGTATTTTCTTTTTGTCTTTTTTGTTGTTGGTTGCTTTAGCTTTGAATTGGGAGATTATGGTGGGAATTGAGTGTTTTTAGATTTAGTTTTGAATTTTGGGAGAATTTTGAGATGATGGGGATTTTGATCCGTGGTCTATTGATTGGGGGTTGAATATTTACCTCTGAAGAGGTTGTAGTAATTTTTATACCTTTGGTTGGTTCCTTGAAAATTTGTGGGACTTCTGTGAAATGAAAAATACGATTTGGGGCTTTTAGGAATTTTTTTTTTCACAATTTAATTTAAAAACTGGACATTGAAAGTGGAATTTCTTTATACTGAAGGTAAATTCTGTGAATTCATATTTGTCAAGGTATAAATTTTGTCAGAGATTTAGATTACAATTCGTCAAAATTGGAGAGCGGATTAAACGCGTGAAAATTCATAGAAAACGGCAGTAAACAGAAATGCACGCGAAAGGTATTAATTTTATAGAGTAGAAAGAAAACAGAATGCTATTGGAATTGCACGATCATTTTGTCGAACACGAGACACGGCCGAATCGCCATGTAAATGACGATGAAATTGGAAAACCTGTGGAATCGCGTGGGATACGAATTGCGAAAAAAGGAAAATGACTTTTTTTTCGATATCGCGAAAACAATCGATGTTTTACTCGGCCAATTCTCTCGACATCGTCGCAATTACCATTACCGCATTGTTTTATTTTCTCCTTCGTATCTTCATCTCTCCGTCAAACAACCAAAAACCCATGAAAATTCACCTCTTAACCTTTTATGACCTGTCAAATTCATCATTGCAATCCCTTTTTCGACATTTAATTAAATTCAACAGAGAACAGCGATATTCTAGCACTGCATTTTGAATATTTAACACTTCACACAATTTGCAAATAATTTTCTCGGTCATGTTTATAACAATGCATTACAACTTTGAAAAAGATATATTTTAAAAAATACTAATTTCATTTTACCACCATTAAAAAGTGGAGACACTTCTCGTGCAATTGCACGAATTCTTTAACACCTCGACTACCATCGGGTCATCGGTGACCGGCGCTATCGAATTCATTGAAATTTCATGTGACTTTTAAATTGCAATATTTATGAATTTTCAAATAAGCTAAATATTTAAATATTGACGCCAGAAAGATATAGGTCTGCTGAATACCGAACGGTCTGTATTTTTAAACTTTCCGCTTTACAAAAATATGAATTTAATAGAAAATGTTTTACTTCAGTAAAAATAATAAAACTAGTGAAATAGCGGTGGCATTCAACGTGTTAATTACCTTACTAATTTGACTAACAGGAAAAAGTTACGTTCATTATTCAAGCTTGACAAACAACCTACTAAATTATATAAGCAACCGGCCAAGAAGTAAGAACAATCTTCCCATCAGACTCAAAATTGAAAATTCACCTCAACGTAACAACATGAAATGCTTTTTATCCAAGAACCTCACAAAATTGAATAGACTTAGAAAACCTGTTAATGAAAGTAAATTATTCACGCTCGGTTGTCTGCAACGAAAAAGAAAGGAAAGGTCGATAATCCAAGCTTTATTAAACTCACCTGTCTGCCGTTTCGCGTAAAACAGCAGACTTTTTTGCAATCCTCCGGACATCGTCGGGAAGATCGAGGGATTCGTTGTCGGATAGAAAATAGCTTCGGTATTACAACGAGGAGGAGAAAACCGAGGGGAAATGGGACCAGCAAAGAAAGATTATGGGGCCGAGGAACTCCGGAGGCACAGGTGCCGCGGCGCAATTAATTCCAAATGGAAAACTTTATAATCCAATCCCGGCAATATTGCGGCCCGTGCGGGTAAGCAATTAACTGACGATTGGATCTGCCTAACTCGTACCGCCGCCGGTGAAACTTCCAGCCGAAATCTACGGGGCCGCCCGTTACTACCGATCGTTCTGAATTATATGGAAACCATGCTTGCTACTTCTCTTGTGAACCCACTATTCTCGATTTTCATTATATGCTGATCGGATTTAAATACTGGTTAATGCATTTGTAGAATTTTTTAATAGGGGGTAAATTTCATGGAGAAATAAAGCGACGGAATTGGGGTAGGTTTTTGCGGAGCTTGATTGTTAGAGTGCTTTTGGATATGTCAGGGGTGAAAGATTATTTTGATGGTGGAATTTGCGTTTTGAATAGTAGTGATAATGGGGAAGAGAGAAAGGATGGAAAGTTCATTGTTTTTGTTAAATTGAAGGTAGTAGAATTAGGGTTGGAATTTGGGGCAAGAATTTGTTATTATTAGACTGCGGATGTTTATGCAAATTTCGAGTTTCACAACTGCAGGTGAGACAGGAAAACCTATCTAGGTATTTATTGCACTCAATAAATATTACAACAAATACCATACTTTGGATGTTTTAGATATATTTTTATATTATGTCCTTTTTGTATATTTTAGCCGTATTTAATTTGTCATAAATGCATAAAAATCCGCAGTCTGGTTATTATTTCTACAAAGAAATTGAAAAGTCAACAGTAGAAATACCAGAATTAAATCTATTATTTTTCAATATGTTTGAGGAAAACTTTGGAAAAATAGGAACAAAAAAAAATTTTTGTAAGAAAGTAGGAACCAGTCATTTTGACTTGCGTGATAGTTCTAGTGATCAGATCGTAGTTAGGAACATCGGGATAAAATATATTGCCGTTTCACGAGGAATTTAATTCACGAGATTCTCGAATAAAAATAAATTGCAATCGGAACGCAGAAACGCTTTTGGCTATTATTGCCCTCTGATACCTGCATGACTGTTTTTGTATCAGGAATTCATCTCGCCCGCATAATCGTTTGGACGATTCATTTTTCAGATAATTTTTATTGTAGTTAACAACGATCATGATCAGATCACCCGGTTAAATATTAGCTCGGCCTGTCGTTCTCTTATTCCATTATTCGTTTACCGTCAACGGGAATATTCTCGGCCCTATTCACGTACTGGAGGGTCGCGTAAACTATTTATACTTCGCATAAATTTCCGTCGGTCACTGGTACCGCCCGTTCGCGCGAATTTGCTCGAATTTCGCTGGAAAATTCGAAAACTCGTCGAAACGATGGCACGATTCTCAATGCCGGCATGTCCGCTGTCGTTGCTTGTTCTTTCTCTCTTGCTTTTCGCGATTATTTCTTCGTAGTTCTCTCTTTCTCTCTCCTCCCGTTCTATTTCACTTCTTCTCTCACTCTGTGCTACGCTCTATCATCCTCCTTCTGTCTGTTCATCTCGCTTTCACCCACTTTCTGTCTCTTCTTCTCGCTTTCTCCCCCTCTCTGGCTTTCTCTTGCTTCCCCTGGTGGCACTTGCTTTTTGTAATTTCGCTGGAAAATTCGGAAACTTGTCGAAACTTGATACGAGCATATCTATTGTCGTTGCTCGTCCTTTCTCTCTTGTCTCTCGCGATTATTTCTTCGTAGTTCTTTGTTTCTCTCTCCTACTTTTCTATTTCACTTTTTGATACGCCCTTTCATCCCCTTTCCATCTCTTCTTCTCGCTTTCACCCCCTTTTTGCTTCTTTTTCTCGCTTTCACCCTTTTTTTGTCTCTACTTCTCGCTTTCACCCCCTTTCTCCTCCTTTTCTTGATTTCACCCCCTCTCTCGTTCTCTCTTCCTTTGCCTGGTGACATTTACTTTTTCTAATTTCACCGGAAACTCGAGGAAACTAGGACCCTGTTTTCCCTATCATCCTATTTCTATCTTCTATTCTATCTTTCATCCCCTCTCTTCCTCACTCCACCTTTTCCGCGGTCGCTCTTGTTTTTTCTAATCTTCATCCACCTTTTTCTCCCTCTCCCTTTTCTATTTTTTTTCTGATTTCTTCTCCTCTCTCTCTCTGATTTGGTCTCTGGTTCTCCAGGGTTGTCCCTCTTCTCTCGCAGAAACGGGCATCGTGCCCGAATTTTCGCGGACGAATTGGGAGGAGCTGGTTCCGCGAACCGCTGCCGCAAATCGCTGCTGCTTTTCACGTCAATTCGACCGTTCGCGATAAAGGCTCTCCAACGATAAATTATTCCAACATAAAACCTCCCACCGTGATCGGTCGCCTCGCCCTCTTTTCACGCTACGCGATCGAGCATCCCTTGTTCGCGCCGAAATTGTTCCCCGTAATTGTATCGCTTTCATTCACGCCACTTTTACAGTGTCGCAACAGTCGTCTGGAATTCGCTTTAACGTTCTACCCTCTGTTAATGTGCCTCGTTATTATTGCGCGATAGATTATCACTCTTTTCTAGGAGAACGTACTTCAAAATGATAGAGAATGCAGACATTCCTATCATTGACTTCTAACTCTGGTGATCCTTGCTAAAATGTTCTCATTAGGGGTATAATAATATGAGTTAAATTTTCAAATTAGTCTAACTCCCAGTATTTTTTTCATCGCCCCTACAAAAACACTCTCATATGACATCTACAAGGGTGCAACCGTAAAAATAGTAGGACCATCGTCAAGTCAAACTAAAACGCAGCGCAAATACATAACAAAATTTGTAAATCTCTATCCAATTTATTCCAAGACAGTCTCACAATAAGACAAACACAACACCAAATCTCAAAAATCCTTCTCTTCATCCCCTGTATCTGCAAAGACCACATCCCTCCAAGAGTCCAGCAACTCCTCAACTTCCTTCCACAAAATCTCAATCACCCAAATTTCATTCCACGAATCTGCTCAGTATTCTCATCTCCCTCACGCAGTACCACCAACCCTCATCCACCAACCCCTATCTCATGCAAAGCAACTCCCATCCAAGTGACCATACTCCAAAATACAAAACCACCCCCGGTTTTATTTCTCGGAAGAAAACAGTGGACCAATTCCCCAAAAGTCCATAATCCACGAACTCCAAAGGGTGTGTGCACACGTGATCAGGATATCTCACCGTCCGTCGAAGACACGAAGATGAGACGAATAGAGGGTTGAATATTAGGAGAACAAGGAGGGCTACCAAAATCGCTCTTTCCCCAGAGAACGCGCTACAAGGTGGCTAGGAGGCTAAGAGGCAAGGAGGGCCCGCATTGGAAGATAATTAGGTGCGCTGGGTAATAAAGGGACGCGGTCTGGCCCCGCGCGTGGAAAACAATACCCGGTGTCGTCGTGTTTATGGAAATCCGTGTTAGGTCGGATCGCGCGTTAGGGCCGAGATAACGCTTGCAAATCGCATTACATCGAGCTACACCACCTACGGGTTCGGTCGAGCCAACCTAACCCTCGTTTCAACCCCCCGTAACTAACCTGCAACACGTCCTCCGCGTTGCACACCTAAGTAGTACCTCCGACGTTTCAACCCCTCGCAATACCGAGATATTTAGGAGTCGCTAGGCGAGCGAGAGGTACGAGAAGATCGCGTCGTCTCCTAGTAAACGTAATCTAATCCCGTCTATGGTCAGAACGAAGACGACACTTTTACGGTGATCGCCTCACGAACCTGCTGGCCGGTGCAATAATCCAGTAGATAACGTTTATTGTCGCTGTTAGCCCGTCGTTCTGCTAGACAATGACTGCAACGTTTCTTGCACTTTGTCGAGAAGATGCTTCGTTACGAGGGTGAGAGTATCGTTGCTCTCGAAGAGGGTAAAAGCGAGAGAATCTAAAGGAACATTGCTAAGGTTAATTCAACGGTTAGAGTTCTACTTAATTTTACACCTTGCAGTCCAGTCTTATTGAGCTTCGGATAGAGAGTACTTTGGAGAAGATCTTTTGGTTTAACATCGTAGATCATCCGGTTTGACGATCTTCTCGAGAGATCGGTTTACGGAATTGGAATCGTGAACTAAGCCTGCCTCGATGGACCTGGTGTCATTCAATATTCAAGCGATCCTATTAACCGACATCGTTCGAGTCTCACCACAGGGTGTAACTAATCTATAACGTGTAACCTATAGCATGTTACAAGCTACAAACGCGAATTGCACATGAAACTGTTCCTGCCTTGCGAGGAAATCCCAGGGTCGACCTCGACGATCGGACGGTCGTTGTTTGAGTACGATGCAAACATGGGGTGGAATCTCTCTCTGTTTCATTCTTCGATGTATTCTCATCTCTGTTTCTTGGCTTTGGTATGCGGGCGATCGTTTATTCCTGCATTCGCTGCGATCTATCCGAGCACGGAAACACCGGACGTCTTTTAGAATAACAATCGTTGCTGCCGCCTCTGTACGCGAGAAATCGCCCTGCTAGTCGATGGATACGGTGACGGTGCATGGGGAGGTTTACCCTGTAAACAGGACGTCGACGCCGACACGGCGCGTCATTAGTGGTCGCGTGCAAACGCAACCCTCTTTCTCTCCCTTTCACCCTCTCTACGGCTTTCTCCAGCGATCTCCGTTTCTCTTCTACCCTTACTCCAGCTTCCCTTCTCTTGCTTACGGGCGTAATCTAACTTTATAGTACATTCTCTTATGGCGGGTGCATGGTTCTTTCGTGTTGGTCGAGTTACCTGCTCTTTTTTACTTCGTTTTTAGACACTTTTATTTATTTGTACATACACCGATAATGATTGTTGGAGGGGGTTGAAATTATTGAGGGTCTTTTTTGTTTTTTGGTTTTTGTTGTTAATGGGTCTAGGATTGAAAATGGTGGAGGTTGTCTGGGTGTTTGAGTGAAAGTTTTCTGGTCAGTAGTGTGATATTGGAATTTTTTAGAGGTAGGAATTGGTTTATAATTAGCAGACTGCGGATTTTTATGCATTTATGACAAATTAAATGCGGCTAAAATATACAAAAAGGACATAATCTAAAAATATATCTAAAATATCCAAAGTATGGTATTTGTTGTAATATTTATTGAGTGCAATAAATCCCTAGATAGGTTTTCCTGTCTCACATGCATTTGTGAAACTCGAAATTTGCATAAACATCCGCAGTCTAATAATTAGTGATGGTGGATGGATTTTGTATGAGAAAGAGAGGATGATTAGAATACGTGATTTGGAAGGTGACGAATTCCAGAGCTTGCGTGAATTTCTAGTCTTTGGATAAGGAGGAAATAAGTAAGTGCAATAGAGAATGTATGCTGGGAGAAAAATGAAGGATGTATGCTGTGAGAAAAAGTATCGATGGTGGATGCGGGCGAATGTTTGAGAAAGTCAGAATCATTGATTGAGTTGAGCTACGAACGGAATTGAGTCGAGAACAATAGAGAGTATAATCTAGAGAGGAGAATTAGAGAATTTGTGAGAGTGCGAATTAGAGTATTTAGAGATTTTATTGATTTATTTTTTGGAGTTTTACAGTATTTTTAATACTACTATTCATTGTTATTTTCATACATTTAGCTTGTTGAGCTACGATATTAGTAGTTTAATACATACAATAGTTTAGGAGAAAGTATATAGGAAAGAAATATTTATATAGAGACTGATTCTGTGTCTTCTGCATTTATTTTGTAAAAGAATTATGGTTCTCTGATAACTGATCAAATTATAGGGTAAGAATAAATACGAATAACGTTTCGGTACGTTTAATGTTAAGTGGATTATGGAATATCTATAGGGTTTTGTGCACGTGGTTTTCTCTGTGGTAATTTTGACTTCTATCCCTCGTCGTTCTTCATTTTTCTCGGGTTTTTAGAACCATCGATTCTTACGTAGATTCAGAAAAAGATGCAAGCCACGAATAGCACGGGATGTCATTTCCGAGCTGCGAATGTCATATCCGACTATTTCTCGATTTTACGATTCCCGTCAAAGTGTCAGGGAAGTTTTAGTTTTTTGACTCTGCGATTTATTTGCACGGAAAGCGTTAACCTACATTTCCCCTCGTAGATCGGAATGAGAGTCCTATAAGTGAGATGCACCACGAGCTGGAAAAACTAGGCTTTCGACGAACAATGTATTTTTCTCCGCGATGTTGAGAACTTCTTAAATTCGATGCTGTTTTAATGGTACAACCCTTTTGATCAAATCTCATAGAATCAGTTGTTAGCTAATAGAAAGTGTGTAAAAAATTATAAAACTATTAAGAACTCTCATCTTTCCTATAGGTGTACACTTCTAAAAATCAAATTTCATTCTGTAACTGAAATTTTCATTACCGCTTTCATTAATTCATAAATATTAAAATTTACGATATTAAAATCTAGAAATTTAGAAATTAAAAATCTAGATATATAGAAATTTAAAATCTAGAAATTAAAAATTTGAAATCTAGAAATTTAGAAATTAAAAATCTAGAAATTTAGAATTTTAAAATCTAGAAATTAAAAATTTTAAATCTAGATTATATAGAAATTTAAAATCTAGAAATTAAAAATGTAAAATCTACAAATTTAGAATTTTAAAATCTAGAAATTAAAAATTTAAAATCTAGAAGTTTAGAAATTTAAAATCTAGAAATTACAACTTTTTAATCTAGAAGTTTAGAAATTAAATATCTAGAATAGCAGCAGATAAGTAGATTTCATTTGTGCAATTTCTCTATAAATTTCTGCGTGTTATCAAGTATACTACTTCAGTAAAAAAGATAGCACCATAAACTCAAAAAAGAAACTAATTAAAATTCCAAATCTCCCACTTCCACTAAAAAAATTCAAAAAGAATAACATCAACAACCCAAAGAGCGATACAAAAAACAACCTTATCAATCGCGATACAAAAATCTCTCGCGAGAACGAATAAGGGGTGGGGTAGACACCCCTCTGAAAACAGTCACTAAACCGTGAAAAGGGCGATGTCTTTGAGAACGTTGCAAGTATAAGAGAAAACGGGCCGTCGTTCGAGAAACATTTGACGAGAGAAGGATAAATTGAGAGAGTAAAAGAGAGATTGATAGAAGGACGGACGAAGAAAAGGGTGGGAGGTAGAACAGCCCGAAAAGAGGGAAACGAGGACCCTCCTGAACTTCCGAACGTTTACTCGGCTCTTCCGTCAAAGGACTCGAATGGGACGCGGAGAAACACTCGGAATTGGCGAGCAGCTTCGAAGCAGACGAATCTGCGTGGCAGAGGGAAAACCGAGGCGACTGGGGAGGATGGGGTTTGGGGGGTTGGTTTGCTTTGAAATGAAAGGGCGGCCAGCCGTGAGACGGGCTTTTTTGAAACATTCATACATTCTGTCGCGCGAAGCCAAATATTTTGTGAACATACTCGTTACGTCCTCGTTCCTGTTACGCTTGAAAACATTGGCCCCGGGATGCCGAGGTGTTTGAACACTTTAATCGTACGGTAAGTGCCGCTATCAGAATTCACGATGTTTATTTGTAGAGTCGCGTTATCGTTCAAGTCATACGCGAGACTTTCAACCCTATCGGATAATCTTATTTCCCTTTCGTTATTTCATCCCTCAATTACCACTCGTTCTGGTGGTAGAAATATTTTTCAAGACCGAATCATGTGGAGGTTTTGATTGTCGAGGAGGTTGTGATTTTATTGAATGGGGTGGAATACTTTGAAGGAACGTCGAGAGATTTAATGGTAATGAGGGTAAGTTGGGAGGTGGGGATGGTGGTGGATTTTCTTTGTTACACGTATGGTTTGGACTTGTTCTTTTTGTGACGTCGTACAATGGAAGAATAATTGTAGGACTTTTTTCCTTGAGAAGAAATTTGAGATGGGAAAATTGCTTTATTAAAGAGGAGTAACGATTTGTAGATGTTTTAAGTCTCTTTGATTGCAAGACTTGCAATTTGATGCGTGCTATTTTAGATGTTGAGTTGGAAGTGTTGAATCTAGCTATTGGTATTTTTAAGTAGTCTTTTAAAACAATACTTTTTTCACGGTTTACTATTTTACATTGGAGAAATCGGGGTGATATCTATTATATTTAGATATATTGAATGAATACTTTGGAGAAAGAGAAATAAGAGGATAAGAAAGATAATGAGTTGAATAATTTGGTATTGTTAAAATAAAAGTGAATTATCTACTGCATGCGTTTCATATCAATTTGGAGTATTTTTTAGAAGAAATTATTGGGAACCGGTCATCTTCACTGTCTTCGTAGCAACAGTTTTGTAATTCGGACAGAGAAAATTGTTGGAATTTCTCGAGATTTTCTCCGATCTTCTTTGGATTTCCCACATAGTTGACAATTTTTTAGTGTATCTGTATTGAACATAAATGAATTCTTCTTGCAAATATTGCGGAACATCCGCAATTTCTCCGCAGTGCATTGAGATCCGTCGTCATTCGACATCTCTGTCCATATATCCTCTGTCAGGTATTCGCAGATATGTGGTATGCTAACGAGAGAGCAGGAGAGAAACGGAGAAAGAGACAGAGAGATTATTACCCTGCATGGCATTTGACACGGACGTCGACTGTCAGTAACAGCCAACACTCTCTGTCCTTATGTTTTCCCTTCCTGTCTCGTAATTGACACAAATTTGTCGTACAATAATGCGACAAGGGTTAATATGTATCCCCAACGATTTCTTACCTTTCTGTATCGCTCAAATCGAAATCTCTCGATAAGGGAATTCCTCGTCACCTTTGGGAGCCTATACGGCAGCAAATATCCCATGGAACTAACGAGCTATGATCCCAAACACGAGCAAACCATCTCATATTTACGTATTACACAGGGTATATCGACAAAAACGTTGAATTGCAATTTCTAGATATATTAACACTTTGGCGGCCGCACGTCTCATCAAAATTTGTTTGCTTGGCGCCGGTAGGACTGTTTCAGATCATTCCTCTTGTCATAAATCGTCAAGTTTTACTAATCTCATCGTCAATTCTCTTGAGTTTTTAATCCTGCACCTCTATTTTCATGAAATTTCGAGGATATATATATATGTAAATATATCTAAAATTTTATTGTTTTATATATTTCTTTATTTATATTTTGCGCACGACACCACTGTGGTGTCGCCGGACGTCATAGTGTTAATTTTGAAATAATGCGCTATTACGTTGATCGTCACCGGTATTTTGCTAGTTTCATCATTTTCACTGACGTGAAATCTTCTCGAAAATGACATCTTTATAAATATTTTGAATACTTTGTTATATTTGATAAGTATTGCAATTTAAAAGTTACATTAAATTCAGTAGCGTCGATCACCCCCGTGGTAGTTAACGTGTTAATTAAGACTTAGGTATGTGTTAAGTTATATTTATTTATTGAACTAAAAAACGTATCAATTGATGATGGAATATTTTTTGTCGGCAGATTGAGGTGTCATGTTTCGGATTTTTATTGCGCTCAATTTTATACTTTAGATCGGTTACCGTTCCATATTGTCAACTTATTGTCAATAACAATTGCCATGTGCGATCAGCAAGCCTGATATCAGGGGTACCGATAAAAACGACGAGTCGCGATTTCCAAATACATTAATCCTGAAATAATGCGCCCAAAGGGAAAAATGGTTCGATGATAATTGCAGGATCGTCGGGAATTGGCGCGACTGTAAATAATATTTACCGGTGAATTTTAGTTTCAGAATTTCGCGTGGCTCTTTGTAGCGCGATACGTTGCAATTTACATTGTATTATGATACGTTTAAACGTGAAAACGTATCGCTGATACCGATCCGGATATCTTTTCCCGCGCAAATGCATCGCTCCTGCAGCGTTTCGTTCGTGTTCACTGTAAATTAACGTGGCATCGATTCTCCTTTCTATTTTTTTTTTATTTTTATTTATGGAACCATATATAGCAGAAATTATTTGTTCTTCCTGCTTGCGAAATACCATAGATTTTGGTAAACAACGGTAGAATTTTTCTTTTCCTTTTTACTTAAATCTAATGCAAATTCATTAAATATCGATTTTATATCTCCTGAATATTTTCTTAACATTTTTCAAGATGTGAAATTGCATTGTCTTGATTTTTAAGATTTGTCTCTGGTCAGATAAAATGAAAATTTCCACGTCATTGAAAACTCTACAAAAGTAGCTTCCATAGAAATCTAATATTAGAAAAGTGTATCAAAGTGGTGTTCTCCTTTTTCAGTAATTTTTCTCCACTTATCCATGGATCATAATTCCTATAATCTACGATAAAACTGCAAATAAAATAAAACAGCAGACTTTGAAAATTCTATTATAACCAACCCCCAAATTATCACCTCCAAATCTTCCCACCCTTAAAGCAAGGCAAATACTTTCGTTCCTCAAACGCAGACTCAACCAAAAGAAACAATTCTAAGTTAACTATTAAAATGAAACAAAACTATGCAAAATTCTAATATCTCTAGAATATAAATGGAAATCCTTTATATCGAGACTAATCAAGATTTAGAAATCACCACCGTCGCGTGACCGAAGAGCCACGAAGCCGTCGCAAAGTACCGCATAATACTTTTATCAAGAAATCGTTCGTGTGGCAGTTACACCATACAACATTTGACGATACACCATGTACGTGTCGGTATGGGAGTAAATGTGTGAGAAAATACGAGGCACAGGAGGGTCACTTCTGACCTCTAGGTCTCCATTAGCGCGACGGAACACACATGAATGCGTAATGCTCTACCGTCCCACTTATTATAATTTGATTAAAACACCCATGGGCCCATCTTGGTCATCCGCACTCACCATTTTACGGTGACCCGAGAACCTGTACAAGCCGTGCCGCCTATATGGATTTTAATAAGATTTCTCCCTCGCAGTTAATCCCACGCGATGGCCCCGAATAAAGCGTTCACCGTAAGTGCCTGCAAAGTGCATTCTCCGCCTGTATGCATCCGATCTCGGCTAGGACGATGCAACGAACCTTTACGATGGTCGGTGATATGGTGTTCAATTTTTTAGAGCTTCATTTTAAGTTTATCAAATTTCTTTTATTAACCTGTTAACCTACGACAACGTGTGACTTTCGTAGCGCGGAAAATGGAATAGGAAATTTTGAAGTCTTTCAAAAACTATGGAATTGAAAAGCAGCCGTTCGTGAGATGGTTTATCCATTATCTATGGTTTATATATTATCATCAGACTGCGGATTTTTATGCATTTATGACAAATCAAATACGGCTAAAATATACAAAAAGAACATAATATAAAAATATATCTAAAATATCTAAAGTATGGTATTTGTTGTAATATTTATTGAGTGCAATAAATCCCCAGATAGGTTTTCCTGTCTCACCTGCATTTGTGAAACTCGAAATTTGCATAAACATCCGCAGTCTAATTATCATTATTTCCATACTGTTAATATTATGTAAAGTTATATGAAATATCAGAAATTAGGGAAAACTTTTGACTTCAGGAATGAATTTTGAGTCTCTGCATGCCCAGTCAGAAAATAAATCGTAGGACAAGGGGTTGAAAGAGACGAGAGTAGGTGTATAGAGTTGTGGAGAATTTATTTTCTCAATCTTTTTTATTTTTTAATTGTTTTTCATTCTCATTTAGCTCTGGATTATCCATATCCTGTGAAATTAACCGGTAATAATTTCACTGCGTAGTCCCGGTTTGTAACTTTGCGTCGGTGAATTTATCCGTAACTAGATGTAACGAATTTCCGAGAGACATCCTCTCAACGAGAGTATGTTTTTTCCCGAAGGCAACTCTCCAATTTGACGGTGGGCAGGAGTTTCAAGGAGATTACTGTGAGGCTTGGCCCATCGAAAAAATTCAAAACATAATTTCCAGTTCCTCGTCCTCCTCGGATCGAACATTTCACCATCGAATATCCGTGGAAAAGTCGACGGTGTATTTCGGCATGGGGAAGTTTCACCGGAACCTCGTATACTCTCTGTAACTTTTTTATTCGCGAGAATTTACTCGCGAAAAGTTTTATTAACGAACGAAATCTCTCCCTCGCTGGTTCTCCCATCTCCTTGACAGAAATTAGGGTCGTTAAAAGAGAAACCGAGTAGATTCGTAACGCCGTCGGGGGAGGAATAAAACGGTTTTCGGTGGGTGAATTTTAACCCTGCCTTAGTTCTTTCCAAAGGGTGAAGAGGGAAAAGTGGTAAAATCCACGGTGGAAAGGCAGGTCGGCTGACTCGTTTGCGTTATATTGTGCTGGATGTTACGCGACCGCGCGTGCTTTATTCGCTGTGCTTGTTGGACGCGCTTTTTCGTTCTCGAATACGATACCGAACTGAATTATCGTGGTCGCGCGGGAAACCGAGTGGTACAATAGCCATTGTTATACGGATACGTCACTGTATACGTTCACGCTCCCTTGTGCAAGCTCGCGCGCACGATCTGATGCACACTTATATATATTGGCACACGTGTGCGCAAAACTACATGAAAACGCGTACATATACGCAAGTATTAATGAAAACGCCCGCACATGTGCACACACCTACATGAAAACTCATTCGCTTAAATATACGCATGATGAAAATGTCCACGCATATACGCAGGACTACCTATATGAAAATGCGTGGATATACGGACGCTTACATGAAAACGGAGATTCATACATGCGTGTCCACATGAAGACAGGTAAACTTTATGCAGGTTTACATGAAAACATGTTTGAATGCAAGGCTACGTGGAAATTTGGGCGCACGGTCAGATGCACACTTGTGTGGATTGGCACACGTGTGCACAAAACTACATGAAAACGCCCACACATGTGCACACATCTACATACATGAAAACTCATTCGCTGTAATTTGTATTTGTAATTTTTTATTTTTATGTCTATTATGTTTTATATTCTTAAATTTTATAGAATCACATGTCCATGTATGAATAACTTGTTCGTTCTGTACCATTGTATATAGAATGTATCCTAAGAGAGTTCTAAAGGGCCTGTCCCGTTAATAAAGTAATAATAATAATAATAATAAGACGCATCATGAAAATGTTCACGCATGCACGCACGACTATATGAAAATGCGTGGATGTACGGACGCTTACATGGAAACGGAGACTCATGCATGCGTGTTCACGTGAAGACTCAAGCTTTATGTACAGGGTGTAAAAAAATTAATGGTCATGGCTTTAAGGGGTTGTTCTACACCTCTGGATCGATGGAGCTTTGCGAAAAAAAACGGCCGCAAAATTCGGGAAAGGGTAGCAAATTTTTTTTATTGGCTCATCGTATTCGACTTGTTACGTAGGTAAAATGTCTGAGAGGAACCATGGGTCAGAAACGTACCGTTCTCTCACAAATTAACTTTTAATTGGGCCTTCTGATAAAAATTTCGCCATTAGTTAAAGCAGAGGCGACGTAAACGAAGTTAGAAAATGGGGCACTGTGTCACCGTACCAGTAGAGAAGTGCATGTGTTTATGCTCTTCTCCCCGGATGGGCCCTTGAGCGAACCCAACACCGAACGCAGGTCAATGACATTTTTCTAGTCATGTTCTATCTTCGTTTATGTTGCCTCTGCTTCAACTATTGGAGCTAGCAAGGGTATTTCATGTGTTTCCTTTCGAAAGGTCGGTGACTCGAAGGCTGCCATATGGGCGAAATTTTGATCGGAAGGCCGAATTAAAAGTTAATTTGTGAGAGAACGGTTCGTTTCTGACCCATGGTTCCTCTCAGACATTTTACCTACGTAACAAGTCGAATACGATGAGCCAATAAAAAAAATTTGCTACCCTTTCCCGAATTTTGCGGCAGGTTTTTTTCGCAAATCTCCATCGATCCAGAGGTGTAGAACAACCCCTTAAAGCCATGACCATTAATTTTTTTACACCCTGTACGTTTACATGAAAATATGTTTCAATACAAGCCTACATGGAAATTTGCACGCAGGTGAACGTGTTAATGGTATGGACCAATGTATAGGTAGATGTGTGCGCGCGTACCATTATGTGGGAGGGTAAATACGAGAAAGAAATGCAAGTATGTTTGCGCGTGCGTATAAAAACATTCACAAATACAGGGAATGCAAGATATATGCAAATGTGTTTGTAGAAAAAGTATAGGTATAAATATATGCAAGTATATTGGCACACGAATGCACACATCCCGATAGTGTCAGCGGGGTAAATTGGATCGCACATGATGTGTCGGAGAAAAATAGCATTACCGAAACGCTTTGCGTGCTAAACTTCCCGTCGAACGTATAATTAAATATAAATCGCCATTGTACGAGTAACGTTCACTCACCACGCACCGACTCATTTCCCAATTTAACGAGAATTTTTTTTCCCGTTCGTATGCATTCTCGTTGTCGTAAACCGTTTTAGAAGCACTTTTTTTCTGTCTTTTCGTTGTTGTCGTTTTTGAGAGTTCTCAATTACGGTGGTCTTGTTCCGACTTTGCGCGTAATTCGAGGGGGGTAATTAAACGCAAGGTGTACTTTTTCGCATTTTTCTACCGTGGTTGAACGCGTTTCTGAATTTTGGACGACCTTTTTTTCCGACCGAGTGCATTTGCGTTATCGTAAAGTGTTTTACGGGCAATTTTGCTGACTTTTTAGTTCCGTTTTTTGCTGAAAGTTCTCAATTATTGCAGGCTGTTGCGACTTTGTCTGTAATTCGGGGAACAATTAAACGCATGCTGCAATTTCGACGTAACATTTTTTTTTGGAGTGGCTTGGAATGTTTCAAGTCCTCACACCTTGTCGTGAATAACAATTTTCTCTCTTTTTTCGCAGCAATTTCGAAGTCTTCAATTATCAAAGTTTCTCTCAACATTCTGCGTAGCCGTAGTTTTATTTAACAGTTTCAATTTTAGGTTAAATATTTTTCCACCGCAATCGTGTTTCCACTTTGACACTGATTTCTCATTTTCTATTTCTATTAACACGTTCACTGCCATGGGGGTGACAGGTTACGGGCGCCATTGAAATCAATGAAATTTCATGTAACTTTCCAATCGCAATAATTATGAATTTCCTAACGTATTGAAGATTTAAATATTGCTCTTTAAAAGATAAAAAGCTGCCGAATATCTATTAATCAGTGTCTTTAAAGTTTCTGCTTTGTAAAGACGTGATTTTAATTGTAAATGTTACACTTCGCTAGAAATGATGAAAATAGCGAAATGCTAGTGGCGTTCAACTCATTAAACTCTTCATCTATTTCTAGTTAAACCTTTTCCCAAATCCTTTACAAAATTCACATAATTACAACTTTATTCATCACTCATAATGTTGGATACCTCTTTATTTTTGTTATTCAGTTAATGTATAGGTTCCCAGTGAAATTCAAATCCCACTCTCTCCCTAAACTGTCGAACTCGGGTCAGAAAAAAACCAGAGACCCGCACTTGGGCCTTACCGAGGTATAGCCATAAATTACATCACTTCTCTGTCCTTTTCAAAAATCTCGACACTTCGATTCCATCTTCTAACTGAAGACCATCTTCTCATCTTCCTCCGCTTTAATAAACGCAGCATTAAACGAAAATTCGACTAGTTATTTCTACGAGGTCACAACAATAATTTCACTTTTAACACTTCTCCTCTGCAGCCATTTTCCGCCATTCAAATCTCCTACTAATTTTCTATTTTCCCTAAAAGAACCCTTCCCCCCTCATCTCGAGACTTCTCTATTATCAAAATCCATAAAACCACGTCAAAAATCCTCCCTTCAGTAGCAAATAACGATTTTCCAATTTTCTACCCTCCATTACACCCGAAATTCCTTTAGTTCCAGAAAATAATACCATTCTTTTAATACCCAGTTTCACGGACTTCCAACCATTGGAATTTGTTGCATATTTGTACGGAATTCAACGTAATACTCGAAACATCCTCCGAAACAGCAGGCGATCATTTGGGTGTTCCACTTCCGGCGATTCGGCGATAATTTTCAGGGTGACTCGACGGAACACGCACGGTGCGCGATTACGGTGCAGAGCAGTAAACATTCCTTCGAACGAGCAAACTGGGACATTGTTGCACACACATACTCCCACATACATATGTACACACAGAGATGAACACAGAGATGGAAGCAAGCACACAAACAAAGGTAAAGAGACGATACCGTGGAAACTGTCAGCCGGAGGGAAAGGAAATGCGGAGACCGAGCGAGAAATCGAGAGAGGAGGACGCTCGTTTCCGAAGGAGGAAGGACACAAATAAGATAAGCCAGCGAGCAAGAAGAGGCTTTCTCGAAAAGACAAACGGACAGAAGGAGTACAGGAAGATAAGGTACAGAGGAACGGACCACAAAAAGAGGGATGAACGAAAGACAGAGGGTGAAAGAGGAAAAGAAAAATCTCTGAACAACGATAATACGATCTCGTACGAATGAGAACGAATTTCTGTAAAAAAAAAGAACGAGGAGAATAAAATGGGGAAATCAGAATCGAAGAAGAAAGCGGCGAGAAAGAGATACGAGTGAGAAGAATAAAATCTAGCAAAGAAAGAATGGAAAACATCCTGGTAAGAGGGAGAAATTCACAAGTACAAAAGAAATGAAGTGCTTCTAGAAGGAAAGAGTAGTTCTAAAAAAATAAACAAAGAATAAAAACAACAAAGAATACAGAGATCGCAACCAGGAAGGAAAAACAGTGAGGAGAAGCGAGAGAAATGGAACAGAATCGGGATAGAAAAAGGGATAGATGGAAACTGAGAGAAACATATACCCTGTGGAGATGTGTGATCATTTCCACACATAGGTTTGTCATACCATATTCACCTTCGTATACAGCGTGTACGTTCCGATATCCGTTCGTGCGAAAATTCAAACGACCCGCCAACAGAACGCCGGCGATAACGCCCGATAGTAGATATCGGTCGACGTCGGATCATTGACTGACCCGATCGATTCGATGCCATCGTTTCTCTCATATCACCCTGCATTTTCGGTCCTCTCTCTGACCCTCTCCACCCTTCTATCACCCGTCTCCTCTTTCTCTCGCGATCTTGCATCTATTATCCCCGGAGAAATGTTAAATCGACCGTGAAATTTCCTGCAGGAAGAAAATCAAGTCGGTGAATTTTCGATTCGTTGGAATAAACGGTCCATGCTCTGGATACGTTTTTCCTAGGCCTTTGGGTGTATTTGTTCCTTAATATTTCGTTTCACAAAGACGAACGGGATTCGCTAAGAAACCGCGGGTACCTTTAACCGAATTTCCCTCGGGGGTTCATTATACGCTTGCGAAGGAAAATCGAGGGAAATGTCATCGATAACGGGGGATGCTGCGACGATTCGAATATCCAGGAAAACGGCCGGCACTGTTTGCCTTCGTGGAGACTCTGCGTGCATAAATATTAATAGTAATAATCAGTGAGATATTCCGTAGGTCGTGTTATTCACCGATGGGGTGGGAAAGGGGTTAGGAAATATTTGCACAGACGGCCCAGTTCCGGGAGACAAAATACCCGGATGAAAGGCGTCCTTTAAAAGCCGATGGTGGCAGCACTCTTTTGCGTAGACAAACGTCGATATTCTCTGTCCGTTCGAGCGTGTACGATCGAGAACGATTCCATGCCGATACCGGAAAACGTCTTTCGTCTGAGAAGCATCCGGTCCTGCCACGGAGAACCCGTCTGCGGACGTTTTGCTTCAGCCCTTCGGTATTTCGAGCAGAATGAAATTTTCCATTTATGCTTCCACGTAAAAGTGACGCGACCTGGGAGTGTCTTTTGGTGTCTTCTTCGACCTTCGGATCTTTTTGGACTTTCGTGTTTGGGGTCCGCATTTTGATGGAGGTGTTTTTGCATTATGAAGTATTGGGAAATTTATAAATTTTTAAATTAGGTGAGGAGGACGATATGTGATGTGATGGACGTTTTTGAGGTATGTGGATGATGAGATGAAGATATTGACCAATTTGAGACTCTCGAATCGCAGAATTTGAAACCAGAAATATAAGAAAAATGATACCGGAATTGTGAGAACAGAATCTATGGCAAAATGGATCTAAAATTGTAGATACTTCCTTAACCCCTTGCCCTATAATAACGAGTGACAAATTTTCCAAAATCTATTAAATTGAAAATATTAATGAGACGCGACGCGATAATATTATTTTATATAACATTAATATGGCGTTAAATTATATAGCATATCAAGAATCACTGATCAATTTTTATTTTAGCAATTAAATTCTGAATTATAGCGTAGGTAGTTACAAAACAAATCGTAGGGCAAGGGGTTAAATAACTACTGCAAAAAATTACGAGGGGTATTTTAGAATTTGGAATTTGGTTGACTGCAGCTTATTGTTTAGCTACTTTTGCTTTCCTTTTCTCTCTCTCATTTGCCCCCTCCTTCCATCTCAACAAGTGTGCCACTGGGGTAAAAAAAAATGAAATTCAATTCTCCCAGCCAATGACAGTCCTTTGAGTCGATACCTTCATTAGCAAAAAAAAAGTTAAAACCCAAGAATCAATAGTCAACAGATTCCACAATGTCAGACGAGGTCAGCCTCCCTAAAAGTCCCATCCCTTGCCACTGTCCTCACAAACACATCCCACCGATGCACCCTGTCTACGTATCGAGCTACCCTCGTGGGTTTCCCTTCTTTTGTTTATCCACGCGCCGTGCAGTTATTTATCCAGCAGTTGCGTGGAACGGTGCGGTCAACTGGCCGGGGGTGTCTACTTCCGGTGGAACGTTTCGAATCCTTTTCCTCTTTCTCCCATTCTCTTTTTTTTTATTTTCTCCGTGTAAACAGGAGATTCGGTCCTCTCTCTACCTTTCTCTGCCGGCCTCTTCCTCCGTTTTCTCTTTCTTTCCAATATCCTTTCCCTCTTTCACCGTTTCTCGCTTCAACCACCTCTTTCAACCCCCTCGATCCATCCTCTTCCGTTTCGTTCTCTCGTTTTTTTCCCAACTACGACGAACCACCGGCGCATTCTCGTATCTGCATTTCTAGCCGTGTTTCCGCCGCTTCCAGGCCCTCGCCTCTCCTCTTTGTATCCTCCTCCTCCTCCTCCCTCTTTGCAAACCCCACTACCTACCCATCTGCATTTGCATCTGCGTCCGTATACCTCCACCCCTTTCGCGCGCGTTTCTCGCGTAATTATTTCTATCCGCGATTGTGATGCAAATTTTTGCTGTTTTCCATCCCGCCCCTGGACGCTATTCGCCCCCGTTTCTCCACCCTCTCTTGTCTCGGTCCTGTTTTCTCCACTTCTCTTTTCAACCTTTTGGATTTTCTCCTTTTTCATTGTCTCCTGTGTGTCTGTTTGCCTCCACCCCTATTCGTCTCTCGCTAGGTATACTCTAGTTCTATCTATCGTTTCTCCTACCCTGCTTTTTCCTTTTTCTTTTACACCTCAATTTTGTCCGCAGCACCCCTATATCTCTGTTCTTTTCTCTGATACTTCTTCTTTTTTATTCTTCCACCCCTTTTGTCTATCTCTTTCTGCTGTTACCCCTATTTTTATCTATCTCTCCTCGTGTTGTAGATTCTTTCTCCCTTCCGCATTCGTTCTCTCACCCACCCTTCTTCGTACCGGTTCACGCCAGGGTGTTCTTTGCAACCACCCCCGTCTACCTGCGATTCATTCGCATTTTATTGTTGCGACACCCGCTCTCGCAACCTCGTCCAAATTTTGCGGATGAGTTTCCGGACTTTCTTCCTCCCGATGGTCCTTTTTTTCACCCCCACCATAGAGTATAGACAGTGTCGCCCCTCGTTGTCCTCGGTACTGAAGTTCGTGGCGTTTCGACGAGAGGGTGGAGCGGCATTAATTATTTATGGCTAAGCTATATTGGCTCGGGAGAAATTCGACGAACGTTCGAGGACTTAATGACCGATTTTGCATGAGCGCTTCGCACCACTCTCGTGCAAACGCGTAACAACGATCGAACGTGGGGGTTGGAGGGAAATTGTTTAACGCTGGTTCAATGATAATACCGGATTAATGCATTAAATTATGGAAGTAGTCATTTGTATGGGAAATACAAAGGAACATTTATTCGACAAATAGTTGAGCAATTTTATAAACGTTTCATCGCTGCGTGATGATCGTTGAGTATATCGGTACTTCTCGTTTTTATTTCTTCCATTCCCCTTTGTTCTCAGAGGGTGGGAATTGCAATCTCTATTTTCATAGATCCATGGAGATTGTTGAACAGTTATTGATATTTTTGGTATTTTCGGATATTTCAATGCTATCGTGTTACTGGATTCCCCTTTTGATGGGAAAATTGCGCGAGTAATGTAGCACATAATTCAATACCATGGTAGCGCAAATATACCTGGACGTTTAACAGAGAAAAAATAATATCACCGGTATAATTCCACGTTTGTATCGATCCATCTGTCTCTCGGTGTTTTTTTTTCTGTTTTTCTCTCTCGATTTTTTTTTTAAGTACACAAGAGGAATGAAATTTATGCGCATCGCCATTAAACGATCGTATTTTTCCACGGGATCTTTCCAAAGTGATAATAATGTTTCTCATCGGTGGACGTAATGGCAATTAAACTCGAGATATGCCCTAACATCGGGCTAATCGTCACGTTATCAATACGGGTCACGAGATCGTCTAATTGCTTCGCGGAAATTCGTGGACACGAATTGTTGTCTGCAACCTCTTTTTCTCTCTCATGCACGATGGATTGTTGTGTCGGTTGTAAAATATGGAAAAAATGAAAGGTTACATTTAGACTTAAGTATGTAATTAACGAAAGTCTCGTGTGGGTAATGTTTATTCCTAGAATTCTAGCTGCATGGAAACTTCAATAATGAGTGGCGAATGAAATTTAATTATTAATAATAATACCATAATAATATTTATAAGCTTATCCATACATTGGGATTGAATTTCTTTCTTTTACTGCAACACACTTATTTTTTATAATTATTACTCCTATAGAAATTATAAGGTCAGATACTTTTGTTGTATTAATTTCTCTAATTTAACACTAGAACAACCAAGCAAGTCAAAATGACTGGTTCCCACTTTTTTTCCAAAAATTCTCCAAGTTTATAAGATAGTCGTGGAGCAGATATTCTACATTAATCTTATAAAATACAGATTACTGAATTAATCATCTTTTCTACCTCTTAGTTTCTCGTTTTTCAAACTATGTATTTAATATATTGAAATATAAAAGTTATATTAAATCATGGAGTCTAAGATATTTACAATTTATCTTATAATTTCTAATCCAATAATGTCGCACTTTTCGCCATAAAGATAACACAAACAGCTCCCTTACACGTCCAATATTCTTTTAAAAATGTCCTCTCCTACAAAGTTGAATTTTTCGCGCTAAAACAACACGACAAGGTTTTCTTATCGCTTAAACAAACGGGATAGTTACGAGATACAATGGGATAACGCTGAATCGCATTGTTTTCCTTTGTATACTTTTTATTTATCCATCGTGGCCGCAGAGTCCAAACGTTGCTCTTAATCCTCTACCTTATAGCAGTAATATCGCATTTTCTTCGTTAAAGCTTAAAGTGTTATCCTGTTCTTTTATTACTTCTCCTACTTGCCTCATACACCATAAAATATTCTTTCTGGAAGTGAAAGAATATCACGAAATAAATTCCCTTTTCTCTCTATTCAATTTTGTATTGTAAAATATAACAGCAAGTTGTACACCGCATGGGCCCATTTAAAGAGTTTAAAACCGACAATGAACGTGGTCATTCCTTTCTTTCTTTTTTTTTAACAGCCAGATCTCGTTGTCCATTTGCAAGAAAGAATAAAAAAAAACGTGGCCTCTATCGCCGAAGAGAAATGGGCCAGAGAGAAGAATTGCAGTTTTATTTTTTGCAGATTGAAATGAATTAGATCCGCAGCCGTATTGGAATTTCGATTTTGCGTAGCGCGAAATCAAAACAATGGGAATTTCGGAGAGGAATTTCATCGTACGCGAATATTAAAAAACAAACGGCTCTGTCGCTGCAACCATTGCCGGTAATTAAATATTTCTTTCCGTTGTCCGGAATAAAATTCTCGCGTTAGTTCGAACTAACGGCATTTATCGAGTTGCATTTTTACCATGCCATTCTTGGAGTTTTCCAAATTTCTCGCTCTCCGTATTTTTTCTCTGGCGCTGTATCAAATACGTTTATCGTCGTTCTCTGAAAATCGGAGTAATTTCAGTAACTTCAACGAAACTTTAATCAACTTGGAGATAAGATAAATAAATAAGAATTTCCTTTGCGGGAGATTAAAATGTATTACAAGATTCTACAGGGACTTCTAAGTATATGCACCACCTCTGAACTATTACCAACTCTCATCTTAGTATTTTTAAAATTGCAAATGTCAAAATATAAATCTCCTTCTACGTGTTATAACAATTTCTAAAAAACTACCCCCTCGACAGATATAACAATTCTCAAACGAAACCCTAAACTTTTCCATAAAATCTAATCACCCCCTCCCTTAACCCATTTCAGACGGTGCATTTTTTGGAGACTATCCAGAGATACTAAATACAACGCAATTCCAAATTTGTTGTTTGCACATTTCTAAAATATTTTTCATTTCATACTAGTCTCATCTATCGGCTGCTTTTTCCATACTGACTGATAATTGCAATTCAATAACACTCTCATTGTGCCAATGAACGTTGCACATTGAATCTAAGTTCGACCTTTGCCTATACTTTTATTTAGTATTATAATAAATCGTACTAAATTATAATGAGTTGTAACATCAAGCTAAATTATAACCCGTTAATTATAATTTTTGGCTGGCAAATGCAATTGCATACATCGTGCAATTCGTCTCGAATAGGTTAAAAAAAATACCACCCTCCCAGTTTCTCCATTAACACTAGATTTACCAGCGTGAAATCTACTATATTTAAATATGTTAAATATGTACCTCAAAGCAAGGAAAATTAAGATGCGAAAGAGATGACAGATTCGATAATTTACGTTTTATACGATGGACGAAGAATATTTATTCTACGGCTCTCTCATAAACCCGTAGAATTTTTGGAAAAATTGTGCACCAGTCATTTTGACTGGTTTGGTAAATCTAGTGTTAAATACGTCATTTTTCCCATTTCAAAAGGATTCTAATGAAAACTAACAGCAGAATCGCGAATCAGAAAGCAGTGACTCTTCATTTCAGTTCTCCTCGGAAGCTTTAAAGACGACGACTCCAATCGTTTCCCTTTGGCCGCGCATAATCCTGTCAATTATCCCCGGACTACCCCTAATTATACGGCGTCATGATCGGCAGAAAGACGGGGGAGCGGTTTACCGGAAACGAGCGCCGACAAAAGGATCAAGAGGATCTCTTTTCCCCCCGAAACTTGCCAGCCTGGTCGATTTTAAACGAACTACGAGGGTCTGAGTATGCGGAGCAAAGTTCTCCTGGAAACTAGACAGACTATCGAGAAAAAGTTCCTATTGGAGGCACACGATAAACAGGAGGCTACCTTAAACATTTTCCTCTCTCTAATTAAAAGAGGAATACCAATAGAGTGATTCTTCGAACGGTTAAAGATCGATGGAGTATCTCTTCGGTATTTCGTTTGGCATAGTAACGAGCTCTGTTAAAAATCAGGACGAGGAATAATTGTTGATTTCATTTACTTTGTCTGACTGTAAGTGTCGTCTATTTTTATGGTGTTCCTTCATGGCACGTGGTTTCGCTTTGAAACGTTTGAATTCGTCGGAAACGACGTTTCCGGCGATGTCGGTTGAATGTCGAGACATTCTCTATTTATTCCTCTGCGTCTCTTTTCTCTTCGATTGTCAATGTTCATAAGGTCCAGTATCTAGTTTAACTCATTTGTATCACAGCTCTAAATGTGGCAGAAGAAACGTAACATCGCGTATTTCGTTTAACCCCTTGCCCTACAATAACGAATGACAGTTGTGATGAGGTAATTGGGGTAGGAAATTTTCAAATTTTCCAAAGCTTAGTAAATTCTAGAAGAACCACTGATCAATTTTAGTAATTAAATTCTGAATTATAGCTGAGGCAGTCACGAAGCAAATGATAGGGCAAGGGTTTAACATTGTACAGAGCGGAATATTCCGCAACTGATGCTAAACTATCACCCTCATGCGCGTAATATTCAGTGTACTGATGCAAAAGGATTAACATTTCCAACCTTCCCATCCCTCTTAGTCTCTTAATGTTTTTTTTTCTATCTCGTTCTTTCTCCCCATTTTCACCCCTTGCACACTCCACTTTTTAGGTCTCAATATGTCAATTTGTCTCTTGTCCACTCACCCCTTTGAACTTTCTGTATTTTTTGACCTGTCAATTTATGTGCCTCCCTATACAACCACCCCTACATTGATCTCTCGCTCCCTCTCGCTTCCAGTGCCTTGTTCTTCTTCTCAATAAACTCGAATCTTCCTTTAATTAATCCAGCTTAATAAAACAATAAGGTCTCATCGATGTCCGTCGTTAAATCGTTGAAGGAGCCTCGAAATCTTTCACGACGAGAGGGATAACGACAAGGAGGAGAGGAAAGCAAGCTGAGATAGACGAAGGAAGACGTCGACGACGAGGACGACCAACGGAGTAATTAATTTTACGCTATTGCCTCCTGGCAAAGGCGAGTTTTACGGAACGGCGCCGGCGGGATTAACTAAACGAGGTTTGCGGAGACGACGATCGTTGAAATAAAGCTCGAGATTAGACTTTTCAAGAGTTCGAAAGTGCTTTTTCGGGCACAAGGAGAAAAAGGATCTATTATCGCGGGGAAACGTTAAGTTAATATCATTTCCCCGCGATAACACTATTTAATTGAATCTGGGAAAACTTTTCGACGATATTAATTTCGTTTCTACGACGGCACAGCGTGGACTCGGTTACTCGTGAAATTGACAGGGCGTGAGTCGATTAACTGGAGAAATTAAAACATCGGTCTATCATCGGCGTTTCGGAGTTTTCTTAATTAACGAGAATTCTTTAATCACTCCTCAACGATCGCGTATTTTCCATCCAATTCTTCTCTCAATTTCCTTACAATCTATTGAAAAGTTCAGACGAAAGTTATCGAGAAGGAAGACAAATCTGTCGTAAAAGAATTTAACAGTTAATATTTTATATTTCTCGTTAATCAACATCCATAGATTCCTCCTACCCCTACTATTATATAATGCAAAAAAATGTCTTTTTTCTTAGAATACAAACAAATTAATTCATAAAGAGAATTACATTATATTTATTCCACCTAATTGCACCAATTAGACCTCAGCAATGATAAATTCACCAGGTTGAAACAACCCATAATAAATCGCATTCAAAATATCCTATGAAGCTCAATAAAAACCGATATCTCTCCAGCTTCATCCGACATGTACATTCATAATAACTAGAATTTCAGTTTTTTGCCATAAATACGCCCGGTTTTCATGTAAACACGTTTTCAAAATACTAAAAAATTCACGTCCACATATACTTTCAACTCATCCCTCTTGCATTTCCCGCGCTAACACAAATGCTACTAATTTTTTATATTTTATCCACATTACTTGATTTTTCGATGCAAACTCTCTACAGCTAAAAAACACATAAGCAATTCTCAAATAATCCCCGATTATTGGAATACCGTGAAACATTGATTTCCTTCGTCCTTCGAGGGAAGAGACGAAGAGGAACAATTGGAGAACGGTCGAAAGTTTTATACGGGCGAGAAATCGGGAAAGGATTTTTTTTTTTAAATCGGCCACTCGCATGAACGATGAACTCGTTGAAGCTGAGGCGAGCGAAAAACTTTTGCATCCCGATTAAGCTGATGAGTGGTAGTTAACTATTCCACCGATTCTCCTGGTTCTGCATTATGGACGCGTACTACTGGTTGTTAGAAACTCATCGAACGTTTTATCGAAATAACGAGGAAACTTTTCGACGAAGAGGAATGAATTTTTTGGGATAAGAAACGACCGAGATTCGTCGATTCTCTTTGTTGGAGATTTGTTCTTGAGATATCAGAGTTTACGGAGATATTGTTCTGAGTGGATGGAAGATGGACATCTTCGACTATTTGAATTTTGTTTAGCATTAAAAGTGTCGATTCTTTAATGGGACCAAGCGAAAGACTACTTTTTTGTTTTGTTTTTTTGACGTTAATTGCTTTGCCCAAGGCGTGCAATTTTAAGAGACTTTGAATGTAAAAACACCAAGGGTATTTATTTGCAATACATCTAATATTTATATTTTGGCGTTAGAAAAATAAGGTAGAGCTAAAAATATGAGTATTTTTACATTTAATGGTGATGATTGCTTAGCTAATTTAGGTTTCATACGATAGAAGTGGAATATTTAGTTCATGGCTCTCCTATCAATTTAGGTAATTTTTAGACGCAATTGGAAACCGGTGATTTTAACTAGCCTGGTAGGCTTAGTGTCGATTGAAGTAAATTTTTAAAAATTGTGAAATTGAGGTGGCATTTGACGTGTTATAGGATCATTTAGGAAAAAACACCCGGAGATGATGGACATTTGAACTCAGACCTTGTAATTGGTAATCCAAACTTTTAAGTCCAACGTCAAAGTTGGAAGCTCCTGGCAGACAAATATTGGCGAAACGACAAACTTTCGTTTCTCTTCGTGCACTCTTTTGTTCCCCAAGAATGAACATTATCCACTTTTCTCTCTACGTGTCTCCTTATTTATTCATCTATCGATCGATGCATCTGTCTATCAATCCATCTATCTTTCATCAATCGACATATGTATTCCCTCGTCTATCTACCTATTCATCTAACATTTAACCATACCCTTGTCTATCTTTCAAACGTACTGTGTCTATCGAAGCGTTTCTCTGTCTCGTTCTGCTACTACAGGCAAATGGAATGTTGCCGAAAATACAAGATTGTCGTCGAATCTTCCCGCAAAATGCAATCTCCATTTAAGCAGTAGAATCTTAGATCGTCGAAGTGAGAAGCGAGACGTCGATTACTCGGTCGAACGCTCCCGGTCCACCCCTGGGGGTGTAAGGTATACACCCTCCCTTTCCACCCTTCTTTACGAGCACGCACAGCTTCAATTTCCGCAACGTCAACGCCGCTTGTTGCAATCTAACTTCTGTCGTTCCGCTCGATTGTTTTTGAAGGAGTCTCGACGGAGCGCTTTCCTCCCACGCAGAGAGAAAGAGGGAGAAAGAATGAAAGAGAAAGCGGGGAGAGAATCACGAAAGACGCTTTGCGATACCGCAACATCGTCCTCCTCGCGTGCAACTAGAAGGTTTCTACAGGACTGTTCAAAATTCAGAGTGTAGAGACAAATAGTCAACTAACTGCAGAAGAAAGATAGAATAACCAAAGACATCTTGTGATATCGAAAGATTCTCGATGTTAGAAGTAAGAGGAAGAATTCTAGGGGGCAGTTCAAAGTTCAGAGTGTAACGTCAAAGAGTTAGCTAACCGCTGAAGAAAGAGACAATCAGTGAAGACATGGTACGATATCGTTACATCGTCCTCCTCACGAGTAAATATAATAGAAGGATTCTGTAGGGCAGTTCAAAATTCAGAGTGCAGCCACAAACAGTTAAATTAACGCAGAAGGAAGAGAGACTCACCGAAGACACCTTGCCTTAACGCAACATGGTCCTCCTTAGGAGCAACTAGAAGAATTCTACAGGGCAGTTCAAAATTCAGAGTGCAGCCATAAAAAGTTGACTAACAGCAGACGAAAGAGAGAATCATCGAAGACATTTTTTTACACCGCAACATCGTCTTCCTCAAGAGCAAGTAGGAGAATTCTATAGGGTCGTCCAAAGTTCAGAGCGCCACCACAAAAACTTAGGGAACTACAGAAGAAAGAGAAGAATCTCCGAAGATGCTTTGCACTACTGCAACACCTTCCTCCTCACGAACATCTAGAATAAGAACTTCTACAGGGCATTTCAAAATACAGAGTGCAGCCACAAAGAGCTGTCTAACCGCAGAAGAAAGAGAAGAATCTCCGAAGATGCTTTGCAATACTGCAACACCTTCCTCCTCATGAACATCTAGAATAAGAACTTCTACAGAGCATTTCAAAATACAGAGTGCAGCCACAAAGAGCTATCTAACCGCAGAAGAAAGAGAAGAATCTCCGAAGATGCTTTGCACTACTGCAACACCTTCCTCCTCACGAACATCTAGAATAAGAACTTCTACAGGGCATTTCAAAATACAGAGTGCAGCCACAAAGAGCTATCTAACCGCAGAAGAAAGAAAAAATCACTCAGGATGCTTTGCAATATAAAAACATCCCCACACGAGCAACTAGACGAATTCTACAGGACAGTTCAAAATTCACAGTTCAGCTAGAATGTAGTTGACTAGCCGCTGAAGAAAATCGAAGTCAGAAACTGAAATTGTACCATACATTGCTACAAAAGTAGAATGTAGTTAGTTCAACAACGTAGAACAATGACTCACGTCAAATAATTTTGAAACATCCTGTACATTTCCGTAAAGCGCACCGCCCTTTTCGGATCGCTCGTGCAAATGCAGAGTATCAGGAGAGAGAATCTCCAGAAGGAATAGCTGAATTTGTCGCAAGATGCGCACCCACCTAGAGTTCTCTTTCTTCCGCTCACACTTCAGGAAGAGGACTCGAAGAAGGAAATGGAGAGGGCGAGTCTTAGAAGAAGGGGATTTAACCCTCCCGGAAGTTCCCCGATGTGATTCCACCGCGACATTACACGGGCCCCGTAATGCCAGCTTCGTTGTAGTTTTGGTGAACATTGCAGCCTATTCTATCTTCAACGGTGCGCCTGCACGACTCACGAATTGCATGGGAACCACCCCTATATGGGGGAGAATTTTCACCGTGTAATGAGAGAACGCTTTACGGTTTGTTGGAATTTCCTGCGGATTTGGTTCCAATTTGCCTAAACATTGATGGAATTTGAGCTAGGGATTTTTTAACTTAGAATAATATTGTAATTGGATGGAATTATGGTGGTAACACAAGCCGTGTGTTAGAATTTTGTGGATTTGAAGAATGGAGGACGGAAATGAGGCGGATTTAGAAAGATTTGCAACACTTTGTGGATTAGATTGAGTGGAGAACGGAAGTAAGAAGAGAAATACCTGCGCAGAATTTTAAAAATTTTGTCATTCTGAAGAAAATTTGTGAACGGTAATATGTTTAATAAGACAGAGACTCTTCAGGAAGAACATCAGGTATGCCTCATCCCCATGATTTTAAAGATTCCACATTTTTTCTAAATTCCGTACTAACAGCGAGGAAAGTTTTCCATTTAAAAATTGATCGACGCTTTTAACTCAGCGAATCGAGGAACTTTATTGGTAAACTTTGCTCATATTCCAGGGAAAATTCGAAGAAAAGCTAACCAGCCGATTATTCGATGCATTATGCACGATCAAAGTATTTCGACTACTTTTCGACTAAAAAGTTCGCCACGTTCTATTGAGAATTCTTCGACCTCAAAATCTATCGACACCGGGGAACTGACGGAGGTTCTCTCGCAAACTTCTTTTATAGCTCGTAGGAAATGCAAAGAGAAATGCAAGGAGGTGGCGATTGTAGGGCAGATTACGTGTTAAAAACTCGTAGAATATCCCAGGAAATTTACTACCACGAGAAAATCGTGCCATCCATGTTTAATACTTCCATGCATCGAATGCAACGTAACGAAACGATGCAAGAGCATAAATGAAGAATCGCACTACCCAGTGTACTTTAATCGAAGCGCAAGATTTCGTTTAATGCGCTTCGACTGACAATGACGTTGCAGCTGTAACGCATTCCCACGTAACGTTTTGCATTACACAATTTCTAGTAAACGTTGCAGGTGTTTCCGGTTGGCATATTATATTAATGCACACCGCAAGCCGCAACTATATGGTTGAGAAATTAAAATTAAGCCTTGATCAAACATGGTGAAAATGGAGGAAATGATGGGAGCTCTGGTTTCTCCATTATGCAATGGGACAATAGATGACAATATGCCATCGTGTCGGTATATTATTATAATGAAAATAGAAAAGATATGATTATTGAATATAAACAATTTTATGGAGCTATGGTGGGTAAGGGATAAAGAATTGAAGCCATACTTCATAGATGTGAGTTCAAATTCTCCGTCAACTCTGACAAATTTTTCCTAAATTATCATTTAATATGTCATAATTCGTTTAAAACAGTGGGTTCTAGGCAGCATGACTATAACAATTAAATAAAAAATAATAAAAGACAGAGGCTGTGATGGGTCAATAAGTAAAAGCTGAATTTTACAATCATTGAGTCCTAGTAAAAATCCTTCGACGATTGTGGGAAATTTTTCCGGAACAATCATTAAGTATATTAAATTCTCAGTTGCTCAGAATCCATCTAAAGTAGTAGCTTCTAGGCAGCATGACTATAGAAATTAAATAAAGAATAATAAAAGAAAGAAGCTCTTATGGGTCAATAAGTAAAAGCTGAATTTTACAATCATTGAGTCCAAGTGAAAATCCTACGACGACTGTGGGAAATTTTCCCTAATTTACTATTTAACATGTAGTAATCTCAGTGTTTCTCAATCCGCCTAAAACAATAGGTCTCAAACGAAGTAACGAAACCCAAAAAAACAAAAAAAAAATTCCCACATCCCAAAAATACAGTAAAGAAGATGAAACAAAATAATTCCCCTCTTACAGCTCGTGCAATAATAACGATCACCGTTAACGCAAAATAAAAGCGTTGTAGTTGTACGTGTACGATATTTTTTGCCAAGTAGAAAGTTCCTTTCCTCTTCATAAATTACACAGACACGAAGAAGCGTTCCAAGGGAAGTTACTTCATGCTCTCACCATACTCGAATTACCCAGGACTTCGTGATCTTATTATGCCGTCGCATTGTTTTATTAGCCGGTGCAGTTTCCCTCCGCTCGATATAATGCTACGGCATGAAAGTTCGCAAGAAGGTGGACATTTGTGTACTCTTAAATTTCGCAAACGCAAAGGGATAACTCGGCGAGGTAAACGCGGTACTCTCTCGTTCCCGTAAGAAGGGAGGACGAAAAAAAAAAGTTACTTCCACCCGACATTTATCAAGATGTAAAAAATTTAAGGACCTCTGTGATACACGCGCGGAGAAAAGAAGAGAAAGGGATGGATCTGGCTTTTATCTCGGTATTTTAACTTTTTTTTCTCCTTGCGCATTTATTTATCTAAATATTTATGTACGTATTCATTATATTTAAATATTAAGTCCATTTATGTATTTATCTGTCAATCTCTACGTGTGTTTGAATTTGTTTCTGTTTTTATTTGAATATAGCTATTCTTCTATCTTTCTTTACATCCATTTCGTTCTGTTTTTATCAGTATTTGACTATATTCGCATTTATCTAATTCTGTCTCTTTATTTGAATTTTATAATTGAACCAGTCTAACTCTGATTCCGCTAGCAATAATTTAAATCCGAATGGAAAAATTCGAATGACTTGCTTATCTCTGCTGCTGTTATATTTGCTTCTCTTGTTTGTCAAGCTATTTTACGCCAATCAGTCTGAAACTATTCATACGTGAAATATGCAAGATATGGGAAGATAGGTGAAATGGTAAAAACAAGAAAGTCACAGTAAAAATGTAATTTATTGCAGAATATTTTTCACATCACAGAATTTGTCAGTTTGCAACTAAAAAATTAATTGAAAAATAGAAGGGTTCCTTTTTTTACTTCATCGAACCTTCGTTGATCAAGAGACCATCCAAACTCATAGATTAGACGGCGGGAAAATAAAGAAAAGTTCTTTCTTCCATTTAAAAATACCAACAGCCGGAAAAGTGCACAGGAAAGCAGCGTCAGCCGTCGTCGCCGCGGGAATTTCGTATTTGCCCACGTATATTGTTTCCTTCGGTGTTACTGCGTTTCTGGTTGTAACTCGCGAAAGTTTTAATAAGGAAGAGAATTTATGTATCCTTGAATTTCGCGAATTCCCGAGGAACAACTCCGCCCGGGGAATATAAAGCTTGCATTGCGTGAAAAAAAGGAGGAGTTCCTTTTTTAACATTTCTCGAGCGAAAGAGATTTTACGAGGTGCAATATTCGCACGTGTGTCGCGCCTATCCGACTTTACGCGATGTTCCACGACGGAAATAAAGTCATTTAACGTTTTCAACGTTGTATCTTCGTCGTTTCGACCGCTTCGAGGAGTTCTTATTTCGCGGACCGTAACTCGAACTATGAACTTACTCTGAAACGACGATAAAGTACAACCTGATGATTTTATGACTCTTTGGAAATTTCGCGACGATTATTTTCTATTGGAAAATTAGTAACTCTATGCCGAAAACACTTGCGACGGTTTGGAATTTCTTCAATAGTGGTTTGAAGTCTGATATGATAATTTTGTAGTTCTGATCATTTTCTGACGGTTATTTTCTGCTGCGAAAATAATAACTCCATGCTGAGACCACGTTTGATGGTTTGGAATTTCTTACATAGTGGCATAAAGTCTGATATGATAATTTTGTAGTTCTGATCATTTTCTGACGGTTATTTTCTGCTGCGAAATTAATAACTCCATGCTGAGACCACGTTTGATGGTTTGGAATTTCTTACATAGTGGCATAAAGTCTGATATGATAATTTTGTAGTTCTGATCATTTTCTGACGGTTATTTTCTGCTGCGAAGTTAATAGCTCTATGCTGAGACCACGTTTGATGGTTTGCAATTTCTTAAATAGTAGCATAAAGTGTGATGTGACAATTTTGTAGTTCTGATCATTTTCTGACGGTTATTTTCTGTTGCGAAGTTAATAGCTCTATTCTGAGACCACGTTCGATGTTTTGAAATTTCTGAAATAATGATGTTTATTCCGATCCAATGATTTTGTAACATTTTGGCAATTTTCCCAAGGTTATTTCCTGTTAGGAAATTAATAATTTTGCGCTTGTTCTACTTTTATTTCTCTAAAATTTTTCTTGATTTCAGAACTCTCTAGCGCTCCTGAGAGAATAATATGTGATAATGAAAAAATACTCTCCCTCTATACTTCAAAATAAATTACAAAACTAAGTTCCCAGTAAATTTGCGCGGTCGAATCCGCCAAATTAATTTTGTCTCGTTTCCCAAAAGAAGAAGTAACTCGGTATCTTCTTCCACCGTATTAAGTCCACTCTGAAAAGGATAAAAACGACAATAACAATGGTGCCCACAATTGAAGGAATTTTTAAAAAATCGCAGAACGTTCCGTGCGTTCTGGAGCCGTCCCTAACGAGAACTCTCGGCAAACATAAAAATTCGTCCAGCGTATTCGAGAATCGCAATAGCTGGACCTTAACATTAGGGGGTTGGGGGTCAGCTACGGACTTTTCGAGATTTTCAGAAAATTTTATTCCCAGAACGTAAGAAGGTATCCCCTGGCATTCTTCTAGCACAAAGAACTTTACGGTCGAAAAATATATCTCACATCCGTTTCCTCTTGACGTCAAGTTATACGTCGGCATTGCGCAAGATCTCTTCATCCCCCTTTCTCCGTCCTCTCGGTTCCCCTTTTCCATCCGGCAACGATGCACCGTCATATTACGCGAGATACGAGAATAAATGCGCCCTCGCGAGAAACCAGGACGATATTAATAATTCGAGAAAGTAAATTCGAGTGCTTCTTACCTTTGTCGTCGGGGGATGGGGGTTGCTGCTTGTGTTACGGCTCAGGAAGATGGTCTGATGAGGTGTGCTCGGTTCTACTAGATGAAACATGTTCCTTGGAACTGATTAGGAGCCATGGTGGGTATGAAGTTAATAATTGCGATTTTAACCCTCTATTGGCCCTTGTGACTTTGGGATTACTTAAGTTACCTCTAAGTTTCTATACTTCAAAGTGAATTTCTTAATTTTGCCAAATAGGTACTACAATTTAGTTCTCAAAAATCATAGAATTCTTTGTAATTCAATATTTGACTATCAAGTTAAATCTACTGTTTAAAATTGTAGCTTTATTATTTTCTAATGTTCTGTCCTGCGTTTGATCGTCAGATACTAGAAAAGATTCGGACTTTGGAGGGTTAAATATCTTAAAAAATTATTAAAGTAATTATAACAGTTGGTTAATATCGGCTGGTGAGGTACATAAAAAATGAGAGAAATTTTGAATTTCGAGATATTTTTAATGTAGATAACGTACGGCAAAGAGAGGTAATTTAGAATTTGTTCTCTTTTCTTTACTCCTTGCGGTGGCATTTCTTTTCTGACTGAATGAGAAATAACTCAGAATTATTGCCAAAATAACTATATGTACACCATTTCTGTCATAACATATAACTTAATAGCAATATTAATGACATAAAAATACTTTAATCAAGTCTCACTCCTTATTGTACCGCAAGGGGTTAACCCTTTAGCCTACAACTACGTATGGGACTCGTAGCGCGGAAAATGGACTAGGAAATTTTGAAGTCTTCCAAAAACTAATAAATTGATAATATCAGCCGGTCACGAAACGGGCTCATTATTTCTATACTATTAATATTACATTCAGTTACACGAAATATCAGAAATCAGTGAAAACTTTTGATTTTAGGGGTTAATATTGTGAAAAGTGATTTGAAGCCACCTAAAACAGTAGCTCCTAGGTGAAATGATCATAATCAGTAACTCAGCCACTTACTGAATTAATTATGAGCGCTTCCATTTAGATAAAAGGAAATAGAAGAGTTCAGAAATGTCAAGAATAAAAGTTGTCCTAGAAGAATGAGTAAATTCTTAGAATCCTGATTTTGCTCATATTAGGGGTACCGAAAAGTAATCAAAATTGGAGAAGTGAAAACGTTTTTCAACAAAAAATCGATGGGCATTTTTTAAAAAGGGAATCGTGAAAACTACCTTTACACTGACAAAAAGTGTAAGAAAATTATGTAAATTATTTTGTTGCTTAGTATATAAGATTTCTTTAATAAATAGATGTTTTCTGCCAGCAAAAAAGAATTTTGATTACTTTTCGGTACCCGTAATACTTTGCATCCAATGATCAGACAACCTAACGAACCGGTGCTCCTCGACCTAATCGTCTTCTTGTTATACCTGTACACTTTCTTCTCCCTCGTAGAATAGAACGAGCCGGTGTGAAATCGGAACGCTTGAGAAACTGCTAATTGAAATATAGATCCCGAAGGACAAAGATATTCATGTAATCGTATCTCTCCCGTGTTTCAGCCCGTTCCTTTCGATCTTCCTCCTCTTCCTCCTCCCACTGTCTCAGCCACCTCCTCGGTGGAACCGAACCTGAAGCTCTCTGTACCGCTGAGGAAGAGCGCCGTGGAAGTACTTATTGAAAAGTTGGCAATTTACGAGCGAACTTCGCGACTCGAGGAGGTGTTTCTACGAGAACGCGCATAGCGATAAATCGAACCTAACATCGCCGGTGAATCCTTCGATAGGGAGGTTGGAGAGGTGAAGGAAAAGGGTGGAATACAGAGTGTTCTATAAATCGCGGATTTACTATACATGAGAAGATTGTACGGCCTAAAATAAGACGATTCACGGGGTAACTTCTTAAGGGGTTGCTTTCTCTTTCAAATGACTTGTTGCAATTTGAGCATGGCGTAGGGTGAAGGTGGGTAGCAAGGGTGTAAGGTGCTTTTTATAGAGTACATTCTTTCTTTCTCGATTGTTTGGAATCAAATAAAAATACAGGGAATAAAATTATGGGGAGGATATTTTATATCTGTGTTTCTCAATGGGGGTGAGCCAAATCTAAAGTGGGCGATTATTTGACTGTCTGATTTTGAAGGACGATGGTCACTTGGTTGCAAAATTCTACTCTCTACTTTTGCTAAGTAATAAAGAAACTATCTCTCTACTGTTGCTAATTAACCCCTTGACCTACGATTTCTTTTCTGACGGGGCGCGCAGAGACTCAAAATTAATTCCTGGTACCAAAAGTTTTCACTGATTTCTAATATTTCGGGTAACTGAACGTAATATTAACATTATAGAAATAATAAGATCGTTTCATGACCGACTGATATTGTCAATTTAATACTTTTTAAAGGCTTCAAAATTTCCTATTCCATTTTACGCACTACGAGTCCCACACGTAGTTATAGGTGAAGCCGGTTAATAAAGCAAGAGTACTTTCGCTTGTCAATTAATTTTGTCTGTTACAAATTAAAATGGAATTAAGAATTCTGGCAGGTTGGGTCAAAAAGGTTGAAAAACCCGGATCTAAATGAATCTTCTGCTTATTTTGATAAGTTGCTTTATTCAAATACTCTATAAAAATAAGAAAAGCACTTTTAAAGGTAAAGTGTATAATGAAGAACGATAATAGAAGTACTCTCGCAATGAAACTCTTGAAGCGGCCAAATCTATCTCACTCTCGTTTGGAATTTCTACTTCTTTGTACTTTTAGCGTGAAAACTCTTCGGAAAAGCGAAGCCAAACGTTTACCAAGCGGGCCGATGTCCTTTCCCGATTCGCTTCGAGTAGAACGACTCTTCTTCCGCTTCAGTTCCCTCTGCAAGACTGTAAATACACTCGCGACATTTCAGTGCAACAAATTCACCTGTAACGTACGAGCTTACTTTTTTCACTTGCTGTTTGTCGTTCAAGTATTGTCGATTCAAGTGGCTACTTTTAATTTTTATTGCAGACATTTCGTTTATAAATATCATGCCTATGATTTTTTTTCTTGTCACAAGGAACTTCTCTTGCATAGCTTTTTTTATTCCTTATCATCTCTGACAAAATCCTATGTGTGATACATGTAACCTCGATGTGAAATTTTCTATGAAAATACAAAAAAACAGTGTTCGATTTTCCTTCCCGGTTATTTCTGAGAAATTTATTATTTAAACACCAGAACTACCAAGCAAGTCAAAATGGGTGGTTTCCACTTTTTTACAAAAACACTCCAAATTTATAGGAGAGCCACAGAGGAAATATTCCACGTTGATCTTACAAAGCACACATTGCCAAATCAATTGTCTTTTCCATTTTCTATTCTTTTCTATTTTTCTAAAGCATTTATCTAATATATTGAAATATTTTAGATTTAATGCCACTTCAAAAATCAGATGGAACAATACAAAAGCTGATGATAGTTCTCCCACATAGATTTTTCTCTCCCTTAAGAATCTCTCCCCTTTCTTCCCTCCTGCATAAAGGTGTGGTTAACACTTTACAGACCGAAAGCCTATTAATAGGCTTTTCGAACCTAACGCTTTTGAACTTTTAACTTATTAATTGGTTGCCTCTCCAATTAATAAATAATCATTTATCATTGCGGTTACGTGTGTTAAGGACTCAGTGACGAGAATTTGTAATTTTCGAATAGATATCTGTATCAAGCAACTATTTGTGGCCAAGTGATCGGTAAAGTGTTAACAGCGGAAAATTCAATTTACATCAAAGAATCTATCTTAATTTGAACGTTAATAAAATCAAGTTGGAGCAAACGAGAAATCGGTGGGAAATGAATTACCACGGGTACGTGCGAGAGACAATCCTCCAGAAACGATCGTCGCGACGGGCGGAAAAAGCGAAAGAGACAGGAAAATGGAAAATCATAGGGAAAGGGTGACGGCGGTAATGCGAAAACAAATTGATATCGTCAAATATAGCTTACTAACGGCGAGAGAAATCGAAGTCAAATATCACCGAGGCAATTTCGTTCGGCCTAATTAAGTGAAATCCGATCGACCGGAAAATACAGACCACGTGAAACAAACACACGGAGGTTGGCGTATACAATAATACAGGGTTTACGTACGTATATACTAATCGAATCGAAGCTCTCGCTGATCGTTTCGTCGGGCACGTAACCTGTGATATTATATTTCAAAATACCTGTTGCAAATGCACAGAAACGATCGGCCCTGTCTAAATTTCCCTGGATTAATGCGATCCCGTTGATGATTTGAGATTTCAAACGATTCCGTTCGCTTTGGTCAAATTCACCTCTTCAATGTGCTCAACAATTATGGCCGATCGTTTAAGTAGATCTTCGAATCTAGCTTGAAAGATAATTTGAGGAAATCGTGGAATTTACTTGACAAATTTTGATTTTATTCTGTTGACACTAGGAATAATTTGATTACCTTTTATACGAAACTTTTGATGAATGAAATTCGTCAAAGGGTACAGTTAAAAATGGCACCTTCTGTTTAACCCCTAACAAGTTATTTTATTATTTGAGATAAGTATTACAAATGTCAAATAACATGTTTGATGCCCTAAAAATGAAATCTCTTTGCGATGAACTGTTCGAAAAAAGGGTTTTATTGAAAGCAAATGGTGTGAAATAAGTCTTTATTGCTACCCATCAATAACTTATTTTCCGAACTAAACATAAATAAGGCGAAAGTTCAACTTACAATTAGTATCATACATTTCTCTTAATTATTTCAAATATGTTTATTTCAAATGACTACGCCGAAATAAATTATGATAAAGTTATTATTTGAAATAAATGTACTAAAATAAATTCCTCTCAAATAGTTATTTCATAGAGATTATTTGAGATAATGTTATTTTCAATAATTAACTTATTATCTTTATTTGAAATAAAATTTGCCCAGCTCTGGTCACAAGTAGCACTCGTTATTGTGCGGCAAGGGGTTAAACAGACCTGCCACTTTTACCATCAGAAATTACATTTCTGCAATTGTCGAATGTCCTGAAGAATATATTTTATTACTCCTCACGTTGGAAAAGAGCCATTCTTGGAGGTAGATGTCTGTGGAATGATGTAAACTATCTCATCTCTCTTGCACTTTCTCTTTGTCTATCTTTCTCAATCTTCCTCATTTTCTCCCTCTCTCTCTGTCTCTCTTGCATTCTCTCAGTTCTTCATCTCCCACGCGACACAGTCGACAGGACGACTAACGCTTTGAAATATTATTTCGCTTGCCGTTCTTCAACGTTGCCGTCGCGTTTTGCCAAAAAGCCCTGGCTGTGATCTCTCCTGTCTCGTTACTTATACATGGCACCGTGTCACTTGTGTTTCCTACGTGCGTATTTCTGCCAACGCGTTCTGACGACCTTGCGCATCCATACCGGAAGTGCTTTTCGGCGAGTCCCGTGGATATTCTTTGCAGGATGTCAGTCATCCTGCAATTCGCAAATTAATATTTCTTTTTATTGTCATGTCGCTAAAATTCTCCATATTTTTATATTGAAAAGTTCCTTTATAATGAATCTTGCGAAATTGGGGGAGGATAGAAGTGGAGGAGCGGAATAATAGCGTTAAAAATGGCATTCTTTTCTGATTTTAGAAATCTTGAATCGTGAAATGTTGAAAGAATCTGTGTTTGCTGATAAGTTCTATAGCTCAGTTAACACTAGAACTACCAAGCAAGTCGAAATGGCTGGTCCTCAATTTTTTCCAAAAATTCTTTAAGTTTATAGCAAAGCTGTAGATATTCTACTTGTATTTCATTCAGTACAGTATTGATCATCCCTTCGATTTACTGATTTTGTTATTTTTCAAGTAATTGATTCATGTATTAAGACATAGTAGATTTGCTGGTAGTTCTAGTGTTCATAGATTTATTATAATGGACTATGTTGTGTATGAAATTAAAAAGGACTAATTGGAAATTTTCCGCGTAATTGGAAAATCAATGGGGTTGAGTTGAAATTCTCATCAACCGTAGAAAATATTTCTATATAATTATTTAATCTATCATAACAGGCGTGGCCAGAAGAGGCAAAAAAGAGTATTTCTAGTACCAAACATCCCTACAAAACAAACAAGAGTATAAAGTGCCGCTAACGAAGATTCTATCAAGAATAAAAAAACATAAACTAGAGTTCAAGATAGGAAGCAAAACCTTATTATCGTCTTGGAACTCCAGACAGAAGGTTCTAGCCGTTATCCCTTCTCCAAGTATCACGACTTTTACACAATATTCAAGGCGACAAACGACCAACTCGAGTGCGCTCGAACGTTTTGAAAGTCAGGAGAAAAAAGGAAGATCAAAACGAAGGAAAGAAGCAAAAGCATCTGTAATAAAACGTCGAAACGACGAAAACGTCGAGGCGGAAGTGTGCCGCCTACAACCTGCTCCACGTCGGTGTCTCAAAGGAAATCGAAATGCGCAAGTACTCCCATCACTTCGTTACTCCTCTTTTTTGCCACCCTATTCTTCCTCTTCTTCTCTTTGTCCCTTCCACTCTTTTTTCTATCTCCACGATTCTCTAAGCTTCCTTCTTCGACTCTATTCTTCCACCGGATTCCTTCAGATTTCTTCGAATTCCTCGATTTTCCTTTTAAGAGCATGATTTCCCTCGAACGTAATTTTCCGGGCATCCGATAGACCGGATTTCGCTTTCGTTTCTTGTTTTGCGCTTCGCCGGCTCCCGCGAGTCCTCGTTTGCTTGTCAGGATACTGGAGAATGACTCGCCGTGGAAGTTTCGGCAGTCTGCATCCTGTACAGGACTTCCGATATATCGTTTTCGAGAGAACAAGCAGGAAAAGAGACGAAGCAGAGTCTCTTCTTCCTCTTGTGCACGCTCTTCTTCCTCTTGTGCACGCTCTTCTTCCTTCTCTTGGATTTATACACGTATACCGGGGCAAACGATGCCTGGAAAACGATTATCCGACGATCGACAAACGAATTCTATCTCGCCTCGCTCCGATTTGATAGTCATTCCATTTATCTGTCACGTGTGCGAACGACGTATCGATAACGGTGGAACGTGCAATAGCATACGCGCAACATCGATTGCCCGTCTTTTTTTTCTGCTTGCCGAGGAAACGATCCGTTTGATTGCCGTTGAGGAGAATCTGTGCTAATCGCGTGGATTTTTGGATTGGAGAGTATCGTAGGAAAAAATTGCGGAGAATAATGGGGGGGGGGGGGGGGGGGTGAAGGTTTGGAATCGTAATCAGTGGATTAGAGCGTAAGTTCTCTACTTTTGTCTTTGAGAAATTTTTCTTAATTTTTTATTTGATTTATTGTAGTCTCAAGAGTTCTGAATCCATCTAAAACAATAGATTGGAGGTGAAATGACTGTAACAGTTAGAGGATTGTGTCTGGCAATGAATAGGAAACGGTGGTGTTTAGTTCAAATTTTCCGCCATCACTGCGAAGTTTTTTCTAATCTATTATCTGATATATTGTAGCCTCGAGGGTTGTCAATCCATCTAAAACAATAGGTTGGAGGCGGAATGACTATAACAGTTGAAGAGTTGTGTTTGACAACGAATTGTAATCGGTTCAAATTTTCCACCACCACTGAAAATTTTTGCTAATCTATTATTTGATATACTGTAGCCTCGAGGGTTGTGAATCCATTTGAAGTTATGGGTTACAGACAAAATAATCATAGTAATTAACGTAAAAATAAAATACAGAAGTAAAATAAAGATGGAGAGGAGGAGGAATCCTGGAATGAGGGAATTGAGAGAAGTTTTGTTTCTGTATCAGAAACAAAATGGTCCAAAGCGAAAACTAGGAGATGAATGAAATTAATCCGAACGTTGAAATTTCGCGGTAGAATAATATCCGATAATCATGAAACTCGAATATCGTATCAAAATGATTGGATCAAACGGCGAAGATAAGATCCATTCGCATGGTATTTAACCGAGCTCGGTTAACGTCGTTCCCCATTCGCGTAACCGTAATGACCGACAGTCCAATAGCCATGAGGCGGCACAGTTATTGCGAAACTTGTTACGCCCCAATTATGGCATATCAATGAAATCCACGCGAAATATCTATTTCGGCGATCGTCCACGTATCGACCTCTCTCCCTGTTCCGTCGCTTTCTCTCTCTATCGCTCTATCCTCTCTCTGTTCTCTAGCCTCTCAATTTTCTCTACTCTGTCTATTTTCTCTATTCTCTCTCTTTTCACTCACATCCTATTTTTTCTACTCTCTCCATTTTCTCTATTCTCTCTCTTCACTCTACCACTCTATACTCTCTCTACACTCCCCACTTTCTTTCTAGTCTTCCTATTTTTTCTACTCTCTCTATTTTTTTTATTCCCTCTATTATCTCTCTATTCTCTCTATTCTCTCTATTCTCTCTATTATCTCCCTATTCTCTTTATTCTCCCTCTATTCTCTCTACTCTATCTACTATCTGTCTATTCTCTCTATTTTCCCTCTATCCTCTCGATCTTCTCTATTACCTCTATTATCTCCCTATTCTCTCTATTTTCTCTTGATTCTCTGTATGCTCTCTTTATTCTCTCTATGTCTGTACAGTCTCTCTTCTTCGTCTATCTCTATCCATATTCTTTCTTGTTTCTCTCTCTCCGCTTTCTCTTTGCCGGTGCATCAGAGGGCTCAGGGTGGATTATGCATTCCACCGTATCTATATAGCGGATCTAAACTCCAACTACCTGGGAAGCATAGATTTAGTAGTCAACTTGGCCCCGAAGAACGAAGATCAATATGCGAAACGATCGTTCGTATTAGCTTCGGTACACAGAACGTGCACCCGCGGCCTCGTTACGTTTCCTGTCACATTCGCGGGACATTATATTCCGGAATGGGGAAGACCGAATGCCTTCGATATTACAATTATAACATACTGCCTCGATGTTTTCCCAGTTGTGGTTTCTCTATTGTCGATTCCCTTCTACCCGGAATACCATGAATTCCATCTACCCTGACATGCTAATACGTCTTGCGCGGAAATTATTAGCGACGGGACAAATGCGCGTTTCGTGTTAACTACAAGACGTTTTGGGTGTTCTATATTACACCGTCAAGTGTTAATATGTAATGTGAAATTACTTAAAATAGCATGCTTTCAATACTTTGTTTTATTTTAAACAGGACTCGAATTATCAGATTTTCCAATAATATATAATTAATTTGTGAAAGAATTATAAAAGATCGAGTGGTTTTCAGTGTAAAGTAACTTTAGAAAAATTATGAACACTTACAAATAATTCCTGCGCGTAGTAAAAATTATTATATTATGACTGTAAGCAGTAACATTAGTGCAAATCAGTTTAACACTAATTTTACGGAAGCTGTCAAATTTACTGGTTCCTGCTTGTTTCATAAACATTTATCAAATTTACAGAGAATCTCTACGACAGATATTTCACGTTTATTTTATAATACAATAATCACTTAGCGAATTATCGTTTTCGCAGCTTGATTGCTCTTTCTACAAAAGTCTTATTTAACACTAAACCAACCAAGCTGGTCAAATGACCGGTAACGAAATTTTTTCTAAAAATTATTGAAATTTATAGGGTAGCCGTAGAGTAAATATTCCACTTCTATCTTATAAAAGATAAATTAGTTAATTAATGATCTTTTACATCTCTTCATTTCTCTTTTTCTACAGTGGTCATTAAATGAATCTAAATTTTATTAGATATAACCTCGGTAGTTTTAGTGTTAATATATTGCAATGTAACTGATTTCACACCCATAAATCTACTGTTAAACAATTTGTGTCTAAACTGACCTTTTTCCACATTATCCACTCACGCATATTATTCACTTACATCATCCTCCGCAAAAAAAGTCACACTCTTTCTCCCGCCAAAGAGGGCCACTCCATTCGCACGATACCGCAGTCCAAACGCATTATCCCGGATCGTCGAACACGCCATAAAACTTCAGCGCATAATTCGCAAGAGGAAATTGCCAGTCGAGAGCATAAATCAGGCTCAAGTGGCGGCTAATTTCTAATCGTTGAAATATTCGAAAGAAAAGGAGCCACTTTCCTTCAGGCGGCATTGGCAAACGGCGGTCTTTTCGTGCAACATCGGCATTAAAAGCCACCCTCTACCCCTAGAGCGGTCTGTTGCGCGATTTAGAGGACGCATGCACGCAAATCCAGACTGGTACCGCGTTGGCACGCGTTCAAGAAGAAGGATAAGAAGAAGACGAGAACGGGACCAGATGGGCGGAGTGGCAGAAACGAGAGGGTGGAAGCCCAGACGAAAGTCGAGTGGGTACTCAAAGAACGACAACCCCGACACGCGTCTGCTCCGTGTGCACCAGTTATTTGAAACGATGGGACTTTTCCGCAGTATGTAACGCGTCTGCGTGAAGAAGGTCAAGAATGTCAATTGGAAACCACAACCCTCATACTCCATCACCGTTAAATGAAGCCAAATACTCCATCTCTCAATCAGTGGGCTTAAATTGAAATTCCTCGTCAACACCAATCACCTATCAACCTAGATAATTCGAAACCCACCTGAAACAGTTGGTCCCGTGCGAAATAATCTACCAATTTCTCCTCTAAGCATAAAGCTACCGATCACTACCCATACATCGCCCAAACGATTCACTAGCGAACAGTTGCCGTCGATGACAAAAATTAATAAAAATTGCCACGTCGCTGTAACGTGGCTCCGTTTCGCATAAGATACAATGCAATCCAGACTGATCAATTTTTATTTAAATTCAGAATTATAGCGGAGGCAGTCACGAAACAAATCGTACCAAGAGGTTAATTAACACTAGATTTACGGGTGTTGATACACCTATTTTTCTGAAGTCAGCCAATTTGACTCATACAAGAAAATTGAAGTCTTTTGTAAAGAAATTAGCTCCAAATCAACTTAAATTTATTATTAAAAAATTAACCAATCAATGTCCTATACATATAGTAATCAAATTTTGAGTGAGCCGAATTGGCTCCGTAAATCCAGTGTTAAGATTATGAACCGAATTTGTAAGAAAATACATACAACTAGTAGTCTCATATACTTCATCCACGAGCATAAAAGCGTTCGATTTCATCAGTGGAAGGAAAGAAAGTACGATGGAAGCTTTAAAGTTTGATGGCCCATCCCGATGTCACCTCGACACCGTTCTCCATCGACAATGACGATGACACGACGCCGTTGAAAACGTATTCCGGCAGTCTGTTCCGGGACTCTTTATAGAAGCTTAATGCATTTTTGAAGGTTGGAATATCATAAAGGCGAGTTCGTAATAAACCGAGGTGGTGGCTTCGAAGGAAGCTCTCGTTGAAACGTCTTCCCCTCTCTTTCTCCCTCTGTATGCCCTCGTCTCGCCCTTGCCCTACGTTTCTCTCTTCTCTTCTCAGGTATAGGGAGCCTTCAATGTCTAAGGGGTGCAAGTTGCCTCGGTTGTTGGTTCTCGAAGGTGCAGCACGGACGAGGGTTTGCAGCGACGGAGGACGAAGGGAAGAGTGCGAAGTCTCGAAGGAGAGGGGAGGTTACGTTATAAAGGAAAGTACCCGGAAGGGGATTTTCAAGAGGGTGAGCGAGATGTTAACAGCCAGACAGTATTGTCGTAAAGCCACACCCATGCTTCCTAATCAGAGGTGCTCATTCCATCGTGTAGCTCGTTTTAACGGGGGAAAACCGTGCCGACGAATTCGTCGAGTCGAAGCACCACGATGAAACGCTCCTACCATTCCTCAATATGGGGTGGAAGCGAAACCTCGAGGTATTACCGAGACTAAATTAACTCCCTTAGTGGCTGACGCGTCGCGGCTTCTCCCTGATTTTGCGCTTCGAGGAATCCTTTTCGAGTGTCGAATGCGAATAGGAGTGTTTTTTTTTTTTTTTGGTATTGATGCCGTTGATGGGGTTTGCTTGGAGTTTGAGAGAAAAGTACATTGATGGACGGCGCAAAGATGAATGGATGAGAAGAGGTACCTATTGGTACCGTGTCTAGGAAGAATTTTATATCTGTGCATCAAATCAACATTGAAGGGTAGATATACATCTTTCTACCCTTAACGAACCTCCTAAAAATTCAAACACCTGTTTCCAAACAAGAACTCACCCTTAACTTTAAATTACATAAACCATCCCATGTAATTCGACCGTCAAAACTCTTCGTAAGTCAGCCTCTCCCATTTCATTTCCATAACCCCATTCTCACCCCCCAAGAAACTCCAACCCTCACTCTCAGCATCAAGTCTAACCATCGGTATGTTAGATTTTTATAATTATATTTAAACAATGTCTATTCTGTAAGTTCTGGGATGAGTGTCGTGTTGTTCCTCACAGTCTTCTTACCAGGAGATGCAACATCTTTACTCCGTGGCCAAGTCTTTGAAGAATACATTTCTTTCTTTTGAAATACATGCAGCACCATGATGTCGAGTAATCACGGGTCTAATTTACAGCCCGGACCCATCAATACTTTAACACTTAGCCAACCGCACGTGCCACGGAGACCTGTACAGGGTGTAAAAAAATTAATGGTCATGGCTTTAAGGGGTTGTTCTACACCTCTGGATCGATGGAGATTTGCGAAAAAAACCGGCCGCAAAATTCGGGAAAGGGTAGCAAATTTTTTTTAATGGTTCATCGTATTCGTCTTGTTACGTAGGCAAAATGTCTGAGAGGAACCATGGGTCAGAAACGAACCGTTCTCTCACAAATTAAATTTTAATTGGGCCTTTCGATAAAAATTTCGCCATTAGTTAAAGCAGAGGCGACGTAAACGAAGTTAGAAAATGGGGCACTGTGTCACCGTACTAGAAGAGAAGTGCATGTGTTTATGCTCTTCTCCCCGGGTGGGCCCTTGAGCGAACCCAACACCGAACGCAGGTCAATGACATTTTTCTAGCCATTTTCTATCTTCGTTTATGTTGCCTCTGCTTCAACTATTGGAGCTAGCAGGGGTATTTCATGTGTTTTCTTTCGAAAGGTCGGTGACTCGAAGGCTGCCATATGGGCGAAATTTTGATCGGAAGGCCGAATTAAAAGTTAATTTGTGAGAGAACGGTTTGTTTCTGACCCATGGTTCCTCTCAGACATTTTACCTACGTAACAAGACGAATACGATGAGCCAATAAAAAAAATTTGCTACCCTTTCCCGAATTTTGCGGCCGGTTTTTTTCGCAAATCTCCATCGATCCAGAGGTGTAGAACAACCCCTTAAAGCCATGACCATTAATTTTTTTACACCCTGTACAGTTTCCACCGCGTCCGGAAAGCCAAACTGCGCTGTCCACCGCGCATTTTTCTGCGTAGAGCCGTAAAAATGGCCAATAAAAGACTTCAAAAATTGGTGCATTTTATTATATATTCTACTCTATAGAAATAAGAAGTTCTATAGAGAAAGAAGCGTTCCTCAGGTCAAAAATAATACCCGATCGGTCAGCCATCGACTAGCTGGCAAATAGGTAGATCTACCCAATCGGTCGGCTAAGTGTTAAATAATCTATTTCTTGGACTGTGCCAGGGTGTCTAGACATTTGCAAAACACCCGTTGTCCTCCAAGGATATCATTCAAAAATCGAAACAAACTCCAAACACACTGGCGACGATTCCAATGCGGACCGACCCCATCTGCTCCACAGGGTGTCATACCCTCAAAAAATACGCTGGCGCTAACAAGTAAAATTGAAAGTGCAAAGGAAGTTCCCGCCAAAATATCCATCGAACTTTACTCCGTCAGTGTCGACGTTAGCGAAGGATACAAATCTCTTGGAGATCGATTACAGGAAGATATTGTCGTGAAAGGGTAGATTACGTCGTGTTCTCACGCGCCATTGCTCGGCCGAGTCCTTTACCGGGACGTCCGGCTGCAAATCTTATTTGAATTGGAGATAGCAAGTTTACCCCTCAGGTGGACCAAGGTTGGCAGTGTATAGTCAGCTTAGAGGGGAGTCGGTAAGTAGCTTAGGAGGACGCGCGTCTCGAATACACCGTGGAGATGCTCTGTCCACCCTCTTCTACCCTCGTTCCATGGTCCGTTTTCCAACTTGGACCTCTATTTTCGCGCGAACGCTTGCCAACGTACTTATTTATACATCTTGGATGCATGCATACGGACATTCGTCCTAGTGGAGGTAAAGACTTACCGTATACTTTGAAGTCGCAATGGGAGATACGCGATTTCGTCCGCTTTTCCACCGCGCGGGTTTCTCTGGTGAATGCATCGCTTTATAATGGCACCGCGTAAAACGGGTCACTAAGAAGGATTCGTGGTATTTTCTCCTCTTACCTTTCATATTTCGGACCTTAACTAACGTTTTCGTGTCGTTGTTGGAGTTTATGTGGAGAAATTCTTGGGAAAGCTTCTTTTCTGAAGATCTTTCGGGGTGGAGAGTATCGAGGATGGGGTGGCTTGTCTGTTCTGAGAATTTATTCTGTTGGAAGTTTTATGGTCTCGTGGTACGGAAATTAATTTGATTCGGGTAATTTGAAATTGAGGGATTGCGAAGGGGGATAATTGATGTTTATTGATAGGGTTGTTTGTAATTTATCTAGTGGAGGCTTATTAATCAATTGCCACTAATTGGAGGTAAAATAAAATTCCATTAATGTGAAATAGCTGAAATGAGAATTTTGAAGTTTTAGATCTTTTTTAGAACTTTGAAGGAAATGATGGATAAACTGTTAATATGCAGTATATCAATGCAGTGTATCATTCGCAGAATAATTTCGGATTTGCTGTTTGCTCAAAATGTCGTAAATGGAACTATCTCTTGCCTCGAAGTTGTGGCTTCGTTTGGGCTAACTACTTCATTGCCTTCTTTAAGACAAGACTATTTACTTCATCAGGGGCTACATAGAACACTCTATGATCAGCAGAATTGTTTTAATCGTATCACAATTAATGTTAACAAATTTTTAAAACACTTCAATCTTTTCTCTTCTTTAACCCATTAAGGCCCAAAGTTGCATTAACGCAACGTTATGGAAGATCTAAAAAAAAATATGTATACTTATAGATTTCCTTACATGGAAAAATGTATTATGATAATAAAACCTCCATAAATGATTTTCGTATTATATTTATTTCGAATATATTCCGATATATTTATATCTACTTTTATGTAATCTTATAACTAGACTGCGGATGTTTATGCAAATTTCGAGTTTCAAAAATGCAGGTGAGACAGGAAAACCTATCTAGGGATTTATTGCACTTAATAAATATTACAACAAATACCATACTTTGGATATTTTAGATATATTTTTATATTATGTTCTTTTTGTATATTTTAGTCGTATTTAATTTGTCATAAATGCATAAAAATCCGCAGTCTACTTATAACAAATAAATAGTCGCATTTTTGCAAAATATTTGTGTTACATCGATGCTTGGTCCTTAATGGGTTAAATATCTTTAACTGTAATTTATTATTAGTTTTAACACGATACTCCGGCTCTCCGTAATTATTTTGACCTTTACTATCCATCAAGGGGTTTCATACTCGTTTACTTTATTTAAGTAAATAAATAAAATTCGACTCTAGCAGCAACTTAAACTAAAACCACCCCAGTTTCATATACGGTAGAAATAATGTTCGAAATCATTCATCTTTAGTTAAAAAGTATTAAAAATGTGTAAAAAATGATTCGCAAAATAGAGGGTAGAAATACTTTCGAGTAAACAGAATTTCGTGCGGCGAAAAGCTCGTGAGAAACGAAAGGTGGGATGTTAATCACGAAAAATCTGCCGGACAATTAATTTCCTCTGGTGAAATTGCCAGCGATATTTCGAGAGGGAATCGCGAGCGTGCTGTGCTGTTTAAAATGAGACTCGACGTCTCTCTGTGGCACGTCGTGCAACACCTGTGCACGTAACACCTGCCTTTGGCACAGATTGTCAGATAATCTACCTCGAATGCCTCTACGATCTCCTTCCTGTTCGTTCGCGATTGCTTCACCTCGTCCTCTTTGCTGTGCCAAGTACGAATATGCTTGACACTTTGACGGCTCCAGGCATTTTTCATTTACATTATAAATTTCATTGGGCGGCGTTCACTTTGAGCGTCTGGCATTGCCAGAGTCGATGTAAGTCGTTAAGGGATGATGCCTGCATGAAACTGGGGGTAGAAAAGGGAAGATCGTGTTATTTTTTTTAGATTGGAGAGGTTCCTGAATGAAAAGACATATGGGGTTGATTATTTGCCTTGGAATAGAACGGAGTGAGAATAATGTAGGATTGCAAATATTATTGTTGATTAGAAATTGCAGTTAACCCTTCTAGTGGAGATAGAAAAAAACTGATTGAAGTATGACAAATATAGTTGCGAGTAAAAACCATTGTCATTTGACAATAATTTCGTATAGAACACGCAATGTACAGTATAAACTGTCTATTTACAATTATTTGTCATAAAATTACTGATATCCTATTGGAAACTGAATATTAACCCTTCGTTGTTCAGTGTTAACACTATTGCTAACGACGATATATCGGGTTAAAGTTTGGTAGAAAGGGCAAAGTACTTTTGATATCCGTGGACTTTGAGAGAATTTTTATGGTCAAAGTCACGACATATCTAATTTTAGGAATTTTTCAAAGTACAGAGGCTGAGATATGTTAAGTGGTAAATTAGAAAAAGTTAAGTAACTTGGAATACATTTTTCTGAGAGGGCGAGAGCCTGTCGATTTGACTAATTGCAGTAATTGTTGAAATTTTATTTGGTAATAATGTGAATATTAAGATTGACACGATTGAGTCACAATTGACGGGAATCGATCAGGAAAGGTGGATTAATAAATAACGATAAAAATAGAATTTTCGCGGGATAAGGAAATCTCTCGAAGTAATCATAAAATAACAAATAATGACAATTCACTTGTCATTCGTATTCTATAGGCGCTCTCTGCGGACGTATCGTAACTCATTAAATTCCGTCAGAACCTATTAAATTTCACGGGTGTTGCGTGGTCGCGAAAATGATTATCAACGAGCGAGGATTTCATTTTCATCGGATTAATTTCTCCGACAAATGCAGAATCATTGTGCGATGAATAGAAAAAGGCCCGAAAAATGACCACTGCTTGTCGTTCTCGGCAATTCGAGGCATTAAATACGCGGCCACGTGTGGACGTATGTATTATAATTAATTAAATTCCTTTCATACCCATAGAATTCAACAGCAATGACTATAAATTAGGTATTTAAATTATACCAAAAATAATGAAAAATGAACCAAGATCAAATTAACCATTCTATTCGACAAAATTATAACATTGTTCCAAAATGGATGGTAGAAGAGATTGAAAATCCGTACCGAAAAGTTTTCCAATTCGTTTCGACCAAAGGGATACCGACGTGTCTCTCTGCGAAATTGTGAGATCTCCGCAGCTCCAAATGCATATTGCGGAAACCTTCCTAATGTTCAGTCATTTCTGCGGATTCGGAGAATATGGAAGGGACTTCTATCGAAACTGGACATTGCAATATTAATTCTACACACAATTATGATTTTCCATTGGCAATGATTCCTCTCTGAGAGATAAAGGGCTGAAAAAATGTAAGATAAAAGTGTAATTTGAATTCGGCGTTGTATGAATGACTTGCAAATACACATTACTTTTCATTTTTAATTACACTCTCCATGATATTGTAGAGAACGTCCTTATTACGGGAGTCGTGACGTTTATTTTCTTTATTTTTTATTCCTTTGCAGTTTGGGAAATTTAATACAGAAAGTTGCTGAATGTGCGTGTTTTTTCTCTCATACTTTTAGAGCGGAGATGGCGACGTCGTTTAAACTCTCTTTATTTCTGTCTCCTTAGAACGCAATTGTGTACTTCTACTTTTTTAGCCTTTTCTCTGTGTCTTTAGATTTTTATATTTCGCTCTTCTCTTTATTTGCTCTCTATTTTCCTTTCTCTATGTGTCCTCATGATTCAGCTGTGTCTTATTTCCCATCAATTCTCATTCCCTTTGCTTTCCTCCTCTGATTTTGTCGTATCTCCATCCGGAACTATGCATCCTTAACTACTTCTTCCACTTTTTATCTATGCATCTAAATTTATGGTTGCTCTTTCCCTCCCCTTTTTTTAATCTCTTCCTCTCCACATATGCCCTTACGTATTTCCTATGCCCTTCCTGTCTTTAACTACTCTATAATACTTAACTTCTCTCTTTAATACACTGAACGCCATCGGTATTTCACTAATTTTATCATTCTACTATAAAAACTTTTCTATTAAAATCATATCTTCATAAAGCAGAAACTTCAACACTTGATCTACGGCAACCGTCAAATTGATGGGTTCTTACTTTTTAAAATTTTTCCTCAAGCCGCCAGAGACATGTATCTCATAATATACAAATTAATTGATTGACACTATCTTGTGCCGTTAGATCTATCTTTTCGCAAGGTATTTGTTTAGTATATTTAAGTATACGAAATTTACCTGTTGCAAATATAGTGTTAAGAACACTGATCGATGGATATTTACCACAACTTTATCTTCATAACGTCAATGATTAAATATTTAGTATATCCAAAAATTTATAAATATTGCAATTCAACACTACAACTACCGGCATCAAATCCAACATATTTTAATAAATTAAATAAGTACTTTGAAAAAGGGGGATTCAAGCGGCGGAAAATTTGATCGATTGGGTGATTTATGTTTATTGATATAGACGTAGAATATTTATTCTATGACTCTTATATAAACTTGGAGAATTTGTTGAAAAAATTGTGTACCAGTCATTTTGACTGGTTTGGTAGTTCTAGTGTTAAAATTGAAATTTCATTGAATTCAATAGCTCCGGTCACCAGAGATCCCCATGGCAGTCAACGTGTTAGTTATCTCAAAAACACCATCGTAACCGAGGATCCAAACAGAAACTATGTAAAATCCTCAATATCCGCGAGATCGACACCAAACCGTTTTCTCCACATGACGACTAAAGGGACGGAAAATTTGCATTCTAATCGGTTTCGATGCGAAGAGAATGCGCGAAAGTTTCAGTAAGAAAGTGGAGCACCGTAACTCACGGCAGCACGGCAGAATCGGCTCGGTTCCGTTGCTCTTTCCTCATCCTTTTAAAAGATTAGAAGAAGACACCGACGAAGGGTGAGAAGAAGATGGCAGGGATTTACCGCGGGAAAGGTTTCTTCTTTCCGGCGAACGTAGGCGGGTTACTCGGAGCTGAAAGCATCGCGGAGCTTTCGTCCCAGTGAAATCCAACGGTTTTATTATTTCAAGGAGAGAATAATGGTACCCACCCCCTTCGTTCACCCTCTCATCCACCCAGCAAGTGGATTCGTACGATGTCGAATGCCCGACCGCCTCGATAAACGACTTCGTTACGTACTTCCTCGATTGCTTCGTTAATTCGACGTTCCCGATAATTGTCCCAACGGAGACGAAGGAAAATCGCTTGGAAACCTTCTTCGCGAATGAAATCGCGATATCCTTTCTGCGAGTTCGTTTCACCACTGTGAATTTGAATTTTTTTATTAACAATGTGAAAAGAATTTTGTGGACCTTTTTTTCATGGTGAGACTTATTGTAAAATGGAACTGAATAATTATTGGTTTTATGGGTACTTGGAATTTTGGGAGAAATTTTGAAAAAGGTGAGGTTGTGAGGAAAATTGTGATTTTGGGACTTTCAGTTTTGGGGGATTGTTGGCGAGTGACAGTGGTTAACCTTTTAGCCTAAGGTAACGTATGGCACTTGTGACGTGAATGTAATTGTAAAATTTCAAATTTTCGAAAAACTATTGAATTGAAAATGTCAGTCAGTCAGGAGACAACCTAATTATTATTTTAATATTAGTATCAATAGTTCTGTGCCAAGTTAGCTTCAAGGTAACGACATGAGTAATATGCATATTTATGTAGGTAATATCGTCTTCTAAATTGCATTGTTTTTGACAAACAAATGTCATCGATCATTGGACTCACACGTGGTTCAAAGTATTAAAAATAATTCAAACTCGATGCGACAACTATTTGACGACACAACCTGAAAATACGAAAACAATAACTGTCACTGCCAGCAGACATCAAAGTTGTCTAGCAGACTGAAATTTAAGCTCCTCCACTTCTAAATTAGAATCAATATTTCTCAGAAAATGCATGTCCACCGAAACAATCCTTGGAGACAAAAATATAACAATCTCTCCTATATTCATAAAATAACCCTGAAATTCTTTCCATTTCTTTCCGCCATATCTCAAAAAAAAATTTTACTAATTCCCTTCCACAAAAAACACCTTGTTCACTAGGTTAATTAAAAAGAAGAAAATGTTGCAAACGAAGCGACCGTAGAATCGGCGAAAATTAAAGGAGAAACTTGACTATAATTGCAAGTATAGTTACCCAAACGAATTACTCTCTTTTGCAAGTGGTAGCACTCCTCGTTGCGGGGTTTGGATGGGGAAAAAATATGCTCTCGAGCAGACGAAGGAAGCGGAAAGAAAGAGAAAATAAAAGGCAGCAGCTAATGTTCTGGATTTACGGATCACCTAACTAGATGCATTAACTATTCCGCACTCGAGGATTAAAGGGCTGAAGTGAGCGATGAAGAACGTTCTATTATTTTCAAGGGGCAAAAACCCACCCCTCCTATGGATACCAGTTATACGTACGTTATCCGCGGTGAATTTCGTCGAGAGGGTGAAAAAAGGGGTCGAGATTTCCGTCCTCGGGACGAAATTTCATTTAATGCACTCGAAAGCTGCTTCCTCTCGTGGAAATGGAAAAGGAGTGAGGGGGTTGGATCGAAATTAAAACTAATAAATCTCGAAAATTTCGGACAGTTTGAACGCTGATTCGGCACAACCGTAGCTGCACCCTCTCGACTGTGAAACGTACAAACTTTTCGGTGTATAAATTTTCCCACGGACATAGGAGAGATGTAAAATATTGACGAAATATTAACCCCCTGTTGCGTAGAATGTGCGAGGATGACGGGAGAACAAAAAAATCACGGAATTCCCTCGAGAAATTTCATTAACTTGGATATTAATCCAGGAATGTATCAGGCAATGAAATGATTTTTCGATTGAACATCCGAAGAATTTAAATTATTTCGTGGATTGAAAGAAAATAATTAAAATCCGTGAAATTTCGGTTCATATTCCTGGAACTTCAATTATCCCCTTGTAATTTTTTTTTCTTGATTTCTTCCAGTAGATTTATTCGCAGCTGATTACTTTCTTTGCCTGTATAAAAAAAAAATGTTGAAATTGGAATTTTTCTACGTGTAGAATGGAAGAAAAGGTCGGTGAATTTTTGATTGACTGGAAAAAGATGGTAGAATCTACGTTGAAATTACGTGGTCAGTGAGATGAGAATATATTACACGGTGGTAACGTGAAACCGAAAGGTAGAATTTCTGAAGCACCCGTCGGATAAGCGCACGCTGAAAGAGAAACAATCGCGAAAGAGTGGCGGAGGAACAAAGGTGGAATTACGTTTCCCCGTGTATCACCGACAGCGGGAATTGTCATTAAAGTTAAGAAGCTTTCGGGAGTGTACTCGTTTCTCTGTAACGGTGAATGCCATTGCGAAGGGAAGTGGCATTAGTCAGATATAGAGTGGGTTAATATTCATCAAGCCATTTCCCTGTGAGAATAGCTCGCCGAATGCTCTCGTCGAAAACGAGGCTTACGGATAAAAGAAAATTATGATAACGTATTTTCATATTTATTTCACTCGAACCTTTTCATGGAAATTTTATCTGAAGTGTTTGCAATACTGTTAAAAATTGAAAGGAATTGTTTTGTAAAAGAGACTGAGATTCATATTTCTATAGGGTGAATTATTATATTTTTTGGGATATTTCATAATATAAATTATTTTTGTAACATTGTCATTTATTAATTGTTACAGAGTACTGTATTTTGGAACAAAATAACATCCTTTAACACTAGATTTACGGGTGTTGCTACACCTTTTTTTCTGAAGCGAACCTATTTGACTCATACAAGAAAATTGAAGTCTTTTGTAAAGAAAATAGTTCCAAATCAATGTACATGCAAGATTTATTATTAAAAAAAATTAACCAATCAATGTATTATACGTATAGTAATCAAATTTTGAGTGAGCCAAATTGGCTCCGTAAATCTAGTGTTAACATATAGAGAGAAGAGAGACTTGGACTTGCAGTCATAGAGGTCCTTTAATCTCAAAAGTGTCTCTTTTCAAAATTGATTTACCTGTTACCGAAAGAGCAGATTTCACTCAAAGAACAAAGAAAATATTACAATTATCAGACACATAGAAACTAGAATTTCTACTTGGCAGATTCAGATTCCAATTCCAAATCTACCTTCATCTCAACACTTCATAAAACTAATTCCTCCGTCCCCAAATTATCTGACTTTATTCAAAATAGACAAATAAAATTCCGAATATCCAATTAGAAAAATTACATTCCTACTTAAAATATTATTTTTATATACCACAGCGAGAACTCCGTGAAATAAAAATCAACAAAGGAAATAAATACCAGCGAAGAAACAAAATCCCGTAAACCAAAGGAAACAAAATCCGCAAGAGAAACAGTGATTAAAGTCGGATCCCCCGGCGAAGAAATTTCCCTTTATTTCTCAGGTTTATTTTCGTGGCCCATTTTCCGAGGGTGCTTCGGTAAGGAGAACGTTCAACGAAAACAGGAAATTCGCTCGGGAGAACGTCGCGAACGCGTTACCGCGGCTACTTTCCTAATACCCGCTGGAAAATGAAATAACGAGTCCACCTCGCAATCACCACAGCAAAGTAAACAACGACGAAGAAAAAGTAAAGGAAAGAATTAAAAAAAGACAAACGAAAAAGACGACTCAACGAAAGAAAGCACAGCTCGTCAGAAAATGCACGAAAAGAATAAGAAAAAAATCGAAACGAGGTGGAAGAAGAGAGCGAAAGAAATGAAGAAGAGGGGTTGGTACACTCAAAAGGCAGTTTGGTTAAAAGTCAAGGTGTCCTCGAGAAAACTGAAGAAAAATACCGCGACAGGAAATTTGAATTAAAGCCAGTGGACGAAAGAAAAGGTCGCCATAAATCTTTTTACCGTCTTCAAACGAAAAGAAAAATCCCTTGGGGTGCTTTGACGAAAGAGAAAGCAAACGCTCGAATGTCAGAGAAAAAAAAAAGAGAGAGAGAGAAGAAAATATATATAGACAGAGGCGAAGTAAAGAGAGGGATCCCTTTTCCTGTGCTTTTTGCTTCACCGCTTCTAATTTACTAACTTTATCATCCTGTTTTTGAGCCTCGGCCGGAAACAAAGGATTCCCGGTGGCTCGGTTTTACGACGAAAACGGGTGGCTGGTCAAAGGGAAATTACGCGGAGATACGCAACACCGGAAGGAAAATTACCAGGTCACGTTATAGCGAGGACCGAAAAGCTGGAGGGAGGGATGAAGAAGAATGGGGAGGAATGAGGATAGAAAAGCGGATAAATGTATGGGCGGGGGTGGGTTGTGATGCATGCCGAGCAGAGTGAAAGATGCCGTGGCAAAAGCGTGCCGTGACGAATGACAAACGGCCAGAGTGAAAGCCTGACGGTCGACGATGGGTGGAGCGTCATTATTTCGTTAATTAAACGAACTTTGGTATCTGCCGCGAGCGAGCACAATTAAATGGCCCGAAGAGCGAAAGGAGCCAGACGGAAACCCCTTTGAGACGTAACTTCGGCACCTTAACTTTAACGACAGCCGTATTTCCATCCCGGCTTTCCGTTTTGTCTACCCCTGCCGATGGAGAGTCTCACCCTTGCAGATTTCCTTCCTCTTCTTTGCTCGTTTAACCGTCCCGATGCACACTGCTTTTCTGCGTTTCGTTTTCCTCTTTTTCCTCCTTTCGGTTATTACTTCGCGATTGTGGTAAAGGTCAAAGGATACCGGCTTTGGGACTCTTCTTTGCATTCTTGTTAAAATAACTTTTGAACCTGTTGTTGGATATCTCGATAAGTTTCTTCGTGCTTACTTGTGTATTACAATTTGGGGGTGAGGGTGGAAATGATTCTTAATAATTGTCAGAATTATATTTGACCAGGTAACTGTGGCGAAAATTCTTTTGAATTTTTTGTGTCACGAAAATCGAGTGATGAGCATAAATCTATTTCAAATTATTCATACCCTTTAGTTATTCGTTTTATTTCGGTATGGCCTCAAAATATTCCAAACATCTTGAAATTTAGAAATATATTTTACTTTTCGTCAAAATTACAATTTAAATAATCAGTGGTAGCTTTTACGCATGACGAGTATACTCGTTAAACACAGCTAACTGGTTAAGGGTGTTTGAAATTTTTTTGGGTAATATTTAATAACTTTATTTAATAATAGAATTTTTTCAAAAGCGAGAAATCAACATTTTGCCTTGCAATGACGTGTGGCACACGTGTTGTGGTAAATGGGACAGAAAAATTTGAAGTTTTCCAAAAATTGTTAAATTGCAAATATCAGTAGGTCAGGAGACGACGAGATTAGCTCTGTACTATTAATATTGTATTAACTTATACCGGTATATCGGAAATCAGTAATAGATTTTTATTCCAATAATTAATTTTAAATTATTGCACCTTTTGTCCCAAAGAAAATCGTAAGGTAAGTGGTAAAAATTGAAGCTGGATTGAAAAGGAATATAGAAAATAAAGTGCAGTCATATTTTCTTAATTGAATTCCTGTTGAATGGAATGAGATTTAATATCTGGAATTCAGGAGAAGGGTAGAAGAGAATAGAGTTACTCCCTGCTGCGCTATTTCGAGCTTCTAATCATTCTTGATCCCTCGACTCAAATTGCTCGCTGCAGGACGAGCAAAAGGACGAAGAAGGAAGCTCCAAGGTGGAGATAAATCGTTGGCAATGCCATCGCCGTGTGATACTTATTGCCCAAATATTTTTCCTGCTTAACTTGTTAGCCTGACTTGCGAGCTACCTTTTCTGTGGTTTAAAAACATTGAGACTCTCCTTTAAAAATAGTGGGTTAATCGATAGCCTCTTCTATCTTTAGTTTCTCTACTTCTCTTTTACTATCAACTCTTTTGTTGTGGTTTTTTCATTTCTCTGTCTTTCTACGTTCTTGATTTCTTTTTTTAGCATTACTTCTCTCCTTGTGTACCTCCCCTATGTTTTCCACTTTCTGTACTTCTCAAACAAGCTCTCACTTTCGCTTTCATTATCATTTTCTTTCTCGGTCAGTATCTCTTCTTCTTTCTATAATTCTCCAGTTGTCGCTACATTTTTCTAGCAGTCTCTATCTTTCTCCTATTTTTATCTTCTTATAACAGTCTTTCTTTTTATCAACGTTTTTTTTTTCATTTCTCTGTTTTTCTACGTTCTTGATTTCTTTTTTTAGCATTACTTCTCTACTTGTGTACCTCCCCTTTCTATCTTCCCCTATCTTTTCCACTTTCTGTGCTTCTCAAACAAGCTCTCACTTTCGCTTTCATTATCATTTTCTCCCTCAGTCCCTATCTCTTCTTCTTTCTATAATTCTCCATTTGTCTCTACATTTTTCTAGCAGCCTCTATCTTTCTCCTATTTTTATCTTCTTATAACAGTCTTTCTTTTTATCAACGTTTTTTTTTTCATTTCTCTGTTTTTCTACGTTCTTGATTTCTTTTTTTAGCATTACTTCTCTACTTGTGTACCTCCCCTTTCTATCTTCCCCTATCTTTTCCACTTTCTGTGCTTCTCAAACAAGCTCTCACTTTCTCTTTCATTATCATTTTCTTTCTCGGTCAGTATCTCTTCTTCTTTCTATATTTCTCCAGTTGTCTCTACATTTTTCTAGCAGCCTCTATCTTCCTTCTATTTTTATCTTTCTCTAATGGTCTTTCTTTTTATCATTCCCTAGCACTTTTTTCCCTTGTTCCTATCTTACCCTCACTTTCCCTCTCTACTTTTCTCTTTCTCTTTGCGTTCTTTCTTCTGTATTTATCTGTCTCTCCCTTCTTCAGCTAGAGCTCACCCCTGCCACCTGCTCTAGCATCTCACGAGCCTCCCTGAGGGTTGGTAACGTTCGTTATCGCTTAAAAGTGCGGAAGAGAAACGAACCTGGAAGTGGATACTTTGTATAAGAGACGGCGGACGTTTGTTACCGTTGCTTTCGCTGCCTGTCTTCTGTTTTGCTTCCCTTCGCCAACCCCTTCACGACTACAGGGGTAACTCAACACCGCAAGGTGTTTAGATCGGGTCTAGCTGGATTTAGATTTTCATCTTTCTGCTGATAAATCATTCTTTTTACCTTCCTGTGTCTACGTTTCGACGGTCTGGTCTTTTGACAAGGACATATGTAGAGGAGATTATTAACTGAAAGGAGGGTGGTTTTAGTTGAGCACGGAAGAAAAAGTTTTCTGTTTTCTTTTAAACAATAATGACTAAGTGTATTAGGAAAATATGTTTTAGATAATCTACTATCTATGTTTTAGGTAATACAAATAGAATGGGATACAAGTAATTCACGACAATTAACAATTAAAACTTCAAGTGACTTCGTATTACCGATATTGAAAAATTCACCAGATCTATTCCTGTTTATAAAATTCTCACGTTTCTCTCATATTAGCATTCATTCTCTTGCATTTCAATTGACTATTTTTTAGAATATTCGGGCCTTTGAAAGAAAAAACGATTGACCTGCTATCCGAATTTGATCTCACCTCATCCTCGCAGCCATCGTCATACTTAAAGCTATTACGCAGACATTTTCCAACACATCTTTCCAGTACAACCCTAATCTAGGCTTCAGTACCTTCATAATCCTCCATTGAAGACAATCAGTGAAAGTGTACTATGTAATATTCAAGCCAAAAATAAAGTTTAAAGGAAAACAAATACTCATCCCCTTTGAAGAAAATCACGAAAACTTTCTACGTAATATTCAAACCAAAAGTAAAGTTTAAAAGAAGACACATACTCAAACAATATCAGTTTAAAGAATACTATCTTCTGAAATTCAGCAACCATCAACCAACCACCCTTAACTTCTCCCCAGGATTACTCACTTCTACAAGCAATCCTTCAAAGAATCCATCCCCTTCCACCATAAAACCCCATAGTCCGTTATCGTATCGCGAAATTACATCCCCGGAATACAAATCCCTGCGAAATTTGCGTCGGTTCTCGAGACAGTTCCGGCAACTGCCAATGAACCGCTCGCTGAATCCTCAAGCACGCACAGCAGAGGCAGACATCGAAGAAGCTGTTGCTCTTCGCAACGACAAAGCGAGCAAATACGCGAACCGACTGCTACTTCGTCGAGAGAGAAGAGAGAGAGAGAGAGTAAAGACAGCAAGAGAAAGAGAGAGAGTGAAGAGAAAGAGAGCAAGAGAGAGAACGAGGCAGGAAACTGCGAGTCGTGAAGTTCAACTTGAAATTGAGTTGTCATCCACTCGCAAAGTTATATAGTGCCTTTATAATGTTCCCGGGGAACTGTAATGCGAAAACTATTAAGTCCGAAACCGGATACTCTCTTGCCAACCCCCTGGTCGTCTGGATCGGAAGGGATATTAAGGACAGCCGACGAGAAACGGGGGTTGGCTTGCATCACGAGGGGTGGTTGATGCGCTTGACTTCGTTGAAAGGCAGACGACTCACATATTCTCTTATGGGTAGCAGTTTCATGTAGTCATGACATCTAATTCCTTTCAAATCTCTTCGTGTAATGAAATTCATGCAACCGAATTAGATACTACTTTGATACGATAAATATTAATTTTTATACTTCAACGTTGACGGTTTCATTATCTTTATTTAACTTCTCATTAAGTGATGTAAATATACGTGAATATTTGCTGGAGAAATCTAGGGTTTATGAGAGTTTAATTGGCTGGGGATGAAATGTATCTTTGGGAGTGAAATTGGTGAATGCGCCCTCTTTGAGGGTGCAGTTGTGTTTTAGGGAAATGTTCCTTTTAGTAGGTAGTGACTTGTCCACGTTAAAGTACCTGAGGGATGGGGATTTTATGGGATATCTGGAAGTAACGAGTTCAAGGTTTTGCAGGTCTGTAGTCAGTTGACGAGGTTTATTGTGCTGTCGTATTTTTAGAATTTGGGGAAGGTACTGAGCTATTAATAACTGGTTCAAATGTACCTGTTTAGTCAGGTAACTCTGTTTGCCTTGACAAAGAAATTTTACAGTGTTTTATATATAAGAAAATAGCTATTTTTAATAGTACGTTTTAAATTAATTCGGTGCCTTTTTAAAAGAAGTTTAGTATTATAACTTATTCGGTCGATGGGAAATTGCTTTTTGTGACACCCCAAGTTGCACGGCTAGCTCATGTTGTGTTTGTGCGGAATTTTCACAGAGCAGCTACTCAAGCTCTTCGTCTTCAAATTTTTTTGGTTTTCCGGAACGTTCTCGATCAGAAAGATCAAAGTCGTCGCTTCGAAATCTTTGATACCATTTTTTACAGGTTTTATATGTTACTGCACTTTCACCTAAATCAGAACAAATCATTTCAGCGGCTTCAGCAGCATTTTTCTTTAATTGAAAGCAAACAGTATGCAGTGCCGTATGTGATTCTTGTCAGACACCGCCATTTTACTTATTAATTGCTATTGTTTTGACTAGTTGTCAAATGTTTCAAAACTGTAAGTGTTGGTACTTAAACGTTATAAAATGGCGGGCGATTATTTACATTCAAATCAGAGTTATAAATAAATTAATATCAAGGCACCGAATTAATTTCTATACATAATACTTGGAGAACAGTGACAAAATTAGTTGATTAGAGGAGCAGAAATAGCTGAAGCTGTTTCTCACTCATCAGAATGAAGCAACCGTATCACCATTTACATTTGCTAATTGCTTTTCAATGTAGCAGACTCGAACGTAGAAATAAAGCGTAGCTTCATCCTGTCGATGGAAATTCACATTTCATCAGGTGTCGTTGCGAGGCTAAAATTAGAAGATCAATTAACAGAATCTCCATTTATCGTTTCAGCTAATTTTGCACGAGTTTATTCCGAGAGCCTGAAACATCAATTATTTCAATCGTACTCCTTATCATTATAGTGTTCCAAGTAAAAAGTCATCTTATCTCTTTCCATTAACGCTTGCATTTGCAATTAATTTATTGAAGGTGAGAATTATTCTTAGTAAAAGTGCATTGTACTGTAGAGAGATTAAATGTTCACACTCAAACTGCAACCCGAAAAGACTCAGCAACAAGTAAGTACAATTCCCATCAATACACCTTGGATTTAACCCTTAAATGCGTGAATTTTTATTCTTATTTTTAAAGTCAAAAATACATTAGTATTGATATCAAATAAAATATGAAAAATACTAAAGAAAATCTAAACTAAGTTTTTATTCCAATTTTTTAAAAAATATTATTTTTTTCCAAATTGCTAGATTATGCATTTAAACGAAAATTACAAATTGTGAAAATTTTTAATACAGTTATTATCTTTGTTTAGATATAGTTCGATACAACATTTACCGCATATTGTTCGGGTACAACCTTTTATGGTTGGGGTATTTGCATTTCATTTTTGATTCTAGATGAACAGGCCAGTGTCCAGTTTGGTCTGTACGCACTTATTTTGGGGAAAAATGTTTGGTTGGCCCTTTCTTTCAAAACTGTATACGTAAACTATGTATTCAATTGGTTACACTATGCAGTAAGCCAAAATTTGTGTTTTGATTTGATTTACATGACTAAATATGAGTATGTTGCCAAATGGCAACTACATGCATATAAGTTTTACTCATTTTGTATTAAATAGGGACTTTGGAAAAAGAGGAACCGAGCAGATAAGATGATAATTCACTAAGTAATTATTGTATTATAAAATACACTCAAGATATCTATTCTCCAATTACTCTGAAAATTTGAGAAACATTTATAAAATAAGTAGGAGCTCATCAATTTAACGGCTTCCATAAATCCAATGTTAATGATTCATAAATTGAATCATCACCTTTCAAGCCACTAACAGCAATACATCTCAACACAACTGTTATTATCATTCCAACCCTTCATTCAAGTAAAATACGCCTAGAATTCTACTTTTCCTGCGCCACTTCAGTAGAAAGTAAATGCACCATCATTCCATCCCCCTACGATACTTCATCGATTTCCATTTTTGATTAAATTGGCAATGTCGGCTCAATTGGCAGAAAAATCTTGCATACATTGTTCGACGATGATTTCCTTTCTCGACCAGGCTCGCATAAGGCAAACAAAAGAAAAGAAACGAAGGGTTTGCGGGAGAGGCTAGGAGAGGAAGCAGATAAAGGGGCTTTTAACTCGAGCGTAATTTCCTTTTGATCGGAAATTCAATATTTTCTTTCGTAGCCTCACTTACGACGGCATTCGCTCGAACAGTTCTTCTCACTAGGCTGCCTTTCCATCCACGTACCGCGAGTTTGGCAGCGCCACTTTTCGAACTTTACCCTTCTTTCCCAACTACCGGAGAAACTTGATGGAAAACTGTTACGAACGGTGCTCAGACTGCTTCGTTGCGCACGAATTTTGCGCGAGGTTCTCCTGAAACAAGCTCGTGTTTGCGGTAAGAATTTTCTCGGAAATTTTCTCATCTACGATTTTAAGCTTTTCCAGGCTGTAATTTAATTTCCTTTGTTTCATCGATCTCAACGGCGATATCGAGAGCGACGAATCGTGTCTGAGAATTAAGTTGAGTTGGTCGATGAACGATACAAAGTGTCTTTTAGTTTCTGTTCTCAAAGGACGGAAAGTGTTTCGTGGTCTTCCTTTAATTGTTTCGAAGACTTTCTCGGGTTGATGCACTTATTTCGGTGCACCGCAATTTAGTCGATTATAAACTTAAAGTCGAAGTAAGAGACTTCAAGAGAATTGATATTGTGTTAAGATTTTTGAAACATTCTTTGTATAAAATTCGTAAGGTAGTTGTAGAAATGGATGGTATCAGAAATATTTGATTTGTTTATTAATTTTTCAATATATGATGAGTATTTTTATGGAGAACAGGGTTTTAATTAAATTTATTTATATGTTATATAAAAATTCCTCGGTACAGTCTGGAACAGATTGAGTCAAGGTCAATTTAACACGAGAACTACCGGCGTTAAATCTATCATACTTCAGTATATTAAATAAAAACTTTGAAACAGAAAGAATCAGGAGGCGGAGAAGATTGATTCGGTGATTTATGTTTTTTGAGATGGATGCAAAATAATTATTCTATGATTCTTCTTTAACACTTAAACCTACCGACGTTATATCTACTAAAATCTAAATATACTCAATAACGACCTTACACAAAGAGAAGTGGAGAGATAAAGAAGATAATTAATTGACTCATTTTGCTTTTGTAAGATAGAAGTGGAATATGTACTTCATGGCTACTCTATTAATTTAGATCATTTTTAGAAAATATTTTGGTATCGGTCTTTTGACCGCCTTGGTAGGTTTATTGTTAAAATTGAAGAATTTTTGGAAAATATTATCTACTAGTCACTTTGACTTCTTGGTAGTTCCAGTGTTAAAATGTGTGTGACGTTTCAAAGTAGTTAAAAAAATTATTCCAATTTACCATCACTGTGACACATTAATTCTAAAATTTCCCACGCAGTCAAAATTACTATTTCCTAATTTTTTCTAATAATTTTCCAAAATTGATAACGTATCCATCCAATAAATATTCTCTTCCATCTTAAAAAACCTTAATTACTTAATAGATAATCAAATATAATAGATAGTATCTATAAATAATATCAATTAAATGTAATAGATATAATATCGGTAGATTAATTGCTAAATATTGAGTAACCTCGTTCGATCATTGATTCGCTATAATTATAGGGAGCTAAAATAGCACGTGGCAGTCCTAACGTCAATCAATTTCGCACGTCTACCATTCTTGAGGTCTCAAGTATTCCCCGAGCTGCACATTTAATTCGATCTTAGTAATTAGACAGCGCGTTCCGTTTGAACGAGGAAGCTGTCGGCGTCGATTATGGACGGGGGAAAATTGAGATAACCATTATTGCGGTGCTCCGATTATAAACTTCCACCGACTTTGTCCGACCTTCGTGACCGATCCCTGTTCAATTTCTGTTCAGGGGCGCCAAAGTTTTCGCGTTAAGCTCGGAAGAAGGAACAATAAAGAGGGATGAAGGTGAAAAAGGAGAGAAAAAGGGATACAAATATGAACGGGGAGAATCTTTACTTTAAAGTGAAAGAATCAGATAAGAAAAGGACCAACGTTGAAAAAGAAGAAGAAATAAGAACACAGAGAAAAATATGAAAATACAGGATACGTGTGTTTCAAAAAGAAATAGAAATAAAAGGAAGAAGTGCTGAGACTCTGAGAGGAACGTGCAGCATGAAAATCCACGAGGAAAGACTAGGACTAAAGGAAGAGGGAGTAATGAAAATACATAAAAAAGAATGGAGGAGCAAAAAATTGAAAAACACAGACACGTAGAAAGATGAGAAGTCAACAGAGAAATTGTCAAAGAAGGTAGAAAAGGAGAAAAAATATTGTACCACCGAGATGAAGAAACTGAGAGACTGAAAACTACCCCCAAAAGACACAAAAGAAGGCAGAGATAAAAACAGAGACGATGAATATGATTCAAATAGCGCTATCTTTCTCAAAGCCGTCCCATTACGATTATCAAACCACCCCCAATTATGAAAGAAAACGTACCGCGTTCTCGAATGGCGATTATGGTAACGAAATGGCACAATGAGATTATTAGGCTCACTTTTGGCTCAGGTCGAGCTAGAAATTAAACTCGACAAATCCTATGGTATTTGTGCGATGATTTATTCGTACAGGACCAACCCTTGCATTATTCCATGCTTGTGTTTCTCTTCTATGTCGGGAGAATCGTCGGAACTCAATTTTCCTTGTAAAAACGAAATGGTTCTGGTTTTAAATAACCTTCGACACTAAAGTTCTCGCGAAATATAAATTTGCGTCTCCCGATGGTATTTTTATCTCGTCAATCTTTTTTGTCATTCAAGGGAAAATTAGTATTAGGCGAACGTTCTCTTTTCAAATGACTTTCTTGTATTGCTCCTTCCATTTCGAGAACATGTATTCTGGTTCCTGTTTTAGCTCACGATCGATTTTAATGCGATACAAGTTGGAAATAACCTTATGCGAATGTGTTAGGGCTATAAACACTTTTTTTATGTTCGACTTGCTGGAAGGAAAGGGTTGATTTCCATTTCTAATCTCACGTCGACCGGTGAGGTATTTCTGCATGGCTTTTTATTTCAATAGAGCCAGTAGTGCGTAATTTACAATGTATTGCCATTTTCTTTAAATGGCACCGGAAAGACATTTGCAATTCTAATGACTTTTTTTTACCTGAAAAGAAATAATGATGAAAAAACAATAGGAGAGAATTTCGCTAAATTTTCTCTCACTGATTGAAAATTCATAAAAAAACTATAAATCCTAAAATAAACAGGTAGTCGTTTATGCCCAAATACCGACATATTTCAGCTTCCAACGAATAATTCATTCGAATGCACAAATTACCAATAATTCTCAATCCCCCAAAGATTAAATTTATTTCCATCAAAAATTACCTATCAGCAGAAACTCATTTTCATCTAAACATAGACTTATATAAAAATATACACTTTCTTCCAAATATTGGGTTGGTAAGAAAGTAATTTCGGTTTTGTAGTGTGAAATGGAACTTAATTTTTTTTAACAAAGAATTTTTTCGATAACCTTTTGCCATCGTTTTGACAAATCCGTGATTCCGTTTTTATAGAAATACTGGCACATATCAACAAAAAACTGAACCCAATGCAATTTTAGGCTATCATCGCCATTGAAAGTTTTACCATTCAAAAAGTTTTGCAAGTTGAAAAATAAATGGTAATCTAATGGTGTCAGATCAGGGCTACATGGAGGCTGTGACATCACTTCCCAACCCAGCTTAGATTTTGCAAAAAATAAAAAAGTAAAACATATCAGAAATGTTCGTTTTCCACTCTATGTTAAAATTCTCCTAAACAAACAAAATAAAGCGCAATTTGTTTCTAAGCCAAGTCAAAAGTTTCACAACTTTCGATTCTTAGAAGAAAAAAATCATAACATTGTCAGAAATCATTGAGACCAAACGTAACGCTGGCTCTCATCAAAAGCCGAATTTACTTTCTTGCAGACCCAATAGTTTACAACCCCCAGCGACCTAAATTAATTCAATAAACAATTACCTATCGGAGAAAGCTCAAATACGTTCTCCTAATAACACCACAAATACGAAATATTTTTATCCAAGTAAAATGATCAGTTCAAAGAACCCCCCCTCGAAGCAACATCTTACAATTTAAAACCCAAACATCAAAAACTGATTCATCCCCCCGGGCATCCTACGGCCTTAACCAAACTAAATTGAATCCAGCGCAAAAGACGAAGCATCCTTTAGTAATTCCTGTTTTTCTCCTTTCAGAAGGCCGTATCCTGGAGCTTCATTCACCGGATGGCGTGCACGAGTGCTGGCTGAGGGCCGCCGACAATGCCGAGGCGAATGTCTGGTTCAACGCTTTGCACTCGGCACTGGCAGCACTCACCCTGAAGGCACTGAGACTGGCCTCGGCACTTCCGGATCCGCCGCAGCTTCAGCACATCGGTTGGCTCGCGAGGAGGCACTGTCTTCAGGTAAGAAAAACCGCCTGTCTGCCGGAGATGACGACTCATTCCCGTTTTACTTGGAAAAGACAAAGAGGGAGAGTACGAAAGATGCAGGGATGGAAAGGAATTCAGGGGACGTGCTAAAAGAAGGGAGGAAAGAGAGAGAGGGATGAAGTGGATGGTGGAAAGAGGGGACGTGTGTACAGACGAGTGTCTGACACTCGAGAAGTTCCTCTCGCTCTGCAATCGGATAGGCTGAGACTGCTCTTTCGCGAGCAGTTTCACTTCGATGGAGGGTTACACAGACTATCCTGTCTATCTTTCTCTTTCGACGAGAGGCACCCGCATGAGCGTATGGCAATTTGCGACGATTTAGCAGCTGTTCGATGCGTCGGAAAACTGAAACTCTTCCTGCTTCCGGTGGAGACGTTTAGACGTTGGGGGATGGATGGAGTAGAGGGTAGCTTTTTATTTTTTTTTTTAATATTCGTGAATTTTATATATATTGTTACGTGTTGCGGATAATCTTCTGAGCTTCGGAATTCTTCTAATTAAAAATTATTGTGACTGCTACTTCCTGTGAACAACACTTCCGGTCCCTAACGCAAGGCGATCGGCTGATCGATGAAACGATTCGATTCTCGAATCCAGAGGGTTGGAAGGAACAAGTTCTCTTGGTATGCCAATTTCATATCGACGTAACAATGTGATTTAATTGTTGGTTACAATTTTAGATTTAACATGTGTATGTGACCACCATTAAACTTTCCGTTCAGGTTTCTTGCATTTCTCATTGCAAAACAAAGAATTTTATTGTGAAAGTATATTGTAAAGTTAAATATAGCCATGTTAATGTCATGTATACTGCAAAAAAATTTATTTAAAGTGTGGATCGTATACGCCTCACGCGGCCTGAATAGAAAATCTTAAAAAATGATCCGCTACGGAACGTGTGAAAATTGTAACTGCAGGGACCATTATATGTATACTAGCTGAAAGAAGATTAAGGACTACTTAAATTAGTAAAAGTTAAGTTTAACGTTGATAATCCATATTCGAAAATATAGAGGAGACCGGGGCAAAACGGCACTGGGGCATAATGGGATAGCAAAAAATGAAGTTTCTTGGGTGCTTGATTTGGGGCAAAATGGGATAGGGGCAAATGGGACAGAGAGGAGTGAAATATCAACCCGTTTTGCCCCGGTCCCATTATGCCCCGCTATACCATTTTGCCCCGGTCTCCCTATATTCAATCATTTAAAACCTGCAATATTTTACGTGCTTCGAAACTTAAAAAAACCCTTAAAATTTCGAATTTTGAAAATTCCTTTCTTAGTGGTTGCTTATACCCTAGAAGGAACGCTCATGCAAAATTTCAAGTTTATAGGTCAAGTAGTTTCGGCTCTGCGTTGATGAGTTTGGCCCATACTTTAACCCCCCCTAAAACCCCCCCTAAAATTTCGAATTTTTCAAAACCCTTTCTTAGTGAGCACCTAAGACCCAAGGGGAAAGTATGTTCCAAATTTCATTGCAATCCGTTCTGTGGTTTTTGAGATTTCGTGATGAGTGAGTGAGTCAGTCAGTGGTATTTGAGCTTTATATATATATAATAATAATAATAATATATAAAAGAAGATAGAAGATTGTTATGAAGAAGCGAAGCTGTATTCGGTGATTGAATCGATAAGTGAATGTATTCTACGAGATATCGATCAGCAAAAGTCGAAAATCGCATCAACGACAATGTATTAAACAGGGCAGTTGAATTTGAGAATCTGGAAGGGACTTCAGAGTGGAGAGGAAACTCGTATCCCTGGTTTATTTGATTATTGTAGAATTTGGAACTTTCGTAACTAAATAATGTGTGGCCATACTCCTCGGCGCAACAATATTATATGTATTTCTTAAGTTGATTTTCTCAGTCGTTGGAAATCACGGTAACACGGTAATTTTACCCCCGTGCAATATGGTAATGACGTCGGATGCTAAGCCGTCATCTAATTAACGCTAACTCGGCCGATCGAAACTGATCGGGAGTATTGGCCCAACTATGGTCAACTTCGACTACCCTCCACGATCGTTATCGATCGTTATCATTCTCTGGCAGTACTCCAATCAATTCGCCCGTGATTACTCAATGCGATCGGACCTATTCGATTTTAAACTCCGTCCTCTGTTCTCCCTCCTGCGCTTCAACGTCCACGTTTAATTATCTCCCGTACGCGATACTCTGCCGCGACGATGGGGTTTCGTGATTATCATTGCACAGCGCATTATCAGACATCGCGAAGCTTTTTTCCCTGATGGAAAAAGCTCGTTGCACATTTTCTACCTGAAGCTCGGGCGAAATAATCGTGCACCTTTGAGGGAGCAATTAGGTGGATAATTGGGTGGATAATTAAGAGCCTGAGTGAACGTTATGTACGAGGTTTCTTACGGTCGGTGAATTCTTTGTTTGGAGATTGGTGTGTTTCTTGATTATTCGCTAGTTTTGTATATACAGGGGTGTCTCCTATTTTTAATTTGGTTTTGGGGTGGTAAAAAATCTTTATTTACATCTTAAATTAAACTTTGAAACTCGAAGAGGCTGTTCATATGTATCAGAAAAGAACTGAAGTTAGAATGAAAATTTCTATTTCATTCACTAATTGAATATTAATTTTGCTATAAGAATGTGCGAAATTTTAAATACTTCTGTTCAATCCTGTGTTACCGTCCGACAAATCTAACTTGGCTAACGAACAGTGGAGCTTCTCGCTTTCAACCCCTTTTTTCCAACGTATTATTTTGGACATTGCCAAAACGAGTCTCCTAAAGTGAACACTCCACATAGTTATTTACTTTAGAACACTGATTTTCGGAATTCCAAAAACGAAATGGCGGTTGAAAATGAGAGTCTCTGCAGCTCGCTAGCAAATTTAGACTATTGTGGTTTTTCTTACAATTAACTTTCTGTTCTAATAGTTGCAAACATTCTCTTCGAGTTTTAAATTTAATTGAAAATGTGAATAAAAAATGTTTACTACCGCAAAACTAAATTAAAAATAGCAGACACCGTTCATCAGCCAAATAAGAGTTATTTAACACTGTAACTTTAACACTAGATTTACGGAAGTCGTAAAATTCACGGAAATATCTTACAATATAGGCATCTATCTTGTAATATAGAAATTACTTAACACTTTACCGACCGGTATTTTTTAACATCCTAACCACTTCTGATCGGTCACTTGCACGCAAATATTTCCCTGACACTGATATCTCTTCGAAAATTGCAAAGTTTCTTCACTGAATCTTTGGCACAGTTAACCCATTCACTGCCAACTACGAGATATCTCGTGGTTGCACTACAAGTTTCAATTAATAAGTTATCAATAACAGCCGAACGTGTATAGTATTTTTGGAACAAAAATGTTCTTAGTATTAGTACAAATGTTGAGATTATATTTTTGAATAATTAAATTAATGTTTAAAGAACTTACTATCGTCTTCTCAAATTTTATCACGTAAGATAATATTTGCTTAGTTTTTCTGGCAGTGAATGGGTTAACCACAATGAAAAATAATAATTTATTAATTGCCGTAGCGACCAATTAATAAGTTAAAAGCCCAAAAGTGTTGGCCCCGAAAAGCCGATTAATCGGCTACCGATCGGTAAAGTGTTAATTAAACATTTTTTCTTCTTTCAAAGTACAAATTTAACATATTTAAATAGAACAGATTCAACGCCCGCAAATCTAGTGTAAAATAATTCCAGGCCTACAAATCTGATACACTCCGAATCTCCAAAATAACAATTAGCTCAATTGTTCTCTCTCTTCCTCCTTTAATTAATAGTTGAAGAGAAAATCTTGGTTGGATCAACTCGTGCAAAACACGCGAATACCACAGGAAGGCTTAGGGAACAGTAATTGATATACACGGCTAGCAAAGTGTGCACCCGCGACGACTAATTGTCGGCAAGTCGCGGCTTAATTATCTGGAACGATCGAAGATCGTTAATTACACCCTTTCGTCGCGCTCCACCCTCTTCCTCATTCTCCATACCCTCTTTAGCTTCTCTCTCCTCCTCTCATCCTGGACTCGTCAGTGAGGTTTCTCACGGGAGAGCAAATCTCGCTGATTTGTACCTTCGGTTTTCTCGGCTACTTCGAGAAGCACCGCTGAAAAGGAAACGAACCGATAGCTGTTTGCATTGCAAGGTTAAATACCGCGAACGTGAACTCCCTTTTCATCCCCTTTCTTTCCCCATTTTCATTCGTCGGCTCTCGAACGAATTACGAATATCTTCGTGTGAATTCAAAACTTTGCAGTTTTATCTCTTGGCTTTTGAATCAATTGACACTTTGCAAAGATCAGGTTGCGAGTTTCATTGATAGCTGTGACGCTATTGAGAACAGTGATTTGATTTTAAGTTTGTAAATGTAAATAATTAGGTAGTTGGTGGAAAATTAATCCTTTGGGGACGGGGAACTTTTTGAAGATTGAGAGATAATTATTTATTTGACGAAGGAAAAGTACCTTTTTATTAGAAAGTCATATGATTAATGTATAGTAGTTATAAATTACTATTTGTGTAATGATATTTCAATGGTTACATTTCTATTTTTGTAATCGTGTATATATGCACCGATAAACTGGAATCCAATTTTTTCCCTGACCGTACATATGCGTCCGTCATCCTCGAAGGGTTAAATGAGAAGCTTTGGAAACAGGACGTTTAATTTTTAGTCGCGATGAAGAGGATTTGATTTGCGGATTTTTCGAAATTTCAAGTTAAATATTCGGCATTGAATTAATCGAGGGTTTTCTTAGTTAATTAAACTTCAGGTTTTTGGCATATGGAGAAATTGATACGTGCAGATTTTAAAGTGATAAAGCTAACCTGTTGGAAGTGAAGTAGTCGATAGCAAGTTAATTGATGTTTTCCGTGATTAATTGAACATATAATTTAATTAAAATGATGAGAAATTAATCCAAATAATTGTAACATCTCTAGAAAGATTATTAACTTCGATCTGTAATTTTATAAAATAATATCAACGATGAAACATCGTGTCAGTTTTTGATATCCTCTCAAACATCGACATAAAAATCAACCTTCCACTCATTAAATCCGTCAGAGAAATATTCTCATTTATTAAAAAAATATTTCCCGAGCAATGCACAGTGCATATTTCATAACAATCTCATTTCCACGGAAATCACCGCACGAAACTCATCGATGCTCGCTGATACAAATTAAAAATAGCCGATACCCTTCGAATGCAAATTCGTGCTCCAACTTTTAATTACGGTATACGTAACAATAACGACGAGGAAAAAAGTTGAATTCGCGCGAAACGATTCGTGTTTGCATGACGATAACATTTCGCGCATGAAACTTCCTTCCTGTTGTTATATATTTTTTTTTGCAGCTAGTTATTTAGTTCCCGCATTACGAAGTTGCGCTCGAAAGCGCAGTGTTTCCCCGCAACCTCTCGATTCTGCTTGGAAAATTGAAAGCAAGAGAAAAAAAAGGCGGGAAACTCGGTGTGGCACTCGGTGCTTTTTTCCCCGCCACCCCCTTTCCACGATATCGCAGAATCGTATCTACGATCGAGCGTGAAATGTTCGCAAGAACTTCGTGCCGTTCTGCGATAAAGAGCGCAAGAGAAGATTAATTACCGCGTGAAATTATTTCTCGACGTTATGGCGTCGAGAAAAAGCCGTGAGGAGAATATTAGGGGGAAGTAGGTCTGAAAAATCGTTGAGATATTCGCACTTTTGAAAATTCTACCCTTCTATTGTCGATTATCAGGGTGAAGGGTTGGAATAATATATATATAAATATTCGCCATTTAATTCCGCTGGTGTAGTTTTACGGATATAATTAGTAGGTAGAACATTTGCAAAGGACAATTTCCATTTATAACGTAACCGTGGCTGTGACCGCGCAAATTTGCAGTCGGTCAAATATTTTTCTTTCTTATTAAAATCCCTCGCTCCAGGAACGATAGTGGTGCATTAAATTATTCATCGAGTTCTTCGAGCGAATAACACCGGCTTTACTCGACTACTTTGCTGGGGAGGGTATAGAAATTATTTTTATCGTTGTTCAGATAAAATTTTTAATATGTAATTCAAACGTTTCTCTCATTATATTCACTGTGATTTTAACATTCGTGAAAGTCCTGGTATTTTTAATAGCCTCGTAATTGAACACCTCCAAACTTTATATTGATGATCAACAATGTTCTCAAGTCAGATATATCACATAGAATTTCCAAATGGATCTAATCCATTCTCATAATTATTTTCAGCTATGAAAATAGACGAGGGCGAACGTCAGAAAATCAGGTTCTTCTACGATTCAAATTATTCAGTCTGTTTACACACTTCTACATCAAAATACCGTTCAAATATATATTAATTAGAATTCGCTCCTATTTTCAAAATCATCGACAGTTGTTTCATTCAAACTTTACGTCGTCAATCAAAAATGTTCGCAAACCAAAAATAAGAAATGTAAATTACAAGTGGGATTAATTTATTTTCAAAATCATTCTCAGCATCGAAAATAGACGAGAGAGTACCTCAGAAAATCAGGTTCTTCCACGATTCAAATTATTCAGTCCGTTTACAAACTTCTACATCAAAATACCGTTCAAATATAGTAATTAGAATTCACTCCTATTTCCAAAATCCTCAAATACTGTTTCATTTAAACTCTACATTGATAATCACAAACGCTCTCAAATTAATCATCCTAATAATAGGACAATAAATAAACAAATTAATCATCCCAATAAAGTAATCATTCTCAGCTTCGAAAATAGACAAGAAAGTACTTCAGAAATCAGGTTCAAATATATATTAATCAAAATTCGCTCTTACTTTCGAAATCCTCGACAACGCTATCATTCAAAACTTTCTATTAATAATCAAAAATGTCAAACCAAAAATATCAAATATAAATTTCCAATGGGATTAATTTATTTTCTAAATCATTCTCAGCATCGAAAATAGACAAGAGAGTACTTCAGAAATCAGGTTCAAATATATATTAATCAAAATTCCCTCTTACTTCCAAAATACTCGACAACGCTATCATTCAAAACTTGCTATTAATAATCAAAAATGTCAAACCAAAAATATCAAATATAAATGTCAAATGGGATTAATTTATTTTCTAAATCATTCTCAGCATCGAAAATAGACAAGTGAGTACTTTAGAAATCAGATTCAAATATATATTAATCAAAATTCCCTCTTACTTTCAAAATCCTCGGCAACGCTATCATTCAAACTTTCTATTGACAATCAAAAATGTGAGACCAAAAATATCAAATATAAATTTCAAATGGGATTAATCTATTCCCTTAATCGTCCTCAGCTTCGAGAATACACGAGAGAGCACGCTTGAAATCAGGTTCTTCCACGATTGAAACGATTCGGTCCGTTTACAAACATCTATATCAAGATACCGTTCGAATCGGAGCATCGACAGTAATAATCAGAATTCGCGGATGCCAACGGCGCTATCGTATCGATATTGACCCAACAGAAATCGATAATCCGTGCGTCAAGGTGGCCTCGATATGACGGTATCGATAAAGGAGCCACCTCCGATCGAATCGGCCGAACGAAGGAGATCGTAGAGGGGATCCAGGATACACGAATACCGGCACATAATTGATTGGCATTAGCGCACCTGATTGCCACTGACCCGACCTGTTTCCTCCGTCCTGCTCCTGCGACCTCATCGTCTCCACTTCCAGAACTGTCCCGCGGGGTGCTTAACCCTTTAGATGAATCGCGATTCTAGAACGGAAGGGCGGCCCTTGGTAGCGGTAGCATGGATTAACCCTTTACGCTCTGAATTATTTTATTAACTTTTTGTCAGATAAGCAAATATAATCTCGGAAAATTATCTACTGTTGATAATTCGTTTTTATTTAATACTAGGAACAATTGTAGATACTGCGGTGTATCCCTGTTAAAATGCAAAATTATTGTTGATTGCGGAAAGTCGATAATTAGTATATGAAACATTAAATGTCACAAAAAGCTGTGTTAAGTGTAGCTCGACATAGGAGTGCAAAGGGTTAACAGCAAAATCGAGCTACATTTGGTGATATAGATTGAGTATTTTGTTTTTTGAAATTGTGCTAGACTGTCATGAAACCCCTTGATGTCCTTGGAAGTTTTATTAAAAAGTTAGCCCTTGCGGTCCTATGTTGTGCTGTACTTTACATAGACTTACATAGACTATTTAATATCGCCATTCCAGTTTCATAACAATTTTGTAATATCATTAAAATATTCGTCTGCTCCTATAGTTATTGCTATTATTAACACATTGTTTACGGCACTCTGCTGTTTCAATGTGCCCGCAGATTTTTAAGCGCTCCAAAGATTTGGTGTATTTTATATATCAGATTATTCTGTACTCTTTTGGAAATTCGATATACATTTATTTCGCTAACTATTTGTCATAAGGATGTTCAAAGCTACGTTGCCTTAATAAAGTAGCAAGAAGTCTCGTGTAGTTGGTTTGCTTTTTCCTCGAGTTGGGTTAAGAGAAAAGAATAAACGAAGAGAGAAAATGTTGTGTAATTAATTGTATTAATCTCGTTAGAAAATTAGCGAAATAATTTCGACCGTAAAGGGTTAAAGTAATATACAGTGTCAGAGGAAAGGTGACTGATGTGAAATGAAATATAAGACGCTGTTTATTTTTAATGTACATGATTCTTTATTCAAAATAGGCTCCTTGTGAGTCAATATACAACTGGAATCGTTGGGAAAATTGACTGAAACAATTCTGATACTTGAACTTTGAAAGTGCCATCAGTACCATGGTCGTAGCTTTTTAGATTTTTGAAATGTTGTTGAAACGCTTTCCTTTCGCTGCCATTTTCAGTTTTGGAAATAACCAGAAGTCGCAAAGAGACACATCAGGCGAATAAGGAGAATATTGAAGCATCACGATACATTTTTGAGCTAAGAAATCGCATAATATCCTCCTTTTGTGCACCGGAGCTGCATTGCTTCTTTCACGACGGAAGTTCTAAACATAATGATAAAGTTTTAGTTATTATGCAGTCTGTCACGTTAACGCTGATAAATGTCAGCCTTTTTTTTACCTCTCAATGTTAGAGTAAGTCAAATAATAATTTAAGAAAAGTTTTCCAGTGGTTGCACATATTTTGAAGTCAGAATTATTAAATGAGTGTTTCAGCCTTCGACTCCATATTCATCATAGTCATCGGTTTTGTAATTGTGCACTAATTTGAAAGGAAAATTATGTGCTGGAAGAAATGGTAGTTAGTCATGTAACAAATGTAGGAATTATTGGTATACGTAATTTTTCGGTTGTGCAGTAGATACTCCAAAGGAGAAGCACTGGTTGGATACTTACCGTAATTTAGTGGTACCAGTGATTTATAGAACGGCGCTTCTTACATTTTTAGCTCCAGTTGCTGCCATCATATTGCAAATGTGGCCATGTACTGGTACTTTAGGTGTTCCATACAAAACGCCTTCTAGTGAATAATATAGTAGATTGAATAATGTAACAGTTTGTCCAATTGCGTACCAGCACGAAAATGGTACCGCATCGAGTAATATTTTAAGTTGTAACATATAGACATTTTGCGCGTGTTTCCTCGCCAGTTAATACGTTTCAGCCTATCTAAAAACTCCTTTATCCTTATTACGAATAATTTATCGACTATCTTCCCCCGAGGGGAACATGTACTTCAAAACGAAATAAAAGCCTTGTTTTGTACAAATATATTCCAATCAAGTTACAATAATTTTTTATTCTTGAACACCTTTTGTAGTCGGCACTATTATGCGACTTTCTAGGCCTCCAAATTACTAATTCGATATCTAAATTAATTCCAAATTGAGACTTTAAAACATTGGCGACTGACGTTAAGTGAACAATGGTCTACTTTTTCTGACATTACGCCGCATTTGCGGTAAACTGATAGTGACCAATATTTAATTATTTTTTAATGTATCATATCCTCTCTAATTCTACACTCAGTTACTAATGTAGCCACGATTTATAATTTTTTTTCTAGGCCTCCAAATTACTAACTCGATATCTACATTAATTCCAAATTGAGACTTTAAGACTTTGGCGACTATCGTTAAGTGAACAATGGCCTGTTCTTTCTGACATTACGCCGCATTGGCGATAAACTGATAGTGACCAATTTTTAATTATTTTTTAATGTATCATATCCTCTCTGATTCTACACCCAGTTACTAATGTAGCCACAATTTTTAATTTTTTTTCTAGGCCTCCAAATTACTAACTCGATATCTAAATTGATTCCAAATTGAGACTTTAAGACTTTGGCGACTATCGTTAATTAATCGACCAATTTTTAATAATTTGTTAATATATCATATCTTCTCTGATTCTACACCCAGTTACTAATGTAGCCACGATTTTTACTTTTTTTTGTATCTCCTGAAGTGTATCGTCCTGTATATTTTTGCAAAATGGCCACAACTCTTTTATCACCGTTCTATTGTACATTTTAGTATCAAAGTATCGAGAAATCTAGAATATTTATTGAAACTGTATATACACCATGGTTGAAACACTTTAATGAACACCCTCGAACGTTCATATACGCAAATGTGCTTTTCGTAGCTGAAGGACGAAATACCTTCCGGTGTCTGTGAAACGTACGTCTATTTGAGGATCGCAGTAATAATCGCTCTGCACCGTTGAAACACGGTGCGAAACGATCGAACATGAATGTGTGATCGTTCGTGGATGCTGGCGAATCGATTTGCACGTTCTGTGGCGAATGATATCGATTCAAGTCGACGATGAGAGACACGTTTTGAGGCTGTCCGGTGTGGGTAATCACAGGAGCGAGGATTACGAGGGTTTCTGCCGCTCAATCAACGAAATACCGTCGAAAGATTAATCGGTGTAATGCGATTTAGTGCTCGGAAGGATTTTCGAGGTGGCCGTTTGATGGGAATATAGAAATGCGCGAAATGTTAAGTAAGATCTTGCTTAGGAATTGGATCAAGAAAATATAAGATGCTCTGAATAAGAAATTGTATGCACTTGACGTTGGGATTTTGAATTTAATGGAAAATTCGATGGTGATTTCAGCTTGATTAAATAGGAATGGTGTAATCTTTTTAAAGTTGACAAATTTTGTAACAAAATTGGACAACAGTCGTTCGGTTTTCTTGGTAGTTACTATCAAGACTGATTTTTACTAGGATGTCACAGATATCTTTTAAAATTTTCTCTTCTCGATTCACTTCGCAACCGAAGAACCTATTATTCTTTCGAATAATTCCATCCAATTTAAATTCAAATATCACTTGAACTCCTTTGATAAATCAAACCCAAATTAAGCTCACAAAATAGGTCACATTCGAATCTTCTACCAAGGCACTTAAAACGATTGGTTTCCAGTTTTATTCAAAAATTCTTCAAACATCTAACACTTCAATTTCTTCGATTTTCTGCATCCACCACCTTCTCTTAATTTCTTTCATCATTTACACGCTACATCTAACTCTACAAAATTAATCACTCACAATTCTAATTTAAAAAAACTTCCCCGTCTTTCATGTCTCTCTTCTCAACATTCTCTCACAGCACAGAAATGTCACAATCCTTCCAGTCGTTAAGTCACAAAGTAAAATACGGTAGAAAATGCGATCGAACCTGCAACACGATTGAAAATGCAGCCGGTGGAGTCAGCGTGAAATTCCGCCTTCGGGATTGCAATTAACACCGACGGTTAACGCTTTCAAGCACTTAGGACGTGGTACGTGCACGTAGGAAAACGAGATCGGTGTCCGTGACACGGAAAAAATTCGTTATCCGACAATACACTGGGAATTAGCAGGGTAGATTTGCCAGAACAGTCGTTCCCTTTGTGTCCTTTCGAAATTGCTCGACCTGACGTTTCTGAAACGGACGTACGGACGTGCGGTATTTGAACGGAGTGCGCCAATAATCAGGTGATATCGAGAGGAATTCGAGTTCGTAATCGAGAACCAATTGACGAACATGGAGGGATGTTTTCGACCGCGTGCAATTCGACAATGGATCCACGACACTATGCACTTTCGTCCTTCGATGGACGTAGAATACGTGAAATGACGGAACTATTGTTATTTTCCTTCCTTTCAAATTTGTAGCGGATAAAATATAGATTTTTCAACCGCCTTAAAAAAAATTTCGATGTCTTTGGTTTCTCCTCCCTCTACGTTTTATCGGTATAACTGTTACGTCTCTTTTAGCCTTTTAATTAGTCGCATACCGGTATCGTTTTATTTCATACGTTAAAGCTTGGATTTGTGTATGAAGAAAGAGTGGTTTTGTGGGATTCGTGATAGAATGCAATTAATGGGGAGTTTATTTTCACTCCATCGATTTACTGCGTCATCTTCTATGTAAGAGAATTACAGACTTTTGCAGAATTACGGAGAATTATTGATACTATCTCTACAGAGATTGGTAATCTATTTTTTAGTAAAGATTAATTTATTTGCTGTATACTACAAGAAGCTTTTGAATAAACGAATAGACAAATATTGTGATGCGAATATTAATTTGAATATTAAATCAAAATTGTTTGAGGTAAACTTTAATTATTTTCCGTTGAAAAGTCAACAGTTTTAGATGATAGAATCGCGGCTCGTTCATCCCTGCTATAGTTCAATATATTAAATTAATATTAATATTTGTTATACACGATCCATCATGAAACCCCCATAGATAAAACTGTGGTAACTACTTTTATCCCATTAGCCGCAAAAATTTATCAACATCTTTGAATTACATCCTCTAAGATCAAACAGTTTGTCAACAATTTCGTAAACAAGTTTCGTTTACAAAGTATCTACATATTCATTAGGAGCAACAAACTTCCCTTTTCGCGGATAAATATCGTTCAACCTTTGACCCTTTACCGTCCGAACAGCGAAAATCAAGGAATACATCATTCACACGGAATTACATCGCAAGGGGTGTCAATATTTTCATTGCACATTTTCAGGGTGTGAAAACACCCTTCATAAAGTCACGGCTGTACGGCTTTGATAATTTCATGATAATCGCTCCAAGCGTGTACCCTCTATAACGTTATAATCTCCATGGCTAATCACTGTAACGCGAAACGGGCAACGATTTGCCCGGGAAATCCATGGAATCCATAAAATCCCGAACGTCGAGCCGTTTTCCAGAGGATTAGCTCGCGCGGAAGTGTTTGAATATCCGGTCGAATCGTTTATTAAATAATACGAGAACCGAGCTTCCGGTTCGACGCCCCGGCAAAACGTTCGGCCCACCTGTAAACAAGGCGCTTCTCGACTAATTAACGCACCGCGTAATGTATAAACAACCGTGGCTGTTTCAACATTGCTATTGTAAATCGAACGGTTTCCAGCGGATTCTCATGGAAACGGGAGACAGGTGTCAAGCATTATCGCGATTGTTCAAATAGATGTTACAACGGGGAACGGGGAAGCGAATAAAACCGGATTTCTACTATTAATTCGGTAACTGGGACGAATGATGGTGTTGTGGATATTGTGGATTGTTTCGGTGGAATGTTTTCGTGGGAATATTTCTCTGGTAATATTATATGTGGCTTGTAAAAGTTGATTACTAGGGAGAATTCTTTGTAGAGTTAACACCTTGTAATTAAAGTACTCCTTTTTGGCGCTGATAATACTCGGTATTTTACTCGAACAAATTTGAGTGCGCAGAGATTGTATTTTTGGAGATTTTGCAGTGTGAGAGGAATTTGAATGTGAATTGTGTAGAGAGGATTATTGTTGAATAAAATTTTGCACTTTCAACACTAGAACTACCGGCGTTAAATCTATTATATTTAAATGTATTAAATAAATGTATTGGCACAAGGAGAATTAAGAGGTGGAAAAAATAATTAATTCGGCAATCTACGTATTATAAGATAGGCGTGGGATATTTATTCTATGATGGTACAATAAACTTGGAGAATTTTTGGAAAAAATTGAGAACTAGTCATTTTAACTTGCTTAGTAATTCTAATGTTAAACGGAGGACTTCAATTGGAATTATTGTCCTGCTTTGAAAATTTGTACGCCCAGAATTATGATTTCTAGTTCGTAGCTATTAGTAAATTTGATCTTCTTAGAGAATTTCATCGCCAGGGTTACTGTAGCTGGAGATAATAAAACTGAAAATTTCCTAATAACAGTAAAGATGAGTTTCAGTCTTCTATCCCTATTAAGAAAATTCTACCCCACAGAGCAGACTGAAAATTTTTAACGCACAACTTCTGCTCTAAAGAGTAAAGAATTCAGTGAATACTATATCTAAAACACTATTACTCTGATTCTTACTGAAATAGTATGGATGAAAATTCAAGAAGAATTTACACTACGTCGTTATCGCAATAGAAACATCAAATACGAGACATCGAATTTCACCCCTCAGAGAAACTTGCATCGGCTATCCTGCACTTGCAACGATTTACTTTGAATCGTTCGAGGCGTAGGAATTGATTCGATCGAACGATCCCTAAAGCAATCCTGTGATAATAGCAACAAACACGTTTGCAGGTATGCACTCGTCGAGAAGGTAGCTTTGAACATCGCTGCGTAAACCGCTCGATTCAAAACGCACCATTACATCGCACCACGTACATTTCGCAACGAGGATTTCCGTAAATCTGGCTTCGCGTCAGAGCTATTTGTACCATTCAGAACGTTATTTTTCAAAGCCGATTTGAAGATTAATATTATCCGGCAATTTTTTTGATCGCTCTAAAAGGTTTATAAATTGAATGACTGTTTGAGCCATTACGATAGATATAAAAAAAAAATTAGAGAAAATGTGTGCCATAGGAAAATTGAGAACTGATCGAGTGAATAATTGTAGAGTATTTTTTTCTTGTAATTTTGATATTAGTTGGGGAAGTTTTAGAAAGAGATTGTGAAATACTGCGATAGATTCTCTTGTAAGAGGAACACAGAAAATAAATTACACCGCAATGCCGAGCGATAAAGCGCCCTTAGATTCCTCTTTCGCGAGGATCTAAAATTCGATGAGGGTAATCTCGGTCGAAAATTAAATTTTCCAAGAATCGATCAATCTCGAGGTATTACTGGAAGATTTTTCAAACTAGTATTCAGTCTAGAAGCAAAGAATTCTGAAATTCCTCTCCAATATAAATACATACTTTCTTCCCACCTTTCTCATTTCCTTCTTATAATATTTATCTAAAATACTTAAACCTCCCAATGTTGTCATTAATTTTTACTATAAATCGTCATAAAATCTCAGCCTCAGAAAACTCTCTCATTTCTCACAAACCCATCGATCCCAGAAATCATGAAGAAAAGAATTCTCTCGGGAAAAAAAAAATGAAGAACAAAGGAGTAAATTACCCGACAGCGAGGGAGGAATAAAAGGTCCCTGAAATTCCTCTCTCGCGGAAATATAAAATTCGGTGACCTCGATCTCAATCTCAGGAAAGGCTGTTTCTCGCGTTATCGTCCATCTTCCGCGTGGATTACGATTCAGGGGACCGTGTTTCTCGTGTCAACGCCATAGAAAGGGGCCAATGTTGCAAGGTCCTGTCTTTCGCTGGAGTGACACTTTATTGCGCCCGTATATACGAGATTAGAGGGGACCAAATTCCAGTATTCTACGAAACTCTTGGACCTTATACGACGTTATAGCTCCAGCGAACAGCCTTTGCAGATTCAATATGTGAACTCGATAAATTTATCGTTCAGCATTCCCTTTCTTCGGGCTGCACAATCCGGTCGGTTGTATTTGCGTGTCCTACTTTTTCTACAAATTCTAGACCGAGAATATCGTCTTGCAGATTTTCTCAAACTTGGAAGATGTTTCTTCGATTTCCTTTTTTTCTCGTCCCTTTATTAGTTCCGCTGAATTGTGATATTTTGGAATTTTGTTGAGAAGCGAGGGAAACATCTGGAGAAAAGTTATTAAGTTACTTCGCTAGAAGTTGCTACAGGGATGAATTAGGGAAAATGAGAAGGTCGCGTGTGAAGTTTCTTGATAATTGGTGATAGTAAATAACTATTAATTGGCTATTTGAGAAAGGAGTTGAGAAAGGACTTTTTAATTGTAGTTTATATTTTATTGGCCGAGAAGTACACTATTCTTCTTTTAGTTTACATATAGCCGGTTTTCAAGAACAATGACATAAGTCGAAGTGTGTATAGTTTTGGTATAATATTTTCCAAACTGTACTTATAGCAATTTAATTTTATAGGGATATCGAGTTGTGGTCAATGAAATAACAAACAAATGTAAATACTTCCGAAGGATGTGAGATTTATATGTTTATAGATATCGAAGGAGCCCTTTATAGAGGACTTTATAGATATCGAAGGATCCCTACGGACCAGTGTGGCGCTTAATATAATACGTTAAAGATTGGAGAGAATTTTATATTTTTATATCTTCAAGATGGTTGACAAGAAACAAGATATTTTTGAAATATTAATCTCACTTGACAGCACTTCGCAAAAATGATAATTCAACTGCTGTGAAGGCAAATCCTGGCTTTCAATCAACGTCAAATTAACACCCTCTTAATTACCCATCTATTTCCATTTTAAGTAACTCAAATTAAATTTCTACCAACATTCGAACGAAAAGCACAACAGTTTTCTTCAATTCGAGAAAAACTTTCAGACTTTCTTCTACCCCGAAACGGTCAGTAACGAATCTATCAACTTTTTCAACCAAACTCCCGCGAAAACTACCCTCGCGTGAAGAAATCGCAACGAACTGCCTGAGGGGAATGCAAGCGAGTATAAAAATAGCGAAACAACGAAGAATAATTTGAAGAGGTGGTATACCAGCCGCAGATTAAATCTGAAGTACAATAGCTATTAAATTACCGGTTGAAAATTAACGACACGCCGGTTAAGTGTATTTTAATTAATCCCTGGCTATAATAAAGCCTCGGCGAATGCAAGCTTCCTCCACATATTTTTCAGACCGAGGTTAATGTAATCGAGCGAAGCTCAAGGCGCCGTTTAATTAGCCGTTGCAGCAATAAAACACCGTATAATGCCTTTCCATTCGTAGCCCGTAATCAGCTGTAAAATTGGCCTCCCGAAGAATATGCAAAAGCTTTACGACCACTTACGATTCCACGAAACCACCATCGAATCCTTGGAGCTTCTCGCGGAAGGAAATCACCCATTGCGAAACACTTCCTTCGTAATATCGTTTCGTACAAGCGAATTTATTTATTAAGTTGAATCACGAAACAACGAGACCTTATAATTTTCTACAATTTCTTCGTTCATGCTATTTTTTTCCCTTCTACATTTCATTTTCTTTTATTTTTTATTCTCTGTATAAAACGAAGGACCACTCGTCAGGGTTCTAATTTTTGCAAGGTACAATTTCCTTGTCAAAGTATCTTTTATTCCAGTCATTCGCCAAGCACCGTTTGCACAATGGTTGAAGTTAACGCGACGTTTTATAGTGCGGTACTTGCGACCGTGGCAATTAATTAGTTTAATGCCTACCAAAGTATAATATTTTTCGCCATTTTCTACTTCTCCTCGTCAAAAATTACTTGGCATACTTTATTTTCATCAACATCTTGTTTTTTCGTTTTCTTTTGGTGCGAGGAAATATTCGCAGGCCGAAATTGCGCGGGAGTTTACCCGTTTGAAGAGGGAGAACATAAAAATTCACTGTAAACAGGTGTAAGCAAAAATACACCACGGCAAATAACTCTTCTTGCGAGCACGAAGGAAATGAATGAAGTTACGCTGGCTTACCGTGAAAATACACACTCCTCTGCGGTTGCACGCCGAATACAATTTGTTTGTGTGTTCTTGCTTCAATTATGGTGGATTTGCGGAAAATAATGGACGTGGAAAATGTGTAGATGCGAATGAAATAACGCATGTTACCGCGATGCTTGGAATATTTTAGATGGTAAACATTCATTTCAAAGAATTTTTAGTGAGACATTGGAAAAGTCCATTTGCGGTTCATGGAATTGAAATAAACATTTCAAGTTTCTACAGAAACTCATAAATTTTCCATACTTATTATTATCGAATAATATTTCTGAAATATATTTCATTGCTCACAATCTCTTTTACAATTGCCATAGCTTTATTTTCCTTTTCTCATCTTCCTTTAATTTCGACAACCCCAGTGTTCTTTTTAGCTTGAGCATCAACATCTGAGCTTACAAGCTCACATGTGATGGCTCAAACTAAAAAGCTCAATTAAATTTTCGAATTTTCTCCAAAAATTTAAGCTTTTGAGCCATTTTTCCGAGTTTTTCGCCAAATTTCGACAAATCTGATTGAGCTTTTTAGTTTGAGCATCGACATTTGAGCTTGCAAGCTCACACCTGATGGCTCAAACTAAAAAGCTCATTTAAATTTTCCAATTTTCTCCAAAAATTTGAGCTTTTGAGCCATTTTTCCGAATTTTTCGCGGAATTTCGACAAATCTGATTGAGCTTTTTAGTTTGAGCATCGACATTTGAGCTTGCAAGCTCACACCTGATGGCTCAAACTAAAAAGCTCATTTAAATTTTCCAATTTTCTCCAAAAATTTGAGCTTTTGAGCCATTTTTCCGAATTTTTCGCGGAATTTCGACAAATCTGATTGAGCTTTTTAGTTTGAGCATCGACATCTGAGCTTGCAAGCTCACACCTGATGGCTCAAACTAAAAAGCTCACTTAAATTTTCGAATTTTCTCCAAAAATTTGAGCTTTTGAGCTATGAGCGCGCAGGTATAGAGCTTTTGAGCCATTTTTCCGAATTTTTCGCGGAATTTCGACAAATCTGATTGAGCTTTTTAGTTTGAGCATCGACATCTGAGCTTGCAAGCTCACACCTGATGGCTCAAACTAAAAAGCTCATTTAAATTTTCCAATTTTCTCCAAAAATTTGAGCTTTTGAGCTATGAGCGCACAGGTATAGAGCTTTTGAGCCATTTTTCTGAATTTTTCGCCAAATTTCGACAAATCTGATTGAGCTTTTTAGTTTGAGCATCGACACCTGAGCTTGCAAGCTCACACCTGATGGCTCAAACTAAAAAGCTCACTTAAATTTTCCAATTTTCTCCAAAAATTTGAGCTTTTGAGCTATGAGCGCGCAGGTATAGAGCTTTTGAGCCATTTTTCCGAATTTTTCGCGGAATTTCGAAAAATCTGATTGAGCTTTTTAGTTTGAGCATCGACATCTGAGCTTGCAAGCTCACACCTGATGGCTCAAACTAAAAAGCTCATTTAAATTTTCCAATTTTCTCCAAAAATTTGAGCTTTTGAGCTATGAGCGCGCAGGTATAGAGCTTTTGAGCCATTTTTCTGAATTTTTCGCCAAATTTCGACAAATCTGATTGAGCTTTTTAGTTTGAGCATCGACATCTGAGCTTGCAAGCTCACACCTGATGGCTCAAACTAAAAAGCTCACTTAAATTTTCCAATTTTCTCCAAAAACTTGAGCTTTTGAGCTATGAGCGCACAGGTATAGAGCTTTTGAGCCATTTTTCCGAGTTTTTCGCAAAATTTCGACAAATCCGAGTGAGCTTTTTAGTTTGAGCCGTCACGTGCGAGCTTGCAAGCTCACATTTGACCTTGAAAGCTTAGTTGTCGTCGCTCAAACTAAAAGCTCACTCGGATTTTGTCAAAATTTCAAATTGCCTGCATAAAATTTAAGCTTTTTGAGCTATAAAATTAGGAGACAGACAGGACAGGCAGAACTGGATGGGACGGACAGGGCCTACGAGATGGGCAGGGCTGGAAGAAACCGGTAGGGACTGGAAGGGATAGGCAGGTCTAGAAGGGATGGGCAGTGCTGGAAGGGCTAGAAAGTACAGTATGGGACGGGCAGGTTTTAAGGGACCAGCAGGACTGGAAGGGACGAACAAGGCTGGAAGGGCTTGGACGGAATGTATTGGACGTGCAAGTTTTAAGGTACCATGAGGAGCGGAAGGGACGGGCAGAATTGGAAGGGACTGGCAGGGCTGGAAGGGACGGGCAGGTTTGGAAGGGGCATTAAGAGGTTTATTCGAGACTAATGTAAGACGGAAAGTTTAGGATTTGATACTCACCCATTTTGATGTTTCCCCATCAATTTCCCAACGATGGGAAGGAAAGAAAATACGAGATTGTCACAATTCTCCGAACGTGCACCGTTCCACGGAAAAGACGGGGATGGAGCGGAAAGAGGGTGGCATTACGAAATCCAAATGTTTCCCGGTGACGAGAATGTACGACGATCAATTTACTATCGCACATGTGCCAGATAAGCTTCCAACGGTAACGTTCGTAAATTCCATTTTACAGAGTGATCTCTGCTTTCGTTGTCTCTTCCAAAGCGAGCAAGCCCTTTCCATAAATGAATGCCGTATCGATCAGTCAGCAAGTAGGAGAATAGAAGCAACGATCGTAATTCCTCGATCGTTTATCCCTTTACGCTAGTTGCACGCGAGCAACCCTTGTAATACGAAAAGAAGGATATAATGCTTTTTCCTCGATGGATAAAATGTACTTTCTAATCGGATTAGGAGAAACATCATCAGAAGGGAATAATGCTATTGTGCGAGGGAACGAAGGTAAAGTGAATTTTCTATTTAATAATTCACAGGGATGATTGGTACCGTAATTCATTTCTCGGGGGATGCGAAGATTTCTAGGTTCGATGTTCAACTTCGAATTTCGATTTTATCTTTGGAATTTTGGCACGATTTTGCAGGGTAACATTTTTGTGAATTTCAGTTTGGATAGCTTCTTTATTTGAAACAAAAATAAATAATTTACAGAGATGGTTGGTACTACGACTATTTTCTCAAGGGATGCTGACATTTCCAGGTTGGAAGTTCGATTTCAAATTTCACAGTTATCCTTGGAATTTTTCTGCAATATTGCAGAATGTTTTTTTGTATCTGGCACTAAAAGAAATTTTGGTAAGTCATATTGGTCAAGGTAGGAAGTGGTGGAACGATTTGAGATACTGTATAAATTGAAATTAGAGTAACAATATTGCAAAAGTTTCTTAGCCATCGACATTTCTTATTCTTCTTCATTACCATTAATCCTGGAAAGTCGTTTCAGACTATGCCTTACCTTAATGCAATTTAAACGAACTCATTTCTGCCGTAAATGAAAAATAAGTAAGATTAAATGTCTCGTAAGCCAGGACGCAGCTTCGTGTTCTAGTTACTGTAATTTTACTCCAAAGCCTGTTTGCGTGAGATTAAGTTAACTTAGTCTATTATAGTTTCTGGCATCATCCACGTATTAATTCGCAGAACTTCAAACTTAGTATATTAATTGCTAATCCCAAGTATTCTTCGCCTCTTCGTACTTTCTCGAACATCGTTAGATATAAAGACGAGTATTCAGCGAAACGGATGCAGTAGAACAAATCGACAATCTAGATGAAAAAAATAATAATTTGGGAACCATTCATTTCATTGTTTAGTATAAGAATATTTAGCCTTATCTAAAAATCCAAAATTTTACAAAATTCTCTAATCCAGTTTAATACAGTTTGATTGAAAGAAGCAAAATTCCAAAATCTTACAAAGTTCTCTGATCCGGTTTGAATCAATTTAATTCGATTTGATTGAAACAAGAAAAATTTCAAAATTTTACAAAATTCTCTAATCCAGTCTAATTCGGTTTGATAAAAAGAACAAAAATTCCAAAATCTCTCAAAGATCTCCGTTCTGGCTTCCATCGATTTAATTCGGTTTGATAGAAACAAAAAAATCCAAAAACCTTAAAAAATTCTCTAATCCAGTTTGATCCATTTTAATTAAAATAAGTAAAATTCCCAAATCTTACAAAGTTCTCTAATCAAGTTTAATCTGGTTTGATTGAAAGCTGAAAAATTCCAAAAACTTACAAAGTTCTCTGACCCAAATTGAACCCGTTTAATTCAATTTGATTGAAAGAAGTAAAAATTCCAAAATTTTCTAAAAATTCTTTTCCGACACGTTTCGCAATCTCCCTTATCACCAAAAATACTGGCATTCTTGCGCGTGAAACCATTTAATCGATATTTAACCGTGTCATTACATTAAACTCCGCAAAAAGCACCGAAGCTCCCTGGCCAAAAACGGAATGGCGCGATATCCCTGGAAACCATACGTACGATGGTTTGCGGAAAAAAAGTGCACTCGTACGTCAGCCGTTATCGTTGCAGTTTCGGCTGGCCGGCTAGCGAATAAAATCGGACCCTAGCCAAGAAGGTGGCCGATGCTCGTTTTGCAAATATACGCGCTGGTGTATTTTCTGCGATATGCGCGCGAAAATTACGCGTGTGCACGTATACAACGCTAAGTGCAATGCCAAGATATAAATGGAAAGTATACCTACATCTATAAACCCAGCGGAAACGGTAGAAACATAGTTGCATCGTGGAACAGGATTATTCGGGAGAATTTTGTGTAAATTTTTAACACCATCGTTTTTCAATGGTTACTCGGATTTCTTTGATTACTTTTCCATTTATTGGGAAAGTTTTGGGGACCAGTCGATAAAGAGTATGAGTTTGTACATTGTTTTAGATATGATACAGTTTTGATGTATTGAAAATGCAGTGCTTTTGTCGAAGAAATTGTATTATGTGGAATTTCCATTTATTTCGTGGTCGCTAATTGGTTTGAAGTTGTAGAGGAGAATTGGAGAGGCGAAATTTTATCGTTTATTAAGACGTACAATAATTCAATGCAGGTGCCAATTTGCATTACTAACTACAGAAATAAAACCAAATAATTAATAAAACAACACTTTCAATAAAAGTGTACTTCCCTCTACCACTTTGTTTTACATGCTACCTCTACAAATTTTTCCCAAAGTACAGTTGTGAGCATAAAATTATCACCCTCCCCAAAAATTCTTACTAAATCCCCACCCCTTCAAAATTAATTTCATTATTCACTACAGCTTCCCAAAATTAGCCTCACTACCTGTTCCTTCGATATCGCTCAACCAATTTCGTTAAAAGCTCCACGAGCAATCGACATTCCCATTACATGTCGAACTGAACAAGAGTCAAAAAACGATTTGAAAGTTGAACTTCACTCAACCATGCTACCAGTTCGATCGTAGATAAGCGTTTCAAATCAGGAACCTAACCGGTAGAAAATTCCCGGTAAACGGCTATGGTAGAGGGAAATTAACGTTAATTTACGAGCCGGCACGATTAATAATTAGAATCTACATATGCAAAACCACGGTACTACATAGAGATCCGAGCGGTAACGCGGCGAAGATACGCGGCAGAGTTAAGGCCTTAGCGTTACGCTCCTGAAATCCCAATGGCAATGTATCATCTCGAGGGGCTTAGATCCTGGCATGCCTACATACATACGTTTACGTTTACACGGCCATATTATTGCATTGCCAGAATGTACGAGGATGCCTGAACACGAACGTACAAATGTGTACAGGCTGGCTTTGAAATAGTGCACACTTTATTGGCGTATTTACTGTCCTGCATGTTAGAAAAATATTTTAATGGACCGTGCATCTTGCAGTGTTCTATTCTGGGTGTATATATTTTCTGTTTTATTTGGAATGTTAAGGAGCAAGAGAAGAAGTATGTGGAAGAATAGAGAAATTCAAAGTCTTTGAATTTTTGGTGGATTTAAATGTAAACTTGGAGAATTGTTATGGTGTCGAGAATTTTTTTTTCTAAAAAGATTTGGTAACATAGGGCTTGTGACGGAGCCTTACGTGTGACACCGCATTTCTAGCCCTTCCAGCCCTGTCCGTCCCTTCCGGTCCTGCTCGCCACTTCCAGTCTTGCCCGTCCCTTTCAGCCATGCTCGTTCCTTAAGCCGTGCCCATCCCTCCCACCTGTTCACGTAACTTCCAGCCCTGTCTGTCCCTTCCATTCCTGTCTGCCCCTTCCAGCCCTACCTGTCCCCTCCAGTCCTGCCTATCCTGTCTGTCCTGTCTGTCATCTAATTTTATAGCTCAAAAGATCAAATTTTATGGAGCAAATTTGAAATTTTGTCCAAATCCGAGTGAGCCTTTAGTTTGAGCGATGACGGCTGAGCTTTCAAGGTCAAATTTGAGCTTGCAAGCTCGCACGTGACGGCTCAAACTAAAAAGCTCACTTGGATTTGTCGAAATTTTGCGAAAAACTCGGAAAAATTGCTCAAAAGCTCTATACCTGTGCGCTCATAGCTCAAAAGCTCAAGTTTTTGGAGAAAATAGGAAAATTTAAGTGAGCTTTTTAGTTTGAGCCATCAGGTGTGAGCTTGCAAGCTCAGATGTCGATGCTCAAACTAAAAAGCTCACTCGGATTTGTCGAAATTTGGCGAAAAACTCGGAAAAATGGCTCAAAAGCTCTATACCTGTGCGCTCATAGCTCAAAAGCTCAAGTTTTTGGAGAAAATTGGAAAATTTAAGTGAGCTTTTTAGTTTGAGCCATCAGGTGTGAGCTTGCAAGCTCAGATGTCGATGCTCAAACTAAAAAGCTCAATCAGAATTGTCGAAATTTGGCGAAAAACTCGGAAAAATGGCTCAAAAGCTCTATACCTGCGCGCTCATAGCTCAAAAGCTCAAATTTCTGGAGAAAATTCGAAAATTTAATTGAGCTTTCTAGTTTGAGACATCAGGTGTGAGCTTGCAAGCTCAGATGTCGATACTCAAACTAAAAAGCTCAATCAGATTTGTCGAAATTTCGCGAAAAACTCGGAAAAATGGCTCAAAAGCTCTATACCTGCGCGCTCATAGCTCAAAAGCTCAAATTTTTGGAGAAAATTGGAAAATTTAAATGAGCTTTTTAGTTTGAGCCATCAGGTGTGAGCTTGCAAGCTCAGATGTCGATGCTCAAACTAAAAAGCTCAATCAGATTTGTCGAAATTTCGTGAAAAACTCGGAAAAATGGCTCAAAAGCTCTATATCTGCGCGCTCATAGCTCAAAAGCTCAAGTTTTTGGAGAAAATTGGAAAATTTAAGTGAGCTTTTTAGTTTGAGCCATCAGGTGTGAGCTTGCAAGCTCAGATGTCGATGCTCAAACTAAAAAGCTCAATCAGATTTGTCGAAACTTTGCGAAAAACTCGGGAAAATGGCTCAAAATCTCAGAATTTTAATAGAAAATTTGAAATTTTATCAAAATCGCATTGAGCTTTGTAGTTTGAGACATTCACGAATATAAAACTATCTTTAATTCTATCGTTTTCTCCCTTCAAACATGGAATTTCAATAAAAAGCCATTCACTTTGGTAAAAATTGTGAAACCAGCGAAATACAGATGTCATTAAAAATGTACAAATTCACCAACAACTTCCAAATCAGTATTTTACCATCACTCAGTTCTCTCTCGCATAGAACTCCATAACGTCCTGTAATCTCCGTAAACGTCGGATGCGAAACGACGGTAGGCTGCCGACATTAAAATAAGTAGTCCAAAGCCTCATCCCTCCTCTTAAACCAGCACTCATTCCTCTCCCGCGAAAGAGCCTTCCAAGCTGTTATTAATTCGCCAGTCGGCCGAACTACGACCCACTTGCGCGAAATTGTTATTTTAGTGCCGGTATAAAGATTAGACGAAATTAGCCAGGATGATTTAGACCGGCTACCGGATCTTTTCCGTTTCACCCTTCTTCCATCCTCGATCCACCCCTTCTTTAACCCCCTTCCGGCTGCTTCTTCCGCGAGAGATAAAGGATAGATTAGACGGTGGATACAGCTCGACGATACGTACCCTCTTTCCGGTTTCTCCTCGTAATCCCTGAATTCGAAATGGAAATCCAACGATGGAATTGTTTCGCGACATCGATCGTATGTATTCGTTTCGAGTTTCTAGGCATGTGTGTATGGGTACAGAGATACATGTGTGCTTCTACTGTCGAAACGCGGAAGGAGGAATTCAGGACGGGGAAGTCTGTTTGTGGAGTTAGTTTCCACGTCGATGGATGCCACTCTGATGATTCCATACTTGCGAATCTGGAACAAATACTTGCACGTAGCTCGGATGAAATTACTAGCGAGTTTTGATACCTCCTTGCACGCTGGATTCCTAGCATTCCGACAAGTATTGTCGCACTGTTTGTGGGATAGGTATTTTTTTCGCTGAGTGTAATTTGTCGGGTGCAAATTACTATGGAGAATTGGCTTTGTAAAATAGAATCAAATTTTATTTATGATTTCATTTGTAAAGGCTTAGCAGCTATTGCTGAACGACAATTACTGCTGTAGAGTGCTGGGAAGATTTATTTTAGAAACGAACTTTATTTATGATTTAACTTTTAAGGGTTAAACAGTTATTACTAGATGAAAATTACTGCTGCAAAGTACTAGAAAGATGTATTTTAGAATCGAATTTTATTTATAATTTAAATTGATAGGGTTAAGCAGTTATTGGTAGATGAAAATTACTACTGCAATGTGCTAAGATTTATTTTTAACGTCCTGAGGATCGTGAGGATCCTAGGTGATTAATGCTGCAAAATTAAATGTTTTTTTCTAACTATTAAAACTACAATTATCGGCTATAATCTGCTAAAAAGAATATTATGTAAAGACAGAGAAAGTGGAGTCAAGAGGTAAAAGAGACTATTAAAACAGTAATTTGTATCTTATAAACTAAACGTTGAATATCTCCTATATGTTTTCCATACTCTACACAATTTATATAAAAAACTAGCAACTACTCATTCCCACTCCCTTGGTACCTCTATTATTAAACAATAACATACACTAATTCACTAATTTAAACAGCACAAAGCTACTGCTGCAAAATTTCCACTAAATTGTATAGACTTCTACTATGTGATTTCATCAGCAATGCTATGCTTCTACAGAAATAACGAACCGTACAAAATACAATTGCAATTTACCATGACGATTCGCCAAAATGATAGAATTTTCTACGGGAATCTAAATACGTATCATCGTCCAGCGGAACGCAATCGCGGAAAATTCTCGCTAAAACGCGCAACGGCCGATCGTTCGCGAATCCGATAGGATCAACGATGAAACTTTCGAAACGATGTAATTTCGAGTTTCCCGCAATCGAAACCGCTCATTGTTCCACGGCGCCGGCACAACCACTCCAGTGGCACTCACCGCGTAATTACCAAAATACAATTTCACCGAGGAACGCTATTATGAAGTGAGCTTTTACCACGCTCATTAAACGACACTTACCGAACTTCGTAGGCCTCGCACCGGAAGTTAAACGAGCGAAACAAGCGTACCCTTCCGGTGCTTTGCATGTGCCATGCAACTCCTAAACCGTCGTACTCTTCTATAGCACACACACGTGTCCTACAACAGCTGCTTCCCTTTTCCTCTGCTTAAATGCAACCTCCGAATCTCAACCGTCCTCTGGCTCATTTTAAGTCGATTTTCGAGGGATAGTTGCATTTGGGTACGTGCACCCTACTGTCTCCGACCAACCTGCATTTGCGTTCCGACGTGAAACGTGAAATTTTCGGGGGTTCAATTTGAGTTTGAAACCTGGTGAATGCATGGAGCTTCAGGGCTGAGGTTAAGGGTGAAATTCTGGGAGATCGTTGATGAGCGTTATTTTGAGGGGTTGATTAGGTTCTTGTGTATGAATTTGATGACCTTGGAGGAGGTGTTTGTTGAAGGGGTGGGTTTATCGGTTGCTTGTAAATTGTTAATTACATTAGTAATTTGTTGTATGTGGATGGACATGTGGTAAGAATGATTTTAACATGTTGTATACCACGTAAATGTATGTAAAAGTTTTTCGAAATCTCTGCATAAATCGCGTAAAAAAAAATGGTGATTAACCCTTTGCACTCCGAATTATTTTACTAACTATCCGTCACATAAGCAAATATAGTCTCTGAAAACTGTCTTCTGATAATTATTCACTTTTACATTATACTAAAAAGATTTGTAATTACCGCGGGATATTTATGTTAAGATGTAAAATTATTTTCGATTTTGAAAAGTCAATAATTAATAGATAACATGTTAAGTAGCACAGGGAGCTGTGTTGAGTGTAGCTCGACATAGGAGTGCAAAGAGTTAATACGTTGAACGCCACTGGTATTTCGCTAGTTTTATCATTTCTATTGAAGTGAAACTTTTTCTATTAAATTTACATCAAAGTGGAAACTTTAAAGATACAGAGAAATAGATATTCAACATACTTTTTTCTTTGTGACGTCGATATTTAAATATTCAGTATTTCCGAGAATTCGTAAATATTACAATATAAAAGTTATACGAATTTTCATTGAATTCAATAGCGCCGGTCACCGGCGACCCACATGATAGTCAAAGTGTTAATGGCAGTAGATTTGAAAGTTTAACTGTATTTTTTAATTTAGAAAGTCAGTATTTTCCAACTTATGGTAATTTTTGTAAGAATTAAACTCGTGCAAATTGTTCAAAAAGTTTCCAGCTTCAGTTTCAATGAAATGGTATAAAACGCCCGAATGTAATGTTTTAAATGAGAGGTATAACGAGGAAACAGATGCAGTCATTAGTAAATGATTTTTAAGTCTGTAATTATTTTCGTGGAAAGTATAGAATTGCAGGGTTGGAAAGTTTTGGGTCAAAGGCTTAAGTTAAAGAGCTGGAAATCTGTATTATAGTACGGTTTTTAATGACTATAATGTAATTAATAGTACCACGGACTGAAATTATTTAATTAATTATACGAACGTGAAAAATAGTCAACTGATTGTGAATATATTCTGGAGTACCGCTTGGCCCTTTTACGGTTAATATTATTTTACTAATTTGCTGTCATTTAAATGAAACTCGTTGTTAAAATTCTGTACAGTTGGGAATTTCTGTTCAACGATAACAAAAGGTACGATTGTGAAAGGATATTTCAGTTTAAATACAGAAAATCATTGTCAGACTTCAACGTCAAAATTAGGTCGGCGAAACTCTGGATATCTGATAAAATCGTGTCTGTGGTTAGTGCAGTAATAATTTCTATGAAAGAACAAAGACCTTTTTGGATCACCATGGAAAATCCCTTTTTAACCACGCAACCCTCGTTTTTTTTCGATACACCCTTCAATTACTCTACCTCTGTCCTTTAACGTCTAACCCAAATTGATGTACTATTTAACGCGATTTATTTCACTAAGTCGCAATAAACTCGCCGGGTTTAATTATCAAGAGGAAATACTCTAAAATCTTAATGAAACGCGATGATCCAAGCCATAGCGGATCGAAATAAAAGGTTCCTTCGGCTCCCCAAGGAATCGTTAAGTTCAGTTACGTATTTCCTAGCCCTTTTTATCGGCACTCATTAAACCTGTTTACGACTTCGTTATTTGCCGCTGACTGTGACGGTCACGTACCACCATAGGCAGCCCCTTTTAGCTGGTAAAAAAGAGAAGAGAGCACATTTCCGAACAACCCCCTAAATGTTAACACGTGCGCTCGTTCGCCCTGGATTTTTCGCGATGAAGGATTTCTTTTGTTCGCTTTTATTGGAACCGATCTACTTCTCTCTTCTTTCTCTAACACTTTTGAAAGAAATTTTATTGGAATTAGTGCAAAACTGAATCTTTGTTTTTGTGTTTGTAAGTTTATTGTGCTACGGTAATTTCATTTGACAGCTGCAATTTTAGAATTTCAAGTCACTGATGATACATTAATAGTAAAATTACAACAGCAGATAAGATGGCTGATTCTTATTGTTAGTTTTTTTGAAAACTCTGGTAATCGATTCAGTAAATATTCCACTTCTATTTTATAAAACCTAAATTATAGTGATTACACAATGCTGCAACTCCTAATTTCGTATCATCCAAAGTAGTTGTATATCTAAATATATTAGATATACTTAATGGCGGTAATTTTGAGTATTAAGTAGCAGTTTAAGTAAATATTGCAAAAGTTGACAGAGGATTTAATTCGATGTCGTTAATTGGGAGTTTTCAACATTGTGAACACTATTACAAACTCCTGTGACAGATTTAAAAAGTTAAACGGGTATGTTTCATAGTTCTACACTCGCCATAGACCTGTTTTTCCACTTTTACGACTCTACTTCCTTATTTCTTTCATTTAGTGAGTTATCACGCAAGATACTCGAAACTCTCGACCTGGAATCCCGTAAACTGGGCTACTGGGTAATTAAGGTTTACGGGTATTGGAATAATTTGACCGGCCGAGTTACTCGGATCGTTTCTGCATTCGAGGTTCGAGAGTATCGAATGACATGATGAAATATAGGACCGTTACAATTGTTACAAATTCCGAAGTTTTACCTGATCGAATGTTATTTTAAACGCTGCCCGAAGTGAATTAATAATTCATTACTTGGTGTAATTATTTTTCACCCTCAACTCGGCGTATATATTGATCATCGTACAATCATCTGTTAAAACTCCTTCAAATATTCTCCTCAACTCGATCAAGTAATCAGAATCTCCATTTTACTTAATTCTACACCATAAAAATTTCTAATCATCGTAACCATCCTGAATTTGATCGCTGAAACACCATTCGATTACAGCTACGGAGTTTGTAGGGGTGAGACTTCTCGACGGGTAGATTCGAAGTAACTCCGCGGCGCGATTAAAAGCGCGAAAGGCCAAGGTATTATAAATTCTCGTTTCAAGTTATTAAATTACTCCGTCGAGTTAGGAAAGTCTTTAATTAAATTTGGTAGTTGGAGGGTTTATTTATCGGCCGGCTACGAAACTCGATGCCCCCGTGTTTCGATCATTCGCGCGTGAATTTCAACTTCTATTTCCTCCCTAATGGCGTGCGATTTTAACGCTAGAGTCCTTCCGGTAATACAGAAAGGGAAGCTCGAATAAAAGTTCTACTATCTTTGGAGCTTATAAAAAAAAAATCTCGATAACTCCGTTTACGGCTCTGTAACGATAAAATTCCCTGTTGTTTACGGTTCAATTAACTGGTCATTTTCCCGTAAAAAATGTACAGGTACGCGGCATTACGTAAACTTGCCGCACTCCATCATCGTAAAGCAGAGGAATTAACGGCACTTTATTATTCCCATCCGTTCTATTTGTCGGTGGTTATCTCTCGTCACTTACAAGGGAAGTTCGGAAACAAACGTAGGTTTCGATGAAAGTGTTTAGGAAAAGCATGAAAATTGATCTTGGTTCCCAAAGTAAATTAATCTTGAGGCATACCATTTGATAAGTCTCTTAAAAAAATACCCTGTCTGTAAAATATGAATCCGCTACCGTAGAGGTAATACGCTTGTCCTGGCTATACTTTGCATGTTTTGACTATTATGGCTGTTCTGGCTGGACTGTGCATGTCCTGATTATTCTGTGTATATCCACTGTCCTGACAGTCCTGTCTCTCTCCACTTTGAGCGTGACACCTTCGTAAAATTCCTAGTGAGCTTTTAGTTTGAGCAACGACATCCGATCTTGCAAGCTCACTCGTGATGGCTTAAACTAAAAAGCTCAACCAAAATTACCAAATTCCCTAAAAAATATGAGCTTTTTAGCTATGAGTGGGCAGGTATAGAGCTTTCTTGCCATTTTTCCGAGTTTTTCTTAAAATTCCGACAAATTCGAGCGAGCTTTTTAGTTTGAGCATCGACATCTGAGCTTGCAAGCTCACACCTGATGGCTCAAACTAAAAAGCTCAATTAAATTTTCCAAGTTTCTCAAAAAATTTGAGCTTTTGAGCTATGACCGCACAGGTATAGAGCTTTAGAGCCATTTTTCCGACTTTTTCGTAAAATTCCGACAAATTCGAGTGAGCTTTTTGGTTTGAGTATCGCCATCTGAGCTTGCAAGCTCACACCTGATGGCTCAAACTAAAAAGCTCAATTAAATTTTACAATTTTCTCCAAAAATTTGAGCTTTTGAGCTATGAGCGCGCAGGTATAGAGCTTTTGAGCCATTTTTCCGAATTTTTCGCGAAATTTCGACAAATCTGATTGAGCTTTTTAGTTTGAGCATCGACATCTGAGCTTGCAAGCTCACACCTGATGGCTCAAACTAAAAAGGTCACTTAAATTTTCCAATTTCCTCCAAAAATTTGAGCTTTTTAGCTATGAGCACGCAGGTATAGAGCTTTTGAGCCATTTTTCCGAATTTTTCGCGAAATTTCGACAAATCTGATTGAGCTTCTTAGTTTGAGCATCGACATCTGAGCTTGCAAGCTCACACCTGATGGCTCAAACTAAAAAGCTCAATTAAATTTTACAATTTTCTCCAAAAATTTGAGCTTTTGAGCTATGAGCGCGCAGGTATAGAGCTTTTGAGCCATTTTTCCGAATTTTTCGCGAAATTTCGACAAATCTGATTGAGCTTTTTAGTTTGAGCATCGACATCTGAGCTTGCAAGCTCACACCTGATGGCTCAAACTAAAAAGCTCAATTAAATTTTACAATTTTCTCCAAAAATTTGAGCTTTTGAGATATGAGCACGCAGGTATAGAGCTTTTGAGCCATTTTTCCGAATTTTTCGCGAAATTTCGACAAATCTGATTGAGCTTTTTAGTTTGAGCATCGACATCTGAGCTTGCAAGCTCACACCTGATGGCTCAAACTAAAAAGCTCACTTAAATTTTCCAATTTTCTCCAAAAATTTGAGCTTTTTAGCTATGAGCACGCAGATATAGAGCTTTTGAGCCATTTTTCCGAATTTTTCGCGAAATTTCGACAAATCTGATTGAGCTTTTTAGTTTGAGCATCGACATCTGAGCTTGCAAGCTCACACCTGATGGTTCAAACTAAAAAGCTCAATTCAATTTTACAATTTTCTTCAAAAATTTGAGCTTTTGAGCTATGAGCGCGCACGTATAGAGCTTTTGAGCAAATTTTCCGAGTTTTTCGCTAATTTACGAGAAATCTAAGTGATCGTTTTAGTTTGAGCACGGACACCAGACCTTGGAAGCTCACTCGTGATGGCTCAAACTAAAAAGCTCATTGTAAGTCAGATTTCCACAAGAGGAAGGTACGGTCAGGACTAAAAGGGACGGGCAGGGCTGGAGCATTAAGCGGTTTATCCGTATTCGAGACTAACAATAAGAAGGAAACTCTAAATATACAAATGTACAAGACTATACAGTATTATATAATATTAACTCCTGGTCCGAGTAGCAAATTCACTAATTACATCCTAACAAATGATGTGGTATTGTTACAAGTCTTTCCTGATTTTTTTTATATGCAACTCTTACAAAAATTGTACTCTAATCACTTTGACTCATACTACAAAAATAATGAAATCCTCAAACATCATATTAGTCGGTCAAATACTTGACAATTGTTAAACTATCAATTTAAATCAACGTCCAAGTACAGAAACTTCAAAACTCGTGCAACAAACAGCCATAGAAACGACTTCCTCGATTTTCCTGGCTCCATTCGATCGTCAAGGAAATCTGAGTTCGCCAGATCTGAAACAATTAAATCCACGACTGTCCACGATACTTCATAAGAAAGGAAAAGCAGGTGGGATAATCGTTTGATAACTCGATTAAAATTGTTGACGACGGCCAAGGAATAATTGACGAAAGTATTAGTCCTAGCGAGGGTGGCCTCGAGAGACGGGGATTTACTGTCGAATTAATTTTCCTTGGCAATTCAATTACGCCTTAATTGGGTACGACGGAAATGAGACCGCATTAAAATTGCAGCTATCCAGGCAGAGCGCAGAGATTTTCTCGAGGGTTTCAGTTCGTTCCCTTTTCCCGAGACGTGGATTCCAGCGATAGAACAGCATCGTCGTCGTCGGTTCAACCTGGTGCATCCTATCGGCGAGGATTTAAAACCGCGAACTATCAATTAAGAATTGAATGCACACAGAGCCTCTAACCGAGTGGCTCGACGATTTTTCAAAGCGGCCACTCATCGAATTGTCCACTCGAATATACTCGTCGCGCCGATTTTCTCTCGTTCGGTCTTTTCCACGCGATTGACAGTCGCTTGTTTTGGAATTCGTGACCGAATTTCGCCCACGTTTTAACACATTTTACTTGTGAAGTTTTATTGAAGGGTGAATGAAATTTCTAAAGAGACTATGCTGCATTGTGACGTTAAGGGGGTTGAATTTTTATCGAATAAAAAGAGAAAGTATTTCTAGCTTTCAATATTAGATCTACTAAAGTAGTCAACACTTGTTTAGAATTTTTATAAATATTTCAGAAACTGTTGATACTGTTTCTTTTTCGAATTTATTATATCTATTTTGGAAACCATAAAATTGATTATGTTTCTCGTCGCGTCTACTTGTTTCCCTCTGAAGCAATTGCAAGTGATCTTCCATTTGAAATCTCTATCTCGTCAGTCTAATTAAAATAATTAAATTTTACAATAAATCATTTCCACAGAATATTCAAATTAATATTCGCAGAATAATTTTTGGCCTGTTGACAGTTTATGGCTTTCTGTTGAATTCGTGAAATAAATTTAAATTATTTTTTAAATGTAATATATTGGATTAATCGTCAATGGATCTAGCATTATGGCTCCGAAAATAAATGACTCGAAATACAAACGGATAAATCAGAAAAATAACAGGAATTTATAATCGAGATGAATTTATCGGGGAGGAACATTAGAGGCCGGTAAATTGGAAAGTGTACACCCGAAAGATGACATTTTATTTCGCAATTATCACGACAAACATATCTGTGAGCCGGGGCAAACAAAACGGTGCGAAACAAACGGTAAATTATACCACGGACACTAATTCCTTCGTAACTCAACGCTCGGGGCGATAATTTCCAGAGTGAACGTTTCGCCATTCGACAATTACTCTGTCTCCCTTTCCCGACGCTAACACCGCAAGATGCTGCGAATTAACGAGCAATTAATACAACCCAGCCGAATATTCGTCTCTCTGTCCTCTCTTCCTTCCTTTCTCTCTACTTTTCTTGCTTCCTTTCTTCAACCTTCTGTCACATTCGACTTTCTTGGATCCTTGTCTCCTGAGGTCTTCAATTCCCTGTTCTACCATTCATCCCCTTTATGACCTTCTTTTCTTTCATATTTTATTTAACGTCTCTTCTTCTTATTTCCTTGTTAAAACTCTTTTTTTGTCTGCGTGGAATTTCCCACGTTCTCTCAGACATTATCTTCCGCTACCTTTGTGTTTCCCAGCTGCAGTCTATTTAATTCACTTATTCGTCTTTCCCCTTTCAAGTCTCTGAAGCTATTCTTCTTTACATTCCTTTTTGTTCATCTTCTATCTTATATTCTACACCTTAGTATCTTCATATAGCTTTCCTTTTGTCTTTCTGCTTATTTTGTCTCTCTGAGACGTTCCCAAATTCTTTCAGATCTGTGTTCTTTCACCATCCGTCTCTTTTAGGTCCTACATCGTTATTTTCCGTCTTTTCTGCTCTATCTTTTAGAGCATCTACTCGGTTCTCCCAGTCTTTCTCAGGCCCATGCTCTTTCACCATCTTTTTGCTCCCAGATCTCCATTTTCCGTCTTATCTGCTCTATATTTTAGAGCATCTTCTCGGTTCTCCCAGTCTTTCTCAGACACTTGTTCTTTCACCATCCGTCTCTTTTTGCTTCTAGGTCTCCATTCTTCGTTTTATCTGCTCTATCTTTTAGAGCATCTTCTCGGTTCTCCCAGTCTTTCTCAGACACTTGTTCTTTCACCATCCGTCTCTTTTTGCTTCTAGGTCTCCATTCTCCGTTTTATCTGCTCTATCTTTTAGAGCATCTTCTCGGTTTTCCCAGTCTTTCTCAGACACTTGTTCTTTCACCGTCTTTTTGCTCCCAGATCTCCATTTTCCGTCTTATCTGCTCTATATTTTAGAGCATCTTCTCGGTTTTCCCAGTCTTTCTCAGACACTTGTTCTTTCACCATCCGTCTCTTTTTGCTTCTAGGTCTCCATTCTTCGTTTTATCTGCTCTATCTTTTAGAGCATCTTCTCGGTTCTCCCAGTCTTTCTCAGACACTTGTTCTTTCACCATCCGTCTCTTTTTGCTTCTAGGTTTCCATTCTCCGTCTTATCTGCTCTATCTTTTAGAGCATCTTCTCGGTTCTCCCAGTCTTTCTCAGACACTTGTTCTTTCACCACCCGTCTCTTTGCTCCTAGATCTCCATTTTCCTATCTGCTCTATCTTTTAGAGCATCTTCTCGATTTTCCCAGTCTCCCTCAACCTCTCAAGAAGGATAGTCGCTCTGAGAAACGCAAGGAGAATTCCTGGAGTTCTCTCTCTGCGGAGAAATCGTCAACGTCTCCGTTTTAACCACCAACACCACGGAGACCTCGTCTCTTCTTAGGTGCCGGAGCTTTTCACCCCTCTTCGCTCATGCAACTTTAACCACTTCCTTCTCCTCTTCGCCACAGAACGAACCAACGTTTCCCATTATTGTAATTGAATACGTTCGCTATCGGATATCTGGAAGGGTGCTTTACGCAACACGTTGCATTATTGGCAAGCCACTGGTATGCCGATAGACCGTAAGCGCTACTATGGCAGCATTAATCATGTGTCTTCGGTTAGACGATGGCGAACAGTTCCAGTTGCATTTCGAATAAGCTGTGATAAAACTTCTTCGTGTTCTGATAATGATGTTACGCATGAAAATTTAATAATTTTGATAGTTCGAAGAGTCTTGCATATAGAACTTAATTATTATATTATACATGATAGCCTCATTTTTCAAAACCACCCTAAAGTAGGTTCTAAAGTCTGAAGAATCCTCGATTACCCTCAAAGCGTCAAAATTCTTCGTCTCGAAGGCCACGTTACAGAGTCCTAACCCTTTCAAAATGGCAACTCCTCAAGACAGATCGAAAACGACCTCAAAACCGCAAGTAGTCCCCCTCCTGAAATATAAATCACATCAAAGATACCAGGCGTTCGACGAGACACCGACTCGCTTTTCCCAAATCAATTACGCAGAAGGGATTCGACGATCATACCGATGGAGTATCACGGTAGAAGGATTAATCGCCTTACTCGTGTTTTTCTTTCCGACCGAAGGATAAAATATCGAAAGTGCCTCAGGGTTCGGACAGGACCGGACTGGCAAAAGAGGGAGGACCAGTGAAAAGGGTAGGTGCTCTTTCACGAATCTACCCTCCGACACGAGGGCTGCCACGGATCCCATCGATGGTTTGCTATTAATTAGGACGCGAGCCACTATCCGTCCTCAAACAGAGAACGAATCAGGGACAGAGAGAGAGAGAGAGAGAGAGAGAGAGAGAGGGAGGACGCAATGAATGAAATGGCTAAGTAAAGAGAGACTAACAGAGAGACCACAGAGTACAGAGAGACATTAAGAGAAACGGAGACACAGAACCAGTGAGAAACTGCAAAGAGAGAAATGAACCGATTGAAGGCGAGAGACGACAAAGAGAGAGGGAGGAGAAGAGAGACTATAAGTAAACGAATAAGAGAACAAACCGGAGAAAGAGAGAGAGAGAGACCATCCACGATCTTCATCGGCTCGAAACCCGTGTGGTCTCGACCAGCTTTCACCTCGGCACCCTGGTGCACCCCCGTCTTCTCAACCCTCTCTTGCCCGGTTTCCTCCGTCGTTCACCCGCATGGTGGCTCGAAGTGGATAGTGCATCGACAATGCTAAGTAAACTGCGGCCAGAATCGGAGAATCGAGAGGCGATCCTCTCCGTGTACGAATCCTGGACTATAGGGCTACCGATGTGTGCGTGGAAAACCAATTCGATGGACGACTCACCGCTAATTCGTGATTCTACTCGAGAACAATGAAATGATTTTCTTTGTTTGATCATGGTAAACCTCTTTGTCCTATTAGACTGACGAGGGAGATTAAATTGTTGCTTAAAATTCAAGTTCTTTTGGGATGTGCGAGGCTGAATGAGTGTACTTTTTATTCGGGGTGGTGATCTACTGCAAAGGGTGGATTCTTTGGGAGAATACAGTATTTTGGGGGGTTTGTTTATGGAGAGGTTTCTTGATTTAGGAAAATGTGGGAAATTTATTGTATTTTTGGCGGGAGAGAAGAATTTGATAATATCATTAAATGGAACGATGGTGACTTTGGCTTATTTATAGAGAAAGATTTTATAAAGTGAATAAATAAATTGGAATTTTGGAGATAAAGTATGATTTTAGAGAGATCTTGTAAATTGTTAGTCATTATGGAGGTTTCGCCTCGTTTAAATCCTCCGCGCGGATGTAAAGCAAGAGGGTGAGCTTTTAAGCTGGGCGAGGTACTTTGGAATGACCATCAAACTAATTATAATTATGGAAAATCTTCCCATCTCGAGACGAAGGTAATGCAAATAACAATAAACCGTACAGTCCGCGATATAATGCATCTCACAGTGTGCCGTGTACATTCGTAACCGAATCACATATTCCTGCAGCACACGCGTATCGCACATATTTGACAAAGGTTTTAGGGTACAATGGTCAATACGCGAATGCATACATTTGCAGATAAGAGCGTTACAGTTCACGGAAATGTATATCCCATGCGTGTGTGCACGCATAACTATGGGGGAACGGTGAAAATTTTGGACCCCCCTGCTTCAGGATCTCTAGTACTTTTTTCCCCTTTTTTTCCATATTCGCTGACCGACCTTTGGGTTTATTTAATATTTTGTGGAAATTCTGTGACCTTGAAGTTGATAATAGCGCTAAAAATCCTCGATACATTGATTGAGAATAGCAAATAAATTAGCACTCAACTGTGCATTGAAATATTTGAAACCCTCTCTTCTAGTTTGAATTACAAAATACCTAAGTTGAAATATTAATACATTTTTTACTTGTGTATAAACTTCAGAGAAATATCCTAAGTACGGAAAGTAAAAATGCCTAATATTCTTTCTAATAGACAATGCAAACAAAATTGCAATTTAAATTAAGATATAATAATGACTTTAAATAACGACGCTAATATTTTATCTTCTCACGATATTTTCAAACGTGAGCAACGACAGAACATGGTAATATCTCGGAAGAAACATGCGATAAAACTAACAGAATAGAAGAAAATCAAAGTAATTCCACTTTTTTCCTAAAAAAAGATCTACAATCTCGATGAACACGCGTTCGTTAGAGTTTCAAATGATTGGAACGTTAAGACGCGAGTTCGACGAAAAGAAATTCACAGTCAGAAACAAAGATTCCCCATGGAGGTTTGCGCGAACACGAAGATACTTCCAATTGGCTTCGTTGCCGGCAATCTCGATGGCATTTCTCGTTATTATCGTCGACCAAATCGGAAGACGGTGAAAATTCAAGCGTCGGAGGTGCGCGAGAAGTCGGCGGCGAAAGAATAGAAAAAGAAAAAAGAGAGCTTCCCGATTTTTCTGTTCTTTCCGATAACCTTCCTTTCTCTTTTTCTTACTATTTTTCTCACTTTTCACCGCCTCTCCTTCTCCCCCTATACTAGTGCCCTTCTTCGTCTTCTTCTTTCTTCTTCGTTCTCTTGATATATTTTCCCTATTTTCATCCCTTGCTCCGTCTCCGTACTTACTTTTCTTTCCAACCCTCTTACTCGCCTTCTTCTCCCCCCTTTCTTTCTTCTCTCCAACTCTCCGCTTAAGTAAGTAATGTTACTTCATTTTCTCTTCAACCCTCTTCCTCTTCTTCTTCCTCCTCCTTTCTTTGTTCATTCCAACCCTTCCTTACATCTCTTCCTTTTCTCTCCGACGCTCTTAATGACCTTCTTCCTCCTTCTTTTTTTCTTCTTTCCAACCCTCCGTTTATATTTCTTCCTTTTCTCTCCATCTCTCTTGCTCGCCTTCTTCCTCCTTCTTTTTTTCTTCTTTCCAACCCTCCACTTACATGTCTTCCTTTTCTCCCCAATGTTCTTGCTCGTCTTTTTCCTCCTTCCTTTCTGTCTTCTCTCCAACTCTTCGCTTAAGCAAGTAATGTTACTTCCTTTCCTCTTCTTCTTCCTCCTCCTTTCTTTGTTCATTCCAACCCTTTCCTTACATCTCTTCCTTTTCTCTCCGACCCTCTTGCTCACCTTCTTCCTCCTTCTCATTTTCTTCTTTCCAACCCTCCGTTTATATTTCTTCCTTTTCTCTCCAATCCTCTTGCTGACCTTCTTCCTCCTTCTTTTTTTCTTCTTTCCAACCCTCCACTTACATTTCTTCCTTTTCTCCCCAACGCTCTTGCTCGCCTTTTTCCTCCTTCCCTTTTTTCTTCTTTCCAACCCTCCGCTTACGTTTCTTCCTTTTCTCTGCATCCCTCTTGCTCGCCTTTTTCGTCCTTCTTTCTTTCTTCTCTCCAACCTCCGCTTACTTTCCCGATTCTTCTCTCCAACCCTCTAAGTTGTCTTCTTTCTCCATCTTTTCTTCCTTTTCTCCACAACGCTCTTGCTCGCCTTTTTCCTTCTTTCCAACCCTCCGCTTACGTTTCTTCCTTTTCTCTGCATCCCTCTTGCTCGCCTTTTTCCTCCTTCTTTCTTTCTTCTCTCCAACCTCCGCTTACTTTCCCGATTCTTCTCTCCAACCCTCTAAGTTGTCTTCTTTCTCCATCTTTTCTTCCTTTTCTCCACAACGCTCTTGCTCGCCTTTTTCCTTCTTTCCAACCCTCCGCTTACGTTTCTTCCTTTTCTCTGCATCCCTCTTGCTCGCCGTTTTCCTCCTTCTTTCTTTCTTCTCTCCAACCTCCGCTTACCTTCCCTCTTCTTGTCTCCAACCCTCTAAGTTGTCTTCTTCCTCCATCTTTTCTTCTTCTTCTCCCTCCTTGATTCTGTTACTTCTTTTCCACTTTTTTCTCTCGCTCTCCTTCTTCATTCTCCCTCCACCCCTTCTTCTCACCCCTAAATCTTGGAGAAGAACTGTCTCCACGGTGAGACCTCCCGGATCTACCGAATCGCAAATGCCGTTAGACCCTATTCCTCTTTTTCTACCCCCGCTTTAATATTTCCCTCTTTTCGCTTGATTCCACCTTGCCGACCCCGTCGTAGATTGCGTCTAGGTGACGAACACGACGGGGAGAACTTCCCTTTCGCTCGATTTCACGATCGCTGCGACGCCGAAGAAAATCGGTGTCGACTCGTAGTCGCGATGCCACGACGACGCCAGTCACCGATAAGGCGTCGTTTCATCGATGACAACTGCTCGTATCTGCGAAGAGAGGGGTTGAAAAAGAGGGTGAAAAACGGTGTACGAATCACCTTTAAAAGTTACCGCGAATAGGCAGAGGAACTTGTATTTCTGCGATTGATTTTATTCGAGTTTGCAACAATTATATTATTGTTGGTTATTGGATTCTTTTGGAAATTTAATTGAAAGTAAGATAAACTGTTTTTTTTGCAGAGCGTTGATGATAGGTTGGTTTTATTCAACGGGGATATATGTAAATACGATAAATTGCTTAATCCATGTAATTCTGGCATCGTAAATAAATGAATTATCGGGGAGCACTGCAATTGAATTGGTTTGTCTTTCTCCAGGGAGAGGGATAGGGAGGGTGGGGATTTTTTTTTCAATTGAAATTTCGCGACATAAATATTTTCGTTTAAATATTGTTCAGCCTTGATTATAACTCTTTTCGGGCTGTGGAATGGAAACGGGTAAAAATAATATTACCTTTTATGTGGCTGGAATATCTGTCACTGTGAAATGTGAAAAATAAATAAAACATTTCGATACCGTCGATGAAACGTAAACTAATCTGTCACATTGTTTATCACATAATGGTCAAAACCTCCGGTCTCTAGCGCACAGTTTTTATTTTTTTAAACTATCCATACTGAAATTATTTTCCAAAATATAAAAAGTTACTGTAATTTCATCCGACAAAAACTGCACCAATGCTTCGCAAATTTTAACATTCCACCCTCTGAAAATTCCCTCGCGTAATGCGCGACTAAGTGTCTCATTACCTTGCCAAGGAATAGAATTTCGCAAAACGCTCCAGAGTACTTCTCTCTCTCTCGCTTTCTCTCTACACATGTGTCTATCTATCTGTCTATCCATTTCATTCCCTCTCTTTCTCCCTCTATCAAATGCAGATACGCAAATACACCCATCGGTTTGAGAGTCACGCGTACGTAAAGCAAGTCAGACGCATCGAATTTGAAGTCCCTTTGCGCTCACCCTGACATTCGGGTAATTTGTCAGACGTGGGATCGGCGAGGATGAAAAGAGCAAGAGAGGGAGCCGGATGAAAACATTTTTCGCATCCACCTGAAACGTCCTTTACCTTTTACCGAACTCGTCCATGCCCATCTTGGAGTTTTTTAATCCCTGAAGAGAACTTTCTGATCTCCGACGACGTCTGTCAGCTAAAACAACTTCCTTCCAACTTCTCCCTCGTCGTTTCACTTTTCTCCGTGTCCCATGGAAAATCCGGCGACATATTTTCTTACGCTATTTACGAGAACTTTTTCCCTCGGCAAGGTCTTCGAGAGCCTTCGAGCCTCCTTTGATTTCACAGATGTCGTGTTTTCCTTCGGTTAATGTTCCATATTTCTCTATCCTCGTCTTTTTATGCCGTGTTCCACGGCAACTTCCTTCACGACGTCTTCTATTAAAGTTCTTTCAACGTAGTACCTTTCAAGAGCCATGGAAATATTCGATGTATCTTCATTGAAGGGTCTTTGGTGATATCTTCGTAGAAACTTTTGAACTAATTCGAGGAAACGTTGTTTTAATCCAATCTTTCTGCTGTGTTGGATACCAGACACTGGAACTGGCAATTTGTAGGATCCAGATAAAATATCCATCGAGTTTGAAGAATTTTTGAAATTGTTATTTAATATATCGTAGTCTCTGTGGACTGATTTCAACTTCAGTCAATTAATATTTTGTAGTGTTTAAGACTCCTGTGCGATCTCTTCTTTATTGTCAGAATTCAGTGCCACAGAATTTAGTAGATGGCAAAAGTATTAACATCCTTTTTCCAATTGAGAAAATAAATTAAATTGTAACATTAACACTAGATTTACGGGAGCCGTCAAATTAACGGGCTCTACTTCTTTTATAAACATTTCTTAATTTTACAGACCCTCTGTACAGTAGACATTTTACATACATTTTATTATACAATAATTATTTAACAAATAATCGTCTTTGCCGCTTGATTCCTCTTTTTCCAAGCTCTTATTTAACACATTGTACGCCGGCTAAATATCTGCTACCAAATTTATGATGTTTGATAATGTTACTATTTAAATCAATATCAAATTTAAATACATTAAGTAATGCACAATTTAAATGGAATAATATTGCTTTCTTCGTTCACTTCACCGTTTTCCTAAAGATAAAATAATATGACTGATAATGATCGGCAAAATCTGAAATCATATATTTGAAATCTCGCATTATCGCGGAACCGGCGTGCAATAGATTTCACGCCCGTAAATCTAGTGTTAATTAAATATTAAATTGTTTCATATACATTGAACAGAGGAGGCAAAAATCTACCTAAAATTACAACTTTTAAACAAAATGCTCACACCAGTAAAGACAAAGAAAAAAAATTCACTTTGTATTCATTCCAATACTACTCTTTGAAAAAGCAATGTCAAAGAGGAAGATAAAAGTACATGTAAGAATTTCCGAAAAATTTCAGAGAACTGGGAAGAAACTGAAAACTGCATATTTGCAATTCGTAATGACCATAGTAGTTAAAGTGTAAAACGAAAAAGAAATAGATTTAATTTTGCATTAATGCAAATACAACTCTTTCAAAAAGAATGGGAAAAAAGTAAGGTAAAAGGTAGATGGCAGAGTTTCAGAAACATTTTGCAGAGTTGCGAAGAAAGTGTAAATTGGATATTTGCGAGGAAAGCGAGAGAAAGGTAGATTGCACACGAAATAGAAGATGGGGGATGAAAGAAGCGCGTTGGATAATTTTTACGCGTTCCTAGCTGAAAACAGGGTAAAATTAGCGATAAGCGAAGAAAAGCGCGGAGAGCACGAGTAACGTCCTCGACTCTAAGTAGCCCGGCTTTTTCCTTAACTTTCCTTAAGCGAGTGCAAATGAAGTTTGAAGCAAACTCGACGCAAAAAAAGTCTCGAAGGTCTTGAGTTAAGCCGCGCGCAACTGGTACGGGCTTCAACTTGTTTCCTAAACGCATACCTTCTCGTGTCTATGGGAAAATGGAAAATTATCTCGTAAATTTCAGAAGCTGCGAATATTACTTGGAAAGTTCATCGAAGAATTTTATCGATCTTGAGGAGTCGGTGCTGTCGAAGTCGGTAGTCGAGTTTGGCAGTAAAAACGTTGCTTTATAACAATAATGCCGTAGCCATGGTAAATTGACATGGGAAATTTGCGATAACAGCTAGGAAGTTCTATATCGTCGATTCTGCAAGGTCTGCGTGTAACAGAGTTAATTATGGTTGTTAAGAGAGATTGTAAAAGAGTCAGAACAAACTTCGAATTTTTTAAAATACAGGAAAACAGAAATAAAATTGTTAAAAATTTTTTCCGCAATTTTAGCAACCTACTATTGAGCTATTCTTCAAAATATTCTCACATATCTGCAAGGTCTACGTGTAACAAAATTAATTATGGTTGTTTAGAAACATTGTATTTACAAGAGTCAGAACAAACTTCGAATTTTTTAAAATACAGGAAAACAGAAACAAAATTGTTAAAAATTCTTTCCACAATTTTAGCAACCTACTATTGAGCTATTCTTCAAAATATTCTCACATATCTGCAAGCTCTACGTGTAATAGAGTTAATTATGGTAGTTAAGAGAGATTGTACAAGAGTCAGAACAATCTTCGAATTATTTAAAATACAGGAAAACAGAAATAAAATTGTTAAAAATTCTTTCCGCAATTTTAGCAACCTACTATTGAGCTATTCTTCAAAATATTCTCACATATCTGCAAGGTCTACGTGTAACAAAATTAATTATGGTTGTTAAGAGAGTTTGTACAAGAGTCAGAACAATCTTCGAATTATTTAAAATACAGGATAACAGAAATAAAATTGTTAAAAATTCTTTCCGCAATTTTAGCAACCTACTATTGAGCTATTCTTCAAAACATTCTCCCATATTTACAAGGTCTACGTGTAATAGAGTTAATTATGGTTGGTTAGAAAAATTGTACAAGAGTCAGAACAAACTTAGAATTTTTTAGAATACAGGAAAAGAAAAAAATTGTTAAGAATTCTTTCTGCGATTATAACAACTTGGAATTGAGCTACTCTTCAAAATATTCTCGCATATTTGCAAGGTCTACATGTAACAAAATGAATTATGGTTGTTTAGAAACATTATATTAGAGGCACGATAAATTTAGAATTTTTCAGAATACAGGCAAAGGTAAAAGAGAAATTTGTTAGAATCGGGAGAATTCTTTCTGTAATTTTATTAATCTGACATTAAGCTACACTTTATTTTACATATATTGAAAGAAACGATTGAAAATTGGAACCTCTGATTTTCTCTTAATTAAATCAACATTACTGTTCTTCAAATAGCAATCAAACTTAATTACTCCAATTCATTCAATTTCTCACAATTATCGAAACCTATCACCGCAATATCACGCTCCAAATTTTCAAAGAACAAAAAAACAATTCAGTCTCTCAAATTCAATTTACACTTCTCCCAAACATGCACATATAACAAATTAATAGCCGATCGACAAACAATAAAAAAAAAATGTTATTTTCTCTCCCCAACATGGAAGCCCATCAACTTAAATCGACAAAAATAGAAAGAAAATTTCCAGAGTGCCAAAAGAAAGAAAGAATCAAAGAAACGAGCAGAATGAAAATCTGCGGTATCTCGAATCGAAGTCGTTCGATGGCGAGAAAATATCCCGATGTTGACTGGGAACGAATTTCTCTGGAATTTTCTCGAGGGCGGAATCGCGGTTTAGGCCATCATACCTTCCATCAGGTTTCCTTATCCTCATCGCGCAACCTTTCCAGCTCTCCTCTCCTCGCTGCCCTATCTCTGCGGTTTTCCCGATCGAGGCATTGTATTCGCGTTGTATCGCGACTTTTTCCTACCTCCCTCGATCTCGAACACTTTCAATTCGAGCTGATTGAATCGCTCGATCGGCCGCGTTCTCTCTGAGACCAACGAACCGCATTCACCGTCATCTACACGTTTCTCTCGACTATTATTTTTTCAACGTCATTGATTCCTTCGGATCTTGATGATGCACGAAGAAGAAGGAATTAAAAGAATGACGATGATGGAAATCAATCTGTTAATCGTTCTTTGGATTAAGGGAGGGATGGAAAAATTTGTGTATTGGTTAAGAGGGGTGGAATTGCTTTGGAAACGTGGGAATATGATATGGTTGAATGCTATGGGGTTACAGAGTGGTTGGGCAAGTAGAATTTAGAGGTAACTTGATAATTATTTGGTGCGTGCAATTGGATATTGAAAATTTGGCGATGGCAATGTTTGTTGGATTAAGTGGGATTTTTTTTATTTGGAGAAAATTGTATTTTAATATTTCTTCACTGTTCAGAAAGCTATGCGTTATGGAATACTGATAAAATACCGATTTTTAGTGTTTATTATAGTCTATTGTAGTATCTTATTTTTAGTGTTTAGTCATATCTACTCAAATTTAGATAATTAATAAGTAAAGCAGACAAGTAGAAATTAAGAGGTGGGAAAGGTGATTAATTAATTAATTTAGAATGTATAAGATAGAAGCAGAATATATATTCACTTCATGGCTACCCTAACAATTTAAATAATTTTGAGAACAAAGTTGGGGGGCTTAGTCAATAAATTCCAATTGATATAGCCTCGGTAGATAATTTAAAAAAAAAGAAAATAATTAGAAAACAATTTCCCAAAGACTCTTTCCAATAGTTTCATCCAGCATACCACTAATTCCTCGAGCCTCCTACCTTTTTCTCCGATCGAAGCGTCGGAGCTTCTCTGTAAATTACAAACCGCCCTCCAAATTACGTCCGCGCTCAGAAAATCGAGAGGACCCGATCGTGTTCCTGGTCTTGCAATTTTTATCGATCACTAATGAGTTCCTTATTCTCCTGGAAAGGAAATATTTGCCGAAGGAATCTCCCCTTTCAACCGTGAACCTTTGTCTGGCCTCCTCCTTGCGATTCGTATCGTTCGTCTTAACGCAATCATCTTGGCCTCAACGATGAAGCAATTTCGAAGAATAATTCCGAGAATTATTAACAGACGGCATAAAATATGACCTGGCCGTATCTCTTCGGGAGTTTTAAGCTCGATCTTTAAAGTAAGCTCTTTCACGTCGATTTTCATCGTCGGCCTTGCCGGTCCGCTTAGCGGAAAGTACATTATTAGCCGTTTCGTTATTAATAGCCCCCCCGTCTGGTCGATTCTGTCGATTGTGCTGCATCGAATGTTTGCAGGTAGTTGGGCAAATTTGCGCAAACTTTAATTCTTCATTGAACTCATAGATTAGAAACTCAGGGTAGTAGGGGATGAGAAAGAGATAAGTGGACAGAGATAGAAAATGTAGAAGAAAAGAGATGGAAAGGGTGAAAGATAGATAAAATGAGATAAACGTAGAGATGAAGAAAGGTAAAGTAAAAAGGAAGAAGTGAAACAGAGAAATGAATAGAGGGAGAGGAAAGGATACTGAGAAAAAGAGAGAGGGGTGGAGTAAAAGAGGATGAAGAGCAGATAGATAAATAAAAGGGAAAGAGATGGAGGAAAAGAGAGAGAAAATAGACAAACAGATAGGTAAATAGTAGAAGGGTAGAAATGCAGAGAAAGAAAGACAAATAGACAAAGAGAATTCTTTAGAGACGTATACGAATGTACCTGGATTACCATGGTACTATGATTAGCCGCCATTTTGGTGCACAGAACCGATGGAATATTTCTCCGTATTCTCTTCTATCAGATCAGAAATGTATTTTAATTCAGGATTATCAAGAGAGATATATCGAATTGAAGTTACATACTTTGCTTTGCGAATTTCATCGCACGATGCGTCTACTCTTCTGCTGATGGAAATCCGCCTTATATTCTGCGACAAAGGTGGATGACCACAAAAGACCGGATGATGAATTTCCAAAGAAAGAGCAAATATAGTTGAACTCGTCTGGTCTCATTGCCCTTTAGATTGACATTATTTCTCGTATATTTCAAAATCTAGGGAAAGTAGCTTTGGTGGAAAAAAAGACTTGCAATTAAAATATGTCATATTTTTTATCGTGTGAGAGGAAAACAAATACTATTAATTTTTTATTGGCAGAATTTTCGACACTGTTAAACGGACGAAAATAAATATTGTCTCCCAATACATTTGACAAAATGTAATCTTTCGTCGTGAAACGTGTAGAATAATTCGAAGCATCGTTTTTTGTTTTTTTTTGGCTGCACAATATCTCCAAATTGCTCGACAAAACGGCACAGTGCTGTCCATCGTTCAAAAGCTATCCTGAAAATTTGAAAACGAGTCTCACTTTATTCCGTTCGAATCCGTCCGGACGAGAAATGATAAAGAATGGAATTTAACGTGGCAAATGGTTACAATTTTTGATAGTTCCTCTATTCTGGAAAATGTCTTTTTGAAATTCTTCGTTTCTCGGATAAATGCCGAGAATTTCGGGAAATACTAAAGTGGACGTTACATTCTATCAGCGAATGTCCAAAAACGTCGAGCAAATGTCCGACTAGTTTGAATTTTTTTTAGCTGCAGGATGTAACATTTTTGTCTGATGAAAAACTGCAGATGAATTCTTTCTTAATTACTGCTGAGAGGAACAATTATTTCTTGCACATATCTTCGTACTGTTCGTTGACCTTTTCTATAATATTGCACTGATTTGTAGAAGTTTAGCAACAATATGGCGGCAAAAGGTTGTCAACAAGTTGTCGCTTACGGTAAATGATTTCTCCAATCAGTTATGTTAGAGACAATAAATTTAAATTTAAAGAAACGATTCGTTTTTCGCGCCATTAATTACATTAAATAAAATAGAGGGCGGAAACTTAGGTGGCCTTTTTTTCGGAAGCAGGAAAATTCTAGAATATTTCTTGCTAAGAATGTAGTTTCTATATTTCTCACTAAGAAGTTATTTTCAAAATATAATTCTTAAGCTTCCAAGAAATAGAAATTTTCTAGTGATAACAAATTTCTAGTTTGCTTAAAAATAAAAAAAGATTTTTAGAGAGTTTTGAAACTACATAAATTGAAAAATGGATTGTTATATTATCATTCAATCTGGAAATATTCGTGTCTATAATAATAGTAAAAAGGAGCGGTAAAACTCTATGAAAAAGTGAGAATTCGAAAGGCGTGATCGTGTCGTCTGGTTTGTCGTACAGAGAATAGGAGAAACGATATCACCGATTCGTTTGGCAGGATGGATGGCGGGAAATGAGACGGGAAAAGGGAAATAAATATGGATAAAACGTCTGGGAGATACGGCAAGTAAAATGGAGAACGAGCGGAGTGACGATGAAAGAGAAGTCGAAGGACCTCATGGGGATAAAAAAAGTGTGCAAAGAAAAACGGTGGTTTTAGGAAAAATGACGAGATAGATCTAAAAAGAAAAAGGACTTTAACAAAATTTCAGACTTAAAGACGTCTATAAAACAAGATTATCAACTGGCCCGAAAGGAAGGGAAGATAAAAGAAAGACAAAACGTAGTCTTTAGACCTATCCATAAAACAAGATGGATACCAGCTGCAAAACAGGTGAAAATAAAACACACAAGATATGAAATTGACAATATTAAGTGCACAAAGAATAATTTTGAGAAAATTTACTCTTTAACACTACGCTACCAAGGCAGTAAAATAACTAGTCCTCAACTTTTTAAAAATATTCTCCAAAAGAGAGAAATTATACAGTCGACATTTTCTACAACCCAAACTAAATTAATCATCTTTCTCCCCTCTTAATTCCACTTTCTTCAAGCTTTTTATTTAATATAATGAAATACAATACATTATACACTAGTAATCCTAGCCTGAAACATATTTCTAAATTTACATCTTTCTACATCTACCCACACATCCAATCAAAGAACAAGAGAAACTAAAACCCGCATAAATTCCCCAACGCACGAAACACACGAAATTAAATCCACATAAAAATGAGCAAAGAAGATCAGGAAAAAAAAATGAAAAACCCGAGGGAACATAGTTTTGGACGAAGAAAATGGAATAAATATAGAAAAATACACGGGGGTCCAGTTGCGCATGATGTAACCATCGCGACGTAAACACGCGGTGTTTTCAACGGAATGTCAATATTCGACAGTTCAATTAATCCCCGATGTATCATCCCTGCGGGAAACAGATGGAGGGCATTGTGCTCTCCATCTACCGTTGCATCCCGACCGAAGTGAAAACCACGAATGCAATACAGTTACACGGCCGTGTTCGAAGGTCTACTCGTCGCTCGATATTGTCTCCTCGTAAGTGCCAAGGGAAAATGCACTTGACACTTATGAGGCAACATTTCTCGAGGAGACTTCCTTCCTATCCTACACCGTTCCATTTACACTCTTCTCTTTCTTTCGTTTCTGTCCCTCAAGGCGTTCTTACCTGCGAGGAACGCGTGTCCTGCAATTTAATGGGAATGGAAGGAACTGCTGATTCGCTGACTGTTCTTACGACGAAGGAAGAAAAGGCTAGTTTGGAAATTCGTTTTAAAAGATTATTGTATGAGTTTGATGTAGAGGATGAATTAACATTTGTAAAGTATAGGGTTTGCCTTTAGGGGTGGCACTATGTGGCCAGGAGGTGATGATTAGTTGTTAGAGGTAATGATGATGTAAGTAGACGATTTTGGTTATTTATTGTGGATCTTAATTTTTTCCAAATTAGAATTTTTTGTGGTTTTAGGGTGAAATGGGGAGGAGATCGAATATTGTGGGGTGGAATATTCTTTCTGGGCGGAAACTCTCGTGTGGAACTTTTCTAATAATAGTGGTTCTTAGAAAATTGTATTATTTCAGCGGAAAATTGATAATTTTCTTGTTTATAAGATTGTTTCAAATATATGTCTTAATCCTTCGATACCACTTTTCTTCTATTACCTTTTCGTCGAGATAGGTGTACAAATACGGCAGTACCATTTGCATCAAGCGAGATAATCTTATTAAAAACTTCATTTCGACCATTATATGTAATTTCTATAATTTCTCATGTGTGTAACATAGTGTAAAACACCAAACTAGGGCTACCAATTTCATTTTATCAAAATATTCGTCTCAAAAACGACTGTTAAACTTACTTTGGGTTATATACGTCACAGTGATACCAAAAGTGTTGAGAAAATGTGGAAAGCAGCAACATAAAATTATTTACACAAAGAGATAAACTTTAAATCTTCGTTAACCCGGCGAGAGTGTGGTGAAAAATGTAACAAGGTGTATGTGGCAGGGTATGACATACCCGTTTACAAAATTGGCTGTAAAACTTTGTAAAGTAACAGCTGTAAAGCCCCTTTACTCCAGCTACTCAAAGCAACAACAGTTTTGAAGGCCACAAACAAAAAATACACGCAAATAAGAAACATGGTGGGTATGACATACCCTGCCACACTCTCGCCGGGTTAAACACCTATAGCCAAATTTATAGTCGCGCAATTAACGATCTGCAATGCAATCAAGAAATCACAGACTCAGAGACACGAGATTCACGCTTGCAATTTTCCTCAGAACGGACGCGCCAGCAGCGAGAGCAGCGAGGATGGCGCCGGAAGTAGCGCTAGCACCTCGCGAGGCGCCGGAAGCGGATTTGGTCTCACGGGTGGATGCACCGGTGGATGGCGCAGCGTCTTCGGTGCGGTTTCAGGACGAGAACTCAGGCTTTACGAGTGTGCACCTTGGAGCCCGGAAGCTTGGGCCTCTCCTAGTATCACGTGCCCTCTTATCGCTACCAGGTGAATCATTTTTATCAATTTTTACTTCAACTTGTACTCATTCTCTCTCATCGTCAATATTTTACTTTTTAACACTTTACCGACCGGTATTTTTTAACATCCTGCCCACTTCTGATCGATCACTTGCACGCAAATATTTCGCTGATACTGATATCTCTTCGAAAGTTGCAAAGTTTCTTCACTGAGTGCTTGGCACAGTTAACCGCAATGAAAAATAATAATTTATTAATTGCCATAGCAACCAATTAGTAAGTTAAAAGTCTAAAAGTGTTGGGCCCGAAAAGCCGATTAATCGGCTACCGGTCGGTAAAGTGTTAATATGATAAAACAACAATCCACTGCTACAAAAGTTATAATAATTAATATTTAAAAGCTGTTTAGTCTTTAAATCTTCAGTTTCTGACCTTTTGTCCCTTCTTTTATCTACCTGGCCAGTAACTCGGAAGTAATTCCAAGAATAAAAGGTTCTCACTGATGTCTGACCTACCGTATCATTTACAGCAATATTAACCCTTTGCACTCGTAGCCATTTCTAACGTTATCTGTGAGAAAATTGGCGACACTTCACTATCCGCCATGTTGTGTCGTTCCAATAGAAAAGTTGAGATAAACATACATTTCCTGAAATTTTGCGGTACAATAAGTCCACCCTCTGTATTCACTAATAAATTCGAAGGTCTCCTCAGAGGGTGCAACCGAGTGATGGCAGACTTACGATGTCTTCTCAGCTGGGACATAGGAGCAAGTGTTAATAGTCTAGATATAATTTAGCTGTCCTACTAATATTTTCACTCTACTATTTTTCGGAAAACCTCAACATTTTCTATTCAACATACCATGTTACGAGTGTCACTGGTTATTGTATGGCAAGGAATTAACATCTGTCGCTTCAGAGCACACTTCTTTTATCGCATTCGATCATCCTCTTCCACTCTCATTCATTTACTCACTCACTCCCTTATTATCATAAAAAACATATACAATGTAGCCTATTTGGTGGCAGTTCATTTTCACATTCCTATATAAACAAATCTCGATAATCTCAAATACAAAATCTCTAACATCAGCATCCAAATAGTTTCTCTCGCACCATCAAAATCCAGCTAGCGAAGGTGCACGCGCGGAGACAATCGGGAAATAAAATTTCTCCTATTCAAACGAACACGAGCACCGTTCTGTGCGTCATGCAGACTGGATGAAAAGATGTCACGTCGTAGTACCTATGTACATACGTATGTAGTTTCACATTGATTTCATCGTTACGGGGATGCAAGGGGTTGCATGTGTACATCCATGCTAGATTGTTCGAACTCTCTACAACCACCGTGGAACACTCGCGTTCTCCAGTACGCCAGGAAAATTGCCAATGAGGCACGTCGGATTACCGCAGTTAGCGATGTTCGTTAGACTGCCATTTTAATTAAGACTATTATACGTCCAGTCGACTATTCGTATCGCGTTATTGGCACTGTTGTTACGTGCGCAGACCGCTAAAACAGCCGTCGGCATCGAGATGTCGAATTGTCTCGCGACTTCTGGGGTGAGAATCATCGTTGTCGATTGCATCGAGGGGAAGATTCGTAAGAAAACTAATTTTTAGTGGAGTACAGAATAAGATGAAAAAGGAAAGTTTGAAAGAAGTTGTGTGTTGGTGGAGTCGATAGGGGGTTAGGTTTGTACGCGATGGGACCTGGGTTCGAATCCTCATTGGGGTGATTGGTGTTTTTTATAAATTAGTATCTTCAGATATTGTTTTATTTGTTAGATTAATAGTTGAAGATAAAACAGTGTAAATGATAAGTTTTCTAACACTTTGACTGCCATGGAGGTCACCGACGAGCGGTGCTATTGAATTCATGAAATTTCCGTGTAACTTTGAAATTGTAATATTTACGAATTATCGGATATATTAAATACTAGCTGAAAGCTCCCGTGCTTCGCTACGGTTTAATCGAAACTAAAAAAAAAAAAAAAAAAAAAAAAAAAAAAAATTGGAATTTTGAAAAATCTTTTCTTAGTGGGTGCTTATACCCTAGAAGGAATGCTCATGCAAAATTTCAAGTTTCTAGGTCAAGTAGTTTCGTCTCTGCGTTGACGAATTTGGCCCATACTTTAACCCCCCAAAACCCCCCCTAAAATTTCGAATTTTTCAAAACCCTTTCTTAGTAAGTACCTACGACCCAAGGCAAGAGTATGTTCCAAATTTCATTGTAATCCGTTCTGTGGTTTTTGAGATTTCGTGATGAGTGGATGAATGAGTCAGTCAGTCAGTGGTATTTGAGCTTTATATAATAGATTTAAATATCGACATTAAAAAGATAAAGGTCTACCGAATACCTATCTATCTGTATCTTTAAAATTTTTGCTTTGCAAAAATACGAATTTAATAGTAAAAGTTCCACTTCGGTAGAAATGGTGAATCTAGCGAAATACCGGTGGCGTTCAAAGTGTTAAATATAAAATTCGAATGGAAAAATTTGGATAATATAATTAATATTAAGATCTCAAAAGAAAAGCTCCAAAGATATGAGTGAAAATTGGATTTCTCCAACAATAAAATCAATTCCTAATTATTTCCATTCTACTAAAAGTTGCCACTTCACCTCAATTACAAATTTCCATATCAAATACCATAGAAGATCCAAGACACAGATGTGAAGCTTCTCTGGAAAGAAAACTCCAAAGAAATTCCTCTAATTCCTGCTCCAGTTTCCAAAAAATTTTCGCCATTCTTGTCCTTAATCCCAGGAAAGACGGTAAAACAAATCTATCCGGATTCAAAGCGCCATAACGAGACTCTAAAAGTTGGAGTCAGGAAATACAGATTGGCTGTGTCGAGGGAGGGGGGTGTACAGCGATAATGTAAGGTAGAAAGAGGGAGGAAAAGAGATGCGAAAATGACCGCATTCCCTGGAATTGGATTCTGTAAGGGGTGCTCGCGATCCGGAAAGTTAATGCAACTTGGGCCAAGGGAAACTGCTAGACAGCTTGGGACGCGGTTAATTCTACGGTGGACTGACTGAAAGAAGCCTCAACGTTTCGGAACGATCTTGTTCAAGGTTCAACGTGAAAACGCTAGGAATCTCAGAGATCCTGGAAAAATCTGCGTAACCGTTTTTGAATATTCGATGCTTCTTCGATTCGTTTCTTCTTTGGAAACCTTCTTTCCTAAGGTCTGATCGAGCTCGAATGAAATTGGAGATGGCATTTTACATGTTCGAGGAAGAACTTCCTTTTTTAGATAGAATTTTCGATATCTTACATGTGAGACAAGTAAAAAAATATATTTTAAAATACAATTGTTAACTAACAATTCCTATGAGGATTTTATTGCAACATTATTCGAATATTGGTTGAGAAATTTGTCTTTTTGTTTCTTCTTTTTCAAACTTCCAGATTGAAAATTCATTTTTCAAGAAAATCATATAGATTAGTGTATTATTTAACACTAGAACTACCGACGTTAAATCTATCATATTTAATACTAGAACGACTGGCGTTAAATCTATGATATCTAAGTATATTAAATAAGTACTTTGAAAAAAGGGGAATCAAGAGGCGGAAAATATGATCGGTTCGGAAATCTGTGTTTTATAAGATCACCTTAGAATTTCTAGTCTAGGAGTCTCCTATAAACTTAAGGAATTATTGGAAAAAATTGTGAATAAGTCATTTTGACTTGCTTAGTCGTTCTAGTGTTAAATGTATTAAATAAGTACATTGAAAAAGTACTTATTTAATACATTTAAATGTGATAGTCCGCCATTCCGATCGAGTGGCAGAAAGGATGATCACTTCGGTGGTTTATGTCTTTCGTGATGAAGGCAGAATTTTTGTTCTACTGCTCTTCTATGAACTTGGAGAATTTTTGGAAAAAATTCTGTACCAGTCACTTTGACTGGTGTGGTAGTTCTAGTGTTAAATTGGTCTCTGAATTTTCTTCTTTAGAAGAACGTTAAGGATTTTGACTCTCATAAATTGCTCCCGTTTCTGATTCTTCTAGACATGTAAACTTTTCCAAACGTCCCCGAACCCTGTTAAGACAATTCTTGATTCAAAATGTAAAATCATGAAAAGAATTCCGCCATGTATAAACTACATCTAAAGTCATACCAAAAGCTGCAATATTTTCATTCCAAAGATGACAGAAGTGTCAGGTTTACTCGTCAGAGGAAACTTAAACATGCAGCAAGACGAAATTCAAGGCAGAAATTGCAGAGAAATAAAATGCACCGTAGAACGGGAAAAATGTGACTGTTTTCTACGAAAGAAAGGATAAATCTTATACCGGAAACATTTGCTTCGTGTTTGTCAACGTAAACTTCTTCCACGTAGATTTCTGCCTCGTAATTTTGCTCGCTTCAGTGTACCGTCTCTTGTCCTTTAACTTGTTGCCACCCTAGGTAAGGTAATTAATAGCGCCGATCATAATTAACGGCTGAGCAGTGTTCTCATGGAAGTTTAGAATCTCGTCTCTGTAACCTTCTCGGCGCCAGGGTAATCGCGTTAGACTAATTACCAAGATTCAAAGTCAATTACAGTCTATTTTCAATTACAAATCATCGAGTGAACTCCCAAAGAGCTCCTTCCACGATAATTCTTCACGTTGAATGTTCCGTGAATTGGGATGAAAATAATATACTTTTGGACGTACTTTAGATAAAAATAGTATCTCATTTTAATTTTCAAAATACTAACTAATCTTCTTTCGAAATCAATGCAGAAACTAATTAAGGCTTTAAACAGACATACTTCCTATTCACTGTTAAGTTTGAGAAAAAATTACCAAGACGGTCAAACTGAGAGGTTTCCAGTGCTTTAAAAAAATTCTCAAAATTGATAGAGGAGCAAAACAGTAAATATTTTACGTTTATCTTGTAAAACTAATAATTATTCAACTGTCCTCTACATCACCTCTCGATTCTCACTTCTCCAAAATACTTACTTAATATAATTAAATGTAATAAATATAAAGTCGGTAGTTCCGGTGTGAATAAAATCTTACTTAAATATTAACGGAATATGAATGAAGTACTCTTGAATATGTAACTGTTTTAATTTTCGTATTTTTACCCTATATGCATGCGGTTTTAATAGTCAATATTCAGTACTTTTAAATAATTAATATTCACTTTAACGAAAGCAACGAGTCTAACGAAATACGTCCGGCAACTAGCATATTAAAGAATACACTGGAAATTAAAAATTCCTATGTAACATTGATTTTATGATGGAAAAAGTTCCTTACCCATAAAGTACATAGTATATTACCATAAACTCGCAGAAATGTTCATTTATTGACTGTCAATAGTTCAGCGTGCACGTTTTCACTTTATAATTGCTTCAATGTGGAGAAATTATTGCAACGCGTTAATAAACGTTCGAAAAAGTTGTAAAAAGTTTCGAACAAACGATCTCCTTTTATTTATAAGCGCGCAGAATTAATTGGACAGTTGATCATAATTAACGATCGCACTTCGAACTTGCCGAGAGTTTAAGAACCGTGAGGCAGCAAGTTCGTGGCATTTTACCTGTAACTTGTCAAAGATCGTCTCCCGTTCATTTTAAAGTCACCTTTTATTCCCTCGGATATGAAAAAAGTTTGACGTCGTTGATTGTTGATTAGGAATTATTAATTGTCATTCGTTCCCTCCTAAAAAAGCCATAAAATATGTAAGAAATCGTGAAAATCGTCTCTAAGTGAAAATTTCAAAAAGTTGACCTTACCACTTGTCAAATAAAGTCTTTCACTTATTAAAATTAAAATATAATTCAATTAATTTGAAAAAATGGTACAAAAATGCATTTTTTCACAAACTTGATTCCAAATGGCACAAAATTCAAGCCTCATCCGAAAATAAAAATCTGAATATCTCCAAAAATAAATCAAAAGAGGGTCTTAGAACTCTGCTATAATAAAATAATAATACATTTATTAAAACATCGCGAACTCCATTACTGTATCCAATTATCGGTACGAGGATCTTGGTTCAAACCGTAATTTGTCACTGGTCACCGTCTGTGTGTGGTTGATTAATGAAAAAAAATTAATCATAGTCGGCGATGCAGTCGGAATCTCTCGTTGAAGTTGTAAGACTGTGACCGTACAACTTTCATGGCTCTTAGTGTCAGCAAAGTAAATCGTCGGAGCTTTTTATCTCGGTAGGAGAACGTGACTCGCTTTTCTCATTAGCTTTGGAAAAGCATTTATTACTCACGTAAGCAGAGGATATCGTATCGTGCTCTGAAGTCGTCTTGGGAATTAAGTAATCCCTTCTTTTCGAACAAGAGAAATTATTTTTTCGAAATTAATCTGATTGCTACGTAGCCAGCACGATCTCAGAAAAGTAAATATATCTTTTATTCCATGCAGTATATTAAATAGTTAATTATTTTATCCACTTCTATGTGATTAAATCGGCTCATTTCATTAGCGGCTGCATGCAATCATTCCGAAATTAAATCTCTAATATTATTTATGAAAGAAATTCATCTTTCTTATCTAAACCCAGACGAGTTTGTTATCTAAAATATGTCACTCTCGATTATACTCCCATTGTCCTGTGAAAAATATACGAGTACCATCTATTTTTCACCACGAGCTGTGACAGTTTCCTCTGACAATTGAATTTACCCTATTCTGAATGTCATTAACAAAGTCAAGCGTTAATAGATATTCCCATAAATACTTGCAGATAAATGAAATATAATTAAAATAAAAGAGATACTCTAATACGAGTTCTAGTAAATTGTGAATAATTCGATTGTCTCAGAAAAAAGTATACTTTTTTATAAAGAAATTGTGTAATCGAGTAAATGGACTGCAGCTTTTTTCACTTATAATTAGACTAATCTGTTAAGCACCATAAAACACTACGTGACAGCGCAGTTGGGGATGTCTGCTCATCTTCATCTGCTAATTATTGTTACTTTTGTATCTCGACTGTAATTGCTATGGTCATTCCACCGAGAAGCTACAGTTTTAGGTAGATTCCGAGTCATCGCATCATCCACTAGTACTTAGCACCAAGTAATCAATTTCCCTCACTGTAAACCACGGAATCGACATTCGAAAATGATGTATTTTCTCTGATCTCCATTAATTTCAAACTGGCACATGCCATATATCAAAGACTGACATTAAATCACTTCTATCTTCATGCTTACAAAGATCATCATCCCTTATCTTTCTCCTATCACATTAATTGTTCTCAAATTAACGACATACTTAACACTAGATTTACGGATATTGATATACCTATTTTTCTGAAGTGAGCCAATTTGAATCATACAAGAAAATTGAAATTTTTGTGTAAAGAAAATAGTTCCAAATCAATTGAAATGAAAGATTTATTACTAACAAATTAATCAACCAATATATTATAAATGTAGTAATCAAATTTTTAATGAGTCAAATTGACTCCGTAAATCTAGTGTTAAAAGAATTCACAAAAACCTAGTACCAAATCCTGATCCAAATTTGTAACCAAGTACCAAGACAACCCTTCAAACCACGTACACCCTGCGAACTCTCCACCCTCTTTCCCGATCACTTAGAAATACATTGTCGAGCATTATCGCAACGAGAGACATCGATCAAGTCGTAGTGATTAAAAGCGTCCAATCAGAAAGGCCTCGTAGCGCTAAACAGCGTGTTTGCAAGCGTTTCGAGGAGGGCTGCTGTCGCTTAAACACTTTAAACCATCGTCGTACCCGGCAGAACGATTAATCGAGGGGGTTAAAGGGATGGAGGAGCGATCGTGTAATTAACGGTCCAGTCGAGGGCTTATAAAAGTTAAGGACCGTGACCGGACGACCTTCCCATACGCGATGCAGGTCGAGGGAATTGGAGGGAGTATGGTGGTTCCGGTTTGCCTCACCCCCTCGCATTTCTCTTCTCTCTTTCTTTTTCTCATGACTACTGTTACGCACTCTCACCTCTTTTTCTTCCTCTTGTGACTTTTCTCGGGTACTGCCACTCACTGTTTTTCTCCCTTTCATCCCTCTTCTCTCTCTCATCCGTCTATTTTCTTTATTTCTCTCACAACTTGTATCACGCACTCTCTCCTACCCTCTTTCTTCCTCCTGTGAGTTCTCTCGGATACTGCCACTCAGCCTCTCCTTCTCTCTCTCATCCGTCTCCTTTCTCTTTTTCTCTCATAATCTCCATCACGCACTCTCTCCTCCTCTTTTTATTCCTCTAGTGATTTCTCTCTAATATTGCCCCTCGCCCTCTCCTTCTCTCTCTCATCCCTCTCCTTTCTCTCTTTCTCTCATAACTTCCATCACGCATTCTCTCCTCTCTTTCTTCCTTCTGAGATCTCTCTCAGATACTGCCACTCACCCTCTCCTTCTATCTTTCATCCCTCTTTGCTCTTTCTTCATCTCATGATTTCCATCGGGCACCCTCTCCTCTCTATCTTCCTCCTGTGACTTCTCTCGGATACTGCCTCTCACCCTCTTTTTCCGTCTCTCACATCCTGTTTCTCACTTCCTCCTATCCTGAATTTCTCTGTCTCTCTCTTTCTCTCTCTCGTCCGCAGAGAGCACCTACCCCGTCGACGGGCACGATAGGGAAGCCCCGATGGTTCCAAGTGCTCGATGGATCGTAGGTGGAGGGGCCGATTCCCGGTTAATTAATAGCAAGTGATTAATCGTCAGAGGCCGGGCTACCCTCGTCAGACAAACCTTCGAGCAGAGCTCCCGTGCTCGTACGTGATCTGCAAATACGAACGGCATCAGAGGGTAACCGGAGAGATGGCGGTAAAGGGGGTGAGAACGGAGAAAGGGAGAGAAGAGCCTCTTCCTATTTCGCGCTTTCCTCTTGGATTCTGCTGGCGCTTTCGAATACGAGAATCGAAAGAGCTTTCTAGAGTGCAAGTCTGCATAAATCGAGGGAACGAGAGATAGAGGGTGGAGGACAGAGCGGGGGTTACCGGAGGATCGAAGTGGGATTTTTGGAAACTGGATTACTACCCCTTGAAAAGGTAGCCGGTTGCTCGAATGGAGAGAAAGAGGTCTGCTGTATATTTCTTTTTTTTTTATTTTTATGAGGGTAGGATATATTCAATTTTCCGTCCTATGTTTTACGAAATATTGGAGGGAGAAGAGACAGAGATGCACGTAAATCGGATTAATTCGGTGAAAAATCTGTTTGCTAGGTACGAGCAATCGAGTTATCGAGAACGAGCTAGCTGACGTGATGTGGATTGTGTTGATGGATGGAATTTGTGGAATTGTAAATTCATTGTCAACGAAAGTCCATGTGGATCAGAATTTTCTATTCAAACTGAAAGTTTATTTAAACATTCTCCGAGCAAGTAATCAATTTTTTCAATGACTTGCATTGTAAATACTATCAGGAACGACAAACAATTTATCATTCCTTAGGTCACAATTCTTTTTAACAATAACAACTCACCTATCAAATCCGACTTTATCTACCTTATCGCGGAGCACCACGCGCGTTTACCCCTCTCAACCTCCCCCATTTCCACCCTCACGCGCGAATCTATCTGAAAAAAAAACCGCTACACAATCGTTCGTTCGATCAAAGAAAGCAATGAACGTCACAAACCTTTCGCGTCCCTCCATAACCGAAGGGGACATCGCTATTAATAAAATACGCAACGAAGGTAGGCTCGTCCGTCACAGAAAACGATCCGCTCGTCAAAATCGAGCGAATCCCAGCAAGTGAGAAAAGAAAAAAAAAAGAAAGAATGGTTCCAATAATCCGTGCAACGTTCACGCAAACTCGAACCCCAATTCGTAGAATCGCTTATCGAGCTAAAATCCACCGAAAGCAAATCTGTCGGGGTCTCCCTCCCTTTCGTTTCTCCACCCTCGCCCTTTATTAATCCACGTCGATCCAAAACCGAGTCCTTCTATCTCGTATTCGTAGTCCTCTTCGGTTCTAGCGCCAGCAAGATTTCCGGCTCGCCACGCAAAAGCTGCGCCGATAAAACGACGCCGATCCACGTACGTTTCATCCCCTGAAATATGGCCTAGGCTGGCAGATCGGGGTGAAAGCCAGTTGGGAGACGCCGCCACCCTGGCAAACCGGGTTAAACACTCGTGATTTATGTAAGAAGGTCGTCGTACTTGGATACCAAGTCCAAGGGGGATGAAAAGGACAGAGAGGGAGGGAAAAGGAGAGGGTAAGACGATAGCAAAGTGACGGTATGTCAGGCAAAGATAGGGGAATTTCGCGGCATTAGGAAATGGGCTTTTAAGAGAAGTCGCTTTCTAACGTTTTCCTCACAATTTTCACTCGATTCAAGCGGATTTCTCATGATATGACGAATAACGGGCTTAGAAATATTGTTTCACGTTCTTGAATCTAAACGGGGTAGTTCTTGGAAAGATTTGAGGACAGGTTGACTTCTTGGTGTCCTTGGAACAAGATATGGGGTTGAACATGAAGTATACTAATTGTAGAGTGACTTAGAAGGTTGGAACTAGTCGAAGTTTTAAAGAATACGAAAATTTTGTTCGAATGTATGACAGAGTTCTTCGTAAAATGAAGATTTAACGAAGGAGATGATGCTCGTTAATATCAGTTGCTAGAAGAGTGTCCAAAATGTAACCTTTTGTTGAAAATGAAAACGACAGGGGCGAGAGGGAAAAGGAGACGGTAAGACGATAGCAAAGTGACGGTATGTTAGGCAAAGATACGAGAATTTCACGGCATTAGGAAATGGGCTTTTAAGAGAAGTCGCTTTCTAACGTTTTCCTCACAATTTTCACTCGATTCAAGCGGATTTCTCATGATATGACGAATAACGGGCTTAGGAATATTGTTTCACGTTCTTGAATCTAAACGGGGTAGTTCTTGGAAAGATTTGAGGACAGGTTGACTTCTTGGTGTCCTCGGAACAAGATATGGTGTTGCAAATTAAATATACTAATTGTAGAGTGACTTAGAAGATTGGAGTTAGTGGAAGTTTCGAAGAACGCGAAAATTTTGTTCGAACGAATGACAGGGTTCTTCGTAAAATCAAGACTTAAGGAATAAGATGATGTTCGTTAATATCAGTTGCTAGAAGAGTATCCAAAGTGTAACCTTTCGTTAAGGATAAACTTCGCCGTCTCCTCAACGAAAATCATTCACGTTGCAATTTGCAATCGCAATAAAATCCATCCAGGCTCGAAACTTTATTTCGAGGATGCATCTCGAAAGTTTCCCGTAACGTCGCCGTCAAATTAAACTTTCCAATTGCCTCGATTATCGAGAACTCGCGGGTTGGCTCTCTAGTTTCCTTTTAATAGGGAGTTTGAGGAAGGAAAAAAAAAGAAACACCAGCAAAAATAGAGCGCAAGGCAATGCGTATCGATGAGGAGAATAAAAAATCCCTTGGAGACCAGTTACGATAAATCTGTTCGAATAAAACGATTTAATAAACAAAGAGTCTCGTCGACGTTGCTGGTAGACGAGCTTGGAAACTATTCTGTACGGTCGAATAGATATTTAAAATCGAGTCTCAGCGTCATATATCGACCATATCCCTGCCATTCTCTTTTTCCTTTTCTCTCTCCTGCTCTCTCTTTCTCTCTGTATCACCGCGGTAGACATTTATTTCACGGGGCTTTTCGGATTTGACGGATTAGAGCGGAGCTTCTCGTACCCGGTGCCGCGAGGATATTAATGCACGTCGGCTGGAGGGGTGTGTTAGAAAGACTGAGGCAAAAAACGCCACGAGAGCCTAGAAAGAGCGGGAAAAAGTGAGAGAGTAGAAAAAGAGAGAGCGTGGGAGAAAGAAAGAGAATGGTAGAGAAGGCTGAGCGTAAAAATTGCGGATAGATAAGGGTGCTAAGGGCGCCATTCGTCTACCTCGTGGCTGACAGCCACGATAAAGTTTCTTTCACACCGAACTACGGCACAGTGGCTTAACGCGCTTCTTCGAGGACGATCCTGAGACTTGGGCGTCAAGAAGACGAATACCGTGAAAAACCACAAACCCTGATTCCTTCGGCTTCGACCGCGGTTTCTGAAAGTCTTGGATTTCACGGGGGTGCTTACCAGATTCCCTCGTGTCTTAATTTGCATTTGGGATCTTTACCTATTGACATTCTGCGGAATCTTTTTCTTAGTTAAATAATTCGGATCATTCCTGTGATCGACATTTTCTGGGTGGAGTAATTGAAATTAGTGTTGTTTTTTTAATAAATCACAGTTTCTTGGCGTGTCCTTTTTCAATTGAAGTTCCTTGGTTAGCTGCTGTGATCATTGTGCTGAAGACCTACTGTAGGTAGAGTCTGAATTACCTAGACTGCGATGTATGAACATATTGAACGTTATATATTTATAAAAAATGATATTGTAATTATATGTGAACGTATGTCAGAGTATCTAAATTGATACAAGTGATCTGTTAGATTAATGCATGTTACGTGTGTTTTGCTACGAATGACACTTAATATGTCAATTATAAATTTATACAAAATTTTCCAGAGTTGACAGAGTTTAGAACTTGACCTTACTAATTGGCAGTTCCAACTTTTAACACTGACCCAAGCAGACTTTTTAAATGACCCATAAGTTGATTTTTATAGACCTATTTTTCATTAAAGAGAGAATAGACAATTCAGAATATTTAAAAAATCAAGGACATGTATCTATTATTTTCGAAATGATGAAAAATATTTTCAACAGGACATTGGCTAGCTGATTTTTTATTCTGCACTTGTAAAAGTAAAAACTATAAAACAAAAAGGAAAAGTAAAGTTTTTAGAGAGTTTTAAAAATGAGAACCAAAAAAAAAGTAGTTCCTAACCACCTTCTCCTCTCCCTTTCCAAGTAATTTTACTGACTTAGACCCTCGAGCTGGTACTAAAAAAATAATGAACAAAATTTTACCCACCTCTCAAAAAGATCACATCACTGCTCCATTTGCAACGAGAATATCGCAAAGGAGATTGACAATTAACACTTTGCCGTCCGGCGACACCACTGACGTGTCCCGCGAAAACTAACGCTCAACGGCCGGCGACACCACGGTGGTGTCGTGCTCAAAATATAAATAAGAAAATATATATAAAGAAATATATAAAACAAAATAATTTTACATTTATTTACATGTATATATATATATGTATATATATATATATATATCCTCGAAATTTCATGAAAATAGAGGGACAGGATTAAGAACTCAAGAGAACTGACGATGAGATTAGTAAAACTTGACGATTTATGGCAAGAGGAATGATCTAAAACAGTCCTACCGGCGCCAAGCAAACAAATTTTGATGAGACGTGCGGACGGCAAAGTGTTAAGATAAAAGCTCGAATAAAACATGAATTATCAGAGAATCAGAGATACAAACTAATGTACACACGTGTCAGCTGTAACATTAAGTTTTCACAGCTCCTAAATGTTATCCGTTAGCCAAAATTCTTTCCATACTGTAACACAACAAATCCGGCCTATTCAATCCTCAAATTGATAGTGTTTGCAGGAAGCGCATAGTATCCACAGGTTGGTAATACCAATGTCAGTGCGTCGACGCGCATCCACGGGATTCGGAAAATTTTTTATGGCATTTACTTTTATTTATTATCGGCCTGTATCACAGACACGGTCATCAATTCGGATTAACGCAGGCTCAACAGGAGTTTTCGGACCACTGTCACTTTTTTTTCGGGGATATAGATTTACCGCCGCAGTGTTTTACAATGGAGAAACAAATCCGGAAAATTTAGAACTCGCAGGGAAATAGAAAGAGTTGAAAAATAAAGGAAAGAAAACTGAAAAAGATAACGAGGGTAGAAAGAATGACAGAGTGATAGAGATAAAAACGGATGAAAAAAAGAGGGTGGAGAAAATCAAGGAAAATTGAGAAAACGTAATCGAGAATCTTCAACTTTGAGCGCTCGATTGAGGGATGATTTGGTTGGTTCTGAATCGTTGGAAAATCAATTATACCCCGTAGTTTTCTCAGACCCGATGGGGGTTGATGGTTAGCTTGATCTCGAACAACCAGAATCGACGGTATTTACTCTTTCTCCGTTGCGTCGAAGAATTTTTAATTTCATTCCAGCTGATCGATAGACTTCGGAACGTAGACCGAAGGAAAATACACTTTCAGATTTTAATTAACGAATTCTCCATCTCCCTTACTCTTGGTGAGATTCCGTCCGTTGAAGCCTCGAAATATTTTCTTTGTGTCGAGACTTCGTTGACGATCGTTACGGTTCATTGTTAATATTGCATTGCTTTATTACCAGACTGGTAGATAGGAGCAAACAATTAATTCAAAGTACGTAAACGAGGGGGAGTAAAAACGATGGCAATTGGCATGGAAAAATTTTCATATCTGACCGTAAGCCGTAAACGATGAAATTGCACGAAATTGGCGACGAAATACCAGGGGAAAATTTGTCTCGTTATTTATCAACCGACGACCGCGAATATAACGAGGAGAAATCCGTATGAAAAATATTGCTCGTCATTCGGTGAAATTGTGTTTGACCTACTCCCTATTTCTCTTTTTCGCCACCTCCATAGTCGTGTTTCCCACCCTCCCCTCCTTTCCCCCTTTTATTCAATGAACGAAAGTAACTGTCGAAGTATACCGAGGACAAAAGGAAGTTCGTTCCATTTGCGGATTTTCTATTCTGTCTTTCTTCCTCTCTTTCTTTCTTCTCTCTTCAACTTACACCCTCTCTCTCTCTCTCTCTCGCTGTCTTTGAACCGTTCGTTCTCGTTTCCGTTAAGATTTCGACCCCTTTCTTACCCTGGAAAAGGAACGATGGCCTTTCCGCGGTAGTCGGAAGGAAAGCCAGGGCCTGAGTGGCGAAGAAGAAAAACGAACGGAGGAAAAGTATACGGGTCAGTTGGAGAAGTATGGAGAGAAATGAGGAGAGAGTGAAAGGTATAGAAATAAAGAGAGTGCTGAAGAGAGAAGGAGAAACAGCGAAATTGGAGATACAGAGAAAGAGAGAAAAGGGGAAAGAAAGAGAGAGATTGTAGATATAAGAAAAAAAAAGAGTAGTGAGAGAGAAAGAAAGAGAGAGATTGTAGATATAAGAAAAAAAGAGAGTAGTGAGAGAGAAAGAGTGGAAGAAATTGGAAATACAAAGAGAAAAAGAGGCAGTGAGAGAGAGAGAGAAAAAGAGATTGAAAATCGTGAGAAAATGAGAGAGAGAATGTAATGAAAGAGGTAAATTGAAGGGAGAAAAGAAAAAGAGAAAGTAAAATAGGAAGAAGAAATGGAGCAAGAAGAGGGTGAGTTGAGGAGTGAAAGAGAAAGAAATATTTTCTGGACTTTGTAATTTATCGACTACTTGCTGAAACAGCAAATCGGACTTCGAAAGAGAAACAGGTTAAGCTCCAGTCAACGTAATTGGGTTAACTTTTAACTTTAATATCCATTTAATTAGAAACATTCAATTCACTCCCATCATGCACACTTGCTCTGACTCTTTTTCCCTCTGTTTCTCTGGCGCGTTGCATAACATTGAATTTTTAATCCTCTGCAAAGTGAACTATCCAATCAAACGGGTTTAACGCAAACAATTTTTTCCGTCAATTAAATATCAATCTAACCGTGAAACGACAAAACTTCGACTGTTAATCTAGAGTTGAATCGCCGGATTAACGAGAAAGTGTACTCGATATAAATTTAATAGCATTAAGAGCTGACAAGTTATCGGATTAATGCGGCATTGTCAAGGATTCAATAACATTCCTATACATGCAAACCTAATATATCGTAATTATCAAATTCCAAAATTTCTATCTCCAAATAATTATCGACAGTGCGCTAATAAATCATCACGAAATTTATTTAATTTTCAAATCTATTGAAAAATACCTCAAATTGATAGGAGAACCCTGCACTAAATATTCCGCTTCGATTTTATAAAAGCTAAATTACGTAAATCATCGTCTGCTTCAGCTCTTCATGTCTCTTTTTCCAATCTATTTATTCAATAATAAATATAATATCAGTACCTACAGTGTTAATCGAGTCATTCTACCTAATAATACTATCTGTCCAAATCACTTAAAACATCAATATTAACAGGACCAAAAACCGATACAATTTAACACGTTAAGCTCCACACCGGTCCCTAGGGACCGGTCGTTGACCTTTCGATTATTTTGACGCTAATCAATGAAAATAAACAACTACTTTTTTACCTAAATTACGTCGTCAATTTTATCAAAAATTAATATAATTTCTTAAAACATATAGAAAGATACCTTCCCTAAAAAAGGGCCTAAACAGAAAGTGTTGTACCGGTCTCTAAAAACGAATCTGGCCCTTAAAGTGTTAAAAAAAGATTTCGTTTAAACTATTTCCCAAACTCAACTACCAAAAATGTACACCGACCGACTCCGACGAGCGGTATTCTCAAAGGATCACCCATGAATCTCATTTCCTAAGTAGCCGGAAAATCTGATAAACTTCCGGCGCGCTATCTCGTCGCAATTTCTTCGCTCGAGTTGCAATTTAAAAGAAATCTCCAAGTGGCGGCGCCGGAACAAAGATCGTGGACTCTGCGAGGTAAAACAATTACGTGCCAAGAACGCGAGCGACTTTAAACTCGCGAGCACGTTACTCCGCCTGATTTCCAGACATTTTCCTTTCCCTTTATATTCCTCTCCACCCTTTTCTCTCTGAAGGAAACCTTTCACTCGACCATTTCTCTTTCGCTCGTAGGACGAAAAGGGAGAGACGAAACCTTCCCTCTATTTGTCGCGATAACCGTAGGAATAAAGCCGATCGTATCCGCGAACAGGGGATCACTTTTACGCGCAAACTTCTCTTTATACGAAAGAAACTGCATTTATCTCGTTCGACCAAAATTGGATCGTCATCGAACTGAGGAGAAGACCGGTTAATTCGCTCGTTCCTTTGTCCTCGATTTCTCGTCGCGAGGAATATTCTCCTTCGTGAAACGACAAAGGGCTCCTCTATGACTCGTAGTCCCGCGAGAGGGGTGTAATTTCAGAGGGTCGTGGAGAGAAATGGTAAATGTGGATAAACCACGTCGTCTGTGGGATCTCTTGTTGGATTGTTTCAAATTTTACAAATTCGGGGGGAAGTGATGGAGGGATTTAAGAGTTAGAACTACCAAGCAAGTGAAAATGACTGGTTCTCATAATTTTGCAAATATTCGCCATGGTTATTGGAGAACCAAGAGTAGACATTCTATATTGGTCTTATAAAACACAGATTAGAAAGTAATTTATCTGTTTCTTTCCAAAAAAGTTGGATTCCAACATACTTATCTAACACTAGAACTACCGACGTTAAATTTATTATATTTAAATATATTAAATAAGTACTTTGGAAGAGGAGGAATCAAGGGGTGGAAAATATGATCGGTTTGATAATCTGTATTTTATAAGATCACCTTAAAATTTCTAGTCTAGGACTTTCCTGTAAACTTAGAGAATTATTGGAAAAAAATGTGAACAAGTCATTTTGACTTGCTTGGTCGTTCTAGTGCTAATATATTGAAATATAATACATTTAATGTCGGTAGTTCTAATGTTAAAGGGATAATAATTGTGAAATTTGATTGTTGTTTTCTTTTGGACGAGATGATTTATCGTGTAGCGCCCTTGGTATCGTTATTTGTAGAAAATTTTATATTCTGCTTTCTCTACCTCTCTTTAAAAAAAAATTGAGATGGTTCTGTTCTGAACTTTTGAATTACGACAAATTTGAAAGACCCAGTGAAGCAACCCAGAATGTGATCTCTCATGTTATATAGTGTTTTATTAATGTAGCAATAGGATAATTTTATGCTCAACAAAGAATCTTCATCGATTCGACATCTACAGTAGAAAAGAGAAACATCATTTCACAAATAAAATTCTTTTGAAGAATCTTTTCTTCATATTTCCAAATCAACAACGAAAAATCCAATAATATTAATTTCCTAACGCAAGAACCATAAAAATCTTTCTTTTTTCAAATAAGCCATGAAAAAAAGGCAAACGAGGAACATTGATTTACAAATAATCACAGTCAGAAGATTCTCTTTTAAAGAGCCGAGAAAAGAACCGGAATGATTCGGAGGAACAAAAAATCGATCTGAGTGAATTAACCGGTCTTCTCTTTCGATAATTCTTTTCTTGCCATTCACGAGTTTCCACGGACGCAAGTTCGCCACGGCAAACGAAAAGCGGAGCACCGTTTCAAAGAAAACGCCGCGCAAAAAAAGGAACGACCGGAATCGTTGAAAACCGTTTCTACAAAGAGGTAGAGACGAGAAAGAGGAAAGGAGAAGAACGGGATGTATTCTCTGCTGGGGAGTAATTTATCGAATTACCATCGGGGCGAAAGATTCCGAGATTCGACGTAGAGATCGAATTCCGCGAGGTCGATCCCCAACCCTTGAAGAGATAAGCCAAAAAATCTGGGGGAGCTTAAGAGATACAAGATACCAAAATGCCGTGAGAAAAACGAGATATTTTTGCGTCTAGATATTTCATTCGGACTTAACGAATGCTCCCTCTCAACTCGGATTTTCGGGGACGCTGTGACACTTTCAGGCTGAAAGTGGAAATTGGGGTTGCGCGGGAGAAGAGAGTTTTTCTTAGTAAATTCAAATAAGGGTGGTAATTTTTTCAAGGCAAAGAAATTCTTTGGAAGATTAGAATACTCTTGACTTACGAGCTGAACACTAAAACTACTGTCATTGTATCTGTTATATTTAAATATAGGGCATGAGTATTTTGGTAAACGAGAAATCAAGTGATAAAAAATATGGCCAATTAAGTGATTTAGGTTTTATAAGATGGAGGTGGAATATTAATTTCATAGCTTTTCTATCAGTTTGCAGAATTTTCCGAAACAATTGAAAACGGTCATTTTAAACACATGGTAGTTTTGGTATCAGATCAGATATGATATTGTTACGAAGCACCTAGTAGATTCAATGTTACTGGGCAACGAGACTTGTCAATTGTTCGTTAAATAAATAAAGAGTAGAGATTCTATAGTCGGTGGTCCTCGTAAACGGACGCGTTCTCTTAAATAAACGTTATCGTTTTTTAATTGTGTTTTATTAATTATGTCCGAAAGGATAAAGTGTGCGCGGTCGACTCGTAACAATATGATTTCCAAAGTTAATTTGTCTCCTTGTATGACATTGGTACAGTGGCACAAATCGATATAAATTGATTAGTAGACGGTTCAATTTTGACTGACAGGATTGTTTTTCTTCCAACAATAGACTGAGGACAATGATTTATCTTTTTCCCTGCAGTCAGGGTATCAAGTGCCTTAAAAGGGGATGATAATAATCATTATTAATTCAACTGTGTATACTTTAATAAATTCTAATCGAACTGTCCAGCTTTTTTCTCAAAGATTATATTTGATGCAAAACAATAATGATTTATATTCACAAAAGAAATCACCCCTTTGTAAATTCCATTATTTATTTAATCCCAAGTACTCTGAAGCAATGCTGTGTGCTTTGTACGAAATTCTTTCAGTCGAATCTGAATTTTTGCCAGAGTTTTAATACAGAATTTTCGAGAGAAACGAGGACGATGTATCGCGTTATGGCAGAAACGAAAGCAAACTGAAGGAAAGGTAGAGTCGGCTCGCGAGGAAATGGTAAAGCGATTCGAAGAAATGAGAAAATACCAAGTGAATAGATGAAACATCTTCGAGAGAGCCCGATTCACCGGCGTTTCATGCTTAGAGCTTGTAGCCAGCGAATAAAAAGTCATGATCTTCAGCACGAAGGATTCTATCGGCGAAAACGTTCTTTTAAAGTAATTGCATTTCTCTACCTCTCTGTTCAACGAGGGAAGCCTTCAATTTTTTAAAACCACGTACGAAACCGTTGCCATAAAATTATCATTTTCCAATAATTTTTCATATCTTAAATCCAATCTTTTTTAATATTCTATAACCAATCATTTTTCATATTTTACAGCACCAAGTACACTTTCCTTTTTCGTATTAACCCTTTAAGGACAGGTAACGCATAAATGCGGCCTGAGAAAGTTTGATTATATTTCATGACAGCACGAATATACGGGCAAAATTAAAAAATTAAAATCTAACCACTGAGGAATAATGACAGAAATAATAATTTATTATTTAAACACATTAATATTCTAATTTTCCGATTAAAAGGTGATTTTTGATCGCTAAATGACTGATTATCTCTCAATATATAAAAATATCGCCGCCCACAAAGGGTTAATGAACCTTTTTATCAACAAGACAAAACTAAAGCTTTCAAAAGTACATTTAATTCAGTGCTAATGAAAAATTAAAGTATAATTAATATAATTAAATAATTTTGAAATAAAAGGACATGCTTCAAAGGTATTTACGTACAATCCAGAGCTAAAACACCGCTCTAACACTAACACCCTCCATCATTACCATCCTACGATACCTTCATTGTCCCTTCCAACAGAAATTACCTCATAATCGTAAAGAAATCTGGCAACACCAGGCAATAAATACCACGGAAGAAGCTTAAAACTACGGTCCCAACCACTCTACCTTATTCTTCTCCTACATCCCTAAAAATACGGGACAATTTACGTTCCTCCGTTTCAACCCCGATAAAAATCACGATTATTTTCACGAACTATAGGCGCAAGAAAAATGGTTGAAAACCGAGGGAAAAATTGCACGGTAGAACGTCACGAAAAGGTGAGAAAGAGAATGTAAGAGAGTCGCAGCTCAGAGGCGAGGAAGCCGCGTGAAAGATGGGCTTTCGATAATCGAACGGTGAACCGGATCAATTAAAGCCCCGAGGGTGGGCATTAATTATTGAAGGTGTCGTCGACAGTTTCCTATCGCACGTGCAATCCAAGTGCAATATTTGGGAGGAGTCGAAGCTTTTCGCCCGCGGCATCCCTTCCATCTTTCCTTCGCTCTTTCTTCCAACCCTTCGACCCCTTCTTTTTCATCCCTCTGTAACCTTTCCATTGAGAATTTCCACGATAAGTTGTGTCATCTATTTGCAATCATCCAGGCTCGATTTTCAGTATAGTTCAATGCTTAATGCTTCGGTTTAATTTCCACTGTAACGAGCCTCCATGGGGTTAATATTAATGGGATTATTAATAACGAATCTGTGCTCTTGTTTGTTCGAATAAATAATGGATTAATCGTAATGAAATCGTGCGCCCAACACGATGTTTTGTTGGTTCTTGCTCTTCTTGTACTTCGATGGATGGATTTTTCACGATTTTCGAGACAGCTTTTCTCCCCCTTTTTTCCCTTCTTTTTATTTCTGAAAAATGTGTCACTGATTCGAACGAGTTTATTAAATTCCTGCAATGTCACTGTGGAGGATGAAAGTATTTCGTTTATCTTGTTTCCAGAGAAATGCGATTTTTATTGGCAAGATTATTGGGAAATATCGGACAGAAAAATATCTATATTCTACACTGTGTTTCTTGGTTATTATTTTTATTTGGATATTAATAATATTGAGAATTTTTAAAGTTACATTGAATTTGTTATTTCTTTGATTAATACTCTTTTAATAGTTACAATATTAATACTAGATTTACGGATGTTGATACAGCTATTTTTTTGAAGTGAGCCAATTTGACTGGTATAAGAAAATTGAAATTTTTTACAAACAAAATAGTTTCAACTCAATGTAAATGAAAGATTTATTATTAAAAAATTGACTAACTAATATATTATGTATATATAGTAATCAAATTTTGAATGAGTCAAATTGACTCCGTAAATCTAGTGTTAACAAATTCCACGCTAGATTAGTGAAAGAATATGTTACATCTCCATTAACAATTATCGATCCTAATTAAGCACTTAATTAACTACAATTAACGAGTTATGATTCTAAGAATTCAGGATAAATCTCGGTTCTATCGAAACTGAAAACCCATCGTGATATTTTACTCCTTCGTCTCTTTGAATAATAAATATACAATGTTATACCATTTAGAAATTTATCCTCCACCTTATCTACGCTGAGTACAGCATTTTCGTGCTTAAAAATGATAAAAAACCCGAGTCTCGAATTTTACCTTCGAAATAATTGCGCGTTTTGCGGGCCGAGGCACGAAACCATTATTCCATTGTGCACTTCCCTAGTAATGCGGCGATGGTAATCGCAAACTTGCCGTAACAAATAATACTAAGTGCACTTTGTGGGCTCTTTGAAAGAGAATAAGTCCGGTCGTTTGAAGTCCGGCTCAAATTCGAGCCAGCCGCTTCTCTGATAAAAGACTCTTTATCCCGGTAATTTTACCTAAATTCCGAGGAGAATTTAGCCTCCCTTATAAACCGGGAGATGTTCCCGCAAAATGACCAAACGATTTTTTAAGATTTATAAAATTCTTTCACATCGACGATAGACAATTCACATTTTAATCGGTGCATATTTTTTATTGATTTTCACACGATTAACTTTTATCTCTTCGATTATAATCAATTCTTGCTTTAAAAGAGTCATGTAGACATTCATGAAGAAATTATCACCCTTTTTTCCAACCTCGGCACAATTGTATTTCTTACAGGAAATTGTCATCGGGAAACTTACCCTTTTCCTTTTATTATTATTTATTCATTTAAACAAAGTCAATGGGTATGAAACTCTTTAGTGTACAGTGAAGAGAAAAATAATTATAGAGATCCATAGTATCGTGTTAATGATAAATGACACTTAAAGAAGAGAAAAAGTTGAATTATTTTACAAATTGGCTGAAATTAATTGCAAGACGATTAAAACGATTCTGCTGACCATAGAGTGTTCTATGTTGCCCCTGATGAAGTAAATAGTCATGTCTTAACACTAGAACTACCGGCGTTAAATCTATCATATTTCAATATATTAAATAAGTACTTTGAAAAAGAAGGAATCGAGTAGCAGAAAGCATGATCAATTTAGTGATTTATGTCTTTTGTGAGGGACGCAGAACTTTTGCTCTATGGCTCTTCTATGAACTTGGAAAATTTTTGGAAAAAGTTGTATACCAGTCATTTTGACTGGTGTGGTAGTTCTAGTGTTAATGAAAACCATGAAGTAATTAGCCCAAACGAACCCACTACTTATACTGTTACCGAAACATTCTCCATTCTGCAAAAGATTAATTTATTAAATAATTATATTATTAAATACGAATAAAATATAAGTCAACATTCTTTTTCTAAATCCTTTCAAATTCATTTCGAAAACGAAACGTCTGAAAGTAACTGTCCTACGTCTCTCAATCATCCAATCTACAAATTGTACGATGCCGAGTACCATAATCGATCGATTTCACAAACATTTACCACAAATTCGATCATCGAGCCAAGTCTCGTCGACTTTTCAAAAACTTTCGATCGAGGTTACTCCGAGGAACACTCGAATCCACTTTATCCGCCAGGACGAGAAAGGAAGAGGAGCACTGAACAGATAAAATACAAAAAAAGAAGAAAAGAGATAGAAAGAAAAGTAGAAAAGAATACGTAGAATACCGGGGCAAAAGTGGAGCACCGAAAAGCCATTTCCGGTCGAAGGGGTCCGTATCGGGCCCCACGCGGTCGGAGAGCTACGAAATGGCCGACTTAAGGAAGTTTTACTGCGAGACAAACCGGATGTGATTCGGCACCGAGCGGAACACTTCTTTCTCGCTCGAAAGAAACTTTCCACCCCCTCGGATCCCGTTGCACCCCCTTTACCCAGGGATTACGGCTGCGGACGAACATCCATTCTCGTTTAACGCCTTTATTTACCAACGGCTGCTTTTCCCGCCGCTTTGCTCTTTCCTACCGTCCTTTCTTCTTCCTCTTTCGTCCATCAACCCCTTCTGCTTTCCTTTCTCGTTGCTCCACCCTCCTTCCCCTCGTTTAACTGTCGCTGGATTATCGATAAAGGCATAACGATGAAATTGCGGATAATAAAGCTGGGTGCAATATTCTGCGACAATTTGCTCGTTGATTTCCTTCGTTATCCCTCGATATTTTAAAACGTCACTTTCATGGTACACGATGAATTGGCAATCGTTAAAATTCTTATAAAATGGCGCTATGTTTAGCACGTTGACTGCCATGGGGCTCATGGCACTTTTGAATTCAATACAATTTCATGTAACTATTAAATTGCAATATTTATGAATTTTTAGACGTATTAAATATTAAAAATATTGACTTTAAAAAGATAAAGGTTTCCTGAGTATTTATCTATCTGTATTTTTAAAGTTTCTGCTTTGTAAAGGTGTGTTTAACCCCTTGCTCCACTTGTCTCGTGACTGTCTTTGGAATAGTTCAGATTCTGATTGCTAAAATAGAAATTGGTCAGTGATTCTTGATATATCGTATAATTTAACGTAATATTATAGAAATAATATTACAGTCTCGTGTTTCATTAAGATTTTCAATTTGATAGGTTTTGTAAAATTGGAAAATTTCCAACACCATTTATCTCATCACGAGTGTCACTCCTCATCGTAGGACAAGGGATTAACAGAAAAACTTTCACATGAGTAGAAATAATGAAACTAGGGATATACCAATGGTGTTCAACGTGTTAATATATTTTTCAGAGAGCATTAAAATATGTATATTGTTAGAAATCGATATAAATCTTTCTTACTACGTCAACGTTACGAGATTGTCAATTAGAGTAAAATGGCATCGACAGTGTCAACAGCAAACCCCACGGTACTCTGCGGCGACGGTAAATCAGTTCCGTTTAAGTCTTAAGGGTTGCCTCGAGTAGACGCAACAAGGTACTAGGCTAAGTACAGCTTAGAAGCGCCTAATTACAGCAGAGTCTACGATATCTACCCATCAACCTAGGGTTGCAACGTACCTACATTCTAACACCCCAAAAGCAGTTCCTTTAGTACATCCAAAACTACCACTTAAAAAAAACATCTACCCCATCCTCCGCCTTAGTCGACTTCCTTGACGTACTCTAAATCCAATCGATCCACCCTAAAAAAAAAGACTTCCACCCTTCGCGAGACACTGAGTGGAAAACGTCACGTCAAAAGTGGAAAACGCAGCCGAAACGAAGAACGAACCACCGAGGACCGTCGAAGAGTAATCCTGTGGGAGCACTCGGTGCAGTATCACCCCCATAGGATCCTCCCCCGTCGTTCCATCCACTATGAGCTCGACGATACGTCTAACGGGTGTTCCAATGGCGAACCGAATCGTTGCACCGTGCACTTCTCCGAGCCATGCTATTTTTTAGGGCTCCTACCATTATGCTCTTTTTTAGCGTGGCCCTTTCCCAACCATTTTTTCACTGTCTCCCCGAAAAATCTATAAATCTCGCGGCCGAGCTAACACACGTCAGGACCATTCGTCAGTGGGCAGATTGCAGGAGGGTTGAACCATCGGAGGGGGTGGGAAAAGGGTTACTCAGCCCCGTGTAGTACTTCTACACTCTGGGATCGGTCAGGTCGACGATGCCAGCTCGGTTTTCGCGTGCAATAAACCTAGCGGCGATTTTACGATCGAAGGGAATCGCATGACGAGGTAATTTACCTTCGGAGGACATTTTCGCCACGCTGACGCGATGGATACGTGAACCGATTCGTGTCATGGATGTAAAGAGGACGCGTTTTTTTTCACAGGCCGCAACTTCCTCCTGGGAGGATTTTTATCGTGGTTTCGATGTCTCTGCGGAATCTGACCTTCCGCGGGCGGTTGATGGTCTCTCGATGGGGATGAAACTTTGATTTCCTCTACTACGTTAACGGACGTTTGCTTTGACGGGGATTCCTTTTTTTTCTTGATCGTAGTGGAAGAGTATGTTTGACGAATGATGGATTGCTTTATGGTTTTTTACGATATCGTGTTTATGAAGTGTGGTTCACGCGTGACGAACAGAAGTCACGGGTGGGGTGGAAGAACGAAAGGCAATTGAGAGAGTTTTAGAGGGAGAGATGTGCGAGGTTTGGTGTCTCGCTGTTTGGGACGTGATGGAAAGAAAAAGATGGTGAAGTAATATTGAAATGGTAGAACAAAGGAGAGATTTTGAACAATGTGTTAAAAGAGATGGATAACAAAACCTGCAGTATATGAATGTAGAGATCGGTGTATAACAGGGATGTTCTATGGTGTACCCCTATTTCAAGGGTTACGGTAAAAATTATAAAAAAAATAAAGTAAAATTACTCCGTTGAGTTGTGCGTTTAAATTATACTATTACTGCGTGATTCATTTATTCTCAAAATTTTATATCCATTTTACAACCAGCCTTCCCATGATCCTTCGTCAACCTGGGACCTTTATATTTTTAATCAAGAAACAACAAAAACTACTATCCGACTTCAAAAACGTCATCTTTCTAGCCTCAAAGTTAAATTCCCATTTCTGCCGTAAACTCAAACTTTAATCTTCCTTGTAAACTCGGACTTTAATATCCTCTATAGCTGAGAGCTCCAAGCTTTTTCTGTTACGCGAAGCTAATCGTACAAACGCCTTTATATTTTGCAGACTTGTCTCCTCGCCAACACGACAGAACGAAGCAGCAAGTAGCAGTAGCAGTACCGTGCAACACGGTGCCACTTTTGCAGTGCGAGTTGGCACAATCGACGGTGTCGTGACGCATCATCTCCGAGCTGAAACGCGAAGAGATCTGGCTGCTTGGGCCAGAGCAATTGTTCAGGGTTGTCATGCTGCTGCACACTCGTTACGCGAATATACTGTTCGTGAGTATAAGACTTTTTCACATTTTTATGAAAAAAAAAAATAGGAATGAAATGCTTTCAAAATACATTTAATTGGTCTTAGTATCTTGTGTGGTCTCAGGTAACTGTTGAAAATAATATCCTTGCGCGTAGGAAACGAAATTGTGGTGAAAAACTGATCACCGAAACAATTACGATTTTTTGAAGGGGTACACCCCTTGACAAATTTCGCAAAAAAAAATGTCTTCAGAATCTCTTTACTGCCCCTTGGTATTATCTGTGGGCTCATAAAACCGTAGAAAATAACATTTGTGGGCGTAGAAAACGGAATTTCAAGTAGAAATTGATCTTTGAAGAAATTACGGTTTTTTGAAGGGGTACCCCTTGACAAATTTGGCAAAAATAAAATGTCTTCAGAATCTTGTTATTTCGCCTTGGTATCATCTGTGGGCTCAGATAACTGTGGAAAATAACATCCGCGGACGTAGAAAAGGGAATTTCAAGTAGAAATTGACCTTTGAAGACATCACGATTTTTTGAAGGGGTACCCCTTGACAAATTTGGCAAAAATAAAATGTCTTCAGAATCTTGTTATTTCGCCTTGGTATCATCTGTGGGCTCGGATAACTGTGGAAAATAACATCCGTGGACGAAGAAAACGGAATTTCAAGTAGAAATTGACCTTTGAAGAAATCACGATTTTTTGAAGGGGTACCCCTTGACAAACTTGGCAAAAAAAAAACATCTTCAGAATCTCTTTATTTCACCTTGGTATCATCTGTGGGCTCAGATAACTATAGAAAATATCATCCATAGTCGTAGGAAACTGAACTACACGAAAAAATTGCAATTTGTTTAAAGAATATCCCATCCCATTTCTAATAACATCCATAAATAGATAAAACTTTCCCGCAAATCATTCGTGTATATCCAAATTATAAATTAATTTCTCCATCTCGATTCAAGGACATCCAACAAAAAACCGCAACACTCAAAAAACTTAAAAACAATTTTCGAGCTCACTTAATTATTCAAAATTTAGGAAAGAAAGAAAAATCACACAACAGTGAAATATAATTCACATTGTACATCTTCTATTGAAGTAAAAAGAATTGCAGAGGCGAGATAGGCGAGTCTACTCGTTGTTCTCTCGAGAGACGCGTCGCATACCCGCTCGGTTCGATGAATTTTAATTTCTTTTCATCGGGAACGAACGGCAATAATAAATCGAGATGAATACCCCGACAGTATTCCTGCGCGCCTTTTTGTACGAGACTCGTCGTACTCATCGATCATAAAGACCGTGGCTTTCTCTCCGGAGAAAGATGCGAGAAGAGGATACGCAAAAGGGTGAAGAGAGAAAGAGATAGTAAGCTCGTATAGCCTCCCGTAAAAAACCATCGCAGGGTTGTTTTGAATTTTTGTTGGTTTTTGGGCTATGCACTGTAGAAGGGAGACAAAAGGCGTGGGAGGGAATTTCGAACGCTCGGTTTCATCCCCTTTTAACTTTCTACTCGAACGAGATCGAAAGTATACTTTCCATTTAGGTGAACGTTTTAACGTTTAAAGTATTCTCTGCAGCAAACCCCAAAATCCTTGCAAATTGTGTTTTTATTTATTACGATAAAACTCCTTTTCTATTATTAAATTGAATGCCTGAAATATCACAATTGATGCTTCAAATTCCTCGACTCTTGCAATTCTTATCTTATAGAAATCTTTTATAGCTTTTCATATTCCTAGAATTTACAAAATTGTATCGTTAACCAATTTAGTTTCTTGTCTCCGGATCTTTTCCTCTGCTTGTTCTATTTTTTCAACATTTTATCCCCAGCCGACAGATCCGATTAACCTGTCATTTTGTTTGTTCCAACTTTCAAACATTTATCGACAACTTCGTTTAACTTATTGTTAGAAATCTATTGTGAAAGCTTTTTTTATTGTAACTATATATTTACTTTCCTGACTTGTTTAGTGTGAAGGAATTATTTAAAAATGGCAACTAGTAAGAAGAAAAATTTTGCACAATTTCAGGATGCACGTGGCAAGGTAAAGCTTGCCAGTTAGTCGTCAATCACGAGGATGGATTCGCGCTTTACGCGGCCGGAACTCGGGGCGTGCCCGGAAACGGCGTGAGTCCAGGTTCTCCACCCGCGCCACTTTGGCGAAGATCGTTCGACAAGCTGAAAATGTCCGCCGATGACGGTGCTCGTCTACTTTGGCTCGATTTTGGCGGCGACGATGGCGAAATTGTGAGTAATTCATGACTCATACAATTACTTTCTTCACTGTCTCATACAGCTATTTATTTATCCTGTTTTTTTTTTGCATTTTTATGGCTCAATTTACTCAAATAGCAAAATTGCATTCGGAATAGCTAAATCGACCATTTGGAAAAATATTAATTCCGTTTCACCAGACTTTTATGTACAGATAACACGTCCGATCGACGATTTCGACGTGTTATTTTTTTCATTTTATTTTATAGGATTCTATGGGCAGCAAAAATGCCGAATTAATTGCTTCGACATACACCGTTTCGTTTTTTCCCTTTTCCAAGTTACCTTTGATTAACGTATTCTTATTATTTTCATTTTTCACAATATTTCTGGAGTAACTTTTAAATACAACATCAAAATCAATTCTCAGTACCGATGTAAACAAAAAGAAATAAATCGAAATAAAAATAGCCAACCTTTCAATAATTAACCCTTTGCGGACGGAGACATTTTTGAATACTGACAGATAAGCATTTATTTGTCAGTAAAAAAACACTTTATTATCAGAAATTTGGATAGTTAATGTATATAGATTATAAATTACTCCACTTTGAATCCTATCTCACCGGTTGTATTTCAATTTTTCAATTTTAACCGTATATACATATGGCGATAAACTATAATTACATTTTTTCTTCGGCCGCATATATGCGTCGCTAGTCCGCAAAGGGTTTAAACAATTAAAATTGAGATTCAAGTACAACCAAAATCAAAGAAAGAATGTTGCAAAGTACAATAGAATAATCTTGCAGCAGTCAAAAATGAACGTTTACTGAAATAATTAATCAGCTAACAATTTTAAACTTGTGGCGAGGCACAATTGTATCGGAGTATTAAATAATTGCGACTATCGCTGTAACAATAGCCATTGTTTCATAATTCACAGTCTAATTCGACTGCTCGCAGACGGCCTCGATGACTTGTAATTAGGAATCGATACTCGTATAATTATACATCGAATTCCAAACTACAATAGTAGTCACTGCGAAGGATACGCGTTTATAAGAAAAAAGAAAAGAGAGAGAAAGCAGAAACGACAAATGAAAAAGATTTATTGAAAATTTTAATTGACTCTGCACGAACTATTATTATCTACGATCGAAGAGAGGGGGAGAAACGAATATCGTTGAAAAGCTGCCGATTCGCGTAATCCTATTGTGCTTGTCGATTTGAATGAGCTCCCATGGAAATACGTATTTTACGTCTCCTCGTCGGAACACACTTCCGCTCTCGTCCGTTCGGTTCAATAGCCATTCATAAGGAGAAAAAAAATATCCTTACCGGCAAGGAATGGAGGGTGGAACGGGGGGATGTGAACGGGAGGGGGTGAAAAATTTCTAGTGACAGAGTCCCCGATGGAAAAATTATTCCGCTCTCGAGCAATCTGAAACGAAGCTGCAAATGGAGAATCCTCGGCGGAGATATTCCTTGGAATTTTTATTAAGCGCTTTTCCCTGAAGTTTAGCGAATTTCCTGACACCTTCGAGGCGGAACTGCGATATTACGATCGAATGTCGAGAAGGAAATGTATTTTTTATGGAATATTACAATCGTGGATGTCATCGTTACTTATGTAATCTCGGATGCACGTTTGTTACACCATGATGCTCATTTCTCTTTTAAATTCCTATGACTATCGAGTCTCGAATTTTAACACTAGGATTACCGTCGTTAAATCTGCTATATTTAAATACTTGAAAAATGGAGAATTGTAGATGCGGTAAAAACGATCGATTTGGTGGTTTATGTTTTTTTTTTTTAGATGAATGGAGAGTATTTATTCTATAACTCTCTTATCAAACTGAAGAAGTTTTCGACAAAATCGTGTACCGGTCATTTTGACTTGTTTGGTAGTTCTAGTGTTAAGTAGATTTTGAACCCTATAAGGCTACGATGCATTGAACTTTTTCTTTTGTGACTACGTGAACAATGATTCAGAATTAATCACAGAAATAAAAATGCCTCACTCGTATCTAATAAGACAGACCAATGTTGACCCCTTACCCTACGATTTCTTTTGTACCTACGCGTGCAATAGCGCAGAATTAATTCTCGGAAGTAAAAGTTCTCACTGATTTCTGATTGTTTATATAACTAAACGCAATATTAATAGTATAAAAATAATTTAATCGTTGTGTGACCTACTGATATTTTCTATTTAACAGTTTCCAGAAGACTTCAAAATTTCCTATTTAATTTACCGTGTCACGAATATCACACGTGTTAGGCTAACGGGTTAATAGTCGAAAAATAAATCAACCATCTAATAGTATTTCAAAGATATCAAAATCTACTATTCCCTTTCTCGCCACACGAGTATCACTCGTTATTGCAGGACAATGGGTTAAAAAAACACTAACCCACATAATTGGAAGTCCAATATTCTAGCTCCACCCCCATTGCAATTCTCACCGACCCATTTAGCATGATCAATTCTTTCTTTTTTCAGGAACTCGATCTAGAAAGCTGTCCCAAGCCGATCGTCTTCGTTCTGCACAATTTTCTCTCGGCGAAGATCCACCGGCTGGGCCTGAGCGCATAGGGGTACGAGGGGGCCCCCCAGGAGGCCCCCGATTTGCCACCCCATACCACCAGGTCCGTCACTAGCGTCTTTCTTCACTGAACGAGAGACCGACCTTCGTTAGGGATGAAGGAGGGAGGAGCAGATAGAGGGGAAAGGAAAGAAAACAAATTGAAGGACAACGACACACAGTCGACGGACCATGAAGAGGTGTGATCCACTGGAAGTGAACCAGCAGAAATTTCAATCAGGAATTTCTACGATACACTCCGCGTAGATAAAACTTCTTCTTCGCTTCTCTCACCTGTTTCGATACCTCGAAACTGTCTAGAGCCGCGATTACAACAGTCGACTATCGAAAGAACGACAGAGTGTGGGAGAGAGACAGAGACTCTTTTTAACCATTAAAAAAAAACAAACAGAATAAAAAGAAAGTATATATATATTTATCGAGGCGACGATAAACGTCGACGATCGATCCTAGGATATTACAGGTCATCCTGTTTGTCCTTCAAAACGACGATAATCGACTCGAAGCCATCCACGACGCACGATTTTCAACGAGGAAAGTACACGCGTAGAGTTAGGCGAATGAACGGAGAGAGCACGAGGTAGCTCAGACTGGGGGGGAATCGTTACTAATCAACGCGCCTAAATAACCCAATTAAACTATCTACCTTAAACCTAAGTGTAAGAATAACCGTGAGAAAGAGGGTGAGAAAGATTTGAAAGGTTGAACATGACTGATTGCGAGTGAACCGATAGCGAATTATCATTAGATATCGTAATCACGGATCGTCGATTGAGAATTGTTGCGCTGACACGGAGACAGAGAGGAAGGGTCATCGAGAAACGTAACGATTGTTGTAATCACAACGATAAGAGAGACAAAAAAAAATCGTTCGCCACTCGAGTCGACTCTGCCCGTTGGCTCATCTCGGCAACGTTCCTCAGATTCTCTTCCTTCAAACTAGAATTCCTCCACAACGTAAAATTGTGTGATTGAAGAGAGAGAGGAAACTGTGAGCGTACTTTTGCACCCTTATCTTTTCACGGGGTGAGAGAATTCAAGGGGTAGTAGGACCGGCTTGAAAGAAACGGAATCCGTTTTGAGTGTAGAGCAGAAACGAGACACGTCGTGCGGTAACAAAGTTCAAGGATCGTAGCGGGAGTTTTCGAACATCCGAAAAGGACTTAAGGAGTTTACTCTCCTGATCTCCGGCGGAAACGGTGCAGCCACGCCAAACTTTCCTTCGAGATAACGTGTTTCGTTTCGGTAAGGCGATATTTATGTCGAATCGGCTTCTCCTCTTCTTTCCTCCGGAAGAAAAACGAGAGAGGAAAGGTCCCGTTGACTCATGGCTCGTGTCTTTCGCGGATCAAAATATCGTGAATTATTTTCACCCATCGGACGTCGATCGATCTTTACCCTCGGCTCGGAGGGAGGAAAGTGATTACAGCAGGTTACCAGGGGGCGAGAGAGCTTTTCCAAAGGTTAGACGTTTTTTCAAGAACGAACTTTCTGAAGGTTCGACGAGGAGAGGCTTTGGAAGTCGGACGATCTCGATATTTATCGCTGGTATCGGTATTGTCGATTCTACGCTTCTGTGGACCGACGACACGTGGTAAGGATAAATTGAGGGTTGTTGCTAACAACTAAGGGTTGGAGGAATTTCTACCCCTGAATGTAAAATATTTGAGATTTTCTAGAATAATTTTGAATATTCTATTTGTAGCTTCACATTCGTTAGAAATTTCTTTAACACAATGACTGCCATGGGGGTCACCGGTGACCGGCGCTAATGAACTCAATGAAATTTCGTATAACGTTTAAATTGCAATATTTATGAATTTTCTAACATATTTAATATATTTAATATTTAAATTATTTTCTAAATAAATTAGAAAAATAAATGTCTGCAGACTATCTATCTATCAGTATCTTTAAAGTTTCTGCTTTATAAAAATGTGATTTTCATAGAAAAAGTTTCACTTCAGCAAAACTAACGAAGTTAGTGAAATACCAATGACGATCCAGTGGTATTTACTATGGAAACTCTATAGTTAAATCGTCAACAGATCTGCGAAAAGATCAAACATGTAATTGATCAGAAGAAATAATTAATTCTAATTGATCAATCACTCAACAATACCGATACCAATGATGAATAATCCTCGTCCGTTGAATCTAAGTCTGCCTAAGAATATTTAAAAAAAAATTGAATATCCTAATCACCCTAAAATTAATCTCGATGAACCCGAGGTGAAAGTTTCATCGAAACGATAATGAGGGAAGTGAAAAGAGAGGAAGAGAGGGAGGAACCGAGATTACGAACCAACGGGCAGGCGTTATAGGTGTTTTGTACGATTCGTATCCTTAACGCAAGTAAGTATAAGATGCCAAGAAAATGTCGATGTGTACACTAAGGTAGCTGCGCATCTAGCCGCCTGATTTCTTCTTTTCCGCGAGTGACGCGTGGTCTCTCGCTTCTCCTTCCAAACTTTACGTTTTCCCTCTCGTTCTCTCCTCGCAAAAACTCGCTTGAGAGTGTACATAATGCGTCTCCTTTACTTCCCCTCTTCGCTTCCATTCCTTCCCGAAAAATCTCATTGTATAAATGACAACCGTCTGGAGTCTTTTAACTCTTCGAGGATCGCCGGTCGATCCTGCGAAATCGTTGGAAACTAACGCGAGATCGTTGAAGTATTTCTATGGATATTTTAATGTTCGAATTAATTTGTAAATTTTGTAAATGTTAGTATCGTTTGCTTTTTATCCTCTAAGAATGATTATGGTGAAAGTCGGATAGAGAAAGAATCTTAACCCCTTTAGCCTACGTGTGAATAGGCAATTTTCAATTTTCGTAAAACCTATAAAACTAAAGATATTAATGAGATGCAATACAGTAATATTATTTCTGTGTTATTAATATTACGTTATGAGAAACATGAAAAATCTCTGATCCATTTTTATTTTACCACTTTAATTTAAACTCATCACGCAGGCAGTCACAAAAGAAGTCGTAGGGCAAGGGGTTAATGAAATTTTTCTTCAACGATTGAGTTAACACTCTTAAAAGAGTTTTCTACATTAAGTGGTCTCTGCGGAAGAAATTGTGATATTAGTTGACTTTAATTATCATATTGTTATCGTGTCTTATCACACGCACGTATCACTGCCCTAGAAAAATTATTACCCCTTCGTATTCAAAAAGGCAGTGGATACAGGTAGAGTATCACGTCTATTTTAAATTCCTAGTAATTACGTATACGTATATCTCGAGGATCAACGAATGACCTGGAATAATCGCTGTTATCAATGTAGAAAAAAAAATTCCTTATCAGCCTCGAAGAGTTAATAGAGCTACGAGTACGATTTGAACGTGTAAATAATTCTACTATCGTAATCTCGATCCTAATGAATCGGTCCACGTGTCACCCTCAAATTTCGCCTTCATTATGGCGTATCATCCTACTTGAAATTCAACGGTACGCCATGTCCCATGGGAATTCCCATCAGCATGAAAACAAGCGGAAGTGTCTCCGCCGAAGAAATCGCGGCATCCGTTCTCCTTACATCGATCTCGTCACGAGTTCCCCCGAAACGAAGAGATCAGAGCAGACCGTGAAATTAACTCGTTGTTTAAACGCAATTCAGCGAGATTATATCGTCAGAATGTGACGTAAGTGTGTGGACCTTTTTTTTCGTGCGAAAGTGAAGAGATTTTTTTTCTTTCTCTGTATAAAGAAAAAAAAAAACGAAAGATAGAGGGATGTGACGATCGGTAGGCATTGCGCGATGGTCGCTCATCCGGAGATTGTTGAGTGTTGTTGGCACTGGCCGTACAATAATAAGATTTTTGAATTTAAGTAGACATATCAACGAAGCCACGTACCATTGATTGTGTCCATTCGTCATCTTCCTGACGCTTCTTTCACGATTCTTTCGAACGAGCGCTCCGCTTCTAAGGGATGACCGAGAATTTTTATGGAATGATGTCTAAAGGGGAGAAAGTCGTGGAGAACGAGGCGATTATTCATCATTTATTCGGTACTTCTCCTAAATTGCACGTTAAATATTCTATTTCGTTGAAATACCTTCTCACGTAAAATAGAATCTCCAGTAAATTAATTATAACACTAAAATAGAGGAAGTAACTTCTAACTATTCCTCCACGAGGAAAATACACTGACAAAATTCCACGTGAAAATTGTGAAAGACAAGAAACAAATATAGGGAATTGATTCAATCGAACAATCGGTCAAAACGAGATACCTTTTCGAAAAACAAACTCTGGGAATAACACTTGGCTATGATCCTCCGAAAAATAATACTCCGTTCCAGAGCCTATGGGAAATTTCAATCAGGTTAAATTCCATTAAATCGTATCTCGTCAGAATTTCAAAACGCCCCGTTCGAATCGACTCTTCGAAAGGCAGGAAGCTAGCAAGCGGAGCCGGAAACTCGATCGGTGAAAAATACAGCCCGTTAAATCGTACGGTCCGATAAGAGGTACCCCGGTTGATCGTCGATCTATCCACGAAAACGAGAGGAAAATCACGTTGGACGAGGATCTACCCTCGCGTTTTCGGCACCCTCGACAGACATCGAGCGCAAAGTAGAAAAACCTGTAAATGAGCAGACACGTCAGCGGGGGAATTAATTAGCGTTTCCGGTGCGATTTCGCGAAACGAGGCCGATCGTTTTCGAATCATCGTGAAAGAAGTGCGTATAGGCGCGCACGCAAACATTCGCATACACGTATACACGAATACACGCGCAAACAAATTGCAAACAGATATACAGGTGACCGGTATATACACGGATAAACGGGAGACAAACATACGACCATGCATAGAAACGAGGATAATATCATTAAATTGAGATAAGTTGAAACATCGACGATTCAGTTGGAACGTATTTGCGCGTAAAACTGTGTATTTTTCTAATGATTTAGAAGCGCTTTCGCCCCGGCTGCTGCTTTTCCGCGAGCCGTCGCAACGCGTTTTTCTTTCTCTCTTCTTGTTTTCATTTCTTTTCCAACCCCCTTGTGTCTTTATTCTTTTCTCCTTTTTCCGGACGAGGAACGAGATATACCTTTTTGCGTTTTATTTTCTCTAGGTTTAAGAGAAGTTAACGTGTATATCTATGAGTTACCAAATAAACGAGAGCGGTTAGGAAAATCGTATGTTTCCCTTGCACCCGTGAGATTTCAGGGGAGAAAGGAAAATCGTGTAGCTGGGCAATAATGGAGGTCTTTTTAGGAAACCTATGTTCGCACAAGGAAGACAATACGGTAAGTGAGAATCTTTATACTGGTTTTTGTGAGCATGAATCTGTTTTATTATTAACCCATTCACTGCCAACTACGAGATATCTCGTCTTTGCACTATAAGTTGGAATTAATAAGTTGGCAATAACAGTCGAACGTGTGTAGCATTTTTGGAAGAAAAATTTTCTTAGTATCACTACAAGTGTTGAGATTATATTTTTGAATAATTAAATTACTGTTTTAAAAACTTATTGTCATCTTCTCAAATTTTATTACGTAAGCTAATATTTGCTTAGTTTCTCTGGCAGTAAATGGGTTAACACTAGATTTACCAGCGTGAAATCTATTATATTTCAATTTTTTAAATATGTACCTTAAAGCGATGAAATTTAAGACGTGGAAAAGATAATAGATTCGGTAACTTATGTTTTATAGGATGGACGAAGAATATTTATTCTACGGCTCTCTCATAAACCCGTAGAATTTAAGAAAAAAATTGTGTACCAGTCATTTTGACTGGCTTGGTAAATCTAGTGTTAATCTGATTATAGTTTTCTACCGAGATGTATAATTCACGGGTCTTTAAATATAGTGAGTAGTTTTATTGAACTATTAATACTCCGTAGAAATTATATTTCTTGAAGCATGATTTTGTTAAGATTCTACAGTTTTTAATTTAGTTTGCGAAGTTCCAGACAGATTTGACAGTAAATTAATATTATTATTTTGCTGTGGATTAGTTCGTAGTAAGAAAATTTGTTATTAATAGATATTGAAAGATAAGAACTAACTGTATAACTGAATTATTAATACTTGGTGGAAGGTATCTTTTCAAAATGATATTTTGTTAAAATTCTGCACGCTTTTCACATGCATTTCAAATAGTTTCAGTCAGGTGGAATCGTATTCAATTAATATTATTCTTTCGCAAAGGATTAGCTAGGAGTAAATGGATTTTTTACTAAAAAAATTTGAAAGTTAATATATAATCATATATCAGGATTATTAATATTTTACAAAGGAAATTCTTTTTGAAAATTCTGTTGAAATTGAACAGATTCTTTTATACGAGAGATTTCAACCGGACACAATAGAATCGCATTTAATTAACATTATTCTTTCGCGATGAATTAGGTCGAAACAAAGCGAAGAATATGGCATACCGACACAATAGAGAAGAAGCTTAAAATATGTTAGAATACCTTTTTTTTCTTAAAACGACCTTTTTCATTTTTAATTAAATATCGTTTAAAATTCACTTCCCGTTAATCGCATAATCTCTGGGCATCCTCGTTCTCATTATAACGCCACATTATCCGGCGAAGAAAGTCTTCCAAGGTTACAGTATATTTTATGCCGGGATTCTACCCCTACTATCGTTACTATCTGCCGTCGCAGATTTAACCCTCCTGGAATTTTTTTCCAGCCGGCTTTCGCCTTCGAAATTAAAACAACCGCTTTTAAACCGCACATTTTTTGCTTATTAAAATATTTATCCCGCGCATCTATTTCTTCCACGACTAGCAATATTAATTTCGACCTTTCACCCCTTCGTTCAATAAATCAATGCGCCATTTTACAAGATAGATGTTGGTTCTGTCTCATTGTCAGGAATTTCGACGGATTTCTATCCTTGCATTTTGTACGTGTTAATTCATTTAGACAGTGGATAGAAATTTGAAGAAACTGAAAAATTTAAGATACTAATATTTTGATGGATTTTGACATGCAGATCGCAGTGTAAAATGACTGAAATTTTTAAGCAAAGAGGGATGAATCTTCGACAGCCGCGGCTATTTCAATAAATTTTAATAAGTTGAAATTTGCAGTGACTGAAAAATTTAATGGGTTTCAAATTAACTTGAAAACTTTCTCTGAATCTCCTCAAAGATCTCGATAGTCTCACGTTGCTGTTTTCGGAAAAAATTGTAATTTATCAATAATCCAATCTTTCTATGATTGTAGATCTTCATAAAAATTGTGAGATTCCTATAATGGAAACTTTCTATAATTGATTTCTGTAATTGTGTATTTCACAAAAATTGAGAGATTTCTATGACTGAAAATTTCTGCAATTGATTTCTATAACTGTATATCTTCACAAAAATTTGCTAGATTTCTATAATTGAAAATTTCTACAATTGATTTCTATGACTGCAAATCTTCACAAAAATTTTTCCAAATTTCTCTAACTGAAAAATTCTACAATTGTTCTTTACAGAAATTTCACAACTTTTACAAAAAGTACAACACAGGGCTATCGAGGGCTTTGAGAACCTTCAGAAAAAGGGTCATTCTACACCTCTATATTTTTGACTTACTAAATTCTTCGAATTTTCCACAAACTCGTAGTAAAACGCTTACAGAAGCAGGATAAAATTGAAAACATCAGCAATACTCGAAATATCAAAATTGCTACGAAACAGGGAATGTAAAGCGATCAAGAGCTTCCATCAGAAAGTGAGATGGAGAGACAGATCGAAAGGGATAAAAAAAAGGCCGTAAAAGCCAACCGAGTTGGCACTTGGAGTGCAAAGGGTTAAACTCAAACAAACATCGCGATCTCTCAGCAAACATCGACCGAAACGAACGGCCACATCGATTTCTCGTTTCTCCCCGCTCGAATGCCGAGCTAAAGTGTTAAACGCGACGGCACTAAACGTCCAATTCAAACACTCGTCCATCGAATATTCATCGGCCGTATCGAATAAACTCACGGAGAAAAGTTGCCGTTCGTCTGACAATCGATAATTCGTGATCGTTCGCGCGGAGAATCCGAAAGAAATTCAAAAGAATCGAGGAGTTACCGAGAAGAAAAGAACGTAGAGACGAGAAACGAAGAAGAAAGAGGTAGAAGGACGATCAAAAAGGGTCGAAGAGCCTCGAGCACGACTTTCTTCTTGGTGAACACCTAACAGAAAGAGAAAGAGGGAAAGAAACTTGGAGACTTTGTCATTTTTATCGGCAGCCCCGATATCCACGTCCGGTGATTGGCTCGCAAAACTTTTCTGATCTGTCTTCCGACCACCTTCGTGCAAACGGAAGGAGAAAAAGAGAAGCAAGAGAAATAGAAAGAGAGAGAGGGATATCGTGGAGCTTACCGAGCGTAAATCACACGACAGGCTTCGGGACACACACCCGTTTTGAGAAGTTCTTCCAGATACTTCTGCCTGCGGAATAACAGCCGACCGAGTTTCGCAGGAGCATCCTTCTGCGATTTTCTCTGCTCGTTTTGTTACTCTCGTTTTGCCGATGGATGCGATAAAAGTGTAATATGTCCTGGCGCTCCCGAGAAATTTGGTTTTAGAACGGTTTGACGAGGATTGATGGATGGGGGTGAATTTGTGGGTTTGTTCTTGAGATAGGTGTTTTTAAATTACATGTATGTGGTTCTTTGCTGATGATTTTGATTCTGTAATGAGGGGAAAGGGGATTGATTAAGGTTTAGTAATAATTCTGTGGGTTTAGCGACGTCTGAGGGGGTAATACAAGACTCCTGGGAGAGAGATTTTTATAAGTCGTGGGATTTCTTAACCCCTTCAGACCCGAATATTTTTTCGTTTAAGAAAACATTTATTTATTTATAATTTGTAAATGTTCATTTTAATGGGCATATGGTCCTTACGCAAAATTTGTAAAATTAAGGAGATCCTGAGAAGTATTTGTATAAAAAAATAAAATTCATTAGGTGTTGAAACTAACAATAAGTTTAAAGCTATACGTAATAAAATACAGCACGAAGAGTATTATGTACATTACAATGTGCACAGGGTCCGAAGGGGTTAACATTTTACCGACCGCTATTTTTAACATCCTACCCACTTCTGATCGGTCATTCGCCCGCAAATATTTCCCTGATACTGATATCCCATCGAAAATTGCAAAGTTTTTTCATTGAGTCCTTGATACAGTTAATCGCTATGATAAATAATAATTAATTCATTGCCATACCAACCAATTAATAAGTTCAGAGTCCAAAAGTCTTGTGCCCGAAAAGCCGATTAATCGGCTACCGGTCGGTAAAGTGTTAAGTTGTTTAAATTATTTGCTAGAGATGCAAAGGTAGTTTGACACTAGATTTACGGACGTTGATTTATCACACTTAAATGTATTAACTCATTAAGGACCAATCATTGAAATAACAGAAATATTTTAAATGCGACTATTTATTTGTTATTTGTTATAAGTAACTTAAGGTGATGAACAATTAGAGAACAAAGGTGCATAAATTATGCCTTTGGTATGTTGTTTTACTATGACATAGGTTAAAATATAAATTAAATTAATCCGATTCCCCGAAAGAAAAATTAGAAGTGAAATGTTGCGTTAACGCAACTTTGGCCTTAATGAGTTAAATAATTATTTTCAAAGAAGAAGGATCAACCGGCAAAGAAAATGTTCTGACAAATAATTTCTATAGGTATTATAAAGTACATATGAAATATCTACTGAACCGCGTCTCTGTAAATGTGGAAACTGTTTCCGAAAAAGTAGGAATCCGTCAAATTGACGGTTTCCATAGATCTAGTGTTAAAAAATTTCGTTCGTATTGTAAATAATTTTAAAGTCTAGACACCCCAAGATGTCTTAGGCTACGCTACTTCGTGACAATTTGACATTGTTATTATTTTGTCTTGGCATATTTGTACTTTCCTGTTTTTGAGTCTTTGTGGTTGTCTATCTTTAAGTGTTTATGTCTCCTTAAAACAGTTTTATGGGGATCTCTAACATCCACTTACTTTTTGACTCGGGTACCCCGGGTGCGTCAAACCCGTACCTGTCCATCTCTATTCCAAAACTTGGACAGGCCCCTGGGGTATTCACATTGTAAAGTCTCTTTCTTGAAGAGCGCTTCATAATTACATCCAGCTCATTAATTGTCCATGGCATTCGAACAAGTTAACCATCCAATCAATAACCAATAACTCCGGTGAAAATTACAATAACGAAGAAATTATTCAAGCAATTATAATTACAAAAACTCAGCGTAATTTCCTCGTCCTTATCTCCAAGAGAAAAATTACAGCTTTTGAGCGTAATTACTTAGTTTTTCTTGTAATTACGTTACAAGAGAACTGAATTTGCGGAAATAACGATCGTTAAATTGAATAAGATTTATCGAATTCCCATGGAATTGGACGTAATCTCGTTCAATTGGAGGACTACTCGAGATCAGGATGATTCGATTACAACTTTTCTACAATTAACAGCGAAACAATCGCAACCTCTTGCAAGATAAATGAAACAAAAAAAAACAGTGTTCAAATGTCAGTGCAGAAAGAAAATGATGAAAGTCCAAACAGAAATATTTTGATAGACCACGGTGTAGTTTAATGGCGTGCTACCTCGTTGACGTTTAATTCCATGGCTTGATACAGTCACGGGTGATCTCATTAAGTATAAATTTTTGAGAGATAGCTGAAAAACGTTCTTTGTAATACACCGGACTGAGAGAAACGGCGCGTTAACTAAGCCACGGCTATTGCGCGGCCCCGAGGCTAACAAGCTAACTTATTTACGTATGGCGCGATTTAACATAAATGAATTACGTATAGTCGGGGGCACCCGTAGACTTACTAATGAATTTGCCTGGCATTTAGCGACCCCACGATGAACGCTGCTTTTTTTTTATTTTTCTTTTTTTACCCATTCCAACTTCTCTTACGCTACCCTTCGTTGCTTTAAATGACGCGTTGATAGTTAATTTCCACGCGTTTCGAGCGTTAAGAGAGAATATTTGTTGTTTCAAATCTGAAGAGTTCTTTCACCTCGACTACCGTCCACTTGATGCAATTCACGTGATTTCATTCAACGCTTTGTTTTAACGTGGTGTAGCGTGCACACTTCTCCTGAAACGAGACTGTTAAAAGTTACGTAATTTTTGTTAGGGACCTGAAAAAAAAAAACAGAAGTGAGCCTTTTTACGAGAGTTTAGCACAAATTACTTTTCACCCTCGTTACGATAGTTGGTCGGTTTTCAACAGTTGCTAGATAATTTTCTACTCGTGGATACATGTATACAATAAATAAATACAAGTATATTGCTGCTGTTGAAGTAAACTTTGAATTTTTTATTTTGCGGTAAAAGTTTTATTTATACTTATCTGAAAGTGCAACGTACTCTTCTGCAACGAGAAGTCAATGAAAAACATATTTGTTTACTTAGGACCTAACGAAGTACTCTTGCAGTTGCACCGTCCTCCAAGTCTTCTCTGTGATGCCGCAAAATAGCAAACCAAATCTCCAACACATCTTATTTTCCAAAATTTTCATTACTTCAAATCCAGTACTATGCACCACGATGACCAAACTAAATATCCTCTGCGAAAAATTCACGAATGCAATACGCCCCAATCTGTTCTCCACATGCGTTCTCCAATACGTTCTCCAAAACGTTCGGAGCACAGGAAGCTACGGTCTTCCCAGCCAATGGCATTTTACACAAAACAAATGCAGAATGTTTCAAATAAGACATCCAAGGAGAACCTACCACCATGGGGTGCGAGTTGTTTCGGCCGAAATTGGCAATAAATTGTTTGGCGTATCGAGCGACAGGTTGCGGGTGCCGGCGTTGAATCGTTTCGGAGAAGGGCAAATTGTCGACAACTCGTGACAAATTTGGGTAGAGAGCAGCACGCACATTCGGCCAAATTGCCGGCAAGTCGCGAACAATGTCGTCGTCGAATTGCCACCGCGGATATTCCAGCATTTCGGGGAGATCCGCGCCCGCAATACAATGTAAGTCAGCAAATTGCTGGCCGACGAAGGACAATAGGTGTCGACGAGCGATCCACGATACGTGCTTCGACGCGACCCCTCATTCCGGTGACCTTTCCAGTCGAAATTTCGTCTACCATTGCGATTCTGTATTTATGGATGTTCTATTTTATTTTATTTTTTTTTTTTTTTTTTTTTTTAACTGAATGGACCACTTTTTTATGGAATTTTCAACGTTTTGAGAGCGCGAGAAAAGAGGGGTATTTTGAACGTGTGAAATCAAAGGTATCTAGATTTTTAGCTTGCATGAATTCGATAGCGCAAAAATTGATTCGCGTTGATCCTTTTGAATCGGTATTCGAGTGGCGCTTGGGCGATTGTATTTTAAGGCTTGGAAGAATATCTATTTTAGTTTAAATTTGTTATAGTTCAAAGCATTTGTAGAAATTTTTAGATATTTCTAAATGTGTCGATCTGTCTTTCCGCTACTTATAAACTTTTCATTTTAATAACAGCTGAAAAATTTCTGTTTCATGTAAGTAGTCTTGCGAGATTAAAAACTTGGAGAAAAATATTCCATTATTTTTTCTACAAAAGTAAATAATTGAAAATTCGAAAAATATTAAGACCTTCCTGAATTAGCCTGATGAGCTCCTTTTTCTTCTCAATTCACACTTCCCATAGGATCAATTTACAATCCTGTAATTCTCGATTCCTCAAAACTTCAGAAACCACCGTGCAACTTCTCAATTCAAAGTCAAAGTTTGGAAGTTTATCACCTCTGTAAAACCATGTTCAAAAACGTGAGCGTTTAGGAGAACAAGGAGAAAATTCTGTCGCTGCAAGTGGCAGAACGAGCTCGTCATTTCTATTTGCACAAACTTCCCTTCACGTGCATCGACTTGGCGCCGTCCGAAGAAGTAACGGGGTCATACGATGTCTATTGTTCCGCTCTGAACAACTCTATTATCTCTCATTAAATCTGTTCGTGTTACGTTCATTATTTTCCCCAACAGCTGCGCTTCTTTTTTAATCGAATAAACGTAGGCGGATTAAAAAGGATACGTGAGTAATTGTACACGAATCGTTTGTACCTCGAAATCGCCATCAATTTCGTTAAAAAACAAAAAAACAAGTTGTACTTGACCGAAATACTCTTCCTCTGTGTAAACCTATATTAAATTGTAGAAATTTCTAAAAGTCCAATTGCAAAAATACGGTTCAAATCCCGTTGAAATTTCATGCGCCTGTTAAATCGAAGCGTACATTTAATACTTTTATCGTCGATGTAACATGGAATATCAAACGAGAAATATAATGGTAAGCTAAAAACTCCTGTCACGAGCTCAACGAATTTATATTTTTTTGTAATTTCACGAAATGCAATATTACCCATCGCGTGAAAAAAAAAAAAAGAGCGGAGAGAGAGAAAAAGAGAAAGAGGTTTATGAAATTCTGCCGTGGGAATACTGCCGGATATTATTAAAATTTGTATTACGCTTTCGTTATAACGAGCGCTGATTCTCGCTAATGAAAAAAAAGGGCGCGATAGAGAATTTAAAAATGGAGGAACGTATTTCCGTCCAAACCGGAAATTAAGTATTTCGATCGTCACGAATGTCGTCGATACGATGAAACGAAACGAAACGAATAGAGATATCGTGGTTAATTTCATCCATTATCTACCTTGCAACTTTGGAAATGTATTTTTCTCATTAAGATTCAAGAAAACACTTCAAGCTGATTAATACGGAAATTCACGAAACTAATGACGTTCGTGCCGGACGTCGAGTTTCCAAAGTTTAACAGCGACGTGGAGGAATTTACAATGCGTTCGTTTGCGATAAAGTTATAATGCTTTTGTTTCATATTCCGTCCTCGGTATTTGACTCCTTCCTGAAAGTCTTTCAGTTCGTAAAACCGTCGGTTAATGGCTTCGTGTAATCCGCGTTTCTTATCCTAACATCAGGGAAAACCCATAACGATACATTTCTTCCGAGAATTTCTTCCATAAGATCCTTCGCGTTTTTAGCACGATTCTCGTAAAAAGGCCCTTCGAAGGGAACGAAGTTTTACACAGAAAATGCAAAATATATCCTTTGTTATTCGACAATCAACAAAATTATTTTATCATAAAAAAGAAGCATTATAATTTGCAATGTTTTTTTAATTGAGTAAATATTTCTATGAATTACTTGACCACATTTTAATTAAGTTTCTATCAAGGAAATGAGAGAAGGAAAGAAAGAGGGAGAAACTCTTGGAAAAGCCATAACGTTGTGTTCTTCTATAGAATTTCGGTGGAATCCTTCGTAATTATGCCGCGTTTGTAATAACAAAATTAAGACCATAGATTCTCTCGAGTATTGGAGACAGACATAACGTTTCCACCATTGTGCCTTTGTTGGAACTTATTGTCAGTTTAAATCAGAGGAACTTTTATTATTTCCATTAGGTACTCTCTCAATTTCTTCGCGTCTTCTTTTTGCAACAAAACACGCATCTCAAAGTCCAATGTTATGTTTTAATATCTCTTCAAAAGTATTCCACCATGGCGAACAAGAATTCTCTCCAATTTGAAATGGTTTAAAATTGCAAAATTGTTCCAACGATATTTGACGATTCCACCAAAAATTCATAATTAAAATTCTTCCAAAATCCAAAACAAATTAATGTGAAATTAATTTTACTCTTCCACCGGCTCGTTTTATTTGACCAGATTTTTAACATCTGTGTAATATAAATATCCAAATTTGAATGTAAAATCGCGATAACTGCGTTTTACTGTAGTAAAGAATTTTTATCGTAAAATCCACTGAAAATTGTTGACCTATAAAATCGAAAAATTTGTTTCTGCGAGATTTAAAGCCATTAGTTAAGTCTTGAACGAAAGATATCGCGACCGGGTGAATGGCCGGTATTCGACACGGAATTTACTTCGAATACCGAGCAATAAGATGCGGTCGTTGCGATAATTCGGTTGCTTTTCGTCGAGCACTTGCACGAAACCGATAAAGGATATTCGATCGAAATGTAAAGTCCAGGAAATGCCATAATCTCGATAGTCTGCACGCAATTTTGATTTAAAGAACATTCTTCTCCTTTTTACTGTCTCTGTGTGTCCCAAGATTTGTTTTCTTTTGTCAAAATAAATTGTTACGATGACTTCCTTGAAAGTTTGCGTAGACTTGATTATTCTGTATAATATGGTTATACATAAACCATTATAGCAGAGAAGTTCATAGTTTTTTAGATTGCATTCAATTTATTAATTACTAATTAATAAATCTCTTTAATGTCCTTAACTGAATCTTTAACTCACAATTAGCTAATTTTAACACTAGAACTACCAGACCAGTCAAAATGACTGGTACAAAATTTTTTCAAAAAATTCTCCAAGTTTATATAAGAGTCGTAGAATAAATATTCTACGTCTATATCAATAAACATAAATCACCCAATCGATTAAATTTTCCGCCGCTTGATTCCCCGTTTTTAAAGTACTTATTTAATTTATTAAAATATGTTGGATTTGACGCCGGTAGTTTTAGTGTTAAACCACCACTCGACCTACAAACTTCATAGCTATTACATTTAATAATAATCTTACCTTGAAGCAAAGCTGTCTTCAGTGACTGAATCGATTAACAAATGTGTTCTACGATACATCGATCATCGAGAGTCGAATATCGTATCAACGACAAAAGATTATAAACAGGACATTTGAATATTCTAGAGTCTGGAAGAGACTACGGCACAGAGAAGAATCTTCTATCCCTGATCTATTCAAATATTGTAGAATTTATCTTTAAAACTAGAACTACCAGCCTTAAATCTACTATATCTCAATATATTAAATATATAACTCGGAGAAGGAGAAATCAAGAGGTGAAAAAGATCATCGATTCAGCAATCTGTATTTTATAAGATCCACGTAGAATATCTACTGTATGGCTATCCCATAAACTTAGAGAACTTTTGGAAAAATTGGGGACAAGTCGTCTTGACTTGCTTGGTAGTTCTAGTGTTAAAGGATCTTTTGTAAATAAATAATGTCGTGTGGCGACTCCCTGGCGCAACAATATATTTTTTTAATGAATGAAGAATACTGGTGTCCGCATTAAAACGGAGATAAATTGTACAGGATTTCTATGAAGTCATTAAAGGTTAAAAGGATCGACAAAACGGCATACAATTCTGCAGGATTTGGGTAACTCGAGGAGATAAAATGTAAACGTTGGTAATATACAATAATCCTACCTGTTTGTGGTAGTTAAAACGGCAATCCCGGAAGATTCGTCGTATTTCGAAATTTATTAAAACAGGGTTTATAAATCTTTATAATTTTAATTCAATGACCTCCGCTTTATTGGCAATATATTTATTTTTTCACTGAATTATTTCCATATTCAAAACCATGCGCGAATCGTTGGAATATTTTACACCAACTTAAAATGTTGCTGATAGCATTAAATATTAAATTAACTAATTGATTCAACGAACGCAGAGACAAATTTTCTTCGACAATCGCTCGCTTGAATTGAAAAACGGTGAGGTACAAAATTAAAAAGAAACTTGATATATCTATCCTATGAATCGGATTGATTGTTATGCAGAACGATGCTAAAGGGATATAAGCTGTCGTAATTTCTCGAAGAATGATTGATAAACGATACGCGACAGAACCTGCAACGATTACATCTCCAACAAGCTGCTCTAAACGTTTATTCTCCGATATCTCAATTTCCATCAGCCACTTCGAACAAACATAACTAATTTGCAATTAACCAATGAATATTTAACAATTCTGCAAATTTTACAATCATTCTAAAACACATAACTTAAATAAAACTAACGATACGATATACCCCCGGCAATAAAATTAATAACAAATCAACAATACACAATTGAAAACAGCAAAATAAAAATCACAAAATCCAAGAACCTCAATTTCCATCCACCAACAATTTTCGACCGACAAAAGCAACAACATCAGAGTGAAACTTAATCGCAGATCACTCCCCTATCAGCTACCTTCGAATTACCCCTTTGCCATTCCCCCCGAAGCCCAAGAGAACCTAATCCTTCGATTCCCAAATCCCATTACCCCCTTCTCCTTTTTCCTCTCCAAACGGAGAGAGCCGAAACGTGAAATCTCTCTGGCAAACCACCCCCAAAACCGTCCGTTTTACCAAAGTCAACCAGCAAATTCCCCGAAGAACGCAATACCGGAGTGGGACGGTTGAAGCAACAACCCCCAACCCCTCGTGCCATTCTCCAGAGACCCTTCGGTCGCCGTGAAGATTCGACGTCCCTGAAAATCCCGGAAAACTGAAACAATACGAATTAATAATCGCGTGGGTGAGCACGACAGAATAGGAGGGTTTCGAGGCCGGATAGATCGGCAGTTTTCCGCGGGGCATTTTGATCGAAATCCGGGGTGGGGCCGATAGAACGGCCCGATTGAAATGCAAATCAAAGCGGCCGAGGTTATTTCGGCGTGTACGCGAATGCCCGTGACGGTGTTCGCTGGAAATTCGATCGTTTCTTTCTCCCATGGGGTTAGCTCGCACCCTGCGAGCGAGAGAGAGAGAGGGATCGAGAGGCAGAAGGAGGGGAGAGGGTGCAAACAAGCGCGCTCGTTAGAAAAATCGCGCTATCAAATCGAGAGGGCTATCCGCCTATGGCGAACCTCGACATTCACCCTCTGGATTTTCCTGGACTCTTCGAGGGGTGGGAGAATTCCACGAGATGGACGATTATGTCTGGCCATTGACACCTTGACACGGTAGCTTTTTTGGGGAATTGAGGACGTTTTATGGTGTTGGTGAACGTTTATATACGTTGTTAAAAAAATCTGGTGGGTAGACAATTGTGATATGAGGTGGTGAGGAGACGATGAACACTTTGTTTATTGCTTAGAATAGGCAAAGTGGATTATGAAATTTAATTATGGCTTTGTAGGAACTCTTCTTTGTGAGAAAATTTTCTATTTGTGAATTGACTTTGTCGTTTGCCTTGACGTTTTTGTGGTATTTGCTGAAGGATTGTAACTTGTTTTAATGTCGATCGGTACTGTGAATATTGGTTATTAATTAATAGGTACAATAATTAATATATAATATTTAATAAATCATCCTTATCACGAAATCATCGTCGTCAAGCAAAATCAGCAAACAAACTTCAACAACATACTCTTTGTCTTTGTGTGTCATCACAATTATCCCTGTTAATAAAAATAATCATATTCACATACACCACCTTTTTATTAACTTTAAATCTTTTTAAACCTTTCAATCATTTAAAAACAATCATCCTCACAGGTACTATTGAATCTGTTTACAGAATAAATGTAACAATCATAATAAGATTTCTTTTTGAACTTTCATATTTCGATTTTGACGAAGAAGACAGATAGTGCTTCTCAAAATGATCTCGTTTTATTAATACATGGTGTCGATATTCTTAAAATAACGTATGCAATTTTTAAAGTACGTAATATCATTTCTATATCTGCAGCCAATGGAGTCTTATCGATTCGTTCAATTAGCGAAATTGCATAATCTCTCGCGTCCGTTTCGTCGGGGTGTAAAAAATATGAATATTAATATTCACGCTGTCCAACGACATTAACACGAGAAGAATGAATACGAATGAATATCGAGAAAATCGCCCCACGGAATTCGGTGCATTAACGCATCCACGCACCGATAATAACTCGCAGCAATATTAGTTAAAATGTGTTTTTCGTCGAGCGCACCTAATTAAGCTTCTTCTCTTTTAAATGTTCTCCTCCAGGGCTTCTTTTTTTATCAAATTTTCCATACTAAATAAATACCCACCTGTTTATCTCATTTTCCATTCTTTCGCACACTCTCCCCTTCGTTCTCGCACTCTTTCTCCATCCTTCTCCATATTTTTTCTCGATATAAAATTCTTTCTTTATCGCACAAATTTTCGCTGTAATTTCAATCGGCAGGCAAAGCTCGCGTGAGCAAATTATTTATTTCCTTTTTCTCCACCGTCATCCGACCGTACGAAACGAATAAATTCCTATTTATTAGCACCTTATCGTACAATTCTACAGATACTTCCACCACAAAAATTGTACCGTCGTTATAAAATACAATTATTTCTAAAAAAGGAAAACTCTTTTCAATCCAGGTTACAATAAAATTTATCACAACGTATCATCGCACTTAAACTTTAAGCTTTAGAAATAAAAATACCTCCGTTCCATAATCACTGAAAAAAGATGAAGGAAGAAAAGAACACCGGGAAGGACGGGACGAATCAAAACGAATTTGAAATTACACGAGCAATGTAATTTTCCACGTCAAACGAGATAACACGGTAGCACAAATTTTCACTTTAATTGCATAACCGTGGAACAAAGTCTACGTAAGCGAATTATTTATTTTCCTTTCTCCTTGGACCAAGCAGGGTGACGATGGCGAAAGTGGTCGGTAGAGGGTGGAAAACTGCAAAACGAACAATTCGTATTTTTTCCGATCTCTCCAGAGATTTCCCTTATCGTTCCGCGGCAGACTTCTCTACGGGATATTCGCCCTTCCCGAGGATCGCGAATCCGCAAATGTAAAAGAGCAAACGGTTATCGGCGATATCTCGCGGGAACGTATTAAAGAAAGGATTTCGTCGGGAGAAAAGGCAGCGCTGGAGTGTCGGGGGTGCAACCAGCTAGGCGGGCGGGGAAAGGGAGAAATTTAATATTCACGATATTGTGTTTCGCGGTTTTCGAGCCCGCAGGAATTGCACGGCTCCGTGTCTCGTTTCTTTGCCGATCGATCGATCGACTGTATCCGCGATTTCGCGAATCGCAAATCTTACGGTTCGAGAGGGTGGATAGAAAGGAATTTGCTACAATGGGGGAGGTTCCTCTCTGTGTTCATGGAGACGCATGGATTTTAGAGCACGATTTTTCAGCTGAGAATGAGATGATAATTGTGGTGATTGATTGGGGATGATTTATTGGCAGTGTGATGGGAATTTTATTGTTTTACAAAGAATTATTCGGATGATGATTAAATGTTGGAAATATTGAAGAAAGATTTACTTTTATATTAATGTTGTGTGTTTCTTTGCTTTAATATTGTGTCGATGTTGAAATAATACCAGATATTGTAAGGACATGATAATATTAACACTAAACCTACCGACGTTATATCTACTAAAATCTAAATATACTCAATAACGACCTTACACAAAGAGAAGTGGCGAGATAAAGAAGATAATTAATTAACTCATTTTGCTTTTGTAAGATAGAAGTGAAATATTTACTTCATGGCTACTCTATGAATTTAGATAATTTTTAGAAAATATTTTGGAATCGGTCTTTTGGCCGCCTTGGTAGGTTTAGTGTTAAATGTACTTACGTGGTCGAAATGACTCGATCCTCATTTTTTCTAAAATATTTTCGAGTGTATAGAAGAGCCATAGAGTATGTACTATACGTCCACCTTATTAAATATAAATTACTAGATGAAATATCTTCTTCTTTTAATTTCTCGTTTTCTGAAGTATTTATTTAATTTATTGAAATATGATAGATTTAGCACCGGTAGTTCTAGTATTAAATGAGAGAATTTTTATGACAGAGATAATAATTTGTGTGCAATAATTAGCTAGGGGCGGAATTTGAAGATGTTCGAATCAGAAATTTTCTTGAATATTAAAAATATCAGTGGAGATTATTTCTTATCTTTGCTATTAGTGATAAATGTGTGTGAATGATAAGAAATAATAATTCAATGTCAGTAATTCGTATTTATACGATACAGGTTTTTATGTATTAAATATTGAAATAATAATATTTATTAAATGTTGGAAATATGGGAGGAATTTTGTAATGTTTATATTGATGTTGAACGGGAACAATGAAATAGCAGTAAGTCGTAATTAATCACTGTGTAAAATTTCCAAATCGGATGGACCATTGGAATGATTACAAACTACAGGAATAATTGTAAATTTCATTTTGTAGCAAACATTTACGAACGGTCAGCGCTTGGTAAACTTTTCGAAATATTATTTGCCGTTAAAGATATATTGATAAACGAACACTATCTCGTTAATGTCAACAAAGACGTTTAAATTTCAATTGCATGTTCTACCGGAAATTTAAAATTTCATTTTATAATAAATATTTGCCAACAGGCTGTGGATATCGAATTTTTCGAAATTCTGTTCACATTTTGGAGAAAAAAACCAATAAACGATATTACCCCGCTGAGTTTTATAAAGACACCGAAATTTTAATCACGATCTCTTCGGGCGATTGTGAATTTTATTTTACGGCAAATATTTGTCGATGATCTACGTTCAGTATATTTTGCAAAATATTATATACATTTGCAGTAACAGTTTTCGAACATGGCACAAAATGAATTTTCAAAAAAATAGTTAAGAAGTTAATTTTATATGAGATCATCATCTTCTGTCTACAGAAACTTGACAAATTACGGTTTAAAGGGTAATACAAATAAATGTAATTTCAAAATCTTCTCACTTTGCATTGCTCATTGTAAATTGTAAATTTTATTTTATAACAGATATATGTGACCAATCGGTTTACTCTGTACTCCTCCAAATTGACATTTACATTTTAAAAAATTCCATAGTGTGTTAAAGCAGCTCTCTTTCCCTAAAATCATGAAATTCTAACAGATGTCTTCTCTACCATAAATTTCACTTCGCCTTTAACAATTACAAGTCATTATAATCCCTTAAATTTATCAATTCTCTATGTGTCTTTTCCAAGGTCCGAAAAAACCACCCTCTCTGCAAGTTCATTGATCTTCTAATCCCAATCGTCCAAAACTCTAAATTTCATTCCACAGTAAATATTTCCAGGGTTGAATTCTCACGAATCTCCGTTCAAAGGAGTCCCCCAATAAACAATATAAATTCACCGTCTCGTCAATCTGCACAAAGCCACCAAAATTCTAATCAGCCAAGATCGTAAATCTCGCCTCACGGTAAACATTTACAAGCGGGAACGCACACAGTAATATTCCGCATCGTGGAACAAAGTATTCGAGCAAGCGAGAGGGTAGTTTTCCCTCGTTACCTTCCTCTTTCCCTATATCTCTCGTTCTCTCTCTTCGTCTCTCTTTCTCATTCTCTCTCAGTCTCTTTTTCTCTTTCTTTCTCTTCCTCCCTCCTTCTTACACTGTCTCCACCCCCGTCGAAATAATTTCAACGTTCCCGTCGTTTGCTCGGCGCTCATCTTTGAGCTGGGGAATCGGCGAAGGGTGTTTAACTAAAAGACGTTCCCTTCGCCGCGTGAACTCGCTCGTCAAAGAGGCAACGTCATTACACCATGAGTGACTTTACTCGCGGCTGGCTACCCCCTCGGGAAACGTGTCTGCACACGTGGCTCGAGTGCACGTGCAAATCCACGCGCCGTTGCACTATCCACGAGACACCCTGCACTGCTCTTCGACGGCTCCGTATAGTTCGGTTTATTAATAGGAAATTTCGTCGTGTAGCGAATTGTTTCGCATTGCGACAGCACGAGCCAATTTGTGGGGAGTAGTATTCTCACAACTGGAATAACCTACACCGTATTCTCCTACCACCTTTGCTTTTAGACGATGAGTTTAGTTGGCTTACTAATATGCCATTCGGTGGGAATTTGTGGAATTTCTCATGGCGATGGAGAACGCGGATGGGGTTGATTTCTTAGGATCTTGAGCTTTTGAGGATGTTTGAGATGGGGAATGGTTTTTTTTGCGTGGAGATCTTTTTATTTTAATGGTAGTTTAGGGGGATTATGACCTTTGGTTTGAATTTGTGGCGATTTGTGGAATTTCTCGTGGCGATGGAAGACGCGGATGGGGTTGAATTTTTAAGGCGTTGAGTTTTTGAGGATTTTTGAGTTGGGGGATGATGTTCTGGATGAACGTTTTTTCCTTTTAATGGTAGTTTAGGGGAATGATGATCTTTGGTTTGAATTTGTGGAATTTCTCGTGGCGACGGAGAACGCGAATGGGATTGAATTTTTAAGGTGTTGAATTTTTGAGGATTTTTGAGTTGAGGGATAATGTTCTGGATGAACGTTTTTTCCTTTTAATGGTATTTTAGGGGAATGATGATCTCTGGTTTGAATTTGTGGCGATTTGTGGAATTTCTCGTGGCGACGGAGAACGCGAATGGGATTGAATTTTTAAGGCGTTGAATTTTTGAGGATTTTTGAGTTGGGGGATGATGTTCTGGATGAACGTTTTTTCCTTTTAATGGTAGTTTAGGGGAATGATGACATTAGGTTTAAATTGATGGTGATTTGTGTGGCAATAACTTACCGTAGCTGTGATATTGAATATTTTTCATCATCATCAAGGGTAACTGACAGATGTGCACTGCTTTAAAAAAATTAAGAGATGGTTGTGATTGAACTCAAGATCATTAAAGTGTCAGTCGAGATTTTTAACCGCTTAACGACCCCAGCTTCTCATTCTCATAACTTATTATGTAGAATTAGTAAACTAAAAATTACTATTTTTAATTTAACATTTCAATACCATTGTTTTTAGGGATCCTACAATTTTCGGTATATAAATTACATTTACAGAGTAACAGTAGAGAACATTAAATCGTACGTAGAAACAGGACTCCCAGCAAATGAATCGTAACACGAAATTATTAATCAACACAGACATTTATCGTTCGACGTTATCCCATAATTCTGTCGAGGTTTTATCGATTTGCAATTAGACGATATTGAAATATTTAAAACATCGAATCGAAATGATTTCAACATTCGCCAAAACGTACTGACAAAATTTAACCGATTTCGCAATATAAGATCGAATTTTCAGTTCATTTCATTACCCGAAAAGAGCTCATTTTAGTCGAAATACCAATAAATGACTCTTCGTCGATCGAAATTATTCTCAAATTAACATCCCCAACGTTTATCCCTTCAATATCAATCGTCGTATTCCATGATATGTCGATTTTCATCAAAGCCCGAACCTTTTTAATCGCTCGTAAATTATCAGTTCGACGATGAAATCAATTTTTCCCAAGGGAGACAACATAGGATTTCTATTATTTAAACGACCACCAAAAATCTCCAAATACGCACTTACGTTTTTATTAAAAAGAACTCTTCGTCGAGTACTTACAGCTACCTGTGTTTCAGCTTCGGTATCTGTAAACTATATTTAAAAAAAAAGGAAGAACATCGGCATACATATTTATATGTACAAATTCTCGGGAAAAGGTTCCTTCGTCGAAGGGTTTCTTTTAGAGGATAAAATTCATTATTCTCTCGACGCTTTACAATCGAATGTTTTATCTACAAAGTGATCAGCTGTTTTGAATTTTTTTAGCTTCGACTGCTATTGTCATTTCTCCTAGGACCCACTGTTTTACGTGATTTAAGAATCACCAAGGCTATGGTATGCATATTATAGAGAAAAATTAGAAATTTCAATGAGGTGATGGGAAATGAACTCAAACTCTCTGATTGCAAGTCCCAGCCTTTATCTTCTATCATAGTCTCCCAAGCACTGCATTGTTTCGGTTTGAATTGCAGTGGCCTTTTCATCCAGAACGCACTGTTTTACGAGATTTTCGAACCACTGAGACTGTGATATATTAAACAATAAATTAGAACGCATTTTCCAAAGGCGAAAGAAAATTTGAACTTAGGTTAACTGACTGCAAGTTCCAACCCTTACTTATTTCACCTACCATAGGCCCTGTACTATACTGCCCTGCTATTGTCATTTTACCTTGGACCTATTGTTTTAGGTGGTTGCTGAACCATCGAGGCAATGATATACATGAACCATAGAAAATTTAGAAATTTCTCAAAGGTGACAGAGACTTTGAGCTGAGATCTACCGATAGCATGTCTCAACCCTTACATCTTTCACCTACCAGAGCTCCTGTACTCTACTCTTTCGGCTTTCATTGCTATGGTGATTTTACGTGGGACCTACTGTTTAAGGTGGTTGCTGAAACACCGAGGCAATGATGTCCATAGCCCACGGAAAAAATTAGAAATTTCTCAAAGGTGATAGAGAATTTGAGCTCAGATCCACTGATAGCAAGGCCACTTTTCTTCTTTCACCTACCATGGCCCCTTTACTGTATTTTTTCGATTTTAATTGGTATGGCCAGTTTACCTGGGACCTACTATTTTAGGTGGTTACTGAACCACCGAGGCAATAATGTCCACAGTCCATAGAAAAAATTAGAAATTTCTCAAAGGTGATAGAGAATTTGAGCTCAGATCCACTGATAGCAAGGCCCCCATTCTTCTTTCACCTACCATGGCCCCTTTACTGTATTTTTTCGATTTTAATTGCTATGGCCAGTTTACCTAGGACCTACTGTTTTAGGTGGTTTCTGAACCACCGAAGCAATGATGTCCATAGCCCACAGAAAAAATTAGAAATTTCTCAATGGTGATAGAGAATTTGAGTTCAGATCCACTGATAGCAACTTTTGTCTCTTTGATCCACCATAGCCTTCAAAATGTCCTTCATTCAACCTTATCCCGATTGTTTTACACGATTTTTATAATTGTCGCGTTAATGATAATAAGTAATGCCGATTATTCTTTCTTCCTGTAACGATCATCTCGATATTTGGATGATCGTGACGCACGAAACTTAATATAAATTACAATCACGCGGGATATATTATTATCGTGGCGGATCTCTGTTTGATTCTTTCGATGAAATTGGCACTAAGAATTCAAAGAAGACAGGCGAAGGAATACTGTTGGCGAATACCTTTACGAACGGCGCCGATTCTGCCTGTGAATCTCTGACGCGATTCGAAGAATCGAAGGATATTGGATTCGTATAGTCTTCTTCGATGCGATACGTATAACTGTAACTTCGAGAATGTATACGTGCGAAGTGTTCAGGATGGGGTGGTAACTGCTCTCGCGTGAAACAACCCCTTTCCGCCGTTTGTAGGCAGACATTGCTTGTTCGCTCGATCTTTATTCGATTTTTTGGCATTTTCTAAATGTCTCTCGAGACGCGTATTCCAGACTTTGATTTTATACATTTTCAGATTCAATTTATTTTTAACCATTCGACATTCAAGATTTTAAGAATATTTTAAGATGGAGGAAATAGAAATTTAGTAACTTTTAAGGGAGGGAGCTCTATATTTTCTCAATTATTAAAATTTACTTTTTTTATTCTATTGAAATTTGAAATTACAATACGAAGAACGAGGAAAGGAATGTTGAAAGAATGGAAACAGTTTTGGGGATGTGGAAGGAAGCAAATATTTCAGAAATAACCTAGTATTCTAAGCGAAGGAAAATTCATAATTGAGAATTCGACATGAGAATCACGAAAAGCATTATTCCGGAACTTTTAGTATTCGTTCCTTTTCTCGTCCTGTAATAATCCAAATATCTCCAACCCCTTTGCACCCCCTCCAATCCATATTTCATGATCTGTTTCCCGAAAGGATTTACCGTTAAACCTACCCCCAAAGCAACTTACAAATCTCCACACAGATCATCCTCTAAGATCTTAAACGACTCTCAAAATCTAAAAAACCACCCCCACAAAACTACAATCTCCAAATCTCAAAAAACTTCTCCAATGAAAAACAATAAAATCCTATTAAATCAAACAGCTGTTAATCTCACCATCCTGTTCACTTCGATAGAAACCTATACGTATATTGTTACACATGAAGCACCCAAAAATTAACATTATCATTATAAATTACCATACCTGTCAATTATAATAAACATTAGCCAAATACATTCTACGGTCCAACGTCCTCGCAGAACGCGCTGTAAATCTTCAACTCGAAATAAAAATTATCCTTTTTTTTCAACATGAATTTGTTAACATCACTAATTGTAAATTACGATGCATGTCAATTATTACAAACATTCGATTAACTCATTCCACAGCATGACATTCTCACAGAATGTACAATAAATCTTCAGCAAGAAATAAATATTATACGTTCTTCTGTAAACACTATCAGTTTCTTGACAATGAGTAATAGAGCTCTGAAAACGTACCAAACGTGTAACAATATATATATATATATATTTAATTTGTAGATCTTCGAGTCTGTCATTTCCTATGCAAGGCGTTACCATTGAATTTACGTAACGTTTGCCGCGCTTTGCTTAATCGAAAATGTACGCCAGCGTGCGTGTGTCGCGTACTTATCTACATGGAAGACGAACGTGGCTTAGAAGCTATATGGAAGAGTACTTATGTCGAGGGTTGAACCAGTGTGCCGCGTCTCAAACGAGCGATAAGCACGGGTGTAGTGACTTCCGCGTTAAACTCGCTTAACGGCCGGTGTAATTAATTAAAGGACACAGTTCACTGTCCTTTGGAGCTCGCTTTACACCAACGACTCCCGCTGCTCCTCTGGTTCGAGTCACCTAAGCTAATCTCTCTCTCTCTCTCTCTATCTTTCTTCATTGAAGTACAACGAAAGGTTCTTATGGCAATTAATCGGCGATTGGTTGCGGATATGGAAACTGGGATGGTTTATTGTAAAAGAGGGAAGTGGAAAGTTGTAATTAGTTAAGTTAAAGTAGGATTTCCATTAATTTTTTTTAAGTTGCTAAATTTGACTCCCTGTCCTAAAATTCCTATTTTCACAATGTTCGATAATTTAGAATTAATTCCTGAAATCAAAATTTCTATTTTTTGATCATTCAAGTAATAGAATGGCCTCGTGATCGAACGACTGATATTTTTAATGGAATAGTTTTTGCAAAACTTCAAAATTTCCATTTATCGTATCACGAATAACAGGGTATTGTAGGGTAAGGGAGTAGTTTAGATTTTCAGGGATTTATTTGAATAATTAATGGGGTGGTGGTAGGGAAAAGGGGTGGAAAGTTGTCGCGTTTTCACCTGAATCTCAGTCTTCAGGTTTCGTCAATTTGTACACGAGTTATAGCTACTATGGCTACCATTGAATATTGAGGGATGAAGAATGATGATTACGATTTCAATCGAGTACTCCGCATCGTTTCGAATCGCTCGCGAAAGAACCGTTTTACGCGGCTTAAGTTACAGGAGAGAATGTGAAATAAATAATAATCTTTAGACGTTAATATTACAAGGTTTTAGCTCCATAAATTGATACGGTACGTGTAGCGTGGTATTATTGTGCTCCACCAGAAGATGGCCCCTCCTGGGCGAAGCTCCGACCACCAGAACGGTCTCACCCTTCAAAAGGACGACCTCTCCTTCGCCCTCCTCTGAAAGAACAATTTCATGGGGGTTCCGTAGGTGAGACTCGAACGTTCGATGGGAAAAACGATCGTGTGCTCACCTGGAAATGGCATTTTCATAATTCTCGTCTGCGGATAGCCCAATTTCGTGTTACCCGTTACCGTGTACGATCTGCTAGGGGGAACCGGCGGTGGGCGTTCCTGAAGTGCAGAATTTTAGAAAATCGCTCAATTTTAGCGAGGAATTTGTAAAGAATTTAATTTTCCAATGAATTTGAGATAATTGCACTTTTTTTAGGTGGGAGAATTAACACTAGAACTGCCAAGGAGGAAAAATTACTAGTAGTATTTTTAAAAAATATTTCTAAACTTATTAGGGGTACCGAACAATAAATATTCGAAGTCTTTTTGTAAATTATAAGTTATTTAGTGAGTCATCTTTTTCACTTCTTGATTCCTCTGTCTCCAAAATGCTTATTTAATATATTTAAACATAAGAGATTCAACGCCGGTAGTTCTAGTGTTAAAAAATTTTACGTAAAGTTTGGGTTTACTTTAATTAATTATAAAATCGAACTTAGAATTTAAAGACGGTGACTTTGGACGATTAAAGTGTCGGCCACTTTGTTGAAAACTTCTTATAGTAATAGAATATTCACGACTATTGTGGAAATGTAGATTGATATAAATAAAATTAAACAACTTTTATGCAACAAATTTCCCGTAAAGAAAGAAATATAATCTTGCCAAACAATTTACTAAAACTAACTCTAGAACTGTGATATTTAAGATTACAGGCGCAGAAAGAAATCTCGAATACTAAGAATCTTCACTTTTAATCGAACAATGAGAAAATCTTCTCAAGCAATAATTAAAGTTTAACACTAGATTTACCAACCCAGTCAAAATGACTAGTACGCATTTTTTTCCAAAAATTCAACGAGAGAACCGTAGAGTAAATATTCTTCGTCCATCGTATAAAACATAAATTACCGAATCTATTATATTATCTTTTCCACGTCTTCATTTTCTTTGCTTTAACACGTTGACTGCCATGGGGATCACCGGTGACCGGCGCTATTGAATGTCACGAAATTTCGTGTAACTTTTAAATTGCAATATTTATGAATTTTCAGACATATTAAATATTTAAATATTTCCATTAGAAAGATAAAGGTCTGTTGAATATCTATCTCCCAGTATCTTTAAAGTTTTTGCTTTGTAAAGATGTGATTTTAATAGAAGAAGTTTTGCTTCAGTAGAAAAGACAAAACGAGCAAAATACCGGTGGCGTTCAAAGTATTAAGGTACATATTTAAATATAATAGATTTCACGCTGGTAAATCTAATGTTAAAAAAAATGTTTACGTTCACCCGATAAACAATTAATACTTAATTCGTACTAGTTACAAAATGCCAGTGAATACTTACCAAATCTAAGCCAAAGAGGGTGCACGTTTGCTGGATCATTTTCTGATCGGCGCACTTCTCCGAAGGATCCGGCGGAGGTGTCCCGGCAATTGGTTGCGGCCTCGGACGAGTTCCGGTTCCGGTAGTCGTGCCAGCTGTGACATTCCTCTGAACAGTTCCGCCGTTGGCGGACGTTGGCTGTTGCGGCTTCTTCTGGCCAATACCGGAAGTGACGACTATCGTCGTTTTCCTGAGTGGCCATCTCCTTCGTACCCTCCAACCTCTCCATGTAGCCTGCGAATAAACGGTAATTCGCAGAAATGAATTTCCCACAATAATTAGTATCGAAATTAAATATTTTACATCCTCAAGAAATAGAAATATGCAATCTCCGACGATTTGGCAATTTACGTATTGAGCAGTGATGTTTCTAATATTTTTTTAGACGAGCTATGTCGTGTATTGAGAAGAATAAGTATAGTACTTGTAATTAAAATAGGAAAGAGTTTCGTATGAATCTTAAAAATAATTAAAAAACAGTTAAGACGCAAATCTGGACGAAAAGAACTAATGCTGAATATTTATTTAAAGAATCTGCTCAATGTTTCCTCGAAGAATTTTATTAACCACTTAGATTTTTGCAAGTGTCATCTACTCTATGAATATTGATCGAAAAAATTGATAGATCTGCATAAATATTTAAATAGAGCAAGAATTTTACTTTTGAATGAACAAAATGAAAGATCTTAGTCACCTGTATCACCGTGGCAGCTTTTCTACGCGTCTCTGATCGCAGATTCTCCAATTGCTGTCTGATGCCCTCGCTGAGGAAAATATGCCTCTTTCCAAGAGCCCAGCTAGTGCTTGCACCAAATTTGCTCTTTAATTGTTGAGCATTCTGCAAAATGAGTTTGGTGTCTTCCACGGCTTGCTCCTCAGCGCGACGAAGCTGCTTGAAAGGCGCTATCAACCGGTATCTCGCATTGAAGGCTTTGAAACGCATACGATGCGGGTATCCTGAAATTTGTGATGATTTTCGAATTGTCATTATTCTTTCGAATTACTTGCAAAATCCTATTTATGTCTGATATATACTTCATTCATTATAAATCCATGAACTTTTATTAATTAAACATTCAAGGAATCCTTGCAAGTTCCAATTAAAAAAGCTACAATATTGTTAGCAGTAACAATAACTAAATTGACGTTAATATTAATTAGTTGTTAATTTCTTATAGAAGCACAGGGATTGTCACTAGAACTACCTGCCTTATATCTAATGTATTTAAATACATCAAATAAGCAGTTTAGAAAAATACAAATTAAGAATCAGAAAGAATAATTTACTCAGAAATTCATATTTTATAGAATAGCAACAGCATATCTATTCTACGACGCTCTGATAAACTTGGAGAATTTTTGTGAGAAATGAGAAACCAGTAATTATAACTGACATGGTAGTTTTAGTGTTACGATAAAATGTACTTCCAATTTGAAAAAAAATTGCACCGAAAAAAATTATTTATAATACATGCTAAGTGAAACTATTCGATAATATTATAAAACAATGTGTTACGATAAAATGTACTTCCAATTTGAAAAAATATGGCACCGAAAAAAAATTATTTATAACACATGCTAAGCCAAACTGTTCGATAATAATATAAAATAATGAAAGTAATATTCACACGTACCACCAGCCATTAAGTTCACCGTCTCCAGAACCTGAAGGGACCGTATCTGACGCATAGTGACTCCTCTGTCCAAATGCATAGGTGTTTCCGTGCCATTGCTTCGAATGCACCTCACAAAATGTGGCCTCGCATGCACCAATGTCCTCAGCAAATTATCCAGCCTCGTATGGAAGTCCTGAGTGAGCGTCGAAATTGGCTCATCCCCATTCAGGCTGAAAAGATCCACGATTTTTTGCATTTATTGCGACAGGGGATCGTTTCGAACGAAGAGTCTTACAGATCAGTGTGAGACGTCGGCGATATCCTGAAACTGACTCCTCTGGGAACCGTGTCGCTCGCGTAAAGGGCCTTCAGCTCACTGCCGAACAAATGGGTCGCGAATCCAAAACTGCAAGTGTGCTTGTAGAATACTGCCACTAAGTCGTCCGGTACAACGTCCTTGTTCGTGTCTTTGTATGAAAAAAAAAGTTTTTTTGGATAAATCACGGAGGATTTGTTTATCTTGCATGAATATCGTAAGGGTTGGGATCTTATCGCGATGTGAGTGAACTATTGCAATGTTTCTTGACGTTTGGAATATTCAAGTGAAGTTGAATGTAAAGATTTAATTATCGAGTCAATCTTTTTTGATGAATTCGCTCTTTATACTCACAATCAGTGTGAGGTAATTGTAAAGGGCTTTTTGAAGACTTTGACTATTGAATTCAATGAAATTTTATGTAATATTTAGATGGCAATATTACTGAATATTCAGACATGCGGAATAATTAAATGTTGGCGTTAAAAAGATAAAGGACTTCTGAATATCTATATTTTGTGACCGAACGAGCAAAAACACAGAATTAATTGTTAGAACAGTGAACTCTCACTGAAATCCGATATACCTCTCAGCTCCTGACCTACTGATATTTTCAATTTAATAGTTTTTGAAAAACTTAAAAATTTTCTATTCCATTTACCGTATCACGTAGACCACACGTCATTGTAAGACAAAGGGTTAAAGTTTCTGTTTTCTAAAGATGTCAATTTACCCGAAAAAGTTTGACTTTAGTAGAAATAGTGAAAGTAGCAAAATACCGGTGGCGTTCAACGTACCTATTAAATAGAAAATCTACTTTTCTGAAGTAAGAAGTTAAAATATGTTATAGCTAATAGAAGATTAATTGTCTATTTGTAAAATTATGAAAAATTTAAGATCGCATTAATCTTAATTACTTCTGAAGTGATTTCTAAGTCCACCACTTAAAAATCCAAATTAATAAATTTTAATTAACGCTTTCCTTCCGATATTCTATTAATAGATTTTTCGGACCGAACGGTTTTAGAATTTGAACTTATTAATCGGTTGACGAGGCAATTAATAAATTGTTATTTATCGTTTACTGCCCCAAGGACTCAGTGTCGAGAATTGTCATTCTCGAAGAGATATCGGTATCATAGAAGTATTTACGACCAAGTGACCGGTCAGCAATAAGTAAGATTTTTAAAAAATCCTGGTTGGTAATGTGTTAAGAAACTGGACGTCGAACAAAATCAAAAATCCACTCACCCAGAAAATCCGAGGCATCGTATATGACCCTTCCGGCAAAATGTTGAATCCCAAAGGATCGACAGTCCACAGTTCTGGGTTCGAAGAGACGTGGATTCTGTTTGTGCTGAACTTTCACCTTAGCCACGTAACTCTCGGCTGTTCCTCGTATCGAGCACTCGACGTCTAGCATGCTCAACAATCCGGTACGCTGTTGATTAAAAAAAAAAGAAAAAATAACAACAAACTTCGATCTCTCATCGAAGCTCCCACGAAAAAGAAATTCAGAGATGCAAAAACACTCACGAGAGATGAAATGAGATCAATGCATGGCACGTTATCGACGTAATCGACTTCGACGTCGCAGCGGATACCCTCGTCGCGGCAGCTCTCTATGGAGCTTTTGAATATGTGAGTGTTGTAAAAGTGCTGCATCGTCTCGGCGCAAAGATTGATGCAGAGGTGCTCCAACTGACTTGGCTTGGGATCCTCGAAGCCGAACATATCGAGGATACCGATGAAACCATCCGTGGCATGTCTGACGGCATTGTTTAAAGCGGTCATGCTTCTGGAACCGGTGCCACCTGAACGTCAAAAAGAAGCCGATTGCTGATCGACCGATGTGTAACTTTTCATATCAGTAGCGAATTAAAGAATGAGACTTTCGATATTGTGTACATTACAATGGCTTTTTCTAATTTTTATGATAAATTGTAAGTGCATACTCCTGGCAAAGATGTGGAAGACTGTAGAATTGATTGTAGTAACTTTAACATTCCTTTCTATAAAAAAATCGATCTCTATCAAAGTCTGCTCTACTTGAACACTAGATTTACGGATGTCGATATAACTATTTTTCTGAAATGAACCAATTTGACTCATACAAGAAAATTGAAAAGAAAACATTTCCAAATCAATTTAAATGTAAGATTTATTTAAAAAAATTAACCAATCAATATAATACATATATCGTAATCAAATTTTGAATGAGACTAATTGGCTCCGGAAATCTAGTTTTAACACTAGACCATTAATTTTCAAGAACTTATTATTGTCATAAACATTTCTCAAATTCATAGAGAAGCTATAAAGTAGATTTTTCACTATCATCTAAGAAAAAGCTACTTAACTAATTCAGTATAATAAATTTAACGCCCGTAGACCTACTGTCAAACTATATTTATAAGCAATAAATAAATAACACGCTTAAAAATTGCTAAGTACATATAATGAACATCAAACCCATCAATCAGTTCTCATTTTACCACATTACCTTACAACGCTCCCACATAATAACCCAAACTACCCCATCGCAACCTCCCAATTACCGCAGCTCCCCCAAAAACAACCCTCCACTTCCAACCCTACAGTCCTCCACCACTTAGAAGCCTGGTAACACTTACAATGGACACAAGAAGGAAGAAAATATCAGGTCAAACTAAAAATGTCATCCCCACTTGCCTGCCGAGCTACCGATCGTAGACGCATGTTGACTGGTTACTTCCGCCTGATTGTGAACTGACTCGTTCGAATCCGAAGAAAGGGTGCCAAGAGTCGAACCCAATCTTTTCAAACTGTTAGCTCTCCTCACTATCGTTGCCACCGTGCGACAGTACAGCGCTTTTGCCAATGAGTCCCTGGTCATGTTAGACTGCGTAAACAAACACTCTTCAACATGTTTCCGGTCCGACAGGACGACGTGTTTACGAGTTTTCACGCTATGAGAGTTTTACGGTATACCATATTAGCATCGCAGACTGATTTGACGAGTTGTCCGCGAGCATTGTGAGTCCTCGAGGTAAGGCCCCGTAATAGGGCCGGTGGAGGTACACCGAGAAGAGCAGCGACAGATGCCAATTCGTTCTCTCCTATGACACCGACCTCTACGCCGGGCCTGTCCGTGAAACCGACGTTGCCGAGGATCAACACTGCTGCTAGTACTCTTACAACATCTAAGAAAGGTATGCCAAGGACACCTGCGAAGAAGGTAGATCATGATTGAAGAGATATTTGAACTGTTCACAGCCAAATTTAAATCTGCTTATTGAATTTTTGGAAATTTTACACTAGATCTACCAAGGTGATCAAAATGACATGCTCTTAAGGTAGTTCTAGCTGGATTCAGAACTGAAAGTTTCTTTTTTCATTAGAAATGAAAAAAATTGCGTAAGAATTAATGCAGGGGCTAACTTCACAGAGGTCATTTCATTCACTTTTTAGACATTAAAAAACATCTTTCTCTATAACTATGAAGTAAAAAATTATGAAAAAATTCAATAATATTCTAAAAGCATGAAGTAATACATTGCTAATATTTTATTAGAATCCATCGACTCGTTTTTCCATTAGAAAAATAAAAAAAGATTTTACGGACTCAGCAAAAATTTGTTTCCATGAGGCCCATGTTACATATGTTATTTTTAAACACGATTTATTCCTAAACCGTGTGGACGAACTCGTTGAGATTCCGGTTATAATTATAAAATATCATGAAGAATATATTTTCAAAATTTTAAGGAAATTTATCGAATAATGATAAGTGCCTAGAACTATCAGAATTTTTTGAAAATGTTCCTGAAATTTCTAGTGCTGTCCTATTTTCAATTGTCTACATGTATCTTAAAGATTGTATGCGATTGAATCGATTAAGTTTTCTTCCCCTTTCATTTATTTCATTCAGATATATCTATTTAATGATTTTAAATATATTGAATTAATCTTCGGTAGATCTAGTGTAAAGTTTCAAAGAACTCGATTGAATTTTAATTTTTTTGTGTTTGTAATAAGTTTCGCTGATGATGATTGACACTATTGACATTGGAATTACCGTTAAGTTTATTGTATTTAAATATACTGTGCGAGTAGCATTGAAACCGAAAGAATTAAGGGGTGAAAGATGAATTAAGGAGATAGATGATTAGTTGAGACATTTTTATTTCAGAAAACAGATGTGGAATATTTACGTGAACCGGTGGAAAAATTTGGAACCGGTCATTTTAATTTTATACAGGAACTCGGCAAAAAGGAGCTCGCGTAGAATGTTAATTATATCGAAAATTAGTCGATGTTAAATAAAAAAAATGGTTAAAATCCTATCGTGATAATTTGAAACAATTTTTGTAAAAGTAGAAGAGACGATATCAATTTAATTAGTAAATTTTGTACGTACCCAGACAAGCTTTCCAGGCCTGAAACCTGATTGCATCCTCGGCCTCATCCTGTCGCGTATCTCCGTGCTGAAGATACCTTAGATTTTTCAGATTATATCCCTCCAAGTTAAGTTTGACTATCAAATAAAAGCATCAAGTAAAACAATCTAAAAATCGGCTCGTCCTAAACGATCTTACACTCCGCAAGAAAATATCCTTTACCTCTTTCCTCGTGAGACAATCCCGCCAACATTTGGTAAAATATATGATAATTCTTCTCATCCGGCAGTGGCCTGATAACTCGCGTTTGGTCTAAGAAATAACAATGTATTTTCGTTCTGTACAAAGCACCATCCGTTACCTGAACCTCGATAAAATGACCCTAAACATAGAAACCACTTGTTACCAAAATCCTCCCCATCATCAAACCCAATCAACAAATATCAAACTCTCAAACGAGATCAAACAATAACAGACTAATTCCACGTACTATTCTCGAACTCTCGGAATTCGTAGCTGTTTTCGCGGATCCAAGAGACCTAAGAACCGTGAAGGCCGCTGCCAAATGTTTGAACGCATCCGTTTCTGGACCACCTCCGGCAACGTCGAACAATTGCCTAAGTAACAACATAGAGGCATACGTCTTTCCGGAACCGCTCGTTCCTGCGGAATACGATGGGAATATTCTCTAACGGTTGATGAAAAGGAGCGAAAGATATACAGAAATTTGTGTTTTATTTACCAGAAAGAATGATCGCTTGCGGATAGCCAGTCTCTGACTGTTGTCGTACTGCTTCTTGAACGACCTTGTTGAGTTGGGGAGCAAGTGGTACGGCCCTGGTGCTCGTTAAGGTCAATGGATTTCCGACATCCGTATATGGATTGATACAGACCAGAATGGGACCAACGTTTGTCTGGAATTTTTACACTAGGTTACTGCCTTTATTATGAAAATATAATTCACATTTTTCTGCTGTGCAGAGTCTTAATTAATTTTGGGCCTACTGTCTTTGATCCAGCTATTGAGTCGACCCGAATAAATGCACGATAGAGTTTGAATTAAATTACACTGATTGTAAATCTAGGTCTTTTTCACTAACCGTATCATGCACGGTCAAATGACCGGTTCGACAAGATAGAAATATTTTTACCAGAAGAACCAACGTTTGTCTGGAATTTGTGCATTAGGTTACTGCCTCTATTATGAAAATATAATTCACATTTTTCTGCTGTGCAGTGTCTTAATTAATTTTGGGCCTAATGTCTTTGATTCAGCTATTGAGTCGACCCGAATAAATGCACGATAATGTTTGAATTAAATCTCACTGACTGTAAATACACGTCTTTTTCACTAACCGTACCATGCACGGCCAAATGATCGGTTCAACAAGATAGAAATATGTAATTTTTTGTTTTAATACTTTACCAACCGGTAGCCTATTAAAATACTTTTCGGACTCAACGCTTTTGGATTTTTAACTTGTTAGTGGCTTGTCACGGCAATTAATAAATTGTTATTTATCATGGCATTTTACTGTTACAAGGACTCAGTGACGAGAATTTGTAATTTTCAAAGATATATCGGTACCAGGGAAGTATTTACGGTCAAGTGACCGGTTAGACGTGGGTGAAATATTGAAAAACTGCTAAACATTAAAGTCATAATAACTAAAAGCGGTTTGAAATGTTCTCTCCAGTTTTAAGTTGACCATTCAGAAGATCTGCCACGCTAAAAATACAGTTACTGTTAACTCCATAGCTCTCGTAGCCCCAAAAAATATACTTCCACCCTCAACTCTCATTTTCAAACTACCCTCTCTTACAGTCTTCAAAATCCGTAATTCCTCATACTCTCCATAAACAATGGCAACGAAACCTCACCATAAATACTGATCTTTCACTCTATCATGCTCTGGGTACACCTACCCACAATAATATCCCAAGAGTGAAGTAAAGAGAAGCGTTGAACCATGAAAGACTTAGAAATCAGGACAACCAGGATACAGCGCGAGGGGCAGTCTCGCAATGGACGTGAGAGAGTGAGAAATAGAATGAAAAATAAATGCAGAAAGGATAGAAAGAACGAACACAACAGACAAGAGGAAAAGACGCGGAGGAAGACGAAGGAGGGTGGTGCAACAGGCTACAAGCGGCGGGGCTTTGGCGGGCCTTGGTTCCTATTAGAAGCCCACCTAGAGAAAGCAACACGGTGGAGGACGAACAAAAAGGTGAAAAACGCCCGAAAGGCGAGTGGGGAGAAAGAGAACCGGTCCCACATCTTGGGACCATGGGGCACCTAATGCGCGAGGGGCATGGTATGGTGGAGGGAGAATGGAGAAGAGTAGGGAGAAACGGAAGAAGATAGAAACAGATACTGAAAGGAGGGAAGCATTGAGAGGGAGAAGAGGGAGGAAAGGGATCGTATGTACCATCTAGAGATCTGGTGTGCTGGCTGTAAACAGATTACGCACCTGCGTTTACTTTAATGCGGTATTGCTGATGTAAGGATTACCGTTGAGGAGAATTACCCTTTGATCGAATCCGTTAACCTTTCAACCTTGAAGAATATTTGAATTTGTCGGGGTAAAGTTTGCCGGTTATATTTATTTTATGAAAATTTATTTGAATACTTTACCGGTAGTCTATTAATAGTCTTTTTGGGTCCAGTGCTTTTGCACTTTTAATTTATTAATCAGTTGTCACGGTAATTAATAAAGTGTTATTTATCATTGTCATTTACTGTGCTAAGGATTCAATGACGAGAAATTCTAATTTTTGAAGAGATATCGGTATCAGAAAAGTATTTGCGGCCAAGTGACTGGTTAGAATTGGGAGGATGTTTAAAAAATACCAGCCGCTAAAGTGTTAAGGTTTAAATTAGAGACGCGTGATAAGAAAGGATGATCTTTTTTATAATTTGACATTGATTGTTGGTGGATGATTAGTTGAGAAGAACAAGTGGTCCATTTGAGAATACTTGTGATGATTCTTGAAAAAGGTACGAGTGAAGTTAAATGTTAATTGTCTCAGGTACGTTAAGGTATTTAACCCTTTCGCACCGGACGGGACATGTGCTGTCCCAGTCTGAAAAAATAACGCCAAGTTGGGCCTCCAAACTGATTCTCAATCGTTCTGAGTTCATAAATTTCTCATCTCGATCGTCCCCGATCTAATCAAACAAGCGACAACTGTTAAGGTTGCTCAGTTTTCGGCATAAAAATTATTTTATCTAATAATCACTTGGAGGAGAAATAACTGATCACGGTAATGGGGCGCACTCGGACTGGATTTTTCGCCGTATTGAAAGGGTTAAGGGGGAAAGGCGTTGAAAGGTATGTTTTAGAGAACGTAAAATTTTCACGTACATGAGAACTGCCCGCGGTGTTACGTTCAATGATCTTAGATCGGGATATCTGTCCATGGACACCGGCACTATCGACTTTTTTTCACCCGAGGCGTTCCCTTTCTTTCAGCTTGGTTTCCTCTCGTTTAAGCGACCTATTGAGAAACTCCTGATTTCTCTGCGAACTAAGCAGGGATCTTGTACAAAAGGATCCTCTTTCGTTGAGCCTTTGCGGTCGTTCGGGAAGGCCTCGTTAAGCTCGACAAGTTGGGCGTACCCGAGTGGTACATAGAAAAATGAACAATGAGAGATCCATAACGAAGTTTGATCCTAAGTGACTTCGATGCTTCGCCATTAGACCCAATAATAACGATAACTAATTGTAAGTGTATTAAAAGACAGAAAAGAAGTTCAAGTTTGTTTTAATATTTAGCAAATATTAAAAGAGAATAAAAATTGTGAAAACTTTGTAAAACAAAATTGGCCATATTTTCCCAATTTTTATATTTTGCTAATTTTTAAATAATCAGCCTAATTCTACAATTAGGTAAATTTATCCTCAGGATATTCCAGTTTGTCAAAAATATCAATATGACCTTCCATAATTTAAAAAAATTGTGTCCCTAACTAAAAAACATAAAAAAACAAAAAAGAATAATCAAAGCTTCAAACGAACTTCTACGTTTCCTTAAAATTCCAAATTGGCCACGAATTTAAAAAAAAATCACCAAAACAACTAAAATAAAAATTTACAGGCTGCAAACATTGTTGCAAAAATTCATACAAAATCTAAATCCAATATCAATCCAGCACAAAATCAAAACAGAAAGGTAAAAAAAAATCCGTCACTCTTCAATCTACTCGGTCAGAAAATTTACATTTCCCAAAGGACTTCCAGAAAAAGTGATGGACGTAATTCCAAAAGGATAGGAAAGAAGAAAAAAAACATCTTCACGAGCAGCTGAATGGAATGCGAGCGTGCCACCTGTGCGTAGGTTTCCATGTGGCAGGAGGGCGGCACACGTGAGCACGCCAAGAGACAGGGTGCATTCTTAATGGCAACATATCGGACCGATCCGTGTTTGCGTTATTGGGGCCTCATGCCCCACCACGGTCCAACGAGGAGCGCGTGTGTGCGAGGTAAAATCGCCCCTTTGCTTTGCTCCGCTTGCATTCCGCAACGGCAGATCCACGTTGCGAAAACACGCGGCCACCTCCTGAACGCGTATGCCCACTCGAGCAAAATGCGCCTGTGCCCAGAGGGGCCTTATATTGTGCACGCTTGCGTAAATTCTCAGGCGAATGAAAATCGCCGGGATTGTACGATTTGATTGCGAATTTTTGCGCTCCATTTTTTCTGATCAGTTTTTGTACTTTGCTTTTCTTGTGGGAATTTCTTTGAAGGTGTAGATACGATTTGGAAATCAATGTAATTTGGAAAGTAGAGCACAGTATTGAGAATTTAGTTAACGAATTTGCAGAGTATTTGAAGATAGTTTCGAACTTTGAACTTTTTGAGATTGGATACTTTTAAGATTGTATTTGGAATATTTTTAACCCCTTGGTCTATGATTTCTTTTGTGACCTCGAGTGCAATAACTCAGAATTAATTTTTAAAATAAAAAGTTCCTACGGATTTCTGATATATCATGTAGCTGAACACGATATTAATCCTATAGAAATAATTTGACCACCTTTTTACCGAGTGATAATTTCAATTTAATAGTTTTTGCGAAACATCAAAATTTTCTATTCCATTTATGACGGCACTGTCTCTTCTTATTGTAGACTAAGGGGTTCATTTGTATTGTATTCTAGTTCGTGTGATATTAAATTTGTTCAAAATTGTAAGTATTTGTGGAATTTTGATTTCTATAAGGAATTACTAAAAATTTGGAAGGGTGACTTCGTGAAGAAATAACTGAAGACATGAAATTGATATTTATAGAAATAAATAAGTAATATCAGTACACGGGCCGCCACCAGTTGCAAAATTCACTGGTTGCAAATTTCCAATAATACCAGCACCCGAATAAACATAGTACTTTATATCCATTACCACAATTTCATTCCTTCCGCGAAACATAATCCTCTCTCTCTCCAACCCCGCAATCTCTTCTCCGGTGCGAAATTTCTCCCGCAAAAAGAATCGAGGAACTCAACTCCAGGAAGCAATAACACCGTAAAAAGATTTATTATCGTCCTTCACCTTCGAAAAGTTGCATCTTCGACAACCCAGGAAGTAATCGCAGAAACTCAAAACTCATACACTCATTCAGTCCCTTCGACCACGTACATACTTCACAAATGTTGACACGTAAGAACATAAACCTGATGTTACCATTGAAACCTGTACAGTGAATTCACTTGTGAATTTATGTGTGTGCAACTTGCCACATATGAATTCGTACATGCGAGAGAACTTCACGAACGATGAAGGGTGCACGAAGATACCCGAGCAGCAAAACTCCGTGGATGAAAATTGCCCAGGGGGACCCATGACACGATACCTCGTGCCGATCAGGCCCCGGTATACCAGGGCCTCCTTCTACTCGTTGCTTTTATTATCGTTTGCATCCTTGCGTGTGCTTCGCCCTGAAACCGCTTTCTCCGTGCACGATTTTTCGGCATCGTCGTTACTTCGTCAGAAGATTTATTAGCGTTTCGACTTCTTGCGGATATCGGTTCGAGGGAAATTGCGAATCGGTGTTCGAGTAAGACTTTTTGCGTGTGTTTAACGGTGGAAGAAAAATTGATTTGATACTTTGATAGATTTCACAGGGACTTGGCTAGTGTTGTTGTTTGAAGTGGAGTTTTAGGGGGTTGAATTACAAAGGGTATCAGTCGATAACAAAAACGGTCAAATTTATTTCTATAGGATTAATATAGTGTTCACTGATTTGAAATATCAGAAACCGAAATCAAAAAATCAATTAATCAGGATCAGTTTGAAATATCACAAAAAATTGTAGACCAAGGGGTTAAAAATATTCCAAATGCAATCTTAAAATTCTCCAATCTCAAAGAATTCCAAACTCTAAATTCTCATCTTCTTTTTGGAAGTGTAAGAAAGAGAAATTGGCGGGAAGTGGAGTAAGAGTATCAGGACAGGCAAAATCATAGGGATTTTTTTCGAAAAATTCTCAAAATTGATAAGACAACCATACAGTAACTATTACACGTTTATCTTATAAAATGAAATTTCATAACTGGTCATCTTTTCCCAAGGCGCTAATATATTATTATTAAATATCAGTAGGTTTATTATTAACATGAAATTAGCTAAGTAAAAGAGCCAGCTAATTGTAAGACCCATTAAGAGACTGATTTAATTACTAACTAATAAATTCAGTTCACTAACTAAAAAACTATGACCTTCCCTTCTATAATAGCTTTTAATTATATCATCGAGAATAATCAAGTCTACGCAAACTTTCAAAGAAGTCAATGCGACCAACTATAAAATCTTTCATTTATAAGTTTAAAAGTTCCCTCGTCTCATCACTTCTCTCTACCTCATCAAAGTGAATAAAAAGAAAATGAAATAATTCCAAATTTCGTCCAAACTTCGAAACTCTAGCATGTACAAATTATCTATTAAACCCGCATAATTCCGAAACCAGCGACAAAACAAGAACCATCGATGCTCTCTCCAATCTGAATGTATCAAACTCACCATAGAGTTTATCACAAAATCTCCATCGTCAAAGGCGAGCCGCTTCAAAACCACTCTCTAACGTTGCGCAACAAACCGATTAGTATCGATGAACATAGAAGCCAATAAAATTCCAACTCGAAATTTCACTCGTCCGCTTTTGCACGATCCTTAAAGAGATCGGTGCGTTAAATCGCGAGGTGCATCAATCATAGGAATCGATGGGAACGCGAGGCGTGTTGCCTGTCGGCGAGCAAACACGATAACTTTGGGAAGCCTCTAATTGAGATGAATGTCCGATTTGCAGCGAGTCGTACGAATCACCAGATTCCCATTCAAGATACGGCGAGGCGGGTATTTAGCAAAAAGCTCACCGTCGACTCGCCATGAACTATAATAAATTCAAACCCGATCTCGGAATTAAACTCCCCGCTTGTCTGACATTTCGACGGAATTAGAAACTTTTCTTTCGAAAGGGACCATGGGATTTTGCGTTTCTCGATTTCATTTGGTATTACGTGACGAGATTGTGCAACTACTAATGGAATCGAATGAGAAATTTGTTTTTCAAGTAACCAAGATTTCTTTAATGTCTTCGATGTATAGGATGGTCGAGTATCATTGACATTAATTCGATGATTTTCGAAATATCAGATTGGAATTCGTTTAGCTGAGGCTCGGCAACGTTTTTAGAATATCTGGTATGGGACAGAGGTGGAATGGGGAGATTTAAATATTTTTACGACTTCTTGAATTTTTTTTGTGCAATATTCATTTGTTAAACTCGCAGCGATATGCGTTTATTAAGTTGCGACTTTGGAATTAATTGTTCATGAAATATAATTTCACGTTTTTAACACTAGATTTACGAAAGCCGTCAAATTGTTGGATTCTTATTTTTTTATAAACTGTTCTTAAATTTATAGAGAACTGATACAGTGGATCTTATAATAAACAAATTACCTAAGCGATTATCTTCTTCGCCGATTGATCCGTCTTTTCTCACAGTATTTATTTAATATATTTAATTATACTATTTTTAACGCCTGTAAATCTAGTGTTAAGATGATATGGTTGCTAATTATGCCTCGCAGCAGTAAGTAATTAACATAATTAGAATAATGGTTAAACATATTTTCATTTTAACACTAGAACTACCAAATAAGTCGAAGCGACTGGTTCTCTATTTTCTCAAAAAATTCTCAACCTTTATAAAGAAGTTATGGAACAGATATTCTACTTGGATCTTATAAAGTACAGGTTACCGAATCCATCATCGTCTCCGTCTCTCGATTCCTCTTTTTTCAAAATACTTATATAACCCTTTGCCGTACTATTTCTTTTCTGACTGCCTCCGCAAAGATTCAGAATTAAATTGTTGACATAAAAATTGACCAGTTATTCCGGATATATCGTATGGTTTAACGCAGTGGTCGGCAAAGTGCGGCTCCAGAGCCGCATGTGGCTCTTTGGCTCTTCAAGTGCGGCTCTGGCACAAATATCCACGGAAGGCGCAAGGAGATGCAAGCACATTGTTCGCATTAATAAATATTTATTAAGTATGAAATTTAGTTTTATTTAGTGTACTACTTATTTAGTGTAATAAAAGTTTACTAAACAAGCAGATTTGGCTCCCAATTTTTTTTTAAATTGTTGTAATGTTCATATTTGGCTCTTTGGCTAATAAGTTTGCCGACCACTGGTTTAACGCAATATTAACATTATAGAAATAATTTTATCATATTACATCTCGCTGATATTTTCAATTTGATAGATTTTGCAAAACTTGAATATTTCTTATCCAATTTATCGTATTATAAGTGTCACTCGCTATTGTACGGCAGGGGGTTAATATATTGAAATATAATAGATTTAATGCCAGTAATTCTAACATATTCGACGACAAAATCAATTGTATCTACAAAAATAAATCTGCAAGCACTTAACAAGTCAAATTACTCTCCTCCTTCTCATTTCCACATAACTCTATTCAAACAACTCCCACCTGAAACTTACTTCCCACCCCAAAATCATCCAAACCTCCATCCCAAACCATCAAACCCCGTAAACTCATCGCCAATCTCCCTAAAAATTCAGCCACCCCTGTGCAAAAACCGGCGATATAATTGCACCACTCTATTACTTATCATCCAACGCGGAAGATGAACAAACCGCATCTATCGATCCCGTCTCAATTATACATCAATTAAAAAGCAAAGCTGACACAGTACGAGCGTCGAACATCGCGATAAATTAGCCGAGATAACGAACCGCACCGAGAGAACGAAGGCGGAGCTATCTATACAGACGTAATCGAAGAGAGAGGGTAACGGGCTAACAGGTTAAAATCAGAGCGGAAGAAAAATCTGTACTTACGTGATACTGTTTGGCGCAAAAGCGAGCTTGGAGGCACTTGAGCACCGCGTCCTCCGTCAGAGGTCCGGGTAGATGAATGAGGTCGTCCAAGGCCGTGGAGGTCGCAGGGCCGGACGTAGCCGCGGCACCTTTTGGGAGACATCGATGCTGTCCGTGATTGCTCTTGGCATTTTTCACGTCAGCGATGATGCTGGAGATTGGAGGTGATCGGAGACAGCCTAAAGCGGTTACACAGGACACTATGCCATCGTCTGACACGCCATTGTGACGTTTCGGTGGGTCTAAGTCTGTAAACAGAGAGGAGAGACGATGTAATGTTTTTGTAGGCAATTGTTTCGAGGTTAGAGTAAAGAAAAGGTTTTTGGTTGGACCTATTTTTAATGTCAACGCCATTGTGACGTTTCGGTGGGTCTAAGTCTGTAAACAGAGAGGAGAGACGATGTAATGTCTTTGTAGGCAATTATTTCGAGGATGGGGGAAAGGGAAGGTTTTTGGTTGACTCCATTTTTGTCGTTAATGCTGTGGTAATTTTTCGGAGGAGCTAAAATTTTAGATGAGGATTGGAAGGTAGGAATTATGATATAAGTTGGCATATTTGAAAGTGGTACAAGTTTCTTTCTACTTGCGTTGAGGTTTTGGGAGAATGTGAAATAGCTGCCACGTTAGAATGTGTAACAGTTGAAACTTTGTCGAGGAAATGATTTATTTTGACATTTGAAATGCGAAAAGAAGATGTATGTAGCTTAGATATGATTTTTTAATAAAATGGACTTGTAACACTTTCAAAAGCAGCAGCTTAGGTGTTAAAGTGATTTAGAAAAAGGTGGAGGTGATGAAAGTTTGAAGTTGGGCCCAGTAAATGGGAGATGAGGCATTTGCCATTGAGTCCGCTATAGGTTTCTTTGGGCCCAGATTTTGACATCGATTGGGGGTGGTTGAAATTCTTTAATAGGATATTTCATTTTTTAGAGGAGTCGCTGTTTTATCTTTATTGTTAGTGGTTGAAATGATAGATAGTCTTAGTGTCCGTGCAAAGAAAAATGATTTCCGTTAATAATTTGTTAATATCTGAAAGAAAAATTGCTTCATCAACTCATTATTCTTGATTAAAAAATTTTACTTTCGTTCCAGACAATTTTCATGATAAGAAAGAAATGTGAAAAATCGAGATTAAGGTCTTCTACATGATGGAACCCAGAATTCTTTAAAAATGCGGAGGTCAAATATTTCACTGTTAACTCTGTGACAAGAATTTGAACGATCTCTATTAAGCACCGTCTAAAATTAAAAATCAAGTTTACGCTTCCCTGATATCACGGATAATCCCATAAAAATTGAAATATGCATCGATATCCATTGAAATGGATCATTTCCAATTAGACTTCGCACGATTCGGCCAGTCAGTAATACATGCAAATGAATTTTTCAGTAAGGCGAAAACGAGCATACATTGCACCGTGACTCGATACCAGTTTGTCCGAAAAATAAACATGGCAACATAGATATTAATTTTTCATCGCCGACAACCTATCGATGCCAGTATACAGTCAAATAAACACCCAACAAATTCTGTCTATCGCGAAAAACAGTTCAATTAGCCGGAAAGAATTCGAGATCAGAAAGCGCGCGGATCGTTTAAAATGCTTCGTACGAGCGTAAACATTTTTATCCTCCGGCCGTTCGAAATTGCAGTGGGAATCCGTCCGAATAAATTGCAAATCCCTGATGGTCTCGATGGTCAGGTTTTAACGGGAATAGAAAAAAAAAAAGAGAGCAGAGGAAAAAAAAAGCATCTCGCGCCAAAAATCCGTAAATAACTCATAAAACGCTGCCAAACGAGAGATAAACAAACGTTGGCCGATGATTTTCGAGAAATCGCACGGTAAGCTTTTATTAAAAAACGGTATATCGTTTGCATCGGCGAAAGCGAGATCAACTCTTCCAGATACGCGAGGCGTATCGCGAATTAACGACGAAATGACGCTATTACACGCCGTTTAAATGTTAACGAGCCTTCCATTCTCCCCCTCCAAAAAGTAGATGGATGTCCAGTGTTTGTGCACCAAGCGGAACACGCGTGTTCGCGCTTACGCGAGCGCGAACATGCCTACATTCAGTGTCTATATTGAGTACCTCGTTTTAATCTATTACGATATGCTCTATATTAATGAGTAACAGTATATTTTCAATATTAAACCCTGCAATGATGCAACACGAAGCGAGAGATTTTTTGAAGTACAAATTGCTACCAGACTTTTCACAGAAACATATTGATAGCGACTATAACTTTGAATAAATTAAATGCACGCGTTTCTCATTACATTCAGTTACTAATACCCGCCGCTACAGTAATAAAAAACATAATTGAATTACCTATACAACTGTTAACACATTAAGCGCCCGTTCCTTTTACACTCTTTTTGGGAAAGGTATCTTTCTATTTGTTCTAATAAACTACATTAATTTTGGGCAAAACGATCCATTTGTTAGCTAAAATCATTAACTATGGCTCAGTAAGGCGCGACTGAGTAACCTGTGTAAATTCTAATCGTTGATTTTCAGTGATCAGCATGAACATCATCGAAAAATCAACGGCCGGTGTGGCGCTTACTGGGAGACGTCATTCATTTCATGTGCCATTGTAAATTTTGACATCTCCAAGAAGTCAAGAACTGTTGTACGGTATATTTTCAAATTATTCCATTTTTCCACTCGTGCATCAGCAGAACTAGTAATTTATTATTTTACAATGTTACTTAACTACTGATTCAACCCGACGTTATGCAATGCAAATTTCAGAATAAAATATTCTTTCTACGCAAGCACATAACTGTTCAGTAGAATCAAATTAAATAGTATTTTTCACAAGCGTCAAATTCCATTTCATTTATATGTCAAAGGGTTAAAGTGTTAATAATATTTCTACTCAAACTATAAAAATACCTAAGGCAAAAATACTTCAAATACCACACTAATCCATCAAATATAAAAACACCAAGCTACAACCACCTCATTCAATCTTTCCTCCTACCCCTAAAAATCACCGAAACATCTACTTCCACCCCTTAAAACAACATCCCAAATGCTTCCAATCATTTATCGTCCACCTCCTCCGTTCACCTCGAATTTCTAAAGTGACGCGAGAAGCTCCGTTCCCAGCATTACCTCCCGTGCCTCCATACGTGGATGCGTGGTCGCGCGTATCAACACGTATAAACGTATACCAAGCAAGGCGTGACCGACGCACTGACCAGATATTAAATTATTCGCCGTGGTCGAGTTGTGGCCGAGCGTGTTCGCGCCGGCGTGATTGACGTGCGGATGAACGATAGCGGAGGCCGTCAGCGTGTGTCCCGAAGGATGACCGAGGCCATGTGGAAGCGTGGTTCCCAGGGGCAGTGTGGTCCTCGGTGGGACCGCGGGTGCTGGAGAGGTTGCCACCACGCCACCACCTTTCTCCGGACTCTTGGAGAGGGGCCCCGATGTACCTCCTGCCGGCCCTGAATTGTTCGGCGGCTGGCTCACGTGCAGCCGGTTCCTCAGGGTCACCAGTTCCGTGCTCAGGCTCCTGAGACGCTGCTGTAGGTGCACGGCTTCGTTCGAGGACGAGGCATCTGGAAAAGGTAAATGAGAACGTTCGTCAGAGGGACGTGCTACTGCCAGAAGTTCTGACGGCCTCTCGCGAATTTCTGGTAAATGTATAGCAAGGGACATTAATGATGGCAGGTTGGGTTGAAGGTGGGGGAGATTCGATGGGGGTTGGATTGGTGAATTGGGAGAGGATGTTGGAAATGGGTGGAGAGATTTTTTTTATAGTTTTTGAGTTTGAGTGTTGGGGGAGTATCGGATGAGACCTATTCTTTTGAGTGGGTTTTGAAGTAAGGGGGCTATAGTAGTTGAGGGGGAAACACTTGAAATCTCTCGGACGTTGAAGTTACAGTTAGATTTAGCAATTGGAAGTTCGAAATTTTGTACTTCCTTGGGCATGATAACGCTTCGAGTACTGTGCTTTTTTGGATTTAAGTACTGTCATTTAACGTAGGACCTCCCGCTGTTTTAGGTGAGTTTCAGAGCAGAAGGTAGACGATATAGTTATTACGAGGAAAACACTTGAAATTTCTCGGACGTGATGGGAGATTTAAAGTAACAATTAGACCTAGTGATTAGAAGTCGTAGCCTTTGAACTTCTTTGATCACGATAACTCTTCAAGTACTGTGCTTTTTTAGACTTAAGTTCTGTTATCATTTAACGTAGGACCTCCTGCTGTTTTAGGTGAGTTTCAGAGCAGAAGGTAGACGATATAGTTATCACGAAGAAAACACTTGAAATTTCTTGGACATGATGTGAGATTAGAAGTAACAGTTAGACCTAGTGATTAGAAGTCGTAGACTTTGAACTTCTTTAGTCACGGTAACTCTTCAAATACTGTGCTTTTTTAAATTTAAGTTTTGTAGTTATTTAACGCTATAGTTATTAGGTAGAAAACACTTGAAATTTCTCGGGCGTGATGGGAGATTTGAAGTTACAGTTAGACTTAGTGATTAGAAGTCGTAGCCTTTGAACTTCTTTAGTCACGGTAACTCTTCAAGTACTGTCCTTTTTTGGTTTTAACTGCTGTAGTCAATTAACTTAGGACCTCCTGCTGTTTTAGGTGGGTTCCAAAGCATCGAGGATGTGATATAGTTATCATGTAAGAAAAATTTTTAATTTCCAGACGTGATGGGAGATTTGAACTCCCACGGATTGAAAGTCTCAGCGTTGACCTCCTTAATTGTTTGGATTGTTTTTTTTTCATCGTTTGAGAATTAATACTATAGGTTAATTAGTACATTCTTTCGTTAAGGGCCTTCGCTATCAAATGGCAAGGTAAAGTTAGCGTTGCAGATTTCTTCCCCTAGTAATGAAGTCACTCAAAAAATTGTCCATTCCGCTGAGGTACGTTTTCTTAATAAGCAATTATTATCAATATTTTTGTACACTGCCTCCGAAATATTGTCTTCCCAGTTTCTCGGTATCTATGTTTATTGAAATAACGCATGACAAGTAATTTTGCTCTCGACAACAACAGCAGTACTTATTTCCTGTTAAAACTCTGATTTAACAAGGACCAGCAATGGAGAACACGACGACCAAGTAATTCCATTTGCCAATTATGATCTGCATTGTACTTAAACAGCCTCTTGTTGTGGTTTTGCCGAGTTGGGCATCTTCAAATATTAGCATTCGTGAGTTTAATGACCAGTGAGACTCTCGACGCCAGAAATTTCAACAGCAATCGTCGATTCCGTATCATCAGATCGTTCTGGCCGTTTATAACATTTTCTACTTATCCCTTTGAGGATTAATGGTCGAGGAAAAAATTTTTTACTTGTCACTGCATATATACACAGCTAGAATTGAAAAATAGAAGTACAACCGTCGAAATATAATTAAACAAATAGTGATTTGCAATCTATACACTTTAACAGCCTAACTTTCTGATAAAAAGGTCATTTGAGTTCGCCAAACAAATGATTATATTTCAATATTCAAAAATATCTTCACCCACAAAAGGTTAAATTGTATTTTACATATTCTCACTTACACTTTTTAACACTAGATTTACAGTCGTGAAATTTACACTGCAAAATATGATATAAGGGCCTCGGAAAAAGAGAGATCAAGTGGCAAATGATAATCTGTTAAGTACCTTTTATATTATAATATATCTCCTGTTCTGCTTCACAGTAAATTCGAGAAATATTTACAAACACCGTAGAGACTCGTCAATTTGACGGCTTTCATAAATCTATCGTTAATTAACTTCTTAAACTCAACAATAAAAAAAAAATATAGTTCAAATCCTCACATAAAGAGAAGGCACTCCAAAAAACATTGTCACTCCATTCAAAGTGAAGTTCCACCTACGATTATCGTTTCATTACGAAATTGTTTGTCCACAAAAATGTAACTACCCATCCCGTCTCGATGACAGATCGAAATCCCATTGCGATTCAAACGAAGTTGTAAAAGAGCGACATTTGTGCCATGCAAAATAACGAATACGAGTATCGTGCCCCATCGATGATACTCGCCGAAAAATCGCGAACGCTCTCGGCCGATATTTGCTCGTTTTACAATGCCCGTTCGACGGCAAACGAGCTTTGTGTTGCCAGTGTAAACGGCCGACGACAAAAGGGTTATTGGACGCTTCGCGAGTCTCGGCATAAATACTGGCACCGTAAAATTGGGCCCGACCTCGTTTTCTAAATTAATTATTTCCACATGTAAAACGTTATACCATCGTCGACTGTAAATTCATTGCACGGATGAGCTAGTTTTCCCAGCTACTTCTAAGTAAATTTTTCAACGTACATTACGGAGTTATCCGCTAAAAGGCAACGACCACCGAGAATATTTCGATGGTAACGACCGCATGGTAAATTATCCCATAAAACGATACCAAGCTTACGGAAACGCGATCATGAATATTTCCTGAATTACGAGCCAAAGTACGATGATACTGAGAAAGTTCGACTCTTTTGTAAAAATATACAAATCTACCGTACACAGACGAACGTAATTAACAAACCGAAGATTATGCACGTTGATGGATATTCCGATTATCTACTCGTTAAAATTTCTCGAATCGTTCGTTAGGCAGGATCTACGGGGATTGAGTGTAAATACTAAAATGCACTTTTCAACGAGCACCAGTTTAACTGGTTTCGCGAATATGGGACACGAACGAATGTCCCCTGCATGGTGTTCGGTATGCAGATACACGCGTGCTTACTTTGTCATACCGGGCTTATGGGCTTCCTTTTAGAAAAAACCACGCACGATTAGAAACCAGTATGGATTTCTTTTTATTCTATTTTTTTTTTTTATTCCATGTTGAAATTCCACGCGGCAGTGTTAAGCTTCGAGATATACGTTTGTGCCTGCGGATTGGAAATTTTGATAAGCTAAATATAATCAGTTGCGCGAAACTTGCTCGCGGCCTTAAATGTCGCTTTGAACGGCTATATCAATTTGTATGGGGTGTATTTTATGATGTTGTCGGGCAAAGTATGTTTGGTGTATTTTTCATTGGTTTTTTTACGATTGGAAGATTAGGTGAGCGGAGGTTGTGGATTGTGTGGTCAGGTACCATCGAAGATTGCTCGATTAATTTTAAATTTAGTGAGTGCTGCTTCCTAATTGTGGTTTTATTAATCTTTACTTATGCGCAAAACTATCTTAGCAACTCCAAAATCTAGTGTATTTCTGTCAACAAATTTAATAGACCATTTACGAGAAATTTATATACCCTAACTCCTACCTAACAATTTATATCTTTTAAAAATCATTGTTTCAAACATAATTAAAAAACGTCTGTATACATATATACATATTTCTAAAAGATAAATGATTATTGCAATACACGAATGTTAGATCCATTGTAACTCCACCCCTCCAATTTTGCACACTTCTAGAAAATAGACTCAATGCAGTCAACATAAAAAATATTCTTGTTTCCACCCTTCTAAAAAACAGAATCAATGCAAGCAACATCAATAAAAATATTTTTGTTGTCACACTCCTAAAAAACAGAATCTGTACAACCAACATTAACACGTTGAATGTCATAGGGGTCACCGGTGACCAACGCTATTGAATTTGATGAAATTTCAAGCAACTTTTCAATCATAATATTTACGAATGTTCCAAAACATTCAATATCTAAATACTAGCGTTCAAAATATAAAATCTTGTCGAATATACTTGTATCGTTAAAGTTTCTATTATACAAAGACGGAATTTTAATAGAAACACTATCACTTTAGTAGAAATGATAAAATGAGTGAAATATCAGTGCCTTTCAAAGTGTTAAAAAAATATTCTTGTATATTCATCCTCGTCTCAAATAAATTCCACAAAAAAACACATTAAAACGATTTTCGAACAACGAAATCCAAAAACCGGAACATTTCCCACATGTTCCTTCGCGCTTCGGAAGCTTTCGTCGACCCTGAAAGACACTTTACGTTCTACATGTCAATCATAATATTTACGAATTTTCCAAAACATTCAATATCTAAATACTAGCGTTCAAAATCTAAAATCTTGCCGAACATACATAAACTTGTATCGTTAAAGTTTCTACTTTACAAAGATGGGATTTTAATAGAAACACTATCACTTCAGTAAAAAATAATACAATGAGTGAAATAACAGTGGCGTTCAAAGAGTTAAAAAAATATTCTTGCATCTTCATCCTGATCCCAAATAAATTCCACAAAAAAAAAACACATTAAAACGATTTTCGAACAACGAAATCCAAAAACCGGAACATTTCCCACATGTTCCTTCGCGCTTCGGAAGCATTCGTCGACCCTGACAGACACTTTACGTTCTACGTGTCAATCATAATATTTACGAATGTTCCAAAACATTCAATATTTAAATACCAGCGTTCAAAATCTAAAATCTTGCCGAACATACATAAACTTGTATCGTTAAAGTTTCTACTTTACAAAGATGGGGTTTTAATAGAAACACCATCACTTCAGTAGAAATGATAAAATGAGTGAAATATCAGTGGCGTTCAAAGTGTTAAAAAAATATTCTTGCATCTTCATCCTGATCCCAAATAAATTCCACAAAAAAGAAACACATTAAAACGATTTTCGAACAACGAAATCCAAAAACCGGAACATTTCATCATGTTCCTTTGCGCTTCGAAAGCTTTCCTCGACTCTGACAGACACCTTACGTTCTACACGTAATCATAATATTTACGAATGTTCCAAAACATTCAATATCTAAATACTAGTGTTCAAAATATAAAATCTTGCCAAATATGCATAAACTTGTATCGTTAAAGTTTCTACTATACAAAGATGGGGTTTTAATAGAAAAACTATCACTTCAGTAAAAACAATAAGATGAGTGGCGTTGAAACTGTTAAAAAAATATTCTTGCATCTTCATCCTGATCCCAAATAAATTCTACAAAAAAAAACACACTAAAATGATTTTCGAACAACGAAATCCAAAAACCGGAACATTTCCCACATGTTCCTTCGCGCTTCGGAAGCTTTCGTCGACCCTGACAGACACTTTACGTTCTACGTGTCAATCATAATATTTACGAATGTTCCAAAACATTCAATATCTAAATACTAGTATTCAAAATATAAAATCTTGCCAAATATGCATAAACTTGTATCGTTAAAGTTTCTACTATACAAAGATGGGGTTTTAATAGAAAAACTATCACTTCAGTAAAAACAATAAGATGAGTGGCGTTGAAACTGTTAAAAAAATATTCTTGCATCTTCATCCTGATCCCAAATAAATTCTACAAAAAAAAAACACACTAAAATGATTTTCGAACAACGAAATCCAAAAACCGGAACATTTCCCAGATGTTCCTTCGCGCTTCGAAAGCTTTCCTCGACCCTGACAGACACTTTACGTTCTACACGTCAATCATAATATTTACGAATGTTCCAAAACATTCAATATCTAAATACTAGTGTTCAAAATATAAAATCTTGCCAAATATGCATAAACTTGTATCGTTAAAGTTTCTACTATACAAAGATGGGATTTTAATAGAAAAACTATCACTTCAGTAAAAACAATAAGATGAGTTGCGTTGAAAGTGTTAAAAAAATATTCTTGCATCTTCATCCTGATCCCAAATAAACACAAAAAAAAACACAGTAAAACGATTTTCGAACAACGAAATCCAAAAACCGGAACATTTCCCAGATGTTCCTTCGCGCTTCGGAAGCTTTCCTCGACCCTGACAGACACCTTACGTTCTACACGTGTAATTTCCGTCCAAGATAGCGATTCCGTATCACGTGAAGTTGAACATTTTCACGGAAGCACCTGCCAGTTTGATTTCGGATCCTCATCCGAGCCGGTACACCTGTCAGTCAGGTGGTACGTGACTGCAAACGCGACACCGCCGTTGGCTAGCAGCCTCTTCCCATCGAAAGTCCAATCGTGACCCGCACCGAGAACGGAGGAGCCTCTTCCATTTTAACTTATCCGCTATTGTATCTTAGATTAACGGTACCCGAAGAACTTGTGGCCCTTGTCGAGTTCTCGCTTGCCGGTATGGTGTTACTTGAGCGTAGGGGATAAGAGAAATCGCCATGGAAGTCCTGGGGAAAATTGTTGTTCAACGAAGGGAGAGATATTGCTTTGTGTGGTAAAAATGATGGATGCTTTTAGAGATTGGAGTTTAGGAGTGTTGATTATCGTTGAATTCAATGTAGGGATACTTTTTCTATTGGATTTTTATGGGTTTAACTCTTTTTGGTAATCGTCTCCTACCATGATGGTGTGAAATCTTATTCTCTGTGATAATTTAATGATATCTTCTAATTAAAAAAAAAAACTAAATCTATTATATAATTAAATAAAATAACTTTTTCTTATTGAAAAAATTTAATTTGGATCTTCAGACTAACATTAATGGCGCTAAATCTGTTATATTTGAAAATATTAATAAGTATTTTGATAAAAAGGGGAATTAAGAGGTGGGATAGATTACTGAATCGATAATTCCTGTTTTATAAGATGAATGTAGAGTATCTATTATGTGATTCGCCCGTGAACTTGGAGAATTTTTGGAAAAAATTTTATGCCAGTCATTCTGACTTGTTTGGTAGTTTTAGTGTTACCCCTGCTCTTCTGCTTGGGTCTATAGGCCCCGAAATGGAAATGATATTTTAACAGATACTACGTTTCTCAGTATTAGTTTTTTATATTCAATGTATTTGACTTTTACATCTACCTGTTTGTATATTTTATGTTTCTTAAAATGTGGACCTTCGTTCGCCAGGTTACTATGACCAGACAGAATACGAATGTGAGATATACATGACCATAACAGCAGGATTAAAGGGTTAAACTTTGAAATGATAAAGGGAAGAAATATTCCTCTAAAAACGTAGCACGAAAACCAAACGTAATCAAACAAACCATTATTTAAAACAAGCCAGAAAAAATAGTCTACCAAGAAATAAGTGTTTCCACTCTGCCTTTTTGCTACTCAAAACATCAAAGCATTTCCCGTTGAAAAGAAAGCAACGGCTAGAGGTATATCGAAATCAAGGGTCGGATAAATGCGATTCCACGCGACCATACTACCATGCCACCCTCGAACGTAATCACCCCCTTTCAAGCACGCTCGGCCACCCCCATCGGAGAAGTAGGAAGTCGCAATTTACGAGCGTCCACGCGAAAATCACGATCCTCGTGTCGAGTCCTACGTCCGTGGGTCTACCTGGCCGTACATATGTCTCTTTTTCTTCTCTTCCTCGTCCCTTCCTCATTCATGAGCCTCGATCGGCCATTTTCATTCATCTTCGCTCCCTTCGTGCTTCCAGCTTCGTCCTCTCTGCCACGTTCATTCTCTCTTTCTTCTTTCACTCTTCCTCTCTCTTTCCCTTTTCTTTTCTTTTACCCTCCAGTTACTTCACTCGCGATAAAACCACCGAGACACTTTCGGTCAACGATTAAATGACGCTCGTTACCGAACTCGTGGCTCGTTTAAAAACCAAAAGTTCAACCACGGACAAATGTATACGAAATACCATCGACTCTATGGTGTTTCTTAACCAATGGAATCTATACGTGTATGGTTCAGATGTTCTGTACATAGGCATGGTGGTTCTTCGGGAAAAACGATCGCAAAGGATCGGATTACATTTGGTGATCTCTGGTGCAGTTGCACGCTTGTTGTTCGTCGTTGATTTCGCGATTTTTGCTCTATTTTCACGGAGTGGCTCGACTTTCATCGACCACGCTGGGCTTCCTTCGGTTTCTGCACTGGGGATAGCGTTACGACGGAAATGAATCTTTTAGCGTTTGCTTACTTTGTACAGCGGCAAAGCCCTTTCACATGAGTCTCCTTTGTGGATCGATTACTCGATGCTGGTGGGACGTACGGTGCCTTTTGCTTGGTGATTGTTTCATGGTGTTTGGAGATGGAGGAGGGAATTTGCGATTAGAAGCTGTCGTAGGTTATTTATGGGTTATTTAGATTATTTTATAAAATACAAGTGGAATGTTCATTGTAATACTCCTCTATCAATTCTCTTGTGTCATCCCCGAATTACTGTTCTAAGTTTAAAAATCCTTACTTTTCTTCTTTGACCTTTCAACTCGAGAAAACCGTCATTCTATTGCCACTTCTTTTTCAAATCCTTGAAAAACCATAAAACTCTTTCCGCCAAGGGTCTTAATCGTCAGCGTAGAAAAGTTCAGCCACAGTTCATTCATATTAAGTTCATTAGTCATTGCTCATTCTAATTCATTGATAATTCTAAGTCATTGCTAATTCTAATTCACTAATAATTGTAAGACATTGCTAATTCCAATTCACTGATAATTCTAAGTCATTCCTAACTCTAATTCATTGATAATTCTAAGTCATTGCTATCTCTAAGTCATTGCTAATACAAATTCATTGATAATTCTAAGTTATTGCTAATTCTAATTCACTGATAATTCTAAGTCATTGCTAATTCAAATTCACTGATAATTCTAAGTCGTTGCTAATTCTAATTCGCCGATAAATCTAATCGTTACTAATTCTAATTCTTTGATAATTCTTGGTCATTGCTAATACTAAGTCATTGCTAATTTCAATTCACTGATAATTCTAAGTCACTGCTCTTTCTAACTAAAAAATCTTGCAAATTCAATATCAATTTCAACGTCAAATTCCCATTATTTTCTCATTCCCGCGATGTTCATTAACAAAAGTTCTCTTATCAGTGGATTCAGAAGAGCAAATAATCTTATTCCTCATTGCAATTTCACTCCTCTACTAACTTTAAGGGTTTTTAGAAAGAATTGGGAACTGGTCTTTTTACCCCCTTGGGAATTTTAATGGAAATCTTTGGATTCTAAGGATTCAAATGGTTGGAGCTAAGAGTTCATATTATCTTATCACAGAGATATAGTTTGTACGAGCATTAAGACACAAACAACGAAAATTAGAAGGAGGATGCGGCACTCCCTTGCAAAATTACAGTCGGACTGTAATCACGAACGTGCCAGATACTACCTGGCGCTGGGTAAAATACAGAGAAGTAAAACTGTATCGTCTAATTAAAACTGTTCGATATTTCCAATGCTATGCTCATGAAAATAGTACAGAAACTCGAATGAGCTGCATTATCTACAATCTAAAAAAATAGTACCTCAAGCTTCTAAATACTTCCTCCATTGTGATCCCTTCGTCGTCGTCTCTGGAGAGTTTTTCCCACGTTATGTATCATTGTCTCGACTATTCGCAATCTAAAATTGCAAATCTCCAACACGTGCGTGACAATCAGAACCGAAGTTATAAAATAACATCTAGAAATCCAGTACGCACGTCAGATTCGCTATCATTAAATCACAAAAGGCATTAGACATAATTTCACGTAGCGTAAGAGTGTTTTCTCTGTTGCGTGCAACAACGAAAAGGTCAACTATCAAAACGTCCGTCCGAGTGAGATGGAAAAAAAATATTACATTCTCACAGCTGTAATAACGAACGAATCGTTGGAAAAGCGTAGACACTTGGCGATACATTTGTTGTCTACTTATCTGTATTACGTCTGTCGACGACGCGAAAGTACGATAAATCTTTGCGTGAATAAACTCGCATGGAAATCATTCGCGGTGCAATGTCTCAACGTGCAACGAGATTATCCATAATCTATTCTCTATAACGTCTATTCTAATATTATCGCAACGATTTCGCATTAGCTCCGGTCTACCGTAGAAATCTCCGCGGGTTTCACGATCGCCGCGGTTCGACGGGCACTGCGAATATATTTATCGCCTGGGCGAATATTCTGCATCGTTTGCTGTCGATATTGCACTGGGTGTACAGAAAATTTACGTATTTTAATCTTATAATTGCCTAACAAAATTGATAGACAGTAAGATTAATTTCGTGAGGTAAGACTCTGTAGACCTAGAACTACAATTTTTATTTATTTATAAAAGTCGTTGAAAGTATGAAATTTTTAGAAATTCTTTATGCAACGGAAAGTACAGACAAAAGTATTTTTTCCTGTAGCATAGGTCATATGATTGAACGTAGAAGAATAAAAGGATCCTACAAAAAAGGAGCTCGAAACAAAAATATGCTACTTTCTGCAACACTGGTTACGTGGTATTTTATATATAATATAGCTATAGAATACGATTTTAATTCATTATTATCCAAATTATAGAAGAACTTGCAATCTTAACACTAGAAATACCAACCAAGCCAAAATGGCTGGCATAGATTTCCTAATTGATCATATTTTCCACCATTCCTCTCCTTCAAAATACTTATTTAACGTATTGAAATAAAATAGATTTAACGCCGATACTTCTAGTGTCAAAATTGCCTATAAAAAATCCCAAAAGACGGTAGAATCTTCAAAAAAATTGTACTTTGCAAAAATTCCACTCCATCCAAAGCGCAACTCGACAAACAAACCTAAAGAATATAATTTAATTATGTCAACATCTAAATTACTCAATTCCAATCATCTCAACGACACGTCATATCATCGACACGATAAATTATAATTCCAATTATAATAATTCTCCCCAGAAAAAAAAGAACATGTTGCAAATCTTGTACCACCCTATGTAATCATTCGATCGGAGAAAAGAGCAATGCCACGATTCGCAGCATGCAGGAGAAAGACAGAGAAGGCTGTAAATAACGTTACGCGCGGAACGATTTGCGCGACGGCGTTAAATAAGTTATTTCCAAGTCCCAGAACCTGTTATGTAACTAATCTCGTAGCCGGAAGTTGGTGATACAGCAACAAAACCAGTCGCACGTAGAACAGCAAGCCGCGTGGATCGTATATCACGACGAATAAGGGAAAAGTTTAGTGGCCCGTTTCGTGGGTTAAGTGTATCGCGATATTCCCCGAGTCAAGCCGCAAACGGGTGGGAACAATTGCGATTGAAACGAGTCTGGAAAGCAACGCGGAGTTTATTCGAGAACGATCCATTGTTTATTTTATTCAGTTAGGAATACTTTCGCGTGCACCGCGAATCGAATGGGTGCTGAATTTCGTCTCTTGCAGATTTTTATTTTGTTTTTGTCGTTGTTTGGAATTACGGTGGAACAATAGAAGTTACTGCGGTAATTGAGTATATTTTGGAATGTACTATCAGTATATATATAATACTATACTTCTGGCAGAAAATACTATTAGAAATATAACGGGAGAGATGGTATGGAGGGGTGAAGAAACTTGATTGTATTAATTTTGTATATTTTACAAAATGGAGGTGGAAAATTATAGAAGTTGCGGCGCTAAAAATTTTGGAAATGGTTTAAAAAATGTAGAATAAGTCATTCTCAAGTCGTTGAAAATTCTTATAACTTTCGTTAAAAAAAAATTGAATCGCGATGAAGAATTGAATATTGACTGAGAGACAAGAAATTAAAGAAAAATGCACACTGCGTAGAAATTAGCTGTTAATTAAAATATCTTCAGTTATTCATCTCCTTTTGAAGGCACTGTGTTCTCCACAACCTAATTTCCTCCTTAACCCCTTACCCTACAATGCCGTGTGATGTTTTCCCATAACTATTAACACGTTCCGTGCCACGTGGGGCGTATACGACCCCCACTAAATTTTCCGTTCAGGTTCCTTGCATTTCTCATTGCAAAACAAAGAATTTTATTGTGAGAAATATATTATAAAGTTAAATACCGGCATCTTAATATCATGTATACTGCAAATAAATTTATTTAATTGTAAAAGTGTGTCTCGTATACGCCTCACACGGCCTGAACGTAAAATCTTAAAAAAATGGTGTGGCATGGAACGTGTTAACACTAGATTTACCAGCGTGAAATCTATTATATTTAAATATGTTAAATATGTATCTTAAAGCAAAGAAAATTAAGACGTAGAAAAGATGATAGATTCAGTAATTTATGTTTTATACGATGGACGAAGAATCTTTATTCTACGGTTGTCTCATAAACCAGTCGAATTTTTGGAAAAAATTGTGTACCAGTCATTTTGACTGGTTTGGTAAATCTAGTGTTAAATAGAAAATATCCATCAGTCAAAGACGACCCAATTATTTCTATAACATTAATATTACAATCAATTATACCAAGTATTAAAAATCACAGACTAATTTCTATTTCTAAAATTAATTTTGAATTATTATTCACCCTGTCAAAATAGAAATCCATGAGTTGACAATTTCCAAACAGCAACATCTCACAAACTACTCCACAAATAAAACCACGACTTAAAATCACGCATTCCCAAAATTCGCATGGGAAAAAAAGACCATCGACATTTCCCAGCCTTGGAAACGTTACATTCCCATGCTTATACTCCTCTCTTCCCGGTAATCCGTCTATCCTCGAATTATCTCGTGTCCCGAAGCCTCGATAGACGGCCACCCTCGCGAACCAACGAAGGAGTCGGAGGTAACGTAGTCCCATAGAACTGATCCATGGGAGAATCCATGGGAGGGAAGGACTAAAGCGCCAGAGAGACAAACGAAAAGGTCTGGCAGGTATACACTCCGAGCAGGTCCTACTACGGGGGAATTAAAGTGAGCAGGTACCTTCGGAGCTGAATGCTCCTTCGGAGAAAACAGGTTCTTTTTCGTCTTCTTCTCATGGTGGATCGCGCGTCTACACCCCATTCGCATTAACTCTTCGCGCCAACGGAGGAAGAGGAATTGCATTTCGGCGGAAGGCGCATGGATGCGCTTTTATTCGCGCGATATCGTCGAAAGGTAAGGTAATATATGCGTATAGTTTCAGCCTGGTGTATTGCATTGTCTGGAATCCAAGTCTGAGAGAGAAGGGATTGATCCTTGTGGAGAAATTGAGATTGTACTTTGTGGTTGTTTGATAAGGTTGAAACTTTCTTCTTTTTTTATTAAATAGAGGAGGATTGGATACGTTGTAAAGGAAGAGAATAAGAAATTTAAAATTGTAATGAGATTTTCCTGTCAGGTTTTCATGATGTTGATAGATGCAGGGTAACGCGTGTGGGAAATGTATGTTGATGTATTTACTCGGGTTGTTTTATTACAGAAATGTAATGGTGTAAAAAGAAGCGGTAGAAAAAGTGCAGTGTGCTATAATGAATTCTTCTCATCTTTAATCTTTAATATTCTATCTTTAAATAGCTTCTAATTAAGCATAAACGTATTTAATGCGGAGATGCAAAACAGTTAGTGATGATGTTGAAAAAGGTAGCACAGTATCAAATAAATAAAATACCCTGAACAAAAACTGCTTTACAAACTGGCTCCATAGAAAAATGTGAAAAATAAAATGCTAAAGAATGTGAAAGAAATTTGCACATATCAGTAGGAATTTTAAAAATATGTAATTAAATAAAGAGAAATGAAGTAGCAAAATTAAAGACTGCGTTACAAAATGGCTCCATAGAAAAATGTGAAAAATAAAATGCTAAAGAACGTGAAAGAAGTTTGCACATATCAGTAGGAATTTAAAAAATATGTAATTAAATAAAGAGAAATGAAGTAGCAAAATTAAAAACTGCTTTACAAAATGGCTCCATAGAAAAAATGGCAGAAATAAAATGCTAAAGAATGTGAAAGAAATTTGCAAATATCAGTAAGAATTTTTGAAATATGTAATTAAATAAAGAGAAATGAAGTGGCAAAATTAAAAGCTCCTAGAAGCGCTCTACCTGGAAGGTAATTAAGACCAAAGAACAAGGACCAAGGAAAGAAAAGAAATGCAGAAACGTAGAAACAAATTCGTATCATGGAAACACAGTGAAGAAATAATAAAATCGTGGGGTAGAGGACTATCTTAAACATGGCTGTTTGACGCGGATAATCAGATAAAGAAGGGAGGAGACGAATTGATCACACAGGGTATTTTGCATTCCTCCTTGCACGCCGAGATTACCGAATCGCAACGAACGCCACCGCGTCTCTGTAAATATGCCAGGGCATGATTTAGTAATCAGACGTTCACTTTAATGTACACTATATCCGTGCATTTAATCAACCAACTTCCTCGAGCTTTGCAAATCTCGTAGCAATTTTGTTCCGGCCGAGAAATTTGCACGTTTATACACAGAAATCGGAAAATCATGCACAAATACGCTTTGCATTGTTCAAGATTTATGAGCGTTCCGTTAATAGGCTTGTGTTCTCTGTATACTGTTTAATTAAATGTTATTCATTATGGTACATATTATATCATGCAATTACCGTGAAACGACACGGAGAATGACTGGAACTTTAAACAATACAGGGAAGACAATGCAAACAGACAATTGTGAGAGACGAACGAATTTTGAGAGAGGATGAAACCAGAGATTTTTTTTATACATTGAATCAAAAGGAATCAAAGGGAATAAAAGCTGTACAGTGAAGTGCGATAGCGGTCAAGTGCGTCAAACGTAACGAAAATAAAAGGTAAAATGTGAAAATCAATTTCTTGCGCCAGTATTTCTGCGAAAATTCGTCCCTTTGACTCGAATCGGTGAACGATTGATACCAGATCTGACAGAGGCGATGATCGGTAAAAAAAATTTCGTACCACTTTTTTCATGATAAATCCGAGATCCTTGGAGAAACTTCAAAAATAATGGAATAGAAACTAGGAAAGGGGGAAGATTTTTCAAAAACTTTGAAAATTTCAAGAAGTCGCGAAGATTTCTGTCAAAGAGTATGACGTAAGATGTGAAAAATAACTTCGAAAAATAAATTCAGTAATTCTAATATAATTTCTCCCTTTGATTCAAATCGACAAACAATCGATACCAAATAAATTCTAAGCTAAATCGATACCAAATATAACGAAGCAGCAAGGTCAATCACCAATTGGAAAAAACAATTCACCCATTTCTTTATAACATACATAGATCCAAAATCCTCGGGCAAAATTTGAGATCAATGGAACAGAAACTAGGAAACGGTGCAGATTTTTCAAAAGCACCGAAAATTGAATAAAAATCTCGACCATTCCTTTCAAAGACTAAACCGCAAGATTTGAAAACTAACTTTCTGTAGCAGTCCTTCCAATAAAATTTCTCTCTTTGTCCCAAATCGACGACCAATCGATATCAGATAAATTCCAAGCTAAATTGACATCAAATATAATGAAACAACAAAGTCAAAGTCCAATTTGAATAAAGGATTCAACCATTTCTTTTCAGGATACACAGATCCAAAATTCTCGGGGCAAAATTTGAGATCAACGAAACAGAAACTAGGAAACGGTGCAGATTTTTCAAAAGCGCCGAAAATTGAATAAAAATCTCGACAATTCCTTTCAAAGACTAAACCGCAAGATTTGAAAACTAACTTTCTGTAACAGTCCTTCCAATAAAATTTCTCTCTTTGTCCCAAATCGACGACCAATCAATATCAGATAAATTCCAAGCTAAATTGACATCAAATATAATGAAACAACAAAGTCAAAGTCCAATTTAAATAAAGGTTTCAACCATTTCTTTTCAAGGTGCATAGATCCAAAATCCTCGGGCAGAATTTGCGATCAACAGAACAGAAACTAGGAAAGGGTGGAGATTTTTCAAAAGCGCCGAAAATTGAAGAAAAACGACAATTCCTTTCAAAGACTAAAACGCAAGATTTGAAAACTTTCTGTAGTAGTCCTTCCAAAAAATATTCTCTCTTTGTCCCAAATCGACGACCAATCGATATCAGATAAATTCCAAGCTAAATCGACATCAAATATAATAAAACAACAAAGTCAAAGTCCAATTTGAATAAAGGATTCAACCATTTCCTTTCAAGGTGCATAGATCCAAAATCCTCGGACAAAATTTGAGATCAATGGAACTGAAACTAGGAAAGGGTGGAGATTTTTCAAAAGCGCCGAAAATTGAAGAAAAACGACAATTTCTTTCAAACACGATGACGTCGAAGCTGGAGAATGCGCGTACCTTCCAAGAAGTCGAGGAAAGTCGGGCCCCCGAAGCCCCAAAGATGTTCGCCGACGAAGAATCGCTGCTGCAGGACGCTTCCCTGTCGATGGTTACCTTTTTCACGACCTTTCGAGTGAAACCGAAACTCGTACGTTTCTCCTCGTCTGTCCAGGCACTGATACAAAGGTGAATCAAGAATGAGAAAGAAAGACGAGGATATTTTACAAGAGAGCCGAGAAACGTGGCTCGACCTCGGGGTCTAATCAGATGCGGGTTAATCCCAACGAGCAACTCTTTCTTTCTTTTTGTCTCTTCTTCTCTCTTCGCTACGGATCTCTCTTTGGCTCTCTCTATTTGTATCTTTATCTCTGTTCTCTCTATGCTACTCTCAGCTTCTTTGTTTTGTCATGTTTTTTTTTTCTGTGCGCGGATTTCTTCTTTGCTGCTCGAAGCTGTTTCTTTGGATTTGTTTTTCATCTCTTTTTTAGTTTCTTTAGCTGTATCTTTGTCGTTACAATGGGTTTCTCAGCTTCTTTGGTTCTTCTGTTTTGCTTGAATTGATTTTCTTGACTCCATTTTTCTTCGGGTTATCTCTTTTAATCTGTGTCATTAGCTTGGTTCGTTATGTAGAACGATTAGCTCCTTTCTCGACTTTTTTGTCTTCTTAATTCAAATTTACTTTTGACTTTCCCATTTGTCTTTTTGCTTTAATTTGGTTTCTACATATGCCTTTTGCTATTGCAAAGTTTTTCTTCTCTCTTCTTTCTTTACTTCCTCTATTTTTATCTGTGTTTCTCTGCTCTTATATTTCTCTATCTGTCCCTTTATTTCTTTTATCTTCGTTATTCTCTCATTATTCTTTTTCTTCTTACGTTTTCATGTTTCTGTGCCTCTTTCTTTTTCTATTTGTCTCCCCATGTCTCGTGCTTTGCCCTGAAGGGTTATCCACACGTAAACCTCGAGGAGAAAGAAACAAGACCAAAGCTAAATGTTCATTTAAATAACAAACACGCCCACTCTAACTTGGGGTATTCGAGGAAACGATGATTTATGGGTCACTTTGTTTCCGCAAAGACGCGTAACGAGACTAATAAACGAGATTTTGCAAGAAGCAGAAGTACGCTTAAATTTACAAACACCATAAAATTGTCAATTTCAAAGGAATCTCTCTTGTTTTCCCAAAAATTAACAAATCCTTCCATCAACACTTAATCTCCATTCATCCAATCCTATTCTCCACTAATTGCGAATACAAGTTAAATATCTTCATTAACTCCATGAAGATAAAAGAGTAAAACATTTCACCTGTATACACGTGAAATAGAAATTTTATTAATATGCGAAAAAGTGCACCATTAACGTCGAATCTCCATTTCTACAATCCCATTTTCCACTAATTGCAAATACAAATTAAATATCTTCATTAACTCCATGAAGATAAAAGAGTAAAACATTTCACCTGGATATACGTCGAAAAAAAAAGGAATTTTTTTAAAATGTGCAAAAAAAATGCACTGATACGACTTTACCAAGGATAATCGGACAAAAACCGAGAATTTGTCAGATATCAGGGAATCCGACGTGGATTAATGAAAATTTCATTTCCCACGGTGGCAATATACTTTAGAAATTGATAACACCGACACCTGTAACAAAGTGGCAATAACCGTAACGACCTTGCACGGTCGACGTTATCAAAGCAGGAACTAACAAGCTGGAAATAACGGCGATCAACTGCAGAAACGCATGCACAGATGCAACGGTTTCCCAAGTTTCGTTTGCGTTTAACAAATTGCCGATCGGGGACTTTTGTACGTACGTTCGATTCCGTTATTCCCTGGATTCTTTCTCCGTACGAAACATCATGCGTAAATTGTAAAATTAAAAAGACTATCAATGCTACACACGAGTGAACGATCACATCAGAGAAATCGAATTCGCTTTGAACAGTATCCATTGCGAAATTCACTCGTAATGCGATCAAGCTTTTAAGTGAAACGTTTTTCCTATTAAAATGCTAATTTTTACCGATAAAACGTATAAATCTACTATCACAGAGGGATTAAAAGTTCGCATGATCGAGTAAATCGGCATCCGTGAGATCGACAATCAGAGAATTTGAGAATTCATATGGGAATACATTTGATTTGAATATTCCGTAGGATCGATGGCTTCAGATTGCACTTGGATTTGGAGGATAAATGATAATCGTTTGATCGGTATGAATATATTAAATTGGGATTAGTCTTGAATGAAAAGACACTTGGTAGTGTTTTCGTAAAAAAAATTCATAATCGATTGGATGCAGAAGTAAATGGTGGTTCGAGGAGTATTAACGAAGATAATGGAAATCGGTGTTAAACGGTGCAACGAGGAAGATTGCGTATTAAGAGGAGACAGTAACAGTGAAATCGAAATGCTTATGCGCGAATTTCTACTTCCGTGAGGAACGTATCTCTGCAAACATTGAGCTTCTACCGAGCTAGTTTCTAATTGGGGAATTACCTCCAACGGAGTACCTAAAATTTATCATCAATTACTACAATTATTTCACTTCAAAATAATGCTGGCAATTTCATGGGAACCACTTAGACCGCGAACTACTGCCAGAACTATGAAGGGGCTTTGAGTTTCGATGAAATTTCGAGGATACTCCATAAGACCTTGATAATAAATAGGAATGTTCTTCGTTTAGAAAGAAAGGACCATTACTTACTTACTTTCTTTATTTATACTTTTCGACTTTAACTATTGTGATAATGTCTCTTAAGACGTACTGATTTATATGGGTTTTGTACTGAAGGTGTAATATGTCAACTATGGGCCTTTGTGACTTTAAAGTAACACAAGACAAACATAAACTTCTATTCTTTAAAGGCAATTTGTTAACTTTACCAAATATTGCAATTTAGTCCTAAAAAATCGTGAAATTCTATAAAATTTGATGTATGAAAATCTATCTAAATCCATTATTTATTATTGCATATTTCCAGAAACACAGAGAGGTTGCAATGGAAAATGAGGTTTGGTTAAACCTGGATTATGTTAAATATAGAATTTTTGAAAAATTTCGACACCGTAAAAAACGAGAATACTCCATAAGACCTTGATAATAAATAGGAACGAATGTTCTCCGTTTAAAAAGAAAGGACCATTACTTAGTTTCTTTATTTATACTTCTCGACTTTAACTATTATGATAATGTCTCTTAGGACGTACTGATTTGTATGGGTTTTGTACTGAGGGTATAATATGTCAACCCTTTGTGGGCCCTAGTGACTTTAAGGTAACACAAGGCAAACATAAACTTCTACTCTTCAAAGCCAATTTTTTAGTTTCACCAAATATTGTAACTTGGTCCTCAAAAATCGTGAAATGCTTTAAAATTTTATGTATGAAAATCTAGTTAAATCCATAGTTTATTATTGCATATTTTTGGATACTAAAAAATATTCGAGCTATAGAGGGTTAAACAATAAAATAGGAGAAAGAAAGTCTTCCCGCAGAGAAGCTTCAAAGGCAAAAGATGTCTTGTTAAACCTCGAGTATGTTAAATATAGAATTTTTGAGAAATTTCTAAAAAATTAGCTAATCTAAACCTAAATGTATCACAAAGGAAAAATTTCGCAGAGGAGCAGAAGATTTGAAATTGAGCCTAGTGATTGTGAATCCAAGAAATTACTACCACTATACATAGTCCTTTGGAATGCAATCTTTCGACACAGTAATAAATTTACTTTAAAACACTCAAACTTTATGTTCTTTTAGCGAGTTGAATAAAAGACTCCTTTGAAGGTCACTCCACGCATAATCCAGAAGACAAAGACGCATCCTGCATTTATAAAACTATCGCGATTCACCATGGAAAACGGTGTTTTCGGTATGAGTGCCACTTTAAAGTAACACCACGGAGAAAAATACAGCTGGCCACGGGACTATCGTTGAAACGATACATGCATACGATTGGCACGTTTATATGAGCATCGTCCTGCAAACGTAGTCGTATCAGGATCCTCCTGGTATGCACGTATGCAGTTGCACGTTGGGTGCACATCGCTAAGTACACTCTATGAAATGGAATATAGCACCATGCGAAATAGAAAATGAGATTTCCATTTTTTACCTGTTTTTTTGGTCACGTATTTTTTAGTTAAACTACTATATTTTATGTAAAAATCATAATTTTAGATATTTTTGACCTGTTGCGACAGTATTACGTATGTATTTTAGGTCAAATTTTTTACAAAATAGCATGGTGGCCGCAAACTTCAAAATTTAGGTTCTCGAATAGAAAATCTACATGTCGTCACTCTAGGAATTTTTTCTAGGTCAGAGGTCATCAATTCGAGACCCTCTTATCTAATATCACTAGCTCTTCAGTGTAACTATGATAATTAAATTTTACCTTATATAATTAGAATTTAATATTTAATCACAAATTTTTATATTAATATTTGCAGCATAGTATTCTCGTTATTTGAAATTATTAGAAATCAAATTCTCAGTCTTGTTATTAGGTATTATCAGAAGTTATTAGAAATCAGTAGTTTACAATGCAACTAAATTTTATCTCGCATGCGAAATAAAAATAATTGAATAAGAAATATAAAACACGAATTCCCACAATTAAAAAGAAATTGATGACTGTGTTAATGAGTCTCATAAAGCGATTTCTGCGCATGGCTGAATTTAATAGAGAAAGACTCCTGGTTATTGGTATCTATGGTCGCACATTCAATTTCCCTTACTGTACCTACGATCCGGAGAGTTGCAGTGGATGCACACTCGCTTAGGCCGTTGCCCTGCATAAATCCGAGCGAGAGAATCGCGAGATGCAGCGGAGATCTCTTTTCTCCATGGCGTTCTACGTGGAAGGTCAAAGATACGATGGAGTTTAGAAATCAGAGATGTTTTTCGACGAAAATAATTGGTTTGCTTTTTGCCGCTCTTTTACATCAATTATTGTGGCTTGGATATAAAGCTTTTCGCGTTAATTCATTGCAGATAAAAATTGCTGATTGAAGTTAATAACCGCTTTCAGTTATTATTGCACTTCCTTAATGGAGAACTTCTTGATATTTCTGAAACTATTATTATGCTATTTAATATGTGTTTCTTTTAAAGTAGCTCTCTTTTAAGGTAGAATATAAATTTTCTCAAAATCTAACGGTGTTGAAAATTTACTTCAATAAATTTTTAAAGCCACACCGCCTAAAGATTACCAAGTTAACTGCTCCACAATTATTTTGGAAAATTCTCTAGTATTCTACTGTTGTCACATCCTTTAATCTCTTACTTCTACTTGCCAAGTTTCAGGAAATAAGTCGATCACTTTTGCTTTCACCTGCTCTCCTCATCTCCCACCATATTCATTCAGCACCTCTAATTAATAAAATTAATTAGCTGTAGTTCTAGCGTTAAAACTGTATCACCCAAATTTTTCACCCCCTACTTAGACAAGAAATAATTGTAATTTTAACCAAGCTCGATATTAAAGAATCATGTAAATATCTATAACTTGCAATAATAAATTTAACCCTTTGAAGTCATATGTCGAGCAGTACTCAACATAGCTTTTCACTTGATGTTCTGATCAATTTAATATCGACTTCTCAATTTCACCATGATTTTGAAATATCACCTAAAAATCAGTCAGTACATATAGTTACCGATATCATTTAAAAACTAATAACCGATAATAGAAAATGTTGCGAAATTAATTTTACTTAGCTCACTACAAGATTAACCCCTTACAACTACGTGTGAGGCTCATGGGGCGCAAAGTGGAATAGGAAATTTTGAAGTCTTCCAAAAACTATTAAATTGATAATATCAACCGGTTGCAAAATGGTCTCATTATTTCTATACTATTAATATGACTTTCAATTATACGAAATATCAGAGTAAAGTATCAGGAATTAATTTTGAGTCTTTGCACGTCCAATTATAAAAGAAATCATAGGTTAAGGGGTTAACAAAATAACTCAGACCGCAAACGGTTAGCAAAAATGAAGAACAAACTATAGGAATAATTAGAAAAAAATCATTTTTACGCTCTGCCTTTTACCTTTATCAGCAACACAGATAAATCTGACCCACAAAACTTGAAAGACACACCAAAATCTTCTCCATCTCGAGCCGGAAGTTCGAGGATCTTTTCTTACGGGAAAAGGCACCGCGATGAAGATAACGGAACAGGGATAAACGATCACGACCGATAGAAGTAAAACCGAACTCGGGAATGGCAAGTTCTCGGTGCGAGGTATTCGTTAATTGGACGTTAATCGGAGCGTCGTTTGCATTGGTAATGATTTTATCAAAGTATCGGGGACACTCGAGACGAATAGAAAATGGAAATGGCTCGAGTGCTACGGAACTTGTGCTCGCAGTTGTTGTCGAGGCACTTGTTAATTACTCCGTAAAAATTGTACTCGTCTATAGGACTGTAGAGTTGCCGATAACAGAGAATGCAAAGGGCTCGATATTTTTCTCGGACGTGATTGTCATCCAACAGACAAATGCTTGAAATAAAAATCAAATCATCCAATTGTCCTACAATGCTTAGCGAGTTGTTATCGAAAATGTGAAGTGTCAAAAAATATTCTGTTCATTAAAAAGGAACGAAGTATCGCATCCACTTTGACCCTTTGCACTTGGAATTCTAAAATAACTAGCATGAAAATTTAATCTTATAATTAGTATACAGGTACATTTAGCATGAGGGTAGTAAAGTAGTGAGTATTGAAACAATTAAAAATGTACAATCTGTTATTTTTTTTTAATTCTTAACACTAGTTTCACAGCAGCCGTCAAATTCACCGAATCCTATTTTTTGAGAAATGCCTTCCAAACTCATAGACACATGAATTTCATGGAGTAGACATTTCACATATGTTATTATATACAAATTACTTGTTTAATCATCTTCCTTGCCATCTGATCTATGTATTTCCAAAGTCCAATTTGGCTCGTTCAAAATTTAATTACTATATATATAATATATTGGTTGGTTAATTTTTTAATAATAAATCTTTCATTTAAATTGATTTAAAACTATTTTCTTTGCAAAAAACTTCAATTTTCTTGTATGCGTCAAATTGGCTCACTTCAGAAAAATAGATATATCAACATCCGTAAATCTAGTGTTAACATACTGCGGTATAACAGATGTCACGTCCGTAAATCTAGTGTCAAGGCTAAAAAGTAATGCAAAATTTATCATTACAAATTGTAGTTATTAAAGAGGAAATAGACGACAAAATAGAAATAATCTTTGAGTGCAAAGGGTTAAAAAATCAACGAAGGAAGTCAACTTCTTTGATGTCGAGCGATTGTGAAACAGAGCGGTTCGACGAAGAGACGAAAATATGCCACTTCGAAGGACTATCCTCGTGGAAGGATTTATGCCTTAAGGTTACGGGAACACGAACGGTCGACCGGTTGCCGAAAGCGATCGTTAACGATCTCAAGGCTGCACGGACTGCCATGAAATCCCAGTTTTATAAGAGGGACCACGGCCAGCGGGAGGATCTTTGTTCTTAAAAACTTTCCAAAGGTATTATGGTAACGTTTCTACAACGATCTGCAATGATGATTGTCTCGACCTTTCTTTTACTATTAAATTAATTTTTAATTAAATATTTAGCATTAAATTTATATTATTTTCGGTATTTTTTACGATATTATTTTTACATGAGTTGTAACTTGAAATAATTCGTTGTATCTTTTACTCGGAAAATGTATTTTCAGTGAAGAATAGTACCGCAAGGTAGAACTTGAATTTTTGAGCTCAATGTCTTCTACGATACGATCTCTGAACGCTCGAAGATTAATTTTCCCATCGATCTACAGCAATCTTTCATGGTGCTCGATAAATCGTCCGTATAAATCGCAATACATAAGTCTTCCTAGAAACCATAGTCCCGTAATGCAGAACACGTATTTTAATTGTTTTCCCATTTTTTCCAATATCTTCTTTACCGTCGTCCCCTCGTACGCTTAACAATCGTGAAAAAAAGAAACATGTCGGGTATTTTAATTGCGTGACAAAAACTGTTAATTACTTTCACGGCATGGCGGATAATAATTTCTGAATAATGCAGAACCCTGTAACGATACCTTTAAAGATCTCTCACATCGGGACCCACCGAGGAGGACAATTATGTCTACTTCCCTGCAAGAAATATAATTACAATGCAGAGACCCAGTAACCATTTCCTGTCTCCGTTCTTCGCGACAGAAACGTTGAATTAATTCTCTTTTTTTTTTATACTTCTCTTCTCCTTTCTTTTTTTCTTATCACAAGCCTCATAATTACGCGACACAGCCGAGAATTTGTTTTCCAGGCCCGTTGCTCCTTTGTAAAACTTGCTGCTCGAAAAGGGACGATCAATTTAATTATCCGCTAAACCTTAAATGCCTTCTAAAATCTCGGCTCTTCTTCTACGTTGTTGTTGTTGCAACAACACCAAGAGATTCCCCAACGGCATCACGAAATATCCGAGCTGCCGCGATCCTTCTAATCCACTTAAGTCAGCATTAAACCCCAAAAAGTTTGCGTAGCGCACTTTTCTGCAGATTGTCGGTCGGGCTTTTCCACCGAGAGGCCTTTATTAATATGCATAAAGAATAACGAGTTGCCTGCAACGTTGGGTAACTTCCTTGGCGTTAAAAATTAATGATCACAAAATACGTTTAACGATGTTGCGTATTCACGTGGGGTATTGTTGTGTGCGACGATAAATATTATGATGTCGAAATAAATTCTCTTGGTTCTAGAGCAGCGGTTTTTAATCTTTTTAGTGGTCAGCATCCCCTTCAATATGATAACAAGCTCTTACATCCTCTTAGAAAATGTGTGGATATTTTTTATTTAGGAACAACAATTTATTACACTACCAACTGCAGTATTTATTTACAATATATATTACTATTTGATATAAAAAGCAATATTGAAATTTTTGAAATTTCTCTCGTACCCTGAGGGGTTCCACTCACTCAGATTAAAAACCACTGTGCTAGAAAATAACAGATTCGTAGGCCAACAAAGTTTAGTCATTTGATAATAAATCTATGAAGAACTAATTAGGTATACATATCTAGAGAAGGTGGATAAGTATTTTAAAAATAAAGAACCGAAGGAAGGCAAAATTGAGTGACTTAACCTTTTCACAGCGAGGTAGAATTAGGAATTCTGGCCCAAAAAGTGGCTAGTTTTTTTTATGTTCGAAAACACGTCGACATGGAAACTAAATCGCGTCTCTTTCTTCAGTGAGAATAATCTTAGAAAACAAAGGAAGCAAAGAATCTAGCCATAGAGTTAGATATCTTTGATAAACTAAACGAAATAAACCATTTAGTACTTGACGCCCTCCGTGACTGTCATGGGATACACTGTCGATGGTTTAATAATTAATATTTCAGTTAATGAAGCTCGAGTGCAGAGAAATTTCATCGTTACACCATTTCCTTCGAAAATCTGCCACTCAAACATTATATATACTCTTTGGTCCTTATAATTTGGCTATCAAGACGACGAGGAAGATAAAAAGAATTTTGACCATCTAACAATTTACGAAAATAAATGGACTCATGAATCCTCAAACTTCCATTGAATATATGTAGAAAGTATTTTGAAAAAAGAAGGATAAAGTGCCTCCTGCTTTTATACATCTATTTTCCAAGGCTCTATTAAGTAGTTTAACACTTTACCGGTATTTTTTTAACAGCCTACCCCCTTCTGACTAATCACTTGGTCACAAATACTTCCTTGATACAGATCTCTATTCGAAAATTACAATTTCTCGTTACACAGAGGAAACCGCAATGATAAATGATAATTTATTAATTGGAGTGGCAACCAATTATTTAGTTAAAAGTTCAAGGGCGTTCGGTCCGAAAAGTCTACTAACCCTTTTAGTGCCGACCGAAAAAAATTTACTACATTAATGACAAATGTAATTGTCAATTGTGAATAAAAAGAATTGTCATTTGGCGATAGTTTCGTATAGAACACGCAATATAGAGCATAAATTGTGTATTTACAATTACTTATCATAAAATTACTGATAGTGTATTGGAAATTTAATATTAATCCTTCGATGTTGAGTATTAGCATTATTACTAACGACGATATATCGTCGTCAGGCACTAAAAGGGTTAATAGGGTTCCGATCGGAAAAGTGTTAAGTCAATCATAACCGAGTGCCATCTTCTTGGCTCACTAAAGTACATTAAATTTGATATATTAATTATATACCGTTTAAAGTATAATTGAGCTCCCGGGCAAAGTATATTTTCTTTCTGTTTATTTTGTAAAATTGCATTCCTTCGTTAGAACTTTCAATTCGCACTGTGCATCGATAGAAACGTAACTGAAGATTCAAGCAATCATCGGAAGGCAAAGATTCACCAATCTTCAAGGAGGCGTTCGCAGAAAGCAGTCACCTGTAACGGCGACCATAAATTTTCAGACGTTCTCGAGCGTGCACGTGCTTGTACAAACGTGTATACAGGGTGTACCGTAATAATATGTATGGAAAACCGGTCAATAGTGGTCTTCAAAGGGATCAAAACAACCCTGGCTGTTCGCAAACTACCGAAAATTGTGTTTCTCGGTGGAATTACCCAAAACTCGATGAAACGGAAAATTACAACAAATAACTAACTCTGTGTTGTACCGAAATTACAAGTAATAACTAATACTTGGCAACACTAACACATATTTTACTCGGCTATTAACAAGTTTTGGATCATTATTCAATTTCAATTTCATATCAATCGAATACATTACTAATCTTGTCCTCTAATCTAACCATTACTTTACATATTTTCTAAAATTTGAAATTAAAAAAGTGAAACTTCGATTGAAAAGAATGAAAAAAACAAACTAAAACAATTAATAAAAACAAACTCTATCAACCAAATAAAAACAATAACTTGCGGTCTAAATTTCTACAATCATGAATTAAATGTTAAATTACGAAGTGTCAATAATTTCCAACTATTTCGTATAATCTTCTAACCACCATAATCCTTTAGAAATATCTAAAAATCAGAAAACCATAATTTTTAGCTAAATCTACCTTCACTCTGTCTCACACTGCAATGAAAACATTAAAATCTCAAAGACTTCTCAGAACTCTTTACGTGTCACGACCAATAATTCTATGGTGCACCATTTGTGATACACAGCTGTAAAGGCCAGTGGCAGGAGCGTTTAAGAGTTACTTAATAACGGAAATCGTCGGCGTGGTCGATTTATCTCCAGTTTTCGAGACTTACGAGCCCCGGGAGTACGCCTCTTCGTTCTTCGCCGACATAAACGGAATGTGCAACAGGAGAATCCTTCGAAGACATAGAAAAGTAAGAGGAGGGCAAACAGGTAGAACAAATAGGCTGACTTTAATTCGACTTGGAATACGAGGCGCAGAGAAATTCTAATGATATCGCGAGGAGAGAATGAAATTGTGACGGGGCAAGATCGAGTTACGGGGAAGATGCTAAAAGCGATGGGAGCAAATCGTATAGAAGCGTTTAGTGAAAATTACTTTCGAATTGTTTCGAAAACGATCCCTCCCTCTCCGACGACTGAATGTCATTGGATTCGAGGTTTTAGGAGATTGGACGATGAGAAGACAATTGGAAGCAAGAAAATAGTAAAATCGTAGGGGAAACTAATCGTGAAGCTAAATTGCGCGGAAAATGTTTTCCGGGGACTGCAAAACGATTTCGTTTAGTGAATTTAAATATTTAGAAGATCGAATGATGGCGAAATATAAGAGCGAACAGGAGAAATAAGACAATTCGTCAAATTTAAATAAATAGACGTCGAATTATTAATTGCACAGACGATACGTTGTTAGAAATACGTTCTATGGGGATATTATGGCTTAGGAAGCAAAGCCAATAAGTGAGACCAGGTTTAAATCTTCCTTCGACACTTCTGAGAAATTTGTTCTACCTAATATTTATAACAAACCTCGGTAATTTAGAATTCATCTAAAATAGTGGGTCCTATGCGAAATAACTGTAGCAGTTGAAACCGAAATATAAAAAACAATAAACAAAGAGTTGTCCGGACGATAGTACTTGATTATCTATTAAGTATATATTAATTATTAAAAATATCTTACATATTAACACTTCACGAGGGTAAATGTTTTAAAATATATCATATTCGTCAAAAATTCTAGATATGTTATAGAAATGGTGAAAATTTAATAAAACTACAATGCTTTAAAACCATACATACATGTTTATTTAATTCTCCTAAACAATGCCCGGAAACCGAGAAAGGCAGAACAGATTCAACCCGTCCGTTAATCCTTTGCGGTCTGAATTATTTCGTTAATTTCGGTAGTAAGCTAAATAAAATTAATTTTGCAATATTTTCTATCGTTGGTTATTCATTTTTTAAAATAGTATCAATAACTATAGGTATTGACGGACGTTTGGATGGTATTACAAAATCATTGTGAAATTGGAAAGTCGATATTAAATTGTCAGAAAATAAAATCAAGTGAAAAGCTATGTCGAGTATTGCTCGACATAGGATCGCAAAGGGTTAAGTGTTAAGATAATAAGTATTGTACTATCTCATTACGCCTCGATTAATACGAAAGAATCGAAACATTTATAATTCCACGAAACTGCTAAACTTGTAATCTAAATTTGGAAAATTCCCAAATGAGAACAGCAACGAGGAATCCCAGGAATTTCGTTACACGAACACCGTCAAGTGCTAACCGGGTGTCTTTCATCCGAAAACTTCCGAAAGTATGATTACATACAGGAAAAAAAAACGAGAAAGAACGACCGACCGGCAGGACGACGAAAGGATAACGCTAAAAATACACGAGAGAGAAAAAAGAAAAAGAGAGAGGTACAGATGTCAATGCGGATAATCGAAGAAGGAGAAATTTTACAGCATCTCACCACACGTGGCGCGTTTACAGCCGCGATAAAGAAGCGCGAAAATTGGCGTATCAATGCGCGAAGAAAGGTTCTTTAACGAGGTCCCCCTTAACCGCGACTCTTTTACCGAAATCCATTAAAAAATCATTACCCCCGAAAAATCCTGGCGTATTAAGGAATAATAAATAATTAGACGAAAATAAAACACAACCGGTGGTTTTGTAACACCGTTAAGTAATTCGTAAAGTATGCCCACGATGAAACTGTACATATAATCAAAAATTATTTCCAGCACGAACTTGGACCATTCGCGATGCCAGGTGAATTTTAAATTCCAAAAGAACCTGGCAATTTTTTCCTTATGTCTCGTCCTCTTGAGAATTCCACGGTAAGTAATCAACGACGAGAGAATCAGGAGGACTGTTTTAACTGTAAAGTATAAAGTTCTAAAACTAGCCGCGCGTGCTTCGTCTTCATTGCGAAGCCAGGAACGTAGCTATAGAATAGGCCCAAACATTCGGGCCCTTCCCTTCCGACTCGTTAAAAAGTGGCAATTTCGAAATACGATACGTCCATAAAGAAGGAATCCAGTTGAGAGTTGATTATAGGCCTTGACTCGTTTCTTTGCTCGCAAATTAAGGATACCCATGGAATGTGTTGTGCCGCTTTATACCGTGAATAAAAACAGAAGGGTTTTGATGGAGGGTAGCATAAAAAGAAACGGGGCAATGGGCGTGGATGAAAGGTGGAAAATAGGGGAGAGTTTGACTATATGTTTGTACTTGTGAGCGAGTGTAGATAGAATTTTTGTCGGAACGAGAAGTTTTTTTCGGGTGAATGGTTATTTGGGGGATGTTTGGTAAATAATTCTGCAAAGGGGTTTTCAATGTGGTTACTTGAGGGTAGGGTAAATACGACTAACGATTGGTACATATATGGGATGATGTATAGGATGTATCATAACAGGCGGGCCGTGTCCTGTAACTCCTTCGTTGAGGGGATGCAAATCGTGAAGAAAATTTGTAATGGTGTGAATGTAAAATAAATTATTTCTATATCAAATCTATGACCTTCAGGAATTTTGCAAACGTTGGGAAAATCTGCGTTACAATGTGTAGGGTGTACCATAACAGGAGGGCTGTGTCTTGTGAGTTCTTCGTTGCTTATAGGGGATGCAAATAGTGAGGAAAATTTGTAATAGTATAAATATAAAATAAACTGTCTCTATATCATACTTTTGACCTTCAGAAATTTTATAAATGTCAACAAAGTCTGTGGCACGATATACAGGGCATACCATAACAGGAGGGCTGTGTCTTGTCAGTTCTTCGTTGCTTATAGGGGATGAAAATAGTGAGGAAAATTTATAATAGTATAAATATAAAATAAACTGTCTCTATATCATACTTTTGACCTTCAGAAATATTATAAATGTCAAGAAACTCTGTGGCACGATATACAGGGCATACTATAACAGGAGGGCTGTGTCTTGTGTGTCCTTCATTGGTTACAGGGGATGCAAATAGTGAAGAAAATTAGTAATGGTATCAATATAAAATAAATTATCTCTATATCATATTTATAACCTACAGGAATTTTGCAAACTTGAGAAATACAGTGGCACGATGTATAGGGTGTACCAAAAACAGGAGGGCTGTGTCTTGTGTGTCCTTCATTGGTTACAGGGGATGCAAATAGTGAAAAAAATTAGTAATGGTATCAATATAAAATAAATTGTCTCTACATCAAATCCACGACCTTCAGAAATTTTGTAAACGTTGAGAAAGTCTGTGGCACGAAAAGGTGACGGTGCTGCGATGTTATGCTTCTGGTTTAAAGTGACACGAAACTGGCTATAGGTTGAAAACAAGATCAAGTAAGAAGCACATTCATGTATACTTCCTAAAGGCATGTGTTAAGACAACTGCTAAATAGGTCTTGCTTGTTTTCAAACACTCTATACTTATATAGAAAGGTCAAGTATTATTCTCACAATTGAAATAACAAAAAGTAACTTCAGCTATAAATAAATAAACAACGAATAATACGAGTGAAAGATAATAAAAATAATAAACAATCTTATTCCAACGACCAATAAAAATTCGTCCAAATAATATAATCCCTCAATTGTTCAGAGAATTATTTTCAGTCCGATTGTTCAAGTCGAAGAGAAGCCAATTATTCTTTCTACATATATTCTTCATAGAATAGAATATACGGACATATAATTCACGATGAATGAGCGTAAAATATTCGAGATAAAATTTACCACGATCGTCGCGAACTTCTTCGATAGACATTAATTATTCAAGCGTACCGAATCGATATTTAATGTCATTCGGAGTACAGTAGCACTACTTCTACCTACTAAATATTGAGATAATCAAATTTCTACCTGAAAATTAGCCGCTGCTCGGATTTTATATCGAAGGTTTAACAGCAGTCGCATTCGATAGTCAAATGTGCACGCTTGGATGCATAATTCATACGGTTTAATTATTCTCACTCTGAATCAATCAAAAATGATAAATATTCCTGCATGGAGAAAAAGAAGAAATACAATACAGAAAAAAGTTCATTTAAACCAACGACAATTATCGTGGTTCCGTGAAAATCAAACGAAATAGAGATCCAGTATCGTACCTTGGAGTTTCTTCTCGGTCTCCCAGAACTTCTGCAGCTCCGTAAAGTATTTGTCCAGTATGAAAACCTTGGAGAGGCCCAGGGTGGCCATCTCAGGCGCTCGAGGCTCGTTATCGCCCAGAATTTTCTTCGACTCTCACGGTTCGAGCCGGGCTTACACCATAAACGTATCAACGTAGGATCAATGGATGAATCAATAGATTCAAAAGGATTCACAGATCACCACGAGATCCCACGATCTGTGAGTTTTTCGTGTCCTCAGCACACTCGTCACCGCACTCGCACATTTTCCTCTCACACCTCGAACCAGACCACGACCGAAACTGGATATGCGAAAAGAAGATCGTACAATCGACTTAAACAAACATCACGTTGCACTTGTTGACACTTGGTCTTAACCGTTCAAACTTTTGAAAAAATCTCCAAAAACAGATATAATCCAAACAATAATACTCAAAAAAAAACTCTGATTAATCGAAACACTGTTTAAAAGCACCAAATTTTCCCTCGCAGTAATTTCGAGTAGTCTCGTTGAAAACAACGTTGGAGGCTGACGAATCTCTCTCTCTCTCTCTTTCGCTCCCCCTCTCTCTTTCCCTCTCTTTCTCCCTCCTATCTCCCCTCTCCTTCTCTGACTTCTTTCAAGAGCCCTTTTGCTCTTCCGCGAAGAACGAAGCAACGTTTCCCTTCTCTCTACCTACAGCGTTCTTTCTTCCACCTGCTCGTAATTTCGTGAAGTCAGAACTTTCGGCAAACCGTACCACGGTCCGCGTTTACGGGAGCACGAAGAGTGTCGAGTCGTCGAGTTGAACTGGGCGTCATTGTTGGCTGGAACCCACCTCCGTAGCTGGGCCCTATCTCTTCTAAGGTGTCTTCGCGATAACTTCGACCGGGAGCACGGACCCTCGGCTGGCTGCTGGCAGTTAGGTGGAAGGCACCACTACTAGCAGCGAGAACGTAGCGCGCGGGGCCCGAGATGTCTGGCTCGAGCGAGGGGGGTCGAGAGGCCCCGAGAGGAGAGAGGAGTGGGGGCACCGGTCCTCCGACTGGACCGTTGCTCGTGGATGCTGTGGAAAAATGGCTGGGGCCCTAGACTCACCTTAGCCATCTCCCTCGACCTCCTCGACTCGACGCGCAGATCCTCTCGCGAGAAACTATTCCGCTCTGTTCGCAATTCAACCGATTCTATACAACTCAAAATATCGGTCCATTGTAACTCAAAGTTTTCGTAATGAGTTGAAATATTTTCTAACTAAAAGTTCTCGTTTCAATTTTCCACCATAGCAATTCGAGAAACGACGGAAGGTTTATGGAATGTTTAATGGTATCCTTGTTGTTCACTGATGTTTTAATACCGTGTAGAGTTTATGTTCTCTCTTTACTTAATTACGTTCCTTCGTATTTTTCACGAGGACGTCAATGTTGCCGTTTCGTTTTAGAAGTTATTGATGCGACGAGGCAATTACTACCTAACTTGAAAAGCACCTTATTGTTAATTGGTCGTTATCCGTATCTACCTTAGGGGCCCTTTTCCCATGATTTATGTCCCACCCGAAGAACGGTAAATACAGTTAATGGCCAGGAAACATTATAGTATACTCTCCAGACATTCGTAAAAACTGCCGAAAAAGTATCGTGAGACGTCCTGGAGACTTTCCCGGTTGTCCTTCACCGATAATCTACCGTCTCGATCGGAAGGCGCGAGGATCACCAGCAGGGGTCTTCGGAAAGGCAGGTAACCCTTTCTCGGCTTACCGTGTCGACGGTGCTCGTGCACCGACCACCGAAATAAATCCAAACTGGCACGGTGACACGCAATGCGCGTCACCTGACCCATCCACCGAATGAATGGCTTCGCGATCCTCACGAAGGTAGTTGAGAAGAGAGCGCTGAGGCACGCGGGCCCCAAACCCGCGAGCCATGATCGAAGCTGCTCTCGTTTCACCGATGGAGCACACGTAGTTGATGGAAAAAGAAGATTAAACTTTCGGTGAAACGAAGAGAGATGGAAGGAGAACAGACCAAAGAAGGCCCATGATGAACGAAGTGAAAGAACTGGAAGAAGAAAGAGAGAAGGAGAAAGAAAGAAAAAGAGATAGGAAGAAGTCTGATCCTGGTATCTCGATGTATCCTGTACGGACGTCCCTAAGCGCGTTCCGCCTTATAATTTTGATCTACAGCCGCGAGAGGAATCCAACATGGCCGTGCCCGCGGCTTACCCTGTATCGTAAACAATACAACGTCGTCGTCGTCGTTCGTACGCGATCTTTCTCCTTTTCCATTAATCGACGGACCGTCCACTTCTCTCGATCCTTCTCTTCTAGTTGCTCTTTCTCTCGGGCCCTTCTCGCCTTGCTATCCCTTTCTCTTTTCTTCTCTTAGTGTACCGTTTTGCTGTCTTTCTTTCTCTTTCTTTCGATTCGCTATCCTCTCGAGCAACAACCACTCGACGTCCCACTCCATGGGCCTCCTACGACCCTCCGCGAGAGTAGGATCGAAGTCTCCGTGGGGAAGCCGCTGGGAAGAAGAGGAAAGGTAGGTCTCACCAGGGGCCGACGACCACTACCGCAGGCCCAACTCTAACCCCCACTACTTGGATAGCCGTCCACGATTATGCGGAGATTAAACTCGCCTCGTTGCAGCACCGGCAATACCAACAGCAGCCGAAGAGAGAAGAGATTCGGCCTGGTGTTTTCGCGTTTTAACCCCTCGGCCTTATTCGTCGATGGTTTTTCTTTTGCCGCCTTTTTTTCCCCCTTTTTTGATGAGGTACATGCGATGGAATCGCGACGAGTTTGGTACGTTTGAAGGGAGAATCCTTTTTTTTGTTTTTTCTTTCCTTTCTACTTTAAATGTTATGGGTATTTTGCTTGGGTTGTATGGTTTTGGCTGGATTCCAAATTACTGAGGAATCTGATATACATGATGTATACAGCAGGTAAAAAAAATAATTGTTGTGGTCGTAAGATGTTTACGGTCTGCGCGAGGCTTAGGTAATGGTATGCTTGGAAAGACTGTTTCACGATTTTGTATGTGAAGGACGATAGTTGTTTTTATGTTGTGCTAAATTTTTATACTATTTTGTAATTTAATGGGGGAGGGAATTTTGTATTTTGTATTATTTAGGGAATATTAGGATGAAGTGTTGCAAGGATTAGATGGAAGGGGTGAAATATGTCTTGACATGATTTTGGCAAACGACCCATAAAATGGCACGAAGGGCAACACAGCTGATTAACGAACCGATGTTTGGAAAGTGTGAGAGCTGAAATTTCGAGGATGCAACGGACCATCAAACGCGACGATCGAAGCACCTGTCGCGCAAGATCCTTGAAAATTTACACAAGCCCCTTAAAATTGAATGGTTCCTTCTAAAACTCCCCTAAACATCTGCCATCCGCGCAAACCTTTTGCACGCCATATCTACGCATTCACAAAAACATTTCTTATTCCTATTAAATACAAAATTATTCCAAAATTAAAATCAAATTCCAACAACATTTGTTCCAATATCATTATTTATAATCTTCAAAACAAACACTTTGCTTAAAGACTAAACACATTTCCCTTCACGAAAGTTCTATTCCCAAAAAAAAGACATGATAATCTGTATTTATTTGCGAAACACTTGCAGCTAAACAAAATAGACTACAACGACTTCGACTAATTCGAAAATCGCATTATCGCGTCAAGATGAGGATCGATCGCACCTCAGAGCGGCAAACAAAATCGGGTAACCTGCCCGAGAAGGTATCGAGTATCCCGGCTCGTCGATTTTAGGCCCAGAGGAGGCCTTCTCCTCCTCAATCGGAGGAGAAAGGCGAAGGCGGCAAGAAGGAAGAAGAGGATCCGCTCTTTGCGGTGAAATTCAAATCTCCACCGAGAGATCTCCCGTGTACGCCCCACGCGAAACCGGTTTCGCTCCGGAACGATCGCGCCGAAGCGCGCAGAGGAGGGGGGAGAGGAGCCTTACGGGCCCAACAAGAGTTTCTTCGTGCTAACTCAACGTCGATAAAGCAGACAACGACCAAGAGACAAAATGGGCCCGTATACAGCCAGCACAATCTGGCGAGAAACGACGTAGATCTCTGGGTTTCTGCTTCGGGGGATACGTTACCGATGTTGGAAAAATTGGGACTTATCGGGCCCCGATGAGTTATCGGTACTGGAAAAGTTTCAGTGCGCGGTTGATACTTGATGAAGGTTTCTGTAATTTAACAGGATTAAGGATCTTTCGAGGATATGGAATTTTAAGGCTATGGCAGAGACGAGGTATAGGATAGATTCGTACATGGATATTTTTGGGCCTGAAATTGGGGACTCATAAAAGCCTGGTACATTTTTATATCACGACCAACGTTATCGGTAGATACGAAAACTACTACTGTCGCTTCTGTGGGCTGGAATTAAAACTATGTTTGAACATAATTTAATCTGTCCACAGAATGGAGGTAATAGACAAGATTGATATAATTTTTTCTCCTAAATTGAACGAAAATTATCGCATTTCATTAAAACTTAGAACGTAATTGACCTCTATACATTACTAATCGAATCTAATTTATTGTAAATAAAATTGTATACTAGCTGATAAAGGATCGATAAAAAAAATCCAGTTGAATGAAATATTTATGAGAAAATCTACTTCACATTTTTATCATTAATAAAACTTCAAACTCCTAATATTAAATTTAATTCTCAATCCACTTTTTCAAATGTAACAGAAAAATTAGGAGAACCAAAGACTCCTTGATTGTGCTCCAATCAAAGTGACCACTCAACTAAATCTACTCGCCAGAAAATCCCACAATAAATACGGTCAATCAAGGAATCATCGTTAGATAATTCGCAACCGTGTCTCTTCTGTCGACCAGCACTCAGAGCGGCGCGTTAATAAAATACAGACATCGAAGGAGCCATGCAGCACGATTTAACCTTCGATTAAAGGAGTCAAGCTAGTCGTGACTTACCGTAATGAGTCGAGCACATACACCATACCCCCCATACATCAGACATCTCTACAGATCCGCACACATACATGACATATACACATAAGATAATTCCGGTTGATGCAAGGTCCAATATATCCTCTCTGAAAGAAGCATCCGTTCAAGAGCGTCGAGATTCTGGGTCAATAATTTACTTGGCTCACCGACAAGTACCGTAATTCTCCCATCTACGTTCTCGAATGCGAGCCATTTTTATCGCAGATTAATAATCATATACACGTACATACACTCGGTCTATTCTTCTTTCACGCCTACTATCCGACGACCCGTAAAATTCTGAATGTACCCGTAGCGCGCATAATTTGTATTTTAATTAATGGCCGCGCTTCGCACCGTCCCCGCTTCGTGAATCGAATGATAGTTATTACTCGATATCACGTTACTGGAAAACAAACGTGCCGCACGTTGTTAACGATTATACCGAATGATTACGCATTTGCTATTCAATCCCATGAAGATCTTTAATTCCCACTGAAGTTCGATCTTTATAATAATCGAGCCATTATCGAACCCGATAGCACGAGATCACATGGCGTAAATGTCGAAAAAGGGAAAAAGGTGTGAATGTTGTTTGTCACCGATTATTTCAATTGCTACCAGCCTACAAACTCTATCGATTGGAGGATGATTACAATGAAAGAGGGTAAGATGATACTTTAACCCTTTTAGTGCCGAACGACGATATATCGATGTTCTCAGTAATGCTAACGCTGGGCATCGTGGGATTATCATTCAGTTTCCAATATGATATCAATTATTTTATGCCAGATAATTGTAAATAATGTATGTAATAATGATAACCAAATGACAATTCTCTTTATTTGTAATCATTAGACTGCGGATTTTTATGCATTTATGACAAATTTAATACGGCTAAAATATACAAAAAGAACATAATATAAAAATATATCTAAAACATCCAAAGTATGGTATTTGTTGTAATATTTATTAAGTGCAATAAATCCCTAGATAGGTTTTCCTGTCTCACCTGCACTTGTGAAACTCGAAATTTGCATAAACATCCGCAGTCTAGTAATCATATTTGTCATTAACACTAGATTTACACGTGTGAAATCAATTACGCTGCAAAATAATAAATAAGGACTTTGCAAAAAAGAAGTATCAAGCTGCAAATATGATAGTTTGCTAAGTAATTATTATACTATAAAATACACGTGAAATATCTGCTATACAGCTTCTCTATTTTCATAAATGTTTAATCCATCAATTTGACGTCTTCCATACAATCGTGCAAGGAGTTAATTGGAAAAGTATCATTTCGATAGAAATGATAAAACGAGCGAAATATCAGTTGCGTTCAACATGTTAATTACTCGCGTCTACTTTTGTATCTTCATTCACAGATGATCGTTTTCCATAAGAATTCCTCACGATGTACTACTACCCTTCGTTACGATCGAGTGCCTACAAGTATTACCAGGACGTCGTTATCGTTCCTGTAACTCCTTCCATTATCACCTTCGCTCCCACCTACGATCGCCCATTAGCGGTTATCGTTCGCTCGTTAAAAATCCCATAAATATAATTACACGTCCGGAGGATGGTCGTGCAACATCGTACGAACGAAATCGAAATCGAAATTCTTGTTTGAATCGGTGTGCGATCTTTCATGGCAGGAACCACTCGAAGTGCGTCCCTTGGCGTCGAGTATTTTAATTAGGGCAGGTTACTGATAACGCTGATAGTAGAAAGCATCGAACGAGTCGGCATCCGAGCAATCAAGGACCCCAGAAAACAGGATTAGCGAGCACTCTGTTCGGTCTCTCTCTCTTTTCGGGTTTTTGCTCCCACTCTAATCATTTCTCTGTCTCTTTTTAACACTTTCTACTTGAGCTGTGATTATTTCCTTTCCTTTTTACACTTTTAGCTCGATCTCTGATTATTTTTCGTCTCTTTTGCACTTTCTACTTGTAGTTTGATCATTTTCTCTCTCGTTCGCGCTTCCTGCTCAAACTCGAATCATTCTCTTTTTCTTTCGCGCTTTCCGCTCGCACTGTCTCGCCGCTTATCGGACGATAAGTCGAGAAACACCGACGTCCCATTTGCGCCGATGCTTTTTTCGAACCTCGCGCTATTATCGGGGAACAAGGTTGCTGGAAATGCCGCGAGGACGATGATGCGCCCACTTTACGTCAGGGTGCATCAAATAAAGTCGAATCACGATGCATTCAGAGTTCGAGGAGCGAACATGGTTGCGGAGGATTTTTTTTTTTTGCTTTGGGAGAAATTGGTCTTGATTTTGTGGCTGCTGATAGGAGGATTGGAATTTTAGGGATTTGGATTTGGGAGGGAGTTTGTGGGGGTGTTTAATCTCTTGTACGATTTCCTTTGTGATTGCTTTCGCAATAATTTAAAAGTTAATTGGTAAAATAAGAATAATTCGGTGGTTCTTAATGTATCGTATAATTTAACGTAATATTAATATTATAGAAATCATTGCATGGTGGCGTAATACACTGATATTTTCAAATTGGTAGGTTTTGGGAAACTTGAAAATTTCCTGTCTAATTTATCGCATCACGAGTGTCACTAGTTATTGTGCGCAAGGGGTTAATTGATAGAATGCTTTGTTCAGCGAATTGAATGTAAACATTGTGGTAAATAGATATAAAGTGGTCTAATGTGGTTGATTGGGAAAAGAGAAATTTCTATAATTTTGTATCTCTAATATCTTAAAAGGTTTGACTCCAATTTCTAATATAACTCTTTAATTTCTAATATACTTATAGAATATTTAATTTAACATTTAATATGACTGTTTAATTTCTAATATACTTTGCTCCATACACCTTTATTAATCCGTTGTCTGCCAAATTTTTCTTGGTCTAATTGTTCCTGAATAAATATTATCGTACTACTAAATTAAAAATAGTTCATGAAATTCACTGCTAAAGAATACATCTAAAACAGGTCCTTTTGAACATATTTAATTTCAAAAACATGTCAAATATCTTAGTAGAATGCTAAAAGACTTATGAAAATGACTAAATCCCCAAATTGGGATCATCGAAGGTCAAGGATTAATTAAAATGTAATACATTACCCCAAAAAATTTTACTAACATCCCATTAAATGTTCAACAAATCAGACATAAAATTTAGAAATAATAGAACATCCCACCTACTACAACTGCCTCACAAAGTGACCTTTAGAGCTCTCAAAATTTCTACAAATATAAAAAAAAAAACTCTCAATCGCCGCTCAAACTTCTTAAACTTTTGAAAATTCTCAAGCAAGAGATTCGAGGAGGCCGAAATAATACAGAGCAACGTTTCAAGTACCGAAATCCAACGATTCCGGAGAGGTCTCCGTGACGCGGTGAAGCGAGGACGAATTTTTTCCATCGGTTTCGTCGGCAAGACGCAGAGCGGCGAATCAGAAGTCGGCCAGAGGCACCCGAGAGGGAGACAAAAACGCATCGGGCCCGGTGTCAGCGGGTGACGGATGGGCCCGTAAGCCCGTCCAAGGCCCTATCCATGGGCCGCACGAATCCGCGTTTGCCTCGTCTCCGTAAACTCCCCGTCACGGCGGATCGCGATCGCGTTAAGTCGACCGGCCACGACGAAACTTTCGATCCTCTCGAAACGCGGCCAATCGCTGACCACTGGAATACTCGAATCTCCGAACAAAGTTGAAGACCACGATCGAACGATTCTTCGTCGATTGGCTTCCATTGTGAATTTTGTCGTTTCACCTTCTGATTTAGGGCCTAGGATTAAAGAAAACGGAGTAACGGCTCAACAAGTGTGCTTTCGATTACTTTTATGGTGAAAAATAATGGGCACTTTAGACGGAGGAAAATCTATATTTTATCTCCGTGAAATTTAACACTAGAATGACCAAGCAAGTCAAAATGACTTGTTTACATATTTTTCCAAAAATTCCCTAAGTTTACAGGAGAGTCCGAGACTAGAAATTCTAAGTCGATCTTATAAAACACAGATTACCAAACCGATCATATTTTTTACCCCTTAATTCCTCTTCTCCCTAAGGACTTATTTAATATATTTAAATGTAATAAATTTAACGTCGGTCGTTCTAGTGTTAATGTTCATGGTCGATATTTAGATACACAGTTTTAATTGATTTCCTCTTAGTGCAATCAACCCCTTTATCCTCAATGTTACTGTAGTGTAGTGGCTTCGAGATAGTGACTTGGTTTGGACTAATTACTTCGTGGCCTTCTTCAAGGCATGACTATTTACTTCATCACGGAGTACATAGAACACTCTATGTTCAGCAGAATTGGTTTAATCATTACGCAATTAATATCAACAAATTTGTCAACTACCTCAACTTTTTCCTTTCTTTAAATATCTTTAAGCATAATTTATCATTAATTTTAACACGATACTACTGCTCTCCACAATTATTTTGTTTTTCATTGTACACTAAAGAGTTTCATACCCGTTTACTTCGTTTAAATAAATAAATAAATTACTATTAATTAACACTCATTCTGGCAGGAAATTTTTCAAAAGTTTGTCTAATTAGTCCTATCAATTTACTGTGGTCATTTACCATGAGGTGATATATTAAAAAACAATTTACCAAAACTCTCAGACACGAACAAGATTTGAACTCCACCCAACTAATTGGAAGTTGGATCCTTTAACTCTATAACTACCATAATTCCTCCCTCAAATCGTTCTAATTGTTTTGTATTTCAACTTTAACTACCATGGTCCTTCACCTAGAACCTACAATTTCAAAGGCCCTAAATTATCCAGGCTATAATAACTTAAATAATAATTCACAAAAGATCTGTTAAAAGTGACAGCAAACAGAACTCCAACCTACTTGGAAATTTAAACCTCTAACTCCACATTAACCCCTTACCGTACAACAACGAGCGCTACTCGTGACGCGATAAATGGAGTAGTTAATTTTGAAGTGCTCCAAAAATGATTTTATCAAAAATATCAGTACGTCCTGATAAAATAAACTTAATTCTATTCTATTCAATATTACGTTAAATCATTTACTATATCCGAAATTACGGGCTAGATTGTTATTTTAGTAATTAATTCAGAGTTATTGCACATTTAATCACAAAAGAAATGGCACGACAAGGGGTTAATCATTGGCCACCCCAAATTGTCCCTTTTCTTCCACCATCGATCGACTTAGAATACTTTTATAGGATCAGTATACAGTTTACAAGCCAAGGTGACATTGGAAATAACACGTGTCAGGATCTCTTGCGATTTCTCTGAAAGAAAGTCCCGGTCTCGGTAACAGGATGCGAGTGCGGCTTTCCAGATAACCGCAACGTTGTTTCGAGACTCGGTTGTTCGAGTGGAGGCCAACAGTTTCGGTTTTTGCTCATACCGAAGAAGAATTCTGGATGAATACGGAGGGAAGAGGAGATGGCAGAGGCAAAGAAAGGCAGAACGAGGAACGAACGAGCCGGAGGCAGGGCAGGAAGAAAGAGGAGATCAAATACCGGAGACATCTTCTGGGTGATGAATTCCTTCATCTCGCGTCCACTCGAATTCCAACCTCGTTTCCTCCTCCCTGTCCTTCGCGCGTACCTTCCTGTAATCGTGTCCTCCTCCTTCTTCCAAAAGAGAGATTTATCTTTCCTTCTCGCATCTACCTTTCTTGAATCTTTCGCGAGAGATTCTGTTCGGTGCTTTCCAACTTCAAGTTGGCCCTCTGCTTTTCTCTTTTTTTCAAGGAGAGATGAGAAGGGAGAGGGGAGTATAGAGAAAGAGAGATATAGAGTGGTGGAATAAGAGAGAAAAGGTTCAACCAAGTTATCTTTTTCTACCCTTTTCCTGATACAGACATTATGCTGACCCCGCTCCAGTTCCTCTTTTCTCTCTCTTCTTTTCTTTACGGTTGTTATCTCTCTTTGTCGGTGCTCCTTCCATCTTCGAAGTCGGGACGTTTAATTGGATGGATCGAAGAGACATCGACCCACAAAATGCGCGTTCACCGTCGCGTAACAATGACAAACCCACCCAACTTTTTCCTGGGCGGCTTTCTCGACGGAGTACGATGCACTCCAGGTGCATCCTGCGCCGTAAACACCCGCGAAAGGAGGTGCATTGAGGGATCCGATTGGAGGAATCTTGGAACAAGATTGTTTCGTGGAATGAAACTTGACTGTCGATTGATTTCAAAATGGATTGCTATGCTTAATGGATTTGAAATATGATTTTCAGCTGGGAAATTTGAATTTTTAAATCTGAGGGTAGAAAGGAGGTGAGAACTAAATACTTCAATCTCATTGTTCTTTGACACTGGAACTACCAAGCACGTCAAAATGACTGGTTTTTAATTTTTTTCAAAAGTGCTCCAATTTATAGGACAGTCATAGATCAAATATTCTACGTTGATCTTATAAAATACAGATTACCGAATCGAACTTTCCCACCTCTTTATTCCTCTTTTTTCAAAAAACATATTTAATATATTTTCAAATATAGTACACTTCACGCCGATAGTTCTAGTGTTAAATAGGTGATATTAATAATGATGAAAATGAATAATCGACGAATTGATCTCTCTCTGTGATCATATGTATGGAACTGATAATAAAAAAAAGTATCAATAGCAAAGAACATAAATTATTTAACCGTTTGAGGGCGGAGACATTCTTAAATATCGAGAGATAAACAGTTACTTGACGATCTAAACCACCTTCTTATCAGAAAGTAGAACTATCAATATATACAAGTTATCAATCACTATTCATGTAACACTGTTTAAACCAATTTCCTTCAATTTTTCAATTCTAACCGTGTATACATACAGCGATAAATTATAATTAAATTTTTTCTCAGATCACACATACATTAGGGGTACCGAAAAGTAATCAAAATTTTTTTTCTGTCGAAAAACATTTATTTATTAAAAAAAATCTTAAATACTAATCATCAAAGTAATATCCATAATTTTCTAACACTTTTTTCCAGCGTAAAAGTAGTTTGATTCCCTTTTTAAAAAAGTCCTTCGATTTTTTGTTGCTAAACGTTTCCAATTACATTTTCACTTCTCCAATTTTGATTACTTTTCGGTACCCCTAATACATAGTTAATCCCGAAAGGATTAAAAAAATGATATTGAACTTTTTAAACGTAAAACACTCCAGCAATTTCTCAGTAAGGTCAAAGTTCCAAGGAGTAGGTACACCCCGCATGGAAATATTTCTCAGCGTTATCGCAATCAATGGAATCCCTGGTACCAAGTGCAGCCTGTGCGTATACCTGATCGCGGTGCACGCGCCAGAAGGCTGATTATTTTATAGACACCCTGGATGATTCGATCTCCTGTATCAAGATCGAGGTGAAATGGCAGAACAACCACCGCGTCTCTTTTCGTCGCCGATGCAAGCGAGGCCAACGTGAGCATTTCTCTCACTCTTTCACTTTCTCTCTCTCTATCTCTATCTCGCTCTCTTCCCTCTAGATCAAGCCGGCCAACCGGGTTTACAGGTTTTCAATATCTAATCGAGCGAACAAATTATGCCGGCCCGTGTACCGAGGCGCGCAGATGACGCGGAATGATGAATCGTATCCTCATCCTCATGTCGTTGATCGTCGAAAGGAAAAGTCATAGATCTCCTCTCACTTTTCACGCGAGATTTCACTTCTGACCAATAAGATTAACGATATTTGAAAAAAACGGTATTTCTGTGCCCTAAGACCTTCGTTCGATTCAATGTCACAAACTGGAGAACTTTCATTTTGAGTTTGGGGCTGGGTTTGTGGATGGCTTCAAGAATTTTGTCGAGGGAGGTTTTGAATCGAGAGGATTACCCTTGGTAGAGGGTGCGGGCAAAAGTTTTGATTGAAACACTGAAATGGATATGTATGGGACTGATAGAATAAAAGTTAGCAGGTAGAAATATGAGGATGATTTACATAATCGATTTGTGAATGTCGTCTAAAAGATTCTAATTATAATAGCAGTTACTGCAATGAAGTTATCGCAGGGACAAGTTGCAAATACTGCAATTGCTACCGTACAATCGAAGAAAATAAATTTACTGTTTATGTTACCAAGCCACGCACTCCGATGTCTTCACATCTAAGAACACCGATCAACTGAGACAATTAATTTTAAACATAAACAATACACTGTCTGTTATCTGATAAATACAAGCACCAAAATTCCCAAAAACACTTGTCATAAGAAGCCAACGATCAAGCACTCCAATTTCACGATATAATAAGAAATCATGCTGCTCCTCGCCCCAACATCTTCGACGTTCGATCCGGCGCGAAGAGTTCGGCTGTTAACCCTTTTAGTGCCGACAGAAAAATTTGATCAAATTAATAACAATTTCAGTTGCAAATAAAAATAATCGTCATTTGGTCACAGTTTCACATAGAAAACGATATATAGAGCATAAATTGTATATTTTCAATTTTCTATCATAAAATTCCTGATATCGTATGAGGAAACTAAATAATAATCCTACGATACCCCGCGTCAGGACTATTACTAACGACGATTTGTCGTCGTCCGGCACTAAAAGGGTTAAAGAGAGTAAGTTGCTTGATATTTACCACGGTGTTAGAAATGTTACGATGATTTACATAATCAAATTATAACCGCAGTAACTGCAATAATTTTATCACAGTTACAAGTTGAAAATACTGCAACAGAACACCGATCAACTGAGACACCAAAATTCCAACCATAAACAATACACCGTCTGTCATCTGATAAATTCAAGCACCAAAATTCCCCAAAAACAGTTGCCACAATCAGCCAACGATCAAGCAGTCCAATTTCACGATATAATAAGAAATCATGCCGCTCCTCGGCCGAACATCTTCGACGTTCGATCCGACACGAGGAGGTCGGCTATTAGGGAGGGTAAGTGGCTCGATATTTACCACGGTGTATCGCGAATTACGAAAATTACCGGTAAAGATATCGAAAGGGCCGAGAACCGCGGCCTGCTATTAATATTGCCGCTCGTTTCAACGAACGTGCCTTAGGATACGTCGAAACGATCCTGGCTTATCTCCAGCCTTTCCTCTACTTACGGCCCTCGAGAAGGCTCAGAGGCGCATCCTTAAGATTCAACGAGTACACGGCTTATCGCGAACAGACGAGAAGCTATGGTGGCTATAGGAGAAAATGAGATTCGTATAACCATGAATCGAGACGCGTCTATGCATAGTGGATTGTATAAGAATGGCTGTGCAGTCATCGAGATGACTTTGCAGAACGTATGAAGGAGATCGTCCCGCTTCTCATTGTCGGCTCGCAGGACGTTACGTTGTTTGATTACTGTAGGTTGCCTTCTTCGGCATTATACTGCGTGAAATTCATTCGAAGTGGGATAAAGAAGCTTTTTGGCCTCGATTTTTGTGGATTTTTTTCAGTTTTTTTTTAGGGTTGTTGTGTAAAGGTGGATGAATGGGGGGAGAAGAGAGGGAAGCGCTTAAAAGGATGAATGGATGCTGAAGAGAGGGAGCAAAGGAGTGATTAAAGGGGTTGGAATTTTAATTTGAACGATGAATTTGTTCTTTGTGTTTTTTTTTTAGCGGTTTGGTTGTAGAAGAACATGTTTGAAAAAGTATTAGAAATATTTCTACTTAATTCTTTGCACTCCGAGTAATTTTTGTTATGAGCTACCAACTACTCTAGAATTTTTTAACCCTTGACTTACAATGACGTGTGGCACACGTGACGTGGTAAATGGAATAGAAAATTTTTAAGTTTTCGAAAAACTGTTAAATTGAAAATATCTGGAGGTCAGGAGACGTTGAAATTAATTCTATGGTATTAACACTAGAACTACCGGCGTAAATAAGGGGAATCAAGCGGCGGAAAATTTTATCGATTTGATGATTTATGTTTATTGATATAGACGTAGAATATTTATTCTATGATTCTATAGGTATATAAACTTGGAGAATTTTTTGAAAAAATTGTGTACCAGTCATTTTTACTGGTTTGTTCTAGTGTTAATATTGCGTTAACTTATGTTAATATTTTGGGAATCAGTGATAGATTATTATTCCAACAATTAATTTTGAGTTATTGCGCGGTCGCTTACGAAAGAAATCGTAAGCCAAGGGGTTAAATGGTGCGAGTGCATATCTGTGGAATTTAAAAATCTGGTTTTGACATTAACGAAGAAGTGTATACATTTTAAAGTTATATTTTACAAGATAAAAAAATATAAAAATACGTCGGATTTATCTGACAACGGAGTACAAGGGGTTAAATGTGTACAAGACAATTGCAATTTAACCCTGCTGTTGTGCTCGGGTCTATGTGATCTGAAATGAAAATTATATTTTAACTGATACTATGTTTCTAAGTATTAGTTTTTCATATTCAATGTACTTAACATTTACATCTACCTGTTTGCATGTTTTATATTTCATTAAATGTGAACCTTTGCCGGGTGACTATGATTGGGAGGAACACGAATGTGAGATACAAATGAACAGAACAGATTTAATTCGAATAAGTCTTTGTCTGTCCCACTACTGCTCAGATCAAAGAAAGATTCAGCAGAAAATAAACTTAAACGTACAAAATTCATCTCACAAACCAGAACCGTACCAAAAATAAATTAAATACATTACAATATTCAAAAATTCTAAATAAGACTAATATTAGGGGAAAGTAAATTTCGTTTCTACAGATGTCCCCCCCAAAATCAATTATTTTTTATGTACTCGGCATTCAAAATTTACAAACTAAATGACAAAAACTTGTTAATAACCAGAGTGACTACATATTTCATTAAAATTAAAAGCACGTTACAAATTCATTACCATCGATTTAATACAAGAAAACATTACTTTCCGTTCCCCCTAATACATCCAAAAATTCTCAAAAAACAATGCACAAGAAAAAGATTAATTTTGAATACCAAACTACCACGCTCTCATTTTCAGAATCTCCCCGCATCCCCCGAAACCAATTTTTTGAAAATTCTGGTTGAAATCCAGAGCTACTTACGATTCCTCCCCCTGAATAAATCCGTTATCCCATCCCCTAGAAAGGCAAAAACGAAACAATTTCCACCTCGACGACGTCCGTCGTCGAAGAAACGTTAAACGAGGGACAAACTACGCTCGTAACCGTCGCTCAATGGTATATCGCGAGGAGTCGTCGACTTTTACCAAGCGATTCACCGCGAGAGCACTCGCTCCTTTCGTTCGCGAGTATGCACCTTCAGCTTTTAGCAGGCAATAACAATACCCCGAGAGTTTTAGCACTGAAATCGCAACTACGACTGCAATTGAAGCTTTCCCCGAGTACCCTATCCAACCCGATGGAACCGGGAAGAAGATACGAGACCATCGTGGAAACTTATGGATCCTTTCGAACAGTCAAACAATAGGAGGAAGAAAGAGAAGATATCTGACTTATCTCACATTTTTTTTCCCCCCTCTCTACTAGCAGGTAAGAATGGATCGCGTGTTACGGAACCACTTTCGACCAGGGTTGCAATTTTCAAATCAATTAAAAAAAGAAACACCTTACCGTACTATAACGAGGTACCCTAGGATCTGATACTGACCGTTGAAAGACAGGAATAAGAGTACAGTACATGGGGAATCCCGTACGTAGTCGGTGGTCGTACTCCACCATGGATCGTGTAACATTACGATAGTGATTTATACCGGTACCAGCGGTGAACCAGTACCATTTGTGGTGTCGGTAATGCACTCAGAAGTCGCGATAGACGAGTTTTCAAATGTGACTCTCCCTGATCCTCACGGTTGGTTTTTTTTTTCAAGAGTTGACTTATTTAATTATAATTTATCGTGTTACCGGCACACGTCGACGACTGTCCGTAGTTATGGGGGAATCGTGGATGGAGTATACGGAGAAGGCATCGTCATTCAGGTTTGTATGAGGTGTAATTACTCAGTGCTTCGCCAACTCGATCGAAAGGGACAAAATGCAATTACCTTGCGGAAAGCATCGAGGGAACTGTAACGTCTATCGAGGGATAATTAATTACCGGTCAACGATGCTGAAAGTCAAGAACGTACGTGGATGCAAGGGGGAGATGGTTAGTTTTATTGGAGAACACGGAGAGTCGCTTGGTTTTCGTGTTTTAGATGAGATAAAAGGATGGGAGATAGGGACGTTTTATGGGATGATTTTCTACGATTGGAATATTATGTTGATGTTTTTGAGATTAGGATTTTTAGTTAATTAGGATGGGGAAAATGGAAGTGATGGAATGTTGTGGATATAACGATAAAGCTTTATCGTGGATATTGAAGGATAATTGATTAAGGATCATTGACGATTTCAACTTGTTGGCATGACGATTTGCTGTTTTTATCGCTGCGTGTTATCGAGAGGGAAATGATTTGTATGGAATACTTGAAAATGCTCTTTTCAATATTTCCTATTAATATGATTTTTTTCAGCGTAATTGGAAGTGCGAAGCTATTGCTAGTTTATCGAAATTAAAATGCAGAGATAAATTTTAAAATTCAAAGGAGTATAATTTGCTCTATGTTCGTAAAAAATACGCGGAAAATTTTGTTAAAACTCAGAATAATTAATATATCCTCCCCTATATCCCTTGGACTATTCCCTCTGAAAGTCTATAGAAAGAAATAATTTAATTATTAAAAAATACTGGTCCCCAGTTTACGAAATAGTTCCAATTTCTTATAAAATTCTTCGTTTCGAAAGAGAACTGTGAGAGTCAAATCAAGCGCACCTACATTTACACGTAATGGACTAAACGTTTCGAGCGAAAATAGCCAAAAACTGTCCCAATTGACCGGCCGAGTACAAAGGATCAATAACAACACGATACGCTTCGACGTTGCAACTCGAAAGTATTGTTCGCCAAACGCCAAAAAAGAGAATGAAGTAATTCCACCGAAAGTGGCCACTACCCCCATGGACTCTATCGAGCCTAGGAAAATTCACCGTCAGTAGTTTACAAGGGCGGAAATCGAAACAAGGCTTATGAGGGTGACACGCATATAACATTAACTTTAAATATAGCCCTCCTATTCAGATTTTAATCATCATGTCTGAAACTCGTTGAGGGATACATTTTGTTTAATTATTACCAAGTTTTGTCATGTCTGAATTTTAGCTACATTTTTGGAATTATAATTCACGATATTAGGACATTTTTTTTACAGTCAGCTCTGAGGAAATTACAGGTCTCGCTTTCTACTTTTATTTTACAGTTACTGTCAGAGTTAGTTAGTCAGTACTGTCAGATCATTACTGCAAATAATGCAATCATATTTCTAAACAAACTACCTTGCAATAGTCCCTACTCTAATTGCCACTTCAAAATAAAAACCAGTTCTTAATCATCTCTCAAACTAAGCAAACAACTCAGCAAACAATCATGAAAAAAACCTATCTCACGAACAATTCCCATCGACATCCCTAACTTCGACTCACCCTACACAATTAACCCCTTATCCTACGAATTCAGTGACATTTATAACTTCCTCCTGAAAGATTTCGAATTAAAATGCCAAAATAAAAATGTATCAATAATTCTCGATATATCGTATAATTTAACATAACATTCATATTAAAGAAACAATTTTATCTTTTCATATCTCATTGACATTTCATATTTTATAGATTTTACAAAATTTGAAAATTCCCTATCCCATTTACCGCGGCACGAGTGTCATTCGTTATTAAAAAAAATCACTAAGGGGTTAAAAAAAAGAATTCCACCAAAAGTGTCTCAAGCAACGGTGCACATTCGAACGCCGCACAGTGGTCAATTTCGCCGAAATCCTGGCCAAAAACGCAAAATTTTTTTTCACGATTTTCAAAATGTATCAATAGCGTTTGATTTGTAACACATCAGAGCATCGTTTTCCATTAATAAAATTTTTTATTGAACAATACTCTTAGAGATATGCAATGTCAAAGTTGGCATGTGAATAATGTAACGTTTTCACGTCGAAATTGAAAATACGTTTTCAATGTGAAATTAAAGTACGATCCACTTTTTCATTATTGGTAGCTATTTATCATACTTTTAATTTATAAATATCTTGGTTTAATTTTTTTATTCAATATTTTACAACTGTGATGGTACAGAATGTAAATCCTATATATTTTTTTCCTTTTGCTAATGAAATAGTTGTGAAGTCCACAAATGTCCAAGGTAATTTTTTTTTTTAAATTAAACTTTGAAGCTACCCGAAGAAGACCTCGTTGAGTTTTCTTGCGACTTTTTGCAATTCTTCGAGTTATTGTTATTTGTTTGTCGCGCGCGCCATGCTCGGGGAAGTGCATTTATGACATAGGGCCGCGCTATCGTGCTTTACTTAATGAATACTGCTAATCCTTCTCTAAAATCAACCTTGCAATTAACGAAATAATATGTTTATTTCATTGGGTTAAAAAACATAAGACTACTGATTTTCGTGCCGATCCAACAATTTTTCGATACTCGCACCCGCCATATTAGAGCCGCCATTTTCTTTTTGGAAATTCTGAGTTCGAATTCTTAATCACCGGCCGAAATAATACTAATATACCAATTTTCAGCTAAATTGAAAAACTCCTTGGAGTTTTGGCCAGGATTTCGGTGAAATCGACCACTGTGCGCCACCGACTAATCGCGTCTACTTTAACCAGGCCAGGATGAGAATAAGGCTTATGGGGGTGGCACGCGTCTAACGTTAACCCAGCAAAAAGCCGGGCATCGTGTGTCGGAGGGTTGGAAGGAGTTAACCGAGAAGGCAGTCCCGTCAACACGCGTTTCCTGCTCGAGTGTTGGGTAGACCGAGCGAGAAAATCATTAGCGAGTCAACTCGAAAGAACGGGCTTCGATGGAAGGTTCTTGCAGCAGGAGCTCGCGCGTCCTCTCTTGTATCGCCTTACCCTCGGCGTCTCCTCTCGGTTTAATTAAATTCCCGGAGAAGCGGTGGCTCTCTCACCCCATCTCGATGCTGACTACTCGGCGAGCTCCTTTTTTGCACGCGGTTCGATCTCTTAGGTGCGAACCTAAGCGGGCGATATCTACGCACACTTCAATAACGGACACGCATACGCAGTAACGCGAGGCCCGTGTGCTGTTCGCTGCTAATTGACGGATGAATTAATTAGCGCGAATGATCGATCGTACTACCCCGCCTACTGGCTGAATTTATTTTCATTCGCTCGCTCACCCCCTTTGCGGGGAAACGACGCGTTTTGTACGCCGAGGAAATCTCGATTGTTCGATGGTCGAGGAGCTGAGAGCATGGCTTTCCGGATGTTATGTCGAAGGAGGGAGAAATGGTGATCCCGAATGGTTTGTTTGGTTTTATGTCTTTTTTGATCGAGTATTGTGGGCGTGTATTTTTTGGAACGGTGATAAGGTTAATTTTGAGAATTATTATTTTTTGTGATGAGCTGTCTAATTTGTATCATATGAGCGTGGATATTGAAGAATTAGAGATGTCGATTTAACTTTTAGCTGAGAGTCTTTTTTACTTATGAGGTAGGAGACTTAACTCTTTGCGATTGTGTTTAATTAATCCTTTCACATAACATTTCTTTTGTGACGAAAAGTGCAACAACTCTGAATTAATTGCTGATTGAAAATTTGCCTCTAATTTGGATATAGTATAGAGTTAACGCAATATTGAATAACATAGAATTAATTTTTTTTATTGTGGCACAATGATATTGTTACGAGTAGACCGCGCACGCCTTATCCTTTCGGACATAATTAAGAAAACACAATTTAAAAAGCGATGACGTTTATTTAAGAGAACACGTCCGTCTACGAGTACCACCGACCGTAGAATCTCTACTCTTTTTATTTAACAAACAATTGACAAGTCTCGTTACCCAATAACATTGAATCTACTGGGTGCTTCGTAACAATATTTTCAATTTATTAATTTTTGGAGCACTTTAAAATTGATTATTCCATTTATCGTGTCGCGAGTATCACTCGTTATAAAATCTTACAATTAGTAAAAGTTATATATACCTGAGAAACGTGTTGATTCTTTGCTTTAGTGGCTGAGAGTAGATATACAATGGCAATGCTGAAAGTACTTTGGTGGCTGAGAGCAGATGTACAGCGGCCAACTAAGGGTTGATACCACTGTGAGGATGAATTCCCAAGTAGAGCACAAAAAGAGAGGTATTTGATGGTCCAGGATCTCTTTTTCGAAAGTACACACGCACTAATAGATAAAAGTAGGCAAACCCGATCACGGAGCAGTGATTACTCGACCGCGGTCGCGGGGGAACTGATATCGAGGCGAGCCTCCAAGTGGCTTATTGTTAAGATTCGCGGAAAGGATACCTGGAGGTTATTGTCATTGAGCTCAGCCGAGTATGTTTTGATAACACGCAGCAGACGTTGTCCTTCGTTGCCAGTGAGGTGGAAATAATATATCTCGTTACTATCGTCTCCTACCATTTGAATTTCTCCCAAACGTCTAGTTTTTGGTACAAACTGATTTCAAAGACCCTCCCAAATTTAACACTAAAACTACCGACGTTATATCTACTAAAATTTAAATTTATTGAACAAGTACTTCGGAAAAAGATAAATCAAGAAGTGAAAGGATTAGTTAATTAACTAATTTAGGCTTTATATGGTAGAAATAGAATTTTTACTTCACGGTTCCCCTATCAATTTAGGTAGTTTTTTGAAAAAATTGCGAACCGGTCATTATGACCGCATTGGTAGGTTTAGTGTTAATGTTGCGTATTACTTTAATGTTGTAAACGTTTCAGCAGTGCTCAAAGGGAAAAGACGCCCAAAATTTATGGATATTTTCCTGTGTATCTTAAAAACCAGATACACTTGCTTTATCAGCTCGGTGATCCAGTCCTACATTTTTTAAATTCGCGTAGCATTAGTAAACATATCTCGTGTCTTTCTTTCCAGAAGGTCGGAGACCGCGAAGCCTGATTTATGCAGCTAAAATTCAATCGCAAATACACAAATGGAAGTTAATTTGCCGGAGAACGGTTTATTTCTGACCCATGGGTTAACTGCATAAAAAGATGAGCTAATAAAAAAATCTCCATCGAATAAAGGGTCCAGAACAACCCCTGAAGGCAAAGACAACTGCTTTTAAAACACTGTACAAGAATAGTTTAACGATGACACTTGTATAAAACAACAACGTGTTCAACAGTTTCTTGTGCTAATGAAAAAATCCAAGCAAGATTTTTCATCCCTTCACGAGGCATCTTAAATTCGCTGATTTAACGTCGTCTATGAGATTCGTGTGCTTTGTTTCTCCCACTGGGCAACGAGGCAATAGCTCGTTGCAAAAATTGCACGGAGCTCTAATGCAAATTTATGATAACCACGATGGAAAGTGTGCCTCCTCCCTTGTATTCACTACACCGTCATGAATAGGAAACGTACGAGTAAATACGCAGTGTAACACGTAAATATACGGCGTAATACGTAAACATTTTCACGCATTCCAGACAAAATTTACAGCCGAATATACAAAGCAAATAATATTAAAGAGACTTAATTAAAAATTACATTACCTCAATTACCTTAAACATTTTATTTAACATTTCAAAGTATTTTATTTCTATGAGAAATTTCACGTTGAGTTGAAATAACCACCTGGGATTCTTTCGTATTTTAATTAAATAAAAATAGCACCTCGGTAAGAAAAGTTTCGTCGACCGGTGAAATGAAGACGACGGAAGAAATACGACTAACATCTTCTGAAAATCGTAAGAGCGAAATTTTATCTGTAATAACGTTCATTTTTCTCCGTAGAAAATAATGCGCTCCGCGAATGAACAGTATGATTAATGACGATAATACTACCGTAATCTACGATTAACACATCCAAGAGAACTTCATTTAAAACAAGACGTTAATTCCAACACCTAAAGGTGTAGAGAAATCGAGAGGTCCAATCAAAACGCAGAACTTTGCGTGCAAGAAGTCCCTTGAAACGACAAAAAACTCGCCAGGTTCAACGAGAGTAATTTTGCGATCGTATACCACGAATTTATTCCCCGTAAAAAAGTCAAAGCGTCAACGAAACTTTTGGGGAGTGTAATTTCCATAAATTCATAGGCCGTCATACTTCGTGCATATATTTTGTGACAAGGGCGAGCAGATATAGGGAAAAAGGATTGTATAACTTGCCGTGTATTATTCTAATGACTAATTAGCATATTATACAGAGCGAAACTTTTTACGTACTCCTACAATCTTATCTTGGATGACGTGATTTTTAGCCAAACCGACGGGTAATTAAGCGGCATAAAACACCGATTCAAACGTACACTCGTCGTAAATCAAGACGTAGTTGGGATGTCATGAACGTACGGTGTTTTCTACTCGGACTTATGAGGAATAAATTATGGGTGACCTTCGTTTAACGGGAAATTTTGTAACGTTTTATATGGAAATCGTGTTAAAGGATAGTAGAGAATGAAACTGTGACAGTGAAAAAATTATTTAATAGAACGTTGTTCAGTGACAGACATGTTGATGGAAATAGTACATGATATAGGCACTTGCTTTGCAGGGAGTACACTATTTTTTGAACTATTTGTTTTTATAGTAATTCGAGTTATTAGAATTAAGCGAAGAGAAATGATATTAAGACCTTTAATTTGGAAAATTTCTAACCGGCAAAATTCTAATGGCAAAGAAAGTTTCAAATTTTCATAAATATTTACTTTTACAATTACATAGTCATTTTACAATTCTTAGATCCCATAAAAAACTGGTCCTTAATAAATAAAATTACTTGTGCGCTGGCCGTACCTCGTTTTAAGTTTCTACCCTTCTATATTTCAGCTCAAAATATTGTAAATATCAATTTTGTCAAAAACCTACAATTTTAACTTTACGACGGCCGTCAAATTGACGACTTCCCAGTTTTTATAAAATATTTCTCAAAATAGAGAAGCACTACATTAGATATTTCACGCGTATCTTACGATACACAAATTACCTAAGTGATTGTAATTTTTTGCCGCTTAATCTATCCATTTTCAAAGTTCTTTTTTAATATATTTCAATGCTCCAAGTATAACGACCGTAAAACTAGTGTTAAGTAAACTCTAAACCATCGAAATCACAATAAACAACTCGCTAAAAACAAATCCCAAAAGCATCAGACGTACTTAAAAATCCCACACCCACCGTACCTCTGCAAAATGACTCTCGTCACCTCTGTCGTCAAAAACTTTCCCAAATTCAACTAACCTTCGAATATCATCCCCCGTAGTTTCGCATTTCATCGGCTTTATCAGGTTTTCAACGAGGCACTCGATATCCAGCTATTGTTTAGGCATAATTAGATCGTTGGCCTGCCAGATCCGCATATATTTGCCAGGTTCTCTATGCGATGCACACCGGTACACAAGGTGATGCAGCCTCTGTGTGGATAACCGTACACACAGTTATATAATACGTGTTCGTACAGAACACATACGTGGATCCACATTGCACGAGCCACGCTACGGCCGGTCACGGCAACCGGCAGGCGATAACTCAGCCAGGAGGTATATAATTATCAAACTGCGTAATTGTTAATTATTGTGCCATTGTTGCCGGCCGGTAATTAATGCGGTGCCAAACTCCCTCGGTACACGTCTCACGCGATCGTACGATTGATCAGGGAACCGTCCTCCGCGAGTTCCACCCCCGTTGATCCCATGGAAAAAAAGAAATCGATGAATAACGACCCGAAGCGTTTCGAGGGTCTCGCACCGTTTGCGGATATCCTTCCGTCGATTGTGTGGTTGTAATGGGTTTAATGGTATGTTAGAGGTTTCATGAGAGGTTGGTTGGAGATCCTTTTCTTTTTGAATTGGGAATTTGGAGGGAAAAAATTAGAATTCTTATGGAGGATAGGGAAAGAGAGAGACGTTGGAAAGAAAGATCTGAGAAGTCGAGTTGAATTGAGATAGGGAAGAGGTAAAGAGCCGCTGGCCAATCTCGTTGTAGGCAATCGACTGACAATGACGTTGCCCAATTTCCACTTGCATTCACTTCTTCCTGCATTTCGTCTTCGTTCCGTTTATCGTTTCGCTCTGGCGACCTTGTCGCGGGAAAAAAGAGATTGAATGCCGAGAGAGACAGGAGTTGAGGAACTTTAGCTACAATCGACTTCCATCGATCGCTAATGACATCCCTGAATTTCCACCTGAATTCAATCTCTACATTCAACCATCCCTTCTTCCATGGTGTGATCTCCTCGAGAAGACACTCGTCCGACAGACACTAACCGGAAGTCCCAAGGATCCAACGTGCTAATTCGTTACTCATTGACCTCTATCGATCTTAAATTTACTGACAATAACACCATTCAATTTCTTTTCTCTCACCCTCTGTATATTTCATCCTCATATTTATCGTATAACTCTTTCGTTATCGCAAAAGCCAGAAAAAAGGGGTAGTTCGATCGCTAATCACAATGAATTTCCACCTGAATTGAATCTCTACATTCAGCCACCCCTTCTTCCATGCTGTAAACTCCTCAAGAAGACGCTGATCCCACAAACACTAACCGAAAGTCCCAAGGATCCAACGTGCTAATTTGTTAGTCATTGAACTTTATCGATCTTAAATCCACCGACAATAACACCATTCAATTTCTTTCCTCTCACCCTCTGTACGTTTCATCCTCACATTTATGGCATAATCCCATCGTTATCGCAACAGCCAGAAAAAAGGGGTAGTTCGATCGTTAGTGACATCCCTGAATTTCCACGTGAATTCAATACCTATATTCAACCACCCCTTCTTCCATGCTGTGGCCTCCTCAAGAAGACACTCGTCAGGCAAACACTAACCGGAAGTTCCAAGAATCCAACCTCCAAATTTGTTACTCATTGACCTCTATCGATCTTAAATCCACCGACAATAACACCATTCAATTTCTTTTCCCTTACCCTATGTACATTTCATCCTCGCATTTATCATATAACCCCATCGTTATCGCGACAGCCAGAAAAAAGGGGTAGTTCGATCGCTACGTTCCTGTACTTCCACCTCAGTACAATCTCTACATTCACCCTTCTTCCACTCTGTGACCTCTTTAAAAACACACTCGTCCCACAAACACTAACCGGAAGTCCAAAGGATTCAACGCGTTAATTCGTTACTCATTGACCTCCATCGACCTTAAATCCACCGATAACACCGTCATTCACTTTTCTGTCATCGATCGCCAATGACATCCATGTACTTCCACCTGAATACAATCTCTACATTCACCCTTCTTCCACTCTGTGACCTCTTTAAAAAGACACTCGTCCCACAAACACTAACCGGAAGTCCAAAGGAACCAAGGCGCTAATTCGTACTCATCGACATCTATCGATCTTAAGTCCACCAACAATAACACCATTCAATTTCTTTTCCCTTACCCTATGTACATTTCATCCTCGCATTTATCGTATAACCCCATCGTTATCGCGACAGCCAGAAAAAGGGGGTAGTTCGATCGCTGTGAAGGGGTCGTCCATTAATTCAGTAGACGTAGCGGAATATTACGCAACGATGGTTAAATTAAGCATGCAACCATCAGCGAAATCTATACCCGTCTATACATCGTCCCTTCCGGACACCCTCCTCCCGGTGCATGTTTTATTTATCGAATGCATCGGTGGCCGATGCAATCCGCTGCGAAACGGCGGCAATGTGCCCGGCCAAGCCGCGCGGAGCCGCGTCACGGCGAAGACTGAGAAAGGTGGTACGTACACTCGGTGATTTATGGGTGCAACACCTGACGGCATTTTGTTCGCTTTTGCATCAGCGTTGTTACGTTGCCAGCCAGTTCCGCCCTTTTTTGCCCCTCTCGCGCCCCATTAGTAATGCCTCGGTCATTACGAGCCCCAGTCGATTTCCCGTGGCTAATAAATCCCGATAAAATTTCCATCCTGCGTATCCTCGTGTTGCGGAAGGTTAACAGTGCCTAAGTCCTAAACGTTGCTCGATTTGTGCTCACTGTTACGCTATGAGAAAATTATATTATGGGTTTGATGGCGTTTTTATATACGGGTACGATGGGTCGATTTCTGGTGGCTAATAAATCCCGATAAAATTTTCATCCCTCGTATCCTCCTGTTGGAGAAGCTTAACACTAGATTTACGGAGCCAATTTGACTCACTCAAAATTTGATTACTATACGTATAATATGATTGGTTGGTTAATTTTTTAATAATAAATCTTACATTTAAATTGATTTGGAACTATTTTCTTTACAAAAGACTTCAATTTTCTTGTACGAGTCAAATTGGCTCACTTCAAATAAATAGGTGTATCAACACCCGTAAATCTAGTGTTAACAGTGCCAAAGTTCTAAACGTTGCTCGATTTGTGCTCACTGTGACGCCATGAGAAAATTATTTTATGGGTTTGATGGCGTTGTTATATACGGGTACGATGTGTCGATTTCTGGTGGCTAATAAATCCCGATAAAATCTCCATCCTGCGTATCCTTGTGTTGCAGAAGGTTAACAGTGCCAAAGTTCTAAACGTTGCTCGATTTGTGCCCACTGTGACGCCATGAGAAAATTATTTTATGGGTTTGATGGCGTTTTTATATACCGGTACGATGAGTCGATTTCTGGTGGCTAATAAGTCCCTACAAAATTCCCATCATAGTATTCTTCTGTTGCGGAAGGTTAACCCTTTGCGCTCCGAATTATTTTATTAACTTTTTGTCAGGTAAGCAAATATAATCTCGGAAAATTGTCTACTGTTGATTATTCGTTTTTATTTAATACTAGGAACAATTGTAGATACTGCGGTGTATTTCTGTTAAAATGCAAAATTATTGTTGATAATTAGTATATGAAACATTAAGTGTCACAAAAAGCTGTGTCGAGTGTAGCTCGACATAGGAGTGCAAAAGGTTAATAGTACCTAAGTCCCAAACATTGCTCGATTAGTGCTTCCTGTGGTGCTGGAAGAAGGTTATTTTATGGGTTTCATGGGGTTTTTGTATATTGATGTTAGTTGGTGCGATGGGTACTGTGGCTGGTGTTGAGTGCTTTTGGATTTTAGGTGATGTTGCTTATAGCAGTGTTAATATCTGGTTCCTATATTCATATCTCTTACCATAATTTACATATCGAGTACACAGAGCTACTGAGAGAATAGACAACCAAAATGGGAGGCAACTTTTCATCCGACAGCCAACAATCTCCTTTCACCCTTTAAATTTCGCAGTTTTACAAACTTTCCAACCAGCAAACTCCAACATGTTACGTCAACGAAGCTACGAATCAAGCTGTTAATTAAGCTCAATGATAACCCTTCTAAATCAGAAAGGAAAAATTCCTAATGCGGATATTAAACCTCCAATTTCAGGCAACGTGGATTTCGCGTTTCGTGCAAATATATAGATACGATGCACATCAGCAATATTAATATCCGTTAATCAGTAAAAATGTGATTGATGTCACTGCGAAAATACAACAAGACCTCAATCATATTTTTACTTTGCTTTAAACTCTTCCTCTCTCTCTCTCTCTCTCTCTCTTTACATCCAATTTATTTAATTTTCATTGCAAAACTACATAGGAAATATAATTAGTCTGCAATTTCCAACCGAAAAATCCAAAATTCACCCATAGTTGGAAAGTTAACCGACCGAAAATAAGTTCAAAGCGTAGATGTAAATATGTTAATGATAAGGAAAAGTTAATTAGAATGTTTTATATTTTTTCAGCTGCTATGGTCTTTTAACCTATGACCTGCCGTTTAGATGGAATCCGAACAACAGAGGTTAATTAGGAAATCGTAGAAGGGAAGGAATGAAAAATAGCCGCAGATATCAAACGAATAATTCGAACGGACGTCGAAATTAATTTACATTTGATTCTCGGCCTCTTTGCGTCCTTGGGCTGAAAAAAAATGCAAATACAAGCGGGATATTCGTGTCACTCGCTACGGGGAGGCGTCAAACTGTGCGACGTGAAAATAACAAAGCGTGAACGAAGGTAAATACGGTGTGGGTGAAATCTCTGATAGCGCTGACACTCGATCCATTTTTGTGTCATTAATATTCTTGCCAAACGGTTTTCCGTATTACCTCCGGGAGGATAAAAGCACACACGTAATTGTCACACAATGCAAATATCCAATGTTTTCACCCTTAAAATATTTGTGTTTGCATTGTAAAAATAAAAAAATACTGGGGGGTAAAAAAAATATCGTCGAAACTCAGCGTACAATTTGGGTTTTGTTAACGTTCACAGTTGAAACGAATGAAGCGATCAAAAAAGCTGTCGATCGTTTTTACAGACGACTTGATAACTGCGGTTCTATCGTAAGTGAAAAAAGGATTTTGTAAAAGCTGAAAAATAATTCCAATTTATAGCTTAACAATTCCATTTAAATTTTTCACAGTTATCACGATAACATTACGCTTTTCCAAGAAATAATGAGAGATAATTCCATTTCAGATTTAAATTTAAATTAATATAAATTCAAATTAAAGTCTTTTAATAGTATATCACAGCAATAACACTTAAAGCAAAAAAGAATTTTAAAAAATTACCCGTGAACAGATCACAATTGAAAAAGGTGTCGCAATTAGCATTAATATAATTCCAGAAATTTATGAAAAATTGTTTCACAGGAAAAATAATAATTACATCGTCAAGGGAATCATTTTAAGCTCATTAACGTTAACGATATCATCATCAGCTTTGCGTGTCGCATCGTGGATAGCTAAAATGCGGAAAGGGATGATCGTTAAAAGCGGACGGAAATGAAATATTCCAAGGAAGAACTGCCGGACTAACTTCGATTACGGATCATAATTGAAGTAGTCGCTTATACGTCCTCCATAAACCGTAACGATGAAACTTCACTCTTAATTACAACGATGCAGTAAAACGTCACGTTGCAAAGTGTCTCTGCGAACTATTATAGCTATGGTCAAGCACGTGAGCGTATAAACAATTGCATTTAATTGCTGACAGGTAGAAAGTGAAGATTATTTATGATTCCCAGTCAATTAAGAGCCTTCATATCTTTATGTTTTCATGAGGTACTATAAAGGAACATTGAGATGAATGGGATGCTTTAATTATATAATTAAATTTCTTCCCAGATAAATCAACGACTTTATAAGTCCATTTGTGAAGAATAACTTTTTTAATTAGTGTCTCTGTACGTTCCGTAACTTTGTTTTAATACTAGATGTGCGGCTGCTAAATATGACATTTTTCATTATATTAATTAATTACTTAGAAAAATTATGGATTAAGCGACATAAAGGATTACGAATGAAGCAATTTGTATTATAAGATGTTCGTGAAATATTTAATGTACTGTCTTTCCGGGAATTTCAGAAATATTTAAAAAAAATTAAGAACCTGTCAATTTGACGGCTGACGTAGGTGTAGTATGAATAGAGAATTAACGTGCGATAAATAACGTGTACTGGAGTATTCAATTTTCCTTTATATCGCTAAAATTAAACAATTTTTATCGCATCGATCAATATGGGCGGGAAAATTCGAACATGGAAAGGACATCGAGGTCTCGCGTGAACATGAAAATCTGTAAACGATTATCGATCGCCTTGTTTATTACTTAAATAACGTGCCAGAACGAGGAGAAAACTGCGATGAATTATTATTAAAATCTATAGACGCATCAAAAAGGTGGTTTTCAGTATCCTGTGCATCGATGGTGAATGGATAACATCGTAGAAGATTCAATGGTTCTGAAAATTGATTTTATTCGTCTGAGAACATTTCTCTTTCTCTCTTCGACTTTCTTTTCTCACCTTTCTATTATTTCCTTCTTTCTTTCTTTTTTTTTCGTGCCCTTTTCACCCTCTTCATCGCCATATACTTCTTTCTCTCTCATAAACGAGGACGAATCAGACGGACTCGAGTTTCCAGACCTCGCACGCCTCCCATTTCGCCAAAATATCAATTTTCATAATAAATGTGTCCATAAATTTCCCAGGATAAATAAGGGAATAAATGTACGCAGTGTTTAGCCGTAATTTAGAGGGGCCACGGGATGATTTATAGCCCGGCGAGAAGTAAATTTAAGGCAGCACGTTGAAGAAGAACGCGAAACGAATAATTCCCTTGTCACTGGCATCGTGCAAACATCGGTTTCGCGAGAGATTTCTCGGGTATTTTGTGGCAACGTGAAACAAATATTTGACGGACGACTCGACCGGTATATTTCTTTCTCCTTGTCTCCTCGAAATTATTACCAAATGAAATACAAATATTGCACTAACGCGGCCCTTTTCCATCGGATAAATAGCGAAAATTACTTTATAGATGTTTGCTTTTAACACGAGAACTATGGTCGATAAATCTGATATGTTTAAACACATTAAATAAGTATCTTGCAAAAAGGTGGGTCAAGCGGTAAAAAGTATTATCAGCTAAGTAATTTGTATATTATTCTACTTCTCTACCAATTTGAGGAGAATTTTGAACACTAGAATTAGCAAACAAGTCAAAATGACTGGTTCTCGATTTTTTCCAAAATTTCTCCAAGTTTATAGCAGAGTCATAGATTAGATATTCTACGTTGATCTTATAAAATTTAGATTAAAGAATCGATCACCTTTTTTGCCTATTGATTTCTCTTTTTTCAAAGTAGTTATTTGATATATTGAAATTTAATAGATTTAATGCCGGCAGTTTTAGTGTTAAAAAAGTAGGAACCCGTCAACTTGATGGCTGCCATAGATCTAGTGTTAAACACAAAGTGAATTAAATTACTTTCGTGGAGATTTGGGGGATATAAAACAAACGAGATGTCGGGAAAAAATGATTATACACAGGAATATTATGAGGTATATTTACATCCACTCTTTCTAATCCTCTTCCTACAATTCCATCAATCCGAGATAAAAATATATACTGACAGTTTTAAACGTCCTTCGTGTTGTAGGCAAATATTTAGTATCCGATCGAGGGATATAATCCGCTTTTTCGAAGTCTGCTTTCACTCGTGATGATGTATATCCGTATTTTTATGACAGGATCCAACTTCCAAGCTCTTAACACTGTAATAGGTTTTATATCGAAACTTTTAATCCTTTTCGGAGCATACCGTGGAATTAGACGGTATTATAACAAATTATTGGAGTTATTTCAGCACTCCGTGGTACAAACCCTCTTTGAGAGTCTACAGATTAATTATACAGTGTGTAAAATAAATAAAACCACTTTTAGAATTTTTAGAGCACATCAGTACAAAGTTCTACCCCCATATGCGAAATGTGTGAACTTATATTGTCACTTTCAATGAGACTTTTGTTTTTCAAGGTATATCAAAACTACCTTCTTTAACACTAGATATATCAAAGTGGTTAAAATAGCTTGGTTTGAATTTTTTTCAAATGTTCTTGAAATGTGTAACGCTGTTACCTTTTCAATCGATAAAGTTTCCTACATTTTTTATTTATTTTGTACGGATAATATTAAATCAGTTACATTTAAATATACTAAATAAGAACTTTGCAAAAAGAACGATCAATAAGTGGAAAAGATCATGAGTTATTACTAGACTCCGGATGTTTATGCAAATTTCAAATTCAACAAATGCAGTTAAGACAAGAGAACCTATTTAGGGACTTGTTGCACTCGATAAATGTTATAACGAATAGCATACTTTGGATATTTCGGATATATTTTTATATTATGTTCGTTTTGTGTATTTTAGCCGTATTCATTTTGTCATAAATGCATAAACATCCGGAGTCTAGTTATTACATAATTATAATATACATGATTATAATATACATAATTTCTCTTCTATAAAATAGATGTAAAACATTTACTCTACTTTATTCCCATCAATTAGATATGTTTCTCAAAAAAATTGCAAACCAGTTGTTCTAGCTTGATAGTGCCAGTTTTAACTGCAATGTTATTAACCCCTTGCCGTGCCATTTCTTTTCTGACTGTCTCTCCAATAACTCAAAATTAAATTGCCAAACTAAAAATCACTCAGTGATTCTTGATATATCCTATAATTCAACGTAACAATGATATTGTAGAAATAATTTTATCGTGTCACGTTTCACTCATATTTTCAATTTCATAGATTTCACAGAATTTAAAAACTTTCTATCCAATTTACCTCATCACGAGTGTAACTCGTTATTGTACGGCAAGGGGTTCACACTAGAACAACCAAGCAAGTCAAAATGACTCGTTCACATTTATTTCCAAAAATTCCCTAAGTTTACTGGAGAGTCCTAGACTAGAAATTCTAAGTTGATCTTATAAAGCACAGATTACCAACCATATTTTCCACCCCTTGATTCCTCTTCTACCAAAGTTCTTATCTAATATATTTAAATGTAATTTATTTAAGTCGGTCGTTCTAGTGTCAAACCAGACAGTTTTAAAAAAAGAATCATTAACTGTAACTAATTTACCTGGAACACTCAGTATACGGTACTACATCATTTAAGCGACACTTACAATTAAATTACAAGAAAGCAAACACTAAGGAGCGTCAACCCAAAGACACAAACACGCGAAACATCCGCATAAACTTGGCCTCCCCTCCTGTCAACCGCGAATTCGCATGATTAGCATACTCGGTGATAATGAAGCCTCCTCCGTTATAGGTCGGCTCGTCGGTTAATTAGGTCGCTGGTTGATTTATCGAGATCGTGGGGTATCCATACGTAGGTGGATAGTACGCACGGATGCATTCTGGCCCCCCTTCTGTTTAGACCTATGCAAACATAGGTGAGAATACACGAATGCCATTTGTCTCGGACGAAATCGACGAGTTTCAGAGTTACGATCCACCCATGATCGTCCTTCCAGCCATACATCTTCTCGATTGCCTATTCTCGCCCTCCATAACAGCCGGAATACTAATATCCGATACACACCCGATCGTTTCACCTTGACTATGGGAAAGCAAGCTTTTCTCGGGGAGCAAACGACGCATTTGTTAACAGAAATGATCCGTACTTTTACGATGTTACGGGGAGACATAATACGGTATCTCTTCGACAAATTTTAGGGGAAGTTTAGAAACTGGATTGGGGGCTGATGGATTTGTTTGGGGGGTATGGAGTTTTGGGGCAATTGAAAATTAGGGGTGTTACGGGGGATAGAATATTGGGCTTTATTAAGTGTATTATGTGGAAAATTGTTGGAGTTGTAGTAGAGTTTTTGGAAAAATTTGCGTAGAGTGAGAAAGATTAACCCCTTGTCCTGCAATTTATTTGATCACTGGCTCCACTGCAATTCAGAATTTCATAGCTAATATAAAAATTGATCAGTGATTCTTAATACGCCGTGTAATTTAACATAATATTAATGTTAGAGAAATAATATTATCGTGCCGCCTCTCAGTAGTATTTTCAATTTAATAGGTTTTGGTGACCTTAAAATTCCTATCCCATTAAATTTATCACGAGTGCCACTCATTATTGTAGGCCAAGGGGTAATTAACAAATATGAAAAGACTGTATGAAATTGACGAATGAAAAGAATGAATGTACTATAAATAGATGAATTTGAAATATAAAAAATTTCCTAATTTTCCACCTACTTTAAATTTTGAAATTCTGCAGACTCGCAATGAGAAACTTCAAAGTTCTTAAATTCCACGAATTCGTTAATTTCGGAAATCCACAGGTAGCTCAAACTTTTAAGTATTTTAAATGAAAAAGTTTCAAACATCACAAAACCACAGACTTCTCGAAATATCCAAGCTTTAAAATTTAAGATTCACAAATCCCCCAGAAATACGAAATTTCAGAAACTGTTCGATTCCCTGTTGTTGGAACGCTTTGATCATTCTTCCCGATCTCTTGCATCCTTTATCAAAACCGCATCGAGTGTCGGTGTAACGTTTACCGATGTCAGGGAAATGCGTGGGGGGAAAACAAATGGAACAAGTCGTCCCGCAAGAAATTCAAGAGACGAAGAGAAATATAGTGTGAAGAAAGGAGGTAGAAAATATCATGATCCTTTTGCACGCATGCATTTGACTCCGGGCATGGAGTAAACAAATGGAACTTCATCCTATATCCAACGAATGGTTTTGCGTAGGATAAATGAAATATAGTGGAACATAATACTGCAATTATTACGGTAAAAGCAACGAATGAAATTGCCGTGCAATATAGGTAAACGTTAAATGTTCACCCTCTGCATGGCACCAGGGAGGGGGATGTGATTATACTAATTATAAAACACGGCTGAATTGTCTATCTATAATTATTAGTCTTATTCTCGAAATTGCAAATTTCCGTGCAATACGATTCGATTGTAATGGCGATCGTTTTGCATTGATATTTACTTGCAATTATTAGCGACATTATTTTAATCTAATTCCTACCCCGATTAACCCCATGCGAGCGGATGGAAATGATACTAAAGTAGTATAATTTCGTTCAGCCGAACATTACCTTTTAACCTTTTATTCTCTATGGTGAATCTCGATCTTGCACTTTTTCCGAAAGGCCTTATCATTTCTTCACCCCCTGTGTACTTCGAGGGATGTGGATGTGATTATATTAATTATAAAACACAGCTGAATTGTCTGTCTATAATTATTCGATTGCAATGGCGACCGTTTTGCTTGGTTATTTACGTGCAATTATTAGCAACATTATTTTAATCTAATTCCTACCCCGATTAACCCCATTCGAGCGGATGGAAGTGATACTAAAGTAGTATAATTTCGTTCAGCCGAACATTACCTTTTAACCTTTTATGCTCTATGGTGAATCTCGATCTTGCACTTTTTCCGAAAGGCCTCATCATTTCTTCACCCCCTGTGTACTTCGAGGGATGTGGATGTGATTATGCTAATTATAAAACACAGCTGAATTGTCCATCTATAATGATTAGTCTTATGCCCGAAATTGCAAATTTCCAGGGTAATACGATGCGATTTTAATGTCGACCGTTTTGCATGATATTGACTTGCAATCATTTCTTCACCCTCTGTGTAATGCAAGAGATGGGGTGTGAGTACATTAATTATTAAACAATGTTGAATGGTCTATCTATAATTATTAGTCTTATTCTCCAAATTACAAATTTCCGTGTAACACGATACGATTGTAATGTTGAACGTTTTGAATTGATATCCACTTGCAATTATTAGCGATAATTTTAATCTAAATTCTACCCCGATTAACCCATCGTGCGAGCGAATGAAAATTACGAAAAAGTTTTTAACCTTTTATTCTTTCTGACGAATTTCAAAGTTGCACTTTTTCCGAAATTTCTCATCGTTTCTTCACCCCCTGCACAATATCAGGGAGGACGATGTGACTTCGCTAATTATAAAATACCCCCGAATTTTCTATCTATAATTATTAGTCTCATCATCGAAATTACAAATTTCCGTGCAATACGATTCGATTGCAATGTCGACAGTTTCACATTGACATTTACTTGCAATTATTAGCGACATTATTTTAATCCAATTCTTACCGTGCAAGCAGATGAAAATGGAAGTAGTATAATACCGTCCAACCAGACATTACCTTTTAACCTTTTATTCTCCCCGGCGAATCTCGATCTTGCACTTTTCGCGAAAAACCCCATCATTTCTACGAGAGTCGGACGAGCGTACATATATCGTGCGAGATATTTCGCAGTGCGATTTACGGAGGAAAAATGGAACAATCACCCGTAAAGAAAGATCCTTTCGTCGGATATAAGCGCGACTTCAAACGCGCGAACGATGAACGACTCGCTGTTTCACGATGGAGGCAAATATTTGAAAGCGGCATGGAATAAAGTACATAGATGAAACTGTAAACTTTACGTTGTAAAATAATCCGTTCATTCAGAGTAAACTTTCCAATTGTAAAAAAAAAATTCGAGGAGCACAAATGCGTTCAAAATTACGAAACCGAATGACATCGTTTAAATCTTCCGTGGCTGAGCGAAATATGGCAGTCGTATAACGAACAAAAAAAAACGGGAGAAACGGTTAGAAGAAAAACACGGTCTCACGAGGACAATCGCGTCAAGTAAGCCATAACGGCCCAAGTTAAATTGCACGAGGCCGTAAGAAACTGTTTTCACGCGAAAACGGCGAAGTGTTGCGCCACGCGAAGTGGCAGAAAAGCGTCGGTAAACCAAAGTTAAAACGTGCCGGCATATGCCTCGACATGAGTTATTACAAAAAGGTACGAAGTTCGTTAACAATCCCTCGAAAACCAGGCATTTTAATGATACTGAGCCTGCCACGCGAAACTTTATGTAAACGCTTGCCTTCTCTCTCTAACACTTTGTCAACTTTTCCACCTCTGTTATCCATTTCCATTGTCCATCTGACTCTCTTAGTGCCTAGAGTCGAACGATATTCCTATCTTTCTACATTCTTCCTCTTTTATAGAATGTTTTTTTTACAGATATGGAACTTTAAAATGAAATAAAATACATATAAACTATGATTATGGTCACAATTGGTTTTATTCACATCATAACATTATACCATTCGTATTAACCCTTTTAGTACCGGACGACGATATATCGTCATTAGTAGACTGCGGATGTTTATGCAAATTTCGAGTTTCACAAATGCAGGTGAGACAGGAAAACCTATCTAGGGATTTATTGCACTTAATAAATATTACAACAAATACCATACTTTGGATATTTTAGATATATTTTTATATTATGTTCTTTTTGTATATTTTAGCCGTATTAAATTTGTCATAAATGCATAAAAATCCGCAGTCTAGTCATTAGTAATAATGTCAACACTGGTCATCGAAGGATTAACATTCAGTTTCCAATACGATGTGAGTAATTTTATGACAGATAATTGCAAATACACATTTTATGCTCGATATTGCGTGTTCTATATGAAGATATCGCCAAATGATAATTCTTTTTATTCACAACTACATTTATCATTAATTCAATCAATTTTTTCGGTCGGCACTAAAAGGGTTAACCACTTGCTGCACCATTTGTTTTGTGATTGAATGTGCAATAACTCTGAATTCATTCCTGGAATTACAATCTATCCCTAATTTTTAATATAGCACATGACTTAATGCAATATCGAATAACATAGAATTAATTTTATTTGATCATAACCCACTGATACTTTTGATTCAATAATATTTGAACCACTTCAAAATTGACTATTCCATTTATCACGTCACGAGTGGTACTCGTTATTGTGCGACAAGGGGTTAAAAAATGATATTTGGCATATGAGCGCTGCAGCTGCGTCCAATGAAGTCAATTTCGAAGAATAATTTTCGACTAGGATTCGAATAACATAATATTATCATTTTAACCCCTTGCCGTACTATTTCTTTTCTGACTACCTCCGCAATGATTCAGAATTAAATTCTTAACATAAAAATTGACCAATGATTCCGTATATATCGTATGATTTATCGTATTACCTTTTTCGTATCGTATTACAGCTCGATGATATTTTTAATTCGATAGATTTTGCAAAACGTGAATATTTCCTATCCAATTTATCTCATCACGAGTGTCACTCCTTTGACAAGGGGTTAATAAAACCAAAGCCATGACCATAACCATATTTGTACCTTATTTCATTTTAAACTTCCATACCTCTAAAAAAAACACCCTATAGTCTTCCTACCCTCTGCAGTTCCATCATTTACCCTTTCTACTTTCCACGCACCCTCTCTTTTTCCATCCAACTATCTAATCACACCCTTCAGCCTTTTTCTACCTGTCAATCTTACCTCACCTCTCCTTCTACCTTTTTCTATCAAACCCTCTGTCCCATCTAACCCTCTCTTTCCATCCTTCCAACTCTCATCCTCAATGTCAGTCTATCCATCCCTCTATCTTTCACCCATCTATCTCTTTCTTTATCTATGTATTTATTTCCCTCCCTCTTCGTCTCTCTCTCTCTCTCTTCGTCGCCTTCAATTCCACCCCTCCTGCCTCCTCCCCAAGTATTCGTTCTGCACATCAGACAAGATTACCGCAGGTGGTACTACGTCCAACTAGTTCCCTGATACGTTAACTTGCCTCGCGATGATGATATAGCTGTAGAGAGCTAGGTCTTAAACTGCTGCGTCGAAATACACGATGTAATGCCCCGCGAGATGCGGGGAGTTCCATAACTCGTTACATTCGGAGACAAGCGAAGGAATGAATCGTTACGTGCACAAGAAGGGGTATCGTGCACCCAAGAAATCCGACGAATCCGATTACGGGTGAACATCGCGATGAAGATGATATAGAGGTGCTGGCATTTGTAAATGAGAGAGAGAGAGAGAGGAAGGGAAAAGACCGATGTTACAATTAACATGACGCGCATTAAATCGACTCTCTTGGACGAGTAAGTGGATTGCTTCTCTGGCTATTTTAACTCGATACTTTCCGTTCGCGGTTTCTCTTTTCCTGTTTCTTTTGATTCTTTTTTTGTTGTTTAACTACAGGTTACTATGGTTAAACTGGGTCTTTTATTGGGAACTTTACGATTAATGGCTTCTATTCTAGGCTGCGTCGGATTGTCTGATGGACAGTGGCGCGTCGTGCTCCTTTTAAGCCCTACGTGTTTTACTGGACGGTTTAAAAGCCGATTGACGAACGCATCACTTGCGCGTGGATCCTTTTGTTGGTACGCAATTATTGGATAATTTGAGTGGCGGTGATTGAAGTGATTGTTAACGGTGCCATTGTTTTTTGTATATTGTTCGGCGTGTAATTTCATGTGTAAATAATTTGAAAAGGTTCACTTTATCGAGATCTGATATCTAGACTGAGGATATTTCATTTTATTTCATTCTATGTAAAGCTAAAAAGAAATTACAAGTATCGTAATTTTTTAAAGATTGGAGATAGCTTTTAGTTGGTGAGTGTGGATGGATTTTGTGTATGGGAGAGTGAATGTTTAGAATATGTGATTTGGAAGACAAGTTCCAGAGTTAGAGTGAATGTTTAGTCTGAGGATAAGGAGAAAATGAGTGAGTGCAATAGGAAATTCTAGCTGTGAGAAAGAGTATTGAGGGTGGATGCAAATGTGAATTTTTGGTAGAGTTAGTTGAGACTTGGAGTTCATTGCAAAGAGAGATGCAGTGGAGATATATACAAAGTTTAGTGGAGAGTAGTACGAATAAGAGTTATTTATTTTAGTGAGAGTTTCTATTTTATTGTTTTAATGTTTAGGCTATGATATTGTTAGTTAGTTTAAGATGTACATATAATTATTAGAAAAAAGTATGTAGAATAAATATATATATATAGAGAGAGTTTCAAGTTTCTTTTTTATTTCTTCAGACTTTCCTTTAGACAAGTGGTTAACTTAAGGTATCTACATCAGAAGAGATGAAGAGTGAAGAATCTTGGGTTACTAAATCCACCTGACAAGCTTGTAAAGGTCACAAAAGAAACGATCTAATACCGAGGTTGATTGCCACTAGATTTGAATCTCTTCCGCAACCAGGTGAAGACGTTTGACTAATAACAATTTTTTCTCTGCAATAAACTCGAACATAATGATACATTGAAGACAGAGAAACGAACTAGCTGCCAACGGGTAGAATCGTAACGTTGAGAAAAGCAAAAAAAAAAAGAACGACTCTATACAGTCGGCGCAGGCTGCGGCCGCGGGAGACAAATTAACTTTTACGTTCATAATTTATACGGGCTTGAATGCCCTCGATTAATGTACGGTATTAAATCAATTGCGCTAATGTGTACTGCTGCATAAATACGTAAAGCTCGTTAAAAACAAAAATTAATGTCCTCTGGCACCGGCGGACTGTGAAATTTTGCGCGTTTAAGCGCGATCATTAAGTACGCTTCGTAACGAAAATTCCGTTAACTGAATTATTGAAGTCCCAATCGAAATCTAAACGAGGCATATCGATCGTGCAGCTCCGTCGGGTAGTACAGAAGTAATCAACCGAGGGGTTGCTGCATTTATGGTGGACAATCGACGAAGCGTACGAAATAGCGCAAACATAGGTTGCACACGATCAATTAACGATATCAAACCTCTGCCGTCACTTTTCCATTAAAAATCAAAGCTAAAGTATTATGCAATTTAACGTCTTCCTGAGAAAAATAATGTCAGTGGAACTCACGTGTTTTTATGGTATTTTTTGAGAACTCTACAATCGATGATTTATAGGTATCAACTCCTTGTCGTCACTTTTCAATTCAAAATCAAAATTAAATTATAGCGTAATTTAACTTCTTTCTGAGAAATAAATTATTAGGGGTCCTTTCATGTGTTTTTTAGCTAAATTAAAGCTAAATTATTACGCAATTTAACGTCTTCCTGAGACAAATAATGTCAGTGGAACTGACGTGTTTTTATGGTATTTTTTTAGAACTCTACAATCGATGATTTACAGATATCAACTCCTTGTCACTTTTCAATTAAAAATCAAAATCAAATTATAGCGTACTTTAACTCCTTTCTGAGAAATAAATTATTAGGGGTCCTTACATGTGTTTTTTAGCTAAATTAAAGTTAAATTAAAGCTTAAATTTAAGCTAAATTATTACGCAATTTAACGTCTTCCTGAGAAAAATAATGTCAGTGGAACTGACGTGTTTTTATGGTATTTTTTTAGAACTCTACAATCGAGGATTTACAGATATCAACTTTTCAATTAAAAATCAAAATTAAATTATAGCATAATTTAACGCCTTTCTAAGAAATAAATTATTAGTGGTTCTCACATGTGCTTATGGTATTTTTTTAACAAGTCTAAGATTTAGTAATATCAACCCCATATCTCACTTTTCCATTAAAAGACACAGCCAAGTGATTATATATTTGAATGTTCTTCTGAGAGAAATAGCGCCTCACGTGTATTGACGTTACTTTTTAAGAAGTAAATTCAGTTAAAATTCCGGAAACTTTCGAGGGTGAGGAAAAAGTTTCTCGTTAAAGGGTGAAGTATTTTATTGCGTGGAAAAGATCGTGATAAGAGAACAACTACGCGACCAACGAAACGACGCTCTAACTAGTTGCACGCTGTTCACCTTTTGCTTTCTTTTGGTTCACAAAAGTACCTTGATTACTGCTACAGAGCACAGTAATTTTACAGATAATGCAAAACGAATTTTAATGTAACTATTTCATTTTAAAGAAAACAAATTAAACTAACAACTGCAATCTATTCAAACTATAAAGTCAGCTCAATTAATAACTCGTGAAGGTGATACTTCCTCTACATTCGAAAAAATTAATACCAAAAGTATATTCAACAACATACTACATCCCAAAGTCCAACATCTGACTCAATTCAACATAAAAAACAACAAAAACACAGCTTCACCCCTCAAACTAAACCCTCAAATGCCAAACTCACACGTTACAAACCCCAAAAAGAACATAGAAAAAAAATGTACAAAACTACCCCCGCAACGAAAAGAAACTATTTTATTTTAGCTTTGTTTCTTTTAGAGGCAGACCTAAACATAATTCCATGGCACTTTTCCTCAAATTTCTCCTGGAAATCAATGAAATTCAACAATAACACAAACATCGACTCACCCGAAGACAGCTTCGACCTCTGCAGCAGCCAGGTTTGCAAAGCAAGACGTTCCCGGTGTCTACAGAAGAATTCCGGCCTAATACCATGTCTCTTCAAGAAGTCGTCGCATTTGCGAAAAGCAGCAAGTGCCTTTGCAGCCTCAACCTCGTCGATCTCCGCGAGGACATTGGGACAAGAGCTACGTCTCGAGGACGAGGATCGTTCCTCGTAAGTCTCGTCGGGCAGGAGCATACCCATTCCCGTGGAATAGGATTTCCCTAGCCACTGCGAGGAGTTCAGGAATCCCTTGTCTTCCTCCTTTCGACAGGTCTCGTCAGAGTTCTCGTCGGAGTTCTCGCTACTCTCACGACTTCGTGGCACTCGTCCAAAGCACATATTAATCCCTTGCTGGGTGCTTCTGCCACCCTTTTGAAATCTTCCCCCTTTGCTAAAGCGTTTATAATTGATCAAAGAAAGTACTTTCCACCAGAGGAAATCACTATTGTCGTAAAGATCATCAACGAGGAAGTCAATTTGTCCGTGTATCTCGACAAGTTTGTATTCTTTCTATGAAGTTCTAGATTATGAGGATAATTTTAATGAGATCCTCGATAGATTCGCTGGAATATCGCAATAGATTGAGATTAATTCTTCGAACATCTTCATTTCTTTGTTCGATGTAGTTCTTTTAAGCTTATCTGACTGTAGATACCACGATTAATGGAATTATCCTGCCTCCTTCCATGGAGATATTTGATAAGATTCTTTGGCGTTGATTCACTCCACACCGACGTTCGTTGTTAATTGAATCGAACCACGAACGATCGGCTTCTTGTCCCACCTTCCGTACCATCCTCAGGGACAGTCATCGAATTTCAAAAAGCATCTAAGTGTATCTAGAATCGCCGTGCAGGAACGTGGCTCGAGTTCGAAAGTTCTTTACTCCACGTGATTTCGCGGAATCGAGGATCGACGAGGTCCCTCGGATCGCCATTGATCTCTGATCGTAGTCAAGGGGAAAAACGGGCCGATCAACGGGTCGTTTTTCACCTTTTCCTGTGACTTAGCGCGACATTAACAGAACGACTGATGAGAGAGGATGTTTCACGATTCGAATTATGTCTCGATTCGTTTCTATGTGCCGACGTTACGGAGGAGAATTTCCAACGGTGTTTCCATCGTTGCGAGATATCGTTCGAGAACGGCACACTTCCTCGCCGACATTTTTCAGGACGGGTTCTCACGACGACACGTTCTCAGAGCCTCCTGAAAATCATAGACGATGTATGTAAATGGGGGAAGATACGGGAGGAAATATGGGGTTTTATGGGAACCGAGTTGTTCGGTGGTTAAGGTTGAAAGGTGGAAAGTGGTAAATGAATTGGTTAACCATTTGCACTCCGAATTATATTTTAATTTTGTTATCAGTAGCTCCCAACACTTTTAAGTGTTTTGTTTCAATTTTACTTGAACTGACAAATAGAGGAATTTAAGTAAATAAAGTATCTTGTAATTTTGCAGGTGGGTGATATCTCTTGAACAAATTTCTAGGATGTAATCCCGATTTTCTTTCGTACGTTAACATCTATTGGTTTGGACTTGAAAAAATGTCGAGGTGTTTAACACATTCATGCCGGCGCGTACCACCGGTGGCTCGCGCCTCAGTGTCTTTCAGATGGCGGTGTTAACCCTCTATGGGACCTTGTAACTTTGAATTTTTTACAATCCAACGTTTCAAAATCAAGTAAAATTTATTATTTATAATAGTACTTTTATTATTTTCTAATGTGCTACCGTGCAATTAATCTTTAGATATCACAGAAAATTCGGAACATAGAGGGTTAAAATAGCCGCCCGTAGGAGAAAAACGCAAATTGCAACGCCGGCGTGAACGTGTTAAATGTATTAAATGGTAATTTAGAAAAAGAGAAGTGAAGGTGTAAATAGGATGATTAATTGAATAATTTATGGTTTAGCACTAGAACTATCACGTTGACTGTATTATATTTCAATATGTTAACCCTCTGTGGACCGAATTTACTGTAATATTTAAAGATAAGTTAAGCAATGGATTTAATTTGATTTCAAAAATTAATTCAAAAGAATTAAGAAATTTATTTGGAGGAATAGAACCTTAGGTGCAACTTACGTCAAAGTCACAGGGGCCCATAGAGGGTTGAACAACTTTGTGAAAAGACGAATCAAGGGACGAAAAAGATAATCGATTCGATACCCTATGTTTTATAAGATCAACGTAAAATATCAATTCTGAGTCTCCTAAAAAACTGGAGAATTTTAAAAAAAAAATTCGGCAAACATTTTGACTTGCTTGGTAGTTCTAATGTTAGAAAATAGAGGTAAAATATGCACTGTGTGGGGTTCCATAGATTTTGAGAATTTTTATAAAAAATTGGGGCCTGTTATTTTGACTAATTTGGTAGCTGTAGTGTTGAAAATAATATGAGGTTCTTAAATGATTTAGCAATTTGCAATAATGACTCGTGGAGAATCATAAATCGTTGTTGTTTTGTATCTGGGATATAATTAGAGATTTTAGTATGCATTTATGAAATAAATGCCCTGTGGCGTCATATCTGTATACAAAATTGATACGTTTTCGGATTATGAAACACAAATAAAACCATAGTATTTCAAGAATTAGAGAGGATATTCCTGGATTACGAGAAACAGCGGTACCGTTTAATGGCGGTAACATTTCCATTTTACAGGACTCACAGACAGTGACGTAATAACGATTCAGCATTACTGCAATTGCTGACACACGTTGTCCGCTAAGTTTATAAATTTTATGTGAAATAATATCATTCGTCTTCTTGATGTTCTTGAAACAATTTAAACGACAAATAGCATTCTTGTGTTTGCAACGATTTTTCAACGTCCATCGGTCCGGTTTAAAAATCCGATGAAATGCGCGAATTCCTAGAACATTAAGTACTCGACAAAAACACTCCGGGACTCGTTTTACAGTTTCCAGGAACAGGTCAGAGCAATAACGGCGGAACATAAAGCGAGACTGGAACATTAATTAACAATAACAGCCGGTCGATTCGGCTGCAAAAGAATCGCGACAAGCCGCCAGTAGCCCTGACGGTCATCAGGCACGCAAACTCCCCAGGATGCTAATTAATCGCCCTTAATCGTCTATAAACCTTATTTTCGTGTCAACAGAATATTCTCTCCGGCTCTTAAAGAAACGCTCACACAGTTAACGGTAACTGTACAATCAAAATTCCACTTTTACACGCATATTTAAAAATTCTATTGCTGATCACTGATTCTGTACAGTCAACTCGATAAATGACGGAGGGATGGGGCCCCTCCACTCAGCTGACATAAGGCCCCTAGAGTCTAGGACCTAGACCATAGTAATCGTGGAACTTCCTATACTAGTCACTTCACCCTATCCTTAGCAATTTTAGGGGTATCGAAAAGTAATCAAAATCGGAGAAGTGAAAACGTAATTGGAAACGTTTTTCAACAAAAAATCGAAGTACTTTTTTGAAAAGGGAATCGAACAACTACCTTTATGCTGGCAGAAAGTGTTAGAAAATTATGGAAATTATTTTGTTGATCAGTATTTAAGATTTCTTTAATAAATAAATGTTTTTCGCCGGAAAAAAAATTTTGGATTACTTTTCGGTACCCTTAATATTATACTTTGTTTCTCATTGTATTCTTATTCTCTTATAATCTCTGGTGGATTAAACAATTCGCTTTTTGCTGGCAACTCACCCTCTGTTGTATCTTGTCAGCGTTAATTTATCATAAATATTATACCTTGATATATCTTTTGACCGAAATAATGTTTACTTTAGGGTAAACACAGCTATTAAATAAAATAGGACGTATAATTTTTCAGGTCTCATCAGTACACCTCAGCAAAGGCACCAACAATTTTCCAGCCTCCACCTGTTCGTCTCCTCGATAATTAATCTAATTATAAGCAGATCATCAACTAGTATCATCATTCTCATTACAATAAATCCTCCCATCATTGACAAATTTTCACTCAATGAACTTTTAAGACTTTACACGTCCTCTTGGCCCGATAATAATCTGATAAAAATAAAATCTCATCCATCTATCTACTTCACAATACGATAAAAACGATCCTCTCGAAGTACTGCAATTTCCAGTCGCGATACGGTTGAAACTGAAGATTATATTTTTCAAACAAGTCTTTCCACAAATATCTCCGCGATGCTATCGTAAATGATATATTTAACGCAATCTCTCTTGAGGATCTCCGATCGTTATGAACGGTGCTTAATGCGATACATAAAGAGCGTGGAAGAAGAAGGAGAAGGCGAAGATCTCGACACGTGCCACCCACGGTGAATTACAGTATTTGCGATCGAAAAGATCTCCGGTGACACGATCGGCCGGTAGTTGAAGATGGACGTAAAGATCGGAATGGAATTCACGATTCATGGTGGATCTTCGACACCCGGAAGTAATACGGTCCAGAAAATCGATGCTCATTCTTTGCCTATCCGGCGTAAAATCTTACCGTGCGATCGACCGAATCGTCGTAGATCTAAGAAGGAACGAATGGCTACGGTTAATTCGATCGCGGAAGCTTTGGTCTTATCTTGGTCCGAGATAGAATCGTCATTTACTACTTTAACCGATTCAACCCCTAACTTCGAGTCGACTAATTAATATCCTTTCGTGACTATTCTTATCGGACTTTGTTTACTATACCTTTTATTACCGGGCTTTGGTTCTTATTTTATCTTTTAATTACACAGTTATTAAATTGCGTGAAAAATAAAAGAAGACGTTTGGACGACTTGACGCGATTGTGGTTGCTTCTTAGAGGGAATAGTTTCTGAAGTCACGCGAAAGTGACTGATATCTTCGTTAATACTTATTTGTATAGAATTATACCTTGAATTTTATATTTCTTGTTATTTTAACAGTTTTTACTTTAATTAAGTTAGATTTGATTTGTAAATTTTTTTATTTGTAGAAATGGAACATGGAGCTATGCTTGACATTGCTTTTCACTTCGTTCTATTTGCTAACGAATTAAGGGCTTCCGATTTTCACTATGATTTTGCAATATCAATCAAATATTCATCAGCACCTATAGTCATTGCTATCAGCTAAAGAATGAATAAACAACGTTTAGATATGTTGTGAAATTAATTTCTCAAACCGCAAAGGGTTAACGTTAGATCGGTACAATTTTCTGTGTACTAATATTTGTCTTTTATGACATTTCCAGTAATATAAAAACCTATTTTATCACTAAACTTCAGTAATAAATTTCAAAATCTAAACGATGGGCCTGTTACGTCCTAACCCCAACCTCATTATATTAATTATCACTATTACTACTATTGCTATTATTATCAGTATTATTTTTATTATCATTGTTATTGTTATTATTAGCATTATTATTATAAATGTACTTTGATTATGTAAGATACACACACATACACATGTAGGGGTGTGTTGTGTGTGTATGTGTGACTGAGATGCGATGAGTGACTGCCGATATGGTTTGGGACCGAGAGATGTGTGTAAGGAACAAAGAGTGTATGAAGTGTGACAGAGAGAGAGAGTGTTCAAGCGGATTTTAGAAGAGTGTAGAGTTAGTCGGAAGATAGAGTCGGAAAGTAGAAGTCGGAAAAGAGAGTCGAAAAAGAGTGTGTGTTGCTGCGTTATTCGGTATTGTATTTAAGTAATCATTCATTTTATTATTGTAATTATATTTTTAACGTAGAATAGGATAGGTGTACCGTTCATTCTATACCTCTGCACCACCCATTCCTACACACATGTACACCGATTTTCCTAAGGGCCCATCCTACTCCTCGTGAACCACATCCCCACCTACCAAGGCCCCTGATCCCCACTCCTAACATCTCCTAATTTTCTGTACCCACGACTTCCCTGAAATTGGCACTTTCACATTTCACATAGAATTAGAAATCAATAAATATATATATAAATGTTATCCAAGAGTTTATTTACTACATAAATTCACTCAAAAAGACAAAGCGGTGCTCGTTTCGTAACAGGCCTCGGTCCAGATTCAATTAAGACTGGCTTAGGTCTTCCAAAATCGTTAAATCGAAAAAAAAACACTCCAGAATTCATTTTGCAATTTCCAATAAAATATTTCCAACAACGAAACACGTCAAATGCAAAATGAAATCTACTTCCAGGTCCAATTTCGAATTACCCTGCAGCGATTACCATGTTACAGGGAAATTCTGATATTTTCAATCGTACAAATTCCCTATTCATGATAAATCGGTCATTATTTCACAAGGATCGTTACGTGCAATTAATCGATGCTTGGAATAGTCTCCGACAATTTCTACGGACGTCTTGCGTTATGGATAACCCCGAAAATTCCGTTCGCGTGCAAATCGAGCACCGGTCCCGTAATAGTCGCGGCACACGACTAATCGTCCATCATATCCATCCGCTGGCAGGCTCGATCGTTATGCTCGTTTCCTTCCTCTCGGTGTTCTCTTTTTCTCCCATCTCGGTGTTCTCCCTCGTTCGGCCTTACCTCGCCTTTTCTCCTCACCTTCGAAAGGCAATCCCCGCAGCGACAGCGCGGGAACCTTACGGTCGTTTGATAAATTTACGTCCAATGAATTTAAAGCGCATTAGTGCACGATAAATTTCGTCTTTTACTCGTACTACGGATATATGGCGGCCAGTTACAGTCACACAGAGAATGATCTTACAATTAGTCACAGATGTCTTTCGTACTTTCTGACCCTTTCACTTTAGATGGATGAAGAATCCTTTTTTATATTTATGAGATATGTAGATTAGATTAGATTTTTGAGTATATTAATTGATTGATATTTGTGAGTATTTAATTGAAATATTCAGTTTTAATTCAAAGTGTTTTGTGGGATTCGTGAATTTTTTGGCTTTTTTTTTCGAAGGTTACTTGAATTTGGTTCACTTTGACTGAAATTGTGCAGTTTGAGGCTTGGAAGTCTACGGTTTGAGAGCCTTTGAATTCTTGAACTGAAAAATCTTTGAAATTTTGAGTATTCTCTGGAATTTTTGCGATGTTTGTAATTTAAGCACTGTATTGTTACTGTGGCTATTTTTGGTACCGCTGTAACTCTTTGTGGCCGCTGAATATTTTCTAATATTGTTTAATAATGTTATTTGAATCTTATATTATTTATTTAGATCTAGAATGTAATCTAATATTATATAGGTCTGTGAAAATTTTTATTGATTGCTCTGATAGATACATTCTTAAATAAAAAAGATCTAAATGCTTACAGCTTTTAATTAAAACAAATTTTATTTCCTATGGATATCTGACACGTTCTCAAAAACCTAATTAAATTGACATGGCCAGTTTGAGTGGCCGTTGCACCAGCTAGAATAATATTATCGTCCAAAAACAGATTATTACACCCACTTAAATAAAATCGTTGTCAACTCAAACTGAACACAGGGCCACGAAGAGTTTAATGCATGTAAACTACAACATCCATTTGATAAACGGGCGACAGGCAACCGTTTGAAACACTTTCGGAGACTTTAACGACTTGTCTAAGCCTCCTTAAAACTGTCAAGGTTGTAAAACTTGGAATGACATTGAAAACGATTCGTAGCATCTCGTGTTACTCCGATTCAAAGACGACGAGTTAAACCGCCTAAACTCTGTCCTTGACGATTCCTATCTTCGATACATTATGACTCCCCGAAATTGACTAATCGAATGATTTCTTCTAAGCTTTCTTACTTGTGGCGAGGATTTTTCATTTCAGGCGTTATCTCGGTTTCTATCTGGCCCATTTTCTCCTCGGCGCTGTATCTTGCTCAACGTCAAGGCTTAGATTTCTTCGAAGGAATCGATTCGATCGAATTCCCCAGCCGGAGGAAAGTTCTACGAAACTTAAGCACCGTGGGTTTATGATTTAGACGTGGGATCAGATTAAACCGAAGAATTCAATTTTTCTATTACCTGATTTAAATTAAGACTGGGCTTTTACTGATTGTAAATTTTCGATCACCCTTTTGTAGAACTCTACAATTATTAGACACGATTGTAACTAATTTCAGATGATAACAAAACAAATTAACAAACTTAAATTAATAAATAAATTAACAAATTCAAAATGTAATCGAGGAGAATTTAATTACAATGTGACACACACTATTTCTGATCATACACTCCAGTGGTTATTAACCCCTTGCCTTATGACTGCTATTTTGATAGTGTGTATAATGACTTAAAATTAATTCCAGAAATAGAAATTTCTCTCTGATTTTGCATAATCGACTCTAATATTAATATTAAAGAAATAACTTTAGGGTCTCGTGACCGAATAGTATTTTCAATTTAATAGTTATTGGAACTCTTCAAAATTTCATACTTCATTTATCACCTCACGTGTGTCACACATCATTGTAAGTTAAGGGGTTAATCTGGAGTGCGTGCACCCCTGAGGGTGCGAAAGAGCATTTTGAGGGCGTGAGAAATTTCAAAAATTAAAATACGAATGAGGCGACCGCGTTCTGATGTGATTCTTTCAAAAGAGAGCCTCATTTTAATAAAATTATTATGAATAAATAACAAGAATCTAGTCATTAAAATTTAAATATTGCTTCTCATGATATATAATAATATATTGTTACGCAACGCACAGTAGAATAAATGTTGCTTGATTACAGGATATGTCAGTTCCTTATAAAATAAATAAATAAGCAATTCTACTTATTAACACTACTAAATACAGAATTTGTTTATGCAATAAATGTCTTTTCTTAAATAAAAATTTAAAGCTGGTGCAAAAGCTTATTTTTACATTCATGGGGATGCTAACTAAAAGAGGGTGTACCACTAATAAGATTAAAAACCGCTGGCCCACTCTGTCAAAAAGGGTCCCAAAAAATCAATGTAGCAGAGCTACCCACAAACTACTATAAACTACTAAGAATTAATTATTAAATTACTAACTAGTATAAACACTACTAGCAAACCACCATATATACAATTTACTACAATTCAATCCGTATCTCCACATCGCACAAACTGTAAAAAAAAGGTATCAACATTTGCCAAATAAAACCGATACTTCCTCCAAGTCCTATATATAGTCACCCAACTCCTCAAATACAGCATACACACCCGAGACTGTCAATCCGAGCCATGTATCTCCATCGAAATACGAAACTGACAAGTCTTCGACGATACAACGAGTCAGTTTCAAGGATGATCAGACATCCAGGTTCCCGTCGACCCACGTAAATCGCAATATTCGCAGCAGTAAAGAGCAACCTCGTGAAAACGATGACGACGCGAAACTTAGTTTAAACATTCCCCCTACGAGATTTACCTTAGAACGCAGCACAGCCCTCACAATCATTTTATTTCTCGAGTATGTACGAAGAGCTTCGGCATATACCCTCGCGTGCCTGCGAGCCACATGTGAGGCCCGCGCTGGGTGCATGGGGCCCAAAGAACATATAATATGCAACGCGCGAACACGTGCATCCACCTCCTCCTCGTGCGAGGATCGCGACTGGCAAAGATGTGTATATACTTGCACGAGAATCGTGGAAAAATACCAAAGGAAAGAGAAAGGGTGAGGGAGGGCGGAGGAGGTTGAGAAGAGAACGGAACTGAAAATGGAAATAAAGGGTGGTCGGATGAAGCGTTTCATTGTATTGCATTTTAGGTATAACTGGTATTTTTGCTGAGTGCTTGTAAATTTTTTAGATGAGTGATGGGCAAAGTTTGCTGGGACTGAGGCAAAAAGGGAAAAATTTTGCTCGGGCAGTATAATTTATTGTGTAAATATATAAGGGATGATAATAATTTTGTTTATTTAGAATATGGAGCTTGAGTGTTCTCATAGTATTACTCTAAAATTTTTAGAGGGCTGGAAGGAAGTTCTAAGTGGGCAGCATCGGACCCAAGGAACGTATCTTGCCCATCAGTAACTTAAATTGAAGAGATCATTGGCGCCTGGGACTTACAGTGGGTTTCAAGTGAAGCAATGTAGACTGAGATTTACTAAAAATATTGAATTTGAGTGTTCTCATAATATTGTTTTAAAATTTGTGAAGGGCCGGAAGGAACTTCTAACTGAGCAGCATCGGGCCCAATAAACGTACCATGTGTTTAGATTGAAAAATGCAGTGGAGCTTGGGACTTTCAAGAGAAGCAATGTAGATCGAAATTTATTAAAAATATAGAACTTGAGTGTTCTCATACTGTTACTTCTAAGAGGGCACTTTTAGGCCCTCCGACCGTACTTTGTCCATCAGTGGCTTAGATAGGAGAATGCAGTGGCGCTTGGGACTTACAGTCTGTTTCTGATAACGTCAATTAGATTGACATTTATTCAAAGCTGAAAGACCAATGTGGGACCACTATTTGAATACACGAAACTTAATCGCCATTTTTATTTTGGTTCTTCTTTTTATCATTATTGATCTATATTTAGAAAAATGACTCAATCCCTCTTCTTACAAACACCGTTCTATTCCAATCTCTACCCCAAACAATGCACATTTCCTCAAACATACCTTCAATCCAAGCTTCCGACCTCTTATTCAATCCTTTCTACAATACAACTAACAATAAGAAACCTTCACTCTTCTCCCCATAACCGACAAAGTAAACTAAACCACGTAACCTTAATAGAAATTCCAGCGCAGGTACAACAAACAAAAAGAAAAGATCCAAGAAATCACAGAGAAACAGACGGAAAACATAAAATAATCACCGAAAAAATAAATATTAAAGTAGAAGAACGAAATACAAGAAGAAGGTAGACGAAACCCATTGAAAAGAGAAAGAAAGAGCAAGTTAATAGCGTGTATTTAAGAACGTTCGCGTTACTCGGCTTTTAGCTGGCGCTGCGTTTAAGAAGAACGCATACGTTCTGCGTACGAGCGCGGGCGAGCCTGTGATTAGGGCCTCAGTTGGGCCCGCGGGGCCTTATAACCGCCCACTACGAGAGGGAGAAGAAAAGAGTGGACCCAACGGCTTTCAGACTTCGCGAGAGTGCGCGTGGGAACGTATCGGCTCGTCTATCATCTTAACCTCCCTCAAACTCGCCAACTCGCCTTCCTCTGGGGTATAGGAATGTAGACACCCTCTTCGTGCGAGTACAGGGTGATTATAAAGTACTTATCGTACCGCGTATCGAATTACGGGGCCATTCGATCGGATTTGCGCGAGCAACGAGTAACCACCTTGTCGTCGTCGTCGTTACGGTCTCTTATCTTCGTTAATCGAGCGAAATTGTAATTTCAGCCGTAGGGTATTAATGGGGCCTCTTTAGATATTATTATAAACCGTAACGGCAGGTTCGTTGAGTTTTTACGACGTTGGAATATCATTGGGGCTTTTTGCATTTGTAAATATTTATACAACGGCACGAGTTATAGGGCAGTGGTGAAAATGTTTATGTGATGAAAAGATTCTCGTAAATTTTAGGATCTTTTTCACGATTTTGCTTTAAAGTTAATTAGATTAGTCAATTTACCCTTCGGCCTACGATTTCTTTTCTGATTGGGTAATGATTCAAAATTAATTCATGAAATGAGAAACTGATTTTTGATATTTTGTATAATTGAAAGTAATATTAAAAGTGTACAAATATTGAAACGGTTTCGCGACTGGTTGATATTTTCCATTTAACAGTTTCTGGAAGACTTCAAAATTTCTTGTTTTATTTTCCGCCCTAGGAGTGTCACACGTTGGAGGGTAAGGGGTTAAATTAGTAAAGTTAGTAGGTAGGATTTTGAGAGTGAAAATTACTTCATTGGGATTTTGAATTACAGAATTTGTTGAAAATTTAGGGGTAGAGGGGTAGTTTGAGGTGTCGTCGATTTCTAGGTTTTCGTTTCTTTTTTGTGGCGTGGAAAGAAACGAATTTGGCGCTGGTTCGTCTGATCGATGCGATAAAAGGTTGACCCTTGACACCGGATATACATGGCGGAGCATCAATCACCTTTTCCTACGCTAGCACGTACATAAATTACCATGGATACTCTAATGAACCTTAATCAGTTCAATAATGCAGCGCTCGTTGAACGGAGAAATAAATCAATTTTCGTATTATCGTTCTTGTTGGACGAATCGGAATTGTTAACGTAAATGAGTGGCACGCGCGAAATTTCTTAAGTGTCTCAGGTGCAATTTCAACGTTTTTACTCGACCTAACATCGGTCCTCGTAAAGAGAGAGACTTTGTATAATGAAGAGGAACAAGAAAAATGAAATAAAAGTGTTATCTTGTACCATCTGCTGCTCAGCATGTGGTTATTCATGCTGAATGTTTCAGTTAAATCTCTTCAAACGCCATTCAGCTAGTCACGGCACACGCTTCCACGTATTTGGATATCGCAATAGCTGATCGACAATGAAACTTCTTAAAAATTTCCATTTTCTATGTACATTCTATAGATTCTATTTTCTATATTATCATACTACGTACAACTTCGTAGAGTAATTTCAAAATTATAAATATTATAATTCGCCAACAAATTTATTGTTGGCCATGTTTTCAATCTGCTTAAAATTGTACAGAAATTGTAAAAAAGATGTGCTACATTCCATATAAGTGAACTACGTCAAATTTTGAAATAATATTATAGAAATTCTCAACTTTGCTATTTTTAAAAAATTCATTTAAATATAGAAACTGTCCCCTCCCCAGCTTCTGGAAATTTTCCACAGAAATTCACATATTTAACACTAGAACTACCAAATCAGTCAAAATGACTGGTACACAATTTTTTCCAAAAATTCTCCAAGTTTACATAAGAGTCATAGAATAAATATTCTACATTTCCGCCGCTTGATTCCCCCTTTTTCAAAGTACTTATTTAATTTATTAAAATATGATAGATTTGAGGCCGGTAGTTCTAGTGTTAACAAATTATATTGTCCCACAAAAAATATTTTTTCTCTCCCGTCCTACTCCAAAAAAAGAATTGCCAATCTCTGGTCCACACAACTCGTTCCAAATTGTACTACAAAAATTTCTAAAAAAAAACTGCTCATCTCAATGAGAAGAAAATGGAGAAAATCAACGATATCGACGATCTTCCAAAGGTAATTCAATAATCGGAAATTTCACGGTCAAAATGGCCGGTGATTTTCGCCGCAGATGGCATCCATCTTCAAAGTCGATCGATAAGATACGCCGGAGGTGCAAGTGCATTCCGAACACCCGCAACGTGAGAGTAAACTGCAGAGCACGAAACATAATGCGATCGCGTACGCGTATAATCAAGCGAAAAGGAAAAGGAGAAGAAAAAGAAAGGGCAGCGTGAGCCGGCCCGTAAAGTGCCGGTTGTGTGCGTGTTAATGCGTGTACGTGTACCTGTTATATACACCTGGCATCGATGATGACGTGCTGATGTTACGGTGCTATTACTTAGTATCCCTACGTCCCTTCTGGAGAAAGGACGACGCCAACCGATCGGTTGCAAACGTAGGTCACGAGATTCTACTCTACCCCTCCTTTCACAAAGGATTACTTTACCCATGAGATTTTGATGTTCTCTTGCAAATGTTAGATCTTGTTGTTGCTTTGTTTCGGATCTGTTTGAGTGGTGTTGGAAGTTGTAAGGATTCGCGGGTTTTTGAAGGGATGACGAAGGTTGGAAGGGTAGAAGTTTGAATAGGGTAGGTGTAAGGTGATGATGTAACGATTGTTCGGGTTATTATGAGGGTGGTGGAGGTTGAAAATCACATTTACTAAATTAAAACTAATTAAATTAGTTTAATACTGAACTGTTGAGGCAGTCAAAATAATTGATTTTTGATTTATAAAAATTCTCTAAAATAGAAAAACTACAGAGTATATAAGTATACTACTTTTGGAAATATTTGGTCTTTTCCTTTTGCACAGAGATTATGAGAGAGATCTTCGTTGAGAATTAGTTTAACACTAAATTACTGAGGCAGTTCGGATAATTGGTTTCTGATTTATCAAAATTGTGTAAAATAGGAAAACCGTAGAATAGATATTCGACTTTTGGAAACATTTGGTCTCTTTCTTTTGCACAGAGATTATGAGAGAGATCTTCGTTGAGAATTAGTTTAACACTAAATTACTAAGGCAATTAGGATAATTGGTTTCTGATTTATCAAAATTGTGTAAAATAGGATAACCGTAAAGTAGATATTCGACTTTTGGAAGCATTTGATCTTGTTCTTTTGTACAGTGTTTATGAGAGAGATCTTAATTGAAAATTAGTTTGACACTGAAGTAGTAATACAGTCAAAACCGGTTTCTGATTTATCAAAATTGTCTAAAATAGGAAAACCGTAGTGTAGATATTCAACTTTTGGAAATATTCGGTCTCTTTCTTTTGCACAGTGGTTATAAAAGAGGTCTTCGTTGAAAATTAGTTTAATACCAAAAGTACTACGACAATTAAAATGACTGATTCGTATTTCGTCATAAAAAAAATTCCTAAAATAGAGAAAATCATTAGAGCCATAACAAAAACTTTGAATACCTCAAAACATTTACAACCAGATTAATTAAAGAAGTAATTATCTTAAAATAACTAACTACCCATATTAGCACAAACACACACGTTAAAATACATAACTGAATATGTACATAAATATGTAAGAGAACAAACCGACCGATCGTTCCTCGAGGTTCATCCACGCGATTTCCGGGGGAATCCGTGGAAACGATCGGCGCCCCCGATGAGCGAATCGTGCGATCGATCGTGAGAAGATTCTTTTAAATGGAAACGGATATGCACGCAGCAACGATTCTCGTTCACGGTACATCGTGTACGTTCGTTCGAGCTCGATCCCCATTACCCTTCCTTCCCTTCTTCTAAATTACCGAGCAGGGAGAGATCGAGTGGCATGAAAGGCCACGTCGGAGTCCTGGAAGATCGTACTGTTTTCTGGGTAATCCCTGCTGGAAGGAATGTCTCGTTGATGTTACAACCGATAAAGAATTCTGAATTCAACGAGGGACCAACGTTCCGCTTCTTGGGTGGTACCTGTTCCACGCAATGGTCCCATCGTTTTTGGATCAAATCGGTTGCTCCGAATTTTGTCTCTGCCGAAAAAACACTTGCTTAACTTCTTACCATGGAAATTGTGATACAGGTGGACACATTTAAAGTGATCAAAACTTTTGAAAATGGGATATCAATTAGAATAGTTTTAACATTATAGAAATTTAATAATTACAGAAGTTAAAACAGAAAAATACAAAAAATAAAATAGATGAAAAAAATTCTACGTCGAAGCTTTTCTTAACACTAGATTTACGGAGCCAATTTGGCTCATTTAAAATTTGATTACTACATATATAATATATTGGTTGGTTAATTTTTTAAAAATAAATCTTTCATTTCAATTGATTTGAAACTATTTTCTTTGCAAAATATTTCAATTTTCTTGTACGATTCAAATTGGCTCACTTCAGAAAAATAGATATGTCAACATCCGTAAATCTAGTGTTAAATAACTTTTTATGCTACTGTTACTTCCCGATAGGTGAAAATAGTATTAAAAACCTATAAATGTATTTGATTAAACTTCAATGTCTATCTGTTAAGTAGACAAAATTAAAAAACTTATCAAATACCATAAAATCAATCTAAATAGTAAACATTAAAGACCTTGCAACCACATTTCTATGGCCATGTGTCACACCTAATTCCACTTCAAAAATTCAGCAGTAAAAATAAATACAAAATTTTCTTCTTTCTCCAGGTACCATATAGTACATAATTCATTCTTGATTTTAATTAAATTCACGAGCCTCTCTCAATACCTAGACAATCCATTGGGATTGTAATATAGACAAAACTGACTAATTTACATTCGCGATACAAAAGTTCTATGAAATTTTCACCCGACCCTATGGAGGGAGGGTAGAACACCCGTTACATCTTAAGGATACATCTCTTCCGCGACCACAGGGCCCGAAGTTTTGCCGGAAGTGGGATTCAGCGGGTGGCAAAAATACCTAAAAAATTTCCTCTTTCCCCAGTAACCATGGAGTACACAATTCATTCTCGATTTTAACCAAATTCCAAAAGCCACCCCTAATACCTAGACAATCCATTGCAATTGTACTTTCGACAAAGTTGACTTAATGTCCATTCAGCATTCTCATTCACGATACAAAAGTACTATGAAATTTTTACCCGACCCTATGGAGGGAGGGTAGGACACCCGTTAGATCTTAAGGATACATCTCTTCCGCGGCCACAGGACCCGAAGTTTTGCCGGAACAGAGATTCAGCGGGTGGTAAAAAAGCTTAATTAAAATTCCAGTCTCGCTAAGTCTACTCGCGGAAAACGCGTAGAAAAGAGACGAGTGGGAAAAGTGGGTGGTGAAGAGAAAAGGGTGGAGAGAAAGAGATGAGAGAAACGATGGCCCGCCTTTTGCCCCGTGACGTCTCGAGAAAACGCAGAAATAAATAAGCCGCGCGCACTCGGAATATTTCAAAGCTCGCTCTGCTTCCGACGTTCTCACGGAGAGCTTTATTCGGTGAAAACGTGCCGCCAGAGTCCCCTTCGTTCGAGAGCTTTTTATTCGTTTCTCTTTCTGTTTCTTTCTACCTTTCTCTCTCCCCCATGATTTTTTTTGCTCTACCTATCTTTGTCGAAAGTACATCGAAATCGGTGCACTTCTGTTGCACCAAGGAAAAAGGATTTAAGTGTGCGTAAACGCTACGTTCTGAAAGCTCGCAAAAAAAGATTCCGTTCTATTCGTCGACTCTGTGGGACCGGTGACCATAACTTTAAAATAAAGTTGTTTTTAAAGATGTTGTTTCATCCGGATTTAGATTAGCTTTTTCATTTGGGGTTTTTAATGTCGCTGCTGCTCCTAGCGCAGAATGCCACGACTGCAGGAAATGCGACAGGTGTCGACTCTACGTTTTCAGGTATTCTAATCTCTCATTTTGGACGACGACTGAAATAAATACTTTGTTTAATTGTTAGGGAAATTTGGTTGTTGGATTTATGAAAGCTGACAGTTTATTTTAGTTGCAGTCTTTGCCTCTGGGCGATGTGGAATTTGATCATCTACCTTCGATTTGTAAGTCTTAAATTTATTATTTTATTAAGAATTATTAGCTTCTTGTTTTTTGCAATATCAATTTACAGATATCTGTCAGAGATATATCAGATTGTTATAAAAATTTGAAATATAAATGTCCCCAAAAAATGTTAAGCCTTCAGCAGACTGCTATTAATAGACTATCAATAGAAGTTCGTCTCAATTAACCCTCTATGGACCCCTGTGACTTTGACTCAATGGAAAGATTCCAAGTCTAATTTTTAACTTTGACAAATATTATAATTTACCTCGTAAAAACCATAAATTTCTTGACAACCCAACGTTTAAAAATCAGATTCAATTTACTACTAAAAATAGTATTTTTATCATTTTCCAATTGTGCTATCATGAAACAGATCTTCAGATATTACAAAAAATTCAAACTATAGAGGGTTAAATAAATTATACAAGCCACAAGCAAAACCTCCTTTCATCCCCCACAAAGTAGAAAGAATGTGACCTGAAAACGAAGTGATTTCTAATCGTCGTAAAAAACTCACACCCTTTTCCCTCTTAATAGTTATCGACCATAAGGTAAGAGCTTCTAATTACTCGCAGTGAATGTTCATCAAGCTGGAATCTATAAGATGACACTTTAATCAAGATTTCGTTTCGCCCCGAATCGTCGGTACCTGCAACAGGTGTTACTGCGCCCGGTAGAGCGTTAAAAAATGTAAAGCTGCTAACCGGACAAACGACTTTCATCGATAAGTAAAAGCCTTAACGATTAATCGAAATGAAAACGTTTAAAGTATCTCCATCAACGTATCATTTCACGAGGAAATCCTATTTTTCGAAATAAAACTCTTCAAAACCAAGCTAATTTTATATAGAGGTCAAACAAAAAGCATAGCTTTTATACAAGTACCTCAGGGATTTAAAATATGCTCGTAAATCATCATGGAGATGCTTATCCAGCTAACCGAAATTTCTGACACTGCAAACCACGCTGGCCGTCAGAGTGGAAGGTCTAATTTTTATGCAAAATTTATTTCCCGCCTTCTCTTCCCCAGTAACGTTGTTTCATTACGAGAAATTATTGCTACCGCCAGGATAAACTCGGGCTTCGTGGAACTCGTAATCTCACCAGCTACCTAGGTCTTATTAAAGGAAAAATGCTTATGAAATGTATTCCGTCATTGCAACCTTATTTTTTCTCCGTTTGTACGTTCTATTTTCCTTCAAACTGTAATCTCAATTATAATACTTTCTATCTGGTGGGGCAATCTTGAGAATATTACAAATAAACGGGTAAAAATAAAACTTCTGCGAGAGAAATGTATCTGTAATGTACAGATGTAATTGTAACAGAAGAAATTAAGAAACTACGACAATTACAATATTTAAAACAAACAATTTTAACCCCTTGCTCTACAATGCCACGTGTCACTTGTAATGCGGTGGAATAGAAGAATTTAAAGTTTTCCAAAATCTATTAAATTGAAAATATCAGTAGGTCAGGAGACGTTGAAATTAGTTCTATGCTATTAATCCCTTAACACGTTTCGTGCCACGTGTACCATTTCTGGTACACGTTAAACTTGATCTACAGGCTACGTGTACCATAAATGGTACACGATGATAAACCACTCTAAACAAACTAATTACTTATTGATTGATGATGTAATGACAAATTATGTGATAATATATCAATTTTTAGTCAACACAACAAACGGCCTGGAGATCCTGTCGGGTAAAACGGCTTGGCACGGAACGTGTTAACCTACGATTTCTTCTCTGATGAGTCGTGCAAAGACGAAAAATTGATTCCTGAAATCAAAAGGTTTCGTTATCGGCTGATTGTCAATTTAATAGTTTTTGGAAGACTTCTAAATTTTCTATTCTATTTTTCACGCTACGAGTCTCACACGTAGTTGTAGGCTAAGGGGTTAATATTGCGGTAATTTATACCCATATATCAGAACTCAGTCATAGATTGTTATTCCAACAATTAATTCCAAGTTATTGCACGTTTTGTCACAAAAGAAATCGTAAGCCAAAGCATTAAGTATCCTCTAAAATCAATTGACCTCACAAATGACCAAAATACTTTGAAATATTATCACTTGCTCCTGTCTTACTATCACTCCAAACACATAACAATTGCAAGACACCTCGTCAACGTCTAACAGCACAACAAAGAAATGCAAGATCTCTCGTCATCCGCAATTAGTTACGCGTTAGTGGAGCAACGACAACCAATAAGTTCGCATTCCTTGAAACTCAACTTCTTCTCATCTCCGCACAGTACTTTTTCCTCCCTGCACGCACAGGTCGTGTACGAGGTTTAATCCCGAGTATACTCGCTCATTAAAGAATTAAGTGAAATCTCGGATGGATAAATTAACGATAAAGGATCTCCTCTCCTTACCGATCTTCGTTCGTTACCATTCGAAGGCCGAGGGCTGGCTGTTGATGTTTCCAGCATCGGTGTGGGAGCATCGAGTTTGGAGGGAGGAACCTCACCACTGGTCTGACCCTCTAATTATATGGTAGATCGTGTACCGAGTGAACGCAGGTCGTAAGGTCACGGCTGAGAGAGGCACAAAGCACGCCATCGAGATATATCGAAAAATTTCGCCAAGCCGCATATCGGCACGGCGGGTAGCCGGCTACAAAATTTACTGACCTTCCAATAATAATTATTCGCGCTTCGTGCCGCTTGATGCATCGGACTAAACATGGTGTATTCGGTGGAGATAACTTCGTAGCTTTATTTTCCTTGAGTTTGTAGGAAGTTTGTAGTTTCTGGGGTGAAATGTTCTACTTGATTTGCCGTGTCACGTGTGCCACACGTCATTGTAAGGCGAGAGGTTAATATTAGAGTTAGGGGTGTTAAATTATGTTAACCCTTTGAGGACTAGCGACGCATATATGCGGTCTCAGAAAAAATGTAATTATAGTGTATCGCCGTATGCATACACGTTTAAAATTGGAAAATTGAAATACAACCGGTGAGATAGGATTAAAAGTGAAATAATTTATAATTTATATAGATTGCCAGCCCACATGTCTGATAAAAAGGTGGTTTTGGACCGCCAAATAAATAATTATCTGTCAATATTCAAAAATGTCTCCGTCCGCAAAGGGTTAATTGTAAATGTTTGATACATAAGGAATTTATTGCCTAGGTTCTGTATATTAACACTAGATGTACCAAGCCAGTGAAAATGACTGGTGCAGAATTTTTTCCAAAAATTCTACGGATTTATGAGAGAGGCGTAGAATAAATATTCTTCGTCCATCGTATAAAATATAAATTATCGAGTCTATCATCTTTTCCATATCTTAATTTTCCTTGCTTTAAGGTACATATCTATATATATAAACCTCCAATACCACTGACTGACTGATTCACTCACTCATCACGAAATCTCAAAAACCATAGAACGGATTGCAATGAAATTTGGAACATACCTTCCCCTTGGGTCTTATGTGCTCACTAAGAAAGGGTTTTGAAAAATTCGAAATTTTAGGGGGTTTTTGGGGGGTTAAAGTATGGGTCAAACTCATCAACGTAGAGCCGAAACTACTTGACCTAGAAACTTGAAATTTTGCCTGAGCGTTCCTTCTAGGGTATAAGCACCCATAAAGAAAGGATTTTTCAAAATTCGAAATTTAATGTTTTTTTTTTTTTAGTTTCGAAGCACGTAAAATATTGCAGGTTTTAAATGATTGAATATATATTTTGGAATATGGATTATCGACGTTAAACTTAACTTTTACTAATTTAAGTAGTCCTTAATCCTAATGATATTACACCATAGCGAAGCACGGGAACTTTCAGTTAGTTTAATATATTTGAATATAATAGATTTCACGCTGGTAAATTTAGTGTTAAGGATGAGAGACGGGAGAGAAAATCAAGGGTTCTCTTTGCCCTTGTTTCATCCCGTTAGACATCTTCTCATCAACGCACAGTACCTGGGCCTCCTTACTTTTTGCCGTCGAAGAAGGTACCGTTTCGTCGATGAACTCTCTTGCAGGATTTCCTGCGCTACCAGGAGTTTAAAATTTTTCTTCAACAATATTTATAACTTGGACTGCCGGAGAAACGGAATTTGTGTAAAATTAATAAACATTGTAACATGCAATGGTACTATACATGGAAGACTCGTAATGTATTATTTAAGACAGGATGTTTCTCGTACTGCAAGGATTTATATTGCAATGTAGAACTTGAAAATTACTGCCACCGTGAATTACGGGTTGTTTCTAGTTATTAACAAATTTCTTTGTCGCTTTGGTAAGTTCACATTATTATAGATTTCACAAAACTTTATTATAATAAATGTTCATCTATGGAATTGACACTAGAGCTACTAGCATTAAATATATTAACCCTAGATCACTAACCTTCGTCGATTCGACGACACGGATTTAATAAGTATGCCATATTAGTTAATGTTATCGTAATAAATAAATACCTATCTTTAATAATAGAAAAAAACATGTTTAATTTTTATTTAAATAATACCCTTTAACCCCTTTTGTAAACACCGTAGTCGAAGAGACGAAGGTTAGTGTTAAGCGTCGAAAGTAAGGTTAGTGATCTAGGGTTAAGTAAATACTTTAAAAAAAGAGTAAGCAAGTGGTAAAGAAGATGAGTAATCTATATTTCAGAAGATAAACAGAGAATATCTATTGTATAGGTAGTTTAGAAATTTTAATAACTTTTCTAAAGAAATGAAAACCACTCAATTAACCCTCTAAGGGTTCCTGTGATTCGAGATAACGCATGACACATTTAAGTTTCTATTCTCCAAAGTCAAATTTCTCACATTACCAAATGTTATAATTTAGCTCCTGAAAATCACGAAATTCTTTACAATTCAATATATAAAATTTAAGTGTAATTCATTATTTTAAACAGTTTACTTATCATTTTCTAATTGTGCTACTGTAAAACTGATCTTCAGGTACCACAACAAATTTAGTCTATGGAGGGTTAACTGCCTTGCTAATTCTAGTTTTAAGTATATTTGTAAACTTTCGTGCAATTTACACATTTTTCCAGTGTTCTCTTCACACAATAAATCGAACAACTTTGCGTCCAGACATTGAGAACACTCGATTATCCTAAGTTATTACGGGGGACCGGAAAGTATCGTCGTTTCTCTAGATATTTTGCTCGAAAACCAATCGATTTTTATCGATCAGGCACTGTAAACTTGGATACTAGATGTAAAAAAGTTGTTGATAAAAAGAAAGAGTGTATCATTCATTAAAAATAAAAGCTTGTAAATTTATTTGTTGGAATTTAATTGAAAAAAAAAACACATTACTTTCCGGTCCCCCTAATAATTAAAAGGACGATAAAAATGATTTTTCCTTTTTCTCCGATTACTATCAGGGCAACTATCTACACGATCGTTCACTTACGAAACTTCCGTGGCACAGTGTTATTCTTGGAGAGACGGTTTCCTCGCCTGTGGAATCCAAACCCGTAAATATTTTCCCCGAGTATCTTATTCGATGTGACACAACTTCCTCCAAAGGAACACACCAACGGGACCTCCGGGCAACGAGAATTCACCTTCGTTCCAAGATTTCTAGAAATTCCCAGAGACACGTTCCCCCATAACAAATGATATCAGTCTCTCCTTCTTTTCTTTAGACTTCCATTGCTTCGATTCAATATTCCTTTGTTTTTTGATATTCATAAAATATATTTGTTTATTAGTTGTACATTTCAAACTTTAACTAGTCTCAGTTACTGTAATTAGTTTGATTAAAGAGTTGTGCGTCTTGAATAAATAACGATTTCCGGTCTTGTTCCCTGAAACTATCGCCAGGGCAATTAGCCGGGCGTTAATGACCCAAGAACCGTCGACGTAACGAAGACGGGAGTCGAAGTTACGTGTAAAAACGATCCAGAACCGGTATTCGAGTCATGGTGTAAAAATAACTGTGGTTAAATTTAGAGGCAGACATTATGGTAATAGAGCATTCCGGGATAATTGAATACTGAATTTCATCGGGAAGTCGGTTGAACTTTAATCGAATGTTTTGCCACTTGTTTGATTAATGAAGAGTGACTTATATAATTTGTGGTGTTTGTTGTATGCAGATTTATGAGTTAAAGGTTGAATGATAATAAAATTTGAATGTAAAAGCTTTTTAATATCTATAAAGACAATATAAAATGGAATTAGAATTCTTCATTGTTAACAACACTTTACCAACCGGTACTTTTTAACATCCTACCCACTTCTGATCGTTCACTTGCACACAAATATTTCCCTGATACTGTTATCTCTTCGAAAATTGCAAAGTTTCTTCACTGAGTCCGTGGTTCAGTTAATCGCAATGAAACATAATGATTTATTAATTGCCGTAGCGAGCAATTAATAAGTTAAAAGTCCAAAAGTGTTAGGCCCGAAAAGCCGATTAATCGGCTACCGGTTGGTAAAGTGTTAAATGTGCTACATGAACAGTAGTTTTGTTGTGATCTCACCCTCTTTATCATAAAATTCTACTCTCTATACAGTTTCCAATTATTATCATTAAACATATACAACTTCACATCTCAATTTTACAATTTATGTAATGAGATGCTTCAACACCTACCCCTGCTTCAAATTTAAATTTCTCCACCTTCAACCAACACTCTTCACTAGTCAAACCCTGCTCAAATTCCATACACTTTTCTTTTAAATATTCCGTTCGCACCACGCAACAGTTTGTCAACAAATACTCAACTTTAAAAATGCCTAAAGGTCGTACCCTCTCGTCAAAACCATAACGAAACATCACTGATCTATGGTGGTGAAAAAGCTAACGACAGATTCCTCATCAACTATCATAAATTTTTAATTCCCTCTACGTTGCATGCATACCATTTAAATTTGTTCATTTATGGCCATTCGAAGTCCACATAAAACAGTAGATTCTAGGTGAATTAACCAAAACTGACGGATAAAAACAACAGCAAAAAATCATACATCTAAACCCATTCCTCAATCGTCAACTCCATCTTTCCCAAAGAACAGGCATTTAGAAAATACGGAAAAACCAAGCAAAAATTTTCCAACAAATGTCAAACTCTAATTACCAAAATTATTCAACTTCAACTTTAAAAATACCTAAAGATCATACCCTCTCGTCGAAACCATAACAGAACATTACTGATCTATGGTGGTCAAAAAGGTAACGACAGATTCCTCATCAACTATCATAAATTTTTAATTCCCTCTACGTTACATGCAAACCATTTAAATTTGTTTATTTATAGCCATTCGAAGCCCACATAAAACAGTAGATTCTAGGTGAAGTAACCACAACTGAGGCATAAAAACGACAGCAAAGAATCATACATCTAAACCCATCCCTCAATCGTCAACTCCATCTTTCCCAAAGAACAGGCATTTAGAAAATACGGAAAAACCAAGCAAAAATTTTCCAACAAATGTCAATCTCTAATTACCAAAATTATTCAACTTCAACTTTAAAAATGCCTGAAGGTCGTACCCTCTCGTCAAAACCATAACGGAACATCACTGATCTATGGTGGTGAAAAAGGTAACGACAGATTCCTCACCAACTATCATAAATTTCTAATTCCTTCTACATGATCTGCCTACCATTAAAATTTTTTTGTTTACTGTCGTTCGAGGGCCACCTAAAATGGTGGATTCTAGGCGAAGTAACAACAGCTGACGAACAAAACAACAGTATGTCGAAACCCATCCCTCGATCAACTTTATCTTTCCCAAACGACAGGCATTTAGGGAATACGTAAAAACCGATACAAGACGCGTTCGAAATCGTCGAGCAAACACCGTGTGGCGCGACTTTGGACTAATTAAATGCCGATGTTTCACGGTGTCAGGTAGGTGCACGGACGGATCACGATCTGTCGTCCGATAAGGCCCAGTCAGAGGGAATTAAGGAAGCGCTTGTACGAGCTCGGGCCCTTCGATAACTCGACTCCTTCTCCTACGTGCATCGACATACCACTCTTTCGTTTATCCACGACGATGGAGAATCCTCTTTTCTTCGCTACTGCGGCAACACGCGGCCTTAAAACGACGATGGGACGATAACGATACGTATGGGTTTCCTAGCCAGCTTCTAAAGTTCCTAAAGGATACACGCCGGAGTTCGTGGCCACATACACTATCGGATATAGGTATCTGCCAATTTGTAAAATTTGCACGTTTTCGATACGCGGCGTACGCAATGTGAAAAGACGATTTTTTTCTCTTTGCTATCTGATGCTTGTTAACGGTTTGGGTTAAAGTTTAGTAATTTAATTATTACTAAATAGGGGGAGAGTGGTTTTTGTACGTTAAAGGGAGGATGTTGCAGGTGAAGATTTTTCCTCAGCGGTTGTAGTTAGTTTTATCAGGAACTTGTGGAAAGTTTGATATTTTTTTTTTATTTCTTTTTTTAATATCAATTCTTATGATCGGTTTGACGAGGATATAGTATTTTAGGGGAGTAAATTTAGAAATGTTTTTATGGGGAGAATTTATTGCGCTGCAGGGAATTGAAGATGCAAAAAATTGACTGGTTTGGGAAAAGTCTTATTTTCAAAACTGTACTTCAAACTGATCCGCATATTTTTCCGCTGGTTGTCAACCAGGGTAGTTATTTGGTGAGTCATTAAATCAGCACAGCACGTAGTTTGAAAAATTATAAAATATTGCTGAAATTTTGTGCTAAGAGCTATCTTTAATAAAATTTCATGCACTCTGTAATCCAGCTACGTGGAAATTACATCAAACTAAAAATTCTCTATATTCTTCCAATCTCCGAAACATCATTTACATTTTACAACATTAAAATTCAGAAATCAATCCCAATCACCACACCTTAATAACAATCTCCACAAAATTGCCAGATTTTCAAAATAATACAGAATCCAATACTCCACAAATTCCACTTGCAACATATTCACCTTACAACATTAAAATAAATTCCAATCTCTCTCCACAAACCACAAAACTTAATTAAAATCCACCCCAAAATTCCAAATCTCCAAAATAACCCATCAACACCCAGAAGCAAATATTTAAAAAATTTACTTCTTACAGTTTCACTTCCCAATCATTCCTTTCAAGCATAATTTTACATTAGCAAAGAAAAGCCGTGTTTGCAAAAAAAAAGAAACGAAACAGAAGGAAACGTACGTGACGCAAAGTGTTTGCAGTTTCAAGCACGAAATATATGTGGCCACGATTCCAATCTCTCTCCACAAACCTCAAAACTTATTCAAAATCCACCCCAAAATTCCAAATATCCAAAATAACCCATCAATACCCAGAAGCAAATATTCTAAAAATTTACTTCTTACAGTTTCACTTCCCAATCATTCCTTTCAAGCATAATTTTACATTACCAAAGAAAAGCCGTGTTTGCAAAAAAAAAAAGAAACGAAACAGAAGGAAACGTACGTGACGCAAAGTGTTTGCAGTTTCAAGCACGAAATATATGTGGCCACGATTCCAGCGCGGTAGATGAAAACATGTAAAAATAAGGGTGAGTAAATATTTATGGATGGCAGTGTATATGCGCATCCTGGTGCATAACGATAGCCAAAGCCGACTCGAGTGTACGATGCCTATTTACCAGCCCCATATTTACACGCGTACGAGCTCGTACGTATTCACGGCCCTCTCTTTACCGGCTAATCTCTCATCTTAGATCGCGTTCGCCGGCTCACCAACCTTAGACTCGTTCACAATTATCGCAATGCCGATATTCGGCTTGAAAGAGTATTGATGGTGAAGGAGAAAAGAAAAATTCAACCCCCCTTTGACTTTTAACGTGTCTACGGTACCTGTAAAGGGGTTGATAAATGAGCATCCTCTGGAAATTATTCTTGGATGGATTTAACAGAATATCGAGGCTGGTAGTTGGTTTCAGTGGAGTGGAATTGATTATTGAAGAATTGATGAGTGAGAATATGTTATTTACGATGAGAAATTCCAGGTGTTTTACCAGTTGAGGAAAGTGGGAGATATTTGGGATGATAATTAGTATGAGCTTGATGAAGATTTTAATGATGGATTTTAGTTAATTGGATTTGTTTCGATGAGAGAACGAGAATTCTGGAAATTGTTTGGGCTTTCTTGTGGAGGTGCTTTTATATTTTTATGGAGAATTATACTCATTTTGGTAATGTTCTGGTGTTAAATGTTAGGGTACTTTTTGGAGAGTTACATTTAGCACGGATTCGTTTATAGATGATGTTATGAAATATGGAAGATTCGGTGAGGAAAGTATTTAGAAGATTTTCGCTACAAATTGTACGCTGCTGGGGAAGAGCTCACGAAGTAACTTCAATCGTTTGGAACGTGACGTATCTCGAGGGAAGTTTCGAGAAGTTTGAGCTGTTGATAAAGTTGCAATAATCGACAAACAGCTACAAAATTACAGGAAAAAGAACCGACGCAGTTAGAAAGAGAAAAGCTAATAATTCAAATAGAAGACAAACATTTACTTTTACTACTTTTCCATGTTTGCTTAATCCTCTATTAACATCCCTTAAAACAATTTTAATAAGAAACCTATAGAAATAATCCAAGAATTAGGATCTACCTGAAGAAGAACAATTTAAAAAATATTAATTAATCTAAAAGTAATAATTATATTACTACTTTTAGATGAGATATACAAATAAATTATATTAGACCAATTATATTAGATACTTATATAAATAATTATACTACTACTTATATTAGTAATAATTATAATAATTATAATAAGTCTAACAAAAAACTTCGTTACAGGTCGATAAACATCGCACCCTTATTATTTTAACGCGTCACAGTAACTATTCGCGTCCACCATAGAAATTTTAAACCACAATTAACACTAGATTTACTAAGGTGGTAAAGATGACTTGTTATGAATCACTTAAAAAAATTTCTGAAATTTTTAACGCCATCTTGGTTAATTTTCTACATCTACTTTGTGAAATGAAGGAAATTAAATTGATCAAGTTTCTTGCCTCCGTCATTCCTTTTTGTTTTAAAGTATTTTTTTTACTATCAAAAATCTGTCGAATTAATCGTCAGTAGTTAACCATTTCAATTCCAATAATTGAAAATAAAAATTACTACCATGATATAGTAAACGACGACCCATAATTATTACTTTGACACTCGTTCAGCGTAGCTAAACTACCCCCAAATAGGTCTGACAAGTTCCCAATAAACTTATTAATAAGTTAAATTTCAATTCCGTACATTTCTCTTTCTATGTCGTGTTTAAGGCCGCATTTAAGGCTCGAGTTCTCTGAAAGTCAGCTTTAAAAGCGACAACCCCTGCAGCGACTACGTAGCTCGTGATGCATGTGCACTCGTACACACGTGCGTGCACGTGTACAAATGCACCATTGCGTACCCTCGCTACTCGTACCCCTCTTACTCGCTAATCTACCATCTTAGATCCTTAACTGCATTTGCATTTAAGACACGGCGATGTAACGCCGACAATTACGAGACACCAGAATTACCTCAACGCGATTGTAGTAATTATCGCTACGTGCTCCCTCTCCCATGGGGACGAGGGGGTGGGCCATCAGTGATTTGTCCACTTTCGGCAGCCGGACATTTGCATTTCGATCGCCGCTACCGCTGCGTGGAATCTTACGTGAACGTTTACCCCTTTGATTCGACGAGATACTTGAATTTGTGGGAAGATTTTGGGCAGTGATTAATTCAGTGGGAATAGTGGGAGAATTTTTTGATTTTTAGCTTCTTGGGAAATATGTTGAAAGTGTTTTGTTGCGGGGGGCAGTGTCTTTAATTTTTGTTATAGAGTGAAAAGGGTTGGAATGAGTGGTGCTAGTCAGTGTAGTGATATTGTGAAGTTTTTGGGGGTGTGATTAATTTAGTGGGAATAGTGGGAGCATTTTTCAATTTTTGGTTTGTTGAGAAATGTGCTGAAAGGGTTTTGTAGTGAGGGGGAGTGTTTTTAATTTTTGTTATAAAGTGGAAGGGGTTGGAATGGGTGGTTCTAGCCAGCGTAGTAATATTGTGTAATTTTTGGGGGTGTGATTAATTCAGTGGGAATAGTGGGAGGATTTTTCAATTTTTGGTTTTTTGAGAAATATGTTGAAAGTGTTTTGTTGTGGGGGGAGTGTTTTTAATTCTTGTTATAGGGTGGAAGGGGTTGGAATGGGTGGTTTCAGTCATGTAGTAATACAATGGAAAGATTTTGTGGTGCGATTAAGCTATTTGAATACTAGTTTAATTTTTTAATTTTTAGTGCATTGTAGAAAAGTATTGAAGGGGTTTTGTTATAGAGTGGAGTGTTTTGAATTTTTGTCATGGTGTGAAAGGGATTCGAAGGTGTTTTAATCGAGAAAGACTAAAAATAACGGAGCTGTTGCACCCTTACTGTGCTGCGCGAGAATATCATCTACAAATTTGAACCACACAAAATTTGACAACAATAATCAATTACTACAAATTAATAAAAAATAAACAATGACAAACAAACAATTATCAGCATCAGGAAAACAGTAATTCTCATTAAACTTTCCAGCACCCCCTACCCTCACGCTTCGACAAAATAACGCTTCACTCAATCATCCATCCATCCCCCCAAAAAAAAATATTCGAAACCTATTCAATCTTCCAAAACGAAACTCAAAACAATTCCATACGATTTTAATTACAAACCTGGCAAATGTACAAAATCATTCCCACCCACCCGAGTCACCCAACACGTGCATCCCCCCTCGGCAAACCATCCAAATCGCATCATTAAAAAATACCACCTCGTCTACACCAACAACATCGTTAACAAACAACTCGTTTATTAACTCCTCCATCCATTCCCACCTCATACATTTACATTCACCAGATTCACGCGTCCATAAGCAACCGTTCGATTCAAACAAAAACAGAAAAAGAAAAGAAGAAAACAACAAACACAAAAGAGAAAAGCTAGAACGAGCGAAACAATAGCTACGTTTTAATAGAACCCGCTAATGGTGAAAACACGAGGATCCATGAAGACACCCTATAGCGTGAACGTAACATAAACGGCGGTACGGTCTATGGGGCACGAAAGGACAAGGTTAAGATAGAGAAGGGCTGCCGTGGCTATTGTATTGTAATACAGTTTAAACTCGGCCAGGTAATAGGGCATGCTTACAAGTATTTAGAATGTAACGGGTGTCCCGATCGCTGCCGTTGGACGGCGCGGTTCAACGCATTCTCTTTACAAGCGTAATCTCCTGCGAATCTCCCGTCGTTTCTCCTATGGGAGAATACCTACACCGAATAAAGAAACGAGCAGCAACAAAATAGAGGAGCAACTGAGGTCGGATAGTACCTACGCGATCGTATCCCATTATACATATCGTTGCGCGAATGTTGAACATACCGGGTGATTCTATTCGAACGATTTGGAGGGTTGGAAATGATTATATATTGTAACGGCGCTTCATAATTAAATAACTCAGATATTATAAAATAACGTCTCTAATTTAATCAATCCAAACTTCTTGCACGAAGACAACTCTATTCTCAATGTTAAATTAATATCTAAACATTTGCAATTCGTTGTTAACATTCTCGTAATCGATATGAAATATAGGGGAGACAATTTCGTTACGATAATTCGTAACAGTATTATCACTAATTTCACTTTAAGGTTATTCGCCCTTTAGAGCAATGTATAGATAAAATTCTAGAATTTTGATATGTTATTTATACGTAGCTCATACGTTTTACTGATTTTTTTGAAAAATATTGGTCGTATAGTTTTTGAATGATTAAATATTAAAAATGTGACTTTTAACACATGGTAAATGGGAGAACTTATTGAATTTTCACATAATTGACTATTCAAAAATGTTCAAAAAACTTATTATTCAAAACTGTAACCGTTTTAATTACTATAAAAATTATAAAACATTTACATTCACGTGTAATTTTAGACCAATATTTATTCAAAATAATGAAAAACTAGTTAGACAACCATCAGCCATGAGAGAGGCTTGGTTCATGTGTGACTGCAAAGAAATTTGGCAACGCTGCATAAAAAGCGCGAAATTCAAAAATTAACTACCTATAGTTTATCTACTACTGAGCGTGATAACATATAATTGCGTTTATAATAATATTTATTTTTCATTCTATGGTTATAACAAAATTTGACAAGGAAATAAAAATAAAACTATTTGTTTACAATACACTAATTATGGATGAATATAATATATATGCATATGCATTTCCATGCGTTGTTGCCAAATTTATTATATGACACACAATACGATCATCGAGTAGCATTTCGTTTTCAATTATTAGTAGTGTGAAAAATTTTATGAAATATTATTCAGTTTGGTGTAAAAATTTGAAAAAATAATTTTCAAACTCGAAATCTTTTTTTCCATTAACACTAGAACTACCGGCGTCAAATCCAACATATTTTTATAAATTAAATAAGTACTTTGAAAAAGGGGGAATCAAGCGGCGGAAAATTTGATCGATTCAGTGATTTATGTTTATTGATATAAACGTAGAATATTTATTCTATGACTCTTATATAAACTTGAAGAATTTTAAAAAAAAACTCTGTACCAGTCATTTTGACTGGTTTGGTAGTTCTAGTGTAAAACAAAAATACAAACCGTTAACGACTAATACGGTTCTAGACCAATAACCTTAACTTGTATATAGGTGTATATTTTTTAGTAATAGATACTGAACAACGGTATTGCTCATAAGGGGGCCCAATTGTTGACATACGCTCTAAAAAAATAAGAGAGTGCGGATTTTCGGGGATAACAAGCGGAAACGAGAGTAGTATTTTGTATTATTTAAAATTTCATATTGTTAACTACTTAGCCTACAACATGTGACACTCGTGGCGCGGGAAATTGAATAGGAAATTTTGAAGTCTTGTTAAAAACTGTTAAATTGAATATATCAACCGGTTGCAAAATGGTCCCGTTGTTTGTATAGTATTAATATGACTTTTAATTATGTGAGACATGAAAAATCAGTGAGAACTTTCGATTTCAGGAATTAATTTTTGAATCATTACACGCCCAATCAGAGGAGAAATTGTAGGCCAAAGGGTTAAGTATCATTTTAATTTTATTTTGCAGTATTACAGAACTAGTTTTCCCTCCCTCACATTGAAATGAAAGAAGTTACGTGTTCAATTGGAATAGATAGGCCTGGTAGTTTCAGTTAAATGAAAGTTAATTTAAAACATTGGTAACACCTCTGAATTAAATAGTTTGATGTCGCTGCTTCTTCGAAGTCTCAGAAGATAGTATTTTATAGAACTTGTGTGGCGTTTAATGTATGAAAGACTTGAATACTCGAATCATAGAGGAAAATTCTAATTCTCTATGGGAGATTCTTCTTATGGGATGATAGCCTTGGTAATTCGGAAGCCAGTTAAAAACTAAGGTTCTACGTGAAGTGACCGTAAGGCCCATAGCGGTAAATGTTGGAAAATACAAAAGAAAATAATCAAAGACTTTAGAAATATAGGAAGTGGCATAAAAAATCAGTTCTTTACGTATCATCAATGCTCTCGTGATTAATCTCTTACCGGGATCTCGGATTTTTTTCTAGCCCCGCTTTAATTCCAAGGCTCGCCCTTAATTTTTTGGTAAATGATTAATTATCCTTTTGTCCTCTTTTCACCGGGGTTACTTAGAATGAGATTGATTGATGGATCTTGAGATTATTACCGCTTTGTACGTGAGGTAATTTGGAAACAAAAGGGCGCACTTACTTGAGAATTCCATGTTTCACATTATTGTTATATTTGAGAATTTTTTCGAACCTTAGACGTAATATTTCCAATTATTCTCCAAATATCAAATTGAATTTTTCCCTTTTTATAATTAACATTTTATTTATAATTGCGTGTATGGTCAAAGTGGGGTGTACAGAGGGTGAAAATATCAAAGACAATCTTTTGAAATTTGCAGACCCGCAATAAATGCATTAAGGAGAATCCAAAGGAAAGATTCGTCGGTGAAGTTCCAAAAGAGTAGGAAGTAATTTCTTTTGAGCATATACCGGGTGTCTAAGGCACCGGTAACAGTAAGCCGGTTCTTTATACCGCGAACGAGCCGAAAAGCCTTTATGGTTTTTCACGCCGTGGATCCCGGCTACGGTCATAAAGATAAAGCGCTAAGTGCGGTAATTAAGATCATCTCGAGATTCATTATGAATTCTCATGGATAACGCAGCAGCGAAACATTGTTTCCTTATATTCCATCTCCTCTTTCATCCTATCATTCGCGTCCCCATCCCCCTTCGTACCATACTTTCATTTCAAAAAGTATAAACGATAATAATAAAGTATTATTAAAACACTGCTAACGTAAGTTGAAAAATCGCAGCAAACTTTTCATCTCCATTTCTACCTCTCGCGGATAAAATTTGCATAAAGTAAAGAAAATAAATTGATGATACAATAAAATATTAACATCAGTACACATACATTTCCATCAGCTATTCTCCACCCGAGTCGAAAATTTTAAGTCCCAAAATCCTCCTAAATTACCAAATAACTTAGGATATTTAGGCTGAATATGGAAAAATATGGTATATATAAAAGAATGCAAATTTTAATTCCACAATCGCCCTAAACTTGTTACTTTTTGCCAGTTTTGACTAGTTTAGGATCAATTTAGGCTTCATACAGCCCAAAATAATCCTCAGCATTCTATAATGAGGAGTTTTAGAATTGGAGTGGAATGATCTAGATTCTAGGTCCAAAAAAATTCTCAATATACTAAAAATTAATTTGATTTTAGGAGATTTAGAATTTATATGGAATAAATTGATAATTTAATACCTACTTGCTCCTGAAAAGCCCTATCTTTAGAATATGAGTCGACAGACTTGAAACTTCTGAAATATTTTTAAGGGATGTCAGATTAAATTGGAATACAAATTTTACCTGATCAGTTCATATAACTCCTAAAAATCATATTTACAGGACTTTGAGGCGCGTAGACACACTAGTTGAGGACTTTGAGGTTCAAAATGGTATACATAATTAAGCGGCAAATGAGAAATCAAAAGAATCTAGGATTTAAAGTTTCTTTTTAGGCTGGACTTTTCGACTCGGGCAAATAGAGAGAACGCTTGGAAACTTGAAAGAGTGACAATATTAAAAGAAGACATAGATTAGTAAAAAAATATGCGATATGTTTACTTAAAACGAATTGAACTGCTACCTGTAATTAATCCTAAGTAAATATTCGACGGATAGAAATAATACAGTGAGCGAGAAATAATTTATTCAGTGTGCGGTTGGTCAAATATGTTTGGAGAACATGGAGTTACATCCTTGTCGCTAATTCACGTGCTGTCTCATCAAACGTTAAATTCAATAGGGATGTAGCTTCGTACTTAAAATCATGGCTGATAAAGCATTAAAGGGAATACGTTACAAACGAAAGCCATGAAATTCCTTTAAGCCCACAGAGAGTTGAGATAATGCCCGTAAAATGCGAAGATCGCTTCGACGAGAGAAAATATCTTAAGTTTCACCTGAGCCACGTCTGATCCTCTTAAGGGCCGGTTTCCTTTCCACGCGCTGAGGGACTTGTCCTAACGTGAAAGAAAGGAAGATCGTAAATCGACGTGCGAAAGGAATTCCATCGATTTACCCCGCGTACGTAACGTTCTTAGGGCGAGTTAATTGTGACGAATTAGAAATTCAAATCACGACGACATTATAGCTCGCTCCAATTACTTCCGACGTACGATAAAACGAACGTAAATGCAGCTTCAATGAGGATCCAGTAATTTATTGCTATCGGGGATCGACTCGTTTATTCGTTCCTCGACGATTCAAGAGAATCGTCGAAAGAGATAGAATTTTATTTTCAACGAGTTAAGAAAAGGGACTCGGTTTTACATATACAGAGCTAATTTACTTGAGTTAAGGTACTCCTTGAAATAAATAGTTGTATTTATTCGAGAAAGTATTTTTTAAATAATTAATTAAGTCACAGGAACAGCCTTTTATTTTATTTTTTTATTCTCTTTGTACATTTCGATTTTAACTGTTATGGCGATTTTCCTATTCATAGTCTTTTACACATTTGCTGCTGAAAAATTCAAGAGAATCGTGGAAAGAAAAGGTAGAATGGAGGAAAGGTACTCGGTTTTACATACACAGAGCTCATTACTTGAGTTAAAGTACTCCTTGAAATAAATAGTACCATTTATTCGAAAAAGTATTTTGTAAATAATTAATGAAGTCACAGGAACAGCCTTTTATGTTATTTTTGTCTTCTCTTTGTACATTTCGATTGTAACTGTTATGGTGATTTTCCTATTCATAGTCTTTTACACATTTGCTGCTTAACAGGTCGACGGACAGTCCAAATTCTTGAAGGGTTCGCGTTGTGTCACAGTGACATTTTGTGTTATATGCTTTGACATTGTGGTGGGATTGCCAGTATGGGTATTAGAGTTAATAATTTGATTAATTAATACTTTTGATTAAGATGCGGTATAGCCATGCTGTCACATTTAATCACTGTAAGTTATAGAATCATGTATGACGGCTACAGCCACCTTGTCCGTCAACGTGTTAAAAATTCAAAAGAATCATCGAAAGAAATGGTAGAATGGAGGAAAGGTACTCAGTTTTACATACACAGAGCTAATTTACTTGAGTTAAGTTACTCGGCGAAATAAATAGTAGTATTGTAGAATTTTATTCGAGAAAGTATTTTGTAAATGTTTAATGAATTCTCAGAAACCGCCTTCTCTTTTATTTTTTTCCTCTTTTCGACTTTGACTAATATTTTCCTATTCATGGTAATTTACACATTTGATGGTTAAAGATTCAAGGGAATCCTCGAAAGAAATGGAAATTTGTTTTCGATCAGTGAAAGAAAGGGAACTCTGTTTTGCGTATAAAAACTTAATTTACTTAACTGAAGTCACTCGGCGAAATAAACACGAGCAGTGAAGTACGTGGAAACTCAGAAAGTTGGCCTCTCGCTGTTATTAATGAGCAAATATACCAGGTGCAGTTAGGGAAACTTAATTGCAAACACAGCAGAGTCCTCGTGTCACAAACTTGATGTCCGTGCGTATGTTGCACGAGGACTATTAACTGTTCTTGTTTTTCTACGTTCCTACAGACATTTGCATCAGAAACGGATATATTCGTTCACTTTTATTGAGCTCTTACGGAAAGGAATATATCAACGTACTGCTAAGCTGTGCTTGAAAAGATTACTCTTTATTCGACCAATATTTTTCTGCATTTAATTGATATGCGAAAAATTCGAACGTTGAAGCGAAGAAGAATTTTTCACTTACTATTTTGAGATCATAATTACGGAGCTAAACATTTTTAAATTCTAGAGAACATCACTTTTGTGCATTAAAAAAAAGAATATTTTTATTCCTTGTTCTTCAATAACTTGGACTTTCTTTCGTAAAGGCTCAACTCAGGATATTATACTGGAATTTTTAATTAAATGTAGTTTAATTTTGAAACAAATGGACCATGTGTAACTAACGTCGTATATTAAATTGATATCTTTCTTTTTTTGGATGCTTTATTATATTTTAAATTTTGTGAGATTCCAAAAGTACAAGATCCAAGGAGCAATAACATGTCAAAAATCTCTCCAATTATAATTTACTATTAACATCGATTAAAAAAGATCACCTTGAGAAGTACAAACGTCTCATGTAAATTTTCTGTCGATGCAAATCAGCTGACTCCACTGTACGTTTTTTCTAGCCTTCACAATGTCTTGTTTATTTCCATGAAATAATTTCATTCTTCCTCCGTTTGATTCACTCGTTACTGTTACGTAACCGATACCTCCGCGTATACATATATGCATACGAGTGGCGTGTTTAAACATAAGTCATGAATTAAAGATTAGTCACAACGGATTCTAATTAGCTGGTACACGCGGTGGAAATCTCGACACACGTGACTCAGTTCGAGCGCTGTTTAGTGCACAGAGGTAGTGATTTAATTTGAAAAAGAATCAATCATTGTCAACATTGTTCACTGCCTTTATTTGGTCTGCTTTCCTTCCCACTATCGATTGTCCATTTGAAAAAATTACTTTCTTCAATCTCCAAAATACTATTTCCTATAATTGGTTGCCAATTAAATATGATTCCGTTATCAAATTTTAAACTTTTAACGACATAAACACCTCTCTTCCCAAATTTAATTATAAATCATACACTTCTTAACACTAAAACTACCAAGCCAGACAAAATGACTGGTACACAATTTTTTTCAGAAATTTTACGGGTTTATGAGAGAGCCGTCGAATAAATATTCTTCGTCCATAGTATAAAGCTTAAATTACCGAATCTATCATCTTTTCCACGTCTTAATTTTCCTTGCTCTTAGGTACATATTTAAGATGTACAAATATAATAGATTTCACGTCGGCAAATCTAGTGTTAAATATACAAGCAGCCCTCGACTTTTGCACATAATTGGTGCCTAAAAATGTGTGCGAATGTTGAATGTTCAAAAGTAGAGGGATACGCAAAAAATATTAAAAATTGCATTTTATGTAGTTTCTTTGTACCTTAACACTTTATCGACCGGTATTTTTTAACATCCTACCCTCTTCTGATCGATCACTTGCACGCAAATATTTCCCTGATATTGATATCTCTTTGAAAATTGCAGAGTTTCTTCACTGAGTCCTTGGCACAGTTAACAGCAATGAAAAATAGTAATTTATTAATTGCCATAGCAACCAATTAATAAGTTAAAGGTCCAAAAGTGTTGAGCCTGAAAAGCCGATTAATCGGCTACTGGTCGGTAAAGTGTTAAGACACTTCAATTTCCACTAGATAATACTAGAAAGAAATATTACAATATTAGAGAACCTAAAATTGCAGACAGCTCTCCGAAGGAGTCACTGCATAGAAGCAAACAATTTTTGAAACAGCGAAGAAATCGTTAAAAAATTGAATTTTCTTTGCGAAATAGCGAATCCTGCGAAGATCAAGTGTGCGAAAGTCAAAAGCCGTCTGCATAAAGTACCAAATTTTCCTCATTAATTTCCACTTTCGAAATAACATTCAAATTCCCACAGTAAACTTCCATCTTAAATGATAAATAATAATATATACCTCCTCTCCAAGTTACAAATTACAAAGTAACAAACATACTCATCTCCCTCTAACATCAACAACCATTAACATCCTCGAGTCTCTGTTAATCCTCCTACCATCCTTCTAATAACGCAGAAATCCTCCATTACCACTCCAACATTCTCAAAGCTTCACAACCAATAATCCCATCATTCACAATCTCCTAAAAATCTCAAAATCAGGATCTCACAATTTCCCTCCTCAGCATCGAATCTTCCCGTCGTCTAAGCGTTAACGAGCATCCGTTTCCTTCGAAGGTGCAATCGCACGTCTAAAAGCAGCCAGGCCAAAATGACCGGCACGACAAAGGACACGCTAACGACCGTACCACCGTACGGTGACTTCTAATAGACATCGAAAATAAGAGAGTTCGAGAAAGTGCAGAATGGACCGCGAGAACCAACGGGAATTACCAGTTCGCATGGACGTTTATTACGGGCTAAGGTGACACCAGAATGGACCAAGCTCGACACGCAATTTTTTTTTTTCTTTTTACTTTCAACGACATCTTCGGCGTTACTACACCGGTCTGTTCTCTCGAAAGGATTAGGGACATGTCGACGATCCAAGGGGTTTTGCTAGTTACACTTCATGGTACGTAGAAAATACGTTCACCAGGGATGATATATTTTATGCATATCCACCATGCGTGGACGTAGAGAATAATGATGATTCGTTTGCGGATGAAGAAACATCAGAACGCGGACGGTAATTTTCCTTAATGTGCTCTTTCCAATCCTGCTAATGATACCGGCGAAATTTGCATACGTCAGATTTATCCGTTCGATACCTACGATTATCGTTGTTACCGGAAGTTTCTGGTCTGTGAGAGGAATAAACTTATAAATTCCCATTCGCACGGTATCGTTGAATTAGGTAGGAGCTAACTGGCCGGGGTTCATCATCAAGTACCTCCATTATCGTACGTACGCGGGTAAGAAGAGACTGGTTGAGGCTTGGTAAGTGATAGTAAACATGTAGAATTGGAAACTTCGTTTTACGAGCTTCTGTTGCTACTTTGATGGTGAACGAGCCGTTGAACTTTTATGATTGTTGGAAGGTGACTGGAAGGATATTGTGAGTAATGATGTACATGGAGTTATAATGTGGTATTCAAAATGGCAGAGGAAGTAATTAAATCTAATTGGATATTTACAGAGTATTTAATAATTTGAGTCAATCAGACCTAACTTATGTACTTTGGAATGTAAATTGTAGTTGATTGAATTAATTGTTCTTTGATCTTATTTAACTAGAGTGTCCTAACAGTAGATTAATGGCTGCTAAATCTGGAATATTTCAAAAATCAAATACTTAAATACTTTGTAAAAAGATTGATCTACTGGTAGTTAAGTCATTTCTGTATTATAAAATACATGTGAAATATTTACTCCGCTGCTTCTCTACATTTTCAGAAAAATTGTTAAAAAAATAAGAATCCGTCAATTTGACGCTTGCCGTAGATCTAGTATTATAATCTAATTGAATATTTACAAGGTATTTAATAATCTGAGTCAATCAGAGATGTACATACTTCAGCATATAAATTGTTCATTGAATCAATCGTTTTTTGATATTCTAAAACTATAGCGTCTTAACACAAAATCAACAGCAGCTAATTCTATAAATAAATACTTCGTAAGAAGATTGGTGAAGGGGTAAAAAATACTAATAAATAAACTTGAAAAAAGATAGGAATCTAAGTAATAGGAATTAATTAGAATACTAATAAGAATGCTGTATGTATTTGAGGAGGATTCATTTAAAAAACATTTCCATAGATTATAAGTAACACCATTTAAAACCCTTCGGCAATTACTTTCATCCCAATTAATTCCTCCGTTGCTAAACACTACGCGTAAATCTCTCAACAATGTTCGACTAAACACGACCGAAGAATGTGAAGGAAAAAAAACGAATTACGATGCCGTAACGCAACTTTTTACGGGGTCTCGCGAGCGTCCCGGGATTTTTGCGGCGATCGACGAATTGCACGATTCTATTAAAGATAGTGGCGGTCGGAAGAACATTTCTTAGGATCTCTCTCTCGCCTTTGACCATACCAGTCTGTCCCGACACTCTTGGTGGCTATTCTCCTCGACGACCATACGGGTTTCACGGTCATGAGGTCTTATCTTTCTTAAAGTCTCCTTTCTCCTCTCATTCTACGAGTTTCTGGATGCCAGCGGGTATCTAGTTTCGTATTACTTTGAGATATTTACTCCGAAGGACATTTAAACGTCGAGGAAGGAAAGAAGGTGCAAAGGGGATATATCACGATGTAATTTCGCGCGTATATCGAAGCAATTTAAGTAATGAGCCATTATAGCCGATGACAGTGCGAGGTAGTTTTGTAGGAATTTCGCATGGACTTACGACGATTTATTTCTACTCTTGTTAATTCGAATACGAGACGATCATGTGGACTTTTTTTTCAACTTATTCTTCTCTCAATTATACGCGGTGTATCAAACGTAATTTTCTGGATGATTTCAAAACACTGAAGATTGCGATATAATTCGCGCGTAACGGAAATTATTAAAAAATCCGAGACTGATGGGTAATATAGTGATTCATCTTCATTTTTGTATTTGTGATAGGTTGAAGTTTTAAAGTACAAAAAAAATTTAAGATCCTTAGTAAAATAGAGAAACTAGACTTCGGCAAGTTTGTACTGCGATAGGAACGCTATCACACTGTTTTCAATTTATATCGGAATTCATTTAACCGAAGGAGAGTATCTCGCATGTAATTACTAAAATAGTAAACTTACAGAAATAGTAAACCATACTAAAATAAGTGCAGTAATACTAATTTAGTAATACTAAATTCATTAATTTCATTAACTCCTCACCCTACAATTTCTTTTGTGACGGCACACGCAACGACTCGGAATTAATTCCTCAAATGAAAATTTCTCCCTGAATTCAGATATTTTATAAAACATTAATAGGATAAAAATAATTTGACTGTTTCATAACCGTTTAATATTTTCCATTTAATAGTTTTTGGAAGACTTGAAAATTTCCTGTCCCATTACCATGTCACACGTTATTGTAGGCTAAGGGGTTAAACAGTAAATAAACTATGGGAAACGTTCCAAGTTTTAATTTCTCCCCGTAGTAACATCTCGTAAAACCAATAATAGAAACGTCCTCTGCTCGTTCTCAGCCTTCTTCCTCGTTTCCTAATTTCCAACGCAACATCGTTACCGCGCTGATCGTCGCGAAATTCTCAGTCGTCGTTACAAGAGTTCATAGGGCAATAGAGAGGAGAAGGGCGAGAGAATTGGCGGAAAAACGCGACGAAATGGAAAGGATTCAAATGAACTGGAAATCGAGAAGGCGCAGAGGAAAGTAGACGAAATAGGGGACACCTCACACCTCGAGGATTCCTTGGCTTGAGATCCTGGTTCGCTCGGGAAGAAAATGGAGAATGCAGAAATAGGAAAATAAGGAGAGAAATGGAAATAAAGATGGAATAAGAACGGATTGATATATGAGGAAGTGAAGAACCAGGATACAATGAAATGGAAAGAGACGAAGGTTCAGAGACTGGGAGATGGAAGAGGGAATTAGAGATGTAAAGACATAGAGTGATTGAAATTAAGAAATAAAGGGTGAAACTGAAAAGTCGAGATATCGAAGTAGTAAAAGAAAGCGTTACAGCGGTATCATGAAAAGAAAAAAGATCTGAGACACAGAAATATGAAGGTTCACGCTAAACATAAAAACAAAATGTGAGAAATTAACACTTTAGCGACCGGTAGCCTATTAACCGATAACCTTTTTAATTTTTGGTTCCTTAACACTTTTCCGAACGGTGTCTTTTTGACAATCTATCCATTGATCATTTTAGCGCAAATACTTCCCTGACATTGATATCTCTTCGATAATTACAAATTCTCGTCACTAAGTTCTTAGCACAATAAACCGCAAAGATAAATAAGAATTTATTAATCGCCGTGACAACCGATTAATAAATTACAAGATTTGGCCCTTTTCGAAGAGATATCAGTGCTAGAAAACTATTTGCATACCAAAGATCAGAAGTGGACAGCATGTTAAAAAATACTCATCAGATAAGTGTTAAGAAACCAAAAAATTAAAAAGATATCATCTTCTTCAACTTATCCACGGGTGTAAGCAAGCAAATAAAAATTGACGATACGAAGGAGCAATAATTAATTGGAACTCCTCCAACATCCTCTTTCTCATTGTCCACTTCTTCTCCTCGGGCTGTTCCCGAAGAAAGTGCTCGATGCCGCTTAATTGATCGAGACTCTCCTCGTTGATTAATCGCTTAATCTACTACCAGTATAAAAATAAGAGGCGACGAAAGCGAAAGAAATTTTGTCGATCGAAACATGAAGAGGAAAAATTCAAACGATAAAGAGCAACTTGAAGTGGAAAGTACATTTCCTTAATACATGGATTGATGCTGCATCAAGGCTTCGATGCACGCCACAAATTCACGCTTCTACGAGTGCATTTGGTGTTAAAGAGCATCCCACGTTGCACCAGCCGAACGTGGAGAGGATTACGAGGCTATATGCGTGCCCGCGATTATGTTCGCGAACCGTGTAATCGTCCGATCGGTTTTGTTAACACGCTAACTGTTGATTTCCGTTAATCGAGTAATTTCTACGATGAATGGAATTATTAAATTGGTATACCATTCAACATCTCTGCAATGAACTTCGACATTGATTTAGGTGTCATGCAATGTTGACGTGAGCCAGTCATGAAAATGATTAACACTTGATCTACGGCTACTAAATCTGGTATATTTAAATATATTAAATAAATACTTTGAAAAAAATGGGTCAAATGACGATGAATACGATCAGTTAACCCTCTATGGACCTGTGTAACTTTAAGGTAACGCAAGACACATCTAAGCTTCTACTCTGCAAAGTAAAATTTTGATCCTTCCGAATAGTATAATTAAGCTCGTGAAAATCATGAAATTTGCAATTTAATATTTATAATTCAAATTAATCCATTATTTTAAATAGTGTTTTTATTATTTTATAATTGCACTATCGTGAAACCTCGAATACCACAAAAAATTCGGACTATGGAGGATTAAGTAATTTGTATATTATAAGATACACGTGAAATATTTACTGTACTGCTGCTCTGTCGATGTGAGAAAAAATTTTAAAAAAGTAAGAACTGGTCAATTTAACGGTTGCTGTAGGGTTAAGATCTACTCTTAACCTTTTGCACTCGAATGTTTCATGTGATGGGGCACCCTAAGTGTACCATATCACTCGTTTGCCACATCTCAGGTGATCTTCGAATTTATTAGTAATTACAGGGGATGAACTAATTGCACCGCAATATTTTAAGAAATGTATGTTTACTTGAACTTTTCTATTAAACTAACACTATAGCAAGTAGTAAAGTGCCACCAAGTTGCTAATAGATAATGTAAAAATGGCTCCGAAAGTAAAAAGTTAATAATTTTGGAAGTGATGATATTGTCCAACAATGCTGACTCGGATACTGAAAAATTCAAAATACGGGAGATGCATTGTAGAAATTGCAACGTGTATTTCCGTCTACTGCATTATTTATCGAGTGGTACACTTTGGTTACTGGTTTAAGCGGACGTGGAAGTGACAGTAGCGAAGACTGGGGGATGACTTTGTAGTGGGGGTTGTATTTAAGGGATTTAGTAATATTGTGGCGCGCAGAGTGGTATTAGAATTATTGAGTGTATTTAAAATATATATATTTATCTACTATATTCTTTTTAAGTTTAACTATGATTGTTTTGCCTAGAACATACTGTTTTAGGTGATTTTCTAATAAAGAAGGCTATGATTAATTAAGTAATAAATTAGAAAGAATTTCTTAGAGACAACGAGGAAGGATTTGAGCCACCTAGAAGTTAGCTATTATAGTGGCATATAATATCAGAAGTAATAACCGCTTCAGTAGCTTAATGTTTAAAAGCTTAATCATTTTAATAAAGTTTCGCCTTAAAACTGAGGAGAAATCCGTTTAGCAGTGCCTAATATGCAAAAATCTAGCCTTTCAAGCAAAATACTAGACACTAAAGTGCAAAGTTCGATATATTATGTCAGTTATTTGTCAATATCTGAAGGGGATTCTAGAAGCATTCAATAATAATTCAGCAAAGAAGATGAAGATGCTACGAGAAACACTTAAAAGTAAAACGAGCGAAAGTCCAAAGCCTCCTGCTGTTCGATCAACGTGCTAAATGGAGGAAGGAGGAACTGCCTGCAGAATAGTAATGCGATTTCAAGTTTCAAGTTATTAGATTTCAATGTCGACAGACGATGATTTCTGCACGTGAAATTGTGCGTGCAAGAGAGACCAATTGTTACTTTGAAATCTCCATCAACTCTAATTTTATTCAATTGATATACACATGACAAGTAACAATGGCAAACCCTTGTCACTTCAATTCCAATATTTTCCTTTCTTGGACAGAGTATTCAAGCCGCGTAGAAATATTGTACAGTTCAATTTCGAAAGTGATAAATGAAAAATGGATTATTACAATTGAATCTTTCGAAATGTAAAATTGGATTGAAGGTAAGAAGTGAAACACTATGAAATCGCAACGCACGAATGAAATGCGGCTTCTCGAAAACTGGAACGACTGCGATAGAAGAAAAGAATCGTTTCGAAATATCGAAAATGCGATTGTCCACGACATTTCGAGATTCATCGTACCTCTGACTTTGTTTAATATGAAAATCTCGTGTATTCTTCCACATTACCCCTCTGACATCCTACAAACTACACGATAAAACTTTTAAATCCTGACGGACTGTTAAAAAAGGAATAAACTCACAGAAACATACTTTTTTCCAGAATCTTTTTGAAAATTATGCTCTACTTTCAAGTGCTTGAAACAAAAAGGTAGCTTTCGACAAAGTAAAATACCGGAAGTGTAAATATTTATAAAAGATCTTAAAACAGTATTTAATCTTTTCCATCATCGTTTTAAATACTCTCTCACTTACAAAATTATTTAAAATTATTTAGTTGAAAAAAATGCTCTCTTAAAAACTCAGGTCTCACGCAATTCTTCAAAAGTGTTTCCAACTTCAAAACCAGGGCATCCAGAGAAAAAGTAGTTTTCCCTAAAATTAAATTCGTCAACGCAGTGCACAAAGCACAAATATTTATAAACTTTTAACGCAGCTTTTATTCTCTCATACCTTCCACTCGAAAAATTCTCTAACAAGAATTTTCAACCCTTTGAAGTCACAACTTTCTGTTATAATTAACGTTTTCTCTATTAAAGAAATTTTAAATTCGACAATGCTTTCCTTCCTCCTAAATATTCCTCGGTACCTACAATTATTCCTATTAATAAACAATAGAATAATTAAATAAATACAACTAATAACTTTCTGTTTCACTTAACGAACACAAAATTACAAAATAAATTTAAACTGCGAAGCATCAAAATAAAAATCATCTAGAGAAAAATAAACCCCAAGGAATATCATCCCTTTACAATTACTCCTGATAATAAATAACAGAATAATTAAATAAGTAGAGCTAATCACATTCCTTAACGAACAAAAAATTACAAAACAAATTTAAATCGCAAAGATTCAAAATAAAAATCATCTAGAGAAAAATAAACCCTAAAGAATACCCTCCCTTTAAAATTACTCCGATTAATTAACAATAGAATAATTAAATAAATACGCCTAATATCATTCTTTAACGAACAAAAAATTACAAAATAGATTTAAATCGCAAAACACCAAAATAAAAATCACCTACTGAAAAATAAACCCTAGAGAATACCCTCCACTTAAAATTACTCATGTTACTAAACAATAGAATAATTAAATAAATTAAACTAATATCATTCCTTAACTAACAAAAAAGTATAAAATTAATTCAAACCGCAAAGCATCAAAATAAAAATCACCCAGAGAAGAATAAACCCTACAGAATACCATCCCCTAAAATTTCCCCAAAACTTTGCCACCTTCGTGAATGCAGCAGCCAAAAAAGGGAAGGTTCCCTTTGATCAAATGAATTTTGACAACACAATGAGCGATGTGCAAATGTTTATGAGCGTTTAAGGCAGATGCACTTACGAGACATTATCAGATAAGAAATGCACGCAGATGGAATGACAGGAAGGAGAACGAATCTTCGTGTGACGTGCACCGCTCTATCTCGAGTCTCTCTGTGCAGTCCGGAGACTCAAAGTCAACAATGATATGACATTGACCGTGAGTGAAATGCAAATGGGAAATCGGTACGAAGACGAGGAAGAAGATGACTTTCTAATGAATATTTATTCGACCCTCTGGTCGATGTAAAGCTGCAAATCGGTAGTACGGTATGTCGCAATTAATGGTATAACTTTCAAATTAAATATAGCGAAACAAATTGCTTTTACGACTGTCAGTTAATAATCGGAACAGGTTTCGAGGTTTCGTTGACTGTTTACGTTCATTTGTGGACGTCGAGGAGTTTCCATTGCATGGCAGAGATATTTCTTGATTTTTTAATTGTGGAACAAACATTTGACTTCTATGGGGGTCACCGGTGCCCGGCGCTTTTGAAATCAATGAAATTTAAATTGCAATATTTAGGAATTTTCTAACATATTTGATATTTTAATATTGCCGTTAGGGAGATAATGGTTTGTTATATATATATATATATATATATATATATATATATATATATCAGTATCTTTGGAGTTTCTGATTTATAAAAATGTGATTTTAATAGAAAAAGTTTTACTTCAGTAGAAATGACGAAGCTAGCAAAATATCGGTGGCGTTCAACGTGTTAAGGACGTATGTTTGACGTGAATATTTGTATAGTTTCTGAATGACTGTCGGACGTATTGCGAAGAATGAAAGATGGTAATGTCAATATGGTATTTCACGGATTTTAAAATAGTTTTGAAATGAACGCACCGTACTATCTTTCCAGACTCGAATGAAATTCACGTTTAAATATTTCTAATATAATTCTTATGTAATTGTACTCCAGAATTTTTTCCTTACCTTCAACTATTTTGTATTAATTTATCCAAAAGGTTCTCGTACTTCACCACTTTTCTCTATGAATTAAAACCACTTCAAAACAGAAACAATAAAGACTTCAAAGAGAACGTATCACTTTAAACGACGACACAATCATCCTTTCGATTTCCTCTGAATCTTCGACGCAGATTCTCGCGGCACTCAAATTCCTCGATCACGGACACTTTCCATTCTTCAACGGATTCCCGAAATGCCACGCTATTGTGCGTTACCAGCGCAGAATATTATACACCAAGCGTTGCACACATGTTGAACGACTGTTCAAGAGTTGTTTTTTTTTTCCCTTCTTCCAACTGTTAATCCATCACAGTTCGCGCCGTCGCCGAGTCAGAGCTCGAAGAAAACCACGCGTGACAAATCGAAGATGGTACGAACAGTGAAAGAAGTTGCATTAATTTAACACATGCTCCACGACGGTGATTGCACGCTGACAAATGCAACGGGGTCGCATAAAAAAAGGGAGTCTCGAAACGATAAAAAATGAACACCTCCCACGGTGCACCCACGTGCCAACCCACTGCAATTGACACTGCATTCTCTCCTTACCAGCACTGCTGAGAAATCAGATGAAATTCTTGCAAATCTCCATCAACATCACTCACAATTTCAATAAAGAATTCTATCAATCATCAGATCCTCATCCCTCAACGATCTTGAATTTATCGATGTCAATTAAAAGCCACTTAACAAATGCAAATTGTCCATCAATTAACAAGTTATCGAATCGAATTAATCTATAAACATCCAGTTACCTCTAGCGATAAGAAATTCTTATCCACGAGGTTTCATCCGAACGTGAAATGATCTCGCGTGATCGTTCAAAAAGCGATCGCGCGACGAACAAACGAGCTCTTCCGTCCAATTAACAAAGATAGAGTCGCGACACGTTAACGAGGTGCACGAGGTCCACGTGCTACCACGAGGTTCCTGGTCCCTCGACACTTTCGCACTCTCGGCCTCGTCAGGTGCACTCACGGTGTCAAGGTGACCACGTGCAAAACGAGAAGACAACGAGTTTGAAATCGATCGGTGGCATCTGGCTCGAATTACCACGGTTTCACTCGACAGAGGGTAGACTGCACCATCACGTCGTGTTATCCCCGATCGTCGTCTTGTTTGCGCGATCACGATCACCACTGATCCTTCGAACTTGCAAGAACGATCTAGTCTGACATCATTGAATGATACTCCAACAGTCTCGATTGTAATCCAAGACTAATCTGTTGATAATTCACCTTAGACTTTGAAATATTCTTTGAAAAATAATTGATAAATCCTCTTCGTCTATGGTACCACCAGGTTTGACGATGAAATTCGAAGGATCTTTCACTTCTTCCGATCGAAATGGTGGAAGAACTTGGTACCAAAAGTACTTGGACGTTTTCTTCGCTTGTAAGAATAGTCAAGGAGTTAGAACGTGGATGCTGTTGGTGTCGAGGATGGTAGTGGCAGTGGTGGCGATGATGCCGATGGTGATGCTGGTGGTGGTGAAGGAACAAGAGGAGGTGTACTTGGCGCGATCTAGCCGAGAGTGGTACCACCGGCCACTGAAGAAGAAGTGGCGTGTGCGGATCGCACGGGCGGGTGAAACGAAGACAGGAAACTTGAAATGGTAAGGGACAGCAGAGGCCGAAAGAGAAGTAGAAGGAGTAGGAGGGGGATGGGAAAGGATGAGAAAGAGAGGGAGGAAAGAGCGAAGTAGATGGGAGGTAAGATCCTCCGTGTCCTTCTCGAGGGAAGGGAGGACAAGGAATGGTTCGTCAAGTTTGGACCTCCGGTACCAAAACTGTTCCCTTTGGATTCCTCCTCGGTGTTATTCTTTTATTATTATTATTACTAGGTGGACAAAAAGATGTCCTCGTTGCTTCCGTCATTTCCTTCGCGGGCGAAGGAACTCGATGGGGACGTGGGTTTATATGGTTTTTCTATGAGGGAGCGGGAACGGCGATGTAATCGTTGATTGGAAATGTTAAATCGTTTTGATTGAGGATAACGAGGAATGTTGACATTTAATTTTTGACTATTGTGTGATACTTTGCACTCCGAGTAACTGTTATGAAGTACCAATTATTTAAATGATGAGAGTACACAGTTGGGGAAAATTGAAAGTCTTGCTTTGTCGTTAACACTAGATTTATGACCGCTAAATCTGGTGAATTTAAATATATTAAATGAGTAACTCGAAAAGAGATGAATCAAGTGGCAAAAAATACGATCAGTTAAGTAAATTGTTTATTATAACATACACATGAAATTTCTGCAGTACTCCTAATCTATACATTTGAGAAATATTTTCAAAAAGGTGCCGTCCTGTGAATTTGACGGCTGCTGTAGATCTAGTGTTAAAAAAGAAATACATTCTAAAATAAAAAAATATAAAAATACACCGGCTTTACCTAACAGCGGAGTCGCCAACTTATATTAAAATGTCGTGGCTGACAGAGAGCAAAGAATTAAAGAAGATGGAGAATTATAAATGAAAAAATGTTGTTGAAAATAAGGGTGTAAATGATGCAACTGAGTTTGGTATAATTAGAGTAAACGTACGAGTTAGATGATATACGAGCTTATAGAATTTTCATGGGGTAAAGAATCTTTTGAGGCAATGGAAATAGTGATGTATGTATCAACGAGGAGAGTGAAAAGTTTCGAATGGATTAAAGGTATATGTATATTTGCTGAAAATGGTTAAGAGTCGCATTCTCGTTTAATTGCTAAATGCGAAAGAATCCAGGACATCCGCGAAACGAAAGGGAGGAAGGTTGACTGCACAAATCACGTATAACGAACGAGATATTCCAAGATTTTCCACTTTTCGACGTCTGAGAAGAAGCAGTTGGCAAGCGGCGTGCTCTCGCTTAATTTGCAGACGCGCCCGTCGTCGTCGACGACGACGTCGAGTCTCTCTGCTTCTCCATTGCGACTGCATGCAAGCGCCATTTCAATCTTTTACCTCCTCCACGTTTACACAACGAGCAAACATCTACCGGTGAAACCCGCAAAATTATTTGCTGCCTACGACCGAATTTTCTAAACGCTCGTAATATTGCTCAAAGAGGTCTCAATTCATTACGTCCAGAACGAAATAAATGTTTTGCAACGTTCTCCATTTGTAGGATGTTTACTTACAGGAGTACCGTAGTTAATTAACTACTTTTCAACTGTAATGAAAATGAGGACAGTGGCTTGAATTGTCAAGTAATTTGAATTCAAAGAATTATCTCCTCTGGGAAATATTTTTTATGTGACATATATAAAGATAAGTATAAAAGTGTACAATTGTATCTCCATTTAACCCCTTAGATTAAAATAACGCGTGCAACACGTGGTGCGGTGAATCCAATAGAAAATTTGTAATTAAAAATTAAATGAAAATTGAATTTATTAATGAGACTTGAAGGGATAAAATTGTTTCTGTAATATTAATATTACGTTAAATTATACGATATATTAAGAATCACTTATAATTTTTACTTTTGCAATTTCATTTTGAATCATTCAGAGATTGTCAAGAAGGGAGTCGCAAGACGAGGAATTAAATATCGTAACTGTTGAAAAGAAGTATGACAAAAAAGAGCAGAAATTGAATAGTTCAAACGATGTTTAACTAAAAAAAAAGAACAACCGCAGAAATGATGTCGCAAATAGTGACAAGAGATATAGATTCTAAATCGACAAACTCGTGCAGAGACCACAGTGTGACCAAACGAACAAATACGTGCTAATTAACCCTTTAATTGCGAAAAGCTTGTGTGTACACTCCGAGTAAATTTCATTCGCTGCGACATATTTATATTTTGCCGACCTAATTTGCAATTCGACAAACTGTTACGTGGCGCACAGCCCATTCCAGACTCCCCAATTTATGCACGGAAAGGTCTTTTACATGGACCAACAAAATTAACGAGGACAAGCCACGATCGCTCTTGAAATGTCTTGTTCTTATTTTATTATTCTTAATCTCAACAATCATTTATTTTAGTTTTAACTTGTACAGTAATTTAACTTAAATATCATAGATTCAACTTATTGCCGCTATAGAAACATCGAGGTATGATATATTAAATGATAATTTAGAAACTCAAGATCCCTAATTAGGAGACCAAGAGGTAATTCTATAATCACCATAAACCTGCATCGTCTTGTTGTCGTTGCTTCCTTCCAAAGAATGTAACAGTTAAGGAGTTAACGATGCTGAGACAACAAGTACAAATTAATCTCTTCACAGTTCCAACAGCCACCAAGTTTCTGATGTTGATCAAATAGCTAGAATGCGATAAGATTATAGACAATTACCTAGGATGATAACCCAACACTTTTGAAGGCTAGGCGCGATCGAGGGATCTCGTTAGAATCGATGGTACGTGCATCATCATCGTCGAACTTTCTTCCGCGTCTTCGTTTGCCTCTGCTCGCGTAGGGGTTAATTGGCAGTCGGAGAAAAGGCTTTCATTAAAGGTCTCGCGATACATCGTCGCACGACAGAAGGGAACGAATGCACCGATCCGCCTCCCTATGAACGTCGGACAAGAAGAAGGACACAAAAGCAGGAAGACAGAGAAGAGTGCAAGCGAAAAGGGAGAAAAGGATAGTGGAGAAGTCTGTTAGAGATGAAGAGAAATAAAGAGAGAGATGAAACAGAGAAAAGAGAGGCAGAAAGAGGGAAGAAAAATGATAGACTAAGAAAAAAAAAGAAACAGAAATGATAGACAGAGAGACATAGAAAGCAGAAATAATAGACAGAGAAATATAGGAAGGCGAAATGATAGACAGAGAAATATAGAAAGGAGAAATGATAGACAGAGAAATATAGGAAGGCGAAATGATAGACAGAGAAATATAGAAAGGAGAAATGACAGACAGAGAAATATAGGAAGGCGAAATGATAGACAGAGAAATATAGAAAGGAGAAATGATAGACAGAGAGACACAGAAAGGAGAAGTGATAGACAGAGAAATATAGAAAGGAGAAATGACAGACAGAGAGATGTAGGAAGGAGAAATGATAGTCAGAGAAATATAGAAAGGAGAAATGATAGTCAGAGAAATATAGGAAGGCGAAATGATAGACAGAGAAATATAGAAAGGAGAAATGATAGACAGAGAGACACAGAAAGGAGAAGTGATAGACAGAGAAATATAGAAAGGAGAAATGACAGACAGAGAGATGTAGGAAGGAGAAATGATAGTCAGAGAAATATAGAAAGGAGAAATGATAGACAGAGAAATATAGGAAGGAGAAATGATAGACAGAGAAATATAGAAAGGAGAAATGATAGACAGAGAAATATAGGAAGGAGAAATGATAGACAGAGAAATATAGAAAGGAGAAATGACAGACAGAGAAATGTAGGAACGAGAAATGATAGACAGAGAAATATAGGAAGGAGAAATGATAGACAGAGAAATATAGAAAGGAGAAATGATAGACAGAGAAATATAGGAAGGAGAAATGATAGACAGAGAAATATAGAAAGGAGAAATGACAGACAGAGAAATGTAGGAACGAGAAATGATAGACAGAGAAATATAGAAAGTAGAAATGATAGACAGAGAGATATAGGAAGGAGAAATGATAGACAGAGAAATATAGAAAGGAGAAATGACAGACAGAGAGATGTAGGAAGGAGAAATGATAGTCAGAGAAATATAGGAAGGAGGAATGATAGACAGAGAAATATAGAAAGGAGAAATGATAGACAGAGAAATATAGAAAGGAGAAATGATAGACAGAGAGATATAGGAAGGAGAAATGATAGACAGAGAAATATAGAAAGGAGAAATGATAGACAGAGAGATATAGGAAGGAGAAATGATAGACAGAGAAATATAGAAAGGAGAAATGATAGACAGAGAGACATAGAAAGGAGAAATGATAGACAGAGAATGACAGAAAAGATAAATGACACACAGAGAGACATAGCAATGAGAAATGATAAATAAAAAAATATAGAAAGCAGAAATGATAGGCAGAAAGACATAGCAAACAGAAATAATAAGCAGGAAGAGAGAAAGAGAGTGAAAAGAAAGAATAACAAAGACGGAAAAAGGAAATGATAGGCAAAGACACATATAAAAGAGAAATGTTAAGTAGAAAAAAGAGAAGAGAGAAAAGAAAGACAGAGACCGAGGCAGAAGAGAGAAAAGGGGACAAAGGACGAGCAGAGAGAAAGATGAAAAGAGAGAAACTGAGTGAAAGAAGGTGGAAGGGGCATTCCTGACTGGCAGCCTACCTCCGATGTCTCGTTTACCATAATACAAGGCCTTCGCTGAGGGCAGTCGTGGCTGGAGGATGCTGGACCCTACTGGAAACGGTAGCAATGCATCAGAGGACCGTGAAAAGCGCCTCGCGGACGGCCGCGGATCTAAGGACTTAAAGGACGCGAAGGACAGACACGTGATATCTTGTCGTGAGTTCTGTCTCCTACGCTGTACCGAGACGCTGTTACGAGGCGCCCTTCTGTATTCTTACACGACGTGAAAAGAACGATCGTTTCCTTGGATCCGAGAATCTGCTGGAAATTGTAACGTGCATCAGGATTCACGCACAAAGGCCAATCCGATGGATGGGGACGTTTAGTCGTTACTTTGCCTTCGTTATCTTCTTTACTAGCTTTTTAATATACTGGAGAAGTTTAAGATAACGTTTTGCCGTGAAACAACAATTGTGCCATCGATATTTGCACAATAGGTGTCTCCGTTGACTAAAGTTTCAATTTGGTTTGGAATTTTAATTAGATAAATGTGCAGAATATAATTTCTGTAATGCAGTATCTAATATTAAGTTCGTGGACGAGATCAATGATCAATTTGATAGTTTCAAGTGCTAGTAGCTTTAATAAGAAAAATTACAATACACTATGACAGCATAGAATGAAGTCCTGTATAAAAAAAATTCTATCACTTGATGTATCTCACATTGATAATTCAAAATTCACGTACAATTGACCCCTTAGTCTACAACGTGTGACACTCATGGCGCGGGAATTGGAATTGAAAATTTTGAAGTCCTTCAAAAACTATTAAATTAAAAATAACAGTTAGTTACGAAAAGGTCTCATTATTTCTATACTATTAATATTATTTTCAGTTATACGAAATATTAGAAATCAGTGACAACTTTTGATTTCAAGTATTAATTTTGAGTCACTGCACGTTCAATTAAAAAGGAAATCGCAAGGTTTCGATGACGTAACCAAACGTTTTAAAATCAAAAGCATCAAACGTTCATTTTTAAAAAATCTCACCTTTTCACTCTACACACACCGATAGATCTCCGCTACCAGAGAAAACAAAATAAAGCTGAAAACGATTTCGGAACTAACCATCCCCGCAGGACGAATCTCTCGGACGTTAATCCGACGACAAATACGGCGTTCGAACAAGGATTAAAGAAAATTCTCTCGCGCGATTGACAAGTTAAACGAGTTTCGCACGATCGGCCGGAACGATCGATCATTCCCCGCCAAACGGAGGATCACCTGGAAGAATTTCATCCCTGTAAATAAATATACGCCTCGTAATTTCCTCCGTTTGCACGATCAACCCCGAAGGACTTAATGCTCGCCTTGAGAAACGAGCAAAAAGAATGCATCGAAGTGAATTGCAGCGCAAAATCACACGAACATCGTCCTTTATTAATCGTTGTCATTCATCAAACTGGAATTTTTGTGGAAAGATCGTGCAGGTAAAAGACAAACGAAGGTATCCTCTTCCAGATTCCTCAGTCTGATATCTCACTGGTCGATTGGAAAACACAGAGGTGTAGTCAGAGAGGAAAAATAATTTGGAAAATCGAATCGAATTATATAAAATGTCGAGATTCGAACAATGGCTGCTGGTATGGCTATGTTATAACTTGGCGCCGTTTGCCTGGGAATATAGTTTCGAGGGAAAACGAGAGAGACATCATCGAAAACCGGTTAACGTCGAAGGAAGAGATTATCCTTGGAACGTGACCGATAAACTCGATCGCGTTACATTAAGGTAATTCGAAGACGGATGAACCCACCCGATCGATGTGGTGGTTGAAAAATTAAATTGTATGGTGGTACGGTACCACGAATTATTCTTATGCGGATGAAGGAATGGTTTTTAAAATGTAAAAATCTAAAGTAACGTTTCACAGCAGGCAGAAAAAATAAACTTCAATACGTTAACTGCCATGGAAATTAACGGTGACCAGCGCTGTTGAATTGATTGAAATTTCATGTCACTTATGATTTGCAATATTTTTGAATTTTTAGATATACTGAATACTTAAATATTGGCGTTAAAAAGATAAAGGCGTGTCGAACATTTAACTAACTGTATCTTTAAAGTTTCTATCTCATAAAGATGTGAATTTAATAGGAAAAGTTTAACTTCAGTAAAAATGATGAAAGTAGCGCAATACCGGTAGCTTTCGACGTGTTGAAGTCTATTTAAAATAAATAACTAGGGTCTTTATTAGCTCATTTATCACAAATTAAAATAACCATTTTAAATAATATAGACCGTTTATTTTGAAAGTGGTGTAAGTCCATTTTCTTTTGTTTCGAGATATTTAAAAGTTAGCATATCTGTCAATTTAAAAATATTGATTAATTATGACGAATCTGACAATGTTTCTATCAATTTATCAATATCTAATTTGATTATACAAATTTCTTTTAGGCGAATTTAACTAAAATTATGTATATTTACAGGCTGCAAATGGACTTACACCACTTTCAAAATAACGGGCCATATGATAAATATTATTTGTGTAAAAGAGGTCCAAGTAACAACTTTGCAAATAATTCTGATTCAAGGTTGGAAAAGATTAAGACGTTGATCTAATGATTGATTATAAAATAGAATATCCTACTATTAGTATTATTAAAGCGTACGTTTGCAAAGTGGATTTACTTAAACGCCTATAACGGGACAATCATGAATAGCGAGTTCCACGGAAATTTACATTTTCAAGAACCTTGTAAAAGAAAATACCAAAACTGATCAATACGAAGTACCATGAATGTTTATGATTACAAATGTAAATTTACATATCCAGCATACTTGACGTTCCTCTTTTACCACGACTCTCTTCTACCTGGTACAAAAAAAAAGACGAGATCAAAATACGGCAGATATTTTCGCATTGAATCGGCCAGCCGCATTCGCTCGTTTGATGCGTTTTTAAAACCAACCCCCATAAGTGTTTGCATTGTATCGCGAAAGCACACGCTCACGCACCGAGTGGAAAACGGCGAAGAATCGCAAGAACTGCGCTCGACTCCTCCGTAAAAGGATTGCTCTCGTATGCGAAATATTTGTTCAAAGGAATCGAGAGCAAAGGGGATGAGTCGGGGTTGGTTTGTAGTAAAACGCGGCACAATTTGCAGTCACGTTGTCCGCGTCTGCGTGCTTGTAAATACCAGAGTGCCACGAAGAGCGCTAATTAACGCCAGGGGAAAAAAATAATTGTCGCTTCGTTCGTCGATATCTCTCCACTTGGCAAGAGTAATTACGTTTCGAGGGACTCAGCTGTGTGTCACGGGTATGAATAAAAGAGAACCCCTAACGACGTGCCAGGAGAGCGTTTAATTCCATGTTTCGAAACCGCCCACCGACACCCTATCTTAAAGGGATTCGATTGCACTTTGTAAAATTCTAATATAACATTACGTCAATGCTTCGAAGCATGGGGTTAAAATAGAGAATAATTCTGATGGTGGCTGGTAACAGAGTTTTGAAATGTATTGAAAAACTTGCTTTGGGGGTGATGAAGTGGGATGTTGATTGAGGAGGATTGTTTGTACTTTTTAACACTTTGGATGATGGGGATTTTGTTACTGGATGACTGGGGGAAAATGTGAGAGAAATATTGAGTACAATTATATTTTATAGGTATTGGAAAACATGGATGTAAATTATTTATTTTTACTTTCCTTAAATAAAGTATTTCTTACATAATGTAATTAAAGTGATTTTAAAAGTAGCTACAACTTAGTAATTAGCAGTACTCCAATATTAAGTTTGAAAAGTAGATTATGAATCTAATTTAACAATTCTGGGATGAATTATAAGTTTTTAGTCGCACTTGGAAATTCGTCTTTGGAGAGCTAAAATTACAATTGGAATTGACTTCTCTGATTTTTATTAATTCACGATTAATCCACCAGGAATTAAGAAAGCTTTTAAAAATTTCTAATCTTATATCTACTTACAGATAGCACTGTTTTAAATTCAAATTAATTTTCCATTAACATTATTTTCAATTTGAAATTCAGCAATTATTCTCATTTTTTCATCTAAATAATCTTCAGTACCTGTCACGAGCAGAGAGTAAAATGAAATAATTACATTATATATGACGCAATGTTAAGGAATTTGAAGAAATAAATTTAACTTCAGGAAAATAATACAAATTGCGAAGGGTTAAAAGCATTATCTTCAAAGATCAACGAGGAGCTCGTTCTGCTCGACTTGAAATCATTCGCAGGAAGACGAACAACCTATCAACAGGACCGTTACCATGCGTGTTATTTACAACCTTATCCAAGGGACACGAAGCAACAATTTGATCAGAATGCGAGTCCTCAGAAAACGAAAGATACGTGGTTAATCACGAGACGGAAGATAGACAAGAGAGACGCAATTTCTTTCTTCTTCGCCTCTTCCTCCTTCAGCGACGAACGCCATGAAATTCTCCCTGTCGTTTACTTTTGTAACGAGATAATTTTTCTCCCAACTTTCCACCTCGATCTTCCCGTTAATCTCACGATCACTCAAATATCTACGGACTCGAGAATATTTTAAAAATTACTCTCGTTAACCACGTTAGAAAGAAGTCTAAGAAAAAAGAGAAAAGAAATAGACGTAGAAGGAGAAGAAAGAAGATAAATTCATCTCTAATTTTTTCCCCTCTATTAACGTCGAATTTTCAAGGCTCTGTCTCAAAGAGAAATCTCAAAAAGTCAATGAGAAATGTTTTCCGAATTTGTCGATTTCATTGTACCTTACGTTGGATTCTCAAAAAGAAGAATCGTATGGTCAATTTACCGTTATTCCACTACCCTTAAAAATAAGGACAAAAACCAAAGAAGACCCCTCTAATCTGTCCTCCACTAATTACAGGAATTTTTGAATCTCTATTTCAGAAAGACATTTCGAAAAAGTAATGAGAAATATTTCCAAAATCAACTTTATCATACCTTACAATGCTTTCTCAAAAAGAAAAAGTCGTACGGTCACTTTACCGTTATTCCACTACCCTTCAAAATAAGGGAAAAAGTTAAACCCATCTTCAATTCTTTCTCCTGTGTTAACGTAGAATTTTCAAGTTTCCGTTTCAAAGGGAGAGAAATATTTACCAAATTTATCTATTTATCGATTCTCAAATAAAGAAAAAAGCATACAGTCACTTCACCATTATTCCATACTTTCGAAAATGAAAAAACACAAAAAATATCCCCACCATTCTGTCCTACTCTAATGACAAAACTTATCACATCTCTATCTCAAAGGGAGATCTCAAAAATTCAATGAGAAATATTTACCAAATCTATCGACTTCATCGTACCTTCCATTCGATTCTCAAAAAGAAAGAATCGTACGGTCACTTTACCGTTATTCCACTACCCTTAAAAGTAAGGAAAAAAAAACAAAAGAAATCCCCTCTAATCTGTCCTACTCTAATGACAAAACTTTTCACATCTCTATCTCAAAGGGAGATCTCAAAAATTCACTGAGAAATATTTACCAAATCTATCGACTTCATCCTACCTTCCATTCGATTCTCAAAAAGAAGAATCGCGCAGTCACTTTACCGTTATTCCACTACCCTTAAAAGCAAGAAAAAAAAAATCCCCTCTAATTTGTCCTACTCTAACGACAAAACTTTTCACATCTCTATCTCAAAGAGAGATCTTAAGAAGTCAATGAAAAATATTTACCAAATTTATCTATCTCATCATACCTGACATTCGATTCTCAAAAAAAAGAATTATACAGTCACTTCACCGTTACGCCTTTGCCTTTAGAAATAAGGAAAAAAAAACAAAAGAAATCTCCACCGATCTATCCTCCTCTGGTGACAAGAATTTTCACGGTCCTATCGCAAGAAGACATCATGAAAAGTCGATGATGCGCAGACATGTCCACGCCCCTCGTCTATGAACACCCGTTATATAAATCTGGTCGCCGGATCGCCTTAAACGCTCCTCGAGGCAAACTTTTACGAGACACGCATTCGTTATCCATTAGGGTAAGTATAGCACGTGTGGTCATCCTTGATGCATACGAAACCGATATTCATGTGCACGAGCTATTCAGCTTGTGTATCCGACCGTAATTGAATTATCATTGGGACTCCATAAAAGACAGCTAACCCGTCATAATGAGCGAAATATACGCCATGCTTGGCAACACCAGTTCCAAAGTGGTTGCACTATATATTTAAACTATGTTACCCTTGAAATTATTACATGCTACTTATTACACTTTGATTCTTAACCCTTTGCACTACGATTTGTTTCGTGACTGCCTCCGCTATAATTCAGAATTTAATCGATAAAATAAAAATCGATCAGTGATTCTTAATATGCCATATAATTTATTGTAACATTAATCTCAGAGAAATAATATTATAGAGTCGTGTCTCAATATTTCCAATTTTAATAGATTTTCGAAAACTTGAAAATTTCTTATCCCATTTATTTGATCACGAATGTCACTCTTTATTGTAATGCAAAGGGGTTGAGTAGATTTCAATTGAAGATTTTCAATTGAAATTCATTATATTTTCAGGTATTTGAATTATTTGAAGATAAAATTTGTAGTTTGAGTTTCAGGAATATATGGTAGAGCAGATGATATAAAGAGACGAGTTTTATGGGGATGAGCAAGCTTCGATCTCGATATGAACATGTGTGATGAATTTCAATTATCGTAAATTTTTGTGTTTCGACGGAATGAAAGGTATACGATAGAGGGGTGGATATTAATTTAAAATTAGTCGATCGTACGGAAGTAAATTCGGATGATTCTGAGTGCGCACTGCCGTTGCGTGTTTGGCTAAGCGTAAATTTGCGTTTGAGCGAATAGAAATAGAAAATTCATGATATAATCAAAGATACAAAATTCATGATTAGTGCTCGCTATACGTTCGACTATTTAGAGTCGAAACTGGTGAACGAAACTTCATAATATTATTTAAAACTTATTTACGATTGATAAGAAATTATACGGGCTTTCATCCGATATTAAACCTGCAATATAACGCAGACTTCAACTTGTTTGTAATAAAAAAATTGCAATAAAACATGACGATCATTATAAATTTTACAACAAAAGATTCTGTGATCTTTCATCTTTAGACATAAATGTGTTGTGAATTCTCCAATTTAAACAAACGTTATATATTTTTATAAATAATATTGGTTCGCTAATAACGATAGTAATATACAAAATGGAGGCTCAAACTCTCAATCGGTGAGCCCAAGATAAAATTTCCCATCACCTGTAGAAAATTTGAAACTTTTCCTATAAAATATCCTACGGCTTCAATAGTTCTAAACCCTGAAATAATTAAAAATCCAAAAACATGAAAATCAATCAAATTATAATTACCACATCCACTGATCCTAATTCTTAAAAAGCAAAACTCGTGGTTGGCGATGTATTCTATTGAATGTATGTACAGTACACCATAATACCCATTGATTTATACATCTACACAAAGGTACATTCACGAAGATTCAACCACACACGAAGTCACAACTGGATACCATCATCTAACTTATTTCCCATACGCGCACAATTCCGAATTTCGTAATTGCACGACGAAATTGTAACCGCTAATTAAAGATGAAAATTTTCGTCGTTGCGTCAGACTGGTTAAAGGGCTCCATAATGTATAGGGGAGATAAAGTTACACGGGGTGATTAAAATTATTTCCGTAATCGCGACAAGTCGACGGGATTCCCAGAGTTGAAAGAATTCCTAACCGCGTACGCGTTCACCGTAAAAGTCCCTCTTTCTCTCGTCGGACTCGACCCCCACAGATGTTTGAATTGAGATTACGACATTCTTACTTTTTTCGTCCCAGGCGAAGATTAAAATCTGGACCGCCGAGAGAACTTGGAACAACGCCATTTTTTTTTTTACCTGGTAACCTTACACCGTCGGTCATTTCCATTCTGCAAACACGTGGATCAACTTGAAGGCGGTTCACCCCCACCCCCACCCCCCCTTGCTTTAGAGAGTATGGGATGTGAATTCTTCAGATTGAATATTCGTTTGATTCTTCTTGTTTGTCAAGGTGACTTCGACTGTTTTGAATAATCCTACTGCGTTGAATTAATTTAGAAATTTGAGTTTACAGGAGACCAAAATGTAGGGTGTGTCCAAGACTGTGCGAAGTGTCGCAGGGGTACATTAAGTTAGATTTAGTTAAGATTAAATTAGAAATTTGAATTTCAATAATCTAAAATGTGTCGTGTGACTAATACGATTTTTGTAGGTAAATTGTATTTAATTTGTTTGGAAATTTGAGTTTGCAGGAGATCAAAATATAGGGTGTGTCCAAGATTGTGCGAATTTCGTTTGACTAACATGATTTTTGTAGGTAAATTGTGTTTAATTTGTTTGGAAATTTGAGTTTGTGTGAGATATAAATGTACAGTGTGACCAAGTTTTTTTTTTAGTAGCGCCATTACGTTGAATTAAGGTACAATGTTGAGTTTGAATGAATCCGAAATGTACAGTGTAAATAATATCGTTTTGCGTAGCACTATTACGTTGAATAATGTTAGAAATTTAGTTTGAATGAACCAAAGTGTATGGTGAGACTAAAACCGTCCAAGATGACCCGATTGCGTGGAAATTCATTTGGAAATTTCAGCTTTGGAAATTTGAAGTTTCTTACAATTCTGCTGGAAGTATTGCCAATAAAATTATACACTTGTACAAATTTTTTCGAGCCACGCCGAACATACGGAGGTCTTTCGATCGCATGAAAGGGAAAACCCGGCGAAACTTTTGCGTTTACTCGATATAATGTAAGACTTTGCACTTTAAACTTTGTACGATCGTGCATTAAGGCTGCAACGGAATTACGTGCAAATTGCACCGACGCGTCGTTCACATATTTCATTCGACGACACGGAAGTCAAGAGGACGTTTAACCATTCGTTAGCTTACGGAAGGAAACTAAACCGACGCACGTACCGAGCATCGAAAATGCATATTAGTTAGTGGAATTACCCTGGCTAGGTCATTTAAATGAGAACACGTGGATCTCATACACCCTCTCTCTTTATCCTTCTCTTTCTCTTCTACCTAGCACGAAATCGCAAAAAATCCTATAAACTTGTAACGAAAAATTCAATAAAAACTGATGGTGAGAAATTTTTCTACATGTGGAAAACATTTTTACATGTGAAGTTTAAACTACGTGATACGATAAATAAAAATAAAATTTTTATGCTGTTTTTTTTAAATCAAACTATTTCAAAGTGATATTCATATGTTTTATTTTATATGATCATTATTTATTTGTGTATTTGGCGAAGGCAGTTTCGTCCTTTTTCGTAAAATTCGTTCTCTTTAGTTAAGGCTATTTCTATTCAGAATTTAGTATACTATCTAAATCAAACAATTGTAATTGTTTTCGTATTTGTCATTGCCAAAGGCTGATTTTGAATGTTCATGTCACCGTTTGGTGGAAAGAGATCAAGTATCGCCATCTAGAAGAATAAAACACTATTTGATAAAGGAGAAGAAAACTGCTATTTCAACACGTGATAGGAATTTCTTGACGAACAATTATTTATCCAAAAAGTGACAAATTGAAGCCATGAAATTGTGTATTAAATAACATGGGCTCTTCTACTTTGCCTAAACTGGCCCAACTGATTGTAAATAACCCCATGATCCCTTTTAGCCCTTTACGATCCCCATTTTAAGAACAACTTTTATATTCTGTATGAAATAAATACCTATATATAAATCATACTCGTATTTTGCCAATATTGCTTTTACTTCTATTAAAAGACAGATGTAACAGCAATCTGTGACGTAGTACAACTAATAAAGGCAGAAGATGCTACGTGGTGACCTTCCCAAATATTATTCCAAGTCTATATAATCAATCTCCTAATCGCATTGTTGTCTTACAGTCTAAGAAATTCGTAACTGGCATACGCATGACCGATGCGAGGTGTATAAGAACTTAAAGCAATGCCATTCCTATGCCACAACAGTTCGAAAAATGTAAACATTGGTATCGTGTCTTCGCTCTCTGCCGCAAACCATCTACGTCACCTTATACAATATTGCTGAGGTAAATAGCAAGCGTAATACGGCTTTCACTGTTACTTACTAATCTTTACTGCTATTTACTGTGCTCGCTGCACAGACAACGAGTTTAAAAATGATTACTCCGTCACCTCATACGCGCCATACGACCACAGCAACAAAGTACTTTTGCACAACAGAGATGACTTACAACCGATAAGGGTTAAATAAGTAAATGAAAAATACCTGATGTGTCAGGCAGTCGAGAAATATGTCGGAATTCGTCAAAAGCGTACGCAAAAGGTTGTGCACCACTAATATAGGGTAATAGAAGTAACGTACGTAATAACTAAACGAGAACACTATTGTTTCGTATTTGGTAAATTAGGAAATTGTATAAAGTAGTACTCACTGTGGATATGTGATGGCAGCACCAAGCGAAGACAGCGAAAGAGGTAGGGGCACCTTCTGGTAGGAGTGGGGATGGCTCACGGTGGCACGGCACCGCATGGTGTAGTACTCCCTGCAGACACGTGTTGGCAGCACCAAGCGAAGGCAGCGACAGAAGAGCTCCGTCTGGTAGGAGTGGGGATGGCTCACGGCGGCACGGCTGCCGCATGGTGGGGGACACGGCGGACCAATCACAGCGCAGCTACGTGCTACGCGCTACGGTGCCTCTGAGCCCTGAATTGCAACGTCAATCGAATAGAAATTTAAATGTATTTGAAAAGAAGCTGTTTAAAGTATATCGTCAGTAAAATAAAATTGACATATTCTTAAGTAAAATTACAATAATATTTTTTCAAGACATTAACATGGAAGAAAGGGAAGACAATTTATCCAACTCAACGAATGAGGATTCACCAGTTGTGACTACTCCAGTTCATGGAAATGGAGAGGTAACGTTTGTAACGTCATGTCTTCAAAATAAATTAAAAATTTTGTTATAAATACATTTTCATATCTCATAAATTTGCAATGATGTTATTCGTTAATAACAAGTTTTGTGTTTCATTGTTGAAAGTTACTTAACCTCTAAGTTGTACTTGAAGCTTTAAGAGTACTTTGAGAACTTTTTTAATGAATTGTTTTATTTGCGAAATGTTATCATTAATTTATTGACATTACTACGATAGGCGAAAAGTTCGGAGGAATCGTGTGCAAAAGAGAACTTGAGATCATGGCTCAATCGACGCTTACGAATAAAAATGTCAGATGGTCGGGTTTTAATAGGTGCATTTTTATGCACCGATCGTGATGCCAATGTAATTTTAGGATCGTGCTCAGAATATCTTTCTGAAGAGCACACAGAAGCAAGGGCTCTTGGCTTGGTAATGGTACCTGGTAGACATATTGTAACAATACATATGAATGTTTGAAAAACTGTTGTCTATTATATTCATTTTTTTACAAATAATACATCGTCCTTTGTTATCTTTAATTATATAATTTTTTTCTAGTTTCATTGATAAAAGATGGCTAACATAATTGTATATCTTACAAAGGAGATTTTTACTCATAACACTATTTATTCTTTATAACAAATTAAACATACAACTATAAAACTCATAAATTAATCTACTTTAGCTTTGTTGTGATACTTCCTTTGTGGAATTTTATAGCGCCGTTTTGTCGGCTAAAAACAAAGGAGATTAGATTGACTGGCTTCCAAAATTTCCAATTAATTTACATGCTGCTGTAACATTTTGTGTTATTTCTTACTATCTCTAATGCATTGTTCTTGTACATAACGGTATTCTTGTTCCAATTTAGTAACACTCTGAACTTCTTCTTGAACATTTTTTACTGCATCATCTATTCTTTGAGTAAGGGTAATAGATAAATTGTCCAATCCAGAAAGGTAACTCATTTCTGAAGCTGATTCTGCCACTTTCTGCACGTATTGCATATATCCTGTTAGTTTCTATCAGAAGGAATCATAAATAAATCATAATTATAATACTGAAAATGTTTTGAATTAGATATGACATCCTATACAATGAATGTCACATCAAATTCCCTCATTGTGCATAAATTATTTCTTTTAATTATATATCTCTTACATCAAGCATTTCCTTCTTAACTTGCACTTTCGACCGTAAGTCAAGTATCATATCCCAGTGTTCATCACTAACCTCATATTGTAACATTTCCTTCGTTAATGCAATCAATTCATTCAACACAGACCTAGAAAATATATTATACTTTACTATTTTAGCAGAAATAAAATTCAATGAAAGTATCCTACATACTTATATTCTGTACTGGTTCTTATTATAGTCATATATGTAACAGTCAATGCTTGAGTAGCACTATTTACAACATTTATTGCAGATTGTTGTACCATATATTCATTAGTCAACTTTATAATATCTAATGGCTCAAATTTCAATTTATCTTCTGTGGTAGGCTTTTTAATTTCAGACTCATTAGAAAAGAAAACATTTGTGGCATACTGCAATCAAAAAGTTTACTTGTTTTTGTGAAATTTAATCATAAAAGGGTATACAAAGTAATACTGTAAAGTATTAGAAAATCTTATTAATTTTATCCACAATAATTTGGAATATTACCATAATAGGTCCAGCTCTTCTAATCATTGTATGAAAAATCTGTCGCAATGACATGTTGCGTGGCAAAGAGATTTTGCAAATTATTTAAGAGAAAACTATATATACAATTAGAATGTTGTGCAAATATAATTACATCAAAACCAAAAACGTGTTTATCCCATGTATACAATTATTGTCACGAAGATCATTGATTTAACACGTTCATGTTACATTTCCAACAAAAATTAAAACTTACACTTAGTGTAGTCAGTTATTTAGGTAATTAGCTTTTAATTGTGAAGTTATGTTTGTACAAATTTCAAAATAAATTAAAACTAAAAACAGTTGCACCGTTAACTACTGTTAATCATTACGATAGCAGAACACTCTAGCGGCATGTTATGGAATCGCGTATAAAGTATATATAAGGTATTGATGAATCTATAGACACATATTATATGTAAAATTTATACATTTTTGTTTATTAAACAAATATACATTGATACAAATGTAGGTGACAATGTATGATGCATCAAAATTCAAATGCACGTTGCATATATTAAAAACTTTCCGATATTCCTGAAAGCTAATGAATTTATTAACAAATTTAATTAGGCCAAAGAAATCATTCTTACTTAAGTACATAAATTTTAATAAATGAAATTTGACTTTTGCAGTTGTAAAATATCAGGGTTTGAAAAGTGAGAATGAATTACAATATTTTATTAATATTTATTCAGTAAAGAATGGCGTAGAATTTGAACTTCAATATTCTAATTTCGCCTAAATAAGGCTACTGTGAATTAGATAGAAAATCCAGATCAGATTCATACATTCTTCATAAATAATATATATGTATATATAATATGTTTATTATTACGGAAATATATTCGTTTTTGCAACCAGTGATTGCTTCTTTCAACACAAATTACACGACATTCATAGTAGTAAAAGTGTAGTCAAGTAGCACGACAGAAGGAATAAAGACTTGTAAATAAATTTCTTTTATTACGGATAATAAAATAAATTTATAATTAAATCCACCTGTATTAGTTGAAGGTTGCTTTCAATTTTAGGAAGACTCTCATAAAAAATTAACTAAAATGCCTTTCTATCATCCACAAACATTAAACTTAATACAAACATTGAAGATACAAAACGAAGAATTACTAACTGAATTGATTTTCAACGTTGTCTTTTTTTTTTGTTTTACTTCAGTAATTATCTTACACACTGTTCTATTCACCATGGAAATAAATAACGTAATAGACATCTCTCAATCAAAATTGCATTCGTTGGAATGATTTAAACGGATTCGTACAGAATGCAGTAGTAGGAGTAAATTATTTACACACACACGCTGGAAATTTATTTAAACGAATAACTTTTATAGGCAATGTTTGTCGTCTCTCTTGATGTGATGTAATGTTATGTTACTAGCAACAATATTATGCATCATTATTGAAAGAAAGTAAAATGCATTATTGTATCCTGACATGCATAACATCGAATTGTGATTAATTCTATTTTCTGCACTACAAATCACACCGAAACTACAGTAACACCCAATAACGTTGCACTGAAAAGTATCTACTGAAAATCATAGAGAAGCACATGAAATATAAATTTTTTACGTTTCTCGTTACAAAAGAGACTATTTTATATGTGTATGTATGAGTGTGTGTTGTTATAATATTCATTATATTTATCCTGTAGAAAATCATGACGCAAGCTATAGCGTATATATCTAAAATTGATATCACAATAAAATACTATATTTGTTAGAGACTAAAGATCACACCGAGAACCATGGTGTATGCAGCTCTTCGTATGAAATTGAATCAGCTGGTAGATTTATCATGTAGCTGTAACGCACAATTGCTGAAATGATTTTTAGAAGAGGATAGCCATAAAACTGGTCAATTATTGGCACCTTACAGGCAAAGAACAATTGTGCAATTAACCAATTTTTCACTTGGATAGCAACGAAAAATTTGTGCTCTACATGATTCTATATCTTTTGAGGAACCAACAAAATTGCGAACATAAAATTAATTTTTTATAACTAACCCATCACTGATAAAGAAATAATTATGCATAATATCTCAGATTACCTCGATATATGTAGAATAAAAAATTTATCCTTGCTAGCCAGATCCAAAATTGGCTAATTTTGTTACTGTTCTTTCTGTAAACGAGATAATTAGCTTTTTCACAATCAGGATTCCGTTTTTGGCTGTCATCATATGTGAAAACAAAGAATGAATGTCTGATATAGTCTTACGATAGTTACTTAAATAGAATAACACTTCATATTCACATTCGCAAAATAATTTATCCAGCCACAGCAACGCAGAATTTCTTGAATTTGATTTAAATTCTTAAATGCATTCATAAAACTGTCCTACAATATAGTAAATTGTGTAGCTTACTTCCGAACGCATAGTCTGACTGCAATTTAAAAGTCACACACTTCTAAATAAATTCTTTTTTTAAAGTTCTTGATGTATTTCTTCTTGGACATCTTCGTCGTTCGATTGATTGGCTTCATCACTTTCTGACTTTTCATGTTGCACTTCTACATCTTCAGACGTTGTGCTTTCTTCCGATGGTTTCTCCGTCTGAGAATCAGGTGTTTCCTTGAAAACAGTTTCCGATTCCGATCCTTCCTTCGTATCTGTCGTGTTTTCACTCGCACTCTCTGTTTGATTTACAACTGGTTTTTTCACCCTTCGAATTGTTTCCTTGTATTCGAGGTATTTTATTTCTCTATCAAGTAGAGCCATTTTATTTGCAATATCACGAACTTTGTGCTTAACAGGTTCGTGCAATGCTGTCTCCGCGAAAGACTTAACGATCATATCATAGTATTCCTATATAAAAATGTAAAGATTAATAAAATATTAAAGACCTAAATATATGTACAATTAACGATCAGTGACGAAGATAAAACTTGTATAACTTACTTGTGTTTCGTTGATTACTTTTTCTAAAGTTTCAATTTCGACTGGAGTAAAAATTTCATCAGACAAGCTTAAATTGCGGAAACGATTCAACATTATCGTACTTCCATTTATAATAGCAACCATGCCTTTCAATACATCTGGACGCTCTTTGTGCTCGAAGACTCTTTCAAAAACGTCGTTTGTCAATTTGTGCAATTCGGCTAATTTTTCTTCGTACACATCAGCAGTAGCACCGAACCCATCTTCATACAGCCATTCCGAAGTTTCAGCACATGCTTTTAATATATTCTCTGCTTCCTCTGAAGTACATGCAACAGTGTATTCTTCAGATTCCAATTTCTGTTGAACGTCAATCACAAAAGTTTCCAAATTATTCAAAGCCATTTCTCGTTTAGTTTTCTCAAGATCATAAGCATCTAAACGCTGTAATCTGCAAATACAATGTCAAATTAATCTTTATACAACACAGTTCGTTTTATCCATGAAATTATATACTTTGATTATCATGTCTTCTACTACACTTACCTGTCGCGGGATTCAATATATTTGTTGCCAGTGAGGATTTGTGGCCCTGGTTTTATTTCTTCCGAAGTAATGCGCTCTTTAACCGTCACAATAGTAAATTTCTTATCTTTCTCAACTTTTTCAGTTTTATTTGCTGCTTTACTTTCAGCTGTTACTGTTTCATTTTTTTTCTTTGACTTCTCCTCCGCTTCTTTCTGTAGTCCAGGATATTCTGGTTCCTCGTGAACAGGTTTTATATCTTCTTTCGACGATTCCTCCGTTTTTTCCGATGTTTCTGTCTCCTCCGAACCTGAAATATAAACTCATTATACTCACTAGTTTTACTTCTATTCAAAATAAAAAGGCCACGCGATAAATCATATTAATTACAGAATAAAGTGATTGTTTATTTTATATAAAAATATTATAGTTCAAATTTATCTCTTATAATTGATCTATTCAGATACGTAATATTCTATCTACAAATGCTTGCAAAAAATGGCTTTAAAATCTATTGTACATTTAAATCTGTATAGTAACATATATACACGGGTATATTTATATGTATTAAACATATTTTTACTGTTATGTATTTATGTACATTATTAATTCGAAACGAAAATACTTTTCTTACTTATATTAATAAGAGGAAAACGAAACAAAGTGAAAGCAAAAGAGTACATTAAATAATACACGAGCATCATTTTTTGCAAAGCATCTAGCACAAACCTGCAAAAAGTTTACTAATAGCTGAGCCAAGTATTGAAAAAGTACCCTCTTCTTCATTAGGAACTGGACTTGACTTTTCGGATACTAATTCCACATTGACCAAATTAAGTATGCCACTATCGTCCATAGAAAAGTGTGCTTTAATCCCTTTACTTTCAGCTCCTTCCTTGGCATGCTTTTCCAAAGCTTCAGCTACGCCGCTTAAACTTATACTTGATATATTTAAATTGTCTATAACACTAATAAATGGAAAGTATGTTAACATTAAATCCTCATATAAATTTCAACAAAGTAAAATTTCATTATAAAATACTCACGCTACTTCGTGCGCAGGCAAGTAATCTAATTCGGCATAATTAATAGAGAATTGAAAATCTTCCGTATGTTTATTAAATGTAATGATCTTCTTTTGTGGATAAGGATTCATTTTATTAAATAATGTTTTTTTCACCTAAAGAAAGCAAATTTGTTGTCAATGTATAATATACGAATACTACAAATGATGCTATACTATAGTAGTAACTTACTTGTTTTATGCTATTACCAACGTTTCTATCAAAAACAATTTGTATAGGAAATAGTACTGCATCTTTTGTGACGAATTTTTTTACTTTAAATCCTTTACTAAGATCTGCTGCCTTGTACACAGCTCCTAAAGCAGCTGCCTCATCCGTATTAATATTTTTAGACAATTCTACTGTAACATACTGGCTTAAATATTCTTGTATCTTTGGCATTCGAGTACCCGCTCCTACTAGTACAACTTGCGATATCACGTCCATCACCAAACCTAATAAAATTAACATAACTTTATATATCATCAAAACAATTTGTGAGTATACGTAATCCAATTAATCCACTTGCATCTGCACATGAAATAATACGCGCACGAATATATTAACTGATCGCAAACCGTGGAATATTTCACTTTGTAAAATTGTTAAACTAGTTTGCATGGAAATACCAAAAATTAAAGGCCGACTGCGGAATTTAGAACTGTAATGCAAATGGTTTAAAAGAGATTGCTTTGCATTTTATACCAGATGTTTTTAAAGCTGTTTTAACAGGTTCTGCAACTCGTTCAAACAAATCTGTACACAGTTGTTCCAATTTTTCTCTTGTTACTTGCAATCTAAAATCATGCTCGTCTATTAGCCCTTCAATTTGAGCGTAATGATCTGAATTTGCACTCAGAACATTTTTTACACGACCTGCTTCCTTAAAAAGTTTTGCCATTGCTCTAGGATTGTTAAATACAGATGTTGACGTCTTATTTAAGGCATCAAATTCTTTGGCCAGATGATTCTGTAATCTAATCTGTACTTCTAATCCTCCAAGAGTACGATCATATCCAACACCCAAAATGCTAACATGAGGATTAGTTTCAACGGATCCCTTTTCCTTTGTTTTTACATTCTGGTAGCTAACAATTGTTGCAGTTGTACTACTAGCTCCCATATCATAAAACATTATGTACTGTGCAGTATCATTTATCTCTTTACTTCGAAATATTCCATAATTTAATGCAACTGCTGTATAATCATTAATCAGTTGCAAAACTTTGATCCCTGCAAGTTCAGCTGCTTGCATCAAGGCTCTTCTCTCAGCCTGATTAAAAAAACCTGGAACAGTTATCACAGCTTCATTGATCTTCTGGCCTGCTGAAGTTTCTGCAAATTCTTTTCCTTTGTGCAGAATTTGTGCAACTAATTCTTCTGGGGTGTATGTAACATTCTCATTTAGCTTAAATGCTATTGTTTGTCGTTCTTCATCAGAAACAATATCATAATAAGGAAATCGGTTTTTATAGAGTTGGACAATTGGATTATCAATTGATTTTCCTAAAAGGTCTAATATATATGAGAAGCTGTATTGCGGAGATCTAATTCCTACTACTTGAGCATCTTCCCCGAAACTACGTTCTCCATTCCGAAATGCAATTGTAACTGGAGTTTTTCTTTTTGATTCCTTATTCAGAGCTATTTCCATAGGAACACCAGGCTAGAAATCATAATGCATAATATTATTTCTTGAGTTACAAAATAAATTTGATATATCATTTTTACTTACAGAAACAATGGCAACTTTCATTGATTCACTTCCAATATCTACACTCATAACAGCTATTTGTTGACTATTGCTAATGAAATTTGCAATAGCAAATAGCATTAACCATATACAAGACATTTTTACTTGTTTAAATTCCATCTGTAAATAAGAGTAAAATTCATATACGTTATTACTACTGTTATTATTACTTTATGATATAATCTAATGAGGAGTAGAATAATTATTTATCATTTATACTATAATTCTTTGCAACACATTGAGAATATGCATGTAACAATTTAATAGGCATTACATTTTTATTCAATCATCTTCAACAATACAAACATCATCAATAATATCTTATTCATTACTAAATATCGTAACAGCAGAGTTATGCAAAATCAAGATAACTATATGTTATGCCAAGATTAAAATTTTAACTAAAGAATTCAGATTACATATCCACTTAAGTATATCATAAATGATAATCTACAAACGCATTGAAATTTGAATGTAACACATGGTATTAAATTGAAGCTTTTACTGCCATAGTTACAAGACATAAAATTTATATTACATATATGAATCTAAATAGAAAAAGTAACATATCTATGTTATCGTCATGGTTTATCATTTTTAAGTTAATATCAACACATGATGAGATAGTAACTGAACAAAGTGCAACAACAGTCTTAAACTATTAATATGCTGAAAGTTAAATGGTTATTAAGAATGTAACAGTATCTATAAATAACAATCATCGTCAAATGACTTTTTACAATTACAGAATACAAATTGACAGATCTTACAGCAATATTGTAGGAGAGAATATGTTAAAACTTCCTCCTACCATAATTAAATTACGATTTCCGAAGTACACAGAAATTACTGTACGGCGACATGCAAGAGGATTTTATTAATTGTAATTTTAATTTCGACGATACACTTGTCAATGTATAAAATATAAAATTTCTTTGATTAAAAGGACGTCTATATAGTGACTGTCAAATTTGGTTAGTAGCCGGATGTCTTCTTAAAAGATCTCGAACAATATTACCTATTACTAAATCGTTACTCACTTTTTATTACTGTTTTAAATAATATTCCCTCACAATAAAGGAATTATTATGTTTAGACTATTAGGCATCGATATATATGCGTTTCAATTCTTTGAAAGTAACAAAAAAACACAACGTACTCCTGCCAACGTTTTCGTCAAACTGAACGAAAGCCATGTGTGTTTGTGTGGCACAATGTGATTGGTAAAATAAGATGGAAGAAAACATTCATATTGGTCCGCGTTGACGAATCAAAACCCATATTCTGTTACTTTCTCCCCTCTAAACTTTACATCTAGTAGAAGGAAAGGTATATGACATATATTTATATGTACAGCGGTTAATTTAATTTTCGTAAAATATCTAAAGAGAAAATTTATCGGTCTATTACTATTGTAATGAATTTCCCTATAATTGTATTTGTATTGTTATTCTTATTAGCAATTGTATGTGTCGTAGAAGTTTACATTATAGGAAAATCAATCAGATTTTCGCTTATTTCTTTTATTATAAGTTAGATGTATCCAGCCACGCGTTGCAGTAGCTTACTCTGATTAAACCTTGTTTTTACCTGTCAAAGGTGTGGCATCTATATCAAAGGTGTATCAAAATTTCAAAACCATTGGAGAACTTAAATTTTAAATAAAAGATTTAAGATTTTAAATAGAAAGAACATTTGCATTTTTATTTATATAAATACATGTGTAAATGCAAGTTGTTAAGTAAAATATAAAAAAAAAATGTGATAGAAAATCTTACAAGTTTATTTCTTTAATTTTTATAAACATAAATAGCGGTAAATACATAATTTTCTTTGTTAGCCATGTAGTCCTTTGAGTAGAAGTGTAATAAATTATTATCTACTTTATTATACGCTTCCAGTTAGAATATGAAGAGTTATGGTAAAAAGAACTGCAGTTTATTATTTACCCTAAATTATATCTACTTCATATTACAATTAGTTTCATTATATTAAGTAATAAGTAATTATATTAATTTACAATGATTAAATATGAATAATATGAATAACTATTTTCATAATTATTTATGCTTCAATAAAATATAAACAAGGCAGAAGGATAGAAATCTGTTTGCACATATGATAATTTTGTGTCAATATGATCGGTAAAAGAGTTATTACAGTGAACAAGTTATTAGATCCACTCGTCATCTGTACGTCCAAATTTGTATGTTAATGATCCAAAGAAGATACATAGATTTTGTAACAATAGTCCTACGCCAGGCCAATGATGTTCTGCACCTATAAAGATATATTAACAAGTAATTGCAAATATTGTATTGTATTTAAAAAATAATACCAACCAGCAGCAACAAAGTCACTGAACAAAATCCAAGATGCTGCAATAACAGCAGAAAATCCCAATAAAAATCCAACAAACAGAAAACTTCTGACTCCTCTGACTCCTAAACAGCCATTGCTATATGTGTCTCCTCTTATTTGATTATTTGACACTGAATTTATCCTTAATGAAATAAGTAATCAATTGTTAATGATATGTTGATGAATAAAATAGAAACATTAATTGTATAACGAAGGCCTTACATCATAAGCGATATAGTTCCTACTACTCCACATATGTAATAACTATTTGACATTTCACTAGGATATCTGGCATGAGCATCAATAATGAACCACCATCCTCCGAAAAACTATAATTACAAAGGCACATATTGTATATGTAACGCATAGAACAACTTTTAATTGCATTATATATAAAAAATCTTAATTATAATTATGATAATAGCACTTGTTGATTTGAGTAAGACGTTGAGAAACATATATATATGATATTATTTAAAGTCACATCAAAATTAACTAATTAGAGGAAGTTACAATATGCGTTTACATTAATTATGTTTATTAGCATAAGATTTATTAATAGTAATGAAAAATATATAGTAGTACAAAAATTTCATTGTTACTAATCAATGTATTGTATGCTTTAGTGTTTACCAATGTTCCAGCAAGCATCGCAGCTAATGTATTTCTTTCTGAATTATTCTCAAACCATATACATGACTGCATATTCATGATATAAGACGACATTTTTTACAGCTGTGAATTAAAACTGTTCGAAATTTGATTTCCCGTTTAGACAGCTAACCTAAATGACAAACATATCAACTATCATTGGATATAACACACCAATACACGAAGAAATCTTTTACAGTCTATGACAACCATTCTTTTAGACTAAAAACTCTTGCAAACTTCGGGCAACTGTTCTGCTATATCGATTGCATATCGATCAAATTTAATTAAATTCCTACTGATATACATATATATCCTTCATCGAACGTAATATATTGTTATACAAATTGTAAACCCGATTACTTTTTATAAAATTTCAATTCTTAATGTAACTTATGTAGGAATATTTCTAGCAATAAAACATTAAAAAGGTTGCGTCTTTTCACCAGAAAACATACTCCTTTTATTACTAGGTTACTGAACTATATTATGTAGTCTAATGGACCAACGCTATCAGTATTAGCGTGGCATTTTCAAGGTATTTGATGGAAGTCTGGACAGTAAATTTTGGTAACAGATACGTTCTTTTGTGACGTGCTGCGACTTTTTTTCACTCTTCCAAATTCGAAACTGAACAGTTGGAGTTCGCAGATTTCTATAGCCGGATGTTAAGATCACATCAACAAGAAAACGTGAACCAAGTGTATTTTAATCAATTCACGCAAAGGTGCAGAAATGATCTCAACGACGGTGGATAATCAACAAAGCTGTGCACGAAAATGGATTTCAAAAATAATAATTGCCACCTTCCTATTACTGATACTTTTAAACTTACCAGCTTTATGCCAATCACACGAACATGATGAATCTCCAAGTTTTAAATATTCCAAAGAGGCTAATGAAGTACACCCGGAAAAACAGCATTCTATTAATCATGATGAACATTTATATGAGCATAAACACGATCATGGTCATCATAAACACCAACATGATCATTCACATAAGACCAGTTCACCAGTGACAAATCACAGTGAAGTGATGTTTAGAGCTATTGGATCAACTCTGCTCATATCAGCCGCTCCATTTCTGATTTTATTTTTTGTACCGTTAGACAATACTAAAGAATGCGAACCATGTTTAAAAATATTATTGAGCTTCGCATCAGGCGGCTTATTAGGTGATGCATTTCTTCATTTGATTCCTCATGCACTGATGCCTCACTCACATGGGACATCCAATGAGGAACATTCGAGTGAACATTCCCATAGCCATGACAATGAAGAGTCTCATGGTGCACATGATATGTCTGTTGGCTTATGTGTATTGTTAGGTATCGTTGTGTTCCTGGTTGTTGAGAAAGCAGTGCGTATCATAAAGTCTGATCATAGTCATGCACATGTACATAATGTAGTAAAAATATCAGATCCTAAAGACAATGATGTCAAGTCAGAAAAAAATAAGAAAGGTACTAAAAAGTCTGATAAATCTGTTAAAGAATCTATAAATTCTCAAGACCAAATCAAAATAGCTGGTTACTTAAACTTAGTAGCAGACTTTTTACATAATTTCACTGATGGTCTTGCTATTGGTGCTAGTTACTTAGCTGGAAATAATATTGGCTATATTACTACTTTCACAATTTTATTACATGAAGTACCTCATGAAATAGGAGATTTTGCAATTTTGATACAAAGTGGTTATAGTAAAAGAAAGGTAAGATATATACAAAGTAATAAAAAATTGATTTACCTTTTTGTTATTAGTCATTAACAACGTTACTTTTGCTATAGGCTATGATGTTACAACTTGTTACTGCAGTAGGTGCTCTATTAGGAACTTATGTATCATTACTTGCAGAAGGAATGGGTAAGAACATATTAACATGTAAAACTAATTATTTATAAAACAAAATTAATATTAAATTTAACAATTTTTAATTCTGTTCATTTTGAATTTTTAGGTGATCTTGCAACTATGTGGATCCTTCCATTTACTGCAGGAGGATTTATTTATATAGCAACAGTTTCTGTAATACCTGAACTTTTAACTGATACAAAATTCTGGCAATCAGTGAAGGAAATTATAGCACTTCTTTTAGGTGTATACATGATGGTACTTATAGCAGAATATGAATAGAATACATATCATTTTTACTTATTATTATGTTGTGATAATTTTGTAAAGATTTATCTGCTACACCTGTCCAAGATCGTAATCTACATTATATACTGTTTTATTATAAAATTCTGATTTCTCGTATGACATGAGTACCAGTGAAAACAGTGATATCCCATATATTTGTAAGTGATGTTATAGCTTTAACAAAGTGGAAGCAATACAAATAGCGAACAGAATGAAAGAAACCAGTGTGTTTTCAGGTATTACTCATGCTATTATAGAAATTAGAATTAAGAAAATTAATATAAACTTTGTAATTCTTGCAAACACTTTCCAAATTGGTATTCTTGTATATTGTAGCAGAAAAATGTCAAATAGTAAGAAAATGTTATATACTACCCCTTTTTAGGCATGGCATTTTAGACTCATTTGTATGATGTAAAGTACTTTCCATTTAATTGTTCGATAACGTTTTGGTAAGAGACAGATTATCCTAATAGTTTATTTCTATTATGAAGTGATACATTTTCTACACTCTTATTACTTATATTTGTATGGATATATCTTAGATGAGGCGACTGTATATAACTACTGTAAATTAAGGTAAAAAGTAGTATGTTTTCTATATACAGAAAATGCATACTTATTACTGTAACGAAAATTTATTTTTTCTTATGACAGAAATACAAAATCTTTTTGCGCTTATATAATTCTATAAATAAAACATAGGTACCATCTGATATTGTATGTACAGTAAAAGTTCCTTCGTTTTATCTAAAGGAAGAATAAAGATTTGTAATAGACTAACGTTCGTAATGATAATAAATAACAATCACACTGAGAGGACCTACATGATGCTTTAGATAATAATTTATTATCAGTGACTCGATTTGTATATTGTTAATTATAGAAATATTGCATGTTGCTTTTATCCATCCATGTAAACTATATTCAAGTATAACGCTTTATGTACTATTATGTATATATTGCTTTATATACAATTTTTCTCATAAATTATATTTATATATTTTTCGTGTGTTTGATTTTCCTATAAATCATAGAAAATTGAATATTTTACTTCGCCCTTCTCTATAATAATTTACAAAATTAACTCTGAAAGGTGTTGTGTATACATTCATTTTGTAGAAGACATTTGTTTTTTTATTTCTTTAAGACAATTTTCAGCTTCTACTACAGATTCCGGATCTTGTCTAGACTTAGCCATTTTCCTTCCTCTGTTACAATACTTCTTTGCTTCATTGAATAATCCCTTTTTAATAAATACATTTCCCAAGTTGATATGAATAGAACCTAAATCAGTCATTTCTGGCAACTTGTTTCCTATAAATGCAAAATAGGTTGTTCTGTTACGAAAATTAAATTGAAATGAATGATAAACTATAGATTTTTATGCTTATATTATTCACCTATTTCTGCAGCCATAGATAAATATTCAATAGCTTTATCATATTCTCCCATCATGGAATGAACAGTGCCTAAATCATTCAAGAGTATCACAGTTTGTTCATGCTCATTGCCATTCACTCTTGAGCACAAATCATAAGCTTGAGATAGATATTTAACAGCTTGAGCATATTTATCCTGTGAGAACAACATTGTTGCATACCACTCTAAAGTAGTACCCAGTAATGAGACAACAGTTTCATCCCTGTCATCTTTGAGCAGATGCTGCTCTAAATTTTCTATACAAAATTGATAACCATCCTCTGCTTTCCTGCATTGAAAGAAAATCAATTCTTAATTAATTACAATTAAAAAAGTACTGTAAAGTATACAAATGTCTAAACCATTCTCCAATTAATAATATAATTTCTTACTGTAAATCTCCTGTCTCATTGTAAATTTTAGCAATCTTTAAACTTATATGGATAATTCGTAAATCATCTTTTAAGGCTCCTGTAGACATTAATCTTTGCATGACCGATATGAAGAGTTTTTCGGCTTTCTTATAATTCTGCGTTTCAAAGGCCAAATTAGCCATTAAGTCATAAATATAAGTTATACCATCGTAACTTTGTAAAGTTTGGGCCTCTCGCAAAGCAATGTGTAACATTCGCTCTGCTTTCTCAAATTCTCCTTTCTATGAAAGGAAAGGAAACATTGCTGAAATTATATATGCTTACAATTACAACTTGTATCGAATACGTAATACAAGAATTAAAATCGTTTATTCATGCTCGAGATATTTATAGAGCTGATTTTTATACTTAACCTGTATCAATAAGACTGATCTTTTAATTGTCATTATTAGTTCCGAGGTCTCGTCTTCTTCTTTCTCCTTAAAAAAATCGAATAAAGCAAAAATGATACTTCCAGAAAGAGCAAAGTATTTGACTGTCTCTTTATGGAACTTATAATTCTCCTTGTAATAATTCCTCATCATATGTGTTTGCGTTAAATGACGAATGAACATGTTTGTTTGCGAACATGACTGACGAACATTCGTAACAAAATAATTTAATTTTACATACGTCTGTGTACATTTTATTATATTGTTAAACAAATTTCGATAATTCATGGTAAAAAACAATGTTATGAAAGACCAATTTTCTGACTATATAGTGCTACTTGTGCCAATATTTGAGCACAGTATTACGTATACGCCTGTTACGTATATATATCCTGATGTATCCAGCAGGGCTACAAATTGCCTTATGAAATTCAATAGTAACAATCAAAATATTATTTACAGATATACGAAATATAATAAATCGCTTTTATGCAATTCCTATTCAAATATTGCAGTATGTCCTATACTGTTTCATATATATATATATATATATATATATATATACATGTCATATATAAAAATCCTGATGTATGCTCTGCATGGAATTGTAATTATATATGTACGATAGATGGACGAGCTACTGAAATTGTATATAGAAAAATGATCAAGGATATTATAATGATTTATCTATAAAGTAAGAACAAATGTCTCGTCCTTTGAAATACATTATAGTTACGTGTACGATTTCGCCACGTATTCATGAAATGTAATAGGAAAAATAGGAGGTATTTAAAGAAACTTATACCTCCTTCATATAGATAGAAATCACATTAACACAGTCATGACAAATTATCATGCAGGTAGACGAATACCATCGTACGGTGTCGTTACCCTGCCCCTCGCCTTATCCTCGGTCCCCTCCCGTCCTCATGTTGCACACCTTGATTTCGTGCTGTTTCGTGCATTACGTACCTTTTCACCTCACGGATATGAGATAGGTCATACCACAGTAAGTACGTAGAATCATAGTAGTATATTATTTATGTTTACAATGTGCCAAGTATATTAATATTATATTTATACATAATTCTGTACATTTCTGCGCGCTATATTGATACGTTTGTGTAGATTTCAGAAAAAAATCGTATTCACGTATGCCTTAGATCTTTCATGCATTAATCGTCACTGCGAGATGAATAATGTATTTGTAGGATGGTAATAAAAGAATTCACGTTCGAAAACAATCGAAGGCAATAATATATGCATAATTGTTTTGCAAAGTTACTATAGTTTTAAAGTGATTGTATACTGTTATACATTCATGGACACTCCCTCTTTTTCGTAGCCAGTTATTAAATAGAATATGTTTGTAAATATCTTTTTTTTTAAATTGTTGACATATAATTATATGAATTTAAGGAGTTCTAAAATTTAGTCAATATTATTTTTTAAATATCATGTAGAGGGAAAGAATTTATTTGAAAAATGGAAAGAAATAATGCTGTGTAACAAGTAAGGTATTTCAAAGTATGATGATTAACAATTACATTTCTATCTTTTATATAGAGAAAATGAGTTCCCAAGATATGACAGACAATGTATCAACAGTTAACTCACCCGGTATATCTTCAAGACCTAAGAATTGGGTTCAGTTTGAAGAAGAAACACCGGTACAAGAAAGTGTCAAGTCAGAAGAAGATGCTAAAATAAGTGCACCGGCTGTAATAAAGCCAGAGTCTGTTACAGTTAATGTTGAGAAAATTGGGAAAACTGTTGAAAAATCAGACGTCAATCAAAAGAAGAATAATGAGTACAGAGGAGCTGTGATAGCAACTGAATCCGTCCAAATTAATTTAGATAGGTCAGGTTTAAGTCGTTCGATTACATCTGAAAGTCCAGATCTTAATTTGCCATCCGATGTAAGGGTTTCTGATCCTAAAAGTGCATCTTTGAAAACTATTGACCTCAGAGACGTATCTAATGGCAGAAATGCTACAAACAATGTTATAAATACACCCATTGGTAGTATTAGACAAGGTTTTGCCAATGGTGATACGATAGTTACTCTTTTACCAGTTAATACTAGATGGCCATGGATCACCCCAGCTAAATTTAGACCAGAATTGGTACCAGAAGAATTGATGGCACAAGGCTTAACGGTAAAACATTTAACTAATTGTAATGCATTGTGTTGAAACTTTAAAAGGATTTTAAAAATTGCATGTAATCAAAATGCAAATGATTTTTTTGTTAAAATCTAAGATGGATTAGATCGTAAAGAACCTTTTAATTCAATATGATAAATATTTTTCTTCAGCTTACAGTAGAAGATTATGTACACATAATGGAATTGCTTGTGAATGATGTACGTTTTAACATGTACAATGTATGCTACAAGAGAATCCTTGTCCTTTGGATATTTACTGCATTTGTTGTGTTGCTTGGCTTATTATTCTCTGGAGTCACTGGTCTCACTCTGTTTGGACTTGGTGTCATGTGGTTAGTTCTCAATGCTGCAGCAATATTCTTCTGCATGTTCATCAAAATAAAGCTGAATCATAATCTCGAAAAGTGTATGGCTCAAGTCAACAAACATTTATTACGGCATAAAATATTACTTGGACTGGATGATAGAGGAAAGATATCATGCCACAAAGTTAATCTTTGTTTCATATACTTCGATACCACAGACTGCATTGTAAGTGTTTTTCTTCATTTTTGTAAATTTAGTGTAAATTGTATTTGTATTCGGGTTTCATGGTGTATTAGAAAAGATGTACATTAATTTATTGATTTTACATTACAATTTTAACAGATTTACTTATAGACTTTCTGACAAAATTCACCAGAGGGATTATGTGCAGTATTTTACGTAGTACAAAAAAAAAGAAAATAAAAAACATACTTCTGACATATTAATAATAAATTGCATTCCAGAAAGTCTATTGTAATTCTTCCCACTTTTTTTCAGTCAGTGTTGCAAAACATTATGTGAATGCTATAAAAAATTTTGTGCAGAGTATTTATACTATATACTTATTACATTACAGAAAAAGTTACAAGAAGTGATAGAACGAGAGGAACACGAGGGAAGAGTTATTGGTGGGGATGGAAATTCTGAAACACGTCGCAAAAGGGAATTGCAACAACGAATGGACATTGACGATAGCGATATTGTCATTCAAGGCAGTATAAGTACTAGAATTCCACGTAAGCAGGTAAATATTTCTTTACTCCATAAGTAATTAAAAATATCGACTTATAATTTATATGTCTTAAAGTACTTTGAAATTTAAGTGATATTACCATTCCACACTATAAAGTGTATAAAGATATCTTCTGGTTCTTTGACCACTTTTGCGGATTTAATAATGAATTTTTTTTAATAGTGTTTTATATTTCTCTTTTTTTTTAATTATCGAAAAATAATTAGGGTAAAAGTGAGCAAGTATTCTGTCGTTATGTACAACGATGGGCAAAGGATTATTTACGTCGGCGGCTGGATTGGACAGTTGACGAGGAAGGTGGAAATCCTTCTACTCCTCGTCATTTAGCATCAGCCTTATGTCCGTGTCAGTATATAGAAGAATGGTTACGTAATAAGCCACGTGTTCAAGGCAGAGATTTTTGTCCTAGCTGGAGTAATTTTCTTAGAGATAGAGGCATTTGAAATATGTTTCATTATCATACCCTAAAGTTTCATAAAAGCATTTCATGCATCGGCTGTAGAAGCGATTGGAAGAAATGTTTATTTACACTTTCATATATATATATATAATATGTTAACGTCATTTTAACCATATTTTGATAAACTTATTATGTAAAACATAATGTTAATTATTTTATGTTGAATTATTAATCGTTGGATTGAAATATTTTTTCAATGCAAGTAGTGTTACATGTATATCAATATACATATCATACATTTCTACATGAACTTATAGTTTTTTACAAAAAATGATAAATAATGATTCGAACGTAATGCATATAATCAAAATTTGCATTAAATAATAGGCTGATTATTTTATATACATTTATATATATATTGAATGTATTCAAATTCCGAAATCGTAAAGAGTATTGAAAGTACTTAAATATTTTATTTTTGAATCATTGTATAGATTAACAGCAAGTATTTTATATAGTATTTAAAGTATTTTTTTAGACGATATTGGTGCAGTGGGTTATTAATACTATATACTACGCACATTCTATCAAAAACCAGTTTATATATAGTGTTCTTAATATGGCGTTAGACTTTAATTTGTTTAAAATAATTTCCAGATGATATTTTTTGATATTGTTATTCATTACATTAGCTTTCTTTTTTACTAATACAACACTTGAAACATAACTTGCAACTATATATATAATATGTTTTATATAAGAGCAATATGAACATTCAAGTCATCACATACGTATACCATACTGTATATATTGATCTAATATTTTTAAAATTAAGATACATAACATAGCGGTATAACGTATATCCTTCTAAAATGGTGAATGATACAGACTCTTGCAAAATATTACAAAGAAAAAGAGAACATTGAAAAATCTAACATGTAAAAGCAGGTAGAAATCTTATCTGTGATAAAATCAAAAACATTTAAATATTAAGAATCGTTGAAAGATGTTATTTACGTATACTTTATTCTCATTGTTAATAAAAATGCACACTTTTTTGTACAGTTATGCAAAAGCACCGAAATTGTCATTAATAAGAAGCAGATTTTGCGTTGATTTCATGATTTAGACCCGGAACTGAATCATGATGGTCTGTGTTGACAGGAACGGGCGGAGTTGCTGTTGCTGAGGTATGCCTCTCGATGGGCACATCACTATGTGCGTCGCAGACTTGATCTGGTTATAGACTCACGGGAACGTAGTAGAGACATCGCAGGTCTATCAGTTCCACCACGTCACTGTGTCTCCGCCCGTTGTCCCTGTCAATTCATTGAGGACCATCTCAAATACAAGCCTCGAGGCAAGTTAATGCTACGCACATTCTTTTCCATGCCAAATTTTGGCAGCAAATAGATGAGACATAATAGTTATTACTCATAAAATCACTCTTTGTATAGCTTAAAAGCTTTTACAGGTAATTACATGTTCCTACTATTAGCTTATATATGTACACAGATATAAAGCATTGGTATTGTGAATTTTGACAAAATGCTTGATAAAACTAGCCCTTTTTTTGCTAGTATAGAAAGATATTCCTATTGATCTGAGATTATTGAAAAAAATTGCTTTTTTTTAATGTGCGTCTTGTTATTTATGAAATTATTTTTAGGTAAATCGGTTTGCCAAAACTAAATATCTTATAGCGTGACTAAGAATCCCAATTTTTTTGGAGTTACATTTATTATGTGTTTTACATGTCGTCAAAGATGTTTATCGTCATTTTTAATGAACATTGTTCGTTTTAGTATAAATTAAATTTTTATGTACCCATAATCTGTTCGTTTTATATTGCTTTCTACTAATATATGTAATGATCATTCACCATTTTTCAAGGCACAGTGGCACATTATGTTATGAATATATAGACGAGAAGACAACTAAACCTACACATAATGATAATGCTTAATATAAGAAAGATTAATTGAATAATCATTCCTCTATTGTTATTGTTTTCTGTATAAGATAGTTGAAACATAGTCATTGTACTGATTTAGTAATAGCTTGTGAAGAGTTTGAACTTTTCCATTATAATTTCTCTATAGAAAATCCTGTAAAATTATGAGAGAACTTTATATGGTTTTTTTTTGTGCACTCTCACTGGAAGTACAGCACTTGCATCCATTCACGTTTAGTATGTGCATATTGGATTTATATGGTAACAGATAATCTCTATCGAATCTTATGTATCTTGTAATCACAGTGATTTGATAAAGAGATCGAAAGTTATGGAGATAAAGACTAATGTAATTCGCATATGAAAATATTCATCTCAAAGTGTAATATTGTTATAACTCAGTTGTGATTGAAGATTTAGTACTGAAAAAGTTACAAGCAGGTTAAAATCACTGTGATTATTGTGATTGTTGTAAAAATAACGCAACATTGAATTTACATATCCTTTAATTCCGTCCTAATTAGAAAGGTTGACTACATTGTATAAAAATATAAGTAATATATGATGTACTTTTATATTCTGTTTACAAATACTTACATATAATAAAACTGTAAATGAACAGAGCTGTTCTACTTTTATAAAGAAAAAAAAAAATGTATAGCACTTTTATACTATTGTTAAAAATGTTATAAAATAAAGATGCATATATACATATATTCACTTTTTTGGTGGAGGTACTAATTACACTTCTGTAAACGATCTCGTAATTAATAATCATTCTAAACATTTCACGTAAATGCAGTCTGGAGCACTGTATACTTATACAGATTAATATAAATCATAGATTCTCGTAATTAACCGATGACTAATTCAGGGATATTACTTGCATGCAGCAGGACGAAAGGAAACGCGTCTTGGTAGTTTATCACTTCCACATTATGTCAACACATGAAATTTATGCAGTACATGATATCATGTAAGTATTGAATGTATTCATTTCTCAAGGAGAAATTTCAGCAGAACAGCATCTTTTGTTTAAAGTTCTGCATTTTTTATACTCATGGTTGGGTATGCATGCAATTATTTATCATTCGGTGTTCGAAGATTATAAAAATACTTGTCTTCATTCAAGATGTATCTTTATACTGCAGCACAGGAATGCTTCTTTACTATACTTGTAACTATATTTCTTATTTCATCGTTTACTAAATCATTTACATAAATATAGTTACTAATATGAAAATTTTGCATGACTTTTTCAGGATATCCACCCGGCTTAACATGGTGTGCTTACCTTAGTGATCCACTAGTTCGGTATGATATCCCGTCCGGCATATCTTTATAATTATACTGAAAATTTAAGCCATATCTAATTGTCGCAACAATACTATAATAAGCTGTTTACAAAATTTGAATGATAATGTTGAACGGCAATTATCCTAATAAGTTTTTGATATTATATTTTTAGTATTTCAAATTTTTATACATATTATGCGACGAAGTTTTCTATACACATGATAGAAATAGTATTTAGAATCCAACAGTTTTATCACTATCTTGAAAAAAAATTGGATATCTACTGAAAGAATAATTGCAAAACATATTTTTCTATAGCTCATTCACATCATTCCAGACACAAGGTACAAAAAATTATAACGATATACTATTTAGAAAAAGCAAGGAATTCCTATTAAAGAGGATCTCAAACGAAAATTTGCCTTATTAGCTTTATTAAGAATCTAAAAATATGTCTAAATATCGAGAGACAGGATTTAGAAATCTCAGATGCACTTTCGTAGCAGCATTTTACGATGAGGATGTATTTTATTGTTAAACTATCATAATTACAGCAATCGTAAATTTTAGTTTACGCAATGATACTTTTCAAAGTGAATATAGTGCCTTTAATGCATTGACTACTAATAATACGAAATAGCGGTTTTTGTATGTTACAAGTTAAAAATTTGGATTTATAATATGATATATTTGAATGTTGCACAATTATATATATATCAGTTTTTGTATTTAAAAATATATATATATATATCATGTGCATTATATATTTAATGCAAAGTGGCATACCTATTATATACTGTTTACATTTTTAGTATTTTGTTATATATGTTAACAGTATATGGATATTTATTTTTATACACAATCAGTATTAATTACATATGCTATAATATGTATTAAATATGTTTTATGCAATGTTGCATCACTTGTCAAATCAAAAAAGTTACATTTCAATAAGAAACACTGCAGAAGGAATCCGAAACTATCAAGTATTTTAATTTACATGAAAAACTAATTTCTCAATACATATCATATTTTGTATTCTTTGTATGCTTTTAATTGTTAAGGTAATATATTAAACTGTATTTGAAAGAAAGGTCTCCTATCGAATTTTAACCTTTCCATTTTATTTACCTAGGCAATATTTACATATATTTAATAACTAAAGGAAACACAATTAAGTTATTAAAGCTGCTTCTGCTTGCTTTCGAATATCATTCGCCAATCTCCTTATTTCTTCGTTATCTGTTTGCAACTGTTCTTCCTTCTGTTTTAAAGAACATTCTAAACATTTTAATTGCTGCTTTATATTTAAATATAACTTAACTTTCTGATAAATATCAGAATTATTTATATCCATTGAGTTCTCCTCAGATTCGTCATCTAAAATAAAAATTAAGATTTTTATTCATTTTTAAACAATCTTATTGCATTAAGATTTAACATCTAGTGCTGCAGAATCATGCACTTCATGAAGGTTATGCTTGTAATATCATATTATATTTTTATATCTTTAATCTTATCATAATATACTTTAAACAACACCTTTATTTATTATTTTAAATGCTGGATCATCAACAGCAGCATTGTTAAGATCTTCCAGCATATGTTCAGAATCAGGTAAACGAGGTCTTGGTGGTAAATTGGCCTTTTTGTTGCCAAACATGCTATATTGAATATACATGTAGCAGTATACTAATTATCAGTTCTTCAATTCTATTATTTTTTAAATATGTACACGAATACGTCCTAATTTAGAAAAATTTACAGAGTAATACAAGGCAATGTAAACAAACAGTGTGGCTAGTGTATACACATATATATAGTTCGTGTCAGATTGATTACTATACATGTGCAATACTACTGAAGTGCAATATGCATACAGTTATTGTGTAACAGTTATATAGTAGTAAACGCAAGTGTTTATAGTTATATTCAGTTAAAGGAATATTTTGTATACTTTTACGGTTAATGTCAAATTCAAAATCTTTCTTTTTATCATGATACGTTTTAGTAATTTATATTCCGTGACAGATTTTTTGACGCGTGCTTTGAAGGTAATGGGCTATCTGATTGAACGCAAATTGCGTACTATTGATAAATATTTTTTAAAATTGTTTAATGGAAAAATTGATCTGTAACTGTAATTTAATTTCTTAATGTTGCTACGTGAAAAAAGGCCTATGCAATTGAAGTTAACTGCCATATTTGGTTTACTCGATCATTAAACAGTAAAGCCGGCGGAATCTCGTCGTGTAGCGCAGTTTTCAAACTCTATTGAAGAACGTCGCCACTAACGGATAATCATTCAGCTTTTTTCCTTGAATAGCATCTTTTAATCATCGTGTACGAAACATAGCGAGTATTTGAACATTACTCGTATTACTGTATTACTGAAAATATTCTAATTATTATTTTTCTTTAAGTACACAAGTGTATACAACATGCCGCCAAAACGGAGTCGCGTTGCGAAGGTTAGACAATCGTGTACTTTATTCCGATAAAATATTATACTTTATGCAAATTTGATAATTAGTCATTAAAACAATGAATTTCGATACCTTTATTATAATATCCAATTTGATATTGAACTTGACAGGTATCTTTCTTTTATTGCGACAAATTCCATATTATAATTCAGTGGATTTTATTACAAATTAGGGAAGCTCTGAGAAAACTAAGTCTAGCAAAAAGAAGGAGTCACCAAGTAAAGCAACAGATGCAGAGAAAAAACCAAAGCAGTCTAAACGTATGGCAACCGAAATTGAAGAGCCTAAAGCAAAACGTGCCAAAACTGAACCAAAACAAATGATTAATAAAACAGACAGTAATTTGGATGAAATTGATTTTGATTGCCAGAAATTAAATGCAGAAGGGAAGAAGTATAATTTAAAAATCTCTTCTTGGAATGTTTCTGGAATAAGAGCAGTGATTAAAGTATGATGACAATGTTAATGACTTATAATGTTACAAGATAACACTTTATAATGTATTACCAACATTTTTACACAGAAAAATGGAATCGAATACATCACTAAAGAAGATGCAGATATTGTTTCATTACAGGAAACAAAATGTGATAAGGACAAATTGCCAGAGGAAGTTAAACTAACTGGCTATCATCGTTATTTTCTTGAAAGTAAAGAGGAACAAGCATATAGTAAACATGAGCCTTTATGAATGGAATGGTATATTGTATTTTTCTTTTTGTAAACAGGTAAAAAACCTGGTTATTGCGGAATTGCATTATATACCAAAGAAAAGCCAATTGATGTTAAATATGGTTTAGACAACTCTGAATTTGATCATGAAGGCAGACTAATTACAGCAGAATATCCCAAATTTTTTTTTATTAGTGTTTGTAAGTTATTTCTTTTCTTTTTAATTTTTAAAATTTTCATGCTTGTATAATAAAGTATCTTGGGTTTTAATGTCATAGATGTGCCTAATGCTGGGCAGAAATTGGTGACATTGCCAAAGAGATTGCAATGGAACGAGGCTTTTAAGACCTTTGTCAAAGAGCTTGATAAAAAAAAGCCAGTTATTATTTCCGGAGATATGAATGTAGCTCATCAAGAAATAGGTGACATTATCTTGTACTACCATGTTAAATATAAATTACTTTTCCTATTATCGTTTTTAATACTTTCCATGTAATTAATTATAATACTTTTATGTTTAGATTTAACAAATCCCAAAACAAATACAAAAAATGCTGGATTTACTAAAGAAGAAAGGGAAGGCATGACTGACTTCATAGCTTCAGGATTCACAGACACATTTAGATTCTTTTATCCTGATAGAACAGGTGCTTATACATTCTGGTCATATTTTGCAAACGCACGAAGTAAAAATATCGGATGGTGAGTAAAGGAAAAGGATTTACAATATTGACGTTTATATTATATTAATTATTTCATAACTTTTTCTCATACAGGAGACTAGATTATTTTCTAGTGTCTGAACGAATCAAGGATAAAGTTTGTGACAATGTTATTAGGGATAAAGTATATGGAAGTGATCATTGTCCTATTGTACTTTACATTAATATATAAGAAATAATGGTTTGTCTATTTATATTTGTTTGCATTTAAGTACTTTAGTAAACATGATTAATACATTGTCCTCTTTGAAAATAAAAATTTGTAAAGCTAGAAGAGTTATGCTAAAACTTTTGATAAATAAAGTGTGTTTATTTTGTTTTATAATACTTGCATCAACTACCTTTACAACTTTTATTCGTTCTATTTCTTGCTTGCCCTGACCATGTCTTGTAAACATTTTTAACCTCTAAAATAACCCAACCAAATTCAAGAGGCTTACACCTCTTAGTTACCTCTGATATGAACGGTGATCGCGTCAGTTTCATTACTATTTATTTTTTTTAATCGCCATATTCTGTAATTTAAAAATAACATCACTTTACATTATTTAGATTCTCTTGGTAAAACTTATGTATCTAATGAAACGCTTGCGTTTGTGCACGATTAACAAATAAATTATGTCAAATGTTGCACACTAAAATCACCACATGATGGATAAATATTTTTCAGCATCTTATTGAATTTTAAATAACTAAAATAGTGATTAATAAATTGACAGCAATTTACAACGGTGTACATACTAATCGAGAGGAAATCGTAAAGTGAATCTGGATTGAATAAAAAATAGAGCGGTAAATTCGATTGTGAGAATGAAAAACGGTGATGATAAACTGCATAAACTAGAAAGTTTATTTTATTTTTTTGTTTGGAGTAGCGTTATTGCATATGCTATCTATAAACTTTCATTAACGAATACTCGTAAGCATTCCAATATATATATATTCTATAGATGTATGAACACTTATATTTTAACGGTATACTTATGATTTTTAGATTTTTCTAATCATCATGATTTATACACCGATTTTGCACCAGGATGGGCATGGATTGGAAGAAAACAGGATGTCTCTGATCAGGAATGGAGAGTATGGTTACCATTACTCATTGAATTAGTACCATGGATATTTGTTCATCATGCAATTAGTCAGATTATTAAAGCAACTTCATACAAGACGGTGAAATACTTTGCTTCTTTTACAAATATTACTATTTTGTTATCATCAGAGAAATTGAAATATTCCTTTTTTTTTGCAGTTGCTATGTTACTGGTATCTTTTCATGTCTGTTTCATTTTTGTATTATTACTTAGGAGTATTGGGAATGTTGTGTATATTAGCACAACCAATTCTGTTATTCTTTTTAACATATAAATGTAATAGACTAATCATTTGGATGATTCATGTATCGTTTTTATACATAATACATCTTTTAAAAACACCCAATGGCTTTTTTCAAAGCTCACTAAGTTTCAGTGACGAAGAACATTACATTTTAACTCTCACACTGTGCTGGATTCAGTTAAGAAGTATGAGTTACAGTTTTGACGATATTGATAGCCGTTTTGAAAAATATAGCGGCAATACAACTTCCATGCTGGATAGTTTTCTGTGGAAATTGGCATATTGTTTATATTTGCCAACTTTATCCTTGGGACCATTGATTTTATATCATGAATTTATAGATTCTGTATGTGTATTTGCATGTATTTCGCTAAAATATTTTTTTTTCATATTTATTGATTTGAAACGAATATAAAATTTGATTAGGTACAAGGACCATTTAAATTCTTGGATTCAAAGAAATTAGCCAACTTCATTTTGAACTTGATTAGGTACACATTTTGGATATATTTCACGAAGTTTTCATTACATTTTGTTTATTTCAACGCAATACAATACTATCCAGAGGTAAAATTATTTCTCCATAGAACTTGTACTTTATGGTATCATATTTTTAATTTTTTGATTTCTATTCTTTAGGTCGTCGAAACCTTTAATCCGTGGGCTTTATATGGATTAGGATATTGTATGGGACAATTTTTTCTAATTAAATACGTGATTATATATGGTCTTAATCATAAGTTATGTATGATAGATAATATAAAAGCACCCCCTCAACCTAAGTGTATAGCAAGGATTCATTTGTATTCCGATATGTGGAAATATTTTGATAGAGGTTTATATAAATTTCTTGTGAGGTACTAATTACTATATACAAAATCAATGCTAAAAATGCTTATTATTAAAATTGGAGAAAATAATCTACTTTTTTTTTTTAGATATATATATAGACCGCTACTGACATTAAATTTTAACAAATTATTAGCCTCCATGTTGTGTTTTGCATTTGTTTTTATATGGCATGGAATGCAAACGCATATTTTTGTGTGGGCATTACTTAATTTTATAGGCTTAGCAATTGAGGACTTAGCAAGATCAGTCGGAGAAACCAAATCCTATTCCAAAATTCAAAAACAGTATTTTTCATTATTGAATACTCGACGATTTAACTGTGCACTAGCAAGTCCGCTTCTAGCGATGTCAGCAGTATCTAATTTTTATTTTTTTGCCGGACAAGAAATTGGCAACATTTTCATTCAAAGGACATTGAATGGTATTGTTTCATAATAATATAATACCTATACATCGCAAAAATAAAAAAAAAATCATTTTACAAATACTTCTTTTATGTATATGTTTAATTATTATGAAAAACTTTTACTCTATCTGTTTCAGAATCGTGGAACACTTTGTTCCTTTTACTTTTCTTCCTTTACTGTTGTTGCCAAGTCTCTGTGGATGTTAAGAACTGGGAAACAAAAAGAAAATCAAAGAAATTTGAATACTGTGAATTATAATTAATTATATATAACTCAATAAAACTACTTTCCTTTTGTATACATATGCAGTTTTGTCGCAAATCCGAGGCGGGAGATATTTTTGAAATATTTTATTGGTATAAGTACAAAATAGGTATAAAAATACACTATGTAACTAAAGATAGCTTTCATTACAACATTATTATAATTATATGTTTACTACAAATAATATGAAAATTTAATAGAAAGCATGTATGCAAATATTATTCACATTAGTTTATTACTACTGTACCTGCTCTATATCATTAGTAATTAGTTTTGTATCCATAACGAACATAAGGCACATTACATTTCACAACGAATAAATACTCGTGAAAATAATTGCTTAATTATTAATTATATACGTCATACGTGGTTTTGAAGTAGCTGCTTAGTTTTTTTTAGAAACTATACCTTTCGTAAAAGATGAATGATACGACTGATATTTATATTTTTACATAACTTGGAGTACTGGAACTGTTTTATACTTTCAGAATTAGTATATTAGTCATTGCGAATCTGTACTTGAAGTTAATATATATATTACAAGTATGTTAACTAATTTAAAAAGATGGATATTTTATAAAAGACATTTTTTTTCCTCTCATCAATAGGCATTCAAAAATGTTAGCCAGAGCTTTGTTAAGGAAGAGAACGAAAATTTGACTAAGGAAATTACTATATTAGAACCTTTGTCAGATATTTAACTAATTTAGGTGAAACTGAGAAATTCGTGTAGCCTGTGTGAATACTCAGTAATTCATATTGACTCTTTCATAGTATGTAATTATCATTATTGTACCTTGATCGTATAATTTAATTTGTAATTGTCCCTCAAAATTATGCATAATATTATTGCTATAAATTTCGAAATTTGTAATTACATATCACTATGTAAATCTTATATTTGTATAAAAGGGTTTTCATATCACATAATAGTTTTAACACTCACATCAGAGATCCTTATTTAGTTACTTCACAAACGTGTTATAATTTTGATAAATACTAATCTTTTCTTGTTAAATTTACTGGATTAGAAACTTGCATGTTTATGAACTACGAAATTCTAGTGCACACATATGCATAGTAAATATATGGGTTAAAAAAATAATATGTTTTAATAAGATTTGATATCAACTATATGATCAAAAGAAAACAGACAAATACGAGAGTCTGTCATGTATGAAGATAATGTGTGTAGAATTTGTTGTCAGTGTAGTACAATGAACATTTAGTTTGTTGAATATACAAGGAATTATTCGCTAATATTCTTAACATATTATGCTATTATTATGCAATATTAAAGTCTTTATATTTGAAAGTGGTATAAGATGTTTTATTGTTATGTTGAAATATTTGAGAGTTCGTACAAAAGCTTTCATATTATAAGATGTAACTATTTACTATTTACTTTGTCATTTAAAATGCGAAGAACTAATACTTATGTTTAGATAAAACTAACTTAAACACACTTTTCTCAAAGATGAACATATACCACTTTCAAAAATAACGACATATTTCTTAATGCTGAATGCATAATTTTAACAATTATTTACAACAGATAGGTTTAGAAAAAGTTAGTTTAATTCTAGTTCACTCAAAAGATTTCGTCTATTTACATTAAATTTTAGACTCTTAACTTCTTTATATCATATTCTATCAACCAAATATTTAAAACTGTCTTCATAATTTTATATTGAGAAATAAAGAAATTGCAGAACATCAATAAAGATTAGGAGAAGCAAATAGTTGCATATCTGTAATAAACATTTGCATGGAAAAAATTGCACATTTAAATAAATGTTATTTCCTCAATTTATATATGCCTGCATATAATTTACTTAGAAATTAACTGTGTCATTGCAATATCACTTTATATATAATGCATTGGAATTATGCACTCGTACAATATAATGCAATATATATTAAATGATACATCAAACAATGTTTTGTTCTACTATCTGCTTCTGGATTACCATCTTTGTATAGGCTAAATTTAAGATTAAACCTATTTGCTAAGTATAAAAAATTAATAACTGATAAAATTAATTGAATAAAGTTTATATTGATGTAGATTTAGTTATTTTTATCGCTGAAGCCATACATTTTTATGGAAGACATGTTAACATTGAGCTTTTAAAATATGATGCACTTTGAAATAATTCAAACATACAGATATTCAAGAAATCCAAAATTAAAAGGAAACAGGTCTATGATAACTAGCAACTTTGTTTAATGTTAAAAAAATAATTTATGCTTACGTAAATTGCAATATATTTCTCGTATAGAAATTTATAACTCCACATAATAAATTGGATGTAAACAGCCCAAGTCGGATAACGATAAACATTTTTTGTTGAGACCTTATGTAACAAATTATTCGTGTAACAAAAAGTTTCGAAATTAATAGCTGAAATACAATCTTATTTCGTCAGTAAGCAAAACACGAATTTGTACTACACTTTTCAATATTTGGCACACCCATAAGTTTTCCATTATTAACATTAAGTAACTGTCATTAAAACTAATCCTCTTAATTAAATTAGGTGCTTTAATAATCTCGTAACTTTAATTTCTCTACAGCTTCGTGAAAACTTGAGAGAAAATTTTGAAGTAAATGAAAACTGTATTAAAATAAGACTACTTTTCGAAAATTTCTACAACTGGAATGATCAATAGGCAAAGACTTTAATGACGCGTGATTCTCTTAATATTTTTAACAATAAGAAGATATTTGTCCATTACAATGACTAATAAAAAATTACAAACTTTAAGACAAAATAAATGCATCTAATTTTTTGCTATCTTCTTCTTTATCTTTAATTTATGTCAAAGCTATATTAATACTGTACATTTCACACGATCTGAATCATGTAAAAATAGTTCACTGAAATTACTCCTTTTTAAAGACTTTTCACCTATATCTATAGATCTCTTTTCTTTTTAACTTCTTACATACACACAGTAAAAAATATTAAATCTACGTTTTTTCCCGCAACAGTATTTACATATCCAAAAGGATGATATTGTAATAATAGTTAAAATAATAATGTTTTATAATTATGTTCGTCTTGACTGATTACATTATAAAAATAATAATGTGAAATATTTTACAGTAAACGTAAGTTTACTTACTTGCCTCAAGTATTTGTTTCTTTACTTCGTTATTCGTAGTGCTGCTCTGATCGATTCCAAAGATATTGTTTTTCAAAGAATCATCGGTTAAAAGTACAATTGCATTTTGCTTTAAATTTGGTTTTACATTTACAGCATAAGTCGGCTTATTTAAGAGAGTAAACGTTCGCTTCTTATTCAATTGCGTTTTCGTTTTGTTTTGCTCATCGCTATTACTGAATTTTCGTGGGAGTATATTAATGCATTTATTTTGTATAATAATACCAGTTAATGGTTCATTGTGAATATATAAATGCTGCTTAATTTCGTGCGATAAATGTTTCTTGCTGATCGTAGATGGAATTGCGTCATCTTTTATTAAATCTGATACAATATTCTGATAATTATGCAGGTCTTTACCTATTTTCAATTTATGATTTGTGTTCTGGCTTTGCAAAGTATCCTTAGCATACAATAACTCTTTATTTGCAACTTGATCAATAGCTTGTAAAATATTCTTACTCCTTATCAAATCTTCTGTTTCCATAGAAAAAATAACTTCACGTGTATCAACCTCTTGAGAAGTTCCATTATCAAAGATTTTCACCCTGTCATCTTCATTATCATATTTCGTATTTTGTTGTGTAATTATTATCGGCTTGCTGTACTTTTCATTTTGCTTTCTAACATGAGTATTTATTTCTACAGAATGTGACTGTATTTCCTGCGTATTATGTATATATTCTGTATTTTGTTCACCCGCCACGTTAGGTATATCGTTGCAATAATCTTCATCGTTCTGCTGTATCACGTCTGAATGACTGTCCATTTCATTTTCTAAAAAATTAATCCCTTCTTGATATTCTATTACATTATCCCTTTCTGCTACGTCAACAATTGCATTATTATACTCTACTTTAATATATGATGGTGTATCTGTGACATCATGATAAATTAATTCAGACTGACTTTCGACATTATCATGATAGATAATTTGACTTTGCTCATCTTCGACTACTTCTAAGTCATTATAAGAAACATTTTGCAAATGTGTCAAGTTATCTTGTACTTTATCTTCTGTATATTCCACTTGTGTGTCGTTTTCGTTACTATCAGAAATTCTATTATCTATAGGCATTTCAGTCTCCGTAATTTCAGTCTTATTTAAATGAGATTCTGGCTGAACCTCATATGTTTCAAAACATTTCTTAATCATGTGTATTGTATTGTTCGCCTCCCAATTTCTACCGCCATTATTTAGATCTTCGTTTATAATGTATCCATCAGTTACATCGGCAATATGCTGCTGTTCAGTACTATCATTTTGATAATTTATAATAGCTTTCGTAGATATTATATCTTCATTAATTACATGTTCCTTATTATAGTCATTCCTTTTCTTTCTATTGGTTCGGACTTTTTGAAAATCTTCCTCGGAAAGGTACAACAACTCTCCAGTGGTCGTAAGTACCTTTCCGTGTCGCGTTTTTAAATGCCGTTTATAAGTATTTCTTGTTTTAAATCTAAAAGGAGTATGTTTTATATTGAGATCATTTTTATATATAAATAATGTTCAAGTTCAAATATATACATTTTATTACCTTTGACCACAGTCATCGCACCCAAAGGGTGCTTCGCCTGTGTGTCTACGTCGATGTTCTCTGAAATGTGATGGATGCCTGAACTTTTTACCACAATCTGCACACGTAAATCGTGTTTGGTTTTGATGAATCAACATATGGTACTTTAAACTGTGCCTTCTTGTGAAAACTGCTCGACATATACGACATTCGTACGGTTTTATTCCGGCATGACTTCGGTAATGAGATACAAGAGTTGTAGGTGCTGTGAAACTTCGCGGTGGATTACAAATGCGACATTCAAGATTACTGCCAGCTGGATTCCCCTTTTTCTTTATGTGATCCATAAAAGCTAATGCCATTTCTCTCTCCTCTTTGCTAGTGCCTATAAATTTTGCTTTCCCTTTTGGCTTAGTGGTTGTGGTACTTTCAACATTTCTGTTGCATCTTTCATCAGACCATGATATATCTACAAGTAACAAAAAATATAAGAATGTTGCAAGGGTTATAATAATAATAATGTCACATTGTATTTAGAATGCTGCTTTTCATCTACCTGGCAAGTAAACAGTTTCAGAACTTTGATTTATATTTTCTGATAGTTTTTGATTAATGTGAGAATACTCTTTCATGTGAACACTGTCGGTTCCAACAACCATAAGTACAATCTGTAATGGAAGAGTAGGTGTCATAAACATTTCACAGATGCATTATTTGCATTGTACATTAGTACTTACATTTTCATCTGGTGTTCCATTATCATTCACGTTATTGAAAGACGAAGTTTCGTTTCCATTAGGCATTTCATCCTTTAAACGTTCAAAATAACTATGATCTCCAAGAACTTTAAAATCTATACGGTTTGTACCTTTCTGCTCAAAGTTGTGCAACTTTTTACTATTTTCGGTCTTTTCAAGACTTTTATGTTTATCTAACTCTTTAAAGCTAGTATCATTTAACAGAATACTACGTAAATAATTTGTTGATTTTTCCACAGTTACATTCTTATTTTCCTTGTTCAACGTTTCTTGGGGTTTCTTAGACTGTTGCAGTCTGGTCTTTTTATTTTGCAGGTTTATTTTACAATTCTTGTTGTTAACTGATCTTGCAGTAAAGGAATTATCTATAAAATAATCACAGGTGTTATTTACAGAAAGAAAAATTTGTGTTTTTTTTTCTTTGAACATATAAAAATATTAATTGTTACTTACAGGCCTCTTTATTTGTTTTTAAATATTCCAAATGCTCTGCTAAATGTGCTTTAATAGACATTCTTGCTCTTCCTTCGCTAGCAAAGCTGGTATATTTTTGCCCACATCCAATAACAAGTGCACAAGTATATGAATACTGTCTCTTTAATTCATCGCTAGTAAAAATAGAAAATTGCTTCACTAGTTGTGATGCAGGCATTGATAGAAGCTGGGGCACATTCAGAAATGTTTCCTGATTTTTTCTTTTTATAAAATCCACCTTTGGTTTACATTGTGGCGCCAATAATGATTTTGTACGCTTCTTTTCAGAATGTAAAGTTTGAGATGCAACTTCTGCAAGCATATCTAACAAAGCAGCTGGACTATCACTTCCCATGCCACCTAAAATTATAAGATATACAAAGCTTAATAATTGACATAATATTACTTAAAAGTAAAAGACCTAATTAATAAAACAAAGACATACTGATTTATTGTAATATACTTTTTTAAATTTGAGTCTTTTATCTCAATGACACCAGTTACTATTTTTTTATTGATACTCGTTTACAATCAAAACTTTGATCCATACATTGTATAATTATTCATATAGTTTAAGCTTAATTGTAAGTGATCTTTAACAGTAAATGTATACTGTAAAACGAATTTAAAAATTCACAGTAAATCAAGTTTTTCTACCAAACCGATTTACTTATTTTTTTTTATTTCCAAAGTTTATGCCTAAAGCAGTGTATGTAAACGATGTAAACTAACAGATATGTTGATTCTCCCCTGACGTGACATATGACAGTCAAGTGATAAAATATTCGAATGCCCAATTTTTATCATACGACGTGAAAAATATTCCCAGTTTCGATTCCCATCAAATGGTAAGATAACAAAGTAAATAACAAATTCTACATTCTTTACGTGTAAAATGAATATTCCTGTTCTCCAAGCGTCATTCTAGCAGACGCCATAAGGACGCCCAGCAGACGGATTTTCAATTTGTCTTTATTAAAATGATTAAAAGGGCGCATATTAGTGAGTAATATTAACATGTTAGATGTACAGTACTTTTTATTATTTAATATCATTAAACAAATACCTCCACTATACGAATTAGAAGCGTATTCATGATTTGTTTTGGTATTCATTATGGCAATCACATTCGCGGCGAGTCTTCATTCCACTGCCTTCTGTGCACAACAGGTTCTTTCTTGTTGCTTCCTTGTTTGTTCTTCTTGGATCTACTTTCTTGTCAATCTTCAGAACAGTACTACCAATATACAAAACTGAGACTTTTTGTATAGTACAGTTTGAATGTAATTGTTTGTATTTTTCGATTTTAACAATTTTTTTAAGGCTATGACATTAATGATTTCTTAAAAAAAAATTGTTCGGTGAATACGATATATTCATCGATGATTTATTACAAAACACATTGTTTGAATGGGAATTAGTTGAAATTGGCAGAACTTATTGACACCTTTTGTATTTTTTAAAAATTGCTGCTGGAATGGCGGGAAAAGGATGTAGTTAAACAAATATTTAAATTCAAATACAAATTCTTGTTCTGCATAAAAGAATATGTATTCAGAGATATAACTATATCAATAACAATTTTAATAAATCTTGCAACCCATCTTAATTCTCATTTATTTTTTCCACTATTATAAAAAGAACAAATTTGTAATCATTAAACAATTTAGACTTTTCCAGTATAATTTATATGCAAGATATCATTTAATTGATGGTACAATCCTGGTAGAGGTTGATTGTGCATTAAAAAATTAGCTAAGAACATAGAATAAACGTTTTTTCATTTGAAACTTCGTTTTTTTAAGAAAATACAATTTTAATATCTTCTTGCAGAGTTATATATGTCTATATATATGTATATTAACATGACAAAACAAATATCAGACGGTACTTCCTAAATACTTTATTATTCTATATTAAATATCCTCAAGCTCTCTTTCTGCATACATGTATATCTAATAAAATATTTAACTTCTATAAAAGAAGGTATGTAAATACTAAGGTTTTCAAATCATTTTATCGCCCATGTTTGTACAAAATGTTTGGCATTTGTTTTTAAATGTAATTCAGTGTAATTTACTGCAATTACTCTTCGGTTTACTATCAATACTATCAGTTTCAAATATGTCCTTAATAATGTCTTGTTTCGTCTTCATCTGTGTAGGTAAACCACGGAATAAATTTTCTGTTATTTGTTTTCTGCTCATTACGTTTTGTCTTGGACAATCCTGAGTTACAAATTCAATATTTTCATTGTTATCAATAGCCTTCATTTTCGCTAACAATTTTTCTTTGTTATAATTTATCGTTCTTGTCTCACGGTTTCTTTTATTTACATTGGATAATTCGGTGGATGCATTATGAATTTCCTCGAATACATCGTTCGACGATCCATTTCTAGCTTTCGATTTTCCTGAAAGTTTTTCCTTATTTAATTTATTCTTTGCGTTAACATTGTACAGTAATTTATTTGCATTCGCTTCTGCGTTTTGATTTTTATATACCACGTTGCTTACTCCGTTTTCGTTGAAACTTTCCGATTTATTTGATAAATACTTTACAGAGTAATTACCTTTTTCACAATCATTTAAAGATAATTCATCCATACGTAACGGCAATTTCGAGTCAACTGTTGAATCGACAGCCTCCTCAGCTTCTTTCGAAGAAAGCTCATTTAAATGTAATTTATCACTTGACTCGCTTTGCTTCATGTTAACATCGTAATCTTTTTCTTTATTAAGTGCACCACGATTCAATAAATATTCCTCTAAATTTTGTGACGATTTAATGGAGCCATTTAACTGATCAGTTATACCTGATTGCTCTTCATTATATTCTACATTATTTAACAAAGAACTTGCCTTATTCCCTTCATACGCATTCTCATTTCTCACAGGAGTTTGGAGATTATGAGATTCATTTTCCGCGTTTCCTTCATTCTTTAAATCCTGAGAACTCTTTGATTTACGTAAAAAGTCATAGTCTACCTTGTTACTAACTTGATAAGGTTCTAAATCTGTTGACTTTCTACATTCTTCATTGGTCAGATTAAAAATATCATTATCTTCACGTATATCAGACGTGTAATCCGCATTTACTTCTCGTTCTAATTCGGATTCCGAATCACTCTTATAAAAATCTTTTTCCTTGTGTGTTGGCGAAAATTCTGTCGTAGCGTTATACATACGATTAGTAGATACTAATTTTCTTGCTAGCAATTTATCAAATTTTTCTCTCTCTCTGTAGCTTACATCACGTTTCATTAATGAGTCTTCCGCGGTATCGGAAGCTTCGTCTGCACTATTGGTCAGTCTACAAAAAAATGGAATATTTTATTACAAGAATTGAAACTTTCTGCAAATTACAAAGAAAAAAGTTGATTCAAATTTACAAACCTTGCATGAAGTTCACGCGAATTTTTTGCCATCTCCGCAGGGTAATTGTATTTTATGTTTCTACTTTCACCATCACTTTCTGTATCTTCAGATGAGTAATTAAATTCTGTTTCATGCTCACTCGTCAATTCGGTAAAATTTTTATTCTCAAATATCTTTCTAAATCCATAATTTTCTGTTACGTATCGGTTTAGAATATTCTCATTTTCCAACTTGTTTACATTTTCTTCCTTTCCTGAATCATCCCTAATTTCTGTGTCATCGTTCAACTTGAAATTTAATTTTTTAGTATTCTGCTCTGAATCATCGGACAACGAATTTTTATGTACACGTGATGATTTTTGAAGTCGATACTTTCGTATTTGTTGCAAATTTGCCATTGTTTCTGTTTTTATGCATTCTTGAGTTTCATTTGAGTCTACTTTGCAATTTGCTTCTTTATTAATTCCGTCATTGTTAGCTTCTGCAGTATTGTTTATACTCTGTAAAAACGTTTTGTAATTTTTTGAAATTTATTTTATATTTTTTAATATGTGTAGCAATATTATACTTACCAAAGAATGCTTCTCTGCATCACTTTGCCACTTTTTATCTCTGCCAAATAACTTCAATGAATGTGATGTACTACAACATGTATTAATAAAACTAATTAAAGCAAATAATTATAGACACAAAAATAAACAATAAGATTTTCCAATACCTAATATCTCTTAAATTCATAAGAGACTGCGTGCCTAAAGGTCCATTGTTGTTACGAATTACTAACTGCCCACTGGTATATAATCTTCGCTCTCTATTATCTAATAAATTTTCTAAAGTTTTCAATTTTTCTGTTGTCTTTTCTAAATTCTTTTCTATTTCTTTACGTTTAGAAATTTCCATACGTAATTGATGCTTTAGACTTTTACTTTCAAGTGATAACTTACGATGTAAAACCTAGATAGTTAATATATCCTATAAATATCAATTGTAAACAATATTATAAACTATATTGCAATAAAAAGATACCTGTATAGTTTCTTGCTGTTGCTGTATTTTATGATTCAAATCAGAGACCTGTATTTGCAACTTTTCTCTTTCTTCCAAATTCCTATCCTTACTAAGTTGATACAAATGTTTGTTTTGCGACTGTTAAATGATACTTATATTTGAAATATGTAAATGGTTTAGAAGACTTCCACGTAAATGCGCAGGAAGTAATAAGTATTGTATGTCTGATGTTTACCTGTAAACACTGTAGTTCACTCTCTTTTTCTTTTAGTGCATCACATGTTTCCTTATGTAAAGCTTTTAACTTTTTATATTTTATTTGCACTACCCTCAATTCTTCATGGTGAGAGTGAATGATCCTTGGCAATTCTGCATTAGTTCCTTCATAACGTTTCAATGCAGAATCTTGTCGTTTTTGTAATGCTTTTAATAATCTATTTTCATTAGCTAGTTCCTGCAAGGGGAACAAGAATAAAATCAGTGTAGTTGGATACACGTTCTTTATTGAAGAAGTATACACAATTTTATTCAGATGATACTCATGTTATCTATTTTTTAATGCTTACGTTCAATCGATAATGCGCATCTGCTAATTGATTTTGTAATTCCTTAACTCGTAACATTTTTGCTGATAATACCCTTTGTCCAATGCCACTTTTATTAACCTTTGAATGTTCTAACAATGTTGGTTGTCGAATATTACTTCTATATGGGCCCCCTATATAAATAAAAAAATATTAATTTTAAACGTTGACTAAGCTTGCAATTGTTTATTTATGTCTGTATCACTTACTATCAATTTTCATTAAAGTATTATAAATTGCTACTTTCTGCACTATATAATTTAAATTAAATTAAGTAGATAGTAATATTAAAATTTGAATACAAACCAAGTAGAGGATGCAAACATTTTTTATTGGAAGAGAGGCATGTAACATTTTTGCATGGTGAATTAGTTTTTGTTTCCACTGTTGAAGTACGCAAATCGGGATTTAGTTTTCTGTAAATAACACAAATATACTAGCTCAAAAGTTATAATAATATTAATGTAACATAATAAAATATTAGTAAATTCGAGCAATAAAATTTAGGAAATTGAAACGTAAATTCACTTGAAACAATGTGTCATTACCTAGGTAGATTTTTATGTACATTTGACTGTACTACAGGCAGCGTGGGTACCTCAGTTTGCATTTTATATTTGTAAACAACACATAAAAACTAACATATTAAATCTGCAAAGTATATCTTTACAGCAATAAATGATTATACTGCTATCCAAAACTTATTGAGAGCTGATCGGCATCCATAGTTGTTTTTAGATGGTTACCGAGGTAACAACTGTGCAAACATTTCACTAATCAATGTCTTTCTATATAGTTAATAGAGATAACAATAGTTAACAAAACCTTTTTGCATTCGGAATATATAAAAATATATTTATGTACTTAAAGCATGTATTTTGATAAGTAATATCAAGGATTTGAACGCATCTGAAAAAGGTGTTATTGTTATACTTTTATTATTGTCTGTATAATTACAGTTAACAAGACTTTGGAGCTATTAAAAATTCGTTCGAATATTTTCTTCACGTAACATACTTAACGTTGTGATTAAAATTACTATCATATTGTCTGTACACTTCCAGAGTTTATTTCATATATGTACATGTATAATTTAATTTTAAGAGGATAAAATATAATTGTCATTTTTATCAGAAATCAGAAAAATATTGCATTGCACATTAACTATCATTGGTGATTCTACTTATTAATATATACACAGATATGTGCCTGCACATATGATACTTTTACTTCTTTTTCGAAATAATGGAATTATCGAACATTTCTAAAAATACATTGCGTAATAGTTATCGTTGAAGAGTACACAACGCATATAAATAATTTGTGATGTCGATATAACGAATTTTAAATTTCGTGTCAGTAGAAGACTGGTATGTTTTTTATTATTTACTGTTTTAAAAATTTTAAAGAACTGTCTGAATTGTACAGTGTATGAGTACTATTACCTATATTACACATAATTTTTAGTTGCTTCCATGAGTTCTACAATTCTGATTTCTCTCCTGATTAGATTTTAAAACTCCAACATGTTGAGTTTCCCACAACTTATTATACAAAGAATCTGGCACTGTAAGTAAAGATTCATGGGTTCCTCGTTCGATTATATTTCCATTGTCTAAGACAAAAATTTCGTCCGAATCCATAACAGTAGATAGACGATGTGCTATGACAATAGATGTTCTTCCTGTGGTCGCTCTACGTAATGCTTCGAGAATATTCTGGAAATGTAATATCAACGTCTAATTTTCCACACGGAAAAATAATAAAATTAATATTCCTGCGAAACCTTACATGTTCAGTAATAGAATCGAGAGATGACGTAGCTTCATCGAAAATTAGTATTGGGCTATTCTTCAAGATTGCTCTTGCAATTGCTACTCGTTGCTTTTCCCCTCCACTTAATTTTAAACCGCGCTCTCCGACAGGTGTATCATATCCTTTTGGCCATTTTAAGATAGAATCGTGTAAATTAGCCATTTTTGCGGCTTCAAAAACTTCATCCTTTGACTTTGACAAGTTACCATAATGTAGATTATAAAAAATGCTTTCATGAAAAAGAACAGTATCCTACAAAACAATCATAATGTATTCAATGCTATGTAATAAATGTTTTGCTTTAATTAACTTCATATTTCCTGCAAGTACCTGTGGTACTATTGCTATGGACTGTCTCAAATCTTCCAGATCAACATCTTGAATGTTGTGACCATTAATACAAATATTTCCATTCTGTGGCTCGAAAAAGCGATAAAGTAATCTTACAAATGTTGTTTTACTAAAAAGCAAGGATTCTAATTAGGATAAAGTGTACATCATGATTTACTTAAATAATGTACAGTCTTACCCACAACCGGATCCTCCTACAATAGCAATTTTTTTCCCACTTGGAATGGTGAAATTAATGTTTTTAAAAATAGGTTTCCCTTCCACATATTGGAAATTCACGTCTTTAAATTCAATATCTGAATATGCCGGTGTTACAACAAAAGGTGTAGCATTTTCCTTCGACTGTGAATCAAATCGTGAAAAATCTTAAATTATTCATGAAAGATATCCATAAAAGTGAATGGGAATCCAATTATCCATAAAAGGTGAATGTAGAAACCATTTTTAAGTATAATTTTCATAATCTAAATACCTTTATGGCAGTATCCATTGTCATTAGCGTAAACATTGTTTGCATATCAATGAAAGCTTGTCTTACTTCTCTATATACTGAGCCTAAAAATCCTAAAGGAACTGATAACTGGAACAAGAGGGCATTGACCATGACTAAATCTCCAACTGTCATGGTACCTGAAAGAAATTTAATTTTTTTTAAAGAGCACTGGCAAAATCATATGCTTTTTCGAAATGTAATAAGAAGATATTTTACCAGCAGCTATATTTCGTGCTGCCAATACCATTATCAAGCTTAAAGCAGCACTGAATATAACATTTTGTCCAAAATTTAACATTGCTAAACTTGTGCTTGTTTTGAGAGAAGCATGCTCGAATTTTTTCAGTGATGCATCATATCTTTCTGCTTCGAATTTTTCATTGTTGAAGTACTAGTGAAAAACAATGATTTGTTAATATAATATTATACATGTATTTTATCCAAATATTAAAGAAAATAAGTGTTTTTTACCTTCACTGTTTCATAATTAATTAATGAATCTATTGCTTTATTACTTGCTTCATTTTCGGCTTGATTCATAAAAATTCTGAATTTAGTTCGCCATTGTGTAACACCTAATGTAAATAAAGTATATACACCGACACAACCTAAGGCAACAGTTGCATATTCACTGCCACATTTCAAGCCTAATATTGTACTGACTAGTGCTAATTCAAAAACTGTAGGTACAACATTAAATACCATTGCATTTAACACAAAATTGATACCACGGCTTCCTCTATCTATTGTCTACAAATAAAAAATGTATATATAATTAAAGGCACTCAAAGAATACTCATAACAAGAGAATAAAGTTATATCTTACCTTAGATAATGCTCCAGTTTGTCTCGATAAATGGAAAGCCATATCAAGATTGTGTAAATGTAAAAATACATTTTTAGCTATTTTCCGAATAGAATGCTGTGCTACTTTCGCAAATACAGCATTTCGTAATTCACTAAAACCAGCTGCTCCTGCACGAGCTATACCATCTGTTTTGAAAATGAGCTATACATCAGTTTTATTTTATATCATATTATTTTCATACTAAGTTATCATTTGTAAGCAGAAATTAATGTACATACAACTAATAAGTAAAGATATCCCTGCAGTTGTCATTACTTCTGGTGCAGTTTCAAAGCCAAGAAGAGTACTTCCATTAGCGGCTACATTTTGCATATTTAAAGTGTCTACTGCATGTTTGAAAATAAATGGGACACAAACATTCAAAACCTTTGCTCCAACTAATAAACTAACAGCCAATTTAACTCTTTTTCTTATTTCTGGATCATCCTGCAAAGTAAATGGATCAATTAATATAAGCAATGTTACATTACTAATTCAATACTTAATACAACTTACTTTTGGCCAAATGTATTGTAGCATTGCTTTAATCATATCTGTACTGGTAACTGGTGTGTTATTCTTAAAATCTATAGATTCACGACTTAAACTTGATGCACCAGGATGGAAACAATCCCTTTTCTGTAGACGGAATCTTCCACTGGTTAGGCCAGAGATTATCCTTGGAAATTTAGTTTGTAGTACAGAAGACATAGACTGACTTGTGTTTTTTTTGTTTTGTGCATTATCTATTACATTCCCACTGCAACACTATAAAATGAATGCTTACAAGTATAAATATGATAATATTCTACAGCATATAATTCTGTTTTAAAATTAATATAATATATCATTTACTCTTTCTGTTAATAATTATATGTATCTGTCAGTAATTCTAACAAAATAATAACAACTACTTCAGTGAAAATCGTTTATTATAAGGAATCATATTAAAGTAATGTGATGTTACATTTTATGTAAAAAAAATTTATTACAATAATATACAAATGTAGATTAAACAATGTGAAGTTTAATGTTATTCATTGTTACTTTAGTTTCTAACAGAAGTAATATGTCTTATAATACCTTAAACATATGTAACAATTATAACTCTGTGATGGCATACAACATCCATAATTATTAGCAGAAATTTAACACAATTCATTTTTATTTACTACTTAATTACATAATACATTCATATTATTATATGATTCATTTAATATTGCAAGGTATTCTTGTAGAAGATTAACAGCTATTGAAAGGCTCGGGCTACATTGTTCAATTCTTCTCATGTTATGTAAATAATTTGTAAATTCTCTTTTCTTTAGGTTCAAAATTTGTTTTGCTATATTATAAATATCAATTAAGTCCAGTTTTGTAAAAGAATTATTGTATATTTTCATACTCCAGATTTCTCTCTGTAATTTTGTAGTTACAACAAATAAAGTAGACATTGCATTATAATTTAAACCCTGCCTCAAAAACGTCATATTTTTTTGTAAATTATTAGATATTATGAAATTCAATTTAAATCTTGCAATTGCACAATGGGCTTGTACATCAGAAATGTCAAAGCAAACTTCATCAAGTGGATTGTTAGGAATAAAAAAGCCATAATCAATGTATAACTTAACATTATTATGGGAGCCATAATTAATAAAAACTTGTGACCCCTCATTAATTGATTTTAAAGTATTGATCTGATAAAATTTATTCATATCTTCATCAGTAACTACAGATACATGTACAGCTGTATGTACATCATGATTAAATAAATCTAAGTAAGGTGCTAATGCTATATTATTTGGTTGCATTACATTAATAGTAACATCCTGATATAACTCTGTATCGTTATATATAGCTCTTGAATTAACAATGTAATACGCCCATTTATACTTATCAAATGTTATTATCTTCTTAAAGATTACTTTACAATGAGGACAATTTCCTTTCCCATCTGAGATCAAGCAATTCATTGACCTAGTTAATAACTTAAAATCACTTTGCATTTTATTAGAATGATACATAGAATCTAAAATAAATGCTGGTAGTAAAGACTTTTCTTTACGATAACAAAAATCTGGTGTTGTAAAAGTCTGTGGTAGGCTATTTATATAATGATACCAATTAGATTGTTTTCCTAAATGTGCTTCATATAGAATAAACACAGATAATACACATTGAGCACTATAACATTCATTCCTTAAAAATAAAATGTTAATGTAGCTCTCAGATAATGTTGACGTTGTTATCAACATCTGGTATGGAATTTTAATTATTGTATCACCAGCTTTTATGTCTTTTAGGGTTTTCAAACCTCTACCAGTATCAGGAAAATTATAGGGAAATAAATTGCAAACTGACAAACAATTGTTTGAAAGCATCCAAGCTTTAAAATGAATTAATTCATCTTCTTCATTTTTGGATATTTCTGTTAATTTTAACTTCTTCTTTCGAAAACGTTTCCTTGATGTTCTACCCATTATGAACAAATATCATATCTGTAGGATGAATAAAAAGTACTTTTATAATAAACTAAAATTTCTCATTACATATAATTTTTACCTAATATAAAACAATTGAAATTGCAATGATATGCAATATGTGTCTCTTCAATGGTGATATAAAATATCTACACTTTTGTTGTACTGACTTCAAAATTGTGTCACGAACAAAAAGTAGTTAAGGATAATTGTCAAACACTTGATGCTCTTTAAGAACATGTTTTATTTTTAACATCCTTATAAATTAATAATAACACTAACATTTTTTACTTATTTTAATTCTACATAAATGGGACACAGCTAGTAGTTATAAATAAAAGAATGTTAAGACATATAATTAATGAAAGATATTATTTAAAATTATTACCCTAACTCCGATGATGGATAATAATGGATCACGTTTAAAAACATGAGAGAAACCTCCTTTGGAACAAATTATTTGTTTTTTTGAACTAAACGAATAAGTTGTAAATGATTTGATCCGAAGTTTTCTATCACTTTGCCCGGCACGCAGCAGACAACGACGTAAAATTATATTTATCATTATATATAAAATATAATTTTCATCAACAAAGGTATGTAATATAAAATCACAGATACAAGTTACCAGATCAAGATATGAACACTTCAAACGTTCTTACATCATTGATACCGTAAATTATTAATAACTTAGAACCTCAACGATACTACTACACCAAGTGACGTATATTATCTTTAGCCACATATTATGCGGATACTAAAAGAGTGGAAACTTGCTACTTTCAAGGGATTTTGGAAAGCCGCAGCCTGCGCCATCTAACATTTTACCATTCCCCGCTTTTTCTCTGGCGCGAAATAAGACTAGGTGAAACACACGTACTACAGAATACTAACATCTCGGTTATTTATCGACAAATTTAAATGCGGTTTGCGAGAAAACCCAGGTCAGACAGTGACAGCCAAGACAAGCCAGGAGAGAAACAAGACAGGCAGAGATACCAAAATAAATAGAGAAGAGCAAAGACAGGCACAACCAAGGACAACCAGAACAGGCAGACGACAGCTAGGACAGTGTGTATAAGTAAATAATTTGTGGTTTTAGAAACTTGTATTCGATTCACATACGTTTATGTTGTATAATCCAAATGATGAATAAAGAACTTATTAAATGAAAAACACTCTTACATTTTTTTAACCGCTACCTTTGTTCCATTCCTATAATTCCATTTCTCTACAAAATCCCAGCGAGCGTATTATAATTATAAGTTCTCTAATTTGGCAACATCATTCAACGGCAAGCTAGATCGATCTCAGGTACTATTGGTTTACTCCACTTATGAGCTGAAGGTTATTTCAAGGTCAAATTTGAGCTTGCAAGCTCACACCTGATGGCTCAAACTAAAAAGCTCAATTAACATTTTCAAATTTCCTCCAAAAATGTGAGCTTTTTAGTTTGAGCATTGACATCTGAGCTTGCAAGCTCACACCTGATGGCTCAAACTAAAAAGCTCAATTATAATTTCCAAATTTCCTCCAAAAATATGAGCTTTTTAGTTTGAGCATTGACATCTGAGCTTGCAAGCTCACACCTGATGGCTCAAACTAAAAAGCTCAATCGAAATTTACAAATTTCCTCCAAAAATATGAGCTTTTGAGCTATGAGCAGGTAAGTATTGAGCTTTTGAGCAATTTTTCTGAGTTTTTCGCAAAATTTCGACAAATCCGAGTGAGCTTTTTAGTTTGAGCCATTAGGTATGTGCTTGCAAGCTTTTTTCAAGGTCAAATGTGAGCTTGCAAGTTCACACCTAATGGCTCAAATTAAAAAGATCAATCAGACAGAGCACAAGTTTCTCTTAGATATTAGTGATTTGAATAGGATATGGAATTTTGGAATGGAATAAGTTTAAACTCGTTTAACACTGTTTCAGATTTAACACATTTTTTATTCAATATTTGTATCATACAACATTGCTTCTGTTACACTTCATAAAATAACATTGTGTGTTTCTAAAACTACAAGTTATGTATTTAATAAAGGATGTTCCGGCTTTCCTTTGATTGTCCTGGCTGCCCTGTGCCTCTCCTGGATGTCCTCTGTCTGTCCTGGTTATCCTGTGAGTGTCCTGGTTGTTTTGTGACTGTCCTGGCTGTTTTGTGACTGCCTGGCTTTCCTGTGCCTGACCTAGCTGTCCTCTGTCTTCTTTTGCTGTCCTGGGAAACAAATAGAATTGTAATGTCTTTCATTGATAGATCAATAGTTTAGGCTCTAAATAAGACATAGAAATCCAAAGACAACAATGGATGATTTGAACTTACCCACATTAATTGCAAGCCCAAGTTTCTACTTCCATTTCCATTAGTAACTTCTTATTCTTTTCTCCATTTTCATATCTAGGCGGTTAATACTCGTAGTACTGACTGGTACCAGTAGAGCTTTGAATTTAGTGTCTATAGACTATAGGATCTACTATAGTCTATAGTAGATCCTTGCAGACCTTAAACCGTAAACTATATACATACAAATGCTAAAAGGGTGGAAGGTGGAACTCGCTACTATTTATAAGGGTTCCTGGAAGCGCCGATGCCAACGCCATCTAGTTTGTTGCAATTTTCTGCATTTTTCTGGCGGGAAATAATACTCCTTGGAAGATAAAGATTTAAACAATGATGTCTCACTTATTTCTTGACCGATTTCGATATTAGAAGGTATTATTGACAGACGGAGAAACGAATAACATATCGCTGGTTCGGAGTAGGAGTATTTTCTTGTTGAATATCAAAATTTATTTTTGAATGTACAGTTAGCTCAAATAATATACCGGAAAAACGGATTACTGGAGAGGGTTAAAATTCCAAAGTGCAAGTGAGAAAGCGAAGTAGCAATAATAAAAAAAACTACAGGCCCTTCATAACGTAAGGCGGTATCTTATTTATCATTTTTATTGAGCTAACCTTACTTTTATTACATTAGTTATAAATGATCATTAAATGAAATTATTTGAAATAACTTTGTCAAGGAATTTGAACGAAATCCTTATGTCATTATAAGTCAGTAAAATCTTCATCGTGTTAAGTAAAAAATCTAATATTGAGAACATAAGAAGACCCAAAGGGAAAGGAAACATCGTTGAAATGAAGATCAGACTTAAAATTCAAAAGTATTACAAATGGTGAATGGTCGTATACATAACGAATTTTTTACCCAATTCCCTTTTTACTGTGTATATTGCATAATGTAAATGTATAATTATTTTAATGGATATGCACGAAAGAAATTATCATATCCGGTGGAATGTTCATCTGAAAGGAACATAATTTTGTAATAAAACTTTACGATCCCAAAGAATTTTTCGAAGTAAAGTTGGGTTACATGTAACACACAAAATAAGGTCAAAACTGAAAGTTTTAAGACGTCAATCACGTGTGTTATACCTGTTGAATGCGTGATCAGTGTCAACTGTAGGAGAAAACGAATTCCACTAGTGCACACAGTGGAAAGATGTCTACGAGGAAAGTTTTGTTAACTGTACAAAAAAACAAAAATGCAGCCAGAGCCTTTTTGTGCAGTGACTATAATGTGCTCCATGAAAAGCAGAATAATGTTCACACATCTGTGGAAAATAAATTTCACTTAAGTAAAATTGACAATATTGAGGCAAAACTTACAGGAAATCAGAAATCAGATTGGAATAGGGCTGTCTCCGAAGCAGAGAAAATAGTTGGGTATCCTACATCATTTTTGAGCTTACGGTGGCTCTTGAGCGATGAAATTGCAAATGTAGCTTTACATTTAAGAAAATTGATTGGATCTAATCATCCTCTATTGAAAACTGCAAAGTAAGTACATTGTCTTTAGTTAATTAATAATGCTTCTATATATCTTCCTATATGTTGTAGAAGTATTATTTACAATGGACGCGATAACATGCAGGCTTGGGGCCTTATTGTGCTACTAATTTCAAAAGCTGCAGGCCATGATAATGTTAATAACATGGAAGAAGACAAAGCAGCTGGTGTTTTACACAAGTATGTAGGTCAAGTTTTAAATAATAGTATGAATACTTAAAAAAAGAAATGTTAAAATAAAATAAAATCATTTTAGTCAAAGGGCTTTAGCAGAAGTTACTGAAATGATACGTACCAGTCATCTTGTTCATAAAGGGTTAGTAAATATTGAATCTAACGTGTATATGGAAACTTCAGAATTAAATGACATGAATTTTGGTAATAAAATTGCATTATTGGGTGGAGATTATTTGTTGGCTAATTCTTGTACTGAATTAGCAAATCTCAAAAATCAGCATGTAAGTATGATAGACATGATTTTTGGGAAAAAATATGATTACTGTATTTTTTTCATTATGATTGTTCATATAGATCGTAGAATTAATGTCAAGTGCTGTACGAGATTTGGCTGAAGCTGAATTTGTAGGACGCAGGGACAATCAGAACAATCCAATACCTTCTATACCACCTGAAAATCGTACGGATTATGCAGTAAAAGAGTGGACCCTTAGAAATGTATTAAGTGCTGGTGCTTTGTTAGGAAAGTCTTGTAAAGGCACCTTAAAGTTAGCTGGTCATAGCAATGACATACAAGAACAAGGCTACAAGTTTGGAAAGCACTTAGCATTAGCTTGGCAAGCATGTTTAGACTTGGGAATATTTATTAACAAAGATCAGCCTACAACATTTAATTTGTGCTCTGCTCCAATCATGTTTCACATTGAGCATGATCCATCAATATTAACAGAAATTGATAAAGGTCTACAATCAGTAAACGATGTAGATTATGGTAAAGTAAGTAAAATATATATCCTACTTTTTGAACGTTTGTTTATATTTTAATGAATACATACAATTGGAATTATTACATTCCACAGATATATGAAATTATTTCAATGGGACCTGGAATTGAATTAACAAAACAGTTGCAAAAAAGACATTCACAGAGAGCAATGGATGTATTAAATGTGTTTCAAGAAAGTGATGCGAGAACAGCACTACACAACATTATAGCAGCTATGGGAGATTTTTAGCTAATAACATATACAAAATGCAACATAATTATTCTGTATAACTTCCCAAAAATCAGTTCAAGCACTTCGTCCTTTGTTAAGTTTTCAATTTTAATATGGATTAAAAAGTTTATAAATATGTATATTAATATTTATACATAACATATATAACATTAAATAATTAACATAATAACTCTGTACAGTCATTTGAAACATTACAATAAGATGTGTGCACAAAGTCAGGTGATAGTGACAATACTTTGTATTTATATTTATATTCTTTATAATAAAAAGATTAAACTTATATCAATGGAAATGTTATTCAAATTACTATTAATGTTTTTTAATTTATACACAAATTATTACTTATTGGCTTCTTTCATATATAACATATATTCATACTATTTCGCAGTGTTGGTATCAAGCATGTCACATACACATTTAAACATGACTGACATAAGGTACTAACATCGATATGTACCGATATAAGAAGTGATACACTTTGTACATGAATACAGAGCAATACAATTTCGAAATTTAATACCGCAATTCTCAATTATTTAAAAGATATATATGTAATATTAATAGATTCGATAAGTGAATAACCTTTGTGTCTAAGTATGTCACGAACGGGCACGAAACTTGACGCAAAAAAAGTCGTAAGTACATATAATTGTAGTTTAGTATAGAATACTAAGTTGATATTTCATTATTTAATTATTACTTACCATCGAATACCTGGTAAAAAGTGAAGGAAAGATTATTCAACAGAAGTAAGGTTATGTGTTGTTACATTTTAATTTTGACATTGAAATAAAACAAAATTTTTGTACTGTTCCACTGTTGTTGTATATAAATTGTACATTTTAAAATTGATTGGTGCTTATATGTTTCAGAACTCTGAATTATTTACACTGACTTACGGAGCATTAGTAGCTCAATTACTAAAAGACTATGAGAATGTTGATGATGTCAATAAGCAATTGGAAAGAATGGGCTACAACATGGGAATTCGTTTAATAGAAGATTTCTTAGCACGTACCGGATCTGGTCGGTGTTATGATTTCCGTGATACAGCAGAAAAAATACAGACAGGCTTCAAAATATTTCTTGGTATAACTCCAACAATCACAAATTGGAATACTGCTGGAGATGAATTTTCATTGTGCTTCGAAGCAAATCCTTTGACTGAATTTGTAGAATTACCAGATCATTGTTTAAATTTAAAGTATTGCAACATATTAACTGGTGTGCTCAGAGGAGCATGTGAAATGGTACAAATGGAAATAGCCTGTTGGTTTGCACAGGATCAACTTAAAAATGATAGTGTTACAGAATTGCGTGTCAAATTTATTAAAAGATTGGAAGATGCTATACCAGCTGGTGAAGATTAGATAAAATTGTTCGTTTGTTTTTTATATGTTATGCAACATATAAATACACTTTAAAAGTTAAATATATGCGAATGCACATAATGACCATTGAAATTGATGCTGCTATCTACAAAAAAAGAAAAGAATTACATAATTCTATTACTATGATTATTTATTACACTAAATAATGGAGAATGCATCTGTTAAAAATTGTGTAAAAAATAAAACTTGTCAGTAATATGAAACAGCTGTAACAAATTCATTTAGCAATACTTAAAAATCCAAATGTTACATACAGTAGTACTAGTTTCACATTACTTGTTAACTTTTTTATAAAAATAAATAGTTCTATAAATTCATGACTTATATATTTATATTTGTAATTATACATTCCATATTTATGTAATAAACGTGTATAAGCCTTTTAAAGTGAAGCCTTTATGTGTCTATCTACAAAATATTTACATTGCTCTTTGTTCATTATAACATGTATCAACTGTGACCAGTGTGTAGTATTACATACACATATATTCGTATACATATGGAGTAAGACAATGATAAACACCGCTGACGATAGTTATTTATCAAACATATGCAGATATGTTTGAAAGGAAACTAAACACCAAGCCTGATAAGATGAAAATGTGCATCTACATACAGTTCATATCATCATATGTGTAAACTGTATGAGAGTGGTTAGTAAGTTTACTTATTAAAGTTGATATTATTCTAACTAACAATTACAAACTGCAATTTTGTTATCTAATGTAACTCGTTTAGATATACATAATGACTCCTTTTTAGAAGATATAACTTCCTTTCAGCGTTTTCATAACCTCTTACGTTTTTATATATAAACTACATTATTGAATTTATTTATATATATATATATATATATAATATATATAAAAAATATTACCTTGTAGGTGTATTTATTGAGAAAACATCCTCAAATTTTACATATTCGGAAACGCAATAAATTTTTCTGAATATATAATTTAAATAATTTTTTCTAATAAAAAATACACAAATTCTTTTAGGTAATGGATGTAAAATGCAAATTTTGTCGAAAATATCTGTTTGATAAACAATCTGTACAATTATTAACTGCACATTCTAAAATAAAGAAGAATTCTATGGATGGTGGATGCAGTGTAAATGGTTCAGAGTCATGTTCATACATATCAGCAGAAAAAATGCCATTGTGGATTGAACAGATTGTAAATCAAGTAAAATCTTTATTTCCACTTACAGTATTAAAACGTTAATCAAGCTTTCACTAATCTCCAGCCTTTACTTTTTACAGGAATCTTGGACAAAGGGCAGGCTGCATTGTGAACATTGTAATAATCGTATAGGCTCATTTAATTTTGTGAAGGAATTAAAATGTAATTGCGGAGAATTTATAGTACCACCTATTCAACTAATTAACAGCAAGGTAGATATAATATTTTATGATAAGTAAAATACATTTCCAATGAACTTGAAAAGATTTGACAAAATTATGTAATGATGTAGAGTACAAGAAGTAATTTAATAAGTAAAGTATTATTTATTTAAACTGGCATTAAAATCACTTTAGATTCAAGCACTATTTTTGCAATGATTTTGTAACATTCAAAGCACATTAACTAAAACTTGTAATTTGTATATTCTTTCATAGACATAATTTCATATATTGAACTACACATGTTGTAAGAGATTGTTAATAAACATTGAATAATTACTCGTAATTATACATATAAAAAATCTTCAATACTATCTTAATTATGTTCACTATTTAACTGCAACCAGTTTAATAATATACGAATTTTGGTAGTGCATATTTCCTTCTTAAGTTTTTCTGGGTCCTGATTATTTTCAGTATCTTACTTATTTTACATAAATTTTATTGTATTTAGATATTTACATCTACAGCACTTTTATTGATGAGTCACATTTATTTTACACATTTATATAACATTTCATTTAAATATATTTTAATGTGTAACAAACATTACAATATTATATATACTTTAACATATTTCAAACTTAAAAAAAAAATAGTAACATGCACAGAAAAAAATAAAATTAGCCATTGCACATTTTTGTAGCATATTCACATAGTAATAACGTATATGAACATTATAGGTGCCAAAGTTTATTAACATTGAACTTTGATAAATCAGCAGAACATAATAAACATTAAATGCATTTTATTTGGTACATTCATAATCAACTAATAATGTTATCAAATTTTCGAAATTATTATACATATATATATATAGCTCAAACTGTGAAAAATAAGATTGATTATTATATGTACCTCTTCGGAACGCCGAAGTTTATTTTTTCTGTTCAATGTTCCATTTACTTATATTAGAATTTTCCTTAACAAATCAGTTTTTTTAAAACTTATATTTGCTATCAGTATATTATAAGTTATTAATTTTCTAATAATGCATATTTCATGTCTTTACATAGTATACATTAATACATGTTTCGTTGTATCCAGTACAATACCAAAAATGCAACAACTTAAATTATTGATGGTTAAGACAAACATTAATTATAGAGATTATTAACACATACGATAAAATCTTTTTATTAACTGTACTAACAATAAATTTTCATAATACCCAAAATTAATTTACCCAAATTAATTACAAATAATATAAGGGAAATTTTTTTTATCTTATTTTTAACATATTTATTTGCTTCTGCGAACAAAATACAATCTTTAAATAATTACTCTCTTTTTCATATTAGTTAGCCTCGAAATTATATATTACGTTAAAATAATATGAAATTAATTTGTTACAGTTTTTAATACCTTAGATCATAATGAATGTTATGTACTTTGTGCAGTATACAATTACCATATAACGAATTCTTTTGTTCAGATTTTGTGACAAATGTTTTCATATTGAATTACAAAACTACTTCACACTTATCCAAAGATTTTAGCTAATCATCAAATATTGATATTGATCATATCAGCTGTTAAAAGAAGTTTGATATATCAGCAATACTGTGCATAAATTATTTTTCGTTGAAAAAACTGTATTTGCATGTAAAGAGAAATTAGATGGACGAGTTTACTGGTAGATCTTTCCTAGTACAACTACTGTGGCATCCAAGTTATGTATACTCATTAAGTTGAGTATTGGATTTTTGAGAAACAAAATTAAATTTAAAAACAAAATATATCGAGATTGTACAAGGAAGACAGTATGTGTAAAAGAATTAAGTACCACCACAAGATATTAATGTTAAATTACGAACAGTTTAATTTAATAATTATATTGTTCCTGCGAATAGCTCTAGCTTCACAAATATTTACTATGTTAAACTTTCACTTCATAGATCGAAATTTAATTTATCGATTATCAACATCCATTCTTTACAAAAAATTGCAAACAACTGAAAATATACTTTATAATCCGCAAAGAATAATGTAATGCTGAAACAAACAGTTTAATAAACAAAAAAAAAGTGTGATAAACAAAAAAGGGTAGAAATGTCTTGAAAGAGCTATAACAGAATAATCACTTAATCGGCTTATGTCAAAGGCACGTATGGTTCACTAAGAAATATCAGTTGAAAAAATTTGGAAATATGTTTGGACGATAAAGGAGTAGTTGATCCATTGTTGGTAGTACCGATACTATAGTAGAAATATATTATTGGTCAACTTTTGGTTTTTTAGTAACATAAACTTCATCTGTTAAAACATAGTCAATAATGTCATATAGAAAATTCATAAGGATAAATCAGTATAATTTACATTAATACTGGATCAACTAACATCAAAGACGAAGTAATCGTCTATTCACAGTAATGTCCAGTATAATTTCCTACAAGCTCTTTAATGACACTGTCAACCTTAGGATAATACAGTCCAATAAAATTTAGTTGCTACAATTGAAACATTTCATCTTGCTGTTGTTGAAGTCTTTGTAAAGATGTTTTCACTTTTCTGCCTTGTGTCATAACTACAGCAGTTGGAAAATTATGCATATCATTAGAAGATTGTGGCCTTAATGATTCCGAAGAAGATGGTGTTGTATAGGTAGTTGATGTAATAGGAAGTGAATTTCGTAATTTAGAAGACACTCTACGACGCTGCACATAAACATCATTGTCTTCTGTGCAAAATCTAAAGTACAATGATTTATTAAAGGATAAATATAGATTCTTTTAATTGCAAATATATATTATAAGCAGATGCTTGTTAACTATGTGAGACTATTGTTGTTTTTCTTATTCTTTAAAATTTATATTGTGTATTACTTTCGAAAATTTTAATGAATATTGTAGTCAATAGACTTAGAACTTACTCGCTACTCCCCTGAGCACGTTTAATTTCCTTTTTAGTATTAGCTATAGAGGAATCCATTTTGGCTAAAAAGTCATTAACTGAACTTTCATCATCTATAGATGATGCTATAGAGGAAGGACTAGATACCTGAAAATATATTTCATGTTGACATAGTGATAAAAGATATCTCTACGTAGATTTGATTAAAGGAATATTTACATTTTGAACTGTATCACGTTCAGACTCATTAGTGCCATCAATACTTAGTGTCAAAGGATTTTCTGAACTTACAGGTATAAGTAAATGTTCTCGTAAGAATAAACTATCTGATGCCCATAATCTATTGACCCTCCTTATCTGTTCAGTCTGTAAAAATAAATATGAGTATTATCAGAAAACATATACGTTCCTACTTCTGTGTGTTTCATACAAGGTAATTGAAAGAAGAATTTCAATTCTTAAGATTGCAAATTTAAATATAAGCCATAAGTTCCCATTTTTTTGTCTTATGAAAGGTAACAAAAGGTAGATACGTATAATAAGAAATATACTTTCATACCGTAACTCCATACTTCAAAGCAATTCCCTGAAGAGTATCAGTTGCTAATATAGTATGTTTTATTAAACTTTCAGTTCGAGTTATATGTTTAGCTGTACTGCCATATTTTTTCAACGCTTTTCCTGTATCTGTTATACATCTTCGTTCTTCCATTTCTCTTGCGCCATTTCTTTCCATTTTTAATGTTCGAAATAACTTTGTAAGCGCTTATAAAGCGCAATAAACATGTCACTCGTTGATATTCACACGATAAAACTTGAAATTTGTTTTAATTAACATAATCACATAACCTATTTGAATATTTAACAAATTTAACTTATGCTTTACAGTGATCATAGAAGGAATAAAAGAATCATAGAAATGTTTTTCGTGAAAATGATACTGATAATACTTTTGTATAAAAATGTATCACATAAATTATCAAGTCGTTAATAGACATTTTTCTTCGGATAATCTACAACGTTTAACAGCTCTTAATACGTTCAAAATGCAATTATATTTACAACCGATGATTGACACGCATTTATTTAAGCATATCTTTCGGATTCTAAACAAATGTGTTTTATAATTTTAATCACAGATAAATAACCTTTAAAATTGCACTATGGACGTCTTCTCAGCTGATCAAGATGATAACAGATAACCGATAGATGCTTTAACCTAACTGATAATGCCTTCCTTTTTCTGATTGGACAATCGAAAGGCGTTACACATACAAATAGGTTTCATCAAGGTGTACAAAGCGATCAACCAGAATCGTGTGCATACAAATATTGAAAAGCATGATATCAATGAAGTTATCGTTGAAATAGTCTATTATAATCTCTATCATTTTTTAAAAACAAATTATAATTGACGATGCACGTGCATTACATGTGTGCATAACAATGCGAGGATCATCTACTCGATTGCCTAATCAATTATGTAACTTGTTTAACTCTCAACATTGAATATGTTTTAGCAGTCAATAGAGCAACTTTGTTATTCATTCTCAGTTTCTCTTATTTGCAAAAGAGTCGTCGCAAACGCTATCTTGTCGGAAGCTTGTTTTAAGTCGGTCCTATAAATGAAAATGTAAAATTGTAATGAAACTTATATAAGGCACAAAAAAAAGAAAAATGAAATAAAATTTTAATAAAAACATATTCATTATAGTACGTTACACAGTTGTCTATTTTTAAATACAATATATTACAGAGAAACACACAATTATAATTTACTGTTATTAATATTACGTCTATTACATTATAATTAACTCATGAATATTATCATTATAATTATTATTTTTTTATTATTATTATTGTTGTTGTTGTTGCTGTTACTATATGCTGACCTTAATAAATATAGAAGGTAGCATAAAAATTATGTAATGGGAGACTAATTAATGCATTTTATTAGGACATCTGTATCCTCGCGTAGTATAACGTATTGATCTCCAGTAGCTGTGCAACAGTAACTGTGATATTGGTAATAAATAGTTAACATAAGGATAAATATTATGCTACTGCGGCAATGTGCTTCCTGGATTCTGGATAAGGGGCTTCTTTTTTCTTTCATCTAATTATCAGGACTATATGAACTAATATTCTACAAAACAGTCCCCTCTCCACTATCCCAAATGATGTTAGCTACTTAGTGAAGATCGTATCAACAAGCAGCATTTGCATTTGAAATTGTTATTTCGACAAAGTCATCGAGGGTAAGGGTTATGTGTGATTTTTTTTCAATTTTACAATATGAATACCTACATTTCTGATCTCGTCTTTCTAAAGTGGTATCTTGAAGGTAGAGCGATAAAAGTTATAACAAAATTGGAAGTGTGACACGTACATAAAACTATCTAGAAAGGATATGAGTACAAAATCTGCTCTGTCTGATGTATCTTGATAGTAGAAATGTGTACCTTAATTTACATTTGACACAAACACTTTGGCAAGAGCATCGGCTCCTGCGCTCGCTATAAAAGGTCGAGAAGGATGAAATGCTACGTCTAAAATACTTTCGTCGAACTTCTTACGATGTGCTGTTATTTCCTGAACACATGTTTTGTTATCCATATTCCATAACCTTATACTGCAATCGTGACCTGAAAGTGAACAAATTTATGGATATATGAAACATAACACTTTGATGTTAATCCCTTTATCCTACTCTTTATACACAATTTTTATTACTTACTTCCTGAAAGTAAATATAGACCATGAGGATCTACAGCAAGACTAGTAACTGCATCCAGGTGAGCAACCATGGCATGAGCAAGAGTAGCCGATCGATGATCATAAAATCGAATATGTCGATCTTCATGTGCCGCAACGACAAGTGGCAGTGTTGGATGTGCGACAACACGGTTCACACCTTTTGTTTCATTGGCTTCGAGACGAGCCACACTGTCACCAGTTTCTGTATCAAATACTACGCAAGCTTCTTCATAAGCTACTACTAATTTATGTGGTTCATCTCTTATGAAATCCACTGAAGTTGGTATACCATCTACAATGAATATAAATATTAGTAAAGCAAAGAATGAAACTCATAAAAATATATTATGTAAGGCATAATTCCGAACCTTGCTCTGAAACATATGTATTAAGTAATGGTGATTTGCTTTGTGGGCTCCATAGCTTTACAGTTCCATCGGCACTAATCGATAATAATTGCGACCGAGGTTGATACATGCTTAAACCCCAGACAGCATTTGTATGTCCTTTCAGTGTTTGGCTAAGGACACTTGGTTCATACGAATCGTATGGATCTATGTTAGCTGATGGAAGTGTCCAACAATGAATCATACCGTCTAAGCCACCGCTGTAGCACCGGTTTCCAGTACTACACATAGCTAGACAAAGCACGGGTCCAGAATGTGATCTGAATGTATATAATGGTTCTACGTCTAATGAAGCAGACCTGAAATCAAATAAAAGTAAGGAAAGTACTATTTATACTTAATTATTTAATATAAATTTTCCTTTTACATTCGACATGCATACTTAAATATCGTACTTTTTTGCTGGCATAGTCTTGTGGAGATTCCACAGTTTGAGCGTGTGATCATCACTGGCAGTTATAAGAACAGCTTCTGTGGGATGGAAGACAAGAGCACGAACAGCATCGAAGTGAGATCGTAATGTGTATTTAGCATTCCACATTTTTCTGAAGGTCTCCTTCGTAGTGGCTACCATCTGTGTATAAAACATATTGATTTCTGATATTACTTTCAATTAAATGAATTTCGAATTTAACATTTTAACGATTCGTATGTTTTTATACAAATTTTTAAAAATTGTACAAATATTTCAATACCTACGGCTATGATCATCACTGGCAAGAATATAACTAATATAACTCACGTCATATGATGTCTCTGCTTCATTGTTAACGCATAATTGCTCTAGCTCTCCCAATTCCAAAGCGGAATCACCTTCTTTGTTTGGGCATCTGGGATCTGGTTGCAGACCTCTATGCAACGCACCTGCACGCATCAATTCGCAAATTTTCAAAAACATTATCACAATGCAAGTGAAAATATAATTGAAAAAATTAAATCATAAATTAAAGCGGCACTAACTCCACTCTGGAGGATCTATTTCCAAGTGAATAGAACCTGGTGGTGATTCTTCAAACTCCGTTAGAAGATTTAATTCATTTAATACTTCTTCTGCTTCAGCATCAACATCCTCTGGTAGAAGAATGGGTGTCTTAAAAATGAAAAAGGGATATGTTAATAGAATAATCATTGTTTAATTATACTGTAAAATATAATAATATTTATAATATTACTTTATTTGGTTTAGGATCCATGGTTGCACCATAAGCTTCATCTTCTGCTTCCTCCTCCTCTTCCATATCCATATCTGTTTGAGCTAAGAACTCAAAATTTGCCATAACTGCTGCTTCTGTATCTAATATCATTGCTTCTGCTATAGAAGATGGTTGCTGCTATGCAAAAATACATGTATATAGTACTGTTATAATACCTACTCATACTAAATCATAAATTATAAATACAGTATGTCAATGAATAATAAGATTAAGGGAAAATAAATAAAAGTGTAAATTAAAAAGATAAATACAAGTTTATTTACCTCTACCTTTTTTCCTGAAGTTCTGCGAACATTGTTCTCATTTGCTTGCTTATTTGATGGTTCATTTCCATTCAAGGCAGGAGTATTCATATCTTCAGTATCAGTATTATTATTCAAGCCAAGTAGAGATCGCACTCTATTTGATCGTACATCTATTATAGTATCGGTATAACCAATCTCTTGTAAATATCTGAAATAAATGTGAAAAGTTGTAATTCGCTAAAGAATGATATTTCTGAAGTTACAGGAAGCATATATAATACCATGTTTCACAATAAAACTTAAAACAATTTTGTACAATATATTACTTACTGTCTCAGTAGCTGACGTCCTTGTCTCCAGCTGATGTTACTGATAGATGTGAATGGAGCTTCTCCATCTCCACCACCACCAGCTTCAGAACTACCACAGGTAGTACTGCCTTCTTCGTAAAGAGGAGGTTTTACATCTCCTTGAATCACCAAATCGGTGCCATATTTAAGCTTATGATACCTTGCTCTGTAAAAGTCAACGAAGCAAATTTTTATTTTGCATAATCTTGTGCATCATACATGTATTACATATTAAGTGTTATTTTTTCAATAATTTAACAAAGAACAAATATTTTAAAATGTTATTCAAACAACATCTTACCGTTCCTGTTTCAATGCATACTCTAACATTTTTATTCTTCTTACTAAGTCATTTTTCAATTTCTCTTGTCCTTTTCTTTCACCTTGTAAAAAAGCTATCCTAGCCTGCAGATTAAATGTTAACAACAATTATAATTTAACTTCATTAAGCAATATCATTAACAATTATGACTTGTAACTCTAACAAAGATAATCATATTTTTAATATGAAGTGTTTTCCTTCATATGTAAAAAAGAACAATATTACATTTATTGGTACATTTGTACAGTTTTTCCACTAAATTCTATAAATCTGATAACACATATACATATATGTATTACCATTGTATATACATTTCTTATGATTTTACTTCTATGATTTAGAGAGATTAAAATTTTCCTCAAAATATATACCACACTATACACATATCTATAACATATTTTAAGCAATTTACATTGGTATCATAAGGGTCAATCAGATCAAAATGCTATATTAATAGAAATTAAAAAAAGAAACTACACGCTTGATATCCTCAAGTAAAACCAATAATTATAATAAATGCATCCACATTACTAATTCTAAATTTTGTTTAATATTAATTAATATTAATACTCATTATAAAACATAGGGTGAAATGTCAATTGCTCTCTAAAACTTTATAATGTACAATCTCATAAAGGTAGAAAACAATTGAAGCACACATGCCTTAGTTCGTATCTGTACAATATATTCAGCCAGATACATTAACGAACCGCATTTCCATATTTTCCATATCTTTAAATGCTGTTATTAAAGTATTCCTGTCACATGACAGGTGAAGTGACAATAAGTAATGATCATGTTAATAAAGGATGAACTAAAATTTTCATAAGTTCGTAAGAACAGATCGAAGTTGTACCTGGAATTCTGCCCTGTCAAGTTCCCACTGCGATCTTTCAAGCTCAAAGCGAGCCCATTCATGTTGAATGAAATGTAGAATGCCAGGCATGGAGTATTGTGGTCTTTGATCCTTGGCATCGGTGTTGCTACCATTGTCAATGCCCTGATGTTTATTGTTCGTAAGTGAAACATTTGCACCACTAGATAACTGTCCATTATGATTTTGAGATGTAGAACTGGAGTTATCCTCCATTGTGGAACCACAAAACTGGCTCGGTACCTTCATTTCATGACACGGCAGCCATTACAACAACTTTTCTTTCCTCTGGAGCCCAAAGAGTGCTCTTCCGTCGGATAATGTATTTCGATCGAGTACGCGAAAAGAAGTAATTAATACGCATGCGGGCGTATTGCGTTTCAGTGTAATTGAAACACTTTCAACAAAATCTTATTGTTCATAACTCGCCGCTGATAGTCTCATCGATTAATTAATTTCTCTTTGCACAAACGGCCGATATTATTTCGTTGTTACATGTCTCCCGAATTGGATTTGCTTCCACCATTTTCATACGGGGTGTATTCCACTGTGACCTTATACCGTCTTTCTATGAGTACCGGTTATGCGTTTATTGCAATTTCTAAGGAATAAATAGTTGCATGTTCAAATTACTGAACATTAAATATTTATATACTGTTCATTCGAATTTAATGTTACGCTTTCATGTAACATTTCATTTGATAATCTTAAAATACAAATATTTGAATCAATATCAAATAAGACACATAATAGTAGATGTATTCAGTAATGATACTGAATGTTTAACAAAAAATTAAATAATAAATTTGATATAGTATGATGTCACATTTCCTGCTGTAATATGAATTATTTCGTATCTTTCTTTGCGATGTAAGGCTGATCCTCAAACCCAAGAGCTATAGTATTTTTCGAATGTAATCCAGATTTGACAATAACAATTTTATTGATATAAAATTCATACATGTATTGTTCAAGTCCGCTGATACATCTTCTGTATAATAGGTACAGAAATGAACGTAAAATTCGATAATATAGTTACACGACTATAATTATGCAAATTTTGGCACATTTTGAGATCTCCATTGATGATGGAGTTTCAACCGAATTTCATCTCACAATAGTTGTTCCATATTTATATATATCAGATATAAAAAGTCAGGCTTTCCTTCCGAGAGGCAAGAAATTTATTAATGTATCATAATATCTTATATAATAACGTAATTAAAATAAAATCAATATGAAAATCTATAATGCAAAAAAGTGCAATTCAGGAAGTATTGCAGTGATATATGTCAGTATTGTTCAATTTTTAAAAATGTGTGACATGTAACGCCATCTGTGACGTTTTTGTACGTTGTCTTGAAAGGAAATTTTTGTTTCACAAATGATTGATTTAATATCGCGAATAAACAGAATTGGGACTGTTATTAAAATTTGCAAATAAATCAAGCCGCTTAGGAAGATAATTATGTTGTTATATATTACTATATAACTTACAAAGCATAAATCTATGTTGGATACTATATAACAAGAGGTATACTTGTACATACTACTATACTTCTACCTAAAAAATTATAAATTTACTCTTAATTTTAAGTGCTTATAAATATTAACAATTTAACGATTATTTTTGTGTAATTGAAATATAAACATATAATAAATTTCCATTTTTATTATATATACAATTTTCAGGTAGTACCTAAGACATCATCACCTTTAGAGAAGCTCTTGCTTCTCAATATACCATTTAATGTCGAAATTAAACATTCCAAGGATTGACATATGTTGATGAATGTATGCAATATTAAACACTATAAACTGTACTTTTTGAAATAGGTATAATCATATAATAAAAAGAAAACTTGCAGTTCAGAATTACAAAAAGATTCATCAATATCATCCATCAGTTGAGTCATCCATTGAATGACTATAGTATTTTCAATATATTAGAATGAAGGTACTTGTCAAGTATTTTCATTTTTGTTCATGATAATATATTGTTATGTCAATGATTTTTTAAATTTAATATGATTTAAGCTGTGAAAATAATTTGAGTTTCCTTTTAAAATCATATAACCTCATGAACAAAGGCTGCATGAAAATTGTCATGAGTAGTAATGAAAATATACATATTACGAACTTAATAGATGAAGAGATAATCAGCGAAGCAATGTTAAACTTAACCTAAATTAGAATGATAATTAACAACAGGCGTACCCAAGGCCTCTCCGTAGGGTACCTGTATGAAACAATATGGATTTCCGTCTATTCACGAAATACACGTAATAATTGATAAACAAAAAACTTCGAAAAAACCCAAGAATACCTTACTCTATTCAATCGTTGATGTTGTCCCGTACCTGCAATTTCTAGAATAAGGTATTTTTGTTTTTCTCAGAAAAAGTATTTGCCCACTTCAGCTAAAATTGCGAGATTGCAAGGTATTTCACGTTGTTAGCGCATGCGTTGATGAGATTTTCTCAAATGTGAGCTATGTTACGTACATGTGTCGATAATCCTTACATGTTCTACTCTATGAACACCTGAAATAGTACTCTGAGACATCGATACATATTTAAACACGAAAAAGATCGAAAAAACATGAAATAGATTTGACTCAAAACACGATTTTGTTGGGCTGGAGCATGGAGGCTAACGGTCACGACGAAAAGTGGCAACAGTGCTCGTCACTTGTTCAGTTTGCGGCGTTGCAGTTACTCGATGAACGGGTATCGCAATGTATCTTCGTTTCTGGCATTTATGGTAAACATAACGTATTTTTGCAACGTGAACAACATGTGCGCCACTGATTGAAGTACTACACCAAACGTAACGTAAGTTCATCAATTGTGTATACTCTCATGTACATGTCATGTTAGAGGAGAGGTTGATTCCGATTTTCTGATGGTTAATCATTATATGATCGAAATCCTTACACGCGTTCCTTTGGCTCGCCAAGATATTGAGTATCAGGGAATTCAGTAAACTGATCTATACATTCAAAAGTGGGAGTTGCAATTCAATATTTTGACGGCCATACTGAAAATCAACAGACATTTTTGTTGTAGCTAACATTACATCTGTTGTTATGATGTTTTGACGTAATAGTCGTTATTATTTAAATATAATTACAACTGTTCGGGTTAGAGAACATTTTAAACATTGGGCCTTAAGTCCCAATTCCTTACGGAGCCATTGTTGTATTGGTATAAATGTTGTAGTACGTATGCACTACCATTTTATAGACCATGAATACGCCATTTTGTTGTTCTTTCATACAAAATGTACGCCTACCGAATTTTCATTTTTTGAGACAACGACGAATATTTATAACAAATTAGCAAGACTTTTAATGCATAGGTTGTATTGAATTACGGAAAATATAAAACGAAAAGATAATAAAATATTACTGAGGTTTGAACATGGGGGTAATATTAGTTTTATGCTATCAGAGAATTCAACAAATTGTTACAAAAATGTTCGTCTTTGTAAAGTATTTGCATGAATGAATATGAACAAAGTAGACCTTGAGTTCCGTAGCAGCTGCAAATGTTAAATTGTTTATTTACATAAAATTTTAAAAAATAATGTTTTTCACTTTTATTTTTGTTATAGACAAATCGTTTATTTATGGCATTTATTTTGTTTATGCATATCGATAACATGTCCTCTTTTTTTTTTTTTTCTTTAACCTAATTCAAAGAGTGCCAGCTACATCAGGAGGCTAGGTCTTTGGAAAGGGACTTATACCCTTCAGACATGTTCCTAATACGCGTTGTTGAAAAATTGATCGGTTGTTTTTGCAAAAATCTTTGTTGCATCTCATTTTCAACTTCATTTGCTAAAAAAATCCTTACATTTTACAATATAACACCATTTTCTATGTATACGTCTACTCGGGACAGTATGTTTTAACAAATGGACAACAGATGGCGTTGATGTTTGGTCATAAGTTTAAAAAAAGGAAATGTTGAGTTATGCAATTTAATGTGCAAAAGTACAATTAACATTCAACTCGGATTAACAAATTGATTTTTTCTTTATAACTTAAAAACTCTCCACACCAACTAACATACACCAGCACATCTAGACATGATGTGGCATATAGGATATTGCAATTTCTGCGGAAAACATAAAATAATAGGTGTTAAATTATTGCGAATGAAAATGTTTTTTAGAATTTTCATCAGTCAACAATTTCGTTTGCTTTATTTTTTTTATTATAAATACGTATTACATTATGACATATTTAGTTTTAATATTACGTCATCTTGTTGGGCCGACATGTGCAGAATAGCATTTTGTTCGTTACACAATGCGGAAAAAATTAAAATTTTGCTATTCGCTTTTTTGAAATATCATATATTTTTTGTCTCCTTATAGTATTGATTTTTTTAAATAGCTACTATTTTATAATAGTAATTACGATAGTTCCATTCCTTTTTTCATATTAAATCGCTTTCAAGTTATTCATCACATTTTATAAACAGATCAAAAAATCCATAAGAATATCAATATGGACATCTAGATCCTCGGGTTCCCGCTTCATCTTAAGATTAAACGTATTTGTCGAAGCTTGTGGGAGGTGGGATAGGAAGACGCAAAAACTATTTAAAAAAGCGCAAGTTTTTTACACGTAGATATATTAAAATCTTTAAAAGGATTCCGAAAAACTACAATGCACAAACATATACATCACGAATATGATGAAAGCTATAGGTAGTGCTGGATAAAAACAATAGTAAATGTTCAGATTTCTAGTCAGTTGTAAGTTCACCTTCTATCAGTTATCTAAAAATGTATATTGAAAAATAATTACGAAAATAAGATGTATGCGATCTCTTTGTTATGATCCTGATAGATGAGTGGAAATCGATTGCTCGGTAAACCTTGAAGTATCGTACTTCTCCCACTCTGCAAATCCGTCAATGTATTAGCTGTGCTGCAAACGTTGACTCTTTCACGGATACAGAACGAAAAGGGGTGGGGTCATATATCAAGCGTTCAATAAAATAGCTAGTACGTTTGCGTGATAGTATTGCAAAGATTTCTATTTATTTTGTTCATAGAATTGTTATTTTATCGCTATTGTTAGATTATATTATCAGAAATATCTCATGCATCTCGGAATTTATATTTCAGAATCGTATTCATACATGTAATTCTACGCGGTGTATATATACACATTTGCAGTACGTATAAAAAAGAAACAAAAATTGTATCTTTTTCGAGAATAATTCCTTTATCTTCGAGTAAGATGAATGTTTTGGTATTGATAAAGCCGTGATACTAAATGAAAATCTCAACTAATTGTAATACAATGTATAACATATTGTTCGTGATATTCTAAATTTATAATGAAATATTTCAAGTGAAATGTAATAACTAAATATAGTCTAGTATCAAAGGAGAGGGGAGAAACTTCAAAGGAGTACTGTCATAAAAGTTCAATACTTTATCGAGTGGAACATTAAGTAAAACTTTTATAGGGCAATATACCGATTCCAGAATAATACTTTCAGCGTATAGTTGAACTTTTTCTATATTTTTTTTCATACAATTTCGTTACGAATTAGTTTGCCGGGGGCAAATTCGGCGCCATGTTGGACTACTTCGGGCGCATTCGTCGAATTTCGTTAGGACGCATGTCGGGGCCTATGTTCAGTAGTGCTTGTTCAATAGACAAACGTACCAATAATCCCGCCTTTCCAAGCTCAAATTTTTCTTTTGAACAGAGTTTACATTTGAACATTACAAGTGCAATTACAATATACACGAATAAATACATACATATACTGTGTGTTTTATTGATATTATTGGTTAAGCTTCCGTTTCATTTCAAACCGGATCAAGCTGATATAAATTTATTGTGACAGTGAATCAAACGTCCCCGTTTAACGACGTATCTTGACATTCAAGATTTTTACAGAAATCAAGACACGTATAATATTAATATTTATTCTTAATTATTGTAAATGTATGAAAAAGACATACGTACTTTCTCTCCGTTAAGATGATTAAACGCGTTATTTGGAAACGAATGGTAGTTAGAAATGTTTCTTCAATCCGCCATTTTTGTTGGTTGAGTACTTATGGGCCAGGGCTGGAAAACGTTGGCGCGTAAACGAGGGGCCCACAGCATCCTTCGGTTCTCCTCGAGATATGCAATTTTTTGTGATATAAGTATCAGTTACGAATGATATTGGAAAAAAGGAATTATCAGGATAATTGATATTGTGATTGTCGATGTTATTTATGAAATAATCGTGCAAGTCGAATGTTAAAGAATGTGGTAATATCTACCGGAAGACATCGATCCAGAGCAGATGTGGGTTTTTTAGCTTTCTATGCTATTTTCTTCCGCGACAACTTTTTTCTTCTGTCATATAGCTTTGTTTTTGGCCGGTTTAGTGGTAGTAATATAATTTATTAAAATAGCAATTATTTCGTGAGAAAGTTTCTCTTTGTAACAAATCTTTAAAGCTATCAGTTATTCGTTATAATACTAGCTTACAATTTTCTGTGAAGTGCTCATCAATTCGTAGTTGCATGCAAACTCAAATTTTACGTTATATGCTTATTATTGTAACATTTTCGAATATATTAATATCAAAAACGGTTCTCAGCTATTATTATACGTTGTGTTAAATTAACGATAAGCACAGAGAGGAAATCAAAATTATTATTATGTCAACATCAACTGTGTTTCAACTCGTATTTACTTATCACTCATTGACTTGTAAAGCATTATTGGCATGTTTGCAATTTTTAAATTAATGTTAAATAATTTGTAACTGTGAGACAATAAAGATTTTTGAAACTTAAATGTGGTATGAATATTAGTTCATTAATTTGTCATTATTTAGTGCTGTGTATATAGAAAAATCATATATATATTACAATATGTTAATGCTTTATGGTTGAATTGATTGTTTACTTTATAATTGATTGATTATTTTTCTTTTATATTATATTTATATTCTTATCAATTTTATATTCAATTCATATATGTGCATGTACAGAAAGTATGTCATTATTTTCACGTGTTAAATATAAGAAATTAAGGTAATTAATTAAAAATATTAATGAAAAACGCAAAAAAAACTCCATTCTACATCATATAAACGATACATAGACTATTCATTAGTTATTTTCTTACACGTGTAGCAAATCAGTTTGGAATAAACAATTGTGATAAGAGAAAAAAGAAAGAGAACAGTTCTACATTGCTGTAGTTTAATAAAATTTGCTTGAATCGCTTGCAGATTGAAAAGCAAATTTGCAAGATAAATGGAAGAACTGTGACATTTTCATGCTCATTGTCCATTCAGTAATGGAGACATTAACAAGCGATACAGTACATACTTCTGAGTCTATACGTTCCTCTTTATCATGCATTGATACTCATCATATTGATGAAGAATTATCAAAAGAAAAAGAAGATGAACTCCTATATGGAGCTGGTGAGGATGGTGATGAGGAAGAAACACTTTCAGATGATAGTATGCGCTTGAGATTGTCGGATGATGAGGATGAACCAGAAGATACTGTTATACCAGCATCAAACCAGCAAAAAAATGAAACACAGCAAGATATAGCTGGTATGATTTAGTATCATAGTAGTAGTATGCCCGATTAAACTGTTTTTTGTAAGCTGCATTGTTAAACCAGAAATAGCCATTGAGCTTATTTAGTTCATTTTTTTACAGAATCAGCATCTATGAAAACAACTGACGTACAAGCTTCTTCTGCTTCAGAGAATAATATTTTGAAGAACGACACAATTGGGAATGAAGTAAAGCAAGAGGAACAGTGTTCAGGTAATGTTTCCATGGATGACAAAGTATTAACCAATCATAGAAAGGATATCAAAATGAATAACAATGGCATAACTGGGTCACGAGTAGCTAATGTACCCCATTATCCAAGGCCAAATTATGACTTTCCATGGAGATTTACATGTTTCCCTCCTGTGCGTCAATTTAATTTTGCCACACGTTTTTCATATCCAAGAAGTCGTTCTTGTATACGTAGTCCACGCTATAGGAACAATTATTATAGATTTCATTATAATGTTCGTCCTTTTACAAGAGGAAGAGGTAGTGAAACACATAATTTCTACTACAAAGGATCACATGATGATAGGAATAATCAAAAACATTTCCAATCCTCTTTTATATCAAAACCTGATATTCCAAATGAAATTAATCTGCCTTCCTCTAGTGTAAATACATCTATAGGAAATGATTTAGATAATAGTATCAATAATACTACAAATGTTGATTCTAATAATCAAATTAAAGACGACAGTACATTAGATAGTAATCTATTGATTAATACTGATAAAGATAGATGTAGTTTAAATGAATCAACAAATGAAAATATAGAAACTATCAAGTCAAAAGATCAAAACATTGAAAAATGTAGTACAAATAATAATATAAATAATTCCCTGGGAAAGCATGAAGTAAAGTTTGCAGGGGAAAATGAGAATTTGAAAACAGTGTCTAATAATATCGAGAATGAAAATCCTGTATCTATACATACACCTCTTGAAGACTTAACCAATGGAAAATCTATGAATTTTTTAGAACATTCCCATGATAATAATGAAGAAATTAGCAAAGAAGATGAAATTAATGTAAATGATACAGCCTCTAATGTTCAAGATCTATGCTACTTGAAGGATCCAGATACAACTGAAACATCTACAGTGGAAAATGTGAAACATAAAGATAAAAACGGAATATTAGAACATACCGAAAAAGCTAATATTAATAAAGAGATAGAAGATGAAATAAATATCATTATAGGCAATGTAAAAACAAAGGAAAATGAGACTGACAAAATTCTGCAACCCTCTGAGACAGAGAAACACGAAGAGAATGAGCATGCAATTGATAAGGAGCATTGTGATAATTTATCTAATTTGGAATCTCAATCTATCAAAGATTCAAAATTATCTGAAACTCATTGTAAAACTTCGAATGATGCAGGAGAAAGGGAAGAAGGAACCGAGAATACAACGCCACATAGTAAAATAATAGATTCTAAAGGTGAAGAAAATTTGGAAGCGTCTGTAGACAATAGTGTAGAAATTACTAAGTCAAATAAGGATGTTCAAATAAGTACATTTAGCGTATCAAATAGTTCAGGTAATAGTGAGAAACATTTAAAAAATGGTATAAAAGCTGAACTACCCTCAAAAAGTTCGATACCCGAATCAATTACAGAACCCATGGAATGTGAAAAATATCAGGTGAATGAGAGTAATGATAGTACAAACGTGATTAAAATAGCTGAACCACTTTCTCCAGAGAATCAATTAGATCTCCCTAAAAATGACCTTCAAATACAAAGTGAAATTACAAACGCAAGTGACAAAGATTTAGTGGACAACGAAGATTTACCTGTGACAAATTCCATAGAAAAATCAGAAGATCGAGTCGAGAAAACAGAATGTAAATTGGAAGAAAATGATTCTTCTGATGTACCATTAGCTAACACTACCGGTGGTAACGATGTTAAGGAAAATTTGACATCAAGAAATAAGGACTGTTTACCTGTTAGAGACTCTTTGTTAGATTTTGCTACTGATAACAAAAATAACAGTGATAATAATGAGAATAAAAATGGTGAAGTTCCAGTTGTATCTCAGAAAAAGAAAAGGCGAACAAAAAAAATGATCGCCGCAGCACGAGAAGCTGCTATTGAAGAAGATAACCAAGGTATGAGTCCTTTATGTCTCTGAAGTAAACATAAAATAAATTTTATATAATCCTTAATTAAAGGGACTGGCAAAATTCTAAAGATATCTGTACATTTTCGCGAGGGAATGAACAGTTTTTGTTTATTTAACTGTTAGATGATTCATGTGGTTGATACATCAAAATAGCTTTTTATACATTTTAATATAGCTGAGTAAGATGTTCAATTGGTATTTTGAATTACATATTAAATGTATTCTGGAATCTGTTCATTTGTCTACTTTTTTAGTGTCATAATATTACATTTGATTGTTTATAAATTATATGCTATTGGCGACATCATAAAATGGATTTAATCTCAGCCAATATTATAAAATTCACTGATAGTATTTCCTAACAATACTACATTGTTCTCAGTTGCTAAGATCGAATTTCGATATTTATGTGTTTTGTTCACACTCCTCCCTCTTCAAAGCATCAAGCTATAGGAATAATTAATATAAAATTCTGTAACAGGATGCAAAATTCCTTTTTGTGAAGAAGTTTGCTTTCTGTTCATATAAATAGTACAAAATAATTCCAAATTACATTCAGGCTGTCATGTAATTGCCGAATAGGGGCTTGCTGGTATGTCACAAATTAATTAAGCTTTGTTCTTAAGAAATTCGACTGTAAAAATATTCTCTAAATATTTTTATACTTCAAATTTTGTACTTATGTTTTGACATAGAATCAACCCCTATCCGATTGTATTACCAGTAAAATGACATTCTGTATAATGGGAAAAGGGTGTGCTAAGTTTGTAATGGGATTATAAGAGAAGTATTTATTATATATATTTGCTCTAAACTCTATTTTTTTTTTCATTAGTTCTAACTTTATAAAATTATAAATTTTCTAAGTACTTTTGAAGTTTAACATAGGATTTTAAAATTCCTTAATTAGCTCCGTATTTGATTTGACCATATGTTTTTAGACGTATTATTTATAGATTAAAGTTTTATTCTGTAGATCAGGGGTGTCGAACTGGGGGCTAATGAGCCAACTGCTCCCCCTTCCCTTCTTCGCCTGCTGTACAGAGCCACAGATGCCATAGATGCCTTAAAAAACAAAAGAGTATTTGTCTGTGTTCCGTTTCACCGACTATTCATATAGTAATGAGTAGTCTATTCACGGTGGGAGGATCGGTTAACTCAGAATGGAATTCATGCGGCTCCTAGAGGTAAAGAAGAGAGGGAGCCAGACTATGGTGGATTTTGGAGGGGAAAAAGTTCGACAGCCCTGTTGTAGACTTTTAGATTTTCATTATGATACTTTGTTACAGTAAAAGACGTTGGACGAAAAAAGCGAAAAACAGCAAAGAATGCTGAAGAAATAATAAGGACAAACTATTCTAATCATGATAGTGATTTGGAGTCTAGCGATAGTTCAGAAAAGTTTGTAATCGTTAATCATAAAACGAATCAGAATGCGCGCTCTTTATCTCCTCCTTCGTTAAAACGGAATTGCCCAGATACAGATACTGGTGCTATGAATGGTAACGTTAAGAAAGTTAAATCAAATCCTGATACATTACCTAATGAATCTACTACAAAAGAGAATGATTTGCAAAACGTCAAGAAGCTCAATTATATTCATAAATTTTTCCAAAGAGATCTTAAAGAAAAACTGCCGAAATTAAGACAAGAGGTAAAGAATTTAGTATCGAAATTATAAATAAGAGATGATGAAAGTTTTAACGTGATCTTTAACATTTCTTTAAAGGAATTAGAAGAATTGTTAATACAGAAAATTGTTGAAACTATTACCATGCGCGGTGAAATTGGGAAATTAAGAGAACAAGCTCGCATATCGGAAAAGAATCAGGAAGCAACTCGCGCGAGATGTCAACAGTTAGCTAAACAGATTAAAGATTTTGAAATGGTGTTAAATCGTAATGCTGCCGATCGGCGTGCAAATAATGATAAGCCTACTGCGCCAATAAAAATTAATAGATCTGTTGGATTACAAGTTAACTTCGTGACAGTGTGTATCAATATTTTCAGATACCATAAACTTTCCTTTGTTTAGAGTATGCTTTATGTCTATACGATGGTATTTCTTTACTACAGGAGCAGGGAATGCAGAATTTAAGACAATTGCAACAGGCCTCTAGTATAAAGACCCTAAATACGTCAAATACCGAAACGAATAGTATAACAAATGCATCAAGTCCAAGGAAAGGAATTAAAGTAAGATCTCCCAGACGTATTGAACCATCTCCAGTTGTACAAACTGCTGTGGTTCCGCAGAATCATCCCCAAACTCCACCCATTATGCCCACCGTAACCCCCGCAGCTTTAGTCGTAGCTAAACCTTTAGAATCACAGCATACTTCAGCATTACCTAATCAAACTAATGCTGTACAACAATTATTACCTACTGTAAGTATTACAATATTGCTTACAACATCATATATTAATGATATATTACTAAAGCTTTTACATATTAGCTCATTCCTAATTATTGATAGTTCTGATGCAAAATTAATGTCTTATGAATAAATTGGATGTCAAATATTGCAGCAACAAGTACAGCCACAGCAGCAACAGCAAGCCATAGTTCTAAATGGAAAGTTACCAAATCAAATAAACCGTCAAAGTACAGCCATAAATATTGCGTCGCAATCTAGAACAAATGATCTGATAGATCTTACAGACGAAGAAGAGAAAAGTAAAGGTACTTAGAAACATGCGAGAAATATTATTTGAAGAATTTTCTTTAAGATAACATTTTTATCTTGTTGCAGGCGCTATAAACATACCAGTGGTTACAACTACAATAACTGATCAACAAATAAATATGGCACAAAAGTCTCAACCATGCTTCCAAAGGGTAATTCAAACCATCCCTGGGAATGTAGCTATAACAAGTCCAGCTACTAGTATAAGAGTAGTACAACCTGCTAGCCAACCAACGCCTACTGCCTTAGTGGTAAGTAAATAATATAAATATTCAATATTCTATAATATATAACATTTCTTATATATTTTCAGAATAATATGAACGCTCCTCGTCTAGCATATGTGATGCAAAGTAACATGGGACCTACGAGACAATTGTTAATAGCATCGAATTCACCCTCGGTAAAAAAAAAGAAAAATAACATAATAACAATAGTGGTCATATTTTTTGTTTGGCCTTAACATAACACAAATTTAACTATGTTACAGATCCGACCAGTAACTTCTTGCAACAGACCTTCATTTTCAACTCTAACATACAAAACTGGTTCGTAACTTTTTTAAAAGCAATATTATAAAAATAATTTGAATATTTTGTAAATATGTTCTGCATGTAAGTTTTAATATATTATAGTTTTCAATGCAATTATCTTTTTACAGGTATATCAACAGTTGCAAATGGAACAGTACGGTTTTTAACAACTCCGGCTGGTTCAAATATACAAGTAAACAAGGTATCGTTTTCTTTTTAGATATTAGAAATATACTGTAATCGTCAGACAAGTTCCCCAATGAAGTAACAAAAATGATTGTTCCTGTTTTAGCATCCTGCACCTTTACCGGATACGCGGAATTATGCCGTGAATCCCTCATGGAAACTTCCTCCTCCCGCTCCGTCATTAAAAATTTCAAAAGTTGCAAATGGTATGTTATTACTTAATACACCTATACTACTTAACACATCAATGAAATTGTTGTTACTTTTACACAGGAATAGTATTATCATGGAATATGATTTTGTCGGAGAAATATGCAGAAATAGCTAGTTATCAGTTATACGCATATCAGGAACTTTCTGGTGTTGCTCCTAGTACATCCTTATGGAAAAAAGTGGGCGATGTTCGAGCCTTACCATTACCTATGGCATGTACTCTTACACAGGTGAGTATCATTTCTAATTACTATTTTAATAATCGCATTATTACTGGCTACGAGGTATACTATTGTTTCTAAAAAAAAATAATTTTCTTTGCAGTTTTCTGAAGGAAATAATTATTACTTTGCAGTAAGGGCAGTCGACACACATTCCCGAAAAGGACAGTACAGTATACCTGGAAATATTTCGTTATAAGTCATTAATTCGCTAATTTATCGATTGACGCACATTTGTAATATAGCAAGTCTACATCCTACATGGCAATAGACTGTTCCCTGTCATTTGAATTATCATTTAATTTATCACGTATGAAATATGAATGAGAAATATTACATGGAGTCACAGGAGTCCTTGTAATTTTAAAGTACACATTGTGTAGATTACACACATTTCTGTAAATGAATTTGTTACATAATAGCATACCAGGCACTTGTTCTTCTAATTGTAAGTAATTAACACTTTTCAGATTATTCATTTTAATTGCTAGTAATTTTTTGTGCAACTGCAGAAACCATACGTTTCTTCCTCATATTTTGCATTCTGTTTTTTTCTATAAATACTTGTAAATGAAAGAATTGTCTTTTGTGATCATTGTACTACAATCAACAAGTTCATTTTCTCTGTTTACACTGTTATGCAGATTATTAAACTACAGTTCCAAGATGAATATTCTATAACTTTACCAAATCTGGAAATATCGAAAAAATTTTTATATATAATAATATTATGGTCTCAGTTGCAAAGTTCCGTGCTTATATAGAATTATACAAAACAAAATGTTCTAGTCGAAAATTTTTATTAGCAATTACCCCTCGACACATTGCATCTGACAAAGACTGTTACAATTAAAGAAACAAGTTCGCAACCGTTAAAGAGTCTGATGTTAATATTATAAACTGAAGGTATTCACAACTTCTGCTTTTTTTCATGCTGCTTAGTAAATATTGGATATTTTCACTCGTTATTAAACTTCATTTGCCTTTAACATTACTTCATGGACGTTTTCTCCTGATATGTATGATTTGCTCAATTTTTATACAATTGTAATAAATTTTGCATATAAAACATTAGTGAATAGCATATTCAATATCATAATAAATTTCATTAATGTAATGTATAAATTATATATTCGACTAATCTGTAAATATTAATGTTCGTGTACTCCGTATTTTAATAAGAGTGTATAATGATCTCTAGCATAACTATCTATTATATCTAAGTCTTAAGTTTCACTCTTTGTGTGATACAAACATGTAATAAAGTGATTGTTCATTTTTTATATAATTTTTGCAATGAGAAAAATGTGTATCCCTGGTACTTAAAAAATTTGTAATAAAAAATTTCTGTGCTTCTGTTCGAACATTTTTATAGTAAGTATGATACTACTTCGTTTTCCAAAATTGTAATGAAATCTTATAGTAATGACAAAATATCGCGAATATGTAAAATACATATAAATTTACAAGAATCTACAAAAATTTTACTTCGTTTTTCATGTTACGAAATATATTTTAATATATTACGTTTTATCAGTAGCACATTTGTTTTACTTTAATTATTATATAAAAAGTTAAACAAATGGTATATTAAAATGTAATAATAGGATAACGTCATGTTTCAATATCTTCTCCCAAATTTTACAATCGATCAAAAGATTTTGATATTATCTCGCAGTAAAATCTGTGTTTCATATTAATAGAATGTCTTATAAACTAAAATGCTAAAATTCCAAAGCACGAGGAATAGTTTAAGTTTTCTAACCTCTATGACAATAAACATTTTATCTGTTCGTATTATCACGACTGATTATATTAATTTCGTACAACAATTTATTCTATCAATAAATGTTTAAAAGAAACAGATCAATTCCTCTACTCACCCTATATTCAGAGACATAAGTTTTTCAATATTAATACATATGTAAGCAGTTCTTATTTCTGCAGATGCCAGAACTTAATTAAACATGCATATAGAATTGCTTTTGATACCTGAAATCACTTGAAATATTAACATTGGACGAGGCGTGTCGTCATTTATATATTTCAAGTGTAAAAGTTTATACATATAGATGTTTAATTAAATATTTTTTAATATTAGCCGCTCTGCCACATTTGTATTTCATATTTCATGCAAGCATTGAAAGAATAAGAAAAAAAGTCTCAAAAATGAAATGTCGATACTCGTAATGTGTTAACAAAAATTATACCATGAAATCTTTCATTGTTATTTGCCAACTATTAATTACTAGATTGCTTGTTAACTAAAATTGTATGGTGTACAAGATCACACAAAGTTAACATATACATAGGCATGGTGTTGAGATACAAGTACGGAACTGATAAGTACAAAAATTTTATCGACATAATGTTAACTACATTACAAATTAAATCTCCCGCCATCTATGTAAAATTTTTCCAATGTAACAAAAGTGCAAGTTTCTAACAATTTGCTTAAGCTATAATTTTCTCATGATAAACAACAAATTACCGCATTTTACCTGTAAACCAATAACATTTAGAAAATCTATTAATACAGGACGTTTTATTTATAGTATAACTATACGGTATATTTGAATTATACATTAATAAAAATGTTTTTTTACTCATTACTTATTCTGCAATACAATATTATTAAAATATTCTTGGAAAGTTCATCACTAAATGCAAGCACAAGGAAAGAAAATGTTACCTGAATCATTCGTTGGATTTTTATCATTTTTCCGTGCAGATATACGAATGATTTGAAATAATAAAAGAAATCAATTGTCGTAAATTTTTGATTAATCTTTCGCGATCATTTTCATTCCTAAAATGTTTCACAGCATTTCATGACTGATGTACAGAAACTTTGCTAGACATTTGAAATTCGACTCTTTAAATCCATCTGATTTCACACATTTTGTGTCTACTGTCTTTTACGAGTTAGGTGAATCACAGGGATATAATGTTAAGTCAAAACAAATACAATTATGATTCTCGCGAAGATATTGTTGGCGAAATGATAATTACAAGTTTTTTTCCAACATTGTGAGGAAAAGATTAAACGAGTGAGGGCGGAAGTAGTGGTCGGTAATTTGTGTATGCATTTTGATATACTTCGTAACACAAGATGTGAAAAGTTCGTGAAATTAGACGGAAAATCGTAAAGTTGAAGAATGTCTGAACGATCGGAATAGAATGTTTTTACGTTCGGACGAACTGATGGTGAAGGTGTCAATAAATATGTGTTCTTTCGAATAATGAATATGCGTGAAATATTACGTAGCACTTTTAGCTTCGCGACACATCTTGAACTGACAAACAGAACGTAAATATCATTCGAAGACGATAGAATTTTTCAGTCCTTACATTATCAAGATATGATATACCACAAAGAACTTATTTCTACATTGTTATCTACTCATTATATTCTTCCCTCGATTGATTAATGTAGATTTCGAGTATTACTTTGGAATTAAATAAAGCATTTTACACATTAAGGGTCTTGGGTTAAAATGTTACTTTATAACTACTTAGTATCACAGACTTCAAGTTGACGTAATCAACATTTTTTTCCGTGATCCTGGAAACATATGAAATTCAGCTGGCTAGATATTAGGAAAGAAATGAGATATGACAAGCATTTTGCAACTATGTCAACATGATAGGAAGCAAGTATGTGATGGCAAATCATTTTATGAATGTGATATTTTAATTTCTTGTGATTTCTATGTATGGCTTCCTATGGAAAGTGTTACTTCAAGTTGTTCAAAAAAAATCAGTAATCGTGGCTCTTGTCAGCGACCGATAGTGAAATCTACGACGTTAATCAGGGGATGCCTAGCCTACACTCGCTCGTCGTACGACGAGCTCCACTAATGGATATGGGTACTGCTACCAGTTCAGTGACATCTGTAAATCCTCCTACGAAACTTGCTATTAATCAGAAGAAAACTGAAAAGTCTAATAAACTTGCTGGTGTTACATTGCCTTTACTACGCAAAGAAACAAGTGTTGTAAATCTTTCTTTGGCTGAACGAACTGCACCAGGGAAAGGAGTTGATGCTCTGTTACTTAGGCCTGAAAGTAGTGTAAGTTTGGAAGCCCGTGGTGGGAGTTGGCTGAGTCTAGGCCCAGGAGTATTACGGAAATGTGAAACTGCAGTTGGTTTAAGTACATCAGCATTAGAAGGTCGACCCATTAATCGGAGCAGAGTCTGCTCCCGCTGTTCTAGTTTGCTATCTCTGGCATCTAGTTCACGCTACAGTTTAGCTGCAGGCAATTTTGTACCTGCAGGATCCCAACAGACAGTTGGAAGAATTTTTTGTAAATTATGTCTTGTTGATACTTCTGTCTCTAAAACATTTAAAATTGAAGGCTGTGGTTGTTCCTACTGTAAAGATGTAAGCACAAATTGTTTTGTTATATATAGGATGTTTTAAATACATATAACATGCTAAATAAATTTTTTGCATTCAATAATTTTAGTGTATGCAAGCTTATGTTGAGTATGAAATTGAGGAAGGAGCGTATGAAATTAGTTGCCCTGATGCACAATGTGATCATGGAGCAATACTTTCCTTAAAAGAAATATCAGATCTCGCCAATCCTGATTTGATGGAAAAGCATCACAAATTTCGTTTAAACAGAGGTAAGTAACTTTTCTTAACAAATATTAAATATTGGTAATCTGTTTTTAGTAATATATTTATTGCCACTTATAGATGTGTCTATGGATAAAGCTCGTGCATGGTGTCCACGTGCAGGTTGTGAGACAATATGTTCAATAAATGGTACTGGTGCAAATGGTACTGCTCTTGGGCCTGTCCATTGTCCCAATTGTGCCACAGATTTCTGTTCAATATGTCGAGAATCTTGGCATAGTGGTCCTTGTTCAGATCTTTCATTGGGTATACCATTTGATAGTGATCACATCAAATGTTGTCCTATGTGTTCAGTACCTATTGAAAAAGATGAGGGATGTGCCCAAATGATGTGCAAGAGATGTAAACATGTTTTCTGTTGGTACTGTTTAGCTTCCTTAGATGTAAGTATACATGCCCATAGTATCAATAATTTCCAATATAAGTACTACAATACAGTAGAATTCAGAATAACATGTTGAAGAAATTCTAAGAGATTCTTTTAAAACAATAGGATGACTTTTTACTGCGGCATTATGACAAGGGACCATGTAAGAACAAATTGGGTCACTCGCGTGCATCAGTAATTTGGCATCGAACACAAGTTATTGGAATTTTTGCTGGATTTGGGCTCCTTTTACTTGTTGCATCACCTTTGCTGTTACTAGCTGCACCTTGTATTGTCTGCTGTAAATGTCGTGTATGTGGTTCTTCTAGATTAGAACAAGAGGAGGGTGATACTGCAACGTAGAAACCTTAAGTTTTAAAATATTTATATTCCCGTAATTTTAGTCGGGTATAATAAATATCTATATTAGACTATTTAATGCGTGGACACATTTGGCGACTTATATAGATATACATTGAACACAATAGAGTTATATGCTTTTACTTTGCAAAGAATATTGTAAGACTTAATGTGTATGACTAAAGAGAAAATAATTCCAATCAATTATTTTTTAGTTATAATGCATACTTTAAAGCAATTATAAGGTGTAAAATATGAGCAGAAATTCCTTTTACCTTCGATGACTCTTTAAAATACCATTGAGTTAATTTGTTGTTCGTAAATCATCGAGCCTAAATGAAAACATTTCCACGTATTTTTACTTATATGTACGTAGTGTAACTGTTGTATATAAGAAATTTTTATTAACATTTATCGAACTGAAAGCTACTTAATGTCTAATCGCTTCTTAAAAAATACAGACTAAAGTAGACTCTATCAAAAAATTTTTTTTTTTTACTGGTGTGTAGCGTTAAAAATAATTTTATAATCTAAACATGTATAATGTACCAAATACTCATTTTATATCAAGACATTCCAAAAAGTTATATTGTTTACGCTGTATTGGATACACTGCCATATCAAATTTATTCTATCATGTGTTTCTTTCTAACTTCTAAACGAGACATCAGTTTATTTCAGAATTTAACACTTGCTACTATTATTATAATTTGAATTTCCTCCACTTACAGACGGGATCCTTTACAATACTTACAATATTGTTCACATGCACTTGGTCTTGTAACACAAAAATCATGATCCAATACAACTTTCAACATTATCTTTGTATAGTGCAAGCCACGATCTTCTAATTAGACGACATTAAGCGCATACAGATAATAATCCAACAATGTATATCTATATGTATGCCTATTCTAAAATTCGACAAAGTTTAAGGGTACAAGCGTTTACTGAAAAAGTTATTAATTATAGACTACAGTGCACAACGTTTCCTTAATATCTTGTTTCTGGGTGCTTTACTATTTGATTTGGTGAATTAATCGAATATATTTTACTCTAGAATTCATATGAACAATTGAGTGGCATGTAAGTCTTACAGAATAAGATATACCTGAAATTTAAAGAAATTAGAAAATTTTATCAACGATACACGTTAAACGCATTTCCAGTTAATAATATGCCTGATAAATAATTCATTACTTCAGAATATCGGTCAGTATGAATCATAATAATTATTAAATAGATGCCCTTGAGTTTTTTTTTTTAAATATTTAAAGCAAATACAAAGTATCAAATTTGTTAAATGTATCAAGTACTGCTTTTACAAAGAAATATTGACAGTCCGAACTTGCACCATAATCAGCATACTTAAGTGTGACACATATTGTTCTTTGTATTTTACGAATGTAATGGATCCGTATTCTAGACTATCAGATGGTGATATTTGGTCATTCATGATTAATTAGTAAATGAGTAACAGTAAATTGCATAGTATATATAGCGAATTTCTTAATTTTCATTATATTGCGTGGTAATTATTCTAAATATTTAATTTGTTATAATCTAAGTACTATATACGGTATGTAAATAAAAGCACAAAATATATATGTACATAGAAAAAGATTTCTCGTTCTCTTAATAAATATATATACATGTATATATACACGTTGTGCTTTTGTATATATGCGCACACGTTCTCTGATATCGTTTATATATATATATACATCAAGTTATATGCGTCCTGTAAATGCTTACAAGAAGCGCACATGAGAGTACTCGTATATTTAAAAAAAAAAGAAAGAAAAGTTTTATCGGTTGAAAATTATAATAGATATATATGATAACAAGTGATCTATGATGAATCGTCTATTCGCATTGAGAATAGAATTCTTCTTCGATAGTTAATAATATAGAGCAGGTTATATTTGTATATTATTATTTTAATATTTGTTGTTGCCTTTTATGCGCATTAAAAGTAGTCTTACGTTTTGTTTTTCTCAGTAAATTTACAGACGATTGGCGTGTTAGAAATTTTTCCAACATTATGTAATATAAAAAGAGCTGAAGAAAATTTATGTAAGACTTTAATGTGTATAAAACTTTTTTTTAAATATTTTAATTTTTTTCTTTTTTATTTCTGTGAAATTTGTTTAATGAGTTCAATCTGACTATCAGTTAGTAAACTCCATAAGCCTTAAAGAATTGTAAGCATTTTAAGTAATGAACAATGATAGTTATTGTAGTAATTCTTAATTATTTACTTACACGTTCGATATAATTGTGCTGTTTTTGGTTGAAGACCGAAAAGAACGTTAAATACATACGTGATTTATGAACTTAAGTTTTACGGATGTGAACACTTTCAATTTAATGCCAAATCTCGATTTGTAGAGAACACTGTAGATTAGAAAAATATAAATACCTATCTGTCCATTAAACATATTAATCAATATTCACAAGATTGAAATAATTTTTCTCGTTCAAAAAATGTTCCAACGTAGCGTGTCTGTAATCTACCATGGAACTACACCAGTTATTATATATGTACTTCTTTAACGAGATAGCGAGCAATTCAGAAGGGTTAACGATTAAAGTCAGTAAGTTGATAGCGTCAAACAATTCTATAAAAGCCAATAAGGTGATGATTTTATGAATATCATAACGCAATATCTTATGAAAAAACACTCGAATTATTTCTACAATTTTGAAGTTATACTACATTGTAAAACATAAGTGTTTTATTTATTTACATTCGATGGTTGTAATGTTGAAATATTGCAGTAAATTTGTTATTATCTATTTTCAAGTAAAATTCTAACGGCTTACTTTAATTATTGATTTTCAATTAGTACTTTAAAGGCACATTACTTCTAGCTGGCACTCTTGTAGAATCAAAGAGCAGGGATGTTTTTATGACAATAATATCCGTGTTGTATTACACAATAACCCATTTATTATTTTTCTAATACAATATTTTCTGTAAGAAAACTCATAACTTGATTGGGTTAGAATTGTTTGGAATGAAAAGATTCGCATCATGAAGATGCATTAGATCACTGTCAGGATCCGCAGTAGCAGCGTGTTTCCACTCGATAGAGTTTCATAGGGCTGCATACTCAACAAATTCCCTTGTTATTTAATGCATCTTGCTTGCTAATCTTTACGGACCATCAGTGAATCAGGAGACCGCGCACTTTGTGGATTACATTACAATAATTCTGTAGTCCTACTAAAAAGCTGTGATAGATTTTAGGTTTACATATAAATACAATGTATGTGGCTAGTTAAAAAAGATAACAATCAATAATCTAAATTTAATTGCATACTATAATAAAATATATATATATTGTAAAATAGTTAGTGTCAAAAAATATAATAAATTTAATAAACGTGATTAAGCATAATTATGATTGATAAATGAATGGATTATTTGATAAGACCCTTGGCTCTGAATAAATCTCTCATTAGACCTTTTAAGTACCCAATTTCTCGCTGTAAATCTTTCACTTGAATTTTCAATTTATCATTATGATCCGTTAATTCACGTTCCTCGCCTATTATTTCCTTTATTTCTTGTTTCTTCTTTTGCCTATAACGCGTGGCAGCATTTTTGTTTTGCTCCTTTTTCCGAACTTTCTTGTCCTCGACAGATGGGCGAGAGTATGGCTTTTGACGATTTTTAGATGAAATATATACAGATTGTTTTGTACGTTTTGTTCCAGGTTCTAAAACCCAATCTGGATCATCGACAGACTCTTCCGATGAGATGTAACTTCCGCCGGAACTGGTACATGGACTAGATGGTGGAATATCCTCCGTATGTAAACGTACATACTCATCCACCACAGCTAATTCATGTGCAACATCTGTGCTCAATGGATCTAATGATATATTTTCAGTATTCCATTGTCCAGACCCTTCATTGACGAATGACTTTTCCTCTGGGATTACCACACTGTATACAGGTTGATGGCCAGTATATAAAGGTTGTACAGGTTGCAATGTAACAAGTAATTGAGTATCTATATTCAGAGGTTTTTGTGGTGGTGGTGATTGAGGAGGAGTAAGAGTAGAACTTGGTGAAGGGACTATTTGGTGACAAGCTTCAACATCTCCCAAAACTGTTTCAAACTCTTGCAGAAGAGTTTGGGTATCATCTTGCTGTGGGACTTTTATTGTATCTGTATAAACAGTTGGCTTGTTCTGACCACATTCAGGGACAGGTAATTCTTCGAAAATGGGGAGTTCTATCTTTTCTTCCAACCAATCCGAGAAAGGCTCTGTAATGAAAACAATTTCATTAATGAGTATACATGTAGATTCTTCCCTTTTGAAATTACAAAAGTGAGTTGAACAATATTGTTGATTCCTCTTACAAACATAGGGAGGTATACTGAATTTAATTTCCTTAAACATAACTGGTTCTAGTTGTGGCATTAATTAGCATTATACCATTATAATAATTAGAAGTATTTAATCTTTGTGTTTTATTAACAAATGCAGTAACACTTATAAAAACATTTAAATGCTATTTTCGAAACATGGACTATTTCGATTAATCTAATGGACGATAAATATTTACTTTAGAAGTTTACCTTGGAAAATTAATTGCGGCAACTATATAAATAATTTTTCGGTAACATATTACATAAATTAATTGACAAATTAATACGAAATAGCATTTATTTTCCAGAAAATACCGAAATAATTTTAAAAGCCGATAATGCTTTTACTTGTTTCTTGCATGAACAATAACTAGGAGTGGTGCATTAATGTATATATAATTTCATGGACATAACTAGTTTAATAGGAAAAACAAGTTCCTGATTTACAATTTCTCTGATTTCTATTAATCAGATCGTAGCTAGCAAATTAATTTGTTCCTCAAAATATGTTACAAATACTTGTGCAATATAAAAATTAAGGAGTAAGATAAAAAAAATACATTAAAATAGGAAGATATAATACTATATCTATAAGTCAGAAAAATTATAATTTTCTAAGGAACTTATACACCTTAACAGTTTTGAACAGAGTGTAACAATACACAATTGTTGTATTCAATATCTCAAATTTTTTGCATCCTCTCCTAATTGTTGTTGAATCTCTGGATAACTGTCATTTTCATACATATGTTGTTTACTCACGGAGATTTTTTTTTTGAAAGCTAATATTATGAATTCTGCAATAACTAAGCCAGCCCTGACCCATTTCTTAGTGAAACTTTGATCAAAGACTACTTGAACTGTTTAAGTTATCTCCATTTAAATGCAGAGGGCAATAGGTTAGATAAGAATATTTCTGTATTACTAAGATACATAAGTATTAACCAAATCAACTTTTAAAACTTTCAAGAATGTGCAAAATCAAACTTCTTTACATACTCTTCTGATTGTTTTGCAACAATACCTTACTCAAATTAAATATTACATCCGAAATGCTTTCTTCAAATCCATTATCAAAAGTGAATAACAAAAGAAATTAAGAAACAAACCACTAACAATCTATTCCTTCAGAATGTAACTTAGGTACTAGATTTCGCTTTTTTTTTCACAACTGCATAAATTATGCCTGACCTTTAGAGACTAGAGCGAGGTAAGGCAACCGTATAAAAAAAATGTCTCCGATATTTATTTTGTTTACAAGTCGCAAACTCTTACGAACATAGAATGACATCTGTTACGAGACAAACCGTTGTTGTCTTTTTTTTTCTCATATCAATGTAAGGGCAAAACGTAATCGAAATTAATGAGCGCGAACCCGCGAACTGTTTACGCGGAATTCATTGCGCATGACGTAGCATTTAAATTCATCGGTCCCGCGGAATTCGGCAAAACATTTTGATAACAATTACATTTCAAAGGAATGATCCGATTCAAGTGTGTCGCTCGGTAAAATAAACAGACCGTACAATATATCGGTCTGATAGCCATAAAAGATATTATTCTATTAAAATAACGAAGATTAAAGAGAAAGAGAGAGGAAACTAGTAAAGTAAAGCAAGCAAGCGAAAGGAAACGTACCACTGTAACATATAGAAGCCATTATGACCACGCGCGGTTAATGTTTTCACGTGAACCGTTTTTTAAAGAGAAAAGGAAGAAGGGAAGTATATATGTACTACAATTAAATGAATAAAATCGTTGAATTGTTCTTGATGTATGGCGCGTGTATTCTTTGATATGAAGCAAAGCCCAATCACTGGGACGCAAGTAGCTTCGATTCAACGTCTTTTCACAAGTTTTTGGGAATTGACAATAATCTCTCGGTTCCACGTGTAGCGATATGCGAACTGCATGCTATTATATAACATTAACACTCTCCACCATCGAGACGCCGGGTCTTTTACTTGGGTCACTTTTAGAGATGCCAGTATTATTAAGTTTGTTGGTGTTTAGTTGAACTCCTTAAAATTCATATGCCATCAAACGTTCCGCCGTGTTCTTCTAACAATGTGATTTCAATCGTGTATAATTCATCGATATATCACGCGACGCACTGCATCGGTCACTCTTTATCAATAAACAAATCGATCCAATAAACACGTAGTGATCCACTATTTACGATGATCTTCCGTCAAACGTAAAGTAACTCGTAATTGTATAAATTGAGAGTCACGTTTTACCGTCGTCGAGTTTGGATATCAGACGAGACCGAATTTCGTCTCTGCACGTGCGATTTCCTAACGTATGTTACAAAAAAATCACAACTTGACGATAACTGCTCGATCTTTCGTGAAATTGATGACTTTACTTTGCGCTACGAATATGTGTAACAGTCAGCATTAAACGTGCAATGAAAAATAATTGTTCAAGTTTTCCTGCTGTTTAAGATCACTGACACGTTCGTAGGCACATACGCCACGGTTTTGGCAAACTGCCGACGGCGGAAAGATTCTCACGTTGCGTCTAGCCGAATATAAGTGGGGAAGTTTGTCGACCAACACACTAACAACAATCTATATTATTATTCAAAGATTTCTCGAAATTTACTATAGAAAATTGTAATATTGACTTTAACGAAGAACGATCGACAGAATCATGCGATCGCTTTGCAATACTGCTAAAGAACCACTCCTGCTTATCTTTGGACTTTCCCCTCTGATGCCCCTACTCCTTCATTACTAACACACACGTCATCCCCCTATCGGCCTCCAACCAAAGCCGTTTGCGTAGAGGTTAACCAGTTCGTCCCACTCTCCTTCCACAGAAAAAAGAAAGGAAAACGAGATACGAACTGGAGGAAACGGGAAGAATAAAAGCGATAGGAAAACCGTGTCTGTATGCGTAGGAAAAAAAAATGAATTAATATTAGTTTCTATGCTTTTTAAATACGCACAAATTCTGTAAAGTAGGAGAGATCACCGGTTTAACGAACGGGTGTATGCGTGTTGCGTTACAGGAACGTTGACAATGTGTCTATTAGTCTCTCTCTCTCTTTTTTTTAAAGCGTATATACAGACGCATGGTTTCGATTATGTTGAAATCGTATCTGAACTGTTACGATCGACCTAGATTATCTCATTTTTCACATAGTTTCAACTGCGTAAAGAACCATGTATCTAAGGTGGTTTAATAGTCTGGATCTGACGACTTTGCTGTCTAGAATTGTATGTTTGTGTGCACGTCTGCGTACAGCCGTTATTTTAATAAGCATTCCATTTAAATCGGAGCGAGACAAGTGACAGGATTAGAATCACGTCTAGTTTAGTTTGTTACTGCAAAATTCTAATATAAAGAGAACTTATGAATACAATGAGAAGTGGATGAGCATTTTTACTGGATCAGCATATACAGACTGCACGCGTTACGCGATATATCTTCGTTTTGTTTTTTTAGCTGCAGAGCAGATAACATTCTGCGCGTATATGTAATACGATAGTTTTAAATAAATATGCTGGCGAGTATTTTTTTTATAAATATTTCAAACTTTCTTTCCTTATCTTATATTTGTATAAGAATTATAATGGTATAGAATTACCATTAAATTAAAAGATAAGTATGATGAAATAATTAAGGAGATATACAGTGAAATTCTGATTTTTATCTTTTGTTTGAAAACAACTTAGTGATTATAATAAAATATGATACAGTTTGATGATTGTATAAAATAAATTTTTGAGATGTAACGTTATGCAATACATTAACATAACGTATATATGTTATTTTATAGGCAATGTTAATGTAAAATAGCTGTGTAAATTAATATTCAGAGTAATAAAGTTAATATTGTTTTGTTTCTTTGCTGTGTACATGTGAAATTAATTTTCATGCTATCAAATAAAACAGAGACAATAATGATAAGGGAAACAGAATGAAGAGAACTGACAAATATTTTATGTACAAACACAAGATAAAGTTACGAGGTATAAAGTTTTCAAAATGAGTAATACATTGTACACATTCTGCAATGTTATTATGGACTCTCTCAGCTCCTGATTTGGATTGATCCGGCAATTTCGCAATTCAATTTTTTTATGACAAAAAGAAAAAGAACTTACCTTCTTTAATCCATTCATCTAGCTCCTCTAAAAGTTTTGTGGCTACTTGTGCACGCGAGGGTTGATCTTCGTACATAACAGGTTCGACAGCATTTTTAGTTAGGTCTACAGATTTATCATCAAATAAAAGCCAATCATCTTCAACTTCTGGTGATGATGGTGCCCCCTTAGGGGACACTGGCTCCAGCTTCCATATCCACATCTCCTGATTCTGATTGGATTCCATTGATGCGAGTCCAATCAAAAGGTATCAAAAAATGATGAAATGAAATTTGTGTCGTTGGTACGACGTAGCTCGAAGTGAGCGCCATGTTGGCACTGAAAATACAAAATAACACATATGTTATTAATAATTTGTAGGTGTTAATTTTAAACAAGAAAGTAAAGTAAGTTCTACGAGGTATAGACAAATTTGTTTAACTAATCATGATTATGATAATCTATAAACTATCATTCAAGGTATAAACAAAACTTTTCTAATAGTTGAATATTTCCAATAATTCCTTAATCAGTAAAGTTATGATAAGTTTTAGGAATTATTGACTTTAATTAAGGAAAAAGAAAATATTTAACTATTAAAAAACGTGCAAGTCATTCCATTATATTAAAGGTCATGATATGTATAAAACACTCATATTTCCTGTAGATTATATTTACGTAATTCTAAAACTAAGTTTTATTAAAAAGGAAACTTCGAGCCGATACCAAGAAAAAGAAATGTACAGTTATGACGCAACATGAGACCTTATCATCTGGCAGAATTTTTCAGCTATTAGATGTAATTAAAACACGTTATAAACTATATAGCTACAATGTTGCATTGTAACATTTGCATATTGCGAGAGTAATTGTAAATTCGCGCGTTTTATCGTGAAAGTAAATGACTCGAAAGTTTGACCGCGCTAGAATGAGTCATAAAATGGCAGCCAGTCATCTTCAACGGGTTAAGGTGAAAGCAAGTATGAACCTATCCAAACTTATTAATGGATTAATGAATATTACTTACTCCATGTTTAATTAGTTGTGTCGGCACACTTGCGTGTGCAAGCTGCTTCTGCGACTACTGACTCATCTTGCCCGCGAGGAGTTGTGAATAGAAAATTTAAACGTCTTCCTTTCGAGCTGCATGGATAGAGAATGAGCGTCTCTCGGTACGCGGATTACAATCATTCGGGTCACGTGATACATGGCGGGTGCGCAAGTTGTATTTCTCAGAAACACTGTGAAGCAGTGCGCATGAGCGATGTCATTATGAATCTGAACATATTCTACGCTATAATTATATAAATATAAACATTCCGTTGGTTTTATTATGTAACAATGACTCTTAAAATGAATACAAATTCACTTTTTATTGAATTATGACTGTAGGAAATAATATCGCGTAATGTTCGACTTTTAATGTGTGAAATTTGATTTTTAATGTTTAACAGTTTAAATAAAGACAGAATACTATTTTCATTGTTGTTACATTGACATTAAGAGTAAAAAAACAATGTATTTTGTTATCGTATGAGTTATATTTGTCTAGATTAGGCCTTGAACTTCATTAAGTTGATGGCAACCATTTTGAAACGTATCCGCGGGAAATTTGAACTTCAGCAGTCTTCTCTAATGAATTCATTGTATCATATTAGTTAAATATACTATTAATGCTCTATTCTTTGCAAATTTCATATAAATACTTTTTAGGACTATTATAAATAGGAAAATATGGGTATAACTTCTTCATGAAAGAAATTTTCAACATAAAAATATTTTGTATCATTACAAACACATACATTTTTTTTTTGGAGCTTTTTTACATTTCTTTTATATTGTTAGAATACATTGATTGATTTAGGTATCACATTCGTCACATTTTTATTGCCGTGTCACTTCTCCCTACACACATAGAAAAATATCATTGTTTAATTAAATTTCTAAATCAACAGGCAGATACAGAAGGAAAAACAGACATGAAAATTCTATTATAATACATAGATGTACGTATAACTCTCTTTCACATTAAAAATACGTCCCACAACAACGATAAATATCATCCTACATATTTTATCTGTTCCTCTGTTGTTTGAAGTAATCTTGCCGGAATTTCTCGTTGAAGAAAAATCCAATTTTGGTCCTTATTTGGAGCGGAGGTATTATTGTAAAAAGTTTCTGAATTCCATGGCTCCAGTAACCAGTGCTGCTGTCTATTTTTCCAAGAGTTGCAATCGCATTCTTGGCATAAGTCGTTGCATTGGGCACAAATACAGTGGACACCTAAAATATAAAAATAATAACAATTTCACAATTTGTCCTTTCATTTTCTCTCCAGTAAAAATCGAAGTTATAAAGAAGACAATACTAAGTCTACCGAAATGGCTAAAATATCTTGCTTTGTATTCTTTACAAACATTTCTCAAATTTCTAAAACTGTTTCTTTTTCAATTTTCCACCTCTGCCTTTTACACTGCGAGTGATTAAATCGGTGAAACTATCTGCTTCCTACATTTACTTTTATCTAACGTATTTATTTGACAATTTCAAATATACCGCATTAATTGTCGATGCATCTTGAGTTAATTCACAAGAAACTTGAATTTTTCAAATCATAGAAGCTATCGTTCAACGGAAATTCTTGATTCGAACCCTTCATCTTGCAAATTAGTTATCCACGATCTAAATAATATTTCTAGCATCCACGCTCTCAAAGTTGGATAATTTCCAATTTGTTTTTCTATACCTGAAGCCTATCGCTGAAGGCATTCATCTTAGTGTTCACGAAGAAAGGCGTCAGATTCTGAACGGTTATACCGAATCTGGAATATTCAGCTCTAATAGCATCAGAAAAGCTTTTTATGTAGACTTTTGTAGCGGCATATACGGTCATCAGAGGCAACGGAGTTAGCTGCGACGCAGACGAGACATTAACGATTGCACCCTTGCCACGTTTTTGCATCTGTCCTATTACTGCTCGTGTCATTAAGGTAGTAGCACCAATGTTGATAACGATGATATTCCAGAGTTCATCTTCAGGAACTTCACCAAGGTACATTGGATAAGTATATTGTATACCCACGTTGTTTACTTAAAAAAAAAAGAACGATTACTCAACACATATCAATATGTTTTACACGTAGCGCATTCTGCATTTGTTTTGCCTGCTGCTTATTTTATATTGATGAATTTTAACAACGGAAGTTGTTAAAACGTGAGTGTATTATAAACACGTTCAATTCACGATTGGAATCAATTATCGAATATTTTTATGTGAGTAGACTATTTTATATATTTTATAAGACTGTTATAAATCCTCTCTCGACATCTTTGGGAATTCTTTTATTAGTTTATTAATTAATATCAGATTGGGTAAAAAGGCTCTTCGCATTTTAGCGCAAAAATAGAGTATTTTTTTTTCAAATTTTTGACTTTAACTAAAAATCACCTAAGGTGGCTAAACAAAACGATACATATTTAACTTAATAAGCTTGATTTGGAATATGAAATAACTCGTTTCAGTTTTGCGTTAAAATGCGAAGAAACTTTTTCCTCAACGTAATATAACACTTGATAGTCTAGCAGGCCGTAGGAGCATTGACTTTTGCAATTAAATCGGAGAAAATATGTGCTACAATGTTGTAAGTTTAGAAAGTATAAATAAACATTATTTTTTGTGCCAACTGAACCGCAATTGGGTTTAAATTACCTATGTCTGCTTAGTGCAACATAGTTGCAAAGGATAGCATAAGCCAATAATAATAATAATAATAAATCAAATGCAAGACTTTCTAATTACCTAATATACCAACAGGTATATCCTTCAGTTCGTCGGCGATTTTCTTGAAAATTTCCTTCCCTTTGGAAAAATCAGCCTCGATGAGTTTCACCTCAATTTTTGGATCGATCAGTAGAATCTCGCTTCTAGTTTTCTCCAGTTTTTCCATAGATCTGCTTATTAATACTAGGTTGATGTGCCTCGAGGCGAGTTCTTTGGCGTAAGCTTTACCGATTCCATCGGTCGATCCGGTTACCACTGAAATTTAGATGACTCGTTTTAGATGAAAATATGGTGGATATGTAAAAGAAACGTTAAATGTTAATTGCCGGATGTTTCGTGTCTTTGGAATTACCTGCCCAGTCACCGAATTGATTTCGCAAGTCGATCGGTTTCGTGTCGAATATCGGCAGAAGGATTTCCCAAATTGTACGTGCAATTTTGCCGATATAGCCAATTAACAGGAAAAAGGCAAGTAGTCCACCAAGTAACCAAATAGCTATTTGTAGCATCATTGTCCTTTAATTGAAAATAATGTTCTAGTTGTAGTTGAAGTTTGTTTAATTTAATTTTTCCTCTATACTTATTTACTTCTATATCTGTAGATTTTCTTAGTTTTATATTTATTATCTAATATAATTTATCTAATACAATAAAATTATTTATAATATAATATAGATTCTATATCTATAGATAGATTTGCATCTATACTTATTTCTAGTTTAGTCTTTAAGTACTCCTTTATGTTTGAATATTAGAGAAATACAGTAATTAGACAAGTACAGTGTAAAACATGTTTCTCTCATGTATGTGTTATTTGTATTTTTTGCGATAAAGGTTATTATTATTATTACAATCGTTATTTGTTGAAAAATTATTCGTTTCGTACTTGTAATGTAAATTTCGTTTTCATGTAATGAACTTAAAATTGAATTAATTAATAAATGAGCGTTTTGCTACGATTTTATTTCGGAGATGTATTTGTATTGAAGAATACTTGTAGAAAGAAAATTTTAAAAATATGGTTGGTGGAGATGTTAACACTAGAACTATCGGTATTATATCCGTTATATTTAAATATACTAAATAATCGCTTTATAAAAAGAGAAATCAAAAGGTGAAATAGATGGAGTAGTTTAAGTTTTATAAAGTAGAAGTGAAATTTTTATTTTGTGGCTGATTTATCAATTTGAAGAATTTTTGAAATATTTTGGAACAAGTTATTTTTATTGGCTTGGTAGTTTTACTGCTAATTCTGAATTAAAAGTATCTTCTTATTAGTCAGTTAGTGTCTCTTAGCATGTGAAAAATAATTTGAGGAAAATTTAAGAAGTATGTTTGTACTAGCTTTTACTTGAGATATATATGTGCTCCATTAGCAGCGAAACGGTAAGGTATGCAGGAAAACAAGGTTTTTTCCAAATTGATATTTAACTTTGATTTATTTTGAAGTTTTTACGACCCACAGAACATAATTCTTTTACCGTATAATGTTTAAAAACAAGTTGTTGAAAACTTTTAGAAATAAAACAAAAAAGCAAACAATCCAAGGTCAGTTCAAGGTTAGGTACATTATCTTACACATTTATTATGTGATATCTATCATAAGATGGTATCTTTCATGTGGTAGCATATATTTAAGATATTTACGGGATAATCAGATGTAGCAGTTAAAAACATATTAAGGAAAGTTCGAGGAATGCAGCTTTGAGACGACCTTCGACATTATTACTTAATTTCTCTTTTTGAAAAACTTTTTTTACGATGACTCTTCCGTCGTCATAAGCAGTCAGATTATGTAAGACGAGAGAGGACACGGAAAAATGTTTTTGATAAATATAATTATACAAAATTAGTCTTGTTAGGTTTACAAGAGACTTTCGTTTACATATAGATAATTTAAAATAGAAATGATAAATAGTCGAGTATTTTAAAAGATACTGTTGTGCTTGATCACGAAATTATATATTTTTGTGAACTTTGCCACAGTAATATCATATTTTTAACTACAGTGGAGTGATATGGAGTCGACTTAATATTATGTTAATCTTTCTTGCCGTTTTGATAACTCATAATTAATGACTCAGGTGACAGGTTTCACTTGATTATATTTTAGTTATCCTGCACTTTGTGTTTACTATGAAATATGTTTTTGTTTTTAAAAAAGACTCGACTTATTTCTAGGAAGAAATAGGTTTTCCTGAAGCTTTACCCTAACTTCATCTATAGACTCTGTTCGTTAAAACTGCGATTCTTTGATAATCACTATTTACCGGTTCAAATTAAAACGTTCAAATTACAATTTACAAGATAACAAAGCTTCTATCAATAAAAGAACATCTCTGTAACACATACTTTACAAAAATCACCTTTTGCTGGCAAAAATCAAACTCGCGCTCAAACTAAAATTACTAAATTATCCAAAGCTCTATAAAAAAAATTCTCCTGCAATACAAAATTTTCAAAAATCACTTTCTGCCGGTAAAACTCAAACTCGCGCTCCAATTAAAATTGGTAAATTATTCGAAGAGCTATGAAAAAAATTCTGCTACAATACATACTTTTCAAAAACCAATTTTTGCCGGCAAAAATCAAACTCGCGCTCAAACTAAAATTACTAAATTATCCAAAGCTCTATAAAAAAATTCTGCTGCAATACAAACTTTTCAAAAATCACTTTCTGCCGGTAAAACTCAAACTCGCGCTCCAATTAAAATTAGTAAATTATTCCAAGAGCTATAAAAAAAATTCTGCTACAATACATACTTTTCAAAAACCAATTTTTGCCGGCAAAAATCAAACTCGCGCTCAAACTAAAATTAATAGAATAAAAAAGATCCATTAAAAATAACACTTCTGTAACACATACTCTCTGAAGCCGACGACGTACCGGTACAAATCAAACACCTCTTCAAATCATTATTAAAAAATTACTCAAAGATCAATTAAAAAATCTATCCTTACACATTCCCATTAAATGACCACCTCGAGCGAAACATTCTCGCACAAAATATCGAAGCGATCTTACATAAAACGTAAAATTTTGCATAACACAGAATCCTTACCCAAACTCTCCAAAAACTTTCTTTTCACTGTTTATGCGACGTCTCCCCTAACTGCACTCTTGCCTCATACCTTGACGTAAGAATACGTGATTAAAGTCGTTTCCACAGAAAATGCACTTGTTCTCTTCCTTATATTCGTTTATTCGTTTACAGATTACTCAATCTTTCCCGATTATTTATTTTTGTGCGATGGTCAGTCAACGAAGGCCGAAGCAAGACTAGAGCTACTCGTGGTAGGTGACGGTACAAAAGGCGAATGAAGGCAAGGTACTTTCTCTGACTTCAGTTACAGCTCGCAACCAACGAATCGCGACGATTAGGATGGGGACCTTAATGCCTCGGCAATTGCGCAAACGGTATAGTCGATTTTTTTTGGTCACTCTGATACGTGCATGAATAAATATTACCTCGAAACTGATCGTCTGGATGAATGAGACCTAATTAACACTTTGGACACCACTGGTATTTCGCTAATTTGATCATTTCTACTGAACTGAAACTTTTTCTATTAAATTCACATCTTTATAAAGTAGAAACTTTAAAGATAGATATTCGGCAGACTTTAATCTTCTCAAGGTCGATATTTAAATATTCAATGTGTCCGAGAATTCATAAATATTATAATTTTAACCAATTGACAGTGTATTCCGTGACAGTCGCGGGCGGAGTGTTAAATACCAAACAGTTTATACCGTTTGATCTACCAAAAGATGTCTAAGTCTATGACTAGATTCTTTGCTTCCTCTGTTCTCTAAGACTACTCTAATCGAAGAAGGAGAAGTGGTTTAATTTGCATGCCAACGTGTTTTCGAATATAAAAAGAACTAGAGATTTTTTGAGTCGAAATTCGTAATTTTACTTCACTGTGAAGGGGTTAAAGTTACAGGAAATGTCACTGAATTTAATAGCGCCGGTTACCGGTGACCTCCGTGGCAGTCAAAGTGTTAAATTGACATTCTCACGGATGTTTCTCGGTTTAGAGATCCTTCGAAGATGATTTTAGTCCTGGAAAGTTAACCGAGAGAGGTAGGTGGAAAACTGTTAATCTTTTGAGGTGAGATGGTGGGATAAAGTATTGTTACGGGATGTTTCTTCTTTTTTGGAGTAGCTGGATCATGTTTTGCAAGAAAAACCGGTCGGTATTGACCAGGTAAAAGAATACGAATTATTTCTGTGATGCAGAGTCATCGTCGAGAGTTAACTTTCTTTTTCGTTTTTACTTGGAGAAAGATGCTTTACGTAATTTATGATGGTTGTTTGGTACTCGGAAAGGTATATAAAGATTTATGTTTTGTAACTTGTGTATTATGTCTGTACAGTTTGGAGTAATTATAAATGGGATGTTAAAATCAAACTTAATTTTATGGAGTAGTTTATATGATTTTGTTTTATGAAGATTTTAAAGGATATGGATAAGTTTTGATGTGTTAAAATGATGCGGACTTATGTGTGACTGGGAGATAGGAAATTTGTTGTAATCTTTGCAGTCATTTTTCGTAATTATACGGCGACCTTTGCTCGCAAGAAATGACGGCCATGAAGTAATTATTAGTTGCAAAATTGTGGACGTAAGGAATAATTAAAGTACATAATACCTTTTATTGTGTCTACATTTCTTTAGACTTGCTGAAGTACGTTAGAACTTTCTCCCAAATGATACTCGCTCTCGTAAATCAAATGTTCTTTAACACGTCGACCGTTTACGTAACACAGAGCTATTTTTAAATATTACAAGTTACGAAAATATTATGATTAACTAATATTGGAATAATATTATCTCAGAAAATAAATAATCATCACAAATCTACATTTGCAGATATTAAATCTCAATACTAACTACGAATTTCAATTTGCAGTACTCAAATCCTACAAAAACCCATTAAATTCCACTCTTTCTATATCAGCAAAACTCCTCACAAAAAAGACGCACACTGCCTCAAAAAATTAACAATCATCACAAATCTACATTTACAAATATTCCATCTCCATAAAAACTACAAAAAAATACGCACTCAGTCATTAAAAATTATAAACAGTAACTACAAATTTTAATTTTCGATAGTCAAATCACACAAAAACTCGTCAAATTGCACTCCCAGCCCTCAGATTCTCCTAATTTCGCAAATATTACTTCATCAGTAAAATTCATAAAAAAAAGACGCACTAAGTCACAAAAAATTATAAATAATAACTACAAATTTCAATTTTCGATAGTCAAATCACACAAAAACTCGTCAAATTCCACTCCCAGCCCTCAGATTCTCCTAATTTCACAAATATTACCATATCAGCAAAATTCCTAAAAAAAGACGCACTCAATCACAAAAAATTATAAATAACAACTACAAATTTCAATCTGCAAATAGTGAAATCCCACAAAAACTCATCAAATTCCACTCCCAGCCCTCAGATTCTCCTAATTTCACAAATATTACCATATCATCAAAATTCTTAAAAAAAGACGCACACAGCCTGAAAAAATGAACAATCACCACAAATCTACATTTACAAACCTCCCATCTCAGTCAGTAACAACCATCCAATAATTTCGATCTACCATAATCTCAAACCCCACAAAAACTAATTAAATTCACTCGTCGACAAGTCCAAAACAAAAAATTAAAGAAAAATAAAAAAAAAACTATTAAAATACTATCAGCCAAACGGCAAAGCAGCACATAACGAGAGGAAGCTGACCGCAGTAGAAAGAAAGAAAAATAAAATATCTGAGGCGCGCGCAGCCTCTTTCACTTGCACACATTGCCGAGTGGGACGTTTCATCCTTATGCCCCACAAGGTCTTCATGGTCTTCGAGGCAATCGAGGCAACCGAGGCAACCTTTGGGCAATAGCCGGCTGCCGATCGGCATGGCCGTTCGTGTTCTCTTCACGTTAGAATCTCTCACGAAAATCGTTTCACTCCTCATAAATAACCAAATCTCACCTGTTCTTCGTATCCTCATCGTTAATCCGGATTCGCTGGATGGTCCTTAATTGAAGGTACACCCTTGCAAATGAGGTCGTTCCACTGTACGACCAGGATTCGCCGGGATTCGAAACGTAACCACCTGGAGCAGTTGAAAAGGATTATTGTGAATTTTTCGGATACCTCGAGGCATTCAATGACGCAGGCTCAGAGACTGGAGGATCTTGAGAGAAACGCCACGTAGAATTTTGACGGTGTGTAGTGTCGGATACTTACGGGAGAGTGAGTTTTACCTGATTTTTCGTCGACGTATTAAAAGACAGTGAATCGTCGGTTATCTCTCGGAGTCAGTTTAGTCGGGGGAAGATCGTCGATCGGATAGTTCAGTAAAGGAGGTGCTTTCAAAGTTAACAGATTACGATTCGTGATGTTCATTGTTTGAGAGTGTTATCATTCTTGTTTTTCTTGGGGTACGTTTGTGTCTGATGTTAAAAGAACTTTTGAATTTGTTGTTGATTGTATTTTATCTCGAAGTGAAATTTTGATAGTGTGGAGCATAGTAGAGGATTTTGAATGTTTTTAATTGTTGGTGAGATAAAAATGAAAGAGGTGTGTGTGTGTGTTTGGAAGTTGGTTTGATAAGGATAAAGTTTTAATTTGGTTTGTGCGTGACACTTATTGTTGGTATTGAGTGCCCTAAATGCATCATGAATGTCGTTCCTTTGTCAATGGAGGAACAATTGATCGTATTGTAGAGGAATTTCTTTAATATTTCGCTTTGGAGTTATTTTTCATGAAAGAATATCGAATTAAATTAGTTTCTGGGTGTAGAGAGAAAGATTGTGCCAATTTTATCAATATCTCGAGAATATTCTATTACTAATCTTTCTATGGCAGTGTTAATGGTAAAATCATCAGTGAAATTGAATTTTTTTAAAAAATTTGTGTCTTTTCTTTGAAACTTTAGCCAAGTGTTTTATAACTTGGACAAACGCTTTCGTCTGTAGCTTAATACTTTTAACACGTGTTATTCTGCGATTAGATCACCGAAGCTGACGTTAATTTCATTCATCTTAAATGTGTTTTCTCTTACACATTCAATTTATGTAATTACTGATAATTGCATGTTGTCCACAAAGTTATACATTGAAAGTTAACAACTACATTGTACAATATCTAATGTCAGAGGAGTTCAATGGTTTCAAGATAGTCACAGTCTAATCAATTGCCCGATTCTCACATTCTGACTTACATAAAACAAAAAATTAAAATCGACAATTCATGATAACGATTTAAATTTTAATCGTATGCACTTCATTCAAAAATGTCTACTTGATAATTCCTCGCCATAACTGCAATCAAAGGAATTTCACATCAACATTGGTGCAAAATAATTGATAAAAATTCCACCACTCTAACAATATCAAATTTTTATAAAAATGACTAATCTTCAAAGAAACTTTAGCAGCATTTCATACTCAAATTGCCGGTGTTAAAAATTTGACAAAATCTATAAGCTAAAAGAGATGATCAATTATGTAATTTAATTCTTATATAATAGAAATTAAATATTTTCTACATGGCTCTCCTATCAATTCGAGAAATTTTTTGCAAAAAATTAGGATTAATTTATAGAAAAACCGAAGTCTTACGATTTAACAAAATGTAATCAGATGTATAAACTATTTCTTTTTGATATTCTGCCAACGATGAAATATATTTCGTGGCGGTTAATCTTAAAATTCATGTCACTGTCTCTACATCCGTTACACGAACTAATTTCCACTAAAAGCAGGCGATCTTCGCAGCGAAACGGAATACTGTTATCACGATTTGTTCTTTACCCGGTAGTATCTCGTTTCTTCGCCACCTCAGACGGAATTCTCTTTAACTCTAAACGGTGTCACAGTTGAGGAAAAGAAAGTCTCGAAGTTCAAGAACGAGTTCGCTGATAGCCTGGCATCAATATCAACAACAGCCGCTTGGACAAAGATCATTTATATCATTACAACGACTCTCTATAATCAAAGAAACGATGTTATTCATTCTGGTTATGGAACGATGAATAACTCCTTTTTTCCCTTTTCCTAAAGAGAAATATAAGCTCTAAAAATCCGCATGGGAAAAGTATCTCGCGTAGAATTGACATTCCTCGAGGTCAAACGGAAGAGAAATCTGATGATCAATTTATTTCTTATAATCTTTTCCTTCTGGGTGGAGAATATTTATTTGTTCGGTTTTGTAACCGCAAATTAATCGTTTTAGGTGGAGAATTTCGTGATGATTATGAAAGTGAAGAGTTACAAATATCGCGTGAATCGTACGAATTAATTTCAAGGTCCATCAGAGGAACGATGAAGCTATAAATCGTAAAATTTACATTTATCTTTGCGTGCAAATAACTGGAAATTCCTGTTAGTCTGCTGACATTTCAAAAAGAAATATTATACGAAATTGACTTCTGTGATTCTTTTTGTAACTGATAGTTTGTGATGGAAGTTTAGGAATTTTTGGAATTTTCTGCGAAATGATTCATTCGTCATTATTTGAAGCGGAAAAGGGCGTAGCGATGTTTACCGAGTTGCTGTCGTTGGACTGTGACTCCAGATAATGCACAGTGATAACTATAAAGATAGATGAACCGAATTAAGTTATCATTTAACGACATACAGTAGTCCATTCATTATATTTACATATAAACATAATAGAATTGAATATAATAAACATAAGAATAAATATAATTGATGAGAAATATTTACTTCTATCATACGGGACATTTTTTAACCAGTTAACACTGTGAACGCCACCGGTATTTTGCTCGTTTCGTCATTTCTACTGAAGCAAAACTTCTTCTATTAAAATCACATCTTTACAAAGCAAAATCTTTAAAGATACTGGGAGATAGATATTCAACAGACCTTTATCTTTCTAACGCCAATATTTAAATATTTAATATGTCTGAAGATTCATAAATATTGCAATTTAAAAGTTACACGAAATTCCATAGCGCCGGTCACTGGTGACCCCCATGTCAGTTAACGCGTTAACCCATTTGCATCACGTGACAAATTCAAAAATATATCTTTATTGTCAGATTTGTTTATATCAAGTCTAAGTCTCAACAGTATTTCAAAAAGTGATATTGTACTTTAACCCTTTGAGGACGAGCGACGCATATATGTGGTCTGAGAAAAAAATTTAATTATAGTTTATCTCCCCTTGTTTACACGACTAGAGTTGAAAAATTGAAATACAACCGTTGAAATACGATTACAGAAATAGTAATTTATAATTTGTATTCATTAAGAGTTTAACTTCCTGATAAAAGGGTGGTTTTGAAATGCCAAATAGATTATTATCTTTCTAAAGTTGAAAAATGTTATTGTCCGCAAAGGGTTAATCGACGAATGTTGCATAAATAATTTAGACTGTCCGTATGTGTTGTTATTCACTCACAATGTGAATGCATAAATGCGTTTCGATAATAGTGACCAGAAAAAGTGTGCGTATATATGCGCTTGTGATTCAAATGGGTTAACTGCAGTGAAAATTCTTTTGAATTTTGGCTCACAAATATCGAGAGATGAGCATAAATCTATTTCAAATTATTTATTTTAGTTATTCGTTTTATTTCGGCATGGCCTCAAAATATTCAAAATATCTTGAAATTTACGAACATATTTTAGTTTTCGGAAAAATTACAATTTAAATAACCAGTGGTAGGTATTACGCATGACGAGTATACTCGTCAAACACACCTAACTGGTTAAGAAATTGTTGGATACCAACTCAATTCATGTTTTCTCAAATTCGCTATCTTCTCTGACAATAAGATATTAGCTCCAAATACTACTCAACGTGATTCAAGGTCCAAAAGGGAACTATTAGTCATCTTCCAATTCCGTCATCGCTTTTCCCTCAAAATATGTTTTCAAGACCTTTGGTCTTCGCGAAAGTCGCTGGAAAGGCGATAGCCCTTTTGGAACCTTAGTCACGAGAAGTCAGAATTATCCAAACCTCCCACCACACTAGTTTAAGGTCCTATAAAAGGCCAGTCTCATTACCAAATTCAGACAGACTAAATCAGGAATTTTGTATCGAATCGCTGACAGTCCCCGAGTTGAAAAGTCCAGTCTAAAAAGAAACTTCAAATCCTAGATTCTTTTGATCTCTCATTTGCCGCTTAACTATGTATACCATTTTGAACCTCAAAATCCTCAACTAGTGTGCCTACGCGACTCAAAGTCCTGTAAATATGAGTTTTAGGAGTTATATGGACTGATCAGGTAAAATTTTTATTCCAATTTAATCTGACATCCCCTAAAAATATTTCAGAAGTTCCAAGTCTGTCGACTCATATTCTAAAAATAGGGCTTTCAGGAGCAAGTTGGAATTAAATTATCATTTTATTCCATATAAATTCTAAATCTCCTAAACCAAATTAATTTTTAGTAGGGGGGGGGGGGGGGGCAAAGTGGGCCCCTTAAAATTTTGGAGCCTAAAAAAATTTGGGGGCAAAGTAGTATAACGAATAAAAAAAAATAAAGATATGACTATTTTTTGCTGAAGGGGCCCACTTTGCCCCCCCCCCCCCCCTACATCGAGAATTTTTTTGGACCTCGATCATTCCACTCCAATTCCAATCCAATTCTAAAGCTCCTCATTATAGAATGCTGAGGATTATTTTGGGCTGTATGAAGCCTAAATTGCTCCTAAACTAGGTAAAAGTGGCAAAAAGTGACAAGTGTCACTTGATTGTGGAATTAAAATTTGCATTCTTTTATATGTAACATATTTTTTCATATTCAGCCTAAATATCCTAAGTTATTTGGTAATTTAGGAGGATTTTGGGCTGAAATTTTCGACTCGGGTCGGCATCTCGCGACGACGTCACCCTAGAATTGTTAAAACTCCGAGCGCGCAAGAGTTCTTTCCTAAATAAAGTGTTGTTAATCATCCACAGGATACAACAAAATTATGAATTTTAACCCTCTTTGTAATTTCAGTACGAAAGTAGAATCTACAAAATTCAAACGAGTTTCAAGTTTTATATAAAACTGTAATTAATTTATATTAATTGTATTACAGGTGGACTGTATATAAATAACGACGTTGCACTACAAGAAAGTAATTCAATGTCCTGGGTGGACGGAAAAGACGATGACAAGATGCCGTGTTTGGGGGATAGTCATACTCACGTTCAGTGTTATCATCGTGATAAACCTATGCGTCGCACGAGAGAATGCCGTTTCAAACGGCGAGAAGAAAAAACCCTTAGAAATCGAGAAATTCATTTATTCCTGGACAGGACCAAATGCATTGGCAAGATCAGCTCTGGTGGAGCGTCAAGAAAGGCTGCAATACAAATGCGACGAGATCCTTGGTCAGGTTGATCCAAAAAATGAAACGTTGACCCTGGAATCCTTTAGAAATATCCTTGTAGATGAACAGCACGAATTGTTGTACTGTTACGTTCCAAAGGTGATAATTATTTTCTTAACGCTAGATTTACCAGCGTGAAATCTATTATATTTAAATATGTTAAATATGTACCTTAAAGCAAGGAAAATTGAGACGTGGAAAAGATGATAGATTTGGTAATTCATGTTTTATACGGTGGACGAAGAATATTTACGGTTCTCTCATAAATTCGTAGAATTTTTGGAAAAAATTGTGTACCAGTCATTTTGACAGGCTTTGTAAATCTAGTGTTAAAAACAATTCACTTTCTTCGTTAACCCCTTGCCATACAAGTGACACTCGTGACGTGATAAATGGAATAGTCCATTTAGAACTGGTTCAGAAATTATTAAATTAAGGATATCAGTGGATCATGATAAAATGAAATTAAATCTATACTATTCAATATTTCTAATTTTACTGATTTTCTATCAAGATGTGCAAATTTCGAATAAACACCTGGATAGTTAATTGATTTACTTTATGAAGGAGTGCATTGAGGAAAAAATAGATACTTTTATAGTTAAATATGGAATAATTCGCGAGATGTGAAGATTATTCAATCAACCCCTTGTCGTACAAGTGACACTCGTGACGCGATAAATGGAATAGCCAATTTGGAAGTAATCCAAAAATGATTAAATTGAGCATATCAATGGATCATGATAAAATGAAATTACTTTTATGGTAGTCATTATTGTGTTAAGTCATATGCTGTATCCGACATTAGGGATAGATTGTTATTTCAGTAATTAATTCAGAGTTATTGCTCATTCACAAAGGAAATGGCGCGGCAAGGGGTTAACTGTACCATTTCCTTCTATAAATTCTTGGAAATAAAAATAAAAATAATGGAATAAGATAGTTTCACGATGTTTCCTTTGCAACAAATAAATAAAACAATAAGTTACAACTTAAGGAAAACTCCTACGACGTTTTCAGGTCGCTTGCACAAACTGGAAGCGCGTTTTAATGATCGCAACAGGAAAATGGCCAGGTAATGATCCCCTCGAAATACCAGCAGACAAGGCACACTCGCCGGGAACATTTAAAAGATTGAGCAATTACACATTGCCCGATGTTGAGAAAATGTTGGTGACCTATGACAAGTTAATAGTAGTCAGACATCCTTTAGAGAGGCTCCTGTCAGCCTACAGAAATAAGTTGGAACCGAAGCACGAGAAGAGTTCCAAATATTTTCAGACTCGTTTTGGGAAGAAAATTATCAAGGTAATGTGAAAAAAATAACGATTAATTTCATACACTATTATCTTATGAATCTACTATTTTAAATTTATAAAATGATTTTTTTTGTTAAATAGAGATATAGGCCAAATGCAACCGAGGAGTCTTTGAAAAATGGTAACGACGTGACGTTTCGAGAATTCGTCGAATTCGTCACGGATAACTCGGGAAATGAAACACGAAACGAGCATTGGAGGCCGATATATGAGCTCTGCCATCCGTGCCTAGTTAATTACAATCTTGTTAGCAAGTATGAAAGCTTAGTTGAAGATGCTACCGAGGTTTTGGAGCGTATGGGTGTAGAGTCAGTCAAGTAAGTTATTTATTAAGTTTCAATTTCCATTTGATGTAATTTTAACTCTTTAATTAAGTATATAATTATTAATTATTGAGATATTAAGTGTTTAATTATTTTTTTGATATAGTTTCCCAATGAAACCACCCAACAGTGAGCCAACTTCGAAGAAATTAGAGAGGTATTATTCCACGTTAACGTATAAGCAGCTAAGAAAGTTAGCGGATTTGTACAAATTAGATTTAAAGCTGTTCGATTACTCGTTGGAGGATGTTTTAGGATTTTCGATAGCATGATCATAATTTTTCACCATGAGTATAACTACTTTTAATGAAATTCTACGAAGAACACGTTTCTAAATGGAAATAACTATGACAATGTTATTTTAACATCGCTGAAAAGACTTAAATTTTAAGAAAAAATGTTATTTGTCTTGCAACCAGTGTTTACTCTGTTTCCTGAGTGACTGTAGACTTCTCTCGCACACAATTGTCCGTAAATTCAGTATTTTTTTTACTTTTCTTTTAATTTTCGTAATTAAATACAATCGAATATGTAAATAAAATAGTTTTCTGTTGATATATCCAAATTTTGGATCTTACAAATGACTTTTTCTATCAACATGGACAACTTTCCTTTTTTCTCGTCGGCGTTTATTTATAAAATCTTTGATAAATATTGTGCCAAGATATTAAGGATATAAAACGGGTAAAGTGAGGTGTCTGGTATCCGTTAATAAAAAAAGGACACTTGCCAATATTTTTTGATATTTCTTCTATGAACTAACACCACTGAATTATGGTCATCGCGGTTCCAGACTGGTCTTCATCGGTTTTTCAAAAATAGAGGGTGTCTTGAAATTTAGTTCTATTAAAAATTAAGTTCTATTAATATACTTATCGTTGATACGCTTCTCCGGGGACATTACGCAGTCAGATAGAGAGTAATAAAAGTCATGTTTTATTTTCTATGTAATTCGAACCCTGCCGTGTAACTTGTAAAAGCTACTGCCAGAGACCATGCCATATATATGCGTATAGTAATGGAAATTGAATGTGACACCGTGGACATTGGCAATTGAGAGGGCTTTTTTTTCATTTAATTCTCTAGAATTAAATTTTTAAAATTCAGTACGTTAATATCTTAATAGATAAATTTCATTAAGAGTTATTCTTTGTTCTAAAATTGTTTTTCAAACTGGGGTGCAATTTTCCAGAAGATAGGGGTGGGACCACTTGTTTGAATCGTCCACAATTAGTTAAAGTTTTAGGTCGATTGACACAAAACAGCATTGAATGTACATTTCGTAATTAAGATTTGCCATTTTCTAAATAAATAATTGTCTGTCAAAAAATGTTTCAATAACAGTAGCTTATCTGTTGATTAAAATTAATTTTAAAGGACCTCCAAGTCTGTTACTCAAAAAAATCGTACACAAGTTTGAGAGCAATTTTTCTAATAGTTTCCAAAGTTGAAAATATTTAAAAAAAATTGAAAAATTAACAAATGTACACTGCTATTTTAAAGTTATGGGGTTGAAGAGAATTAAAATTAGCCCATAAACGAAGAAGTCCATCTACTGCCACTTTCTAGAGTGCCACAGTCAATTTCGTCGAGTGTACCTATTAGTTGTATTATTGTAAATATACAAGAATGTTAATTATAGATTCTCCTAGCAAGGATCCTTACAAACAATAGAATCAGTCGATCAAGGTCGATGTTGTAAGTCGTAAGTTACCAGTCAATTAAGCTGTTGATCAATATAATTTTGTAACAGTATTGTGATTGAAATTAATAAAATTTACATGAAACTTTCCTTATGTTACGTGTCTTTTGTGGTATTTTGTAATTCGAATTAGTGGATCGTTCGTGTAAAATATCCGCGTGTCTATAGAGGAAGTTATGCAATACCAATTGAAGCCGATGTTGAGGATGTTCGGTGCATTGTTAAACGTGGCTAATGTTTGGTTTGCAAGTTAAAGATAGACGAAGGCCTGGAAATGATGGACGACGTGTGTGCACATTAGTTAAAGAGACGTTCCTAAAGCTCAATCAAACATAGATCTCTGCCAAGCGATTTTCCATTACCAATAGATCCATTATTCATTCTTTGACTAACTTGTGACTCAAAATTAACTAACTGTGAATTAAAATTTCGTATTAAGAATATTATTAATTTACTAATTAAACCGTCAACAGTACCAAATCATCACACATCTGTGAAAGAAATATGTTATGATGAAAAAGAGGATATTTAAAATAAAAAAGAAGCTTAATGCTCATTGAAAATGATTTTTCTTAATTTACTTTTAACTAATGTGCTACTTATTTATTTTCCTATTACTAGTAAATATCTTGAACCTTTGCAACGAAAATTTTCTCCGATAAAACTTCCAGTCCAAATATCAAATCTAAGATAAAATACAAAATAAAATGGGGAAGCAACCACTGATAATGCGAGAAATTAATACGGTTAATCCAATATGTTAAAAAATGTCAATTGAATGTCTTCCAGGATAAGAAATAAAATAGTTGAAAAATAAATTTCAAACACAAATTTCAAAACATATTTCCAAGTAATTCACAGCAAGTCATTTTCACCCCCTTGGTAAATCCAGTGTAAAATCAGACACCAGAAGAACCTTCATGTCCCACCCCACTTTGCCTAAACCGTTTTCATTTTCTACAGTTAAAATTTCTAAAAAAAAAATCCAATTTCCAAAAATCAGAAATAAAAATCAAAGGATATTTCCAAGTAAATCACAGCAAGTCATTTTCACCCCTTGGTAAATCCAGTGTAAAATCAGACACCAGAAGAATCTTCATGTCCCACCCCACTTTGCCCAAACCGTTTTCATTTTCTACAGTTAAAATTTCTAAAAAAAAATCCAATTTCCAAAAATCAGAAATAAAAAACCAAACGACATTTTCAAAGAACACATTCCTCCGCGAAAGTGAAGTTTCCTTCGAGAAAGAACCCTGGCAGAGTCTGGCACTCTGTAAAAGTCCAAGTTAATCCAGCATTCTAAAAATCCACGTTATATTTGGTCACGTGTAAAATATTGCGGCGCCACACGTGAATTCTTTCACGATATCCAGACTCACTCGTTAACGCGTGGGCGTCAACAGGAACAACTTTGTTTAAAAATAAAAATCAATTCCCATCGGTTCTCCGTTTCTCTCAGCTCGCGACACCGGAGAGTCTCCTGTGTCATGTTATAATTAAATTAACGCTCTGTCGCTGTGCTCGATTTGTGCTTTATTGGCCGTAACCCACACAACGTTGTCGTACATTCGAGTCACATTAATTTGCCGTATAAGTGCGATTAACTAATCGAGGCAACTGTGGTTTGTATATTATTATTCTTGTGGACGTGAATTTATTATCGGTACATATTTTCATGTCTATATTTATGATTGGTTGGATGAGTGTTGCAAGGAATAACGGATCTTTTAAGGAAAAAGTGTTTTTACTGAAATTTTATATTTATCCGGTGAGCCGTTGTTTGGACGAGTTATTTTGCTGGTGTTTTATTATAGTTTTTACGAAAATATCGCTCTGTTTACGACTTTTGCGTGGTCGCGGTTGGAGCTGAGATGTATCTGGAGTAATTGTATTGTTAACACGAGGAGTATACAGCGGCAATTGAACTTTATTGATATTGCGTTCAATTGCGGTTAATAATACTTCGTGATTGAATCTGCGGTGGATGTGATAGATTCTCAGTTTATCAATAAAGATTGCATTGAAAGTCAGTCACGACGAATATACAAATGTTTTGCATTGATAAGCCTTTTGAAGAAGCCCTTCAGAAAAAATAAGAATAAACGCCTGATCAACGGATCAATTTGGGATAATTTGTTTAACTCTTTTAAGTCTCCACTTGACAATAAATTAATTCTTCCCTATTTTCCGTTTCTTTAAATCACGATCTCCTCTATCTCTCTATTCTTGATTAGTTATTTAACCCTTTCGAGTCTCCAGTTGACAACAAATTAATTCTCCTCTATTTCCTCATTTTGTGAAATTACAATCTCTTCTCTTTCCCTATTTCTTCAACTTACAATTTTCTCTGTTTCCTTTTTTCTTCAAATTACAATCTCCTCTATGTCCCTATTTCTTTAACTTACAAACTCCTCTATGTCTCCACTTCTTCAAATTACAATCTTCTCTGTCTCCCTATTCTTAATAATTTATTTAACCCCTTCAAGTCTCCATTTGTCAAAAAATTAATTCTCCTCTACTTCCCTATTTCTTCAACTTACAATCTCTTCTATGTCCCTATTTCTTCAATTTACAAACTCCTCTATTTCTCCATTTCTTAAAATTACAATCTCCTCTATTTCTCTATTTCTTCACTTACAAACTCCTCTATTTTTCCATTTCTTAAAATTACAATCTCTTCTATTTCCCTATTTCTTCAACTTCCAATCTCCTCCATTTCCCTATTTCTTCAACTTCCAATCTCCTCTATCTCTCTATTTCTTCAACTTACAATCTCCTCTATTTCTCTATATCATCAACTTACAATCTCCTCTATTTCTCTATTTCTTCAAATTACAATCTTCTCTATCTCCCTATTCTTGATAATTTATTTAACCCCTTCATTTATTCAACCCCTTCTGCTTCCCTATTTCTTCAACTTACAATCTCTTCTATGCCCCTATCTCTTAAAATTACAATCTCTTCTACTTCCCTATTTCATCAAAAAAAGAATTGTCAACTTCAAACAAAGAAACCATTTAAAAAATCTTCACGTCAGACCTTGCAACCCCGAACCCCTAAAACTGTCTACCTCACACCAGACCACTCTACCATTCGCACATTCTGCCAAACCACAATCGCCCAAACAAATAACACTACCATTCGTAAACAAAGGAAACCATACCCCATGATACATACTTCACTCCCACATCTCGATCCCTCTTGCCACGAGGTACGACCTCAGGATGACCTTGAACCCTTAAAAGTCGTTAGATCTTCGATGATCGCGAATCGATACGACGTAGCTTTTTCTCCTCGATGCTGTATCTAATATTCACGATGCTTAATATAACCCGAGGTAGCGGAACTCGTTGCTTTCGCACCGGTAGCTGGTGGTGGGACCTCGGGCTACCAATCCTGGAGCAGAAGTTACAGGGGAAGGTGCAATACGATGCTCGCGATTCGATCGAGTGGGGGAACGAAACACGGTTCCTGGAGGAATTTTCGGGATCCTCACGTAGCTGACGATCCTGCTTGAAGTGATCTAGTCGGAGATCGAACGCAAAGTGGCGTGGAACATCAGGTTCCTTCGGCTCTTCGAGTTCAACGCGTGCGGCCTCTGACAATAGCAGTGCTTGCCTCTTCCAATTAGATCGAATTTTTTCAACGAGAAACTACATCGGCAAACAAATTTCTCTGAGTGGTTGGAGTCATTCTTTGTAGATTAAGAAGTTCAATTTTTTCCCGTGAGTATCAAATTTTTTCTTTTGACAGGAGACCTACTTAGCAGATTAAAATGACTCGTTTCCAATTTTTTTTTTAAAGTTCTTCAAGTTTATAGAGTAGATATTTTACATTGATCTTGGAAAGTAGAGATTACTGAATCAATCACCTTTTGTACCTCTTAATTTCTTTTTTTCTAAAGTATATATTTAATATATTGAAATATAATCGTGGTTCTAGCATTAAAGAAACCTCTAAGTATAAGATTAGGGTGGTAGATAATTCAAAGTAGAATGTACCCGGTTTTGATCATATATGATTTCTGTCACTGATCTGAGATGGTATAGTATTGTCAATGATTCAATTGGTAAATTAGAAAGAGGGATTTTCTTTTGTGCGCCTGTTATTTATGTTGGAAGAACGGAAATAAACTCGACGTTTCTTTCTCTCTCAGTGTTGTAAACTCTGCGTGGAAAAATGCCACAGCCGGCTCACGAGACGAAGAACATCTTAACTACGTACTTTATACTCATTCTCCTACTGATTTGCCTGTGGTTATTGTACTCGGGAGTGTTTTAACTTGAAGCCACATTCCTCGTTATGGTGAGTATATTCTTTGGCAAATGTTTTTGGCATTAAAACGAGTCCAAACTCATTGATACTTATTCCTAGCTTTTCATTGAGATCTTCGCAATTGTTCTATTTATAAGAGTATTAGTAAGTAATGCCTTGTCAACGTGAATTCAATTTTTTGGTTCTCGTTTACCTCGACATTATACATCTTTATTTTTTCTATCAACGAGTTTACTATGTAAATTAATTAAATTAAAATAAATCGACTCAACACCAGCTTCCACTTTGCTCTAATTTCCCTTTTTCTTTGTCATTCCAGGGGTGAAGAAAGTATGAAGAGTACACGTTTGTCGACAACCGGATATCCTCGAACGATCCAGGATTATTCAGGCTACACCTAATGCCGATTTTTCTCTGCACCCGATTAACGACCAACCTCCACGACTTTGACTAAAAAAAAAAAATTAGCCACTCAAATCTACAAACAACAATACCTGTACCTCCACCCAGATGATTCGCAAGGGAAAAAACGAACTTACAAAATCCACACTGTCTCTTAATTTTCATCGATTCATTAAGCCTCGCCATCGTTCGTTTAATCGCGGCATTATTTCACATGTAACCGATAAAATGTTCCTTCATAGATTCAATAACGATAAACAAGAGTGTACTCTAGTCGCGTGCAAAAGAACGAATCAAATTCACCCGTACATTATGGAAAAACAGCGTCGCTCAAGAACCGGAAGTGGTACCATTCCTCTGGTCCCAGAAAGAGTTTCTCGCATACTTGAGTCCTGTGAAAAGAGATCTACGAGAAAAACGAGAAGAAAAGCGAACGTAATGGATGAAATCGATGATGAAGAAAAGGAAGAACAAATAGAAGAAGATGAAGTGATGACTTTACGTTCGCGTGAAAATAGAAAAGATTTCGGGTACATGGACGATGAGTACGAAACACGTGGGCGTTTAGTTGAAAATAGCCGATGCTTCCAGCTCTCAGTATACGGGCATACACGTCGACGTACATAAGACTAAATCGGTATTTTCGATAGCACTCCCGAAAATAGATGTTATGAGTAGCATATATCGGAATATTGACGCAGTAAACCCAAAGCAATGCCGTTGAGCATCTTCTTTATGTATTACGCAACGTCTCTCCCCTAAATGTCGAGTATCAGATTACCGATTTATTCGATTTCGAATATCTGAAATATTTTCGTGTCCTATAAATAGCTTGGTTTTCTTGGGTTATATAAAAATGTCACGTATCAAAAGCGACCCGTTGCTTTCGATGTACTGCCAAAGTTGTCTAGAATACATGTGCAATAAATGACCACCAATAATGCTGTCTTTAATTTAGCCTTGTATCTCGGGCAGATCATTAATTAATCCTTCAACTTGATTATCCAATGTCTACGTGTACATGTTGGTTGGTATACTTTCGACAAATTACACGTTTCGTGCAAACTGTTGGAGAATCTCAGAATTATCGTTTACAGAATAATCGGTGAGAATTACTTAATGATTGATAGTTGTTATAGGGAAATTTATGAGTTTGAAGATCTTGAGCGGAAGTGATAATATAACCTGGTGATCACTTTAACGGTTTGTAATGTGTTATATTTCTTGAACGTTGGTTCGTTAGTGGTTGCAGTATCTGTTGCTTTTTCTCTCTTCGGCTTGTCGGGGTATGTAAGACGCGAACTTCAAAGTGAGAATTCGTCGTAGTAAATATTTTCACGTGTGGATGTAAACGTTGGTGTGGAGCTCCAGTAATCGCTCGAAATAGATCTAATTGCTCCAGATTCTTGCTCCTCCATATGCTCCCGTGTTACACAATAGCGTTTCTGAGTGTCCATCGTAGTTTACCGAGAGTATTAATACAGTTTTTGGAGATCTTACCAGCAATTTTGTATTATCGTGATTTCGTAGTGGATTGATCGAAAATTGAAGTAGAAGGTAGTGTTTTATTTGCATTGTTGAAAATTGCAGCTGGAAGAAGCATTTGGAAAATTGGAAAGTAAAAGAGGCACTGTGGACAGCTAAAAGATGAAAGAGAAAAAAATTTTATTTAACACTTTACCGACCGGTACTTTTTAACATCCTACCCTCTTGCACGCAAATATTTCCCTGATACTGATATCTCTTTGAAAATTGCTAAATTTCTTCACTGAGTCCTTGGCACAGTTAATCGCAATGAAAAATAATAATTTATTTAGACCAATTAACCGTTTGCGGACGGAGGCATTTTTGAATATCGAGAAACGATCAATTTTCATCGAAATGACAGTCTGTTAATGTATACAAGTTGAAATTGACTCTTTGTAAAATAATATTTCAACGATTATATTTTAATTTTTCAACTCTAACCGTTTATATATGCACCGACAAACTATAACCAATTTTTTTCTCAGGGCGAATATATGCGCCCGTCGCCCTCAAAGGGTTAATAAGTTAAAAGTCCAAAAGTGTTGGGCCCCAAAAGTCGATTAATCGGCTACCGTTCGGTAAAGTGTTAAGATTCCATGTGTTCAATAATAATGAAACTCTTCAATATTATTGGCGGGTGCTTCTTTTCTTCTTGAAGTTGCGTTAGACTTGCGAGATGAAAAAATAACACGTCCAAGTAAGCCGAGGAAGTAAAGGATTTCAACGACGCTTAGAAAACTGCAGCCGAGAAATAAATTAAAGATTCCGCCTATGGATCCTGAAAAATTGTTTATTTTTATTAAAAGTTCTTCTAATTGATTATATCAGGTGTAGAAAAGAGTTATTTCCGGTGAATTTCAGGTGATTGCTGCTGTTATATGCTGCAAAAGATGGTTCTAATTTTTTAACACTTTTAACTGCTGATTTTGACAAAGTGGATTTTCTATAATAATGTGAAGAAAAAGAAATCTTATCGTAATTTCTGACTAGTCTGCGACTTTCACGGCGAAATCAAATGTGCACCCCAAAGTTGTTGCGAATTTTATGGGATAAAGGGAGTCTTATATTACGAATTGTTAAATCCGGGAAAAAGGAGTCCGCAGAACATTATCAGCAACAATTAACAAAATTAAACAACGATATGGATAATAAGACAAAAGAAGACAATTGTATTGTCAAAGAACACTTCAATATTATTTAATAGAAATGCACTTTAAGGTAGTTCTAGGCACTTATCATTTTTCGATAGTTTTCCTTAAAATTTTGAAAATATATTCTTCACGATATTTTATAATTATAACCGGAATCTCAACGAGTTCGTCCAGACGGTTTATGAATAAATCGTGTTTAAAAATAACATATTTAACATGGGCCTTATGGAAAAAAATTTGTGCTGAGTCCGTAAAATCTTTTTTTATTTTTCTAATGGAAAAACGAGTCGATTGATTCTAATAAAAAATTAGCAATGTATTATTTTATGCTTTTGGAATATTATTGAATTTTTTCATAATTTTTTACTTCATAGTTATAGAGAAAGATGTTTCTTAATATCTAAAAAGTGAAAATTTTTTTTATTTCTAATGAAAAAAGAAACTTTTAGTTCTGAATCCACCTAGAACTACCTTAAAACACAGGGTGAGGCATGGAAAAGTTTAAATAATTTTATTGCTTCTAAGCTACCAAACTGTAGCGAACCAGGATCGGAAAATTGCCAAAAAGGTGGCAAAAATGCATTGATAACGGTGAATGCTGCAACTAATGGGGTGTGGTATCTTTTCTTTAAGTAAAACATTCATTTTATGATAAAATCGGAAAGAATTCATTTCTACACCTAATATTATGTAGAATTTGTGAGTCGATCACCTAGAAGATACAATTCATCAGCCGCTGGAACCGATTCCAGAGTTTTAAAGACCTGCGAGGTCATGAAAACACGTAGAACAGCTTGCCCATCTGAGATATTGGAACTGTTAAAAAATAATCAAATTCTCCATTATCATTTGCGAGAAATGATTTAATCGATGATAATAAAAATCGACTTACTAAGTCGGCGAGAAGTATTTTCCTGTGATCTTCACAACGTTTGCTGATCCCTCGTAAATTATATTTGTGCAGGGAGTTCGACAGGAACAGGTGATATTCTCCTGACGAACGTCTTTAACGATACGCAATTGATTCCCATACTTTTTTAGACATTCCAGTTGGTCTAAATCGCAGGACTAAAATTAAACGTGCTCTTTTTTTCTATCGGTGGAGTAAGGTTTCTCGGGTTAAAGTGTTTATAGAGATGATCATAGCACTTACAGTCAAAATGTAGAGGAAAAAATGTGAATAAAAATTTTATATGAACCATATGATTGATGAGATTATGATGAAAAATATATTTCAAGGTTGAATGATGTTTAGTAAAATTACAAAGAAGCTACAATAACTTTGGAATTAACACTAGATTTACGGAGCCAATTTGACTCATTCGAAATTTAATTACTACATATATAATATACTGGTTGGTTAATTTTTTAATAATAAATCTTTCATTTCAATTGATTTGGAACTATTTTCTATGCAAAAAAACTTCAATCTTCTTGTATAATTCAAACTGGCTCACTTTAGAGAAATAGGACTATCAACATCCGTAAATCTAGTGGTAATAACTTGCATTACTATTTAGTCAGTTTAAAATTTAAAGTCCCGTGACGACTGGGAGATTTCCTTTTAATTATTAATGTACTATAATACATCTTAATTTATTCTCTGACGATTTAGAATCCTAACAGCTGAGTCTTAGACGAAACAATCTGAATTGTAAAATAACAAAGAAAACGAACATTTTGATTTTCGGTAGTTCATTAACACTAGAACTATAGGTGTTAAATCTATCATATTTGAACATGTTAAACAACTACTTTGGAAAAAAGGCATCAAAAGGTGGAAAATTTTGTCCTTGTTTTATAAAATCAACGTAGAAAATCTACTGTACGGCTTTCCTACAAACTTGGAAAATTTTTGGAATAATTGGACACCAGTCATTTACTTCCTTAGTAGTTCTAGTGTTAACTGCCTAAAATTCTAAACCCTAGGCAAAATTACCATAGAAATTAAACTGAAAAATGTAAGAATAAAACAATAATTAACACTCGTGCACTTACGTTTATTCCGTAACGTCTGCCCACCGGTTGATAATTGTAAATAGTGCAATTACACTTTGCGATTGTAGCCAGGATCCGACAATTGGCATAACAATTCGAGTATTGATACCTTGGATAATATGTGAGTACCTTCTCGTTAATTGGAATGCATAAAGGAATTATTTCGCCCTCATCGTTATAATGACGAATACCGGGTGGCCTCAAGTAAACTCCCGGTGTTACACCCAACTGCGGATATATTTAGGGGTCAATCATTTTATATAGAGATGATGAAACAAATTTTTTAATTATTAGGTCGAGACATAAGTAACTTCCGTTTTTTTTTGTGAGACATTTATTTTGCTCCCATTAAATAACAAAATTATATTAATTTATTATGTATACTCCGTTATTACGTATAACCTTCTCCCATCTTCCTGGCAGTTTATTAATCCGTTCCTTGTAAAATGTGGTTGATTTGGACTGGAAGAAACTTGCAAAATACGACAATGCGCGGCCACATACGGCAAGGGTAACTCAAAAAAAAATTCTTCAGCTTGGATGGTCTTTTTCATCACACCCACCTTACTCTCCGGACTTTGCCCCAACAGATTACCACCTTTTCTGTTCGTTACAAAACTTTTTGAATGGAAAAACATTCAATTTCGAAGGACAAGTCAGACAGGTCGTCGAAAACTTCTTTCAGTCCAAACCAACCACATTTGACAAGGAAGAGATTAACATACTGCCAGGAAGATAGAAGAAGGTTTATGTAATGACGGAGAATATATAATAAATTAATATACTTTTGTTATTTAATGAGAGCAAAATAAATGTCTCATAAAAAAACGGAAGTTACTTATGACTCGACCTAATAATTGTTTGTATAAAGTCATTATTAGACTGCGGATTTTTATGCATTTATGACAAATTAAATACGGCTAAAATATACAAAAAGAACATAATATAAAAATATATCTAAAAAAACCAAAGTATGGTATTTGTTGTAATATTTATTAAGTGCAATAAATCCCTAGATAGGTTTTCCTGTCTCACCTGCATTTTTGAAACTCGAAATTTGCATAAACATCCGCAGTCTAGTCATTATTAACTGAACGTTAAATTATGTTGGGCTGAGGGAAAAGTGTCGTTGCACGTTAACGCAAAAGTAAAACAAGTTTTTTGCCCAAAAGGTCAGAGAGATTTTCCAGTGACAGGATCATGGATTTGTTTAAAAAATGTCTGCATGTAGCATCAAAAATTTGATGCAATATATATTATTTTAAATGTGAAATAACTTATTCAACTCTCGCGCAAAAATACTTACGTAAAATTATATAAATATGGTCGATGAAAGTTTTACCTGCAATTCTCGATTAGCTTGCAATATATAAGCTTGAACTCGATCTCCTAAATACTCTGTGTTACCATGTATAGACACCTATTTTTAGAAAAAACCATTTTAATCTGCAGATTATTAAAAAAATTAATTGTAAAATTTTCAATTTGCCATACTAAGACACCGTCGCTGTTTACGCGCGATTCTGAGATAACAACCGTTTCGTTGCCATTCGTCAATACTTCTTTTTTCAATATAACTTTCAATCCAGTCCTCGGACCATAAAGTTTCGTATGACGAGGTGCAAATTCCTTTTTGCCGCTGAAGATTATTGCGTAATAAATACATTTAGTAATACAATATACTACATTCATTTATAACATTCACTGGTTCTATAAAAAAATAATTTTTAAGTATTTAATAACATACTTACGTCTTATCTTCGACGTACTTCTCAAGAAGATAATTAAAAGAGCAACAAACTCCTTGCGAGGAGTGTGAGATTTTAAAAATCTCATTGCAATCAATTCTTTGGAAACTCCACCAGCAAGCATCCGCTATATCGTTACAGGGGTTTATAAGTTCCAAAAAATCTTCCAAATTTAAATTATTCGCGGTTAGAAAAGCTTTAAAGCTTTGCAAGTACTTGTGTCGTGTCTTGGACCAAGGAGTTGCTATTTCACTGCCGTATCTGTTTCAATTTATTTTATATTAATAGAAAATAATCGAATTGAATCTCATTAAAAAATTGTAAAAATTCATAAGTACTTAATTAAAGTAATCGCTTCTTCTCTGGTGACGTTCGAAGGTAATCGTAGCTTTTCCAATATTTTCGTAGTTTTTTCCAAAGAAGGCGGTGTACGCTGACAAATCGTCACAGCCGGAAATGGTACTCGAAATATTGGAGTATAAAACGTCTTTACAAAAGTGTTCACCGGATTTTCGGTGTAACGACGAAGAAATTGTGTCACCATTAAACTCAAGCCTGTAATAACACGTACTGGTACTTGTCCTTCGTTGTTCAAAATAGAGCTCAAAGAAATTTTTATTTACATACAAGTAAAAGAAACGATCATGATAAAAGCCCATAGAAATTTTCCAACGATGCCAATTTTGAAGGATAAATTTCCAAAATATTGAATCCCATGTATGGAGCTGCATTCCAAGTAAGTGTTTAAAATCTCTTTCGAATCTTTATCACTTTCTTTTCTTGAAGAATCAATGCACAATTTTTCTTTTGGTTTTACCAAAGGTGGTCTACAGGTTATTCTTTTCACGCCAATCTTCCTGTCGTTTTTCACGGGATACTTCCATTCTACGTTTCTTCCATCGAAGGTGTCGGAAAACATTTTAAAAGTTACGATTTTGTTTATTTTTACTGACCGATAAGATTTTAATTAGGGACCTTTTTTCGTTTTGGAGTTATTTAATTAGTAGAGGTTGCTTTTGAATTAACACGTCGAAAATTTTTACGCGGGATACTTTCATTCTACGTTTCTTTCGTCGAAGGTGTCGGAAACCATTTTAAAAATTACGAATTTGTTTCTTTTTACTGACCAATAAGATTTTAATTGGGTTGCTTTGTTCGTTTTCGAGTTATTTAATTAGTAGTGGTTGCTTTTGAATTAACACGTCGAACATTTTTTTCCATCGAAGGTGTCGGAAACCATTTTAAAAATTACGATTTTGTTTCTTCCCAATGATCAATAGAATTTTAATTTGGGTGCTTTCGTCGGTTTGGAGTTATTTAATTATTAGAAGTTGCTGTTGAATTGACACGTCGAAATGCACGAACGTCGTTTCACGCAGAACTTCGCGTTTTACTGAGGCTTGCAAAGGGTTGCATGTCAAGTACCGTTATAAATTATTCACACCTCTTTCTATATAGAATCAAATCAACCCATACCATTTGTCATTCTACTTTGTATACATGCCCTTGAAACCGTTAGAGGCGGACGATCGATTCTCCAATATTTCATCCTATTCACATAATTATCATTAAATGAATTATACAAGATAATATATATAATATAGAAAATACACGATTTAATTAAACATCCGATTTTGTATCACATAATTACAGAAACGATAGATCACAATGACACGAGGAGATCGGTTCTTCATGGATTCTTAATAATCTTGTATTCCCTTACGCATTTACGAGGAACGATGTCAATAAAAATGTAATAAATGTCTTTAAATTATTATCTCTCTAAATGGCGCATATGTTATATATTTATTTATTTACGACGAAGGCTTACGAATCGAAACCCTGATATGTTAAATATACGATTTATACCGTACACGCGATTGAAATCCTTTATTTACAATGTCTCATTTGGAACAACGATGAAAAAAAAAAACAATGAAAAAAGTCCGCCTATCCTACGCAGCACGTACAAATAAATAAACAGTATGCAACGAAAATACAAAAGGAACGTCTATTTACAAAATAAGCGCGGATTTTGTAGAAACACGTCTTATAGCACGCCCAACTGAATATTGAGGAGTGTGTGTTCTTTTTTATTGTCAAACAGTGTGACGAACGCTGCTTCCATTGTTCTCGATGTAATTCCGTTGGAAAATGTTGGAGGATGACGTTGGTGGAAGTGCTTTATGGTGTTTCTTTTAGAAATCTTGAAAGAGTGCCAATTGTTCTGGTGGTAAGGGTGGTTGCGAGCGCCAATCGGTTTCAGGATAGTCGTCGAAACAGCTAGGATCACCTGGTGCTTTCACTCTGGGCCTTATGGGAGGTGTTAAGGCCCTCTGTGGAACCTATTGACATTAATTATTATTATATTAGTATTTCATTAGTTTCACCATTTTTACCGGAGTGAAACTTGCTCTATTAAAATCACATTTTTGCAAAACAGAAAGTTTAGAAGTACGAGATATGTGGTCAGCAGGACTTTGAATTTTTAATGTTATTATTAAGACACCAAGGGTATTAGAAAATTTGTAAATATTACAGTTAAAAAGTTACATGAAATTCTACTGAATTGAGCAGGTCAGCGGTGACCCCCATGGCGTTCAACGTGTTAATGAAATATCACGCAATTTTGATGTATTAGTCTACAGCAGTGGGTCACAAATTTTTTGTGATATCATCAGATATCATGTCGTATCTTTAATTTTTCGCGGGCAATTTTGTAAATAAAAATTCCTGAAATTTCTAACTTAGGAAGAATTGAATATCTAAGTCAGGAAAATGGAATGAGCAGAGAATATTTTATTTAAAAGTGCATTACCAAAGGCCACTCGACGAGTTTGAACCAACGATGCCTTTTAACGTCATCAGCTCCTTGTCTCATGTTGCCCAATCTTTTTGTCCTGTCGGCGACCAGTAGCTTTTTAATTAGATCCTTAGCGATTGGATCCATGTGCTTCGGCCATTCTATCCTTCCACTTAGAATCTTCTCATAGATGCCAAAAGGATTGTCGTCGAAAAATGGTGGAAAACCGGCTAACATTTCGTAGATTAACACTCCCAATGCCCACCAATCTACTGCCTTGTTGTGCCCTTTGCTCTGAATTATTTCAGGTGCCAGATATTCCGGTGTCCCGCATAACGTCCACGTTCTGAAAATGTGGAAATTTGCAAATTGATATTACTGCGAAATATTTAGTCCTTCTTCGGTAATAAAATATTAGTCGTGCTATGACAAATATGCAGTACTTGCTCTCCATTAAAGGATTCTAATTGAAATTCCTGTCACCTCTGTGAGATTTCGCTCACATGATAATTATAAATATTACGGTTATTTAGTATCTATTTAATTCTATGTTATAAAAAAATTACGGCAACACTTAAATTCGAAAAATCAATAAAAATTCATAATAATTGCCATAGAAACATTTCATTAGACAGTATGTTTCGACTAAAATAGAATTCAAAATTCCTTTAACCCATTTGCATCATAAGCGCATATATGCGCGCACTTTGTCTGGTCACTATCATCGAAACGCATTTATACATTCACATTGTGAGTGAATAGCAACACATATGGCCAGTCTAAATTATTTATACAACATATTCGTCGATTAAAGTACAATATCACTTTTTGTAATACCGTTAAACTTACAATTAGACTTAATATAAAGAAATTTGTAAGTAAAGATATATTTTTGAATTTGTCATATGATGCAAATGGGTTAACTCTTTGAGGCACAATGGGATGAAAAGTGTCCCACCTCTATGATGTGCGAAGATGCATGGTGGGACATTTTTTGTCCCACCTCGAAAATTTAAATTATTACATAACTTTATCAATAAATATACCTAACTTTATTCAATTAAAAGAAAAAAAAATACATGTGCAACACGGGTCATTTTATTTTCGGAATTCCTGTGCCTCAAAGAGTTAAGACAGTAGTAAGAGAATGTGTAGAAAGTGCCGTTATGAGTGTGAATTAATTTATTCAATGGAAGATTTTCGGAGCGTCGTAATTCTACGGATAAACACGGTTAATGAGCACATCATATATGTATCTCTCCTCCGAATGTCAAGGTAAGCTATGGAAGATTAATAAAATTTGTCTGTTTTTATTCTCTCCGGCTATCGTCGACGATGGTACAGAGTGTCTCGGAAGGTCAACATGAAATTTTTTGTACTCTTACGTGGACTTTATACCTCACATCCATACAATAACTGTTCCGAGTCATTGCTCGCATTGGATTTTTTACTTTACATCGCTGAATTTCAACGGTGTACAATTTTAGCTAAAAGCAGCCAACAATACTACGTTATTATTATAGAGAAACACTCTCAAAGTTAATAACATTCAAATAGCCCGAGTCGAATACTAAAACTCCTAATTTAAACCTGTAACTCCCCCGAGTCGAAATATTGAATCTATTTTCATGGTATTTGATCCTAATATGATACTTTTCAATACTAAAACTCCTAATTTAAACCTGAAACTCCTTCTCAGTAAAATGATACTCCTATTTTTGTACTTTTAATTCCTAAATGTTGGGTAGTAAAAGGTTCAAAACAGGTTCAACATTTCGACTCGGGATATTCAACCTTAATACTCTCATAATCACCATAGTCCCTTAACACGTTAAGCGCCACACCGGTCCCTAGGGACCGGGCGTTGACTTTTCGTTTATGCTGATGCTGATCAATGAAAATGAACAATTAGTTTTTTACCTAAGCTACGTTGTCGCGCCTAACCGAGCCACAATTAGTGGAGTTAAGTATAAAGTAGAACATTTTATCAAAAAAGAATGTAGTATGTTAAAACCAATAGAAACATATCTCTTCTAATAAAGGGCCTAAACGGAAAGTGCTTTAAGAACGAGCGTAGCGCTTAACGTGTTAACTAAAAAACCTAAATCAAATTAAATTTTCTATCTGACTTAGTAAATAGATGAATACAAATCACTAAGAAATCTCAACAAAATCGTATCAAAATCCTCTAAAAATTCAGTTATCCTGATATTTACCTATCCGTGAGTTTTTTCGAGAATCCAAAATCGGTGATCTTGAGATGTCCTTGACTATCCAGAAGAAGATTCTCTGGCTTTAGATCTCGATAAACGATGTGTTTGCTGTGAAGATATTCCAAGGCACAGACAATTTCAGCAGCATAGAAGCAGCTGGTAGGCCCTGAGAATCTTCCAGCTGCTCTGAGGTAAGAGAAGAGTTCACCACCGGCGACGAATTCCAGTAACATATACACCCTTGCCTCATCCCTTCCACTCCATAGCCTAAAAAACGTATTCCCCATCAGAGAACACTGATTCCCATGTTCATATCACATCCAAAGTCAGCGCAAGTCCTCGTTCTTCTCGATGGCGTTCGAAAATTGCCCTCGCTTGATTTTCTCTTCCGTCTAACGACTACTAATTGGACAATAATGACGCGAATCACGACAGATTAGCGGTGGCTTCATCGCTCTCATCTCGTTACGCTTTCTTTTCCAGAATTCCTATCCGCATATTTCTCCCGACCGACAAACCGGTAGCTTTCTTAATTACACCCCGGACGCAGTTCAAGCGTACGTAATCCAAAACACGGTTCTTGTAGTCGATTTAACGGAGAAAGGTGAAAGCGAACTTACATATTGACGATAAAGGGATGATTGACTTCCTTCAGTACGGTGATCTCATTACGAACATGTTCTACTTGTTTGAGCCTGATCACATCGACCATCGAGAGGATCTTTAGTGCCAGAGGTGTTCCTTGGTGCCTGCAGAGGACCACTCTGCCAAATGTGCCAGTGCCTGTAAAAAAAATTCATCAATGAGCCTACAACTTGTATAGATTCGATGCAATTTATCATCATGGTCAATTGAAACGTGGAACGGTTTCTTCCGAATTGTACGCGCATTTTCCTGTTCTCCAAGTTCTCCACTTACGTCACCGGTCATTATAATTTGGATACACAAAGAAGTCACTCGGTATGAGGTAAAGAATAAGGGGTACAGGTAGACTGTCTTATTTCTATCGTATCAACCCTTGAAACTTGAGCTCGGCGAATGACATCCAAAAACTAAAATCATATTTCATCGTTCACTCGTGACGGGGGTCATCGGTGATCGGCGCCATTGAAATCACTAAAATTCTATATGACTTTTAAATCGTAATATTTCAAAATTTTCTAGTACATTCAGTTATGAAATATTGACATTAAAAAGATAAAGTTCTGCTGGCAATATATCTATCTGTGTCTTTTAGTTTTCTACTTTATAAATATGTGATTTTAACACATTAACGCTACATTTACAGAAGCCGTCAATGTGACAAGTTCCTACTTTTTTTTATAAACATTTTTCAAATTTACAGAGAATCTGTGCAGTAGATATTTTTCGTACATTTTGTAATACAATAATTATTTAATGAATAATCATCTTTGCTGTCTGATTCTTCTTTTCCCAAAGCCCTTATTTTATATATTAGAGTGCAGTAGATTTCATGTACGTAAATCTAGTGTTAAGGACTGCAAAGAAATCTGTAAGACATACGCCTGGGACCGCACGTTTTTGGGCAAACTTATAAATTATTAAATATTGACAAAAAAATATATTTTTCGATCATTATAATAACTTTTTTACTTAAGGAATTAATTTGTGCGAAATTTGTAGAAATTGTAAAATAGGATGCACTTTAGGTATTATTGACAAAAATAGTCTTATAATAATTACTATAAAATTTTATTGAAAAATTAATTTCACAGAAGTTTCTAGTACTTTTTCAAAGTATGATATTGTGTGAACATTTTTCTCTATGAAGAAGAACCATGCAAAATTTACACATAGGTATATCTTGATTCCCTTCGTTTTCCATGGGCGGCACAAACTCAAAAACACGGGTTATTTCGTGATCCATCCGTAACGGATGGGACGTGAAACACGAGAAAACTCGTGAACGGTTCTTAATGTGTTAATTAGAAAAAGAGTCATTTCAACAAATGTGATGAAAGTAGCAAAATACCAGTGGCGTTCGACGTTTTAAGTAGGTACTCTTTCGGCCAGTTACACCTTATTGTTAGAATCGAAACTGCAAGAGTACGAGGGACACCAAAAAAGTCAAAATGACTGGTACATAGTATTTTCCAGAAATTCTCCAAGTTCATAGAAGAGCCATGGAACAAAAATTCTACGTCCATCGCAAAAGACATAAATCACCGAATTGATCATTCTTTCCGCCACTCGATTTCTCCTTTTTCAAAGTAATTATTTAATATATTGAAATATGATAGATTTAACGCCGGTAGTTCTAGTGTTAATAAAGATATTTCAATGTTACGACTTTGTCAAGTGCCTCCTTCAGGAGGCTAAGCAGGGTGGATTAAATAAAAAAAAATGGTGCGCATAGGCGGTCTTTAGCGAGAAGCTCCGCCACTCAGGAGACTTCTTAAAGTTGTCGAAGAATACCACGATACGTTAAGAATCTTCGTCATCCTCCTCATTATAACATATTATGCAAAATTCTACGTCATCTCCAATTCCATGTCGACTCTATCGCGACACATTTATAAAAGAGTGCACTAGCTATGCACTAATCGTGCGCGCAATTACCATTGAAACTCGCAACCAAGGAAAAAGAGCCACGCGACGTTGTTACACTCGTTTCATCGACCATTCGAACGATCATTAATTATTAACGCTCTCTCTAGTATGATTTCTATGTGTTGTCCGGTCTGTTTAATTCAAGTGCACACTTTCCCACCACAGGTGACTAAACTTGGCATGCCACTCATACCACGGCCAATTAAGGGAATAGCAATGAGCCCTGTCGAATGACGGACACCGAAATTAACCGGCTCATCGTCTCAGAGAACGTAGCAATTGCTTTTATTTCTTTGACATGTATTTATTTCCCTTAGAGATAGTCTTCTGAATTTAGGGGCGCAGTAAAATTGGCAGAATCAAGATGAGAATCGTGTTCACTGGCTCTCACGTTTTAGCTCTTGGCTACCAGAGACGGTTGAGAACAGGTGTCCATGATAAAACGATCGTGGGCTTCCGGCGATTCGATGCTTTAAATACGAAAAAGACATTGCGAGTCGAATTTTACGTAATTATTGTGATACCGCGTGTCAAAGGTTTTGTATCTGGGACAGTTGAGTGGGATTTTTTGGCAAATTGTCGAGTAGTTAATTTTAATTGAATGTATGTTGTAAATTTTGCGATGTTTTTGACGTTATGTAAGTGTAAATAATTGGATTGATCTATTTGGATCGTTGCTCAAATTTTATTGGATATTTCTTATCGTTAGAATGATGATCTTCGCGATGAAATTTTGTCATTGAAGCATATGAATGAAATTTATATATAATCAGTCAGAATAATAATTAACAATTGTTCGTTGGTACTGTTTCCTTGTAAGAAAGTAAAAAACTATGATCTATGTTCATAGATACAACATTTTAATCACATTGACCGTCATAGAGGTCATTGGTAACCGCGAATGTTAAAATAAATGTTTCAAGTGGAATTTAAATTGTAATATGTATTTGCGAATTTTTTATTACATTCAATATTTAAATATTGGCATTAAAAAGGTAAAGTCCTGTTGATTATGTATCTATTTGCATCTTTAAGGCTTCTGCTTTGTAAAGATATGATTCCAATAGGAAAAGTTTCATTTTAGCAAATTGATGAAACTAGGAAAAGATAAATCTGTATTAATTACTGAAATAACAATATATCATTATTTTCGAATATAGTATATAACCTAACGCAATATTGAATAGCACAGAATTAATTTCATTTTATCGTGACCCACTGATATTATTAATTTAATAATTTTTGAGGCGCTTCAAAATTTACTGTACCTTTTAACGCATCACGAGGGTCACTCATTATTGTGCAACGAGGAGTTGATAAAATAATTTTCACATCTCGCGAATTATTTTCCCCATTTAACACTAGATTTACGGATATTGATATACCGATTTTTCTGAAGTGAGCCAATTTGACTCATACAAAAAAATTGAAGTATTTTGCAAAGAAAATAGTTTCAAATCAATATAAATGAAAGATTTATTATTAAAAAATTTAACCAACCAATATATTATACATATAGTAATCAAATTTTGAATGAGCCAAATTGGCTCCGTAAATCTAGTGTTAATATTAAGAGTATTTATTTGTTTCGCAATACTGTCGTTTGTAAAGTAAATCGATTAATCATGCAGGTGTTTATTGCAAATTCTATTCGATCGTAAACGATTTGCATAGAGTTATTGTTTTAAGGTCACGTATTCATTCATGTCCACGGGACTTTTAACTCGAATTTCAAGCTTTAGATCACCGTTCGACGCGTCGCTTTTTCATCGTGGACACTCGAGGATTTTGGTGCGGTTCCAAAACTTGTTTTACGTTTCAAAGAAACAGCCTCTGCACATCTGTTCTGATCGATCTTGTTCGCTTACGTTGGCGTGTTGTTTTATGGTCGGATTTAATCTGCCTGCGATTGAAGTAAATGGAACGATAAAGAATTATAATACCCGTGTGCCTGGTTTATTTGTCTATCGTTTATGCCCGCATCATTCTACGATCATTTATATTGCTCAATAACCGGAAGATTATTATTCAGGATATCTTTCAATACGGAAATCGAATTCATGGAGAAACAGATCTAACATTTTCATTTTCAAACTTTGTAAGAAACCGAGAATCATCCGCAAACTATATTTCATTCTTTCTATCATTAAGATTTGATCTACTGATAATTAATTTAATGTATTACTGAATATATATATTATAAATTCAATATATTAAATATATATTTAAAATTGTCGAATAAATATACTACAAGATAATAATTAACACTTTACCGACCGGTAGCCGATTAATCGGCTTTTCGGGCCCAACACTTTTGGACTTTTAACTAATTAATTGATTCATATGGTAATTGATAAATTATTATTTTACATTGCGGTTAACTTTGTCAAGGACTCAGTGAAGAAACTTTGCAATTTTCAAAGAGATATCAATATCAGGGAAATATTTGCGTGCAAAAGACCGATCAGAAGTGGGTAGAATGTTAAAAAATACCGGTCGCTAAAGTGTTAAAAGTGGCAGAAGGGTTGATCGATTTAATCAACTGCAGTTTACAACGTAGTCGTAATAAATAATTAAAAAACAGTGTTAGAAATTTTAAGAACATGTACCAAAAATTCAAAACAAGTCATTTTATCTACCCTGGTAGATCAAGCGTTAAAGTAGGTTAGAAACGTTGTATATATTCGTGCAATTTTTTTAAAACAGTGCACTAATAATACTTTAAACTAGTAACATTGACATCAATCCAAAACAGATTATAAATAAACGTTTTGCAAAATTGAAGGTCGTACTAGGTCAAACGGTTCGAATATATATTACTCTCTCTTTCTCTCTCTCTTTATAAATCATTTCCTTCAAAGAATGACGAAGGAAACACCTGCGCCTTGCTGATCGAGTATCCTGTGTAATTCTGAGTTAACGAGCAGTTAAATATACACTCAGTGGCCTCTCACTCTCCAGTGGCCCACTTGCTTAGTTCGAGGGTGGTTTGCCTTATTTCTCGTCTGGCACTCTCGTCGACAGATTCGAGAAAATCCAGCGAGAAAAAAATTTCTATCTACTCAACCTTCTTGCATTACTAAAATTTCAAATACCTCGTTTCAACATCCACATTTTACTCCAAAAATAAAAGTGAAAGAAACTCAGAAAAATAATTTTAACATATTACAATTCTATATCTCTTATACTGTAATCAACTTAATTTCAAATTTAGAACTTTACAATGATTTTTTATATTTGTTACATCAATTATCTTTTTTGCTCTGAGATAATGATATATTAAATACTAATTTATTTTTATTTAAGGAAAATATCTCAGAGATGATTTGATCTCACAATCAAACACCTAATAAGTAGTTCGAGCCCTAACTCCATAACCACCACAGCCTCAACAGTAATTTCCATCACTGGATGAAAATGAATAATCAACGTCAATAAAAACGGCATCAAAATTAAATACTAATTAGCTAAATATTAATAATTCTACTATCACAAATTTCAACCTCCTAAAAAAACCATCAATCTCTACCTCAACACAACATGAAAATAATTCCAGCAAAAATAATAAAGTACGTAAAAGTAAGTAAATTAAAATTAAAGTAAATTCCAATAAAATAATAAAGTAACATTACAATTCTAAAATCAAGATTTTTCACCCTCTACACCGTGAAATTAAAATTCAATCAATTATTTAGAATGTTCCAAATCTCACCTATAGTTTTGACAATCTCCATCTCATCGATATCATATCGCGGTGAATCCTCCTGCGATCCTTCTTCATCGGACGTCGTGTCACCCGACATATTTGACGCGCGAGAGACACCACAGAACAGACAGTTTCAGAGAAAGTCGGTTGATTTGTTTCTCTCAGTGTCTGCCGACACGTGGAAAGAAAGGAGACACCTCAGTTCAACGTTCTACACGCGATATTCTTAGATCACCTACAGACCACACGAATCCCACATCCGCTCTTTTCCTTTCCTTCGACAAAGTCTTACTTTTTATCCGAATGCCCTTAAGCCTCGAAAATTCAAACTTCTAACTATTCAAACACAGCTGTACAAGATTCAATTACAATAGAAACTTGCACGATGAAAAAGAAAAAAATATTGAGTGATCGACGTTTATATGTCAAGAGGAGAACTTTTTTAACACTGTGTTACGAGTGTTTTCCTTCACCTTCCGGTACAATTTATCTACACCGGTAGGATTACCGTAAGTGGTGCTGTCAACGACCCTCTTTTCCACTGCTCCTCGCTTCAAGCGGTGAAAATGTGTTGGTTGATTTCACAAGTGTCATTTGGAGCTACAAGTGTGCGCCGTCGAAGAGGCTGTATCACTTTCCTCGTTGGTTTCCCGTTAATCCACTTGTTTTTACGTAGTAAATGTCTCTCCCGGTGTCCTTGAAGAACCCGTGTTAAATATCACTCCGTCATTAACAACCTGACGTTTGTATTATTACTTATAATCGACACGATCAAAGTATCAACGATAATATCCTCGAACAGTTGCCAAAGATGTATCATCGGTAGCCTCAAAAGGATTTACATTCTACAAACGTATCGTGGCACTTTCTAACTTTCTTCCTACCAAGAAGTCGGACAGTATCGATTCTCAACGAGAACGGAAGATGAGTCGTCGAAACTTCTTGAGTCGTCAATAAAAAACAGTGTCTTATAACGTTCTCCAATAGTCTTAATAGTCCAAGTGGTTTAATCGATTCTAAATGTCACAATAGAATCACAATCACCGTTTTGTTCTATTACAAGGAAACAATGTAAGACAATGTGTCAAAACGTGATACGTTTCTATTATCGATAGGAAATCGATCGTCTCTGATCCTGATTGAAGTCTACGTCCGCGAGGATCCTTCGATCTCTGTCACATGATCTCGTGTGGTTCGAATGCCAAGCAGAACTAAACTGGTCACCGAGGGGTCTCAAAAGGCTGTCTATCCTTCTCTCTCTCTCTCTTCTCCTCTCTATCTTTCTCTCTTACTCTATCCCCTCCCTTTCCCTTGACCCCTCCATCCCTTTTTCACCGCGTCTTTCTCCCACCTCCGTATCTCGCGAACTCTCACTGTGAACTCATCTCGAATCTCTCGCCTGTACCAGAGAGTCGGAGTGATTTATAAGAGAAGCGAGGCCGATCGTGAAAGATCCGCAGGTTCGCCATCATCGCCACGCATCTTTGGTACCCGGTGGGACCAAGTAGGAGAGATTTAAAAATACGGTAGCACGCTCAAAACGAAATATCAGCATCGTCATCCTAGATTGGACCAGACTGTTGACGCAATCGTGTCAGGAAAATCCAAAACTCACGTTTATTCGTAGATCCAACCCCCGGGTTGAAGTTTGAAAAGCGACATGACAACATCGATCCTCCTCCTCCAGTTTGAGGGTATGACTGTAGCTTTAAATCGATTTTGTGAATCACAGGATGACGTACGGATGGACGATTTTATCAAAATTGTGATTTTACGTTGGAGGATAGAATCGTGGATACATCGGGCGACACGTGGTCGATGCTTGCCAAGGAAAATGACAGAAATAGGGATGATTCGTGAAGAGTGTGAATTCGTAGAGAATTAGAAGCAGAATGTGAGAATCCATGTTTTGCATAGGGTTATAGAGAAAGATTTCTATAAAGCGTATGATTGAAATGTTTTCTCCAGTGATCTCTGCTTCTCTCGTTCTCCACGAAGTGGTTTCACGGATGATTGGCCATTCCTTCGAAATTCAGACTATTTTTGTATTTTGGCTTACGTCCAAATGCATTTTCATGCTGACATTCAACGGCGTGACGATTGAAGATAACTATCGGTTTTTGCGATTCGCTAATATCAGAAATACTGACGTTAACGTTACGTCGATCCAATCTCGATCGGTTGGTGTTTAAGTCTGATTGAGAAGTTGAACGTTTATCGATGAGATTTTCTTTTTTGGAGGGTTGAATTTCTGTACACACGTTAAATGTTATTCTTAATAACAAAACAATCAAAATGATCAATTTTCCAAGTGTTTTTGAAGGAATTTCACAAATTGAGAGCAGCCATACAGTATATACTTTTCTGTTTTATAAAATTTAAGGGACTTAAGTCAATATCTTTTTCATCTCTCCAAAATCCGTATTTTTTTTGTTTAACTGTTCCGAATTATAGCGATTCAGAGAGCAAAGCTTCACAATTAAAAAGATGTAAAATAGATAAACAACCGGAAGTAAACTTTAAATATCGAAAACGTAGTATTTGTTAAAATATAATTTTTTCGGGACATAAAATCCGAGTAGGGCAGCAGAGTTATATATAATACCTTCATCCTTTGAATCAGCACAAGGATTTAGCCTATAGATCATTAAATGATAATGTAAATTAACAATCAAAAGAAGTTGAATTGATATTTGTAAACATTTCTCAAATTCACAGATAATCTGTGTAGTAAATATTCTATTTACATTTTATAATACAATAATTATGTAACAAGTAATCATCTTTGCCTCTTGATTCCTCTTTTTTTAAATTTCTTAATTAATATATTGCACTACAATAGATAGTTAATTTACATTATCATTTTCTTGAAAATATTAAAATTTTTAAAATTTATCATATGAAATTATAATAAATTTTAAAAATTTATGAATTAAATTCATTTAATAAATAATTAGATGTCCAGTGGTTGGAAAATCATTCGTTAAAAACACACCACACAGTATGAATTTACTTAATGCCGGCCATTCGTTATGCATCGTGGAACAATAAACGTGATAGCTTTATCTGTGCCACTAGTAAAAATAGGTACAATTCTTACCGAACGTCTTATTACGTTTCGAAATGTCGTGCTGTCATAGTCCTCGTTCTTCTATAGTCGGTCATTAGCAGCCAAACTGAAAATAATAGTTTCCGGGAATCTATTGCGCGAACTCATTCTCTGCCAACCCGGAGGCTCTAATTATGTGTATTAACTCGGTGTACTTCCTGAAATATTTCTTCCTACTTCATAAATCTTGTGTTCTGTTTATCCATCGTTTATCTTTACGTTAATATTCCATCGTATTTATTCAGAGATCATCCCCGTCTACGTACGAAATTTATTTTGTGTCGATGAGCATTTTGTAAATGATGGTTAGGTCCTCTAAAATATTACTATGGTACGTTGAATTATCAGAAAAAAATAGATTATTAAAATATTTTATCTTTATGTTAATATTGCATCGTATTTATTCAGAGATCATCCCCGTCTACGTACGAAATTTATTTTGAGTCAATGAGAATTTCGTAAATGATGGTTAGATCCTCTAAAATATTACTATGATACGTTGAATTAACAAAAAAAATTGATTATTAAAATATTAGGTATCAAATTGATTAACCGTAATTAGGACTGTACTCTAAATTAAATTCTAATGTTCAAAGCAGCTAATTTTGTATTGACAATAGATCCTTGATAAATCTACGTACGAAATTTATTTTGTGTCGATGACAATTTTGTAAATGATGGTTAGATCCGCTAAAATATTACTATGGTACGTTGAATTATCAGAAAAAAATAGATTATTAAAATATTTTATCTTTACGTTAATATTGCATCGTATTTATTCAGAGATCATCCCCGTCTACGTACGAAATTTATTTTGTGGCGATGAGAATTTTGTAAATGATGATTAGATCCTCTGCAATATTACTATGGTACGTTGAATTATCAGAAAAAAATAGATTATTAAAATATTTTATCTTCACGTTAATATTGCTTCGTATTTATTCTGAGATTATCCCCGTCTACGTACGAAATTTATTTTGTGTCGATGAGAATTTCGTAAATGATGGTTAGATCCTCTAAAATATTACTATGATACGTGAATTAACAAAAAAAATTGATTATTAAAATATTAGGTATCAAATTGATTAACCGTAATTAGGACTGTACTCTAAATTGAATTCTAATGTTCAACTCAGCTAATTTTGTATTGACAATAAATCCTTGATAAGTCGAATCTAAGAAATTTGTAAATTTAATTTTTTAAATAATGTCAAAAAACAAGATAATGGAATTTCGTAAAGTCTCTACTTAGAAATTCCGAACATAAAAATTTCGCTGTCTTGCGTGGCAGTTAAAGTGTTAATACTACGCCCGTGAGTTCCTCTTCCGCCAAAGATCCAAGCAAAACTAAGAATCTCTGAGGTTACTGTAACCATATTTCAATCGGACGTAAGGTATTCTCGCTTTCAACGAGAGAAAACGTATTTTCTTTTTCACGTCGATGCGGGACCACCGTGGATTTTCAATGTTTCCTCCTCCGGCAGCCTCCTGGTGAACTCACTGATATATTTGCTACGTATTTTTGCTTTTTACCGCGCGTCAATGTTTACACTCTTTCGACTTGACGTTGGTAGTTAAAGATTGATGTCCCATAAAAAACCACAAATAATACACGGCTGTTACGACAGAGAGATAAATAGAGTTTGTGCCATTGAAGACTCCTCGATCCCGTTCACCATCAAAATGGCGGATAGCATGGTAGCAGTATTTATCAAGCATTCAATAGCCATTCTCCTATTTTAAACCTATTTATGCTCTTTTGCAACTTTAATTTAACCAGTAAACCGCATAATTTGTCGTTATCATTAATTTTATGTTAAAATCATTTTAATTTTTGCGATTTATATTTTCACTCTTATTTTTCTCGCTTTGTATTTCTAGTCTTCTTGTGCCACTTTGACCACCTATTCTTTTCCTGAACTAGAAATATTATGTAGCATTTTTTTTTTTACCAATTCTTTACTTTTTTCAAAATTAGTATCATCTTTTTTAAAATATTCCGTCGGACTATTTTGCAATATCTACAGCTATTGCTGTTATCGATGATAGATAGATGTTAGATAGTAGAAGAATATTGTCAATCTAATTTGAAACTAGTTAATAATAAATTCTAAAAATACTTTGGATAGCAAATAGTTAATATTGAAAGTACACGTCGTGTTTGAAGCTTCAGCACGATGGTTCAATTTTGTAGATATAACATGGCTCTTGAACATTGACACTGACGGCGGTATAGAGAATTTGCCCCCGCAGAAATATCTACGTATCGTTTGCTCTTCAAGGACATTCTCTCGAGGAAGTTGCAAGTTCGAATGACGTCCGTGTCCGCCCACGGGTTCTGGATCAGAATCAAGCCCGCATTTATTCTCACCTAGAAATCAGAAGTAGAATGAGCGATAGCCTTTGCTTCGAAATTATGTAGAGTTTTTTTAATTCAGTGTTGTCAGTGATATTAACAGGACTTTGATCTACGTTTAGGTACAGCGTGATCAGTTTAACACTAGGACTACCAAACCGGTCAAAATGACTCCAAAAAATTCTCCAAGTTCATAAGAAACTTAAAGAATAAATATTTTACCTCCATCTCAAAAAACATAAATCACCCAATCTTTTTCGTTTCTTGAGTCCTCTTTTTTCAAACTTCTTATTTAATATATTCAAATATCATAGATTTAAGGCTGGTAGTTCTAGTGTTAAACTTTCTCCCAATGATGATATAAATAAAGTCAGACCCTCATTTTGTAACTTGAAAAGTCTTTTAATTGTTTGTAATTCTGCACCATGTTCTGTTTTCATTTAAAAATATTTTAAAATGAAATTTGAAATAAAATTGATCAAAATAAAATTAATATTTTAGGGATACGTTCAGTATTTGGATGTATTTTGGTTTGAAAGAATGCTGGAAAGGAAAAATTATTTTCTCTAGATATAGAAATAAATCCAATAACTTTCAAACACTAAAACAATTTGAAGTCTCTCAAACGTCGTCTCTAATAAACTCATTCATCAAAATTTCCCAAACGAAACAATTCCAGAAATTGTACCAAGAAAAAATACAACGACCCAAATAAAAATCATCGTTCAACATTTTTCATAAAACTATTGTCATTCGTATTTACTAAAATACCAACGAAAATTCTTTCACCGTGGGTTTTATGACCTATTGGTGGCCGACGAAAGGTTAAACAAAACGACAACGTGCTCGTTAACTTCGTACGTGACAAAATGTTTCTTTATCCAAACGAACGTTCGATCGCCGTTACGTGTTCATGGGGTAACGGGGGTACAGAGCCGAACACACGGGATTCATCTGCCTTGTACCTTTCTCTATTGTTACAAAACGGACACGTTACTCACCTGACCATAAAGATAACTTTCATGAATCATAAACATAACTATCGTGTAATGGTGTAACATGGGCGTATTGGTGTGTAGGTTGCACACGTACTCGGAAGCGGATAGGCGTGTACACGTGAACGATCTATGAATTGGTGATTCGAACGATTAATATTTAATAATCCAGCGATCTTGTTACTTAAGGATATTGCCATTCCGTCGCGACATGGGTATTACCATACTGGATTCACTGCAACGTGAATTTGACCGATAAGGATAACGTGTTATAATATGAGAGCAATGTACCTAACTTGTATTAATTGCTAATCAGATGAAATTGAATCAGATTTTAATGGGCAGTAAAATGATGGTTACACTTTTTTAACACATTGTACACCGGCTAAATATCTACTACCAAATTTATTATATTTGATAATGTTGCTATTTCAATCAATATCAAATTTAAATGAATTAAGTAATGCTCAATTTAAAAGGAATAATATTTCCTTCTTTATCCACTTTACCGTTTTCCTCAAGATAAAATAATATGACTGATATTGATTGTTGAAATCTAAAATTATATATTTGAAATCCCGCACTATTGCGGGAACGGCTTGCAATGTGTTAATATTATGTTCAACTAGATTGGACATAGGTTTTTGGTGTAATTATTAACACTAGATTTACCAGCGTGAAATCTATTATATTTAAATGTGTTAAATATATACCTTAATGCAAGGAAAATTGAGACGGCTTTCTCATAAACCCATAGAATTTTTGGAAAAAATTGTGTACCAGTCATTTTGACTGGCTCGGTAGATCTAGTGTTAATTCACGAATGAAATTGTGAGTTTGGAATTTCACACTGAATCTATCGAAGATTAATTCAGTATATTTAAAATTGCCAAATAAATCTATTCGAATTAAGTAAAGTGAGTGGTATGTAATATTTGTGTATAGATTGTAATTTGACAGAGGTAATGACTGTGATTATTGTACTTTTGGTGACTGAGGTGTATCTAGTTCGCAAGAGGATTGATTAATAGATAAAATTATTGAAATTATAGAGAATACTGTAATTAATGTGTGACAAAATTCAATGTGTGGGAAAATGATAATTAATAAGGCAGAAGGGGTACAATATTCGTGTGGGCTGATTGTAATTTATCAGTGTTAATGACCGTACTAACCGTACTTTTAAATATTTAAGCAACTCCCCTAATATATATACGATAAGATAATTAAAAATGTATCACTACGATTTAAAAAGCCATTTACAATCAAATGTAGATAAAGTTAAGTTAAATAAAATTCAGCGTGCAATAAAATCATAATGGAAGAATAATGAAGTATAAAATCTTCATAATTGGGGTACATATCTAATTTATCACTATTAACATCTGCACAGACTACACTCAGAAATATTTAATTGAATTAAAAGTTCAACCATCTTACGCACAACATAAAACGTACATGAATATTTTAGCTGTGCATTTAGTAGCAGTTCCCATGGAAAGCGAAGTCTGTACACGGCATTTTCAAGTTTCCAAGCGGTCCCACGGTGACTTCCGGTTCCGCAGCGAGTTATCCGCTTCCTGTGCCACGACGATTTTCCGCCTGTGCGAGCAACAAGTACTGGCGCTACGAAAAATAATGATAATTACCATGAAGTTCTCATTCTGATATTAAATGTCAGATAAAATCATCGTATATATTCAAGCTTCCCTCTTGAAACTTTCCATTGCTGTTTTATTCATTCTCGACAATTTATTTCCATTCTATGTCAATCTCTAGAAATTCTTTATCGTTTCCTTTATGATTCACAGCAAAGAAATTAATTAAACTTTTATGAAAAAAAAGATGTACTACATTTATTTCATACATTAAAGATATAAAAAGTATTGTGAAAGTAATTATGAAAGTGGTTTAAATTCTTCATTCCTAGATATTTCAATCTTTCACAAGAGAACTAACATTAACACTAAAACTACCAAGGACAGTTAAAATGTCTGGTTTCTCAATTTTTACGGAAATTCTCGAAGTTTATGACACATCTATAGACTAATCCAAAGCCATGTTATAAAACATAAATGATTGCATTAAACTCGAATGTCTCAACTCAGGGGACACCGTAAGTTTACCATATCACTTGTTTGCGCTCTCTAAGGGGAGCTTCGAATTTAGTAGTAATTACAGAAGACGTAACTTATTGCAACACTTAAAAAAATTTATGTCTCCAAGTTGCTAATATATAACGTCAGAGATGGCTCCAAGTACAAAGGGTTCATTACACTTTTCCAATTTCTGATTTCTCTCTATTAACAGACTTGTTTGCAAAACTTTAACGCCGATAGTTTTAGTGTTGAATAGTTCAATTTTGTATAAAAATATTCTCAAAATATTCCAAATATTTTCTATCGAAATAGGAAATAATTGTTCAATTAAATTTAACAAATTTCTAACAGAGGCCACTTACATCACAGGATCACCGGGATATTCGGAGTACCTTTCAGACCTTGACGCTTTTACCCATAAAATGCGGTGCAGGTGTTTACCTGGACGGTCAGGACGCAACCAGGCCTGTCCGTTCGTCTAACCGTCGTGAAACACAAGTTGAAACCGGAAGCATCGCTTTCTGCCCTGCTGGCCACGAACAATGAGATCGGGAGATTCCTGCGAGGACGCGAGCACGATCGAACGTGGAGGTGTTTTATCGACAGTGTACATCGAAAATATTCATTTCGGAGATGAAAGTTTGTGACTGAATACCATGGATCTCTGTGGATCATCTCTTCGAATTTTCCATGGTGAAAGGCGCATTAAAACGACTCTATAGCAAAAGGTGTTCATTCAATGTTACAAATTGTAATATAACTAATTAATTCAATTAATTGTAGAAGATTGAAAGATCGAAAATAAATACACTTGTCTTTTTTTATACTTTGGAGAAGACGTTAATGTTTGAACACTAGATTAACGGAGCCAATTTGGCTCATTTAAAATTTGATTACTGTATATATATATAATATATATGTTAGTGAATTTTTTAATAATAAATCTTTCATTTAAATTGATTTGGAACTATTTTCTTTGCAAAAAACTTCAATTTTGTTGTATGAGTCAAATTTGCTTACTTCAGAAAAATAGGTAAATCTAGTGTTAATTATCACGAGAATTCTATATACTTCTTTTAGGAATATGGAAAATTAAAAATAATTACAATATTGAATTGTATGAAATAATTAATATTTGAACAATTTTAAGATCGTAGAATTGTTTTTTGTAATAAAATTGATTATAATATTGGTATATTTAAAGAAACACATATTAATATCAGAATACCACATTGTCTACCCGGTAGACTCTACCGGAAGCCACCGTAAAACTTGAACGTATTAACGACACTATCTATATTCTAAACAATGAAACTGCACAGTTAGAAGTACTCCTCATATTTTCTAGAATATTCCGCAATTAAGTAAATTCTCCGACACATTACCAACGATTAAAAAACTATCACTTAATCACCAACGTCATCTTGTTTCTTACGTTGAAAGCCACATTACTGTAATAACAGGGCAAAAAGTTCCCATTGACATTCGCAGAACATACTTCACAGTTATGTAAACTCGCCAGCATGCATGGTATCATACAAAAAAAAAACGAATATCAGCAAGTTAAGCGGGAGATATCAACCTCACGCACATCCGCTATCACGTATTTCTTTTCCACGTTGAAGGGCGCGTAAGTCAAGCCGAACGAAAAACGTTCATCGACTTCGGCAAACTTGCGGGCATACGTGGTATCGCGTAGTGTTAAAAAAAAAAGAGAAATATCAGTCGGTTACGCGGGAGATATCACGCGTGGACATATGCACTTTACGGTACGCGCGTCATCACCTGCATAGCGATAAGTAACCCTAACGTGCGAGTTAGAAAATCGACGAGAATTGACAGTGGCGATGATAGAGAAATCCAATGGCAACCCGCTTCATGGCTAACGGAAACGATTATATGCGCCGATTACGAGCCTTTCTGTGGGATGACGGTAATTTTTGTGGATAGAAGATGTCCGCAGGATATGATGGGCATGAAGTTAAATCTTTGCAATCGAGGGCATTTTTGATTGGGTGAACTAGCAGTTGGAGATGATTTTGGAAATATTAGGCAAGTGTTTTACAGACACTTTAACCCTTTCGCACCGGACGGGACATGTGCTGTCCCAGTCTGAAAAATTTTTGATATTACGGCTGGGAGAACATATGTCCCAGTTAATGAAAAACATCTAGGGCAGAAAATAACGCCAAGTTGGGCCTCTAAACTGATTCTCAATCGTTCTGAGTTCATAAATTTCTCATCTCGATCGTCCTCGATCTAATCAAACAAGCGATAACTGTTAAGGTTGCTCTGTTTTCGGCATAAAAATTATTTTATCTAATAATCGCTTGGAGGAGAAATTACTGATCCCGGTAATGGGGCGCACTAGGACTGGATTTTTCGCCGTATTGAAAGGGTTAAAATAATTTTGTTATCGTATTGGAAATAAAAAAATAGAATTTGAGACACGCGGGGCACCGTAACTGCTCACCTCGAGTGCCAAGGAGTAAAGGATTGGATACTCAATTGGAGGGGGCTAGGTCAAAGCTTTGTTCTTTCTGAGTGATTGTTGGCAAATTATTATTTAACCCCTTAACCTATGTGTGAGACTCGTAGCGCGGAAAATGGAATAGGAAATTTTGGAGTCTTCTAAAAATTATTAACACTAGATTTACGGGCGTGAGAACACTGCAAAATGCGAAATATTACATGAGGACTTTGGAGAAGGGGGATCGAGTGGCAAAAATGATAATTCGTTAAGTAGTTTTCGTATTATAAAATGCACACGAAATATCTACTGTACTGCTTCTCTGTAAAGAGAAATGTTTGTAAAGAAAGTGGAGACCCGTCAATTTGACGGCTTCCGTAGATCTAGTGTTAAATTGACAATATCGATCACGAAACGGTCTTATTATTTCTGTACTATTAATATTACACTCAGTTGTACGAAATATCAGAAATCAGTGATTCTTTTTGATTTCAGGAATTAATTTTGAGTATTTGCACGCCCCATCTGAAAAGAAATCGTAGGTTATGGGGTTAACATGTCGTAATTTGGTGATTTGGAAGTTAGTCTTGTAGATTTTCGGTGAAATGATCGTAGTAGCTGAAATGAAAATATAGAGAGAAAAATTGAATTAAAGAGTAATGTGAATCTGATGGCTGATGAAACAACGTTGGGAAATTTAATCGAAAGTTGTACTATGAATTTTAATTATATAACCAAGACAGAGTCAAGAGTCAGAGAGATAATTTGTTAATAAAATTACAATTATAAGATTGAAGGGCAGGATTCTAATTTTTCAAATTAACTTCAATTCATCATTATCTTAAATTTTTTTAATATATCCCAAGGCTGATGGTTAGAACTCCAATTGAAACCAAGGCTGAAATAATTGTAGCAGTTGAATTAAAAACAATAGAAAAGAAAAAGAAGGAAGAGAACCCCATGACCCCTCGTCACGTTTCATGGAGATGTGAATTGATGGAGTAACCCTGAAATGATACGACAGTTGCTATTGTAACACTACAATGCATTGACACCGATACTTCCGGTGGTTTATGTGCAAGAAATCTTGCTTGAAAGCACGATCGATCGGATGGATCGTGAGGACAATCGGAAGAATCTTTTCACGGCCACTGTCGTCACGTGGGGCTAGCGATGCAGCAACAGGTGTGATGCAACAGGTAATCAAAGTACGATATTATGATTTGTTGCTTGTTGAATCCGGTGATTGTCTTTCCTGTGGGCACCGATGGTCATAGAATTGTATTAAACTCATTGGATAACTTTGGAAAATCATGCGGTTTTGTCACTTTTACATGTTGTGGTCTAACAATAAAATCTTAACACAAGATTTACGGAGCCAATTTGGCTCACTCAAAATTTGATTACTATATGTATAATACATTAATTTTTTAAATTGATTTGGAACTATTTTCTTTACAAAAGTCTTTAATTTTCTTGTATGAGTCAAATTGGCTCACTTCAGAAAAATAGGTGTATCAACACCCGTAAATCTAGTGTTAAATGTAAAAGTGACCAGGACCTTGTCCCCTTAGGTACTAGCTCATTATGAAAATTCTATTTCAATTTTACTCTATATATTTAGAATTTAGCCCATGGAGTACATTTTTTAATGAAAAATAGTAATATATGGATCATATTTGACTAATAATGACATGCAATCAGAATTGTGCCCCTTCTCAATTTTTAATTCACCCTGCCGTTGCAATTTTATTTTTTCCAACGGTTCTCCATTGTATTATTTTCCACAAGGCTTCAATTTCGAAACAATCAACCTTTCGCGTCAGAAGATTTTATAATTTAAAAAAAAAAACTTTTCTATAGCATACAATCGTCAATATCGAGTCACCCATTGAATCGTCCCATTACTATTTCCAACGGCGCGACGAAGTGCGTAACGCGCTTTAAACGATTTCTTCAAACGTTTCTACGACTCTTCACCCTGACCATGAAAGGAAGAATGCACTTACCTGGTCATTCCATGACAGGTGTTGCGTATGAATGCCTAAGCTCCGTCGCGAATCGACCCAAAGACCTGTTGCAGTCTTTTTTTCCATTCCGTCATTTTTCTTCTCTTTCTTTCCCCCTTTCTTCTTTCACCTTTCCGCTTCGGAGTTGCATTTCCGGTCGTGTATTTTCCTTCTCTGTCTCCTTTGTGAAGAGGTATGTTGCTCGACAAATGTGCCTTCCACTGTCCTCTCCACGATTCTTCCTGTTTCTCTCTTCCATGGGAGAAGGTCGTTGCTTGTTGCCAGGCCGAGGGTTGCCACGTGTACGGTGTTTCCGTGTCGAGCGGGAAACGAGGTGTCGAAATCAATTCTACCGCTAACAATGTACATTTCTCTCGCTAGTTCGAGTCTTTCGTTGAGAGGAATAGCTTGTTAAATGGTTCACGATGAGATTATGGTAATGGGAGCGTTAAATGATTTGACGTGGGTGGAGAATTTCGGTCTGCATTTTTTTAGTTACCGTTGAATCGTCTGCGAAGGTTTCTGATGGCTGTGGTAAATTATTTTGATGATATTTTGTGTTTTGGATTTTGTGAATTACAGGAGATTGGGTTGGAAAGTGTTTTGAAAGGGGGTGAATTACATGTCAATTGATGAAATTAATTTTGTGGGAGTTTGGTAGTGGTAGTAATTAGTGGAGGATTTAGATTCATGTGGAATCTAATGGATTAATTAGCAATTATTTTATGGTTGAACGAAGATTAGAGATCACGGTGCTTGGTATATTTAGAATTTCCGGTAGTTTCTGAGTTACTGAAAATTATTTGGCAGAAAAGAAAAATTCTTGAGCACTGAGTGCTGTTAATAATAATGTGACTGATCCATTATTAAATATTGTTACGAATTATCGTAACGAAATTGCCTCCCCTACATTTGATATCGATTATGAAAATGGTAACAACGAATTCCAAATGTTTATATTGAATTAATAGAGAGAATAGAGTTGTCTTTGAGCAAGAAGTTTGGATCCGTTAAAATAGAGACATTATTTTGTAACATTTGAGTTGTTTAATTATGAATTTTGTTGCAATATTTAATAATTTTTGTTATTTTTAATTGATTTTTGGATACCACAAAACTCTGATACAAGAATGTCAAAAAAATTACTAAGGGTACAGCACTACGTCGATTAAAAATTTGAAAAATATTTTAAATTTATTATGAACGAAGTCTTGATAAGTCTATCCCTAATATTAAACATTTATTAACACCAATTTTCACTTACAAATATTTGCCTCGCGCTGCATGTTCCTCCGGAATTTCGAAACAGACGTATCGATCTACGAACAGGTTTCTCCTATTGTGCACGGTCTCTCGGATAATCGCGTAAACTTTCGGTGTTTAAAAACTGATAACACCGGTTAGTTTCTAGAGCCGTTGATAGCAGCAAGAGAAAATGACTTCCTGGAGTGCGTTGCACGGCCGGACGCTGTGTATGACACGGGAGCTCCACGGGCCCATTTCGTAAATTCCCCCGTGAATTCTTCCAGTGCCATTTACAGAATCCAAGCCCGACCATTATTACCCCTTGGTTTTCTCTTTCATTGTCATCGTCACAATGCCTTCGACTATCATTACGACGACGATTATTACTTGGAGCGGTGGTTCAAACTGTAAAAAGAAAGTGTTTGATGCGAATGGGGGTCATTTCAATTACCTGAGTGTTTGTAACTTAAAAATATATTTTGAAATTATTTGTTTAAGTACTTGTAACTGTATATTGATTCAATATTATATTATATCATTCTTTCGTCACTCTGTAATGAATTCTTTCACCTTGGAGCACAAATGCCAATTCTAGTGCCCTTGGATTTGTTCTCCAATCGAATTGAAATTAATTGATCTCTTGAATGTAATAGTAATCTTTAAATTTTTTAATTTTCTTCCGTCAAAAAGTGAAGTCACAAACTTTGAAGAGATTAATATGAAAAATCTCAGTGAAAAGAGTGCCAATCTTTCATCTTGGAGAAAAAACTATATTCTTCATATTTGTGGATTTGTTCTCCAATCGAATTGAAATTAATTAACTTCTTGAATGTAATAGTAATCTTCAAATTTTTCAATTTTCTTCCGTCAAAAAGTGAAGTCACAAACTTTGAAGAGATTAATATGAAAAATCTTAGTGAAAAGTGTGCAAATCTTTCACCTTGGAGAACAAACTATATTCCTAATGTCTGTGGATTTGTTCTCCAATCGAATTGAAATTAAATTACTTCTTGAATCTAATAGTAATCTTTAAATTTTTCAATTTGTTGCGTCAAAAAGTGAAGTTACAAACTTTGAAGAGATTAATATGAAAAATCTCAGTGAAAAGTGTGCAAATCTTTCACCTTGGAGAACAAACTATATTCTTAATATCTTTGGGCATATTCTCTAATCGAATTAAAATTGACTACTTGATTTGTAAAATATATGTTAAATTTGGTACTTTTCTCATGTGAAAAAGAGAAGTAGTAAACGTTCACTAGACTAATATGAAAAATCTTAATGGAAAGAATCCAGTGAACATTTACGAGTCCACGTAATATGGAGAACGTTAAAAGTCTTCAGACACCTATGAAGAAACGTTCGAAAAGAAGGAGATTTCCGAAGGATAATTCACTGCTCGGGCATGTCGGCTATTTCTTTCTCTCTTCTTGCTCTTCCGTCACGGATCGACGATTCTTCCCGGAAGCCGCGTCTGCAGGATTTTGCAGAGTGCCGTGATTTGTTCTCCGTGCGTTCTCCACGCCCGTCCTTCAGTCCTCTACCGATTTCCCACCATCTTTCTTCCCCCATATCTCTGTATTCCTTCCATCCCTCGATTTTCAATTTGTTCTCTCTCATCCACGGAATTCTTCACATAGATCAAACGGATTCGATGGGCTCAACTCTCATATATTTGGTTTTCCACGCTCACAGTGCACGGTCTCGCTCGATTTCTATTTTTTTCTACCATCATTCCACGTCCGTTGGCTATTACATCCATTTCCCACGGCTACACAGTCGAGCTGGATAGAAGGAATACCGCACTGTCACCGAGTGACCCAATCGATTATGAATGGCGATGGAATTCGTTGAAAAAACCATGCACCGATCTCGATCGTGCCGAGCATCGAATTGAATTTTCTCCGTTACGATCGTACGTCGATAGGAAATACCTTGCGTTGCTTCACAAAGCTTATGCTTGTCGATATAACAACTGAAACGAACAAAAGGACCGAACGGAATGCTATGCTCTGTTTTACAGCGCGTAAGATTTTAGATTTAATTAATGAAATATAGGAAAGAGCACAATATATCCATTTATGTAACACACAAAGTTGAAAACAACCAAAATCGAAAAAATGTTGGAATGATTGAAATATAGAAAACAATGATACATTGACAAAAGCGCGTACGATTTTAGATTTCATAGATGAGATATAGAAACGGACAGAACACCTTCATTTTAATGGCGTGCAAAGTTTCAGGTCTAACAGTTTAAATACAAAAAATGATGGAATGATTGAAATGTGTAAATCAAAGATAAGAAACATCCTCGTTGTTTTACAGTGCGTACAGTTTTAAATTTAATAAATGAAATATAAGAAAGGACAGAACACCTCCATTTTTATGACGCGTAAAGTTTCAGGTCTAACAGTTTAAATACAAAAAATGATGGAATGATTGAAATGTATAAATCAAAGATAAGAAACATTCGCGCTGTTTTACAGTGCGTACAATTTTAAATTTTATAAATGAGATATAAGAAAGAACAGAATACCTCCATTTTTATGATGCGCAAAGTTTCAGGTCTAACAGTTTAAATACAAAAAATGATGGAATGATTGAAATGTGTAAATCAAAGATAAGAAACATCCTCGTTGTTTTACAGTGCGTACAGTTTTAAATTTAATAAATGAAATATAAGAAAGGACGGAATACCTCCATTTTTATGACGCGCAAAGTTTCAGGTCTAACAGTTTAAATACAAAAAATGATGGAATGATTGAAATGTATAAATCAAAGATGAGAAATATCCTCGTTGTTTTACAGCGCGTTCAATTTTAGATTTAATAAATGAAATATAGGAAAGAGCATAGCAACTACATTTTTTTTTATAACACGCAAAGTTTGAGATCCAATAGTCTCAATGCAAAAAATGATGGAATGATCGAAATTCAGAAGTGTGGGTTAGGTCTGGATGACAATTTTAGATTTAATAAATGAAATATAGGAAATAGCACAATACCACCATTTGTTCTTGTAACACGCAAAGTTTCAGATCTGACAGTTTAAGTACAAAAAATGATGGAATGACTGAAATATGGAAATCAAAGATAAGAAAGATCCGCATTGTTTTAGACTACAATGAAGCTTCAGATTGGAAAATTGAATTATAAAAAATACCGAACGTAAGACAGTAGACGGAGGGATTTGAAAAGATGGAAAGGACTCGCACGAGGGCTCTCCCTCGTTCGTGTTTTCCCATCTGGTTCTCACGATTCGAATCTTCTCAGTGCACCGTGTATACCTGCGATTCTTCAACGACTATCTGCGAGTCTCTTAGTTCTCAAGCCGCTCTTCCGGTCATGCCATCATTCCGGTTCTCACGCCTCATTCGAAACATTGAGACAGCCGCCACGAAGATAATAGTCTTTCAGCAATGTCTTTTCGTTCGCGGCTAGGCGAACGATAATTACATCGAGACAATCCGATTGCGCTTCGCTGCTTAACCCCATGGGGACGATGAACCCATGGGTATGCGGCGAAAGACATCGACGTTGGCGATGAAGGTGTCGCTTGTACTTGTATAGTAACTGTCTTAGTAACGATGATAAATAAAGTGTAATTTATTTGTGATTATCGTAGTTACACCTTGTCTCAATGAATATCTCGTTAGTTTGGTATGCGAATAAATATTCCAACTATAGCGAAAGTTCAACATTGAAGCAATTCTTACTGAAAGGGGGTGGAAGCCATGGAAAGGTCACGGGGACGTTGCTGTCGACTCGACTCAAACGGCGTTTCTCTGCAATACGAGAAAAGTATGTCGATTGTTTTAGCCTATCTTTCCTAACTTCTAATATCTTTTCTTAATCGTTCAAACATTTACAAACATTTGTTTTTCCTAATCGATTTGTATCTTCAAAGCTACAGTCTCATCTATAAGACTATATACAATTATTTCTACATTATAAATAACAATATACATTTTATTCTATACTTTTCTAAGTTTCTATAATTTATGACACAACGTTAATTATATTAATGGGTAATTTACCATGCAGAAATATAGAATTAGAACTTTTGATCAGATAATTGATAGGAACACCAAGATAAGTGAATCTCGAGAAACTTAACCCTTTGCACTATTTGTTTCGTGACTGTCTTCGCTGTAATTCAAAATTTAATTGCTAAAATAAAAATCTTTAATTTTTCTTAATATACCGTACAATTTAACGCAATATTACTGTTAGAAAAATAACATTATCACGTTAAGTCTCATTAATATCACCAAATTAATAAATTTTCGAAAACTTGAAAATTTCCTATTCAATTTACCTCATCACGAGTGTTGCTCGTTATTGTAGGGCAAAGGGTTAAGGATCTCCCTCTTTACAGAGTCATTGTTATAAGTTTTCTGTCTGATATTTGTGTATATTTTGTGATATTATACCTCGAAGTTGTTTAGCAGAACGTCTTTCAGGTTTCTGTGATTTGTGGCGTTTTCGTTTATAGGGGCCGAAGATTTACGTGCTTCGAAATGACACCTCGTATATACCCTGTGCTTTTAACTATTACGGTGTGTATCGCGTTTAACCATGCGACATACGTAAGTGATGTTACTTGTGCATCGTGCAGTTTGCAAGGAAGATTAGTACCCGTAACTGAATGGAAATGAGGAAAAGGTGTAATAAATACACGCTTCAAACTGGTTGTACGAGAGAGTTAGAAAACCGACCAGTTTCATTTTGTCCCGTCTTCCAACGAGTTATCCACTCTGTCTTGACACACCGTGTCTTTCTGAATGAACGAAAATTCGAATTAACATAGGTTTGTGCAAATTATCGACTACTAACGATCACGAGATTATAGATTCTGAGATATAAGTTCGATTATAAGGAATATTTTATTCTATGGGGTATATCTTTTTATTTGGATTTCAGTTAAAGTTGGATAATTGCAGAACTTGTTGAACGAGCATCTGTAGACGTTGATGCATAATGTAGAAATTTGTTAAAAATAAGATATTTACTATAGAGATGTAGGTATTAAAAATTTCAGAGAATTATTAACGAAATTAGAGCCCAGACATTTTTAATATCATGGTAGATATATTAGTAAATGGTTTGGGGCACCATTTACCCAGATTTTTAATTTTAACCGGTTTTAATTTACCTAAAAGTTTCCTGAAATATTAAGTTTCTTTTTTTTAGTTCATTAACTTTATCTTGCAAAATGTGAGCGATAAAATCGTGTAATTTTCTTTCTCCATTAATGTCTTCTTTTCTAATGTATCCCTTTGAGTATTTCTGAATTGCTCGATCATCGAATCATTCCACTGTTATAACGAAATTATCGGAGCAAATACAGGAAGTAATTTGAGATTTTGCAAAAATCAACCATCGTTTCTTTTCTCGTTAAAACCTTTACGCTTCCGTATTCCTCGGGACTTCTCGGAAGAACCGTAACTGCTTCTTCGTAAACGCTCGATCCGAATCGGCGATTCTGGCGAACAAAAAAGTAGTAGGGAGAAAATTGTCCATTTTGTAAAAAAAAAAAATAAAAATATTCAACGGATGTTGGCATATAACGATTCAACCCATGGATGTGACCGTTACCATGAATTTTTACAACGTAACACGTGCTGTTTATTGCATTATGCTTTTGTTCGTTCCTTTACTGACCTTCGTCAAAGTATAGTTTCTTAGCTGTAGTTATTTTCCATCTGACATTGCGTAATGCTTACAAAACACCGCGTGTCTCAAGCTAAATTAACTACTTCCATGTTCCTTTACCAAGATCATGTAATTTAACGTGATACAAATACCATGGATCGATTTTTTAAAAGATCAAGTTCTTTTTTTTCCATAGAAAGAAGAAAAGGAACGGAGAAAAGTACGTGTCACGATACTTTGTTAATTGGAAAAAGAATGAAAAAGAGATCGGTAGGGTTGCTATGATAAAAAGTACATTTTCGAGGGCACCTTCGACACCGTAACGAAATGATTTCACAGTAACGCAACAATATCTAGGGCGAGAAAATGAGAGAGTCGAGAAGAAAAGGGAGATAATTGGAGAGAGAGGGCTGGCTGAAAACAATAAAATACCAAACAAGCCTCAGGACGCCCGATACCAGTGTGCCTCGTGACTTTCGAAACCTTATTAAATCACGACATAGATTTGCTCTTAGAATTGTAGACGGGATCGAACTACGTGGGTGAATTCCTGCGAAACGTTGGAGCCTGAATCGAGAAATCGTTAGATACAATTCCAAACTGTGGCTCCTTAAAAAGTCCTTTGCATTTACTCACGTACGAAATAATTATTTTAACACTTTACCGACCGGTATTTTTTTAACATCTTACCCCCTTCTGACCGATCACTTGGCCACAAATACTTCTTTGATACAGATATCTATTTGAAAATTGCAAATTCTCGTCACTGAGTCCTTAACACAGGTAACCGCAATGATAAATGATAATTTATTAATTGGAGTGGCAACCAATTAATAAGTTAAAAGTTCAAAAGCGTTAAGTCCGGTCGGTCAAGTGATAATTTATTCTCAGTATCAATTATTATAAAAGATATATTTCATAATAAATGTTTTCAATACCGATACACTAACTTTATATTATTCTTAATGGTCTTAACAAGTTTGTTACCTGGTTCACATGTGGTAAAGATTGATTTCTGTACTTTAATTAAACATGTATCACTTGAGATATATTAACACTAGATTTACGGATATTGATATACCTATTTTTTTGAGCTGATCCAATTTGACTCGTACAAGAAAATTTGAGTTTTTTGCAAAGAAAATAGTTCCAAATCAATTTAAATGAAAGATATGTAATTTAAAAAATTAACCGACCAATATATTGTACGTATAGTAATCAAATTTTGTATGAGCCAAACTGGCTCCGTAAATCCAGTGTCAATTATCAATCTAATTATATTCATAAGGCAGAATTATTAAAAATGTTACAAGAACCATTGTTCTCCAATTGCACCCTGGTACCAAAGATTTTAATTTAAACATACATCAATGTTACAACACCTATCCTGCAAAATCGCAAATTATCTTTGCAATTAAATGTCAAATTAATAATAATTCTACTTGAAGTACTATTTATAATACTCTATCACGCTATCTATCAAAACAATCCAAAAATTCAATCAGGATGGACCAAAGGGTAGAAAAAAAATACGAAGTATTTCGGCGCGAACGTGAAACTAGTGTAACTGCCTGAACATTCCGACGTAATATTCTCTCAGTAGAATGTAATTCCGAAAACTCATTTCCCGTGTTGGTTTCCATTCTCATTGCGCAATCTTTCAGCGCGCCGATGTTTTTCGTGCCGAGGTCGGAGCCGAGGAATAACGGTGACCGTACCGAGGACAGTGACCCGATGAAAATCTTAGGTACACAAGAAAGAGAAACCGTTGAGAACATTCCCCTTTGCTAGCACCGAAAGAAATAGATTTCACCGGCGATCGTTCCTATCGATAAAAAGCTCGCGACATTTAAGTCCGTCAGCGGAGGACGCGGGAACGTGCAACGAAACGTTTCTATTTGAGCGTCAAAGTATCGTGAATCGAAACCTTCACGATAATCTATCTTATCGCGTCAACTAATCATCATTGATCTACAAAGAATTTCAAATCGAAATTCCTCAAATATTTCATTGAAACGAACAAATGAAACTTCCCAAAGTACACTCGAAACACCGAAGATTCACGAAACGGAAGACATTAAGTCCACCACGATCTCAAACCGATCCACGTTACCCCGTCATCGTTCTATAATAAGCAACGAGCTCAAGTGGGAGGGATTTTTACCAATTTCCACTCCATCCGATACAACGTCGATACCTCTTCGAAGATAATACTCTCAATCGATCGCCATTGGGTACCGATCTCCTCCTCTTCGTGTCTCCTTCTCCTCTCACAACTCGATACCTTCAATTTGCAGAGACTTCCGTCAAAAACTTCACTGTCGTCTCTGCAGGTTCCACACGGAAGTACGTATCGTTACGACATACAATAATTACGAACAATTTAAACCGGCACGTTTATCCGCATACTATCCCGTATCTAACCACCACGAAAATCATTTAACCGGCACGAGAAGACAACAGCAACGTATAAGTATACGAGGACGTGTCCTAAAGGAGAAGGAATAAGAGCGATGAGTGAGTCGGCCTCTTTATAAAGGAGAAAAAGGGAGGCAACGGGAGAGGAGGCTTTTAAAGTCGTAGAAGCACGGTCGTAGAGGAGTCCGCGCGAACCGGTTGCTCCAAGTGACGTGAGTGAACTGAGGCTGCAGGCTGGCAGGTAACGCCAGGTAAACTCCAGCCGACCTGCGTTACACGGACAGAAGAAGGAAGGTGGCTGGTCGAGCGGTGCTGGGTGGCTACGAGCAGTCGAGCCAGCCAGCCGTAGAGACAGTCGGCTCACTCGGTCGACCTGGGGAGTCAGCCTGAGGCCCCTGCGGCCGCAGGAACGAGCCACAGGTGAGGGATGCAGGGGGGAAGGGTGATTTCGAAGGGAACGGGCCCCGGGAAGGGAGAAGTAACTCTCGAACGGAGGGGAGGAAAAAGGTGGGAGATACTTTGGAGGGGAGGAAAAAGAGAGAGAGAGAGAAAGAATGAGAGAGAGAGAGAGGTGGAGAGGACCTGGTGTGTTGTGTGTGACTCAGCTCGGAATGAGCGAATAGGCCAACAGCATAGCAAAAGCTGTGCCACGCTGTGTACGGGATACGTATACATGTATAGAGTGATCGAGAAGTAAGGGCCTAAGGCCCACGTTTTCTGGGGAAGCATGGACGTCGATGATGGCCCGGCACGTGGCACCTTGCACGGATCATTTTTAACGGTGTGGATGTGTCTGAGATATACACTTTCGCTTGGAATTGAAAGTTTCAGGGGACAATGGGAATATGGTTGGGAATTGATGGTTGAATGTTATCGCGACGTACGCGAAGGCATTTTGAAAGGGTGGAAGGAGGAATTTAACGAAGGAAGTTGAGAGGAGTGTAGGTTTTTTAAGTAGAGGATTTATATTGCTGGTAGTATTAATAATATGGATAATTTACGCGGTGCCGATGATTTCGCGTTCACCGAACCATGATGCGTGGCTGGTTCACCGTTTCTGCGTACCTCGTGGGAATGAGTTTCCATGCTTTATTTAATAACGTTCACCTTGTATGCTTTTATGCTCTCAATAAAATTCCGATCGCGTGATTCTACCATTATCGTTCCAGTAATTTCGGTCGGGGTTACATAGGGGTACGTTTAAATTGAGGATTAACCTTGAAGTTTTATCTGTTCAGTCCATACATTGGGAATAAATTTGTACAAAAATGATAAAACCTCGTAATAGAATGAAGTTTTAGATTATTACGGAAAGGATTCCAGCAAAGAAGAGAAGAGGAGAAGCCACCCAGTATATTAGAGACTAACTATACCTGAATCCAGCAGAGCGTGACTTTTCACGTGTAGTCGTGCTAGAGTGGGGTATGATCGTACCCCGGCATAGAGTAAGATAGACTTTGATAGAATTTACACGGTGGCTTCTGAGAGAGCCAAGAACCTCGACGAACCAAGGACCGCGATGGACACGGATTACGACAGGCAATCCTTCATTTTTTTCCTTTGCCGTCGCTCTCCGAACAGTCCTCTCGGCTCATTTATCCTGAGGAGAGGACATCCACGTTCCTCCAGCGTTCTGTCGTGCTCCTTCTGTGTGTACAGTGTCATTATTTAATTTTAAAAAGATCGTCATTAAATGCCCTGAAAGAGGTACCAAATGGTCATCCTCCTTTTTTTTCTTCTCTTCTCTCCTCATCCTCGTCACTCCTCACTCTTCTTTCGCTTTATTCGACCGTCAAAGAGACTCGATTCGCGAGAATTCTATTCGCGAGTTTTACTAAGTTACTATTAGCGGTAATTACGAAGGTAATTACCGACCTACGACCGTCGGTGGAGGATTATTCCATTAATTTCCTTCTGTACCGTATGGAAGCGAAGGAACAAATGCAACGTCTATGGGACGTTAAAAAATAAATAATCTTTTCTAATGAATCCTCGACGCTAATTAATCTCTGCCATTATCAACGACCCTATACGTTCGATGCAAAATCCTCGATGAATTAATAATACTTCTTTCTCCTTCTATCCTGTATTAACCGTTTGTATCATTAAAAACGACCATCATAACGTACATCTATCCATGGGATAACGGCGGCCATACTTCTATGGTTTGTATCCTTACGATAAATACATTTATCCGTTTATTTCCCAGCCTCATGGAAGACGACGTTGGAACATTGTATACTTACAGTTTATATCCTCCACGGTCCCTTTTCACGGGCATTTCCTAGTTTCCAGGGGCATCGGTGTGCTCCTCTCGGGTTCCTCGAGATTACCATGACCATCGCGGCGCAACTGGTCTATGTGCATGGAGAAATGCAGCTGATGCGCACGGCTGAATCCCGAGGTCAGCGACTCGTCGACGGAGTTAGTGGAGCGCTTAGGCTCGCTCCAGGGATTTTATGAATTGGTGCATGCTGCAGTCACGAGGCACAAGTGGAAGGAAGAAAATGCGCGGAAGAAGCGGGAAAGACGGTACTGAGAATTGAGCGGTGAAGCTTTTCTGTTGCTCCCTTTTGCATCGTTCGGAGACGCAAGGAGGAGGACAAAAAAAAATGTAAGGTGTAAATTAATCGGGGAAGCGAGGAGAATAAAGTTTGAGCTGTTGTTTCTAGTTTTATTTCTGGTAACAATGGTAATATGGGTTTTCTTTGTTGCTGATTTTATATTATTAGGTGTGCAAATAAGTTCTTTCCCCTTTTTTTCGAAATTCAAGATTTTATTATGTAAATTCGGTACAAGATTACGTCTCGAAGTGTTCACCCTCATTTTCTATAACCTTTTCCCATCTGGTGGATAAATTATAAATCTCATTCCTGAAGAATTACGGTTGCTGTCTGGGCCGGATTTTCGTTGAGCAAGTGCTCCATTTTATCGTCATCGAACTTCTTCGGGGCACCTGAACGATTGTCGTCTTTCAAATTAAATTTTCCGGCTTTAAATCTTTGGTATCACTTTTTATATGTTCTGTAAGAAACAGCGTTCTCTCCCAGTGCAGCACAAACCATTTCAGTAGCTTCTACAGCTGATTTCTTAAGCTGGAATGCAAAGAGTAAGCAGTGACGCAAATGATGCTTCTGACACGCCATATTGTTTGAAATTGTTGCTTAGAACTGGGAACTCTTAGAGCGGTCATTATGACTCGTCTTAAAAACAAAAGAATCTTCTTTCAGATGGCACCACAGTCAATTAATTCAAATAATACAGTAAAAAGTTGTCATCGAAGAACTTATTTGCACACCTAATAATTTGATCGTTGCATTGTTTCAAATGTGGAGAATGTTCTTCAGGGTTGTAAAGCTTTAAAGGGTGTAGGATTAACTCTTTGAGGATTAGTGAGGCATTTATGTGATCTAAGAAAATATTTAACACGTTGAACGCCACTGTTATTTCACTAGTTTTATAATTTCTACTGAAGTGAAACTTTTTATATTAAATTTACATTTTTATGAAGCAGAAATTTTAGAGGTACAGATAGACAGATATTCGGCAGGTCTTTTTCTTTTTAACCCTATATTTATATATTCAGTATACCTGAAAATTCACAAATATTACAATTTAACACGAAATTTCATTGAATTCAACAGCGCCTGTCACCGGTGACCTTCATGGCAGTCAACGTTTTAATTATAGTTTATTGCATTGAAACACGATGAGAGTTGAAAAATTGAAATACAACCGTTGGAATCAGAGTAAACTAATAGTAATTAATAATTGATATACATTAACAGTATAATTTTCTGATAAATAGGTGGTTTTAAATGAACGAATAAATGATTATGTCTCAATATTCAAAAATGTCTCCGTCCATAAAGGACTAAGACGATGCACATATTGGTAAAATGCTGAATATTGATATGTGCAAGCAATTATTTCTATTTAGTAGCCTGTTCAAAGAAATTCACTTCAAAGTGATCGAGTCTCCTCTCCGCCATTGTTAGTTGTAGCTTCTACCCCTACCTTGATTTCCCTCAGCCGGGTACATCAGAGAGGTACCTGACTATACAATATATTTTGGTCCACGTAGAAACAAAACGATTGTCCACGTGTCATTCGATGTCTCTTCCGTTTCCGTTCCAGCGGCAGGACGGTCCACGTGGTCCGCCATTTCCTCCCCTCGTTTTCTTCTTTTTCTCCTCGTTCTTTCTCCCGTCATCGGTAGCTCCTCGCAAGCGACATGATTGTCCTCTGCGTTCTATTATTCGTTCCTTCTCTCTATCTTCTTCGCTTCACGGTGTTCCGCTCACGAGCCACGGAGTACGCAGGTGCATTAACCGGACATTCAGCACCGTAACGCTGGCCTTAGAGACGAGAAGGTACTCCAGAGAGAGGGAAAGAGAGAAGTAGAAATAGAAGGAGGTGAAAAAGATGGAAAGAGAAGAAGAAGATAAGAAGGAGGGAGGCATCTAAGTACCAAGAGTTTGCTGCTAGAGCAGATGGTTGGGATTCGAATTCCTTCGTCGCCCCGTTCTAAACCGCGAAGCTTAAACTTAAACCTTGCTGGAGTTCTTCCTCTCCGCGAATCGTTTCTTCACGAAGGAATGTCATTTCTTTCCGGCTGGAAATGCGTAGGAGACAACTGCGGTTAGGGCAAAACGACACCGAAATCCTAAGATCAAAAACAAATTCCATTCGGCCGATGAACTATTCCAAATGAAATCTCAACCTCCTCAAGTGTCATTGAGAATCACGTACATTAATGGAGTATAATTTATCTCCACTCGGACGAGAACTGCTCAGGGTATTAACCAACTAAAAGAAAAAAAGACAGAGTCGACCATCGAGAAGAACATACGGACAACATATTCAATAACTGTTATTTCATCCGTAATTACAGTCGATTCGCGCGTAACTTCGAAACGTCTAATTAACCGTAACGATCCAACCAACATTATCCTCTAATGACATCGAACAGCCGTTGACAATGATCCAAGGACACATTTGTGCACAACGAAGGAGGATCGTCTCTTTGGACCTGAGCCTGGGGTGTGGAAATTCGAGATGAGCGGAGGAGGACAAGGCGTGTTCCGAAAACGCGTGTACATTAATCCGCGACACTTGGATCTTCACCAAAGCGATACGTTACCCTTCTTCGAGAAATGAAGAGGAGGAAGAAGAACTGAAGGTGGAGGAGGAAGAACTGTAGAAGGAAGGGAGGAGGAGGAAGAACTGAAAGAGGAGGAAGAAGAAGAAGCTTCGGAAGTCTGGCTTCGAGCCAACTTAGGAAGGCTATCGAGAAACGAAACGAATACAGAGGCCCACCTCGGACAGGTGCCGTTGAAGCAAAGAGAAGCGACTCCGTTGGTCCTGACCGACTGATCTGAACGTGTGCCCCCGACGAAGGACTCGGGGAGGTGACGTTATAAATAAAACCCGGGGGAATTCGAGACGCGATATTATGTCTGCTCTCGAGTCTCCTTCTGCCCTACACTTCGCATCCTCGAGCGACTACTCTGTAGTCGCTTTTCACGAGAAACTGGTTTCCATCGCGCCACCATGGAGATCCCGGTATACAGCAAGAGGCCGAAGAAAGCTCCGTGTTCTCAAGACTACGGGCCTGTACTCACGGGAGTCGGGTAATGCGGCTTTAATACTCGAAGATGCAATACGAGACGTCCTTTATATGCACTTCTTAAATGAGTTACGTTAAAAAGTACAAGGCATGCGTGAGAAGCGATGATTGGGATTCATGATCGTAGAGATACTGTTTCTTTGCTAAAACTGTAATGATTCTTGAACTATAATGATTCACGGTCTGTAATGATTCGTTGCCTATAATGACGAACTGGATTTACAGATTGGATGGAGTTATTTCGAATGTTATCTATTTGTTGTTAGAAAATTGCGGGATAGAAGGTAAATGAGGAAATGAACGACTGACAGAGGTCAGCTGAAAGGTGAATTCAAAGTATCAATAAAACTTGCTGTCCGCCTTTCGTAAGATTCTGAGATACAAGTCCAATTAATCCTAATCGAGCAAATCGATTTAATCTCAAGTTAATACTCGATCATCGGGATTTCTAATCGTATTACTGCTATTTGCATATTTAAGATCATCTTAAAAATCTCAACAGCTCCCTAGAATGTTCCGTACCAGTCGAGCGAACGCGTAGGACCGGTACCGCGCCTCTGAACCATCATCCGGAAGTCGAGTGGTACCGTTTGAAATCGCGAATTTCAACTTCGTGCTATCGAAGTTCGTTGAGAAGGTAGAAAGAAAGTAGCAGAAAGACGCGAGTAGTCTTCGCGAGTTCAGAACGTCGGATCTCTCGTCGGCCTATAATCGTTACGTACGAAAAACTGGTTTCCTCGTGGCCTGACGTACCACTTATCTAACGACTATCTTTCATCTGATATTTCGTAGCGCACGGCCCGAAAAAAAAAGGAACGGCCATGCCTTTGTACTGTTACCACGAAAACTTGGAGGACACGATGAGATGCGCCGTTCTTTTTGACTGCAACTTTTAACGGTGCAAGATAAGGATCCTTGACACCCCGGTTTCATCGCTTGATTAAGTGTACCGACGAGATCCAACGTAGACGTCAAATCCGAAGAGTGTATCTTTGCGTTTAACTACCAAAATAAAATGACTTGTACATTGTTTGTTACAAAAAAATCTGCAGGCCTATAGAAGAGTCATAGAATTAGTATTCTACATTAAAAAAATATAAATTACTGAATCGATCACCCTTTCGAACTGTTGATTCCTCTGTTTCCAAAGTACTTATTTTTATATATTGAAATATGATAGATTTAACGAGGTAGTTCTAGTGTTAATTCCCTTGTTTAACTTTTCACCCCTTGACTTAAAGTAACGAATGGACCTCGTGATAGGAGGGATAAAAAATGTTGAAATTTTCGAAATCTATTAAATTGAAGGTATTAAGCAGTCATGAGACGATTAAGTTATTTCTATATCATTAATATTCCATTCGATTGTATGAAATATGAAAAATAGTAGAGGAATGTTAATTTCAGGGTTAACGAATATCGAGTTCTCACGTTGAAGCTTTCGTATTTCATGGATTACAATGTGACGAGGTCCACAAGATGGTTGTAATTTCTTTATGACCTGAAAGTAATACGCTCAGAATTCCAAATGGTAGCTGGTGGTGGCAACTCATTGGAACGAGTGAATCCGACGGTTCCCTTCTTGAATCTTTTTCTTTCTTTTTTTTTTTCATGGAATATTCTTCTTCGTACGTACGTGACAGTCGCTTTTACAGCTTACCCCTCTGGGAATAACATTTCCGCCGCATTACAAATTCCTTTTTGTCGGCTCTACGGGCTGACGGAAGTCGACTATCGTGCTGGTTCTCGGCCCTGACCTAACAATTGTGTCCACAAAAATACTCGACGAATATCTTCTATACCATGACCGTGGCTCGTACGTTCATCGTCGTTGAAAGATTAACTGTCCGCTGATTTTTTTTTCGTGGTATTCTTTGAAATGGTCGCAGTTGTGACACCATCTTCGAATGAATGAAGATGGCGAGTATACAGGTACTGTTAAGACGTCTGTATTTATTTTCTTTTAGCGTTTTAACCCTTCAAGATTATCGTTCATGTAATTTTAAATATTGAGAATTTATATTATTTTTAAATTTAAGTGGTATGAATTCAATTTTCTAAACCCCAGTCGAAAAGTCCAGCCTAAAAAGAAACTTCAAATCCTAGATTCTTTTGATTTCTTTTGATTTTGAACCTCAAAATCCTCGACTAGTGTGTCTACGCGCCTCAAAGTCGTGTAAATATGATTTTTAGGAGTTATATGGACTGATCAAGTTAAATTTTTATTCCAATTTAATCTGATATCCCCTAAAAATATTTCAGAAGTTCCAAGTCTGTCGACTCATATTCTAAAAATAGGGCTTTCAGGAGCAAGTAGGAATTAAATTATCATTTTATTCCATATAAATTCTAAATCTTCTAAAATCAAATTAATTTTTAGTATATTGAGAATTTTTTTGGACCTAGATCATTCCACTCCAATTCCAATCCAATTCTAAAACTCCTCATTATAGAATGCTGAGGATTATTTTGGGCTCTATGAAGCCTAAATTGATCCTAAACAAGGCGAAACTGGCAAAAATCAACAAGTTTAGGGCGATTGTGGAATTAAAATTTGCATTCTTTTATATGTAACATATTTTTCCATATTTAGCCTAAATATCCTAAGTTATTTGGTAATTTAGGAGGATTTTGGGCTTAAAATTTTCACCTCGGGAATACATTTGGAGCAAAATAAAAAATACTATTCGCTGATATGGATGACAAGATGGACGAATTGTAAATGCTTTGCGACTTTGTCTGTCAGTTTGTTATTGAGGTGTTAGTCAGATTATTAATTATAAGTTATGTAAGAATAATATCGCAACTGAGTAACGATTTGTGAAAGACTTCGGAAGAAAGATTGAACTGAGGTTCTACGTAAGCACTGTTTCCTTGCAAAACAGTAGACGTTACAATTATCAGAATTCCGCGTAGCATTTTAAAATGACGTGTACAGATTATCTTAGAATTAACGAGCAACCTTTGAGAAAAGTTAGTCATATCGTAGCAATGTCTGGATTAGACGTAGAATAGTTTGCTACGTTTGCCAATAACCGGATGTGTATCTCAGACATGCACAAGTACAATCAAACCAATGAAACATCGCATTAACATAAATAGCTGCAATAAACAACTATTTATTGATATAACTCACTGATTGCTTCTAATCGTCATTTATATTATTGTATTATTGTAAAAAGGAAATAAATCTTTTACAAAGATTCTACTGTCAATTACAAAGATGTGGACATCCCAAACGTAGGGGAGAGTCCTCCAGTACCGTCACCTTAAGGTTTATCAACAAAAAAATCAAAATAGCTAAGGTTACATGTTTAATACCTCCTGATATATATAAAATACTATTGTGCTATTAAAAAAAAAACAACCAATACGTTTAGTAATAATCAGCTTTATTACAGCTTTATTACAGGGTACTCTGCCCTACCTCTATCTCAAAATGGGAGGAACATTAATAAATTCAATCGTCCACATTTCCAAGACAGGTAATAGTTAAACATAATTGACAACTACTCATTTGGAGTACTTGTCAATTTTTTAACCCACTCACTAACTCCACATTGTCAGTGTTCTACGTCAACCAATATTCGCAAAAACTACGTAATTTTCTAATAACTAATAACAGTTCAACAATAATTTAAATACTTTATTAACTTTTTCTACAATATCCGCCATGCAAGAAAGCAACAATCCAAAACATTTAAACCCCACGAACTCTAACTAGCAAAACCTTGTAACTACAGACACCATCAATAATTCCTCCTCCAGCCAAGTAGAATTCCCATAAACAACTCAACAATACAATTAGCTAAGTTTCCATCGGTTCCCCCTAGTCATTTCAATATTACTATTTACAAATTTGCTTACACCTTGAACTTTCTTTCAACAAACAGCTACAATAGTTATAAAAATTGCAAACAAAGGAAAATTTCATCCTTCATTTACTAACACTTACAATTCATGAGTCTTTTCTCTTAGAAAATACGACTTGATCTACCTTCCACTATATCCAACCTATCAGTCGTATAATTCCACGTATATAAGTCGCTAAAAAATTGTCATAAAATCGTGTTATATTTTCCATTCGACCGAAACGATCGTTCATCATCGGTACGATCGCGTTGCATCGAGTTTGACGTCAATATATACGAACGATCGGTAGTCAGAGGAAAGCCTGACTCACCCAAAGCTCGATGTAACAGGTGTTGGACGACGGGCACAGTGTTTGGCTCGCTTCAACAGGTAAGACTCGCAGAGCCGATGGCTCGAAGGCAACGGACCGTTTCGCAGGTGAAGCCCGCAGCTGCGAAATGAGATAGAGGGACGGAAAAGAAATCGCTTTATTTGACACGCTGCCTCGACGTGGCTTATTGAAAACTATTCCGTTGAAACTCGTGCTGGCCACTTCCACAAGGACCGGTTACTTTAAAATTCGGGGGTGGTTTCTTAAATGGGAAGTTATTATTTTAACGAGACTTTGACAAGGGTTAAGAAGAATGAAAGGAGAAGAATAGAGTTTTTATTTCTTATGGAAATTAATTTTAACGTGCTACCGTAGTAGATTTGGTGAACAGTCTGTTATAAATGGTCATTTTATATTTGATATTTATAATAACTTTGTTTAACGTGTATACTCGATTTTTTGATTGAGTGAAACTGGATTCTTTGGAGGCAAATGTATTAATCATTTGAGCGAATATGGGACTGTTTTATAATCTGCATAATTTAGTTTATGGTATATAAATGATGCAAGGTATGAAAATCAACGCGTCACACATATGGGACGTGGAGAATCTGTTGATCATGGGATGTATGAGTGATAATGTTAGACATCTTTGTTTGCGCGTGATACATTTGTAACTATTCATCCTAGCCACATTAAAATTATCTTTGTACAAAGTTGAATGGAGTTTTATACAATTTTTATATTATATTTTCACATTACCTTGTTGTAAAGTACTTCGAATAAATTTTACCAATCATTTGAATCTTCTGCAACGACTATAATTGAGTTTAGCTATAAGTATTACCTTCTACATCCTTATACTTCAAATAATGTAGATATTTAAGTACAGCAGATTAATCCTCATTGCTTCTAGTGTTAAAATCAGAACACTTTCCGGTCAGAACTTTTCTCGTCTCAACGACTACATCCTTAGGTTTTGCGTTGTTTAATTTTTGCCATTCGCACAGCAGAAAGCGTATGAAAGTCTGATACAAAATGCAGATTAAGGTTGATGTTCGTCGTTACACATCCACGGGTTATTCGGAGTGTCTGCTGAGTTTCTTCTTACAAATAACGTTGCCCCTGGGGCTACGGCGTATCTTAATCTTGTCAGTAAACCGGCTCTTACTTGATCCTTTCGATTGATGATCCAAGCAATCCATGCCAGTAATACCTACAACTTCGTTGAACTAAAGCAAAGCCTGTTTTATGAGACTCACGGCCATGTTTCTTCGCCGTTGGAAATCGAAGAAAGCTCGGAACTTGCTTCTTAGATTTCAGAGCGTCATTCGCATTACTCTTGCGACGATTTTGGGAATTTGAGTTTCGTTTGTGGGAAAAAGAAGCGGGAGAAATCCGACTGAGGAACTTTTCTCATCGTATTTTCTAAGATAGAAGATAATCGTGACGTATATTCTTGACGGGGTTGTAACTTTGTTTCTGTATCCTTCTATCTTCAATCAGTGGCCGAGATTCTAGTTCTCGTCGTGACCTTTCAACTTGGTAGACTTCCTAGTAATTTTGAGTTTATTATTTTTTCGTTTTTTTAGAATTTCTTTGACCGAGATTATTATAGAGTAATAGTAGAGTTTTGTGCTGGGACAGTTAATTATAAAATTGGTACTGGATTAATTTATAGTATATTTCGACGGGGTTGTAACTTTGTTTGTGTATTCTTGTATCTTTAATCAGTGGCCGAGATTCTAGTTCTCGTCGTGACCTTTCAACTTGGTAGACTTCCTAGTAATTTTGAGTTTATTATTTCTTTGTTTTTTTACAATTTCTTTGACCTAGATTATTATAGAGTAATAGTAGAGTTTTGTGCTGGGACAGTTAATTATAAAATTGGTACTGGATTAATTTATAGTATATTTCGACGGGGTTGTAACTTTGTTTGTGTATTCTTGTATCTTTAATCAGTAGCTGAGATTCTAGTTCTCGTCGTGACCTTTCAACTTGGTAGACTTCCACGTAATTTTGAGTTTATTATTTCTTCGTTTTTTTACAATTTCTGTGACGTAGATTATAACATAATAATACTAGACTTCTATGTGGGGCCAATTGAATAAAAAATTTGTACCGAATTAATTTATAATGTTAACGGTGTTATAGCAGTAAAAAAAATTGTAAAAAAGAGAAAGAAGGTCTTGAAAAATAATGGTACATGTCTCCATCCTGCGAGTAATCCCTATACAACAAACTACATTAGCAACTCAGTTCTTAAGAAGTAGATAAATTCTAGAACGTTAGAATATTTATAAAAGAAATATTCTCAATAACCAGTTTAAATTTCGAAGATCAATCAACTTTTTTGCCCCGGTATCCTGTCTTGTATTAACATAATTTCGTTTTAAACGATGATTCTTAGCAACCATCCTGTTATATATGGATTACCAGTAATAACATTTCCGCTTGTAATTCTGTTATCAAAATAAAAGAGGAATTCATGTCCATCTTTATTATTTTCCATTACAAGCTCCGAGTATATAAGTATCCCATAATTGCAAATGGCGGACATCGTACGCGTAATGCGTCTACCAGTATTTATATCTCGAATCAAACGGCTCAGTCAACGAGAAAAGGAGAAGAAGAGATTAATTCGAGACAGCTTCTCGCCGTTGATAAAAGTACACTCTTGTTGTTTGCCCGCCTCTTGAAAATATTTATCCACGTTTTCGCTATCGCAAACGCATTCGCTTAAGCTAAACACACCACTATTCCTTCCGTTCCATTAATACCGCCGTTATCATCCTAAAAATTCACAATAATAATTAAAATATAATGTAAATCCTATTCTTCCTCTTCTCCATTCAACACAATGAAATCCAGATAGACTTCTTCCTGTTAATTCCACAAGCAGATTCTCATTCCTATCACTCAACAACCCCACATTCCTCCAAACATCAAAACCTCCCTCCATCAAACATTTCTCGCTGTTATCATCACATAAATTACAATATTTCAGTCAATTTTCTCCATTTCCTAAGTAAACCAATAAACTTTTAGGTATTCCAATAACCCATATCTCTCCCTAGGACCTGCAACATAACATAAACCCTACTCTTCACCGTCTCAATTGATCAAAATAAAATTGACTCTTCTTTCTACAACAATAAAATAAATTACTTCCTTCATCAATCTTAGAAACATATCTTCCTCCCTATCACACAAAAACCCCAAAGATTTTCTCATATCGAAATCATTCTCTCCAAAACCATGTACCCACATTTTACCCCCTTCCAACCATAGAAATCATCATTCCACGTCAAGTTTCACGGCGTTCTTGCAAAATATTTGCCGACAAATTTCTAACGCGTCGTCTTAGCAAAAGGAAAAACAAATTTTTCCATCCGCGCTTTCTAACCGTCGAGCAAAAGGTCAGCGTACCCTTGTCGTTTGTTCGCCGGTAGAACACACATCGCGCGTGATGTGTGCCCGACGTAAGTGGAGCCCATGCTCGATGAGTACGACGTGCAGGTTGGAGGTGCATAAACATACATAGAAGTGGAAATGCCAGGATTGGCGAGAGAACCGCCGACCGAGTTCGCCGGAGACACGGCTGGCCGCCTGTGGCTTCGCTCTGCCGCTTTTCGTCTCTCCGTCTCCCCGTTTCTCCGAGGTGCTCGTCGTTCCTCTTTCCTCGCTATTACCACCTTGCCTTCGCCTGATTCCACCGCGAACGAACCACCGCGTTGCAACCCTCCTTACCTAAGACACCGAGGTGGTGGTGTCTTCCATGGTGCAGGTGCGCATATACAGGGTGTTCCTGAAGTAAGTAGTTGGACTTTCGACGGTAGCCATTGGATGATGGTTTTGTAGAATTGTGGGTTGGTGTTGGATTTGAAGCTTTTTTGCAATTGAGTGGATTTGATGAGGGCTCCTTTTTTTTGGTCGCTTAGCTAGTATCTGTTGGGTGTTTTTGTTGAAAGATGATGAAAGTCAGTGATTTTGTGAGGTTTGAATTGGTACTGAATATTGGTGGATTTTGAATTTGAGTGGTTTTGATGGAGGTACTTTTTTTTAATGGCTTGGATAATATTTGTTGAGTGTTTTTGTTAAACTTAGATGGAAGTTGGTGGTTTTGTGAGGTTTGAATTGGCACTGAATATTGGCGGTTTTTGAATTTGAGTGGATTTGGTGGAGGTATTTTTTTTTAATGGCTTGGCTAGTATTTGTTCGGTGTTTTTGTTGACAGTTGGTGGACGTTGAGGATTTTGCGAGGTTTGAATTGGTTCCGAATATTGGCTGCTTTTGAAGTTGAGTTGATTTGATGAAGGTATTTTTTTTTTAATGGCTTGGATAATATTTGTTGAGTGTTTTTGTTAAACTTAGATGGAAGTTGGTCGTTTTGTGAGGTTTGAATTGGTACTGAATATTGTCGGTTTTTGAATTTGAGTGGATTTGATAGAGATATTTTTTAAGTGTTTTTCAGTTTAAGAAAAGTTTAGACTGTTTGAAAGATTAGTGGAATCTGGTGGTACTTGTAATACGTTGTTATTTATTGAAGTAGTACTGAATTTAGAGTGTGTTAGTATCTGTCACAGTACTTCTTTGATAGATTGATTAATGAAAAATTAATATCTTTTCTTTTAACTTTGAAGAAAGTGGAACAAGAATTTTGCCCTACACTCATTTAAAAAGTTGTCATTGAACGTTCTCCAATTTTCTGGCAACTCAAGTAATTAATCAATAGCCCAAGAAATTCCTCCCCGTTACTTCAATCACTAACAGCATATATCTATACACCTATCATAGAATATATTTCAAAAGAATATTCTTTTATTGCACATTTCCTTTGCCATAAATTAGAAACTCACCAATATCTCTAACGCGTTATAAAGCACAGTAATAAAGTAACTTCGCTCCAGCCATAGAAAGTAGCATATCCTCGTTTCGAGCACGTTAAATACGTACATACTGGAATATTTAGCCTTGTTACAAAATCGTAAACAACTTTTAAAGGATCATAAACTATCAAATAACTCACGATCATTAAAGCAAAGACATTCGCGAATATAATTTCAATTCAGCGTTTAATTCGTTAATACGCGTCCCAATGTAAACCGCACGGGCAATGACTCGGTAAGGATGATTTGCCAACTTTATTCGTGTCAACTTAATTATGAAATCTCCGATCCGTTAGTTAGGATAGGCATAAATCAAGAGGAGATTTGCACGCCGCAGATGCAGCCGTTGTGATCCGTTATGCGTGCAGTACCAGTCCTTCGGCTGCAATGGACAATATTATTCTTTTTTTACCACCATCAAACCAGTGTCCAGTGACACGTAAACGATGAATCTCGTAAATAAATTTTCATCGCATTGCGTAATCCGTATGTTCGATCGTACGGCATGAGAAATTGAAATCGCGTAACTCGAGAACCGTATCATCATCGGTTTCTCCGTTTCCATATGTTTTCTTCTTTATTATCGTAACATATTTTAGCACTTTATGCTCACGGCGTGTCGTTAAAACGACCCAAAAGACAGCTTGGTACCTGTTATCGCTCTGATTATGAAAATGACGAAGTCAAGAGACAGCTCGGTGTCTGTTATTAATATATGGAATTTACAGTACCAATGAGATGACAGCCTTTGAGTTAAATGGGCAAGTATATTATTATAAATCCGAGCAAGTCTGCTTGAATGCATTGAACTCCTAGGAAACTTACTACAGGGGAAATATAAATAACTCAGTCTGCAGGTAAAGTGTGCACATTAGAGTTCTAGCAGCAGAAACTCAATTTTCGTCAAATTGTACGAAACTTAAATCTAAAATACCTGTAATAATTAATAGACTACAGTGGGTAAGGAGATAAATATATCAGCAAGTCCAAGTTCAACCCCTCCACTACAACTAAGAAATTTGTATCACATGGGAAGCATGTCATACCTCCGATAGTTCCTCACCCATCCAAACAACTAGATTTTTTTTTTAATTGAATTCCTGGTGATTTTGAATACGTTGCAGTATAAATATATCCGCGAGTTCAAGTTCAAATCCTCCATCACACCTAAGAAATTTATTGCACATAATAAACCTATCATACCCCCGATAGTTTCTCACCCACCCAAACAACTAATATTGTTTTCGATTTAAGTGCTGGTGATTTTGGATAGGTTGCACTTAAACAACTAGTATTTTTGAGTGAGTGAGAATCAATGGTATGCTTCCCGAGTCAAAATATTGAACCTCATTTGAAACTTTTACTACCCAACATTTAGGAATTAAAAGTACAAAAATAGGTCTAAATCCAATGTAAAATAAAAAATCTTACTTATAATCTCATTTGTACCTTTTAATTCCTAATTGTTGGGTAATAAAAGGTTCAAATGAGGTTCAATTCGACTCGGGTTATCATGCCACCCAATTTTCTTAGGCGTGATAGAGGGGTTGAACTTGAACTCGCGGATATATCTACAGTGCAATCAATATTTTAATTGCAACCTATCCAAAATCACCAGCACTTAAATCCCCAAAAAAACCACAAAACAATTAAACAATAAATTAATTAAAACCCACAACATCCCCCTCCTCCACAAATGCCCAAAAGCCAGTAACACAAAAAAGTAACAGACAAAAAAAGGTACAAAAAAGAGCTCTATCAAGTTCCTGAATTTTTTTCCAGCAAATTCTAACATTTAACTAACTCGCCACCCGGTAGGCTCATAAGCCGTAGCTTCCGAGGTTCGTCTGGAATCGTCGGCAGGAGGAGCGCTCACGAAAGAACTCTCGAGGCTCACTCTTGCAGAGTGCCGCTGTTAGCGCATCGCACTATGACTAATTACGAGCTCGACTCACCCCACCGTCGTCCGATACGGCCCTATAAACGCCGGCACCACCGAGTCATTGTTCCTTTCCACGTCTCTGCGTGCTCCTTCGTCCCTCTGCCACCGCTTCGTCCTCTTTTTCCACGCTCCTTTTCTTCCCTCTGACTCTTCTGCTTCACGCGTAGCCACTCGGGGGTACCGAACCGACTCGCGATAGCTCGTGCCTCCAACATGCCTTTGTCACGGCATGCCTTCACTCGAGGGGCTTTCGTTCGTAATCAGATTTATCGTACTTTTTTAACGACTCGTATTCCTCGACGATTTTCTTTCAGTTTCCTGTCTCGGCTTTTATAAAGTATGCTTCGACCGTTCAAGTCTTGGACGCTAGAAGGCGGAAGATGAGCAGGAAAGACAAGCGGTAGAAAGTCACGCCATGTGTTTACATCTCTTATGGTGTACGATGAGTTACACCGAGGCTTTATATCAATCAGTATGAGAGTTTCTTTGTCGATGGTGTATAAATATTGTACGAGTTGAAACGCAGAGGTGTAGAACGGTAGGGTTATTCAGGGTCTTGGGTTTGGATTGTATGACCAATCCGTTTGGAGAACGGAAGAACTTAGAATTCTTTGTTTCTTTGTTTTTCTGAGTTTCGGCTTCGGTGGGTACCGTCATTGAGGGTCTATGGATTTTGGAGGCTTTTGAATTACCAAGGTTATCAATATACAGAATCTATGGAAAGTTTCAAGTCAAGTTAGATATATCAGTTTCAATGAATGACAATTATTCTCGATTATTGTAAAATTATTTGAGTAAAGTTAGTTTTAGTAATTAACATCACTGCGAGTATGTTAGAAATTCCATTTGGAGAGATGTAATCACATTTTTTTTTGTAGTTTACTACCCTACGTTAGAACTTCCGGATGTTATCCTGTTTCAGTAACCCGACAAAGTGCGTAGAACGGTTTAAATGACTTTTTCGGCACGGAGAGTTGAATTGTTGCATTCGAATGCTTGTGGTTTCTCGCCTTCGTAATTTAGGAGGAAGCGATTTAGAGTTTCCGGCACTGAGCACCCATCAAACCGTGTCGCACTGAAGAAAGTCACGGTTCGAAACGGCGAAGCGGCCGATTAACAAAAAGAGAGTTTTGTTATAGTATACCACCCAACGGTTTCCTAATTTGGAGAGTACCGTTACCAGCCGCAAATAAAACCTTGAGAATAAAAGTCTTCCTGCCAAAGAATAGCACATTGCGCGGATAATCGTGCTTCTGATTGCAGCACCGTATGCTCTAAGGAGTATGTAACGTATCAAAGTAAGAAATTGCTTGAAAATAAAAAGTTCCGTGTAGCCTGAGACGTCACGGTACAATCCATTCCGATGTCTAGGCACAAATGGCAGACATTGAGGTCTTTGTATTATTCTTTTCTACAAAACGACCCGTAAAACTTCGACGTGAGCTGTGAAACTTTTGTTATAAACTTGTTGCAAACTAATATTACAAATTGTATCTATACGGATGTGAATTTTGAAGGTCAGCCTATGATAAATTGTACTTGACAGTAATTACTTTTATAATTAATTAAGTAATTTAGCTGATCCGTTATCAATTTCTGGCATTTTTAAAAATTATTGAGTACCGGTCATTTACCGCCTTACTAGTTTCAGTGTCACGCTACATAACTGTTGCTATTTTCATGTACTGCAACATAGTGAAAATGTTATTAAAGCATTCTTCTATTTCTACTTAACATTGTGTTTTAGAGAGAATTAACATCAATAGTACATAGATTTGACAAGATTTTATAAAGAATTTTGTAACTTGAATTCTATAACAAGCAGTTACCCAGGAAATCTACAAGTACAGGAATGTTTCAGTGATCTTAAAAGTTCGTAAGTTCGCAAGTTTCTCAGTCAGCGTACTTGACGTTTTAATTCATACGTATTAACGAGCTTGTGCCATTGTTTCGACCGTCACTGTCAGTGTCTTTCCACGAATAGACGATATTCCGGTAGGAGAGCTTGAGAGACACGGAAGGCAGGAGAACATCCTGTGTCGTAGGACCCCCTTTCACGCTCTGCTGATTTTACTTCGTAACGCTGATTTCCTAAGTATCCTTCTTCATGGTGTTCCGAGTTATGTCGAAGGGAAGAATGGAAGGTGATGGGCTTTATACTTTGTCCCTAAGCCCACGAGAATTGAAAGGATTTCAGTTTGTTTGACTTTGGGTCGAATTTTTATAAGTAACTTTAAAATGGCCAACTTTGGCACGTGTAGATTTAAAGACACGGTTTATCAGTTAATATGATTTGAGTTTCTATTTGGCAGAAGTTTGATTTTTGTGATTTATGAAATTTTGCAATTTTTGGATTTTTTTGGAACATCTTCATTCTCTGAAATCTGCGTAACGTTGTTTTGGATGAAATTGACATAATGGTTTGAAGTCAAAATGTAGAAAGAAAGGTATGACATTGAAGTGAGAGTTTATATATGAGTTTATCTATGAAATCGTTATAAGAATGATGTTATTGAAGTTTTTATCCGGCACGTTTATATTTTGATACAAATCTTGATCTTACAGCTATTATAATTTTGTCGTTAATTACAGATTTATGTTAACTATCAAGTATTGATGGATCTATGGATCAGTCTGAATTACCGACGTGAATGATATTATTTGATGGTAAAATAGTAATATAAAGATCTCCATCGCATCGGCTGCAATGGAACACAACGAAAGCTTTTTTATTGTAACTATAATGAAATCCTAGAAAAGCCTGTAAACAGTAAAATATCAAATTCAATTTCTACTCACTTATACTGTAGCTATATTAGGAGAGCTGATTTTGTTTTAACTTTGCATCGGTAATGTTTGACGTGATGATACCAACTTACAGAACACACTACAAATACAGATCAGAAGTGGAGATGGCGTACAAAAACACTAGTAGTTATTTAGCGTAATAAAATCACATTTCAATTTGTAAATAAAATGTACTATTCGTACAATGAAATGAGAATAATTGCGAGAGTAGTAGCGACGGTTAATCGGCAAATGCAATAGTGTATCTCTTTAATGGAAACGCTTGAGTTTAAAATGGCTATAAATATGAGAAACTGATTGTTCCAACACGCTGCAGACCCAGACGCGCTCAAGACCGTAGTCCGCGTGACTTTGAAATCTCTCGAAGTATGAATATTTTATTCATTCTTTTAATGTGTAATTTTTTTAATACTTCTTCATTTTTTAATACATAATTACCATGTAATTTGCATTCATACAATGACTACTCTAACAATTTACCTTTTTTCCGAGTCAAAAGGACAGTGTTTAAACAAAAAATGAAAGTTAACAGCACTAAATTTCAATGTTTGGTTAGTAGGCACTGAAGGTGTCACTATCGCCTTCTACTGTGTTCTATAGACATTGATACTCCCATTGAGGATTGAATCCCCGGAGTGTATCAGAGATGGCGCAGAATGCCACTTGTGAATTAGAAATGGCGTCATTTAAATACATATACTTTGTGTCATCCCACGCTATTTCTAATGATTAAGGGCGTAAAGACCCTGAGTTGCAGTCAGAAATATTTTTCAAATTATTGTTTGATGTATCATAGCCTTAGTGCTTCGAACGAATTGTTTATCAATATTTAGAATGTTATTTTCCATTTACTTGATTATTTTTTCCTTCCAATGCCAATATCATTATCCAATTAGGAACAGGGTAGGCAAGCTGCCGTGTATGAAAAAGGTCCGCAAACAGCGCCGCTTTTAGCTGAGCGGCGAACTAAAGGCATAAATTTATGTATAGCATACCTATCTATATTAATGTATATACAGTGATTATATTCTAAAGTTGGCCTTGTTTTCTTTACAATTTTATTTTTAAATTAAAATAACAACGTTATGTTTCAATTAACTATTTTTTATTAACATTCACAATAAAAAAGAATTATAATATACATAGGTGTACATAGGAACACATACACTTTCTAACCTCTGTTTTCTTTACAGAAAATAACCGAACGTTTCTTCCTTTGTTTCATACTTAAAAAGGGAACCAACTTAAATTATAACAGTATTTTAATAATTATAATAAGTATAAGAACTATGAAATAAATAATAATTATGTCTAGAATTCTTTTGGCTACACGTTTTCGTCTTGAGCGATTTACTCGCGGTAACAGAATCACACCGATTCTCTCTTGCTAGTGTATTTGAAATTCTTCAATTCGGTGTGTATGTGTGAGTAGCGTCACTATCGCCACCTGCTAGCTGAGCGGGGCGTAACTCGGAACCGCTGAGCCCATTACAGCTTGTCGACCCTGATTAGGAATAGAAATTGCAATTTGAAGAATTAAACTAAAGGAGTGTTGTAATGAATCGATTTACATTAGCGGCTGAAACTAATTAATTGTAGTTAAAGAAATTCAATCAACCGTGAAAATTCCCTTGCCTTTCTGAATTCTTTAATTTAAAAGTAATTCTATTCAGTTCATCATAGACTTGGTTTAAATTACAAATTACTTTCATATAGTTTGCTCAGGAATAGTTTTTTAATCGTTAAAAAACGAAGTCTGCCTTATGCTTTGCACAGATAAAGAATAAAAATTTATTTTAATTGATAAACGATAAATCAGTCTTCCGGATTTATGTAATATACCAAAACTTAATCCATATTTTTCTAAATCATCTCTGCACATATCTTGAGTATATTTTAATTTTATTGTACAAATTGTCGTTGAAATATTAGAAAGTTACAGAAGAACCATTCTATGATGCCTATGTATATATGGCAATAGGTACAAAGGTTTGAGATAGTGTTTTGGAGTGTGACATATATTCGAAGATAACAGGGACGCTTTAATTTTGAAAATGTCACAAGAATTGAAAAAAGCTAAGAGAAAAGACGCGAAGAAGGAGAAAACAGTACAGAAGAAAGACAAAACCGAAGAATCTACTAAAGAAAATTCGAACAAAAGTGTCAATATGTGCGTAAACGAAATTATTCTTTATAAATACGATACGTGAAATATTAACACTTGTATCATGTGATAACGAGCATCGTGAATGTTTAAATGTGGCATTTTATATTTCGATTTACGACTGTTTTTAGTATAAATGTAATTATAAATTTAGATTTTATTTTATAGGTTAATTATAATAGATGATATTTAAGTTCCTTAATGTACATATGTTATTTCATTTATGGATTTCTCCTTGTTATATTTTATAAAGTTTTCATTTCATTACTTTCGTCTATCTAAATATTGAAACCCGATGTGTAGATAATTAATGTTAAATTATAACATTATTATTAATATCAAAACTTAACACCTATTATATTACAGAAAGTACGGCCCGACTATAACATTTCCTTATCAAAGGATATGGTCTAGATGTGCTTTAATATTTGGAGTTTTATTCATTGTTTGGTATAATAGCAGACATAGTAAAGAAGTATATTTAGCAAAGCAGAAAGAGGTTCTAGTGAGCCGTTCTCAAAATGTAGAATGTGGCGATGATTACAAAGCTGATATGGCAAAGTATCCTGAATGCCTAACAGAAAAGTGTGGAAGAATAGTTACAGATAAATTAGTCTCATCGGCTGAAACAGACGTTTTATTAAAAATAGCTGTGAATGGCTTAAATCTCGGTGGTTCGGATGGTGGAGCTAGTATTCTTGATCTCCATTCTGGTGCTTTGAGTAAAGGCCATGATTTTATAGACATTTACTCTCTACCTGAAGCAAAAAAGATATTTAATAGCGCGGACTTTGCCATTCATAAGTATACATAAAACAAAATCATTCATTTTTTTTAAAAGGGAAAAGTAATTGTATTGTTATATTTATCAATGTCTATGCTTGTAGAGTCGTAAAAACGAAGATACAGCATGCCATAGCACATAATTTCGGAATACACGCTGACAAACTCTATTTAACAAAACCTACATTCTTTTCACGAATGACAAATCTTCCTGCTAAAACGATACACGATGAGTATTGGCATCCACATGTCGATAAGGTGAATGTTTTGATTTCTACTGACAAAACAGTAATATCAATTCTAAGAATGATTTACATTACAGGAAACTTATGAATCATTCCATTATACTTCTTTACTTTACTTGAACGACTTTGGAAGAGATTTTGAAGGAGGTCGTTTTATATTCATTGATAAAAATAATGTTAATACAACAGTAGAACCGCGAAAAGGTGAATAATAATTTGTTAGAAAGGTTCATGTTGTTAAAAAAATAAGAAATTATCATTATCATGATTACTTTTCAGGCAGGGTATCAATGTTTACATCTGGTAGTGAAAATTTGCATGCAGTTGAGAAAGTAACCTCAGGCGTTCGTTATGCCTTAACTGTATCTTTCACTTGCGATCCAAATTTAGCAATTTCAGATCCCAGTTTCAGTAATCGAAAAAAGCAAGAACGTTAAATTCAGCGAATAAAAGAAGTATTGCATTTAATTTAATTTTTATACGTGGTATACTTTTAATACTATTACAGTAAAATTACTTGAGAATGTTAAATGTTCATAAATATAATAATATTTAAAATTACTATATTGCATTGATGTATCTTCAAAAAATTTTATTTAGCTCATTTCGACAAAACTTATATGTAATAGGAATTGTGAGTAATGCTAGATACATTGTATCTTAATGGGAAAGTGATAATAAATATAAAAGTATTCACTGTGTCCGTGTGCACTCATTTCTTTTTATCATTAATGAAATTATCATAAAATTTTGATCTTATGAGAAAACATTAAGTATATTTCATACGATATACTGTAGATGTACATCTTTATTATTTTATTAAAGCATTTTGCTGAGACACGCTAATAAAAAAGGAAGTACAAAAGTTTGGAAAAAAATATCTATAATACGTAGTTCTTAAATATTATCATATTGTCGTTTTATAGATTTCCTAAAACATTTTTAAATAATTTTGCACATAACTTTCTCTGCGCATAAGCATTTATAACAACGTAAAACATTATATGTATATGTATATTGCAAAACTTTTAAAAATGCGTGGCTTACGAAGTAGAAACACCAAAACAACCTTCAACTATGAAATAAATTTAAGAAATATTTTAAAATAACAAAATAAATATTCGCACTCCATATATCTATCTAATGGTGCATTACCTCCTTAACACCATTGTAGAAATTTATTGTACTTTAAAACATATAATATTTAACTGTATTATTCAATACCTATTTATATGTGATTTACTTAAATAGTTAGAGTACTAATAGTGTGTATATCTCTTAAAAAATTATAAATAAAGACAAAAGCCGTACTTTCATCTTGGCACGTACTTTTAGTTTCGTAAAACTCAAAAAAATACAACTATCGGAATGTGCAGACTCATTACATAAGTTAATGATGTAAATTACATGAATGATGCAAATGAAAAATGGTGGAAGATAGTTTTGTACAAAAGAAACTATAAGGAAACTATGTAGAAGTTGTACTGAACATTATTTCTGCTGACGTGAATATCATTATACTTTAACCCATTAAAGAGGATATATTTGTAATAGCCGTACGCATTCTAATAATGATATAATGTCGCAGAACATTTGTAGTTCTCAGTGTTGATCAGCCTAAAATATCTTTATACTTGTAAAATTTCTACAATTTTCTTGGCGCTATCTCCTAACAAAATGCTCCTATGATTTCCAGGTAGTTCTTCGATTCGTACCTTCTGTTTACAGATCTAAACAAAAATATACATTTTTTTTACAATATACGCATAAAAGAAAAATTATATAATACGGTATAAATTGAAGAAAAGAATTAAATTTACCTCTGATAAGCCATAATCAACTTTACTGAAAGATACAAAACTATCTTTGGCTTTAACTAATACAACATCACCATTGTATTTCTTGCTTGGCTTATAAATGTTAGCTATTAAGAGCTTCTTAAATAACAACGGAGCAGCAATTTTCAAATTTTCGGCTTTAAACTGACTATTATTGATCAACTCTACCATTTTATTTAAAAGTGCTTCGTCAGACGATATGCTCTTCAAAACGTTATATGCCTGAAAAATAAAAGGTTGTCGATGTCGAATACGTTCTTGAACATCTCGTTTTGACGAAAAGATAAGAAAAAAGTGTTAACGTTGATATATTACCTCAGTCAGATTAATTCCTCTGTTAAACTGTTTAACAAAGAATGCTAAAGCTCTTTGGAATTCGTCTAAGCGGTCATTTCTTTTCTCCGTTTGGAATTGTTTTTGGATACTCTTTATATGTAACGCTAGAAACTCTGGTGATCCATCGAGAAGCGTTAGAACCGCAGTTTCACCAGCATTTTCCAACTGAAGTGCCATTTCAAATGCAACGCAAGCTCCAAAGGAGTAGCCGGCCAAATGATATGGTCCTTTCTTTTGAATCTTCCTCATTTCTATTACATAAAATCGTGCTAAATCTTCCATCGAGCTCAATGGTGCATTTGCTGTACATTGCAAACCCCATGCTGGTCGGTTTAATTCACTAGCTACAGGTTTAAGGGCAGCTACCATTCCTTCGACGGCATGTATAAAGAATATTGGTATTCCGGTAGAATTCTTCGTCTCTAACTTTACAAGACATTCAACAGGCACAATCTCTGTACTGTTATATTGTACAAGAAATTCTTCTTCTGTTAAATTCTCTCCATTTGCACGTTCTTTACTCTCAGAAGAACTGTCACTTCCCAATTCTCGTAACCGTTTGAACGTTAAACCACGAATCTCTTGAGCCGAAAGCACCAAATCATAAACTCTCTCTAATGTTTGCCTAATTTCTGTTCCCATTAAAGAATCCATTCCTAGATCCGCTAGAGTAACGTTAACGTTTATAGATTCTATGTTTTTAATGCCCAAAATGTTGGCTATCGCTTCCACGATGTTAATTTTGCTCGAAGCATCTCTAGCTTTGTTCTTCTCGGCTACAACTACGGAAGACAAAACTGGATGTGGTTGCTGAAGGAATACATCCATAGTTTCGAGGCAACTCATTATACGTTGTGGTAACGTACCACCTACTTCCACATTGTTATCACCCATCGTTTCTGTGATGAAAATATTAAATAATATTATATAACACTGAGATATAAAGAAAAACTGAAAAATAAGCAACAATAAAGAATAGTATTTTACCTAAAATTAAACCAACATCTCCAATAGCTCCCCACTGTATCGCAAGGCCAGGTAAACCGTTCGCTTGCCTCTGTTCCATCATTCTCTCCATAGCAGAATTTGCAAGGCCATAATTCGTTTGACCTAGGTTACCCCTACCGCATGATACAGAAGAGAAAACAACAAAGTAATCCAAAGAAGGACAATGCTTTCTTGACACTGCATCTAAATTTTTAGTTGCAACAATTTTCGGCGATGTTGCTATTACGAAATCGCTTTCGTTAAGATTTTCGAGAAGAGCGTCGCGTAAAACTGCAGCGAGATTAAATATTCCTCCAACTGGAGCTATTTTATTGGCATCCTTAATGAGTTGTTCCGCTCCGGATAATGTTGTGCTGTCTGCTGTTGAAATGACAATATTTATGCCCTTTTCCCGCCAACGTCGAACAGACAATGATTGAAAGCCAGTACGTATTCCTGAACGTGATGACAGAACTATGTGTTTTGCTCCACGAATAATCAACCAATTCGCAAGTTCTAAACCGAATCCACCAAGACCTCCAACCACTACATACGATTTTTCTGGATTCATGTATGTTCGTGGAATTGCGGTAACTACTTTCGATACTGGTTTAACGACTTTTTGTTTTTCTTCTTCCCGAATTTTCAATACAACTTTTCCAATGTGTTTTCCGGTAGCCATAAATCTGAACGCTTGTTCAAGCTGTTGTTCTGAAAATACAGTCGAAGGAAGTGGTCGTACTGCACCATTTTCTATTCCTTCCTTTACCAATCTGACTACTTCTTTCCTTTCGTAGCAGTCATTTCCGCAAATGGCGTCCAATAGTATTCCATGGAAAGTCGTGTTCTTTAAGAATATCGACATACCAAGAGCCGTATCATTGGAAAGATCAAATTTTCCAATTTCTAGGAAACGGCCACCTTCAGCAAGGCATCTTATACTTGCTTGTAGCTTCTCTTCGGCTAAAGAATTGAGGACTAAGTCTACACCACGACCTCCAGTTTCGGTAAGGATCAGTTGCTCGAAGCTGGTGTCTCGAGAATTGCCGATATTTCTATCAGATAACTGAGGGAACATTTTCTTCAAGAACTCCCGTTTCTCTTTTGTACCAACGGTAGTAAACACCTTACATCCAGCGTGTAAGGCTATAGATATACTAGCTTGCCCAACTCCTCCACTACCAGCATGAATTAGTACACTTTCGCCAGGTTTTAATCCTCCTCGAACGTAAAGAGCATAGTAACTCGTTGCATAAGCTACAGGAATCGTTGATGCTTCTTCCAATGTCCATTTAGCGGGTACTTCCCACATAAATCCATAATCTGCAGCGACAGTTGTTGCTAATCCACGTGCTTCCACCATTGCCATGATTCGTTGACCTTTTGAATTTCTACCCGCAAATTCAAGACCAAGTATACAATCCTGGTTAGCCAAATTTCCGGGAAGAGCATCTGGAGGTAGTTTTCCAGTGGCCAGCATGATATCTCTGTTTAGAAAAAATATTTATGATCATACAATGTCAGACGGTTGTAATTTATTCAGTGTTAAGACTAATATTTACCGGAAATTCAATGGTGCATAGTATACACTGCATAATTCGGCATTCTGTGATTTCTCAGGCTGATAGTAACTTAGGGGACTTTCAATCCAATGGAGACTACTTAAATCACCTCTGTTCAAGACATTGATGTATGCATGTTCCACTTGAAGGGAGGCCAAGTTTTCTTGATCTAATCGTAGATGACGATAACATCCCCAGCTACCATTCTTTAGGACGTTTGCAAACAGTTGTTTGTTTAATTGATCAGAATAGAATTTGTTTTTAACATCGAACTTTGGTGCATTCTTATCTTGAATGTATATGTAACGTGCATTTTCTCCACCTTCTTCGAAGCGAATACAGTTCATCAATCCAATCATACCTGAAAGGAATTATCAGCTGACGTTGTATTAACTTTGAAAAAAAAAGCATTTTAATATATAATTTTTAAAAGGAAAAATTATTAGATGGAGAATTACGGAGATATTCAAAACTTACCGAATGTTTCCTCGCCTTGCGATACAAAAATAACTTCTTGCTTGTCTATCGCAGATTTCTTCAAAGCTTCCTTGGCACTTTCGAGCCAAGAGAAGTTATTTTCCGTAAGCTGAACAATAATCCTGTCTGATTTTGATTGCAATTTCTTTAAGAGGATATAAGTTTTCCCTAATACAAGCTGTCTTCCAGCAAACACGAAATCTGCACTTTTCAATAAAGTTAAATCAAAATCATCGGTTTCTTCTAGAATTGCAAATCCGCCTGTTTTTAAGCTTGTTGACAAATTTTGCAAAACATTCTGCGATTTTTTGCTAAGCACATCAGCTGCTATTACAAGATTTAAGTCTTGACCAGCAGGTACAACATTTACATCACGCGCTACTACCGCGATATTTGCTTGCTGTAAAGTGGCATTATAACTGTCTGGCAAAGTCGCAGCTACTTGTAATTCGGTCTGAAAAACAAAAGCAATTAATATAACATTTACTTATTTTTGTTTACATTATAAAGAATTATTAATACGTACGGTAATTGCTGGTTCATTGGAAAGAATATCCTGTACAAGAGGAGCCAGAAGAGCATCCGCTGATCTTTCTCCAGTCACTTCGACAACTTTGATCTTTAGTCCTACCTTATTTTCATTAATAATTTGCAATAAGACAGAAAGAGCATGTAGTTTAGCTTTATAGGGATCTTCGACTAGGGTCTGCTGATTCTCGTAAGGAATAAACGTGTATCTTTCATAGCTAGGAGAAATAGCAGCTTCTGATCTCCTTGATATTAGAGAAGCCTTTAGATTTCTTAATTCTATACCGCCTGATTTAAGAATATTCATTTCTGGATAAATGTAAGCTGGCAGGCCTTCGTCTTCTGCTAAATCTTTAACTAGATCCAAGTGAATCATTGGATTAATAGCAACGTATTGCAAACGTGTTGGTATAATTAATGCACGTTCTCTTGGAAGTATCATTGCTTGTAATATCGTGTCCATGTATGTGATCCAGTTAGACCAAAGTAGTTTCCCAGAAGTACCACGATTATCGAAAGATTTAATTCCTTGGAAGAGGCCAGTATACTCGTAACCTCGTAGACGGAGCTCTTTGTAAATATCATCCTTATTTAATTCTATTAATTCACTCTCCTTCTTCTTAATTGGTGTAGGTAGATTCAATAACATCTTATCTACATTCTCTGGTACATACACCTTTCCTACTACTACCACGGATTTATTCTCAGTGATTTCAAATTCCTTTGTTCCCATAAATATATTAATTAAGAATTTCACCGGGCCTTCATTCGGCATAATTGTAGCTCGAAGGAATTGGACATTTTCGAAAATAACGGGTAATTTTTCGTATTCAATACAATATAACTTTGCAAGAGTCTTCCATACAAGTACTAAATAACCAGTTGCTGGGAAAAGTGTCCTCCCATCGATTACATGACCAGCTAAGAATGCATCTTTTTCCTTGGATAAATCGACTTCGATGATGCTTTCGCCAGCACTCACATCCTTTCCAGCGAAAGAAGCAACTGGCCATTCGATAGAATGATCCCATTTAACTAAAGAATTTATCATTGGTGTACCACGACCAACAGGATAATTAACAGGTGGATATAACTTGCTAATTTTCGGTTGCCCTCCTGCCATATATAATTTTCCTACGTTAGATAAGAAGAAACTCACGTTATCAGTGTGATCTCGTTTGTACAAGCCGATGTTAGTTGTAGTAGGAGCTAATGATCTGCGTAAAACTGCTTGTAACAAACAATGAGGAGCAACTTCTATGACAATTGCATTGTCTGGAATGTGTTGAATTGCCTCTTGGAATAATACAGGAGATAATAAATTGTTTACATGATAAGCTGCAGAACTGAATTGTGCCAATGGACTGTTCCATGCTGGTTCAGGTATCGAACTTGAAATCCATTTGTCTGAACGTTTTTTCGGGTTTGGTATAATCTTGTCAAGTGCAGCACGCAATTTTGGACCAGCAGGAGCAATATATTTGCTATGGAATGCAACACCTGAACTGTTTATTACTTTTGCAAAAATGTCCTGTTTCTTCAATTCCTCCGCAAAGTTCTTAATGGATTCAACTGGACCAGAAACGGATACAGAATCAGATGCATTGTTGCAAGCTGGGCAAATTTCAGGTGGACATATCTCTTTAGCCTTTTCCCAACTGACTCCAATAGCAGCCATTGATCCTTTTTCTAAATTCGATTCCAAGATGGATTTTCCTCTCCAATATGCAGTTAGAACAGTCTGTTCAGCTGTGAATGTACCATCTGCATAAGCACAACCCAATTCACCAAGCGAATGTCCAACGATACCATCTGGATGTATATCCAAATGTTTCAATAAATCGGTTAGTGCAACTTGAACAGCTGCAATTCCTATGAAACAGTTCATCACATTTTCAAAAGTTTCATTCGTTCCATTTTGAATGAGATCCATCAGATCGATGCCTACTGTTTGTAATATATCTGCGCAACGCCGTATACTTCTTTGGAATGTATCGATGCACAATAACTCTTTTCCCATACCAGCCCATTGAGATCCCATACCAGAGAAAACAAACCATATTGGTCGTTTCTCCAGATTACATTCATTAGTTTCACGAATATCAGCATTTCCCATTACATAATACCCTCGATATGTATGCCCTGGTATATTTTGTGCATGTATATTGTGAATAAGGGACATAAATTCATCATCATTTTCGTATTCCTTTCCTTTTTCTAATAAATGATCAACGGCCTCTTGCGTACGACCAGATACTGCGATCATTTTGGGCAATGTTCCAACCAAAACTGGTGACAATTTCGGTTTTGGATTACTACGTAGAATAACGTGCGCGTTAGCTCCACCAAAACCGAACGAATTGATGGCAACGAGACCACCGTTCCATGGTGTATTCTTATCGACGACTTTAATACGTCCCTCAACTAATGCAGGAATATCTGTATTTGGCGACTTGTAATGTAAATTAGCTGGTATCAGACCTGCTTCCATAGCAATTAATAATTTTGCAATAGAACATAATCCACTGGAAGGTTCTGAGTGGCCCATATTTGACTTAACAGATCCCACGAGAAGTGGTGTTTTCCGATCTTTACAGAATAAATTAGCAATCGAATTGACTTCCTGTGGATCACCGATTTTCGTGCCGGTTCCATGTGCTTCCACGTAAGCCACATCTGCTGGATTAATACCTGTTTCTGCGTACATTTCCCGCATCAACTTGTTTTGCATTGCCCCATTGGGATACGTGATCCCTTGTTCTTTCGCTCCATCGGTGTTAGTCTTTGTATTTACAACAGTAGCATAAACACGTCGAGCATCCTTCGATTTTTGTAAGAAAATAGCAACCACAGCTTCTGCTCTGACGTAGCCATTTCCACTGGCATCGAATGTTTTACAACGACTGTCAGGAGATAACATATTCAATCTGTGAAATTGAAGACTACTGTTAGGTTTCATGAGGATACTGCTACCACCAACGATGGCTGAATCACATTCTCCAGCACGTATAGCAGCAACTGCTTGATGCATAGCATAAAGAGACGAGGAACATGCAGTATCTATTGCATAACTTGGTCCATTAAAGTCGAACGTGAAAGAAATCCTGTTTGGAAACATAGCTCTGCAACAGCCAGTTAATTCATATCCTGCAAATCAGAATTTCAGAAAGAATTAATTATATGATTTATATAGAGGTATTAATTTGGAGAATTTTATTCTTTTTTTATTTAATCAAATTACCGTTGATGCGTTCTGAATCTTTTGTCCAATATTCATCCGATTCGGATGCCGAAACACCGATATATACACCAGTTTTCGATCCTCTTATTTCAACTGGATTAATACCAGCATCAACTATGGCTTCGTAAGTTATTTCTAATAGCATACGTAGCTGGGGATCCATTACATCAGCTTGTTTGGCATGTACACCGAAAAACGTTGCATCGAATGATGCAAGATCTTTGAGTCTTCCTACCCCCGCAGGTAACCCATGAATACCCTTTGGCCATCGACGCTCATCCTCCGATATCATATCAATACTCTCAAACAAATTCCTTTTAAATTCTTCCATATTTTCCGATTCAGGTAGACGACCTGGAAATTAATAATTTTACAAATAACTTCAATATTCCATATAAAACGAGATACATTAATTTGTAATATTATTAAATTGTTTTATTACCTGAAAATCCTGAGATAACGATATCATTGTCGAGTGTATGTGTTGTACCGTTCATGCTATTAGGTTCTCTAACGATAGGACTATTAACACTTTCGAATTGTGCAGGCATCTTTGTAAGTTTCTATGACTCGATCAATTCTAAGGCAGTTCTTCGAGAAAATTGGCTGTAGAATCGAAACGTAGAATGCCTGAAAGAAGATAAATTCAAGATTAACACCTTTTCGTACGATTTATTTTCTTACTGCTATCGCAATAATTCAAAGTCAAAATAATACAATAAAAATTGATCAGTGATTCCTACTACATTGTACAGTTTATCGTAATATTAATATTACAGAAGTAATTTCATAGCGTCGCATTGATATTTTTAATTTAATAGATTTTGCAAAACTTGAAAATTTCCTGTACAACTTGTCGAATGCGGCTCGTTACTGTATATATTGTTGGTCTTACAGAATTGCATTTAACCCTTTTAGTGCCGGACGACGATATATCCTCGTTAACAATAGTACTAACACTGGGTATCGAAGGGTTAATATTCATTTTTCCAATACGATATCAGTAATTTTATGACAGATACTTGTAAATACAGGGTTTATGCTCTATATTGCGTATTCTATAAAAAACTATCGCCAAATGACAATTCTTTTTATTCGCAACTATATTTTTCATTAATTCAATCAATTTTTCCGGTCGGCACTAAAAGGGTTAAACATTTCGATTTTTATATTCTTTATTTTAGTTTTAATACTTTTGAATGATTGTTTTTTTTTCTTCAATATGAATATAGATGTAATACGAAATTTATTTTCTCATAGAATGCAGAAAAATAGACATAAAGGCAGTTAACATTTAATATAAATATTAATCTCTTCTGTCACACTTCAACCGGCGTGCTAGTAATTACATTAAATTGCCGCAATAACTATCTCCATGCCGTGTATGGTTCATTGAGTAATATCAATTGAATTCACTTGAGGATAAATCAATTTTGTCATGATTATTCACGCGAAACGCCACCTTCTTCCTTCTCTCACGCGACAGAAAGATCATCGGTGAGAAACGATCAAATCATACGTCCCAGTAATACAATATTAAGAATATTTTTAAAATGAAATTATACCTTGATAAACAAGTAAATGCTACTGTTTAAAACACCGCAAAAAGAAGATATAAGAAAATGCAGAGTTAGTACAATTAATATAATTTTCCGCTTGGGTGAACGTAATTAATACATTGCAATTTTTTCCACTTAACACTTAAGCATATGCCACAGTCACACTTTCACGTTCTTATTATTCCGTAATATAAGTACAATTCGATGTTAAAAAGTATTTTACATCCTTTTACCGAAGATTTCCTACAAAATTTTAAGTTGTCTTGAGAAATTTCAAGGTTGTAAAATGAGGAAATTATCTGTGAGAGATTTATATTAAATTACTAGCTGAAAAGGTCCCGTGTTTCGCTACGATTTAATCGAAACTAAAAAAAAAACCTTGAAATTTCGAATTTTGAAAAATCCTTTCTTAGTGGGTGCTAATACCCTAGAAGGAACGCTTATGCAAAATTTCAAGTTTCTAGGTCAAGTATTTTCGGCTCTGCGTTGATGAGTTTGGCCCATACTTTAACCCCCCAAAATCCCCCCTAAAATTTCGAATTTTTCAAAACCCTTTCTTATTGAGCACCTAAGACCCAAGGGGAAGGTATGTTCCAAATTTCATTGCAATCCGTTCTGTGGTTTTTGAGATTTCGTGATGAGTGAGTGAATGAGTGAGTCAGTCAGTGGTATTTGAGTTTTATATAATAGATTAATATTCTTTTTACAAGAATTTATTTGAAATATGTGGGTTCTAGACAAACGGACGATAATAGTTGAGCAGGAAATTCTGAACAACAATAAGAGATAAATAGACATCGTATTGAACGTTCTTATGTGTCCATTATAGACTTTACTCTACAAAGAGTCAATTGGGAGCTACGGTAGGCATGGAATTAAAGGCTCGCACTTTCAATTAACAGACGTGAGTTCAAATCCCCTGTCACCTCTGAGTTTATTTTGAAATTATCATTTATTATATCAGAGCCTCGGTGAGTTACAAGTCACCTAAAGCAGCACGTTCTAGACAAAGCTATCGCAACATTTAAACGCGAAAAGCAGATGAAAAAGAAATTTCTTAGGAGCTCGTAATATATTTATAATATACCAAGAATTATGGATTTTAATTGTTTATATCTTTAAAACTATTACGAAATTACGACTAATTGTTAACACATATTCTTTGCACTCCTATATCGAGCTACACTCGACACAGCTTTCTGTGACTTATGTTTGCTTATGTGACGAAAAGTAACATAACTCGGAGGGCAAAAGGTTAAGAAGAACATTAATGCTATCAGTCTGCCAAGTCTCATTAAATTGAAGTCGGAAAATTGGGGTCCTTCTCTCGTAAGTGACCCTTTCACGGACTCCAATTTAAGAAACACTGTACAATGAGTTGAGTTTTTGAAACAGGAACAACTATTAACCACGTGAAATTATTTAAACTGACGTAATTTCTGCAAAGTATCTGCACCATATTTTATGTATATTCATGTATACATCGCTGATAAATGAAGTTGTGCAAATTTTTACTTGCAATTAGAGCATTTTCATAATCGCCGGTGCAATTAACACTACTACCGGCGGTACATCTGTTTTCTATTGAAACATTCTGAATAAGTATTTTGAAAGAAGAGATATCAGAAGGTGAAAAGTAGAATATTTACTGCATCGTTTCCTCATCAATTTGAGGAAATTTCCGAAGAAATTGGGAACCGCTTATTTCGACCTACTAATCGTAAGTAGTTTTACTGTTAACCCTTTGCACTCCGAATTAATTTACTAACTTTTTCGTCAGATAAGAAAATATACTGTTGGAAAATTCTCTACTGTTTATTATTAACTTCTACTTAATATTACGAAGAATTACAGATACCGCGGGATATTTATCTTAAGATACAAAAATTTTTATAATTTTGAATAGCTGATAATTAACCCTAGATCACTAACTTTATTTTTCGACGCTTAACACTAACCTTCGTCTCTTCGGCTACGGTGTGTACAAAAGGGGTTAAAGGGTATTATTTAAATAAAATTTAAACATGTTTTTTTCTATTATTAAAGATAGGTATTTATTTATTACGATAACGTTAACTAATATTGCATACTTATTAAATCCGTGTCGTCGAATCGACGAAGGTTAGTGATCTAGGGTTAATACATGACACGTTAAGTGCCTTAGAAAGCTGTGTCGAGTGTAGCTCGACATAAGAGTGCAAAGGGTTAACATATCATAGCCTATTTGTCCAAAATCTTTTTTGGGTTCGGTACAATTTTCTCGAGTACAGCGTGCAATTTCTGACCGGCAGGAGCAATATATTTGCTGAAAATTGCTAAGTAGTCATTTTTACCGCCTTGGTAGTTCTAGAGTTAATATATCCTAGCCTCGGTGGCTTAAGACGAGGTATCGAACTAGAAATCTACTTGTCTGAACTCTTTTTCGGGTTCGGTAAAGTTTTCTCGAGTACAGCGTGCAATTTGGGACCGACAAGAGCAATATATTTGCTAAAAATTGGTAACCGGTAATTTCGACCTCCTAAGTAGTTTTACTGTTAACATATCATAGCCTCGGTGATTTAAGTCGAGGTATCGGACTAGAAATCTACTTGTCCGAACTCTTTTTCGGCTTCGGTAAAGTTTTCTCGAGTACAGCGTGCAATTTTGGACCTACAAGAGCAATATATTTGCTAAAAATTGGTAACCGGTAATTTGGACCTCCTAAGTAGTTTTACTGTTAACATATCATAGCCTCGGTGATTTAAGACGAGGTATCGAACTAGAAATCTACTCGTCCGAACTCTTTTTCGGCTTCGGTAAAGTTTTCTCGAGTACAGCGTGCAATTTTGGACCGACAGGAGCAATATTTTCGCTAAAAATTTATAACCGAGCATTTCGACAGCTTAAGTGGTTGTAGTGTTAACATATCATAGCCTCAGTGGTTTTAAGACGCGCTTGAAATTATCGTAAGAAGTAAAGGGGAAAAGTAAAGGAGAAACCGAGAGATGAAACTTTTTTTTAATGATCTGAGATGTCTGTCAAATTATTTCATCACGTACAGTGTGTTTGATCAGCACGTGCTGGTGTTCTGACCTCGCGTGAAACATTAAGCAGCGACGCGATAAGAGGGGTCATATAACGTGCCAGGTATTTAGCACATACATATTACTCAGAAGCTATCGATAATTCATTTGATAACTACCGATATTGCGAATACGAATTGAAATGTCTATCGATTTTACGAATTTAATGAATATTGGGACAGATTTATGAAAATGTAACAGCACTTCGATCAAATTAGAATTAATGATGGGAAATTGATTCAGCAAATTACTTCCTAATGTATCGATAAAAATCAGTACATTGAGAATTAATTGGAACATTGTAAATAATTCCTTCTATTCTCTTTTTCCGTTATACTTTTCTGCTTGAACCGTTACGATCATTTCATCTAGAAAATGCATATTCAGTACCGAGACATTGCACCTTCAATATTTCATTTCCTCCTTATCTCTACATAATCGAAAGATATAATACTTAATAAATCATATATAAAATGATTGACAAGCAAAGACATAAACAAAGCACGTTTCCGTTTTAATACGAAGATAAATCAGTTGTACAAACAATTTCATAAGAATAGATAATACAGTCACCCGAAGAGTTCTAAGGTCATGGAAAATTATTTTGCATTTTTAAGATTAAATCTATCGAGAGATTACGATATAATGTATGAAATAATCTTTGCTTCGTTTATATCAATCGATAACGTACGATAACGTATCGCTCAGACATTCAGGTAGACAACTAGACTTTACCAGGAACGGTTATTTTCTCTATAACACGATAATATCTGGTTGTAATTAAATACTTAGCTCCTATTTCTTGATTGATGTTCTATCTGCATAAACTAAAAGAAATCTTCACGAAACGTGATACACGTCATTCAAAATGTAATGCGTACTTCTTTTCTTCCTGTTAGGACATTATTGGTTGTATCGCATATTGATTTTCAAACGGCAGCTATATATTACGTATCTCGCACCTCGTACGAACTGAAGGCAGCCTTTCAATGTCAAGGTAATTTTACAACGAATCATGTGCGAATGATTACGACGCCGAAGTAAATAATACTAACCTTGAGGATGCGACCAAGTTTACTTCTACCGTCGGCTTCGCCAAACACCAAATAATGAAGTACACGTAAGTTGCACGTTTGTGAATTTCCTTTTCGTTTACAATGTAGAGAATTCTATGATATTGAATCAACTATGATAATACTATGGTATCACTTCGTGTAAATTTTTATGTGATTAACTTGGCAAATTTGTGTTGGAGTGAGAAGTTTAGAAAAAAGTAGTTATAATAGCTAAATAATAAAGTACACGTGAATTGCACGTTGGTGAATTTCCTTTTCGTTTAAAATGTAGAGAATTCTATGATATTGGAGCAATTATGAATATACTATGGTATTTCTTCGTGTAAATTTTTATTTGGTTCATTTGGCAATTTTGTAATGTGCAATTATAACAAGAGGAATGATCTGAAACAGTCCTACCGGCGCCAAGAAAACAAATTTTGATGAGACGTGCGGACGGCAAAGTGTTAAATTAACCCCAAATTAAGGCCCAAAGTTGCGTTAACGCAACATTTCACTTCTAATTTTTTTTCGGAGAATCGGATTAATTTAATTTATATTTTAACCTATGTCATAGTAAAAGAACATATCAAAGGCTTAATTTATGCACTTTTGTTCTCTAATTGTCCATCACCTTAAGTCCTACAATTCATGAAACTTTGGAGAAAAAATTTAAAAAATTTTTTATAATATTTATATCTACTTTTATGTAATCTTATAACAAATAAATAGTCGCATTTAAAATGTTTCTGTTATTTCAATGCTTGGTCCTTAATGGGTGAACACTATGTTTAGTTTAGTTTAGTTAACCGATTTTTTTTTTGGAAAACCTTGTGGGCATCCCGAAATACTTATTTCGCCAGTTTTTTCACCTCTGTATTTCTCTTTTTCTAAAATACTGTTCCTATATATTTAAATATAATAGATGTAACCTCGGTAGTTGTAGTGTTAAGGGCGTACAAACTCTGACTTCCACTCAGGGGGTTAAAGTTCAAATCCTTCGTCAACTTCGCAAAACTTTTCCTCAATTATTGTTCAATACATCATAGACTCGATTTATTTTTCTTACTCGGTTGATTCCAGAACCAACTTGAAACAATAGGTTCTACATAAAGTAACTTTATAGAGTTTACTGCCAAATGCCGCAAAAAGTCGTAAAGGGTAGTAACAATAACAGATAACAGATTATATCGTTAAATGCAGTAAGAAGTCGTGAAAGGTGGTAAATAAAAATTCGTGTGCAGAATTATTCCAGACAAATAATACCGTCACTTTAAACATGCGGTTCATACTAATTAACGTATTAACTGTACATTTCCCGTGTTGTTAACGTACAGAACGAACAATACGTCGTCAAACCCCCTGAAATATAAATGTTGAAAACAAGAAATACAATCTCTACAATTTCAACCAACGCCATTATAGCTACTTTGTTTCTAAACTTCTCATTCCAACACAAAATTGCCAAATGAACCAAATAGAAATTTACACGAACAAAATACCATAGTATAATCATAATTGCTCCAATAACATACAATTCTCTACATTTAAAACGAAAAGGAAATTCACCAACGTGCATTTCACGTTTATTTTATTATTTGGCTATTATAACTACTTTTTTCTAAAGTTCACACTCCAACACAAAATTGCCAAATGAACCAAATAGAAATTTACACGAAGAACTACCATAGTATAATCATAATTGATCCAATATCATAGAATTCCAAATAAAAATTATATATATATATATGTAAATAAATATAACATTTTTTTGTTTTATATGTTTATTTATATTTTGCGCACGACACCACCGTGGTGTCGCCGGCCGTTGAGCGTTAGTTTTCGCGGGACACCACAGTGGTGTCGCCAGACGGCAAAGTATTAACACTAAACTAGTTTAGTATAGCCTTTGCTATGGTCATTCTGTCTAGGACCTACCGTTTTAGGTGATCCTCAAAATCATTGGATCTATGTTGTATTAAACAATAAGTGAGGAAAAATTTCATGATCTACCGTTTTAGGTGGCCTTTAAATCTATCATTTTGACTGCCATGATAGTTTTAGTGTTAACCGCCCCATAGCCTCTTATATTTGCTATGGTTATTTCGTTTAAGATCTGCCATGTTAAGTGATCTTCAAATCATCGTATCTATGATATATAAAATATAATAATTGAAGAAAACTTCATGAAGGTGATGAAGGATTTGAACTCGAGACCATTGACTACGAATCCTTGCCTCCTTTGAATTATTATTAATATAATTATATATAAAATATTTAAAACTAGTAATGCAAAGGTTAAAAGTACTTTTAATGGAAATTACTAAAAATAAATGTATCTCTACTTCTTATCGAGCCACATCAGCGATTTCATACATACTAACAAATGAATAAGATTAGCATGGATACTTAATTACCATTAATTCCCAATTGTACATTTTGTATCCAAACCAATTACATCGATATACGATACAGTTGTAAGCTATTACGCATAAGAATGCGGTAACTAATTATTCGACGTTTGATTATAAATGTTTCTTAACTAATTCACGAACTGGCCATGCCAAATTTTACAACAGTTAATGATCAGGTTAGACATTTCGGAACTACAAACAATTATCGTACATTTTACGTCAAACTGGTTAATAAGACCAATTCGAATATTTAATTGCGTTCTCGTTAATTGTACTGATAAAAGTTCTAATGTTTAACTTTCTACGTAATACTACAAACGAGCTGTAATTAAAAATACATTTGAGCACAAAAAACCAAAAATTAACAAGTTGTTTAGCCTATTTAGAAGTAATTCGCGTTGTTCAAAACGGCAATGTCAAAGTGAAATACCGATTTCTCTGATTACAAATTTACAACGTAAACTGAAGATAGATTAGTTAAATAGAGCTTATCGTTGCGACAATTCCAGGTTTCTGATTAGAAGGAAATACCGAGAATCCTAGCCCAATAGTTCAAACATGAAGGCAATGTTAACCTGAAAAACATTCTTAAGTCTTATATCATCTACTTTTTCCAATTATAGCTTGAGGGAGATTAATGCGTTTTTTATTTATGTAATTATTATTTTCTTCTAATATCTTACGAACGATGTTTCATACATTATTAATATTTCGCTTCTCTCATTAATCAAATAATATGAAATTCAAGCATTTCGAAAATATTCATTAAAGTGGCATCAGCAATTTTTTTATAATAATTATTATCATTTCGTTATCAAGTTTTGCTCATTTACTTGTTCAATTACGCAATTATTTGAATTTTAACGAGATAGGTATAAAAACTCGAGTGTTCTTTGACCGACGAATGACCTATACTATTTTCGTAAATTCCACTTTCCGTTAAATTTCGTCATTACAAAATATCAAACAACTCATTTAATTATTCCTTTCAAATCTATAGAATTATTTTAGCCGGTAATTAACGTACTGACAAATGTCGATGTATTATGTATAAGAGAATGTTAACTCATTGACATCAACTTTAACCGTTGCATAAGTAATATCTACAATAAAGTATTACTTATTGCCCCTTTTTTTTCTTGTATTGGATTCATTAAAATGTATGTTACCTCAACAGCTATGAAATCACATTTGAAGTATTTCAAACGTCAATATCCATTGTGCATACAATGTAAATGGAAAAAGAAAATTAGAAATTCATATTGCCGTTTTACAGAAACTTTGATACCAAGTAATGCGAAATAGAATCGCATATTCCTTACAACGTGAAAAGAAGCATATTTGCAAAATAATAACATACTTAAATTTTCCAACTGGTATGATAGACTAATCAGCTTTTAATAATTCATAATAAATCACACCCGAAATATCTCACCGGTGCATTTCTTTTAGCTTTACCAAATATCAAAGTTTCTATGAAACAGCTATGCAAATTTACAATTTTCATTTTACCGTCACGGTAACATTGAAGTTATACAAATCTTAATAAAACCCTCGGAAGCAACGGATAATTAGCAATAATATATTGCACACATTATTAGCTGAATTACCCTCAAAATAACTCACTAGGTGAATAAAAAAAAAACGACATTACTTTTTGCTTTATTGAATATTTCAATATTCAACGTGATATAATAAACAAGTAAGAGAATCCTAGGATGTTATAAGTGTATGCATTGCAGTAGTAAAAGATCCCACGAGTCAGACAGACGGTTTTGCGTGCATATGCACGCACATCGTACGCAGTTGCATGCACAAAGCATTTTCTTCCACGTGGCATGCTATTCAAAATATCGTGACTAATACATAAATAAAGAATATATAAAGAACATACACACAAGAGCCATTGTACATTATATATTCGCCGGAAGTACGTACATTGAAATCTCACTATTTAAATGTCGACGTTTGTCAAGTAATTTCGATGTAAGTACATCAGAACTCGTGAACGTAATAGCGTTAACGTCATTGTAACGTATGAAATTATCGATTCTATTAGTTTTTTGAATTATCACCATAGAGAAATGTAAATATTAGCTACGTTGGAAATTGATTTTCTCTGGAAGTATCCAAGCGTGATAAACGACGTTACAATTCTCAGAATATGGTCGTATGACTGTTCATGGTTACGATCGACAAAACATGGTTTGACTTTGCGAAGTTCAAAAGCCTCTAAATATATATCGTCTAACGGTATTTAAACGCCATCGAAGTGTTAATAAAGGTATCCAACGGTTAATTTTGAGGACGTTAAATATATAGATATATAAGCAAATCTATGTGCTGACGATACAAATTTAAATGACCGTTAATTTGATAACTTGAACGGGTCATCGATTTTTCTGAGAATAAAGTAGAAAATTGTACGTAGAAACTCGAATGTTTCCGTTACATTCATCAGGAACTACGTAGATATATCTACTTCATACCTTGACTTTCCTTATATTTAAAGGATCCTGATTTCAAGCAAAATATTTCTAATTTCTCTCCAAAACAAACATAAAATAATATCTACAACGTATTAATAAAATGATAAATAATCCACAAGCAACTTCTCACGAATCTACAAATGCCGGACAGTATTCCACTCAATTTTTGCATTACCGGAAATTTCGATTCTCTGAATGAAATTCATTTATCTCCTACATTGCAGAATTTCAAAATCATAAAATTGTATCGTACTTACTTAACGTTTCCAATATAATTCCGACAAAGAAAATTCCAGTCTTCCTTTTTCACCTTAGGTAGGGTAGCCCGATAATTGCACTAAAGCCGTTTCTTTTCTATTCCAAATGCGTGTCTCGCTAAAAGCGACTAATAACCGTGCAAAACAGAGAATGTAATGTTTTGTATGAAAGCATTACTTAATTTCTCTCGAAACTAGTGAGAAAATGATTCTACTGTTTATTTACTTATGCGGCAACGTGTGATCCGTTAACGTCGGTAACCTGCACCAATATTACAGGCACGTCGCAGAGAACTGCCTGGCGTCTAGCTTGCGAGCATCTCGTTATTATTGAATTGGAGGGACCCTGTGGTCTGACATCAGACCATGTGGCGTCGACCAATAGGAATACAAATTTTCAGGGCGCATGCGTACCACGGTGGACCGGCGTTCTCATCTTCTGTCACGAATATTCCATTTTTCTGCTGATTCGCATTCATTGTATCAGTTTGCACGGCAGTACGATCAGAGATTTTAAGTGAAGATTACTTCTAAACACGCGTTTATCACATGCCAATTTTGCTTCGTTCAATGTCCCAGTATTTTACAATAATCGGTGGTCATAACGGTCACTGAAGCGCGTGGTACAATATAGTACGATTGTGCCACGCTAGGGATCGATACCCTTGCGCAGAACGTAATATACGTTCGATTAGGGAAAACGTTTCCATCTTTTAACGTGTATTACGTTATACCTTTAACGTATTACGCGACAACTGCGTCATTAATGATATTGCATCATATGGAAAAAAATGTTCTTTTAGATTTTTTTTTTTTTGGAAATGAGAGTAGTGGAGCATCTAACAGTGTTTCGAATTGGATATATAGGTGTTATGTGTAATATTTTATTTTGGTGTTGCATGACAACAGTTTATCTTGATTTGGCCAAGTAACGTACACGGAAGAACGGAGCGATATTTGCATAAATGTAAATTAATATTATACATTATATGGAACATTTACAATGCTGGTATTCAACAGGATATATTAGCATTAAGAGTTTACATATCTAGAACTACATTTCGATATCGTTAAAAACCGCGAACGAAGAAACTGTACTTTACTCCGTGTTTTAAAGTTTATGAAAAAAGAAAAAACTTATATCACGGACGTTTTTGCTACGGTTCTCCCGTGTACGATGATCCCAACAAAGAAATATAATTGTCAGATATTCCAATCTTAAGTCGTTATTCAACGTTTTTACTTTCAAAGCAAATAGATAACAGTATTCCCCGTTAAGAAGTATTTCATAAGATGAACTTTGTAGAATTTAATATGAAACTTTAAATAAACTGACATTTATTCAAAATACAGGAATTACTTTATTTACATGTCATAGTACAAATTAATAAGCCGGGGAATTAAAAGCATTTTCATTGCCATAGAATTATCAATCTAGCAAATGAGAACAATATATGAAAGTTAAAATGTATGGACTTAATATTGTCAACCTATATAATCAGATGTGTATTAAGCAGATATTCAATTAACATAACACGGTTTAACAATAATGCCTCACGCATTATATAATAAATACTTAATGAATGTTTCAAATAACGCCTTATATCAGTCAATATAATCTACGTTATGCAAAGCATTAATTTTCATTCAATGAAAGCATAATGTCGTATACAACTAATTCTATCACTCACGTGTCCAAGCAGTTCGTCTTATTGTTAGCGTAAGAAAGAAAGAAACATATAACCTGTGTAATTTTAGACTTAACGAGACTTTTGTGTCGTACCCAAAGCAAACCAAAGTATCTTGCTTATTTCCCCTCCCCTTTCGACCTCTCTCGCAAGAAGAGAGCTTTATGAATGACAACGATTCGTATTGCAGTTGTAACGGCCGTAAGTAAGTCTCGTATCGACTGAAGAAGTTTTCAGCAGATCATTTCCTTGTGAAACAAAGTGTATCGTTTCACTTTTTGCCGTGTTAAAGTAATTCTGCGCAGTTGCGAGTATTAAATAAAAAGAGGAGAGAATAATAAGATACAAGTATGATTAGAAAAGTAGATTAGACAGAGTAGAACAAAATGTCTGCTAAGTTGTAACGCGTGTAAGTATAAGTTTTATGTAACAATGTCGACATAATAAAGTATAATCCGATGGAAAGAAAGAAAAAAAAGAAAGTGAAGATTCTTGTAATGAATGTATTACTTGATCATCATTCTTAACATCTTTAATAACTTTTGCAACGTCAATTGTAACATCGATCGAACTTTTTATCCTTTATCTAGTTAATGTGCCGGTTAAGTTTTCATAAATTCCAATTTTTTAAAATCTTCGAACCTTGATCTTTAACGCAAACGTCGGTCATGATGTGTTTACTTTTACTTACGCAAATCGTTTCAACGTATCGTTTGCTAAGCATTTTTTGTGACAACACTTGCAGTGGTACAACGATCAGCGACAAGAATTCTGTAAACAAATGTTGGCATCAGTGGCAAGATAGTCGGTGTTAATTTTTTTCACTTTTAGTCTGTCGATGTACTTCTCAACATAATAGAACCGACAGATTTCTTAAGGAGACTTTGTAAACGTTCCTTCTTAATTCTTCTTACTGTTCTCACAATTCACGTTGTTCCGACAGTTTATCGTACTTGGATATTTTCATGCAAGAAATCAAGAGACTTATGAAATTTTAATGGAAAAAAAAAATTTCATAGGTCAAGCTAAAATATACGCAGTAAAATTTCCTAGTCGTTTTAGACTAACTTAACGTGTTGAGATATTCGAACGTGGATGTTCGACGAACGTAAAGTTTTACAATTTTCTATAAATAAATAATACTTCAACGAACCACCGTTTCATTTAAATTCTGCAAGACAATTGTGCACCTTACAATACAATTGAGCTTATGTAACGTATTTGACACTGTTTGTAACTTAATTCTTGTATGTTTATAAAAGATAGTTAAAACACGTTAAATACTCATACACTGCAGAAATAATTTAAAACACTACAACCTTGGTTGTTGGTATCTCTCCTGTATAATTTTTCACCTCGCATTAAGTTTTTCCTGTTTTCTTTTGCATTTCATTTGCTTCTTCCAACTTTTGCAATTCCAATTCGTGCGCCCGTTGTTTCTTACGGCACATTGGAGTTTTTGAAAGCCACACTGTAACGAGAATAAACAATAGACGTTACAAAACCATTGAAATCTTATCTCGACATTACAATCCTACATTTAACCCCTTCTACCTTTATTCCTACCCTCGTAATAATTAATAATTGTATCATTAAAATAAATATTAGTCAGTGATTCTAAATATATCATATAATTTAACATAATATCAATATTGAAATTATTTCATCGTTATTCTTACTAATATTTTCAAAATAGATTTTGCAAAATTTAAAAATGTGTTATTCAATTTTACCACGTATCATTATATCATTCACTACTATCATTCATTATCATAAGGCAAGGGGTTAGGGACGTAGACAAACCTTGGAATGCATCCTCTTCTTCACGATAAACAGGATTTTTCGTGCTCAATGCGTTCACCAATTCACCGTGAGTTAATGGATGCGTTCTTAATTGTACCATACGCTTCGTCGTCATCACCTGTATTGCGATCGTTATAATTGCAAAGTATCGAAGGAAATCAACGTCATTGTAACATTATTACCACTCGATGCATACTTCATTAATAGATGCCAACACGGTACCAATAGTAAAACCGTCGCATGCTTTAGCCATCGCAGAAGTGTCGAATTGTCTGCTAATGCCTGAATACTTGAAGGACATTAAAACTAAATGAAAAAGAAATAAATCTATTAAATTTAACAGAATTTGAATAGACTAACAATTCATTTCTCACTTTGTAGAGCAAGTCTCTCCAAACGAGAGACATAGTCCCATAGTCAGGTCGAGGAATATAAATGACCTTGTCGTAAGTTTGATATAATAATTTCTGATCGGCGTCCCATGGAGAACTGGTGGTACCAATAAACAGAACTCTGTCCTCGTTTGTAATATTTTTTATCAACTTGGGTAGATCCTTCTTGAAACGTTTGGGATCAGTTTTATCTGTTTTTGGTATTTTTTTTACAAATGGCTTTTCCGCACCGTCCATAAAGATCACTGACGGTTGAAGTAGACGAGACACCTTGACAATAATGTAGAATTGTTAATAAGACGTATAACTGTTTAGTAGCGTGTCTTTGAACTGGATGAATAACACTGAACCTATCGAATCTACCTTTGATATTAAGTGAAGTAGCATAATTAATCCTGACTTTCCAGGATACCTTCCAGCAATGTTAGCTGGTGTTACGTCGAACAAAGTTGCTCCTAATTCTGTACAAATTGCATTAACTAACATTCTCTTCCCGCTGCCATGTGGTCCTGCTATTAAAACGGATCTAACCAGAGGTGTAAGTTCTCTAAGGACATCGTTGCCCAATGGAAGGATGCAGTATTCTGCTATCAATTGTCTAACGTCTCCTGTTGAACAAAAATGTCCAGATATAGGTCGAATAATATAGAAATTACTTGTACTTTAATATTTAGAATATTTAACTCTGTTCTTTTTTTAAGTAGAATAATTTTTACCAAGCGTTGGCAATGGATCTTTTCCCTTTTTTCGCAAATCGTAATTAGCGAAGGACTTCTCGCCTTTGAAATCATTCAGTGAAATTTCTCGATATGGCTTAATTATGCCTTCAGTTAATAACTCTTCGAACAATGATTCCGTCGTTCTATCGGGTGTCAAGTCTTTTTCTTTCTTTTTCTTATTCTTCTTCCCACTTCGGCGCATACGTTTTTGTGGCTTCTTTGCACGCTTACCTTTAAGTCCTTTATCTCTGTCGAGTGCTGCTTGCAGGGCTTCTATATCGCCTAATCAATGATTTTATTGTCGATATTAAAAAGCAAGTCTCGTGAAAAGTTTCTAGAAGATGTTCTATTCATTTGTATAAATAGCAGGCCTTTAGAAAAATGTCTATTTATTATATAGATAAGAAGGACTTCTACTTATTTATGTATATACTAGGTATTTCGAAGAATTACCATCTATTTGTATAGATGTCAGGCAATCCAGAAGGATCTCTGTTTGTTTAACATTAGATTTACGGACGCCGTTAAATTGACGGGTTCCTATTTGTTTTGTATACATTTTTTAAAATTTACAGAGAAGCTCTACGATAGATACTTCATGTGTATTTTATAATATAATAAGTACTTAAGGAATTATTATCTTTGCCGCCTGATCCCTCTTTTTCTAAAGTTATTTAACCCTTTCGATACTACTAGTGACTATAGTCACCCGCCGCCTGACATTGGCTACTAGCGGTGACTATAGTCATCAAGAGTCATCAAGAGTCAGAAGAATTAATTACAAGATCGTATCTTGTAATTAAATATTTTTTAAATATCATAAGTTCTTATTTTTCCTGTATTATATGCGTTGTAACTTCGATAAAGAATTAATTATTTATATCACATGATTAGTCATTAAAAGTTATTCGTCCGTGGTGGAATTGTTTCCTGTCGTGTTAGCTAGATTATGGAAAAGTACTTCGTAGCAAAAGGGTTAATATATGGCAGTGTAACAGATTTTACGCCCGTAAATCTAGGATTAAATTGAAATTGAAGTTCACCTCTGAGCTCTTGATCGACGACTAGTCTGACTTCATTTTCGACTTCTTTCGTTTTTTCAATTTCTACCATGTCTTCGTATGGCAATTGTGCAGTATTCTGTGATTCGTCCTTGTCTTTCCATACGTCTTGATACTCTTGATTACCCTGTACCAATTCCGATAGGAAATTCGATGGGGTTGATTTAAAGCCTTGTTCCGTTTCTTCTTCCGATTGTTCGGTCTCACTGTCTTTCTTTGATTTCGATCTTTTAGATTTCTTCGATTCTTTCGATGATACTGCCGTAGATTTACTGATAGTGCTCTCCGTACCCTGAGTAACAAAATTGCATTCTTTTTGTTATTATAGTATTGTATTAAATTCGAATTGTTCGACTCAGAATTCAAAAAATTCTTTTTATAAATAGTAATATTAATTTTAACATAAGATTTACAATTTTTACTTGAATTTTATGCTTAGGAACTGCGAAATATTTTGCGGATTTTGACAAATTGTAGAATGAAAAATAATTAGTTAATGATGTAGTGAAATCAGTTTCGAGTTCAGGAAAGTTAGTTTAATGATGAGTTTACTTGTCTGCTGAATATAATTCGCGATCCACCGCTCTCCGCGGATGGCAAGTCCGGAATTTTTCCTGTCTGTTGAAAACAAGTGTTGACCCAATTTCGTATTTCGATTCGCATATTCTCCTCCATAATTGCACTCTTATCTTTACGAATCCTTTCTTTAGCTTCCACATTCAGACTCTGATAGAGTTCTTGATATTCTGCTTGTTTCTCGTATCTTTCAAGCTTGATTCTTTCAGACTGTCTGGTCTTTTCTGATACTACTTGACTTGGCTGCAACATTCCTATAAAAATAATTACAAGTCCATTTTTTCCATGATCCCTTGAGGATTTATTTTCTAATTTTTTTAGCATTCAATGTAAATATTCGATGTGCTTTTGCTCAAAAGAGAATTCCACTAAATAGCATTATTTATTGCTTAAAAGCGTGAAGTTACAGCATATCGTAGCAATACGATGAAGAATATTGAAACATAAATAGACTTATAAATATTTATAAACGATTACGACTGTAAATTACTTATTTAACAAGATTAATGTACAGCACCTATTAATAGCATTTCTTCCAAACGCCTTTTTCGAATTTTACGTCTAGTAATATATCCTCTCCAGACTTTTTGAATTTTCATCGCGGCAACTTTCCCGATTGCTTCATCCTCCTCTTCCGGTTCCGCTTTGATCGTCGACCGTTCTTTCATTTGACGAATTTCTTTCATAAATTGAAATCTTAGTCGGCCCTGTCTGGCACGCTCGTGAGCCTATTAAATACTTTGTTATTATTTTCTATTAGTATTATATTAAAGTAATGAAAATAGTGCCAGGTTTGTCTCATAGACTTTCAAATATATAATTATATCGGATAGGTATTGAAATATATAATATCTACGAAAATAATTTCACTCTTTCATCGAGGATAGGAAGAATTTTGCAATCAAAAAAAATAGTTAAGTTATAAGTAACGCACCTGTATAAGTCTTATGGCTTCCGCTTCAGTCATTTTCTTAGAAACAACCACTTCATCGAGTGCACCAATATTCCTAAGCGTGTTTTCTATAAATCCTCGTCTCTCTTCGATTTCTTTCAAACGTTCACGTATAAAAAATCTTGGTATTCGAATTTCAGCTTCTTGCGGTGTAATTCCTAATTTGATTAAAACGTCGTCAAAGTAACTGTACTCCGAGAGATCAATTTCAACTAATTCATGCTTTAATTCCAAAATTCTCCCCACATTTGCATTCAATAATTGTCTGAGTAAAATACGTTTTTGAGGCTGTATTATTTGATCGTAACATTGTTCAAGCTTGTTACATATAATAATGTATTTCACGTATAATTCCGAGACCGTGTTGTGAGCTTTCTTTCTATCCTTTTGAGATTTCGCATTCTGCAATGTTACGTCTGTTTGAATCGTTTCTTCTAGCGCGCTATGTGCAGATTTCCAAATGTTATCGTACATAATGCTCGACATTGTTGAGATATTTCATTCCGCTGGAAATTCTAACGAGTGAAGAACTTATGGGACAACTCTGTTGATTGTTACCATTTCGTAACTGTTAGGAATCAACTAGTCTCTTAGCGACGATTGATGAGGGTAGTAACAATGAAAATATATGTTTTATTTAATTATTATTGTACCACTCCTAACATATGTACAGTATACGCAAAGTATACTTTATTAAAATTGTAATCTAATTTGTTTAAGTTCTGTTTTTTGAATTTCACCTACTTGTAGCTATCAGTGAGCGTTTATTTATAATAATAACGCTAATACATGTTATGTTACTGTCACTTTATTATATATACAGCTTTATAATAGAAATATATTACATACATTTAATATAACAATGATATATTGTCTTCATTGATCTTCTAAGAAGTGTCATCGAGGTAGAAGTTCTATGATATGAAATACATAGGATATTTCGCTTTAAGTATCATGTTCAACGTAATATTATAATGTCATTAAATATTATATTATAGACGGTGTCAAATATAAGAAGTAAGAGTGCAATGGAAAGGAAAACATCTTCGTTTAATTAACAAGTCAAACGGTAATGTCAATCGGGGGAAAGAAAGAACTTGGCGCAACCGGCTAGTTCTGTGACAAGCTTCAGAGCGCTCCGGTCCATTCCGGTCGCCTGTTTCAAAACGTCATCTTGGGTAATCGCTTGTTCGCGAAAATAATTTCTGTAAATACGGTCCACCGATTGAAGGTGGTGATGAGAAGGAAATTCTTGCAGTAATGGCGTCGGCATTGGAGCAGTTTGTAAATAACGTGCGGACGCTTTCGAAGCAAGGTACGACAGATGTTCGGAATCTTTGAATAATTTGAAACATAACCTTCAAGGATGATCATTGAACACTTCGTTGGAACATTGTATATTCTGTAGTTATTTATTGAACGTATCTTATATCTTTAATCATATAATATTGTTTTTAATATTATTGTAAACTTAACGATATACGAACCATCGCTATGGATTTAGAGAAATTTTGTGCAAATTAATTTCTATATCGGATGTATCAATTATAAAATTGTTGGCATGTGTATGAATGTTATGATGCTGTATTAGCTGTTTCGTATTACGCATTGACATTGACGATGGAGAGAAGAATAATTAATCAGTATTATCATTCATTATGAAGATTATTGATTACAAATATATTTAGGATATTTGTTTGAAATAATTATTACTAAATTATGTAATGTATTTGTGTAAAATTTTAGGTAATTTTCGAGAGCTATGTGAAATAATAAGTAAGAGCACGGATGTTCTCATGAAGAATGGGCAACACCTTGATAATGTCCTGGAAACTTTAGATCTCCAACAGCATTCATTAGGCTTTTTAGCAGTACTATGCGTGAAATTCTCATTGCCTAATCCCAGTGGTGCAAATAATCCTGATACTTATAAACCATTACTTAATCAGGTTCAAGAATTTATCATTGGTTGTAATGGAGAACAAGTTAGATTTGCTCCTGACACATGTAAGCCGTACATTTCTGTTTCTTTCATTGTATAGATATTTATTTATGTTTTACAATTATTGGACATTTTATATATTATAGATGCAGAATTATGTCACTTATTTACTCAAGCATTAGTTGAATTACAAGCACCACTGCGTGGTATTGAATTACTACGCCGTGCGATACGCAAAATTCAACTCTTTGATAGTCAGTTAACTTCTATACATGCCGATCTGTGTCAACTATGCCTTTTGTCCAAATGTTTCAAACCATCGCTCGAGTTTCTCGATATAGATGTTACTGGTATCAGTCAAGAAGGGGGACAGTTTGATTCCAAGTACTTTTTACTGTATTATTACTATGGTGGTATGATATACACAGCATTGAAAAATTATGATCGAGCATTGTACTTTTTTGAAGTATGTGTAACAACACCTGCAATGGCAGTTAGTTACATTATGTTAGAGGCCTATAAGAAATATATTTTGGTCTCTCTGATATTGCATGGAAAAGTCATACCTTTACCTAGGTACACGAGTCAAGTGGTTAGTAGGTACATGAAGCCATTAGGTCAACAATATCAAGAATTGGCTATGGCTTACATGTTCAATAATCGTGAAGGAGTTCAAAATATTATCACAAAGTATCAGCAACTTTTCACAAGAGATCATAACATGGGACTCGTGAAACAAGTATTGAGCTGTTTATATAAAAAAAATATACAGAGGTTGACAAAGACCTTTCTGACACTTAGTTTAAGCGATGTGGCGAGTAGAGTTCAATTATCAGGACCTGCAGATGCAGAGAAGTATATTTTAAACATGGTAAATAATTTACCATTGAAATATATTGAAATAAATAAATGCAGAGTAAAAATTACAAATAACGTTATATTATTGTTATTGTAGATCGAAGATGGGGAAATTTTTGCAACGATCAATCAGAAAGATGGTATGGTAGTATTTCATGATGATCCCGAGAAATACAATTCACCACAAATGTTGGCAAAATTGGAAAAGGAAATGGCAACATGTATGGAATTAGATAAACGAGTACTTGAAATGGAAGAAGAAGTTGTTCTTACGGCACAATACGTTCGGAAAACTTGCGGTCAAAACGATCAAGATGATCAGACAGCTGGACCTGCACCAACACACGTGACAAATGTGCAGGGCCAATCTAAACATAATAGCTATTCTATGTAACATATACACGACGTTGTGCGTTATCTTTATTAAAAAAGAGAAAATGAATGAAAAAATCTTGTTAAAAGCCAAGACTCAAACATTTAAAAGCCTGTTTTGGATGAAGATAAAATCCAAAAGTTTGGCTGTCATAATCTATTTTGTACAAAATAAAGAATAATAACTACAGTTATTACTATATATGAAATTATAAACTTCAGCAAAAAAGAAAAAAAAAATTAGTATTATATATGAAACAAGAATTATCAATAATCAACAGTATTCATTTTATAGCAATTACACATTTATTTTCAAACCTCCGAAACTGATATTGAAAAAATAAGTTGTAAGCTGTAATGTTTATTCCTTAAACGACATGTAATTGATCGTAATTTACGTATAAAATAAGCTGTGAATGTACAATGATAATTACCGGTATTTTATTATTACTTAGCATCTGAAGCAGGCTTTATAAATAAAAGTAAAACAGAAAACTGTACATGCTATAGTTAGAATATTGTGATAATATTAATAATCACGCTTCTAACTTGAAAAATAAGAAACTACAATGATTTATATATGGGCATTTTTAAAGAACTTTGTAAAATCAGACTCATGGCATTGCAACATTGACATATGTATATATATATTTGTCACAGAAATGAAATTGATGGATACAAATTTAATTCTTAATTTGTAACAAAGAAATGCTCAATGCACATTTGTGCCAGGTAAGTGAAATATGCTTTTTACAGAATAACAAAAAAAACTCATCTCTTTCTATGTGAAAATTAATACATCGACTGGTATTAAATCTGCCACATTTATATTATTGAATAAATTAGGAACAAAATGTGGTACATGCATCAGGCAATAAAAAGTTATTTCATCTCTTTCATTACTTTCTCTACCGACTACTTTTTGATATATGTGTTTTAAATAGTATGGTTCTCATACGTAGCGTTTCTTGTTGCTTACATCGATTTATTTATTGTTAATAATTAAGCATTAATCTCGTGTACATTAACGGAAAAAATGTTTTTATTATAATAATTTCTTTACTTTAGCAAAAACTATTTGAAATATTTCTTCTTTGCTTTTTGACCCATCAATGAATGTTATTGTTTCGTGCAGATCTTTATCATTCGTTAATTCAGTTAAATGTTTCGTATACTCTGGCCAGACAATTTTTTCAAAATATCCAGGAACATCTGGTGGATCGTATATCCTATTTTTTCTTCGTTCCCAGCATTGTTCTTTAGTTAAGGTCAAAAAATATTTATCATCACAAAGATTTGCAATAGCCTTGCATTGAAAAATTAGAAAACCATCTAATATTAGAACCCTTCTACTATGTACAGTTGAACTTTCCTCCTCATTTAATGAAGATTCAAGTACTTTTGTGATATCTAAAAGCATTTTCTCCATATCCATGCTTGTTAGTAATTCCCAATTCATGTGATTTAATTCCGGAATCTTCGTGTGTCGTTGATCATCAATTGGTAGGAAGTAGTTATCTTGATGTATTATAACCGAATTCTTCAATTCCTTATGAATTCGATTAGTCAGTGATGTTTTACCACTACATGTTGCACCAGAAATACCAAGCACAAACCACTTTTTTGAAGACATTTTAACTTTACAGACAGGAAAGTGTTAGGCCTAGCATAGATAAAGGCAAATTAAGATATGTAATTACTAGGTAGCAATTCATGTACATGTGATGCAATATTGTTATGTAATTCAAAGATAAAGAACTAAACATGGATTCTTACAATAGCTTCTATTAAAAATTCAGTTTACAGTGTAAATTACAATACATTCATTTTTTATATAGTTTAAAAATTCTTTTCTAATTATACTAAACTAAAAAATTTAAACGCTTCATATCAAATTGATTACAAATACGGTTCATTTATTCTACCTTAAGGAAGGTATGGTTTTACATGATATAATGTGAACAGCACTAATCCACCAATGAAACATAAGCCAGAAATTGCAGGTATCATTAAAGCAAGATTATGAGAGAGAAAGAGTGATCGTAATCTATCATCATCAATAAATGGTAAACCTATTATCCAACAAGTATAATAAAGGAATAAAATAACTGTCAAACTTAATATTATTTTGCCCTTTTCACGGTCACTCTTAAACATTATTAGCACAATTTGATGAATGTAATTTATTAAACAGTATCCAATATGATCGTTATTTTAAGAAATTAAAGTGCTTGTTATAATATTCTTTGTACACAAGAATAGAGGAAAATAATTGTTTGTCCAAAGAATGGTATATTCTTATTGTATGTATTTTTGTTAGTGTTAATACTTAATCACCTAATCACAATGTCGTCAATTGTCCCTTTATGGTAGTAAAGCTTGGTATTTTCTTCATTTACAATGTCATGAAAGACATCACTCGTTCATATATTCCTGTTCAAACTTTTTGAAATCTTCTTCAGTAAATGCAGTAGCCTCAGATTCTTTAGGCTTTGGTTTCTTTGGAACGTATCTTTTGTGCGCAGCACGTTGTAACAACTATAAATTAGAGATTCTATTAACAAAAATTGAATACAACATTCTACAATTTTCGACAATGTATCATACCTTATTTGCTGTGTCTGGATCAATACGATTATTGCTAAGTAAAAGTAGTCTCTGTACGTTTTCGTCCGTGGGATCTTTTTCAGCTGCTAAACGTTTTTGAGTTTCGTGAATATTAACTTTACCAGATCGCCCAAGTACAGTGCCAAGATCTGTTCTATCCTTTTTCAAGTGTATTCTATGCTTCGAAGGAATTAAATTCAATGCACCTTTGTATTTCATATGTTTCTTCTTCTTTTTCTTTTCTACAATACATACGAAACATTATACGTTTCTAATTATTGATTTATCGATAATTCTTTTCTAATACATACCTTGTTTCACATTATTTTCATAACCCAATAATTCGAGGCCTTTACGTACAAGTGAATTAGACATCTCTTCAAGGAGCTAAGTTATTTGTTTGGAAATTGTGTATAAACACAAAATAATACCGAACATGCTCCCACGTTTTTAACAGTTTTTAATAATATTAAGGTGTCCAACATTTTTCAGAAAGTGCCCTCTATTTCTCGTATGAAACACTTTTACATCGTATTTAAGTTTCATAAATACGATAATACCGACCGCGTAGATTTGGTAGGAAATTCTAGCGTGTTATATGAACATATAAAAAATAGGTATCCTAGATAAAAATCAGCAAAATAACAAGAAAACAGAAATGTTTCAATGGCTTAACTGCTTTCTTCTGTATATCGTTGCTCTACGTTATTATTTCCTATTGTCGAATTAGCCAAATTCATCAAATTATAAAATGGAAGTGCATCACTAACGATAAGACAAAATTAGAGAAATTAGATAAAGAACCAGATACATAGTAGGACAACAATTTTGAGAAGCAATATTGAAAATTGTTAATATAAATGTTTTTTTTTCTAAAGATGTGGAACGAATTTTTAATAGTACAAAACAGTCCCAATCATCTGAACTATCCTCCAACAATCTCAACCTGTTAGTTGTCAACAGCGTCAACAATTGTCAAACACAGGCGAATGACAGTTGCGAGAGTTGTGAATTATACTAATAATTAATGCTTGCAGTGGAAAAATAGTTAGTAAAGAGTACTTTTAAAACGTCACAATGCATTGCGCGTACGAGGAAACGACAATATTAAATATTTCTGTTCAGATAGAGTCTATGGCTGCGTATGGTATGTTGATTATAACCTCAACGATTTTTACATATTTAATTTAATTTACTTATGCGATTCAGTTTATGTAGTTACTCTTGAGCTCCGACAATGGTACTGGCTTGTATTAAATATTTTATTATATTTATTATAAATTATTTCCACATTGGGATGACATCATAATAATTTTTGTGAAACTATTGTATTAATTATTTATCGTATAGCTTTAAGCTCTTTAATTCCTCTATAGCGAATGGTGCCACCTGCTTATTTGATGGAATGTTTCAGATGACAACTTATTAATTGGAACAAGAGAAGGTCATGTTCTTATGTACAATGTTCCTTCAGTGTCGGATGATAGTCATAAATTAGAATTATTAAGACACAGTAAGAATTTTAACAAGAAACGTATAACTCAAATAGATGTTGTGCCAGAACATAATTTATTAATTATTTTAACAGGTATGTTCATTTGTTATATGTGATATTTCAATTATAAAACTTTTTAATGTTAACTTTTAACTTTTATAGATAACATAGTATGCGTTCATGACTTGAATTCTCCAAACTTTCAACAAATATGTCAGTTACCAAAGACCCGTGGTGCTACATTGTTTACCTTGGACAAACAGTCGGGTCAAGGTGTAGCCGATGACAAAAATTCAAATGTATGCTTATGTGTTGCTGTGAAACGTAAACTACAATTGTATTACTGGGAAAGAAAAAAATTTGAGGAATTTAAGAACTTTGAATTAACTGTACCAGATATACCACGTGAATTAGCCTGGTATGTATCATACATTTATTATATCTTGCTTAATTATGTATAATATAGTTGCATATATATATTTGTATATATATATACTAATTTTAACAATGAAGGTGTGGCGAAACACTAATATTGGGTTTTCGTGGTTTGTCATATGCAATTTTGGATTTGAAAGGAAAGATAAAAGAATTATTTCCAACTGGCAAGTCTCCAGAGCCAAGTGTTACAAAATTGTCTGATAATTCTTTCGTGCTGGGGAAAGATTCTCAGTCATTTATTATGGATACAAAAGGGGAATTGATACAGCATAATCCTGTAAAGTGGACAGACACACCAAGTGCAATAGGTAATTATTTTCTTTCTAGTTTCCAAGCAATTGTTACATATAATTTTCATACAACATACATATAAATTACATACAACATTTCAGCTTGGGATGATCCTTACTTGCTTGGAATTGTACATGATAGATTGGAAGTATATACTTTGGAAGACTGTGTACACATTCAAACAATAAAAGACCTTAATAAAGCTAGATTAATATACAGATGTAAACAAGGAAAGGTTTTTGTGGCATCAATTAGTCATGTCTGGTGTGTAAGAGCAATTGACGTAACTCTCCAAATCAGAACGTTACTTGAACAGAATCAGTTCCAATTAGCATTGAAATTAACTGTACGTAATAATATTTAATGGTTTTAAATAAAAGTATTTTTGATTATAATTTACAATACTCTATACTGCTTCAGAGTCTATCGGATATAACGGAAGAAGAAAAGAGTAAAGAAACTTACAAAATACAAACATTGTATGCACATCATCTTTTTTACAATAAAAGATTTAAGGAGGCAATGGATTTATTTTTTAAGTTGGGAACTGATCCCTATGAAGTAATCAGATTGTTTCCTGACTTAGTCACACCATCGACCAATAGTAATGAAACGAGAGATACAACACCTACTTTACCCAAATTACAAGACCATGATTTAGAGAAAGGTTTACGTGCATTGATAGCTTTCCTAACTGAAGTTAGGCATAAGTTAATGAGCGATACTAAAGCAAAGGATAAAGATAATAAAGACAAAAATGGGACTGAAGGAGAAAAGAACATGACGGCAGTCGCAATTGAGCAGCTTTTAAAAATTATAGATACAACATTATTGAAATGTTATTTGCAGACTACAGATGCATTAGTGGCTCCATTACTAAGACTGAATCATTGTCATTTGGCGGAAGCTGAAAAAACATTATTAATGCACCAGAAATATCCTGAACTTATTATACTGTACCAGACTAAAGGACAGCACAGGAAAGCATTGGAGCTTCTTGAAAAGCACTCGAAAGGAAATGATCCTAGTCTTAGGGGTACAGAAAGAACAATACAGTGTTTACAGCATCTTGGTAAAGATCATATGGATTTAATATTGAAATTTGCTGGATGGGTTTTAAACGAAGATCCAGAACAAGGTTTACGAATTTTTATGGAAGATATACAAGTATGTTATTTATCATATTAAAGATAAAAGTAGCAATATTATTTTTAACTTTATATTTTATTTACAGGAAGTTGAACAATTGCCAAGACCAAAAGTATTGGATTATCTTCTTCGTTGTCACAAAGACCTAGTTATAACATATTTAGAACACGTAGTACACGTTTGGGGTGATACCAATTCCTTATATCATAATGTTCTAATATATCAGTACAAAGAAAAATGCCTGGCGGCAATGAGTGAAAAAGCTAGTCCAGCTGAAAAAGAAACCGCGGTCCATATTCGACAAAAATTGCAACAATTCTTGGAAAAATCTATACATTATACTCCGGAAACAATATTAGTCCAATTTCCGTTCGATATGTTATTCGAGGAGCGTGCAATTATTTTAGGAAGGCTTGGGCGTCATCAGCAAGCAATATCGATATATATTAGTCTACTTAACGATGTACCTCGTGCAATTGAATATTGTAATAACGTTTATGCAAAGTACAAGGGTAAGGGCTAATATAATATTAACGTCTGGAAACTTTATACGTTGTTAGATATAATTGTTTTACTCTCTTATTTTCAATTAAGAAAATACGGATAAGCAAAAACAATCCGATGGAGCAGATGAAGTTTATGCAATGCTTATACACCAATTATTGAAACCTGATAATGAGGAAGTTCTGATGGCCGGTAAAGAAATTAAATTTGCTTCCTTATCTTTAAAAACCTCACGAACTTACTATATATATTTAAAATAATTTTTTTCAGGGTGCAATAAGGAACTTCTGCGAATAACACAGCCTGATTTGGAAATGGCACTTGAATTGCTTGAAACACATGCTTCAAAAATCAATCCGCTGAAGGCCTTAGAATTTTTACCAGACACAGTTCCTATTGGTAGAATAAAACACTTCTTGGAAGTCAGTCTACAGGAGAAACTAAATGCAAAGCGAAGGATACAGGTATTAAAGGGCTTGCAATATGCTGAGCATTTGCAAGTTCAAGAACAACGAATGCATTACGAATCGCAAAACGTTCTTATGACAGAGTTTAATATATGTCCAGTATGTAAAAAACGATTTGGTAATCAAAGGTTCGTATTCTCTTGATTAATTAGATATTTTCCTATTATGTTCTACAGACTGATTTGTATAAAAATAAAAACGTGTGTTCCTTTTCAGTGCATTTGCGAGATATCCAAATGGCGACATTGTTCATTATTCTTGCCAAGATCGTAAAGGATAAAAGAATTAATTAAATAGTATTAACATATAAAGTGTTAAATTATACTATGATATACTTCTGTTAATATTGTGTATACAAATACAATCATTTTTTATTATGCTGCCCACTGATAATATTTATATGTACATTGTGTTTTTTCAGCCTGTCCAATTACAAATAATCCTACATTTAATTAGGTTCTTCGTACAAATTTTATTATCATTTATCAACATTATTAACATAATGAAGAAACCAAAGAAAGTATATATTTTATAACTAATAGGTATTTAATTTCTCATCATATTACATATATTTACAAATTCCCATGCCTATAGTATAATTATTTTAATTTTTTCTAGAATTCTTATTTCTACTTTGGCACAACAATAAGAGTGCATACAAGCGGCATCTATGGTTACATGAAAAAAGACCGATTAGTTAATTGACATCGCACACCTTATTTAAAATTTCTTGACAGACAATTTCACATCTATTTCATAATGTTTTGAAAATACGAAAACCGTTTGTCGACGGTGCTTGCAGTAAAAATTTCGGTAGTGTTTAAAATAAAAATTTTCGCAATAATGAGTAATAGAGAGGATGGGGCGTGCCCGGTCCAGAATATGGGTAAACGGGACTGGTGATGTCATAAGCTATCTTGTATTCCTACGCCGGCCGCTATAAGGTAGGTATATACATACAGTGCACAGATCCAATCGTAAATCACGAACCAAATGAAAATCTCTTCCAGAATTCTTCCAATTATCGTGTCAAAATGCAAAATAATAAGTTTTTAATATCATATAGTATTTACAATACGATATTATTTTAAAACAGATTACATCGATGAGAGTTACAGTAGGCCCTCGACTTTCGCACATAATTGGTCTCTGAAAATTTGCACAAATATTGATACAGGAAAAATATTAAAAATTGTACGTTAATGTGGTTTCTTTAAGCGACAAAAATCTCTCAAAATTTGAATTTTTACAAACGTGCAAAGTAGCAAATTTCGCGACAGTAGAATGTGCGAAGGTCGAGGACCGCCTGTATTTATACGTTCTATATTCCAAACCGTAAAATCTACCTGTCATAACTTCGCTATAAAGTAAATAAATAAATTACTTTAAAAAAGGAATAATAAAATCAACGACAATTCAGAAAAATACTATTATAAATTTACTACAATAATTATATAAATAATGAAATAACATTTAGTATGCATAAGCTCGTAACAATTTAAAGATATTTCATCTACGATAAATATAGTGTTTATTACAAAATGATATCAGCAATTAAATCAATATTTTCAAATTTATAATTAAAAATATATATATCAATGAAATATCACGTTAAAACGTAAAATGAACATTTTTATAAAAATGTTCAGTTAATTTAAGTGAGAATTAAGTGTAAGAAGTGGTAAATTCGTATTACTATTGTTGCAGATATTTGTAACGTTACGCGCGTCTCCTATTGGTCGATCAGAACTGGGACTAGCTACGCTGGCGTAGGCCGACGCCGTCTGCGCTCAGTCAGTTGCGCGCCGGTCGAGTGTGTGGATGGGTTTGTGTGGATCGTTATCGGTGGTTTTTGGTGTACTTCGGCTGGTTTTTATGCGAGTTCTGGGATAAAACGGTGTCACAGGGTATCCTTGCAAGAAGGTAAGTCCACGTTTTCATTTGGTTTCATTTCAAATATGGGAAAGCGGTTGGCATTTACGATCGGCTGTCTCGTGACGGGTAAGACTTTAAAGATAAAAATGGCGTATGCCGCCTTAGCTTCCCTGATTTCTCCTTGGTTAAATCATCGTCCCGTTGTTATACTTTCACGTATCTCTGACAGTATCGTAGTACGGTGAATTATTTTGACTTTAGGAGATTACAATTCGCCCCTCAATGATCTTACGCTTTACGTTTACTACGTGAAAACTTCGCATCGATTATGCTGGCTATTGTGCCTACTGTGTGCGATCGAATAAACTACTTTTTCTGCGTTACGCTGCCGATACGTGCGTTCGTAATTTCTTGCATAATTCATTTTACCAATCGCTGAGTTATGTTTTGCCTATCAATCGGTTATACTTTAGGTCATTTCATGTTGGACGTTTCTATCGTGTATTCGGTTGTTCATGTGACTTTATTTTCTACTACACGGTGTTCCCTGAATGGTTTTATTCACCTGTCAAGACGTCCTATCTGTCGGTGACCTAATTCGAGCTCTCGCTGGAACTCCGTCAGGCATTGTACCCAGTGCCGATTCGTTTATCAAGATGACGGTATTATCGTGCAGAATTATTCTGTTAATATTACATTTCTAACTTTCTCGTCGATTCAAAGATATATTGTTAGATCTCGTAAACATATAATATCTCATATTTCAAAGAATATTTGGATTTAAAGAGCACTAAGGATTCGTATGGTGGTACGATGACTCTTATCGCGACAGGAGAGCGTTATCTCGTCGAGTTATGAATTTCATCGACGTTTCGAATTAGTACTTGAGCCTCACGATCAAAAATCACTTATGCCGTTAATAATATCGTTGAAAAAGTAACGAAAACTCATCGGTGTGGCAGATACGTCGGTATTATCGTGCATCCCGATAATGGTGCACAAAAAATACGAAAAAAGAACATGGATTTTATCATTTTTCGTTGTTATTTCGTGATTGTCAACGTGTTTTGGGATATTTAATAATTGTGCCATCGTGAAGGAAATAATCGAAGTACTTAACACGAGAATTACCGGTGTTATATGTTTTATATTTAAATATAGTAAATAGGTACATTGGATTAATAGGAATATATTGGTAATAAAGATCATTAATAAAATAATTCACATTTTATAAGACAGGCGTGGTACATCAACTCTACGGCTTTTACATAAATTATACGAATTATTTTAAAAAATCCATGAGCCAGTCGTTTAGTTCTTAGGCACTTCTAGCGTTACGAATGACAAAAGCACCGTTTTTTTTAATGCATAAAGAGTGTACATCATTTATGAATAGATATTTCTTAGTATTAGTGTAGTGAATTAAAAGAAATAAGTGGCGTGTGATTTTAAATATTTATAGCACAATTACATGCAGCGTTAATTATAATAATGATCGAACTCCCGTAGTATTTAATCATTATATCGTTGTTAGAGTTTGTTTTTCCAACCGGTTAGCGGTTACTGTACATTGGCAACGAGTTCGTATAAATGATTTCGTCATGACACTGAATTCGGCGCTGAGTCACTGTCAAAAATGTATTTTTCGAATTGAACTTAAGTCGTGTCGGACATAACCTCTCTACCTGAATCGAAGGCATCGTTTCGTACGAATGTGAATTACGGAACGCTATTTTTGGATGCTGCGGCAACTGCGTTCGCGGTTCTCGGAAGGGCACAAAGTAAACCGGAAATTTATTAATTGTAAGTGTAAGGAACAAGATATAAATAAAATATCGAAAATACGGAATATTAGATTTATAGATTCTTCATGGTAAAAGTAATATAATGACAACAGGTTGATTAACACTAGATCTACGGATGGTGACATACCTATTTTTCTGAAGTGAGCCAATTTGAATCATACAAGAAAATTGAAATTTTTTGCAAAGAAAATAGTTTCAAATCAATTTAAATGAAAGTTTTATTATTAAAAAATCAACCAACCAATATATTATACATATAGTAATCAAATTTTAAATGAGCCAAATTGGCTCCGTAAATCTAGTGTTAACACGTTCTGTGCTGGTTCATTTTTTAACACGTTAACTGCCATGGGGGTCACCGGTGACCGGCGCTACGGAATTCAATGAAAAGTCATGTAATACTTTTGCAATATTTATGAATTTTCTAACATATTGAATATTTAAATATTGGTGTTAGGATGATAAAGGTCTTCTGAATATCTATCTATCAGTGTTCTTAAATTTTCCTATTTATAAACATGCAATTTTAATAGAAGTTTCCCGCCAGATGAATTGATAAATCTAACGAAATACCGGTGGCGTTCAACGTGTTAAGATTTTCTGTTCAGTATACATGATATTAAGATGCCTATGTTTAACTTTACAAGATATTTTTCACAATAAAATTCTTTGTTTTGCAATGAGAAATGCAAGAGAACTGAACGGAATGTTTAGTGGGGGTCGTATACGCCCCACGCGGCACGGAACGTGTTAACCCTTAAATGCGCGATTTTATTTTTTTAATCAGAAAAAATGTTTTTAATATCCATATATAGTTTAGATTATAGGAAAAATATTTAAAAAATTCTTTTGAAAGAATTCAGCTTGTAAATTACCTGAAAATCCTTTGTTGCATTTATGGAACACTGCGCGTTCCTAGGTAAGCAGATGTATGGGGAATTATTGACTCATGTAAATAGAATCAAAAATATTTTAGTACTTAATTATAGTTCTATTTATTATGCTAGTTATAAAAACAGTTATTTTCTCTATTATAACAAAGACCGAGGAAATTTATTCCAATATCACTTTTTTCCGCGCCGATGAAAACGCGCTAAAACTGACAAATAATTAAAACATTTGAAAGTTAGTGCCACTGCAAGTGTCAAAAATTTACAAAGTACACTATAGTCTATGACAAAGTTCGTTCAGAAACCGTAATCCGTTCAGATTTTTTTTTTATTCTCATAGAATTAGTACGTTGCAGAAATGCAACTCTGCGAATTTGAGGGTTAAAAGTGAACCTTTTAATGTCGTGCGAAAGTCTTTTTGACAATTATTTAAGTTTGTTCGTTTTAAATGATCTATTTGCAGAGATATGTCTAATAATCATTACTGATTATTAGTAATTAGTAGTATTATGGTTAGCACTAATTTAATCATTTAGTAAAAATATATTGCTAAATACATTGCTAATTTTTTGTTAGAATCCATCGACTCGTTATTTCCATTAGAAAAATAAAAAAAGATTTTACGGACTCAGCAAAAATTGTTTTCCATAAGGCCCATGTTAAATATGTTATTTTTAAACACAATTTATTCCTAAACCGTGTGCACGAACTCGTTGATATTCCGATTATAATTATAAAATATCATGAACAATATATTTACAAAATTTTAAGGAAACCTATCGAAAAATGATAAGTAGACTGCGGATGTTTATGCAAATTTCGAGTTTCACAAATGCAGGTGAGACAGAAAAACCTATCTAGGGATCTATTGCACTTAATAAATATTAAAACAAATACCATACTTCGGATATTTTAGATATATTTTTGTATTATGTTCTTTTTGTACCTATATTTTAGCCGTATTTAATTTGTCATAAATGCATAAAAATCCGCAGTCTAATGATAAGTGCCTAGAACTACCTTAACAAAGTCTACCTTCAATTGTCAACATTGAAAAACTGTCCTGCGGTTTTTCGACACAAAAACTGAAGAGCTCGAAAGTGGCTCGTGGTACGCAAACGGTTAATAATTTTCTCCACCTAGACAATAACAATGTTTACAATTCAGTCAAAAGAACTGATTGAGAGAACGTTAAAAAGATCCAATCCCAAAATACTTTTCTCATCAAGTCTGCAAACTATCTCAATTTCCCTCGGGCAAAATTACTTCCAAGAAAATGAAATTACCTGTCGTCAAGAGGGCCAATTCATTTGTATTCTTGTCTCTGTTATCACGAAGATTAGAGGTGACCCGTTAGATTTCCACCAGATTTCCAATGATCAAGCCGTACCATCGGTTCTCCGTGGGGTGTTGTGTTTACAGTTACGTCACCGCCATGCGCGGCTTGGGCGTGTGCACGCCTTCGGCATATATTAATAAATTAGTATCGAATTGACCGGCTCTTCCGGAACCCAGAACAGGAGAGAAGAGAAAGAATACATTTTCGAATCGACGAACGTTGAATTCGTCGAATGATTGCACAAAACTAGTGCACTAGCGTGCATACGGCAGATCACGTGTTAGCCGTGACGGTAAGATCGTTAAGAGGGATCTAATTAAGTTTATAATTATTACTGTGCTGCTTAATAGCCGTGTCTATAATTAAAGAGCGATCACGAATCGATTTTCGACGAATACGTCGAACGCTTTGAAGTATTCGTCGATGATACCGGGAAAATTGTTAATAATTAACGGCGAATGTACCGGTGGATTTTGTAATGAGTATTTTATACGATTATATATGGGTTTTAATGTATGTGCACGGTAGAAGGTGCACGAATTTTTATGGGATTTCTTGGATGGTTTTTTATGTTGATTATTGGAAATTGGAGGAAAGAGCATAGAAGATGAACTCCTTGTTCAATGATTTTTTTTATTTGTGTAGACCAGAGTTAAGTAATTTAACTTTAACCCTTTGCAGTCCTATGTCGAGTTGCACTCGACATAGATTTTCACTTCATTTTATTTTGTAACGATTTAATATCGATTTTGTAATTTCATAATAATTTTATAATATCACATAAATGTTCGTCAGAACCTATAGTTATCGCTATCAATAAATAAAAATTAACGACCAACGATAGAAAATATTGGGGAATTAATTTCATTTAGCTCACTATCAAATTGACAAAATAATTGGGATCGCGAAGGGTTAAATTAGTTGGATTTTAGTTAGGTAGTTAGAAATTGGAGCTATATAAAGTTTAATTTATAGAGTTATAGAAGTTACCAGCGGAAAAATTTGAAATTAAAGTTATCATATGATAGTATTTTTTTGGTAGCTCGTATCGCTTATTTTTCCAGCTGGACCATTTTTGACTTCTATCTTTTGCAATTTTAATTCAAAGGGGTTAACGTGTCCCTTGGTGTATCTTGGTTAGCACAGAGAATTTAAGAAAAAACGGCGCTAAAAATTACAGAAGTATTTACAAAAATTCCGATCAATTTATTTCGACCATCTGGCTTAAGTCTAGTGTTAAAAAAATTCCTTCGTTGCCCTCCCTTGCGATCAAAGAATTCCAAAGTTTCTCGTCATTTAGTGTCATCTTTAACCATTTTCATCGTGGTATTATAATAATAAAACATCCTTTATTTTTTAATAGTTTATGATTGTCAACAAAATGATCGGCATGCGTTGTATCAACGTTTTCCATGGAATAATTCTGAAAGAACGAGTCAACAGAGCTAAGAATAGAATAGAAAATTAGATTTAAATGATCGAATGTGCACGATGAGTTGCAAATAACAATGAACAGTCGCTTGGATTAATGTACAAGCGTAAAGGCTTAATGCACAACTGTACATTCAATAGTTGAAATAAAAATTTAACGATGATTTCTGCAAAATTACACATTTCAACACTAGAATTGGAAAGGGTTAAAGTCACAAGGACCTGTAGTGTTTAGAGAATGATAATAATTGCACAGTATCACGTGCCAATTGTACAATTTCTACAAAATTTGAAATTCTGTTTCCATTTCTTTTTTCTCTGCCATTACTTGTAAAGCATGGTGTTAAGAAATGATTTTAAGTTTATGCAGACTTAGTAGCAAGTATTGTAATGTTGCACATATCCGTGGATTATGCGTTCATTGTCTTATTTCTTTTTTATGGACTTCGCAACGTCGTTGGAGTTTCATCGTTTGTATTTCCTTCGACTTTGTAATAACAATATTTATGTATTTTTTTTTAATCATCCGTCAGTTAGGTTACTATTTTGCCGCGTTGATTTCCTGATTAAAGCAGTAAGGGGAGTAGATTATTTTTAAACGTTGAGTTAAATGAGAAACTGTAACGATCGATATTATTAATCGTATCGTTCGAAATAATTGCAATATTAATTGCAATTATGTAACTCGCGTTTATTGACTTTTAAATCGTATGAGCTCGTAATATTTTAATTGGCACGAATTCGGCAAAAGTTTTCCTGCATTAAAGGTAGAAACTGTTTCTTTTTTTTTATGGAAAAAAACGCAGGGTGTTTCGGTGTTAAAAATAGGTTCGTATAATTGTAAATGGCACGGAATCTATGAAAGTATTACTTGGTTTTTAAGAAATTTATTGAACGAATGATTCGATTATTCAATAATTCTTGAAACCTCTTGCAATTAATGTTTTTTTAACATTCGAACTACCAAGAAAGTCAAAATGACTCGTTCCCAATTTCTTCTTAAAGTTCTACAAGTTTATAGAACAGATATTCTACGTTAATCTTATAAAATACAGGATTTTCAAATCTATCTTTTCCATTTTTTGGTTTCCTTTTTTCAAAGGACGTATTTACTATATTAAAATGTAATAGATTTAATGCCGTGAGTTCTAGTGTTAATAGTAACATTATAACATTGTGAATGGAATTGTGATTTCTGTCATTGCTAAGACAAGTCCTCATTGTGTTTCCTTTTCAAATAGTAACAAAGAAAAATTATATGATTTGAAAAGAACTTCTTGCGGCAAGTTTTTCAAATAATGCAATTAAAAATCACGATCTTCCGTAGATGAAATGTTTCTCTAGAAATGTCATTTCTGATTGTCGCTGATGATATCTCACGTTACAATTTGACTTCTTAAACAATAGAGAATCATAATCTAGGTCATCTAGAAAAGACTCTTTTTTTCTGCCCATTTGTCTGCGAAGGCCATTCTCTTCAGGAAATCGTCATTTATTAAGTTCAAATCTTTTTCCAGAACCTCGTTCCTCCTTTTGCACAAAAATTTCTCATTCCGTGAAATGCAATATTAATCTAATACATATAAAATGTTTAACGAACAATATCGAATTAATGATAATTCGAAATTAATAACTTTAACGAAAACTCCTAAGTTAGTCACAATGATCGGTTCCCAATTTTTCCCAAAATCCTTCAAATTAATTCTTGTTCCAAAATACTTATTTAGTACAGTGAAATATAATAGTTACAAATATAATTACCTTTACTGTAGTTTCTCTGTTAAGTTCTACTCTAAAGCCTCAGGCCTCCAATTAGTAAGCTGAAGTTGAAATCCTCGTCACCTCTAACAGAATATTTCCTCAATTATCAATTAGTAATATGATACTAATAATAGGCATCAATATAATTTCGTATCAGCATAACCTTGATGATTCAAAATCTATCTAAAACCGTAAGTTCTAGACCAGATAACCGTAGTTACTGAAACTGAAAATTTCTGGGCCAGATAATCGTAGTAATTAACACCTTACCGTACAATAACGAGTGCTACTCGTGACGCGATAAATGGAATAGTCAATTTTAAACTGCTCCAAAAATAATTTTATCAAAAATATCAGCGGGTCCTCATAAAATAAATTTGATTCTATGCTATTCAATATTACGTTAAATCATTTACTATATTCTAAATTAGGGGTTAGATTGTTATTTTAGTAATTAAATCAGAGTTATTGCACATTTAATCACAAAATGGCACGGTAAGGAGTTAAAGTCGTAAAATTCGAGGCCAAATAATCATGGTAATTAACCGTTTGCGTACCACGAGCCACTTTCGCGCTCTTTAGTTTTTGTGTCGAATAACCTCAGGACATTTTTTCAATGTTGACAATTGAAGGAAGACTTTCTTAAGATATTTTGTTAAGAATGCATCAGGTTTCTCTTTTATAATATAAAGTAATACCAAATTAGGATACAAGCACGAGAAGATTGTTCTTGTTGTGCACTACATAAAATAAAACACTTTAGCTTATTTTAAAATAAAATCTCAAGAGCGCGAAAGTGGATTTTGGCTTTTTTCGAAGCAATTTTTTAAAACCCTCCCGGTATTCCAACGGTTAAAGATGAAAAATAGGAAAAAATAAATGTGATCGATGGTGCCTTTGAAATTAAACGGACGCGTTGTCCAAGTAAATGACAACGGAGGTAACCAAGTCGGCCGACGACAGATTAACGCAAATGCGGACGTGACGTAGGTTTCGTGTACAGCAACGGACTACTCGTACTCTGTGTATAAAGTAGTACTTCCACGCCACCCGTCGACATTTTTTTCCGTCGTCCGTGTCGAAGGTTGCTCGTTTCTGTGTCACTCGTTAATTCCTTTCAGAGCCGTTCCAGGTTTCACAGGAGTTCGATTTAACGAACGATTATACTCTGACGCAGCTTTTTTTTTAACTTTCGAGTGATGTTAATATCGTAATCGAGTTTAAGTTCGAATTTTCATCGCTTGTGAGAAATTTTTGGAAAATTAAATTTGATGGGATTCATCTGAAAGTCATCGGAAATTGCAGGTTCCAAAGGACATCATAACTTTTAGAGGAGTTTGATTTAGCGAACGATTATACTTTAACGCAGCCTTTTTGTTTACTTTTAAGTGATGTTAAAATTGTAACCGAGTTTGAGTTCAAATTTCCATCGTTTGTGAGAGATTTTTGGAAATTTAAAATTACTGGAAATCATCTAAAACTTGTCTGAAATTTCAGGTTTTAGGCGAGATCGTGGCAGTTGGAGTTTAAATGTAGAATAAAGAAATGGAATTACAGTCTGACGTGGATTTTATGACTGATAAGATATTGTTGAATAATATATTTGTCAGATGTATCGCGAAGTTTAGTTAGATCACAAAGGGAGTTACGGTGTCTATGGAGATAAAGGCACGGTGTCTCGGCCTTGAATTCACATCTCCATAATCTCTAACATTTTTCATTTATTATTTAACATGGAATAGCCTCAGTAATTTTAAATCCACCCAATTATAGATTTTAGACGAAATAACGAAAAGATAAAATTGTAGTTTACAATATTTAAGGTGAGTAACCAGTCACAGAAATTGGATCTTATACGTACGGCTTTAGGAAAGGTTCTCAAAGAAGAAGACGCGTAGAATTCGAATCCATTAATTGGAAACTCGAGATCATACTCCTACAACCATCGCATTTATCGTACTTCTTGAAACGAGCCATAGAAATTGAAAGAGACTCTGAGCTTACGGATCTTACGAATATTAATAGTGGATACGCTGAAGTGATGCTGGCGACACGCCAAGGATCCTCGTATAATACAAATTCCGGTACATATTGGTCATAAAAGATTCCTAGAAGTGTCAGTTGTCAGAAATTGTAATCCTGTTGTCCTTGTTTGTTTGTTTGTTTATTTTGTATTCTTCGGCTCCAAGTACTATAGGAATTTTGTCTAGAACCCACTGTTTTGGGTGAGTGAGGAACTACCGAGATCATGACACATTAAATAATAATTTGAGACAAATTTTCTAGAGGTAATGAGGAAGGGCTTGAACTTAAGCCTAATTTTGTGAGTTTGAGCAGTGTTTTGTTTCTCTACCCACCATGAACCCAGCAGGAAGCTGTGTTATGGTTTGGTGATTTCTGGATCATTGAAGCTACGATACATTAAATAATGATTTAGGACAAGTTTTTTAGAAGTAATGGGGAAGGGTTTGTACTTGAGCCTAATTTTGTGAGTTTGAGTAGTGTTTTTTTCTACCCACCATGGACCCTGTAGGAAGCTGTGTTCTCTTTCATTTGCTATGGTGATTTCGTATGTTACTTGCAATGTTTGGTGACTTCTGAATCATTGAGGCTATACTACATTAAATAATGATTTAGGACAAGTTTTTTAGAAGTTATGGAGAAGGATTTGAACTTGAGTCTATTTTTGTGAGTTTGAGTAGTGTTTTTCTCTACCGACCATGAACCCAGCAGGAAGCTGTGTTATCTTTCAATTGCTATGGTGATTTCGCATGTTACTTGCAATGTTTGGTTATTTCTGAATCATTGAGGCTATGATTCATTAAGTGATAATTTAGGAAAAGATTTTCAGAGTTCATTGGGACTTGAACTCGGGTTTAGTTGATCTCCAATTTGTGTTTTCTCCTCCTTGGCCACCATAGCCTCCTTGCTTTTCTATTAGTGGAAGATATATTGAATTCATAGCGTAATTAAAATTCTGGTTAGTTTATAGAGGTCCTTACGAATAATCAATATCATTGATAATAATACTATTGGTTTTTCAAACCTGTCAGGAATGTTTAACGCGTTAAATTGATACGGACGGGCTCGTCTGAGTGACATTCTAATGAACATTCTAGCTAATATCGTTCACGGAGAATCTTACTGTCTGTCAGTTTTATTAACTGTGACAATACTGCGTTTTGAGTTATGTCGTGAATATTGAATCTGTTGATTTGGTACTGTCGATTCAATGGAATGATAGGTCAATGAAAATTCCTACCAATAATTATCAATTCTATCGATATATTGGCCCAAATCAGTGTCCTTTTGTTTTATTTTCATTTGAACTAATCGATTAGTAGAATATCAATCATCCACGAGCGTTGACTTCTGAGAAGCTGATTATTTAGTGGTTTGCAAAGTGTTAACTTACAAAAATACTCAAAAGAATTGTAACTTAATATCACGAATTTATGTAAGTGAATTCTGGAGTCTTATACGCTCTTTCTTCGCAATAGTTAATTTTTCATCGTCTCTGGAAGGAAAACCAAGCAAGAAACTCCTTTCAGACAACTCGAGAGCAACATCTGTTTGCTCTTCGTCTCATGCTGGTAACGCTATTCTTCCCTTTCAAACGACAAAGAAAATGGCTAGATTTTGTCGTAAAACTTGTGCAAAATGTAATATTGAAAAATTGCATATATTAATCCCCATCGAGTGAAGGAAACAGATAAGATGATATTAAGTAATTATAAATTCATTTATTTACTAATCTATTTTATATTTCAATTTTAACCTGCTGCAAAAACGACCTCTTCCTCTAAGATTTACAGTTTTCAAATAAATTCTGAATTCCCGAAGCTTTACTATATTAAATAACAACTTAGGCAAAATTTCTCATCCCATTTCCAATTGAGATTCCAGCTTCAATCCACTCCAATATGAAGATCAATTTCCGAATTATGCTAGATTTGAGTTGTAATTCAAATAGAGAATCTGCAAGAAGTATCCTTTATCATTTTTAAATCAAATTTCAGCGAACATGTTCGACCTCGAGGCAGAAGGAAAAAGTATAGGATAAATTGCGCTCGTACATAGAAGATTAAACTTTTCTTTTAAAACGTACCCGAGATAATCAGTCTTTCAGACGCCCTTTTATCAAAGAGTAAACGTTACTAGAAACGTAATCTGTAACAAGCAAAAAAAACTCCATGTAACTTGAAATCTCTTATCGAAATCGTCCCCGATGGAATCGATCGAGGCAATTTTCTTTCGACAGATAATATGCAGAGATCAAACGGTGGAATTATCTTCATCATAAATTGCTTTTCTCGATTTCGCACATGCAATCGACAAACAACGATTTTTTATGAATCATTTTTTGCCTCTAACTGGTACTTTCTTTTCTACATAAAAAATGTAGGATGCGAGAACGTGATGGAATAAATGCGAGAGATAGATAGATAGATAGATAGATAGATAGAGAGAGAGAGAGAGAGAGAGAGAGAGAGAGAGCAACAAAGGAGCGTGTACAGTAGAATCCCTCTAACGTTGCTCTCTCGTTAATGTTGACAGGATACTCCCGTTACTGTTACTTGTATTTTCCCCCACTTGGACTTTTTATTGCCCAAGAGAATTTTAGTTTTGTGCCGCGTTATGTTTCGATGTTTATATGAATCTTTCACTCAAGTTTCAATTCTACGCATGCTTATGCGCATAGGGGAAAATAAGTCATGAAAAGTGGGGAGAGAAGGGAGTGTCAACATTAGCGAATGATCCTGGCCCCAGTTGTCAACATTAGAGCGATTCTACTGTATATGTGAGAGAGAGACAGAGACAGTGAAAGAGGGTTGTAAGAGAAAGTGCCTGCAAGATGATGAGGGTGTATGATTGTGTATGTTTGTGTTTGTGGGGTGTTGGGCCTTCGGAGGAATCTGAATGCGCAAGAAGGCCCAAAGTATGTTTTAACGCGATAGAGAGAGTATTTTTCAGAGTTTAACAGCGAACAGACATTTAGAGAATAGCGTAATATAGTTTTTGTGTATTTAATGTGTTTTAGTAATACGTTTTAACTCGGGCAGAGAGAGAGAGAGTTTATACTAGCGTCACAGCGAACAGAGTATTCTTCAGAGTTTAACAGCGAACAGCGATCTAGAGTATAGCGTAGTATAGTTTTTGTGTGTTTTAGTGTATCTTTGCTTTTATTTTAAATTTTACGTACCTTATTTTTAGTAAACTATTAATAATTCCTACAAAAATGTTATTTTTTAAACAGGAAATAGACTATGGATCAAAAAAATCTTTAGCGTTATTTTTTAAAGAAATAAATGATGAATATGGTACCTGAAAGTCATCAAAGTTGATAAAGAGTTGAAGAATAATTTAGAAAAAGTTTACCAGAGACGATCGAGACTTTAACTCGTGCACAGTAATTAACACTAGATTTACGGAGTCAATTTGCGTCATTCAAAATTTGATTATTACATATATAATATATTGGTTGGTTAATTTTTTAATAATAAATCTTTCATTTCAATTGATTTGGAACTATTTTCATTGTAAAACAATTTCAATTTTCTTGTATGATTCAAACTGGCTCACTTCAGAAAAATAGGTATATCAACATCCGTAAATCTAGTGTTAAGAGCTAACTCCATAACCACCATAGCTCCAGCAAACATTGATTATTGTACGCATGGTCGTATGGTATGCTCTATTATGCAAGAAAATAAATATATGACCGTTTAAAGAAGCATATAGCAAGGGGACGGCAGTTTTGTCGCGGATTGAATCTGATTTACCGAATCCCTCCAAGTTGGAGGGTTTTGACCTTTTGCTCCCGTATGTCGAGTCACCCTCGATAAATAGAAAACTACAATTCATCGAAGACTCTTAAGTGTGAAATGAACCACCCCATCTCGTAAGGATAACAGTATTTTCAAGAAGTATCTTTAAAGATTTTGGAGAAATTCTTTCCAAGATTGGATTTTTCTTAGTATTTATTTATATACAATTTTAAAAGTGCTTTGAGTACCAGAATATTTTTCGAAAAAATGTAGGAACTTGACATTCCGACTGGCTTGGTAGATGGAGTGTTAATAGGCGGTAAATGTTAGTGTTTATTGGTGCAATTATCACTTTACTAACTCGGCATGAATGACAAGGAACGACCGACTGTGTCGCGAATCTGTTTCTCTTTCGGTCGATAAAGTGTTCCGTTTCGTTCTCAATCTTCCTGATGTGCTTTCTTCCTACGGAAATCCGGTATTAAGATTCCATCAGTAAATGACATTGCGAAGGAGATTATTTCTTTTGCCCTATTTTTCGGTTTTGATCAGTACGGTTTCTTCGTTCTCGATTTTCAAGTTTGAGGTAGAATTTGAACAGAGGCTGCGATATTTATATATATTACTAGCTGAAATTCCCGTGCCTCGCTACGGTTTAATATCATTAGGATCATTTAAAACCTGAAATATTTTACGTGCTTCGAAACTAAAAAAAAAACCTTAAAATTTCGAATTTTGAAAAATCCTTTCTTAGTGGATGCTTATACACTAAAAGTGTATGCATCATCAAATATATATATATATTTTGCTCATGCAAAATTTCAAGTTTCCAGGTCAAATAGTTTCGGTTCTGCGTTGATGAGTTTGGCCCATACTTTAACCTCCCAAAACCACCCCTAAAATTTCGAATTTTTCAAAACCCTTTCTTAGTGAGCACCTACGACCCAAGGCAAGAGTATGTTCCAAATTTCATTGTAATCCGTTCTGTGGTTTTTGAGATTTCGTGATGAGTGGATGAATGAGTCAGTCAGTCAGTCAGTCAGTGGTATTTGAGCTTTATATAATAGATTATATTACTATTCAGATATTTCATATATTACTGAAGAAGAATTTTTCGAAGGTTGTTGAGATTTTGTGATGATAGTTTTCATTCACGAGATTGTAATTGTAAAATGTTAATGTAAAATAAGAATTTTATTCTCACCAATTCTCTGATAAAAGACATCAAACGTAACAGGGTAGTGGTATTGAAAAATGTTAGAAATAAATAATTTATAGAGTTTCGTTGATTATAAAGATTAATTGTATTATTTCATCTGTTTTTTGGTGTCATATTATTGTTACAAATTGAACTGCTCCTGAATTAATTTAGTCACGCCCAAGAATTTCGTGCCAAGAATTTTGTTGCCGGTAAATGCAAGTTCAAGGGGTAGTTATGATCTTACCTCGACCCAATTTCAGATATGTGAGAGAAATAATAACGTCATTTACATATCTAATAGTTAAATGATCCTGTCTTTTATTAAATTAAAATATAACAATGCATTCTCTAAATAATAATTTTTTACATAGGCGTAGGACCAATGTTCATCGCCTATTCTATTTTTCGAATTTCACTATGGTAATTTTGCTTACGACATAGAGGTTTAGGTGGCTTCTCAACCACCGTTACATTAAAACATAATTTAATTAAACTCTCACTAATTGAGAATCTAAGTGCTTAACCCTGTGCCCACCACATGCTCCCGTCACGCTTCTAAATTGCCATTGTTACGAAAAGATAATCCTAGCACATTTATTAATGCAGTATTAAAAAACAAGTCACCCAATTAATCACAGGATGCCTTTATCGGAAGATATTTACCGGACACTGAACTAACCTTCCTCAACCCGATTTAAAATATCCAAGAGCCTCGGAACCCTTTTCATCCCCGATAGCCTGACAATGGGGATTAAATCGACTCTCATTAAATCGACGTATGGCAATATATTATTACACTCTCAATCAGTAGATCCAAACTTAAATCCTCTCTCATCTCTAAAAAATTGTTTCTAAATTAGCATCTGAATTATCATACCATGTTTTAAAACCAACTTAAAATAGTATCTTCCAGGCAAAACAATAATAGCACGTGCAGCTGAAAAAAGTAATTACACTCACAATCAGTAAATCTGAATTTAAGTTCCTAGTCACCTCTAAAAAAATTTCTCCCAAATTATCATCTGAAATATCATACCGTGACTCAAAACCCATATAAAATAGTATCTTTTACACAAAATGATCATAGCGTAGCAGCTGAAAAAAAATAATTACACTCGCAATCAGTAAATCCGAATTTAAATTCTCAGTCACCTCTGAAAAATTTTTTCCCAAATTATCATTTGAAATATCATACCGTGACTCAAAACCCATAAAAAATAGTATCTTCCATACAAAAAACAAGCGTAGCACATGCATTTAAAAAAAAAGCAATTACACTTTTCAGTCAGTAAATCCAAATTTAAATCCCCACTCACCCCTAAAAAATTTGTCCCAAATTGCCATTTCAAATATCACACCGTGACTCAAGCCCACTTAAAACAGTACCTCTCATACAAAAAAAACATCTCACCTGCAACCGACAAAACGCATTACACTTTCAATAAGTAAATCCAAATTTAAATCCCCACTCACCCCTAAAAAATTTGTCCCAAATTGCCATTTCAAATATCATACTGTGACTCAAGCCCACTCAAAATAGTACCTCTCATACAAAAAAAACATCTCACCTGCAACCGACAAAACGCATTACACTTTCAATAAGTAAATCCAAATTTAAATCCCCACTCACCCCTAAAAAATTTTTCCCAAATTGCCATTTCAAATATCATACCGTGACTCAAGCCCACTCAAAATAATACCTCTCATACAAAAAAAACCATCTCACCTACAACCGACAAAAGGAATTACACTTTCAATAAGTAAATCCAAATTTAAATTCCCACTCACCCCTAAAAAATCTTTCCCAAATTACCATTTCAAATATCATACCGTGACTCAAGCCCACTTAAAATAGTACCTCCTATACAAAAAAACCATCTCACCTGCAACTAACAAAAGGAATTACACTTTCAATAAGTAAATCCAAATTTAAATCCCCACTCACCCCTAAAAAATCTTTCCCAAATTGCCATTTCCAATATCATACCGTGACTCAAGTCCACTCAAAATAATACCTCTCATACAAAAACACCATCTCACCTACAACCGACAAAACGAATTACACTTTCACTAAGTAAATCCAAATTTAAATCCCCACTCACCCCTAACAAATCTTTCCCAAATCACCATTTGTCATATCATCCCCTCGCCAGTCCCCCCTTAAAATAATAAGCTCCATGCAAAATGACCATAACATTTAAATCCCCCCAAAAAAGATACAAAGAAAAAAAAAAAAGAAACTTCAGACGTAACAACCCTCCGTGTCTCGAGCCAATAAAAATTACTCGACACCTTTCGATGGCCTCTTCCCCGAATGATGCCCTCCCGTCGAAACAAGATAGAATAGCAAGAACGCTCTCCAGGTGGTAGGTCCTCGAGTTTTTGCAGGTATGGGAGGATGCATATCGTGTATGGCGTACATTGGCGCCACGGTGACTCCGGTAGAAAATCAATAGCGTGACGGTGTGTACGTGCCAGGTTCGTCTTACCTTCAGCGTTGCGGTGGCGCGTCTATAGCGGGTTCTTTTGCAGGAAACCGAGCAGCAGGTACACACGGGCCGTTTAAGCTGCGAATTAGTTTCTACCGAGAAGCGATTAACCTTAGAAATTGGTCCGTCAGTGTGAGCGACCGGTTGCTCGACGTGGATCTCCTCCACGTTAACACGGAAACATGTGAGACTAGCCTTTGAAGTTACGCTTCTCTACGTTTCAAGAGTCTGCGAGTTTGAACCTTTGAATACCGATATCTCTGTCTCGTCTGCGAAATAATATTGTTGGATAGGACAAAGGATAAATAGAGAAAGTGGTATAAATGTTAGGTAGGTGATTCTTACTTTGTAACTGAGCTAATTGTGATGGTGTTTTGATAGTGTGGTATGAATTATTGAGGGAGTTGATTTGAAGCTTTGGAATTGGGTGGAAGCGAAGGGAAAATGTTTGGGTGTAGACACGATGTAGATTTTTTGATGTGGATAATTTTGAATCTAATTTATTTTCACTTTGGAATTTGACGATTTTGAACGTTCATTTAACACTGGATTTACGGATGTTGATATACCTTCTTTTTTGAAGTTAGCCAATTTGACTCATACAAAAAAATTGAAGTTTTTTTACAAAGAAAATAGTTTCAAATCAATTTAAATGAAAGATTTAGCGTTAAAAATTTAGTCAACTGATATATTACATATATAGTAATCAAATTTTAAATGAGCCAAATTGGCTCCTTAAATCTAGTGTTAACTGTGTCAATATTTGGAGATATTTGAATTATTGAATTTCTCAAAGGTAATTCAACTTAGGAAAATTGGAAAAATGAATGAAATAGCTGAATATTGATATTTTTTGAAAGTAAGATTATGTTGTTAGAATCATATTATAGAAATGTGATGCAAAATTTCAGGAGGCAAGTTAAATAGCAACCAAATTCTTTGGTCTTAACACTAGAGCTACTGGTGTGAAATCTATTATATTTCAATATATAAGGTAAGAAGTTTGAAAAACGGAAATCAGGAGGTGGAAAAGATAATTCGGTGATTTATGTTTTTTGAAATGAACGTAGAATATTGGTAGTCCTAGTGTTCACACATTCCTTGTCATGGGGTCACCATTGACCGAAGTTATAGAGGTCAACCAAATTTCACATGACTTTTCAATTAAAATATTTACGAACTTCCTAATACCCTCAGTATTAACACTAGATTTACCAAGCCAGTCAAAATGACTGGTACACAATTTATTCCAAAATTTCTACGGATTTATGAGAGAGCCGTAGAATAAATATTCTTCGTCCATCGTATAAAACATAAATTACCGAATCTATCATCTTTTCCACATCTTAATTTTCCTTGCTTTAAGGTACATATCTAACATACTTAAATATAATAGATTTCACTCTGGTAAATCTAGTGTCAAAATATTGCCATTCAAACGATAAAATCCTGCTAAATATTTATCTATTCGTGTCTTTAAAGTTTCTCCTTTACAATAATCGAATTTTATTACTATAATTCAGAATTTAATTACTAAAATAAAAATTAACCAGTGATTCTTAACATGTATTATAATTTAACATAATATTAACCCGGCGTGTGTACCCGAGTCGAAAATTTCAGCCCAAAATCCTCCTAAATTACCAAATAACTTAGGATATTTAGGCTGAATATGGAAAAATATGTTACATATAAAAGAATGCAAATTTTAATTCCACAATCGCCCTACACTTGTTACTTTTTGCCACTTTTACCTAGTTTAGGAGCAATTTAGGCTTCATACAACCCAAAATAATCCTCAGCATTCTATAATGAGGAGCTTTAGAATTGGATTGGAATTGGAGTGGAATGATCGAGGTCCAAAAAAATTCTCGATATACTAAAAATTAATTTGGTTTAGGAGATTTAGAATTTATATGGAATAAAATGATAATTTAATTCCAACTTGCTCCTGAAAGCCCTATTTTTAGAATATGAGTCGACAGACTTGGAACTTCTGAAATATTTTTAGGGGGTGTCAGATTAAATTGGAATAAAAATTTTACCTGATCAGTCCATATAACTCCTAAAAATCATATTTACAGGACTTTGAGGCGCGTAGACACACTAGTTGAGGATTTTGAGGTTCAAAATGGTATACATAATTAAGCGGCAAATGAGAGATCAAAAGAATCTAGGATTTCAAGTTTCTTTTTAGGCTGGACTTTTCGACTCGGTTATACTGGGTCTTTTAAGGAACAGTCAAAATTTCTACTTCAAATTTCTCTCTAACATTTTTCAACATTCTGCATTTTTAAAAATAACAGTTTTAAATTCCTGACTTTAGCAACTACTGGGCCACATAGTAGACACTCCAATAAGTATCTCAGAATTTTTGCAGATTTTTCTGAAGTCGAGAAAACCTTGTAAACCCGACTGTTCCCTCAAAGGCCCAGTGTACACACCGTGTCCTTAAAAATTGAGTATACACACGTCGGGTTAATATTTAAAAAAACGATATTATCCCATTGCGTCTCATTAACACTTCTCATTTAATAGATTTTCAACGCCTTGAAAATTTCCTATCCCATTTACCTCATCATTCGTTATAATGCAATGTGTTAAAAGGAAAAGTATCACTTCAGTAGAAATGATAAAACGAGCAAAATATCAGTTACATTGAACGTGTTAAACTTGCAATAGGTGCAAGAGAACCGAACGGAACGACGTCTTTCGTTAACGTCTCTGATTCTTCAGTAATCGGTGTTTCTACTTCGCGATAAGAAATACAATCAAGACAGCCAGATAAATAGAGAGTCGTGTTTCCTAACGATGTCGTTAGGACGTCATCGTGTAGTTTAGTTTTCTGCGTTTCATTCCACGATATTGGGGCGCAAGCTTACGCAGTGCAGTATTCAGAAACGTTATAATATATAGGATGCATGGATGCAGTTGTAAGGGCTTTCAGTTGCAAGTTAATGCGCGTGGAACGCGAACCATGAAGGGTATACGTGTATTGAGAAGAGATTCGCAGTCTAGATAGAAACAGTAACTGTTCTCACGTCGAAGGACAAAGAGCTTCTTGTTTTTCGTTTCGTTTCGTTTCCGTCCTCTGGTAAATACTTTTTCTCACTGCTGTCTGTGCTGAGCTTGGAACGTCTTGTTCTACTTACAGAATTTTGTTACGATTGAATATTTAAAAAGATATTTATATACATTTACTTAACTGCTTTTAAATGATTGACATTTAAATTTACCTGTTGATGGATAGTGTATGATGCTTGAATTATTGTATATTGAATAGATTTATTGGTTTTGTTGTCAATTGAATTTATTTAGAGGTCAATTTAGCTGTAATACGATTTGATTTGTGTGATGTATGGTAATTTGTTTGATATGATAATTTATGTATCAGAGATTTGTTAATTAATTTATTTAGAGAAGCTCAATCTACAGAGATAATTAAAATTACTGCTTTTTGAATTTGTTTACTATATATTTTTTGAAATTGTGTTAGTTTATTGAATTTTTGCTTGGGACTTTCATGTTCTGGAAACTTTACACTGCTGTTGAATTTTTTGCCTGTAGCAAAAGCAATTAAGGAGAGAAATTTTCTGGAATTCTCGAGTACTTTTCTTCTAATATGTTCATGCAGTGTGTCTACTAATTGTTGTTACTTTTAGTGTTAAAAATATAAATGATAAAAGTCGGCCTGGCTTTATTTAAGACTCGACCTTTCCTTTTAATGAAACAAATTCCAACTGCATTTAATTTCTTAAGAGTTCTTCCTCCTTCCATTGCTCTCGGAGCCGACAAGGGGACCGCACGGTGATGTAATCGAGGGTTTTTGAATCCTTTCACCGGCTGAAAGTGGTCTTCGACAAAATTGAAATTAAATTGCAAGCCGTGAGTGCTCTGGCGATAGGAGAATATTCATATTTATCAGTTTTATTTATTTCATTGAGAGAAATTCACAACTATGTCCTCCTTAACTCGTTGCCGCAAATAACGGCTATAGCCGTCCTGCACATTTGTGTACTAATGCATTTATTTGTTAATTACTCAGTAACACATCGAAAAAAAAGATGTAACATTGCAGATAATATATCAATTGTTTTTTTTGTACGATTTTTCATGCTTTAAAAATTCGAAATATTTTCATGTATGTTTCTGAGCACTTTCGTCAAATTAAAAGTGTGCGGCAACGTGTTAAACATCTTTTTGCCAAATCTAGAAGTTCATTTTTTAAAAGTAAAATATATGCTGTTCTTGTTGTGAATAAAAATAAAAAAGATACGTAAAATTATGTATAATAGTTCAGCTTTTAACGTTGGAGCTGGTAGTCTTAAAACTATTTTAATTAAATAAAATTGATTAAATATTTATATAAAGTAGCTAAGTAATTTGAATATTATCAGCCTATTGAACTGCTGTAGAAATTTGAGGAATTTTTATAAAAACGTTAGAATCCGTCATATTTACCGCTTCGGTAGTTCTAGCGTTAAGTAATGTCTGTTTATAGTGCGAGTTTAATCTAGTTCAATCTTCATATATGCAGATGTAAGTGCAGTCAATTTATTTGTAATCTTCAGTTTATCTGAGCTTAATCTACTGTTCATTCTATGCAGATAACGTATCTTCATGTTTATGAATTTGTTCAGAGTCCCTGATCTTTGTTTTGTTTGCAATAATTGGTACATCAATTGAGCGTTTTCTAGAAAGAAAAAATATAGACAAAAGATAATCGAATTGCTGACAAATTGTAGGAAGCTCTCTCTCTCTCTCTTTCTTTCACTTCCCAATGATTCTAAAAATATAATCTTGCTTCCAAAAATTTCAATATCTAGCAGTGATTTATTTTTCGAATTAATTTTGTGAAGTTCAATAATTCAAGTAGCTCAAAGTACTGCAACATTTACTTAAATATTCAAAATCATCAAATTCCGAAGTGAGAAGGAAGTAGATAGAAAATTATCTACATCTCAAAGTCTACATTGAGTACACTTCTTAAAGAATTCCACTCAAACACTCCCAATTCTCAACGTTTTTAGCGCCAGACAACGATATATCGTCGTTAGCAATAATTCTAACACTAGGCAACGAATAGTTAATATTCAGATTCCTTTACGATATCAGTAATTTTATGACAAACTATTGTAAATACTCAGTTTATGCTCTACATTGCGAGTTTCATATGAAACTATCGCTAAGTTTTGGTTTTTCTCTTTTACTAAGAGAGTATATTGGAAATTACAAAAATCAATTGTATATTTCTTCCTGGAATGCTTAAAAGGTTGCAGCCGTGGAGATATGCAGTCTGTTTATGCTCAAGCTGAAAAGGGTCCTTAGATCTGGCTAAATTTCCTAAAAACCTCACTCTGTGACTTTCACTCGTAATAGAAAGACTTGCCTTCCTCATACATTCTAGAATAAAGTTTCTAGTAATTTTAATCAAAGTCTTCTTATTTAACACTAGAACTACCGGCGTCAAATTAACATATTTTAATCAATTAAATAAGTACTTTGAAAAAGGGGGAATTAAGCGGCCGAATAATTTCATCGATTGGGTGATTTACATTCATCGATATAGACGTAGAATATTTATTCTATGACTCTTATATAAACTTGGAGAATTTTTGGAAAAAATTCTGTACCAGTCATTTTGACTGGTTTGGTAGTTCTAGTGTTAAAGCCTTAAAAACCAATACTAAGTGACAATTCTTTTTATTCGCAACTATATTTGGCATTATTCAATCAATTTTTTTGATCAGCACTAAAAGGGTTAAACTCTAAATCAACTCCCTCAGTTCACCCCACAGTATCAAAACATCAGTACAATTGTGCCCATAATTATGAAAGTGGTCTAAGTCAAAATTAAAAAGAAATGAGTTTATCAGTTGTTTTACACCACATTATTATAAACTAAATTAATTCAATGTAATTTGTATGATATTGTCAAAAATGAACCATTAGATGGTGGTTGTAATTTCAACATTATATGGAATTCATTTGGTGTTAATTATGAAAGTGGTCTGAGTCAAAAATTTTAAATATTATATAAACATATCTTTAACACTAGAACTACCAAACCAGTCAAAATGACTGGTACAGAATTTTTTCAAAAAATTTTCCAAGTTAACATAAGAGTAATAGAATAAATATTGTACGTCTATATCAATAAACATAAATCGCCCAATGGATCAAATTTTTCGCCGCTTGATTCCCCCTTTTTCAAAGTACTTATTTAATTTATTAAAATATGATAGATTTGAGGCCGGTAGTTCTAGTGTTAAATTTTTTGTATCTGGCCATTCCTTTCTATCGAATGGCCGCGATTTTGGGTTGATAGAAATGAAAATAGGAAAAGTAAATTACTTATACAATACAACCATCAGCATTATTATGAATTGATAGAAAAGTGTAGAAGAGGAAATACATTTTCGGTAAAACGAACGACGCAGACGGATTTTATTTCAACGAAACCACTAGAAGAGTCAACGACAAGAAGAATAAAAAATATCGCGGGCGAATCTGTCTCTTGGTTGCAAATTCAATGGATGAGATTCTTACAAAATTAACCTTATAAGATGTTCTATAAAACTTCTTTAGATGATTCTAAATTCCACTTCAAGTAATTTATAGGACATTCAGTTAATTTTGAAAATGGTCTAAGTCAATTCAAACTTGAAAAACAACATTTCCGTAGGAAATTCACGCAAAATTTCATATTCATAATAAATTTCCATTAATCAAGACTAATAAGATTCTAAATTAAAATGTTGCATAATATAAAAATATTTTTTAATTCGTTCAAATGCAATTCGTTAAATATCCCGAAACAAGAAATATATGACTTAGACCACTTTCATAATTATGGGCACAATTAGCGCTGGAAAATAGGAGCCTAACATAGAAATATCCCAACCAGTAGAATTGCTGAGTGCTCCCCATTGAATATTTGCATACTATGACTTGAAGGCTACTTCGAATTAGTCGTTGGAATACTTGCAAGTCAAGAATAAAAATACAATGTTCTTTGCAGACTGTTCACCGTCGAGCGTGAACCGTAGAACGGCGAGTAAACTTAACCTTCCTCGATTATCGTGTCATTCACTTTGTGATTCATTTCACTCCGCCCACTCGGTACCAAAGGCACTAATCTTTATATTCCCTCACTCGTTCTCGTTCACTCCCCCTTTCTCTCTTTTTGCATCTATCTGTCTCTCTCTCACCCTTTGCCTCTCTGCCTCTCTATCGTACTTTATGCCAGTTCCCATTAAGTATGACGGTACTTGCGTAATTGCTCTTAATTTACCGTAAGTGTCTGGCAGACACTTAAGAATGCCATTCATTCTTACGTTCGTTGCTTTCTTTACTCTGTCGTGCATCCACTGGACCTTCGATTCATTGGAAATTCATTAGCTATTGTGAGGAAGAGGAATTATGAAGTTCTTTGTCACGGGTCAAACTTGTCAGCGGTTTTTGCAGATTTTCAAGTATTTGTTGGACAATAGGAAAGTCAATCCGATTAGAATTTTACTTATTCTAAACTAGTTTGCGGTTAGTTCGAAATGTGTTATTTATTGAGAAGAAGAAGTTAATTTTTTTGTCTTTGGTTATTTTCGAAATGAATTTTTCTAATTTTTCGTCTACTGAATCAAATTAATCCTCGTGCAGTTCTGTTTTTAATTAACGATAGTAATGATAGTTATGAGGTAATTAATTAACGATATTTATGAGATAATAATTTCACCCAAATGTACAACAATTATTCCTAAACTTTAACACTAAAACTACCGGCGTTATATCTACTCATATTTAGATACACCGAATAAGTGCTTTGGGAAAAGAGGAATCAAGAAGTGAAGCGATGATTAATTAACTAATATATGTTTTATAAGATAGAAGTAGAATTTTTGCTTCATGACTCTCCTATTAATTTAGGGAATTTTTAGAATAAATTGGAAACCGGTCATTTTGAACGGCTTGGTAGGTTTAGTGTTAAGATGAAGTTAATTCTTCAGAATATTCCGATCAAAGGTAAAAACTTAAGAGAACTGAAAAGGTACTCGTTTCCAAGTACCTTCAACGCAGGTACTCATAGAGGTTCTTTCATGACTGCATTACTCTTTCAGTGCCAACAATTATTCCCCTTATTCTCACACATTATTCTTTCAATCTCATTTTAAAACTTCACACGAACAAATCGTATGCATTTTCAATTCTCTAGCACCGAGGAACAAAACTTTTCTATTAATACACCAAAAATAAACAGTCATCTATAATAAATTTTACTACTCCTTTTTTCTAAATCGTCAAACCGTTCAGAGCTTCAATTAAATCCAAAGAAATCGTTGATTTGTATTGTGCTAGCTGGAACTTGTTGGCAATAAAAGCTTTAATACTTTGCTGTATAAAGAGGCGACTGTTAAAACCACGGAAGACATCGGCACATGACTGTACAGTTAGCTTCGTCTAGCCATCTGCGTCAGATGGAATGATGATTTTATTTATGTCGTGTGAGCTACTGTATCTACAATCGCTTATTATTCCCTTCTTCTTTTATTTCGCATTTTTCATCTGTAGGTACTTTGGTCATTTTAGTTGGGAGCTGCAGCATTAGATGTTTTTTGAATCATTGAAGATATGATTTAGGAAAGATCAGAGGCGGGGAGGGTTTGAATTCGGACTTGGTAATTGGGACTTTAAACTTTTAGCTACATGGGTATCGTAGTTTAGTAATTAACACGTTGAACGCCACTGATATTTCGCTTGTTCCACTATTTCTACTGAAGTGTTACTTTTCTATTAAAATCCTATCTTCGTAAAGCAGAAACATTAAAGATACAAGTAGCTATATATTCAGTAGGGTTTTATGTTTTGAATACCAGTATTTAACACTAGATTTACGGATGTTGACATACCCATTTTTCTGAAGTGAGCCAATTTGACTCATGCAAGAAAGTCGAAGTTTTTTTGAAGAAAGATTTGTTATTAAAAGCATTAACCAGCCAATATATTATATATGTAGTAATCAAATTTTGAATGAGCCAAATTGGCTTCGTAAATCTAGTGTTAAATACTGAAGATAGAAAATTCGTAAATATGATAATTGTATAGTTATATGAAATTTTATTGAATTCAATACTGCCGGTCACCGGTGACCCCCATGGCAGTCAACGTGTTGACTAAATTTCATGATTTAACTAGCAAGTATATTATACCATGTTATCACTTTACCGACCGGTATTTTTTTAACATCCTGCCCACTTCTGATCGGTCACTTGCACGCAAATATTTCCCTGATACTGATATCTCTTCGAAAATTGCAAAGTTTCTTCACTGAGTCCTTGGCACAGTTAATCGCAATGAAAAATAATAATTTATTAATTGCCATAGCAATCAATTAATAAGTTAAAAGTCCAAAAGGGTTGAGCCCAAAAAGCCGATTAATCGGCTACCGGTCGGTAAAGTGTTAAGTTATCAGTTAGAAAATGTACATTAGAAGTTAATTCAATTTTTTTTTCTATTTGTTATCATTCCATGCTACGTTGATTTCGCTAGGACACACAATTTTAAATGAACTGCAAATCTAATTTAGAGTTGTTATTTAAGTGTTTCAAATTAAAAGAAATAATACTTTGTGTAGTGTTATTTGGAAAAAAGTGTTAATTCAAAGGTATCAAGTGTCATCCTACGGCACGGGTCGCTTAAACTTCGTCAGATTATTCCCTTTCGTTCCCGTTTGCGTACAGTGAAATGTCACCGTCGAAGAGCAACACCCATATCCACTTACTGTGGTTTTCCTTGAGTTTTTGCACGGCTGCCCGCGCGAATACACCGAGGACATGCCGTGTTACCTGGGTACTCGTCCGGACGATCAACGTGGTTCTTCATGTTCTCGTTGAAGAAGACCATCTTACAATTATACCTTGTTCGATGTTATCAATTACTTAGCATTTACTCTCAGACAGGAATTCTATAATGTCGATGAGTAATTCTACGCGGTGTACGTTGTAATCGTAGCAACAGTAGGAATTAATGTTGAAAATCTTTGAAATAGAAAATCTTTAAAAGAGTGCAATTAAATTTTATACTTGAATTAAATTTAATTCACGATATTAACCCTCTGCTGACGCTGTAATAAAACGAACCTTAATTTTGGGACCCGGAATTTGAGATATTTGGAAAATGGTACATTATATAAAGTAATCTAATTCATGCTTTGTTCAAATAGAAAATCTACAACTGTTGTTTACGGTACGAAGTTCACGCGTTGCACAAATAGTTGAAAAGAAGTGAAAGATAGGAGAGAGAAATTGAACTGTTCGCTGGAAAATCGAGGATGTTAGAACGTTAGAAGTTGGAGTAACTTTTTAATCAAGTTAGGAGTCGATCACTTGAATTATCTCGATCAATACAGTGTTAAGGCTAGGATTTCTAAACAGATGTAAGCTAGAATTGCCCCAGGGAATTTTTTAACATACTGTCTCTAACGTCTCTGGAGCTTCCTGAAATTTTACATTTTCACCTAGTATCAACCTTATGGAGTAACTTCTTCATCAAATTAGGAGTCAATCATTACAATTGATCAATATAGTGTTACAGCTGGGACTTCTAAACAGATGTGAGCTAGAATTGCCCCAGGGAATTTTTTAACATACTGTCTCTAACGTCTCTGGAGCTTCCTGAAATTTTACATTTTCACCTAGTATCAACCTTATGGAGTAACTTCTTCATCAAATTAGGAGTCAATCATTACAATTGATCAATATAGTGTTACAGCTGGGACTTCTAAACAGATGTGAGCCAGAATTGCCCCAGGGAAACTTTTTAATATACTGTCTCTAACGTCTCTGGAGCTTCCTGAAATTTTACATTTTCACCTAGTATCAACCTCATGGAGTAACTTCTTCATGAAATTAGGAGTCAATCATTACAATTGATCAATATAGTGTTACAGCTGGGACTTCTAAACAGATGTGAGCTAGAATTGCCTCAGGGAAACTTGTTAACATACTGTCTCTAAAGTTTCTGGAGCTTCCTACAATTTTCCATTTTCACCTAGTAGTAACATTATAGAGCAACTTTGTAATCAAGTTAGGAGGCAATCACTACAGTTGATCGATAAAAGTGGTAAGCCTAGGACTTCTAAATAAACCTGAGCTAGAATTGCCTCAAGGAGACTTCTCGAACATCCTCTGAAGTTTCTAAAATCTTCCACTTTCATCAAGTAATACCATTATTTCGTACAAAAACACCACTCCTCCGATATCAAGTTTATTTTCAGCCACGTTAGCCCAAATAGAAATCCCCATCATAGAGAGTTTGCCCTCGGAAGGAAGTCAGTATCAGTGCCAAGGTCATTTCAAGGTCACTCATTTTACTCTAAACCACCTATTCCTCACCTTAATGAAACTCATCTATTTAAAGCTTCAAATACTCCAAAGAAAACCGTGCAAGCGAAAACGATCTCGAACCAATTAAGACCGGTCGATAGTTGCATCGAACAAAACCTGCAAGAGGACAAATGCGAACGACTTTCCAGGCGAATATCGTCACGATGGTTCTATTGAAAGAACGTTAATTGCGAATTACGTCACTGACGAGAAACACTCGCTGTAGTACCGTCGTCCGTCTCTTTGATCCCTGATGCGACGCCATTGGTGCACATTTCGCACGTGTGACATCATTCGCATGATGTAATCGTGTGCCAGCAACGTCGAGGAACTCCCACACGGCTTAAACGCAACGTTACGCGTTATTAAACGAATGCCCGGAAAATGAGGTGCGAATTGGCGAGAAAAAAAAGGTGTCAGAGATCACCTTCCTTATATCCGGTCTGTGTCGATGGCTTTTCCTGGCAGATTCGATGGATAATTTGAAGATTCTTGGCGGAAGTTAATGAAGTGGAGTGAATTTTTTAACACTAAATTTACGGAGCCAATTTGGCTCATTCAAAATTTGATTACTACATATATTATATATTGGTTGGTTCAATTTTTAATAATAAATCTTTCACTTCAATTGATTTGGAACTATTTTCTTTGCAAAAAATTTCAATTTTCTTGTATGATTCAAATTGGCTCACTTCAGAAAAATCGGTATATCATCATCCGTAAATCTAGTGTTAATACAAGTGCCTCGAATTTCGCACATTTTACTTTTTACACTATTCGCTACCTCGCACGTTTGTTACAATTCTATTTTTTTTTAGAGATTTTTGCCGCTTTTTTGAAAGTGTTTGATTCTGTGCAGTCACTGGATTGGACTGCTGTAGCTCATACATTGCCTATGATTTTCTAACATTCTATAGTCTTAAGTTAACAAAGAAATCACATTAACATACAATTTTTAATATTTTTTCTTGTATCTATTTGCTTTTCGAACGTTCAACATTCGTACACATTTATAGAGACCAATTATGGCGAAAAACGAAGGCCATCTATACTTGGCAGATATTTTCTGTATTCTAATATCATTTTGAGAAGATAGGGAGGGAATTATTTTGAAAATTATATAGGGTCTTTGAGTACAGTGGTTTTGAGTAGCAGAATTAGCTAGCAAGAAAGTATCCTTATAATGAAAGGCGACACGATATTATTATTTGTACAATATTAACACATTGTACGACGGCTAAATATCTGCTCCCAAATTGATAATGTTGCTATTTCAATCAATATCAAATTTAAATGAATTAAGTAATGCACAATTTAAAGGGAATGATACTGCCTTCTTTGTCTACTTTACTGTTTTCCTCAAGATAAAATAATATGACTGATATTGATCGGTAAAATCTAAAATCATATATTTGAAATCCCGCATTATCGCGGGACCGGCTTGCAATGTGTTAATATTAAGTTAAATTGTACGGTACATCAAGAATCACTGATAAACTTTTATTGTAGCAATTAAATTCTCAACTATAGCGGAGATAGTCACAAAATAAATAGTAGGACAAGGGGTTAAAATGTTAACCATGCGTTAAATTATCCGATATATCAAGAATTATTAATCAATTTCTATTCTCCCAATTTCACGGCAAAGGGTGAAAGTTATTTTAAAAAAGAGAAGTAAAAGATCGTTGAGTGGGCAGCCACTATAGTTGCACAGATCAAAGGAACGTTTAGACGGAAACTGCAGCGGCGCCTCATCGCAAAGGTTCATTTGGAGAAAGAAAGCCACTGTAAAACGACATCGCTCAAAAGTATCGATATACAGCCTTTAACCAGTTAACTTTGGAATTTAATTTCATGAATCCTTCGCAGGATACGGAATTATGATCGAGCAATGACGTGTACATTCATCGAACACAGGGCAACTATTTCTGTTATAAATTTTACGAAAAGAATAACGCATAATGTAGAAAAATTACATTTTTAATCCATAAGAAATTGACAATTCAATATTAACCCCTTGCCGTACAATAACGAGTGCTATTCGTGACGCGATAAATGGAATAGTCAATTTCGAAGTACTCTAAAAATTATTTAATTACAAATATCAGTGGGTTCTGATAAAATAAAATAAATTCTAGGCCATTCAATATTAAGTCATTACATTAAGTCATTCACTATATCCGAAATTAGGGGTCAGATTGTTCTTTTAGTAATTAATTCAGAGTCATTGGACATTTAACCCTTTGCGCTCCGAGTTATTTTACTAACTATCCGTCAGATAAGCAAATATAGTGTCTGAAAATTGTCTCCTGATAATTATTCATTTTTACATTATACTAAAAAGATTTGTAATTACCGCGGGATATTTATATTAAGATGCAAAATTATTGTTGATTTTGAAAAGTCAATAATTAGTAGATAACACGTTAAGTAGCACAGGAAGCTGTGTCGAGTGTAGCTCGACATAGGAGTGCAAAGGGTTAATCACAAAAGAAATAGTACGGCAAGGGGTTAAAAAGGCTATCGCAATAGAACTTCGAATCGACGTGTATACACGTCGAACACAGTTAACTGGTTAAAATAAAAAAATTCCACTTATCTTCATTCCCAACCTCATAACGACAGCCGCACCTCAACGAGACACTATCATATAAAAATCATTAAAACCCACACTCACTAATGCATTAATTATTTAAATCTCCATTAGCGTAATTCACGAACAAGTTTGCTCTTCAATTCCGCGGATTTAATTCACGTCTACGCCACTGCAAATCGTACTATCTTTATCATCTCCTGGAATAGTACGTATCTTGTGATTCTCTCGACTATTGAGAATTTCCGCGGTCGTTCTACGGTCGTGTATTTGGTGTCATTCAAGAATTGCACATTCCCTCGATGTTGATCGTGAAAATATGTAAGTTCTTGTCTCCGATTAAAAAAAAATTTTTTTTTTTTATCATCGCTCGATTATTTTACCTGTTAGATCGACTGGATACATAAGAGGGAAGATAAGATTACCGTGCAATTCTTATCTACGCAATGATTGCGCGAACCAAGACTGAAATAGGCAACTGAAATCTATATCTTCGCGTATCGTATTGTCAGCGAAATATAAAACTTCCAAGGGTTACAACGTTTCGGTTTGCGTTGGCAAATGTTTTCCTACAAGCTACTTTTACTTTCGAGCACGTGTCATTGAGTTAAGTCTCGTTGCACTTCTTTTGCGACGATACCTTGCGAGCTTGCGATAATTCGTTCTTTTTTTTCTGATAAAGACAATGGGACATTGTTAACATTGTTGTATGTTATAATGTATATTATAATATATTGTTATATTGTCTACTAGAATTGTGTGAATGTCATATAGGTCACAGGTGATTGACGTTACTGTCTTTGATGAAATTCATTATAATGTTAACCCTTTGCGGACGGAGGCATTTTTGAATATCGAGAAACTATCAATTATTTAGCGATGAAAAAACACTTTTTCATCGGAAAGATAGTCTGTTAATGTATACAAGTTGAAATTTACTCTTTCTAAAATAATATTTCAACGATTATATTTTAATTTTTTAAGTCTAACCGTTTATATACGCACCGACAAACTGTAACCAATTTTTTTCTCAGGGCGGATATATTCGCCCGTCGTCCGCAAAGGGTTAAAACGTTAATATTTTGAAATTTAGTGATATGTTTAATATTGAAATTGTAGGGGGAAATAAGTAGAGTAGTGTTGGATATTTGATTGTTTTTACTGTCAGAAGTTTTATTTCGTAGCGATGGAATTTTAATAGAAAAAGTTTCGCTTCCGTACAAACGAGCCGGGGTTGGCATCCAATCCGTTAATCCTCCGCGATCCTGTTAAAGTTACGCGATATAAAATTTGCTAAAGGTTAAATGTTACGCCTATATCTATGGATTCAATTATTTTACTTTTTATAAAAAAAAAGAAAGTATCTCGTACTAAAATAATATGGTACAAATATACTTTAGAAGTTAAGTGCCTATCTTCCTGATTTCATGATTTTTATTGGAAGGAAACTTCTTCTATCAGAATCTAATTATTTTATTTGTTCCGTCTCAATTTTTATGGTTACTTTGCTTAAGACCAAATTTCCATTTTATCCACCATAGTCGCTTTTAGGTGAAATCCGGATCACTGAAATTTCTCTATACATAACAAGTAGGGAAGATCTCTCAGTTTTTATGGGAATTTGAACTCTGAATCTCTAATTGTGACTCCGAGAATTTAATTTCATATCCACCATAGCTCCTTTTAGCTTACATTAAAATCAAAGATACCTTTCTTCACCTAGCAAGTAGGGCAAATCTCCCTAGACGACACGAATTTAAACTCTGGTACCTTAATATTAGAACTACCAAGCAAGTCGAAATTACTGATTCCCAATTTTCTCAAAAAGTTCTCCGAGTTTATAGGAGAGTCATAGAGCAGATATTCTTGATCTTATAAAACATAGATTATCGAATCAGTCATCTTTTCCACATCTTGACTCCTCTTCTTCCAAAGTACTTATTTAAAATATTGAAAAATTGTAAACTTAACGCCAGTAGTTCTAGTGTTAACGAGACTTCGAGCCTTTAACACTAATACTACCAAAACCAGTTAAAATTACTGATACCTAATTTTTTCCAAAAATTCTCCAAGTTTACAGAAGAGTCGTAAAATAAAAATTCCACGTCTATCTCAAAAAAACGTAAATTACTTAATCGATCATCTTTCCTACCTCTTCATTCCTCACTTTTCAAAGTATTTCTTTAACCCATTCGAGACCAATTGCACACCGTGTGTGCAATGATCTTCAATTGCAATCATCAGTCATTATAGAAAAAACAGCACTCGAAATAAGACTAGCTTAAAATAAAAGGTATCTTACAAATATGTAAACATTACATTTGGTAAATGGTTCAATTTCGATCCTAAAGTAGGTAATCCAAAGCCACAATCATTAGAAATACAAGAAGTGGTAAATATAAAGCGAAAAGTTGTCGGTATTTCTGGATAGTCTCCAAAAAAATGCACCGTCTCGAATGGGTTAAATTCAAATATAATGAATCAAACGCCGGTAGTTCTAGAGTTAAGTCCATCTCCATTGCAGCCCCTGTTTTGTCTTTAAATGTATTTCTGTATATTCCTGGATAACAGAGTATCGTGCATTAACATACAGTGAATTGCTATGTTACAGGAGCGCCCTTTCGAAGGGTTTGATAGACGTGAGTTGTTGGTCCGATTGACAAAATGACGACCGACATCTCGGTGGTGCGCGCGGGTTGGGACCCCACGCTACAACAAGAGATTGTCGATGAGTACGAATACGACGGAGGAAACTCGAGTTCGAGACTTTTCGAACGATCACGGATCAAGGCATTGGCTGGTACGTCACATTTTTTTAATAACTTTCTCCCGAAAATATGCCAATCTTTGTGAAAAATTGTTCAAGCATTCTGAAAGGACATCGTTCAATATTAGATGTTCAGGGAAGAAATTGGTGCTCGGTGTTGCTATATTCTATTGGATATGTAATTAGTAATTACTAATTACTTTGCTTTTAATACTTTTAAAATTTTGTCATGGTCATTTTGTTATTTTGGTGTAAATAAATTAGTATCAGCGAAATACGTTCAATGATTAGCACGTTTCGCGCCGCGGGGGACTTATAAGTCCCAAGTTGTTCTTTCCGCTTAACCCATCTTGAATTTTTACTGTCAGGCGGAATAGGTTTTAAAAATTGATTATGATGTCAAATACAGGCGACCCTCGACTTTTGCACATTCTACTTTCGCACAATTTGCTTTTTGCACGTTTTTAAAAATTCAATTTTTTAAAGTCTTTCGTCTCTATATCAAACAATATTTGCTTCCTGTCAAAAAATGTTGTAGATCGCGCCCACCCACACATTGCGTATTAGATGTTAGAGAACTTCAAATTCATAAAGAAACCACGTTAACATAGAATTTTGAATAGTTTTCTGTATCCCTCTACTTTCAAACATTCAACATCCGCACACTTTGTTAGGAACCAATTATGTGCGAAAGTAGAGGGCCGCCTTTATCGGTATTTAAATTTCATGTTTACTGCGTTTACTGTATCATAGATATTGCTTACTTTTTTGCTAGCTATGGTATTTGTATTATCGCAAAAAAATTCCAAGGAATACATTAGAAGCAAATCTGTAATCGTAATTAGCATGGAGATGTTACTTTTGGAGAACAGTCCGATGGATGATATTTTTAATGGTTTCATTCTTTATAATGAATAAAAATTGTATTTCGTATGTATCTTTCTTACGAGGAAGCAAAACTCGTCGGTGTAAATGTATTAACCACATATATGCTTGTAACATTAATATTACATCTCAGATGTCAACGAGTCGCTCTTACTACTGGTAGCAAAGGTGTTATGTTTGCATGGAATTTAAAAAATCTTCACGCGATTCAATAGATTTATTGACCTTTTGTGAACCTAAAAAATTAAACGAGAAAGGATAAAAATTGTAATATTAATTGTAAAATTAACGCGATTAAAATTAGATGTTGAATGACGACATTGTGAAAAATAATTGCGATTGTATTTAAGCTAGCGAAAATACTCCTTAGCCATTTTATTTAGGAAATCGAATGGTTGAGTTGCTACTGCCACATCCTTTGATAAACACATTATGAGTTTGATAAGTTCGCACTTGAAAGTCTATGTTCTTTAGACGACGCTTCTAGTGTTTGCTAGGGTGTCGCGGAGACAACATTTAAAAGTTTATTTGCCGTGTAATTTTCAAACTATGTGAGAAAAATTGGTTCAATCAAACAGAACAAATTGTAAATTAAAAAGACAATCAAAGTGTATAAAAAGAAAAATGGATTACGATAAAATTGTTGTAGATCTAAGAGGTATGGATATCACTTAATAACTGTACACGCTTTAAATGTAACGTTAAGAAAATATTACTCAATGTTTGCTCATTAAACATATATGTGTCACCTCATTAACACAAATTTTCAAGATATCGTACGTACATTACAGTCTTTTAATTAAATCCCTACTTTTCTTCCGCTCGATATCTTTCTATTTACCCGAATCATAAAAAATTATAATCTAGTGAACATTTAGCAATATTTAATTAATTATTACACGTGCAACGATTACATAATTTTAATGCAATTCTCATTTCCTTTTTCTCTAATCAGGTGAACGTGAATTGGTGCAAAAGAAGACTTTCCAGAAATGGGTCAATTCCCACTTGGTACGGTGTTCATGCCGAATCGGAGATCTCTACGTCGATCTCCGAGATGGAAAAATGCTGATAAAATTATTGGAGATTTTATCCGGTGAGCGGCTGCCACGACCTACGAAAGGAAAAATGCGAATCCATTGCTTGGAGAATGTCGACAAAGCGCTGCAATTTCTACGCGAGCAACGTGTCCATCTAGAAAATATGGGATCCCATGATATCGTCGATGGAAATCCACGTCTCAGTTTGGGTCTGATTTGGACCATCATTTTACGATTTCAAATCCAAGACATCACGATCGAAGAGACCGACAATCAGGAAACAAAATCTGCTAAAGATGCGTTGCTACTTTGGTGTCAGATGAAAACTGCCGGTTATCATAACGTCAACGTGAGGAATTTCACTACTTCTTGGCGTGATGGTTTGGCCTTTAATGCAATCATTCACAAGCATCGTTCTGATCTGATACAGTTCGACAAACTCTCGAAATCGAATGCCATTTATAATCTTAACAATGCTTTTAACGTTGCCGAAGATAAACTTGGCCTCACGAAACTCCTCGATGCTGAGGATATATTCGTTGATCATCCGGATGAGAAGTCTATCATCACTTATGTGGTTACTTACTATCATTACTTCTCTAAGATGAAGCAAGAAACTGTACAGGGTAAGAGAATTGGAAAAGTAGTTGGAATTGCTATGGAGAATGATCGTATGATCCATGAATATGAGAGTTTGACCAGTGACTTGTTACGGTGGATTGAATCCACCATAGAAGCTCTGGGTGACCGTAGATTCGCCAATTCATTGGTCGGTGTTCAATCACAGCTTTCTCAATTCTCTAATTATCGTACTGTTGAGAAACCACCACAGTTTATTGAAAAAGGTAATCTTGAGGTGTTGCTGTTCACCCTGCAGTCGAAGATGCGCGCAAACAATCAGAAACCATACACACCAAAGGAAGGAAAGATGATATCTGATATCAATAAAGCATGGGAAAGATTAGAGAAAGCTGAACATGAGAGAGAATTGGCTCTGCGTGAAGAATTAATTCGACAAGAGAAATTGGAACAATTGGCGGCAAGATTTAATCGAAAGGCGAGCATGAGAGAGACTTGGCTATCTGAAAATCAGAGGTTAGTTTCGCAGGATAATTTCGGTTTTGATTTGGCTGCTGTGGAAGCTGCGGCTAAGAAACACGAAGCTATTGAAACTGATATATTCGCGTACGAGGAACGAGTTCAAGCTGTTATGGCGGTTTCACAGGAACTCGAGGCAGAGAATTATCATGATATCGAACGTATTAATGCACGCAAAGATAATGTTTTGAGACTGTGGAATTATCTTTTGGAATTACTCCGTGCTAGAAGATTGAGGCTGGAATTGTCGTTACAGTTGCAACAGAACTTCCAAGAAATGTTGTACATTCTCGATAGTATGGAGGAGATAAAGATGCGATTATTAACGGATGATTATGGAAAGCATTTGATGGGAGTGGAAGATCTTTTGCAGAAGCACTCTCTTGTAGAAGCTGACATCAATGTGCTAGGCGAGAGAGTAAAAGCTGTTGTTCAGCAGAGCCAGAGATTCTTGGAGCATGGAGAAGGTTATCGACCTTGCGATCCAACTATTATTGTAGAAAGAGTGCAACAACTTGAAGATGCATATGCTGAATTAGTCCGTTTGGCTGTCGAGCGTCGTGCAAGACTGGAGGAGTCTCGCAAACTTTGGCAATTCTACTGGGATATGGCTGATGAGGAGAACTGGATTAAGGAGAAGGAACAAATTGTATCAACCGGTGATATTGGTCATGATCTGACGACGATCAATTTGCTGCTGTCTAAGCATAAAGCATTAGAAAATGAGATACAGTCTCACGAACCACAACTGATGTCTGTAGCTGCTGTTGGAGATGAATTGGTCCGTCAGCAACACTTTGGATCTGATCGTATCCAGGAAAGACTTCAAGAAATTTTGGGAATGTGGAACCATCTTCTGGACTTGGCAGCTTTCAGGAGGAAACGCTTGGAAGAGGCTGTTGATTATCATCAACTATTTGCGGATGCAGATGACATTGATATCTGGATGTTAGACACCCTAAGACTCGTTTCGTCAGAGGATGTTGGCAGAGACGAAGCTAATGTTCAATCGCTGTTGAAGAAACACAAGGATGTTACCGATGAGCTTAAGAATTATGCTACCACCATTGACCAACTTCATCAGCAAGCATCTACACTTGGTGAACAGGATGCCAAGTCTCCAGAAGTTCTAGAGAGACTTGCTTCTATAGATTCCAGATACAAGGAGCTCATGGAATTAGCTAAATTGCGCAAACAGAGATTACTCGATGCTTTGTCTCTGTACAAGTTGTTCAGCGAGTCTGATGGCGTTGAACAATGGATTGGAGAGAAGAATAGAATGTTGGATACGATGGTTCCTGCTAAGGATATTGAAGATGTTGAAATTATGAAACATAGGTACAATGGCTTCGAGAAAGAAATGAATGCTAATGCATCACGTGTTGCTGTTGTAAATCAATTGGCAAGACAATTGTTGCACGTTGAACATCCAAATTCAGAGCAAATAGTTGCACGACAGAACGAGTTGAATCAGAAATGGGCAGAACTTCGCGAGAAGGCAGAAGGCAAACGTGAAGCATTGAATTCTGCTCATGGAGTACAGACGTTCCACATTGAATGTCGTGAGACTGTATCTTGGATTGAAGATAAGAAACGTATCCTTCAACAAACCGACAGTCTGGAAATGGATCTCACTGGTGTTATGACTCTTCAACGTAGACTGAGTGGAATGGAGCGTGACTTGGCAGCTATACAGGCCAAATTGGATGCTCTGGAGAAGGAAGCTCAAGTTATCCAACAAGAACATCCAGAGGAAGCAGCTGTAATTCGAGATAGAATTTCTCAAATTCATATGATTTGGGAACAATTAACGCAGATGTTGAAGGAACGTGATGCCAAGTTAGAAGAAGCTGGCGACTTGCATAGGTTCTTGCGTGATCTTGATCACTTCCAGGCATGGCTGACCAAGACTCAGACTGATGTTGCCAGCGAAGACACACCTACCACTTTGGCAGATGCTGAGAAACTGTTGACGCAGCATCAGAACATCAAGGAGGAGATTGACAATTACACCGATGACTATCAGAAGATGATGGAGTATGGAGAAAGACTTACCACTGAAGCTGGTGATGGTGATACGCAGTACATGTTCCTCAGAGAGAGATTGAATGCTTTGAAGATGGGCTGGGAAGAATTACACCAGATGTGGGTGAACAGACAACTCTTGCTATCCAATTCTCTCAATCTCCAGGTCTTTGATCGCGATGCTCGACAAGCAGAAGTACTTTTGTCTCAGCAAGAGCACATTCTCGCTAAAGATGAGTCGCCAGCTAACTTCGAACAAGCCGAACATATGATCAAACGCCACGAAGCCTTCATGACGACGATGGACGCAAACGATGAAAAGATCAACTCGGTGGTGCAGTTCGCCGGAAGACTTGTCGACGAAGGACACTTCGCAGCTGACAAAGTCAAGAAGAAGGCAGAAAATATCAACGATCGTCGACGAATCAATCGCGAGAAGGCCAACCAATACATGGAGAAACTGAAGGATCAATTGCAGTTGCAGATGTTCTTGCAGGATTGCGAAGAACTCGGTGAATGGGTGCAAGAGAAGCATATTACTGCTCAGGATGAAACTTATAGAAGTGCAAAGACTGTTCATAGCAAGTGGACACGTCATCAAGCCTTTGAGGCAGAGATAGCCAGCAACAAGGACCGGCTGCAACAGTTGCAGCAAGCTGCTGAGGAATTGATACAACAGAAACCTGATCTAGCTGAGATAATTAAACCGAAGGTAGCAGAACTGGCTGACCAATTTGAGGATCTGGAAACTACTACTCATGATAAGGGTGAACGTCTGTTCGACGCGAATCGTGAAGTTTTGATTCATCAGACATGCGATGACATTGACTCTTGGATGAATGAATTAGAGAAGCAGATTGAAAGTACCGACACTGGCTCTGATTTGGCATCAGTGAATATTCTGATGCAGAAGCAACAAATGATTGAGACACAAATGGCAGTGAAAGCACGTCAGGTTACAGAGTTGGATAAGCAAGCTGAACATCTGCAACGTACGGTACCTGATGACAAGATGGAAGAAATTAAATGTAAGAAAGAAAAGGTTGCACAGAGATTCGCTCAACTGAAGGCACCTCTGATCGATCGCCAACGACACTTGGAAAAGAAGAAGGAAGCCTTCCAGTTCAGACGAGATGTAGAAGATGAGAAACTCTGGATAGCTGAAAAAATGCCTCAAGCTACGAGCACGGAATATGGAAATTCCTTGTTCAATGTTCATATGTTGAAGAAGAAGAATCAATCTCTACGTACGGAGATTGAGAATCACGAACCTAGAATCAATTTGGTGTGCAATAACGGTCAGAAGTTGATCGACGAAGGACACGAAGATAGTTCTGAATTTACTAAGCTTATATCTGAATTAACTGAGAAGTGGAAGGAACTTAAGGATGCAGTTGATGATAGGAACAAACATCTGCTTCAAAATGAGAAGGCTCAGCAATACTTCTTCGATGCAACTGAAGCAGAATCCTGGATGAGCGAGCAAGAATTGTACATGATGGTTGAAGATCGTGGCAAGGATGAAATCTCTGCACAAAATCTTATGAAGAAACACGAGTCTCTCGAACACGCCGTTGAGGATTATGCAGATACGATTAGACAGCTTGGAGAAACAGCTAGGCAGCTTATAAACGACCAGCATCCTCTGGCTGATCAGATTGCTGTTAAACAATCTCAAGTGGATAAATTGTATGCTGGATTGAAAGATCTGGCTGGTGAAAGACGTGCCAAACTTGATGAAGCTCTTCAACTCTTTATGTTGAATCGTGAAGTGGATGATCTGGAACAATGGATTGCAGAAAGAGAAGTTGTTGCTGGAAGTCATGAGTTAGGTCAGGATTATGATCATGTTACCCTGTTGTGGGAGAGATTCAAGGAGTTTGCTAGAGATACAGAGGCAATAGGCTCGGAAAGAGTTACTGCTGTTAATGGTATCGCAGATTCATTGATAGCCACTGGACACTCTGATGCAGCTACGATTGCAGAATGGAAGGATGGATTGAACGAAGTCTGGCAAGACTTGCTAGAGTTGATTGAAACTCGTACGCAGATGTTACAAGCTAGCCGAGAATTGCATAAGTTCTTCCATGATTGCAAGGATGTACTTGGAAGAATTTTGGAGAAGCAGAATGCTATGTCTGATGAGCTTGGTCGTGATGCTGGATCAGTTTCGGCTCTTCAAAGAAAGCATGGAAATTTCATTCAAGATTTATCAACGCTACAGAGTCAGGTGTCGCAGATACAAGAAGAATCTGCCAAATTGCAAGCCAGCTATGCCGGTGATAAGGCTAGAGAGATTACAAATCGCGAGGGTGAGGTAGTTGCTGCTTGGAACAATCTCCAATCACTTTGTGAAGAAAGAAGAGCGAAACTGGAGGATACTGGTGATCTTTTCCGATTCTTCAATATGGTTAGAACTCTGATGATCTGGATGGATGATGTTGTGCGTCAGATGAACACTTCTGAAAAGCCACGTGACGTTGCTGGAGTTGAATTACTTATGAATAATCATCAAAGCTTGAAGGCTGAGATAGACGCCAGGGAAGATAACTTGATGGCCTGCATCAACCTTGGAAAAGACTTATTAGCTAGGAATCATTATGCGAGTGGTCAGATCAAAGAAAAATTGGCAGCCCTCACCGATCACAGAAACGCTCTGCTACATCGATGGGAGGAACGTTGGGAAAATTTGCAGCTCAGTTAGTATTTCTTCGTTTGTAAATTTAAGACCAGATTTTGAAGTATCTGGATTCTATAAAGCGAGACAGAATTGAATTACAGGAATGACTTATAATATTTATTCCCATTATTTCAGTTCTGGAAGTTTATCAATTTGCCAGAGATGCAGCGGTTGCTGAAGCATGGTTGATCGCTCAAGAACCATATCTTATGAGTCAAGAACTTGGCGTAAGTGCCATTTACTTGCATTTCGAAATTCTAATTATTCATTTGTTTGTCGTTTCATGGAAATAGTTCGTATTTATAAATATCAATGTTATTATTGCAGCACACGATCGATGAAGTCGAGAATTTAATTAAGAAACATGAAGCCTTCGAAAAATCGGCAGCTGCCCAAGAAGAGAGGTTCAGTGCCTTGCATCGACTCACAACCGTAAGTTAGTCTGTAAATAATCAACATCAATGTATGTTTAAAGTTCTCTTGTACTGTTATTGATGTAAGAAAAATATAATTTCAGTTTGAGTTGAAAGAATTGAAGAGGAGGGAACAGGAAAGAGAGGAAGAAGAAAGACGCAAGAAGGAAGAGGCTGCTGCAGCTGAAGCAGCACGGTTGGCTAAAGCAACGCCCGTTACTAGTCCAGATGAACCGCCCAGTGAAAGGTAAACGTCTAACTTTTATTAAATTTCTTTTAGTTGATCACCATATCCTGTTCTTTAAATAACTAGAAACAGTGACCAGTAATAAATTATCTGCGTACTCGGTCGTATTTTACAGAGAAAAATCTGGAAAGTAACAAAAATATTGTAATCTTTTTAATTGAGAAATACTTTTTCTCCCTCAATCAAATCGGATTTGTAATATTTCTTAATACGCGAAAGGCATCGTGTTTAACATTATAATTACGGGTGTTAAATTTATCGTGTTTCAATATGTTAAATAAGTACTGTGAAAAAGCTCGAGTCAAGACGCAGATGAAATGATCGGTTCTGTAATTAACGAGATGGGCGTAGAATATATATGGCTCTCCTATAAACTTGGAGAATTTAAAAAAAAATTGTAATCCAGTCATCTTATGTAACGAATAAAAAATTCTTCCAACAGAGCCGAAGCTGAGGGAGTACCAAGTGGAGAACGTCCTGCCGGAGAAGACGAATCGCATGGTAAGATAATAACATTGATATTGCATTACAAAGATACGTGTTTTCAATGAAATCCGATACAAATAGTACTCACCGCATCACAATTTTTCTTACTGCATTAGAAGATGTTGATTTTACTAATAACATTATTTTGTCCAATACGAACACTTAAAGGAGAAAGGTTTTGTTTGGAAGCTTTATCGGTATGATCTTCTCTTACGAATTGACTATGTCGTTCTCTATAATATTAGTAACGAATCAGGGATATTGATCAGTAATTGGTTGACTTTGAACTATGAAAACGGATGAGCGAATTCTCTTTGTTTTTTGTTTTCATACTAATAGAACATATCGTACGGTTTTGCTTCTTGTGTATCTTGTACACTTAACTCTTAGACAGCTGGTGTTACGAATACGGTTTGTTTGGACAAGCATGAAATTGCTAACAGCACGTTTATTTTTGCCTCTTCTCCAACCTATACCGAAACCATCGTTCCATTCCGTACAATATCCATTTATTTCAACCAACAATCCTACCTTTGCCCTAAAAATGCGGCACGGAATGCACGAACCACAGTGGCACATCGCAAGGCTTCTACACGTACACCGCAACCTCAAGATAAGCCCAAGGAAGGTGAGTTGTCCTTGCGATATAAAACTTATCGCTTCATATTTCAAAATTGTTTAATCCACATTTTTTCACTTACTCTAATATGTTGGAAGTCTTTAAAACAATGTGCAACTATATTAATCAATTTACTCGATCAATATCAATCATTAAGAGTACATGCAAAGGACTGAAGAGATTCTTTGCACAATATCAAGTGTTTTATAGGATTGCAAATGTATATCATGTATTTTCTTTATCACTTGTGATTATGTAGAGTCGTTAAATACCAGGAGCTTCTTTATAGAAGAACTATTAATTCAGTGTACTTGTTATATTTAAAGTTTCATTCAGAGAAATGATTAAAATGTAGGTAAAAGCTGCAAAGCATACGATTCTATGGTTAGAAATGATAAAAATGTAAAATACAGGTTTCAAGTGGCTTAATTGTTTAGGTATACTTTTTATAAATAAGACAATGGTATTTGGTGATTCAAACATGTTAAACCATATCTGTAGAGCCTCTCGTCTACTTCCTAAACTGGTGATGGAACATAGGATTCATCTGTCTGCAGACGGCGTTTTATAGCAAGCTTTTCTCTCTCTAATTTTGTTAATTTCGACCTCGACTGTATCATCATATCATAAAACTGTGCTATATATGTTATGCATATAGTAAAATTACAATGGTATCAGTTTGAGAAGTGTTAAACATATTAAATGTAATTGGAGCAGTTTAACATGACTGATACAGCGAGGATGAAATTCTAAGTTTCACAGAAAACCTTTCAGCACATTCGTGGCACTGCTACGCCTATTTCTATCATTGCGGCTACATCGTATATTTGCTTTTATTAACTGTTTCTGGCAGGTGATGGAGTCATTCTACCCGGGCCGTTTATTTCGCCATTTATTGCACACTATCTGCCGTCGATGAATTTTTAATATTTCTCAAGATTCGAAATTAATTAATTTACATTTTGCATGTCCCTCGTAAAACCTTATTTGGTGACTGGTGAATTTTAATACAGTCACGTGTTCATCGTCAAATTATAATTTCTTGTACCTTGTAAACGGGTAAACGGGTACGTACAAATTATATGAATTAAATTCTGTGCTGTTTTTCTATGTGATTATTCTGGTACTTGTAGGTGGTAAATATAAATATTTTTTTCAAAGGTAAGGATACCATCTGATATGTGAGATGTCGTTTTCGAAAGTATCACAGATATAGAAATTTTGCTTGGCTTTTTTTCATTTATGTATGACACGTTCTTCTCTTTTGCTGCAGCAAAAGCTCTCATCAATCCTTACTCATATTTCATCTTTCTCTGGTACTAATTTTTAGTTCTATGCATCTCTTTAGTGCGACTGCATACTGTTATTAATTTATAGTTAAAACACTTTTAATTCATTAAAATAACATCCTAGACATTTAGCCCTTTAGTTGTCACAGACTTCAAGGTAGAAACTATCATGTAATACAATGTTAGAAATAAAACTAGCAACCTAGATATAAAGCTATGTGCCATAGAACTTTATACCATAGTCCTTTTGGAAACAGTTCCATAAAAAATATTTTTATTATACCAGAAGAAATTGATTTGGGGTCTATGAATTTTATTCTCTTAGTTATCAATAGAGATACACATAGCTAAAGGGTTAGTGGTAACAGTCATAAAGTAATTATTATTCTATTACTATTATTCTTCTGAAGAATGTATTTAGTATCTTATAATGTATGTATAATTATTAGTTAAAAACATAGCATGATATTGTAATTGGTGTGGTATATAGAGCATGCTCAGAAACCTGCACATCTGTCTATGGCGGGAGAAAAAACACCACCCCTTACACCTACATCCACGAAATCTCAACCGCGTGGTCCGACTACACCGACAAGTAAGTTTTTTTTATCTAAAATGATACTATTTTTCTTATATTCCCACATAATTTGAAAGAAAACACCCAGCACATAAAACACCGAATTATTGAATTATTAATATATTTCTATATACAAATTTCTATATTGAAAATTGATGTAGTCGGGACAAATTGACCGTTAAACTTCACCAAAAAAATTCATGTGTTCTCTGGCAATCGTTTCTTCGTTTCTTGGACCCGCTGGACAGATATTTCCAAATTTGTCAACAAATTGACAAGCTTGTAAAATTCTCAACACTTCATCGACCGATCGAGCCAGAGAAATCTCATTAAGAGTAACATGACGTATTAATTGTTCCTTGTCGATGACGAATAGTGCTTTCAATGGTATTCCTTCCTTTTCGATCAACACACCATACTTTCTCGATATTTCGTGATTTTTATCTGCCAACAATGGAATTTTCATTCCGCCCAAACCACCCTGTTTTCTTGGAGTGCCGATCCATGCTAGATGTGAATATTGAGAGTCCGTAGAAACCGCTACTACTTCAGCACCTTAAAATTTTAGAAATAATTAACACATTAAATTCCATAGGGTTTACAGGTAATTAGCTTTCGAGAATCTTTTGAATGAGAATATTCCAAATTGCCTACTATATTTAACGCAGACTTAACAATATATTACTAATACACCGATGTGCTATTTCTTTCTTTTTTCCCGGTTTTTAGTTAGTAGTTACTTTGTCGATATAGAGAATATATAAAAAATAACAATTTAGAATAAATTGTTTGGAGTTAATAGGAGCTCTCGTCTGTTGATAATTCGCCCGAGTCTTTATTGAAATATTACTTCAACCCTCTCTAAGTCCTTGTGACTTTGAGGTAAAAATATATGGCTGCTTTCATTCTCAATATCTTTAGTTAATAAAAATAGTAAAAATTTTTTCTTTAGCAGAAATAACGAAACGTTTAAATTAACAGTGGTCTCTTGCAAGATACGGATTCTAATTTTGATTATCAATGAATATTTATGAAAAAAAACTGTGATATCTATTGTAGAATAGTATTTTTTTTGTACCCAAAACGCGGAATTCTTCGATGCGATCGTTGAATTGTATCAGTTCTGTGGGACACATGAAAGTGAAGTCGTACGGATAAAAAAGGAATATTAGATATTTGTTTTTATAATCGTGCAACGATAAATCCTGAATTTTTAATTCGACCACTGCAATTCCTGACCAGAAAGGTGCAGACTTCGATAACGAAGGTATCCGATGTATTTCAGATACAGGTGATTCTTGTATTTCTTCTCCACAGCATGGATTTTCGTTTTTCGACATTATCTTAACAATATCTAAAATCTAAATTACATAGAATCAATTTTTCAATATCTCCACCAACAAACTTAAAATTCCCTCACCATTAACAAAAAAAATCGTTTAAAACAAAAGATTTCTTCCTTAATTTCGCATAATATATCGATAGTCGCACTATAAGTTTCAAAGAAAAATAACTTCAAACGTAGAACACACTGTAGCACTTCCAAGACAACAGAAAAAAACTATCTTTTTCTCTCACATCTCTTTCCAATTTCTCATACAGAAAAGATTAATTAATTCAAATATAATGAATTTAACGCCGTTAGTTCAAGTGTTAAAACCACCGAAATTCACATCGTCACATCTTTCCTCCAAAATACAACAAACTACAATAATTCTACACTATCTAAGAATTTCCCGTAGAACTTTCTCATACCGTAACAATGAACAGGGTGAGAGATAGTGAATCATCTGAAGAAAAAGTCTCGCATGGAGCATGTTGCATGAGTACTTAAAGAACGGATGTGTATAAACGTAGTTAAAATTAGCACGAAATCGCGTAAACGTGGAGAATGTTATAGTAACAAAACCCATATCCCCGAACAATTCCGCAAACTAGGCTCTCGAAGTAAAGAGTAAGTAGCTAATAATGTCGTGTGTGTTACGTGTATCGTTGAAAGCTCCAAAAGGTGGAAGCGGTTCTGACTCTGGTACTTTAAGACGTAAGGAACGGAGTCGCAGCAAATCGCCCTTCAGGAGCTTCCGCTGGAAAAAGACTGCCAAGTCACCGAGTTTAGATCGCAGTGGTGTTAGTGACGATGAGCACAGTATTTCCGGTAAGCAATCATTAAATCGACCACGGATTTTATATTGTTATCGGCTTCATCCACCAGTGTCCACCTTGACAGATTTATTTCTGGAGTTTTATTGTAATAAATGTTTATTTGTGGATTTTTATGGGAATTGTCAGTGTTTCACTTCGAAATTTTATTCTTGGTAATCGGAGTGTTTTTTGAATTTTTTTTTGTAATGTTTGAGTACTTTCCATTGAGACAGTTAATTGACATTATTCTTCCAAGTTAGCACGATGATTTCCGTATTTTGCGAAAAGAGTTTTTCTGAGATTGAACTGCACGATAGTAGCGATTTCTGAATGGTTTTGAGCTTGATTCCTTTAGAGAAAATTGAATGTAGAATCTCTGAATATTGATGTGTTTCATTAAGCATTGTTTAATCTTCGTGATTGATAAAAATTGAAGTGTAAATTGGAAGAATTAGAAATTGGAGCAAGTATTTGGAAGTAATGTGAGATGTATTATTTTTTCAATTTTTTGTCTATTAATTTAAATTTATCTGTGCCTCTCGTTTGTCGTTGAGTGGCAGATAAGTGAAAAAATTATTAAAAGATCATTACTAAGTCAGTGGAACGTATTCCGAGTAAATGAAACACTATTAACTCCGAGAAAAATATGATTTATAAGTATTTTTTTATTCAGGTGCGGATGACGTGGAAAGATTTATTTCACGTGCTGAAGGAATATTAATTTTCTTTTAGTTTTCAGCATCAGCATGGATATTCTATCCATCTTCATTAAAATGAATAATTACTTAATTCACAGTGACGCTATACATCGTAGGAATGTGGGTTTTGAATAATAATACCGATAATCATTCCTCATTGCATCCCACTAATTACAAAAAATTGAAATAGTTACTATTCCTGAATGTTATAACATGAATGAATGTTTGGGGTATTTGAATTGCATTTAGCATTGCATAATACGTATTTGGGTATAGTAAATCATTGCAGTATCAATTTTACATTCGTCATTAACGTATACAATGATAATTACTTCAATTACTTATATTTTCAGCATCGAAGAAATGGAGAACAATGTCAAGTAAACGATTCTATGTCTTTCTCTCTTTTAATTCTTCATAAATTATATCTTTCTGCTTGAACATCAACCTGTTCAATTCTTTTCAACGTTATTTCATTTTCCAGAACAACGAAGTCCGAGTGACGACGAATTTGAAGGTGTATTGCAGCGAAAGCACGAATGGGAAAGTACGACGAAAAAGGCATCCAACAGATCTTGGAACAAGGTGTACATGGTTGTTCGTGGACAAAGTTTATTTGTATATACGGACCAAAAGTCGTATAAAGCTGCACCTGATCAACCTTACAAGGGAGAGACTCCCCTCGATCTACGAAGTGCGACTATTACAGTAGCAAGTGATTATACCAAGAAGAAACATGTCTTCCGAGTAAAGTAAGTTTTTAATGTTAATCACAGCACTATGTACTGCATCAAGAGACATGGAAAAATATGATTTCTGTATAGCACAAGTAGATAGTGACTTTTTAGAAAACAGGAGGTATCATGATCAACTTGAAACGAAGGTTGAAGACTGATTCCTCACCAGTATTCTTCCATTGTCTATGTACGTTAATCCTTTGACTGTTATGAACTGTTACGTACTCTTGATGAAAGATACCAGGGTTAACAATGGCCTCACATATGCATTTCGTAGGTCTGAAGAAGCAGAAAAAATACCAGCGTGAATTTTCGATATATATTCCAGTTTACAAATTTTTCTATCGCACAGAGACTTCAGTAAGAAGTGATAATAAATTGCATTAAAGATAAAGACAGTTGGAGGAATGATTAGCTAGTGTTATAGCAATAATCTTTGTTTACATCGTGAAAAAAGATATCTCACCTCAGCGATCACACTTTTGAGCCAACCTTTTTGCTGAACGGTTCAGTCAGATGTGTTCAGCAGTCAAAGGATCAACGTTTTGCTTCCTTTAGTTGAATTTATATAGCATGCAGTGATGGTAATTGAAATACAATGATATTTAGGATAGATATTGACACGTGATATTGTTGCAGGTCGCAAAGCGGATCCGACTTCCTGTTCCAGGCCAAAGACGACGCTGAAATGAACGAATGGGTATCCGTATTGAATCAAGCAGCACAGGGTACATCAGGTGCCAGTACGTCCAGGGCGCATACTTTACCTGCGCCTACGCAAGCCGAGACCAAGCGGCGTAGCTTCTTCACTCTCAAGAAAAAGTGAGTTTAACTAGAAGTTCCTGAAACTTCCAGGTTATTTCGTGAGCAGAAACGCACACGTTAACATATCCCGTTTCATATCAAATTTCGTCAAGTTAATGGAATTTCAATTTGTGAATCTTCCATCTACATCATTTTCTCCTTGATCCTTCATTATGGATCTTACAAAATTCGAAAAAAATCGTATTTCTTTTTACTATTATTAAATCATTTCGATTTGTTTACACATATATTTCAAGATTATTCAGGTAATGTTGATGAATATTTCAATGGGAATTCTGATAAGCATTTGATAAAATTGCTTGAAAATGATCACGTACTAATCGATATATTAATCAAATTTACTATCTGTCTGTTAAACGATTTTGACTATTGATAAATAGATTAAAATCTGTATCTCTGGTAATTATATAACGGAGTCCATTAACGTTCAATATGTAGGTATTAACAAATGTTTTGCTTCTTTGTGTACACATTCTTCATCGTCATTATACGAGTGGCAGGTGATCACCTCGGAATGCAAGAGTGTATTGTCAAACAGATTCGAGGTTTTCCCAGTCATTCCATCATATGAAAGCGCTGGCAGACATCCATTCATTCGATCATATTGCATTTATCATATTTTAGAAAAGCCAAAAAGTAGAAAGTGAAACCAATGAACGTAAGAAAACAGTACACAATTGGAACAACATTTAGAGATGCGGTGAGTCGCACAACAATCCTAGACCATCTTACCGTCGTACTATTGCACGATTAATTGATCATCGTTCCAGTTGTTTATTTCCTTATGTTCCTTTTTTCCTTTTTCATTATGATTAGCTTCTCAAAAAGTACAAGAGGAATGTTCTTCCAATTGTGAATGCGGAATGATTACGAGGTTCTTCTTATACGGAGGACTTGTACATGCAACAGTGCTTACTGTGTTTCATATGCGCGATAGAAGGTTTCGTAAACTTTGTGCAAACTTTTCGGGTCGCTAATTACAGTCACATCTCGTTATACAATAAACAGTTCTAGTCGTTAAAAACATAAGTCTAACAAAACATAAAACTAATTCGTTTATAATATCTATAATGCTATCTATAATAAAATTAAATATAATTTTTTATATAAATATGACAAATTCTACATTCCTACAGAATCGTTATCACAGGAAGCAGAAACGAGATAAACTATTGGTCGTCATAATATCCTGGTCGTTTACTCATTTTTACGATAGATATCTTCTATTTAATTCTACGATTTAAAGATTTAGCACGAGAACAACGACATGTGACTGAATTACTATAAAACATTAGTTTTATAGCGACAAAACATTTCCAACAGTTGTACTAAAAAAAGAACTGAAAATGATTCTTTGTGATGTGTAAGATTAATATATGAAACACAATCATTTCAACGTCACGTTGTCAACAGTTCAATTTCTAGGTGCTTCTTTTCCGCATTTTTAATTGCTTTCATATGAAAAGTTTCTTTCGTTCGCCTACTAGCGTGTATTATGTAGCTATCCGAGATTACTGTGTAATCGTTGTTGGATTATTATATTGTGGCTATTTTTTATCATTGCTTATCCATTACATCATCATTTTATTCCTCACGCTTCTTTGCTAACAGACAGTTATTCCGAGGTATCTATTCGTTTGTAGAAGTAAATTGAGCGTCTTTTGCATTCTTATGGGATAAAATTTGTACACCACCATAATCTAACGTGTACAGCTCTTTGAGGACGGAGCTGATTCACGTTTACATTTACATACTTTACTTTTAACCGTTAAGATTTTTGTTATAGCATATGTATGTACGCCCCATCGTCAGCGATAGTAATCACACTGAAAAGCTAATTTAATTCAAAGTCAATTCTATTACGTACAACTTTTTTGGTTTGTATAACATAACATAGTTGTTTCTTTGCTGTACAAACAATAATTCACTATCATTCATTATACAATTGTATAGCATAATAGGTATTTACATTACACGTGATTATATTCAAATAACGTACTCATTTTTATCATCAATGAAAATCTCATGATTTTCCTCATCAGCATCATAAATCATTAATATATCCTTTGAACATAATTTTGATAATACGTTGCCAGATTTCATATTCTAATTTATTCTTCAAATATATAACGAATAGTGATACTTTTTGTACGTTTTATGGATTACAAAGACAGTGAATTGTTATTAGTGAAAGAGAAAGACAAAAAGCAGAAACGTATACTTATTGTTTAGATGCGGTTGAATGTAAAGTTTCATGAATGGAACGCATTATGTCGATGTTTTGATTTAACGTTTGATTTGTTTGCCAATTTTCAGCTAAACTGGAGCAGTGAAATTCGGTATAAGCCGCTCGTATGCGCCAGCACAACACACACGTTTAAAAGAAATGTTTCGTCGCTCTACGTGGTTAAAGCAACGCTAATATATTAAAAATGAGAAAAATACTAAATATTAGAAGACATGGCGATTGTGTTGCGAAATGAATTGAAGGACGACTTTAAGCGAGTCTTTAAAATGCCTACATCTCGAAATATTCAATCACAAAATAGATATATGACAGTTGTATGTTAACATTTCACGCATGTAGGCTGATGAAAGTCTAAAATTGCGTCTAGTTCTTCAAGGAATTTTTGGACACTTTGCAATATTGCTAGTTGAAAAAGAAGTGACACCTCGATGTCCCACGTTAGCGTGATCGGATAATTATTTCATTAAAAATGTATCAATCGCAGTCCCTCTCCCAAGTTTTTACGATAATATTTGCATATTATACGATGCACTCATTGTTCGCGCGGACATTTTTTAAACCGTTTCTACGACGTAAACTAATATTATAATTAAATGTCACATATTGTAATGCTGGTTTGGAAAATTCGCTATTTTAACATATGATATTAATTTACGTCCGTACTTCCTTTACGATATATACTTTATATTAAATTATAACGAAGTTTTCTGTTTATAATTATTAATCGAGTCTATTTATAAGTGAATGATTTTTATGTTGATATATGTTGCACATCTTTCTTTTTAGTCCTGAGAACATGCGCTGATTCATACAAATTTTGCCTCTTTATTATACGCATACACATTATATATAAATATATATACACACACACATATATAATAACACTGGCATCGCATAAAATGTATCAGATCCACGCAAGAATTGTTGTTAGATTAAGATTATTATTCCGTCATTCGAAAAGAAAAGAAAACAGTACACCGATATTTCCATTCGCGTTGCTAAATAATATATATTTTCTCTTCTTGCACTTCCCGTTCCTCTTTGGTTTCGCGTTTCTTCGCAAACGGTTCGTTTGCGTTTCGATGACTGCCATATATTTTAAGAAGCACACTAACTTGGGACATAATATATAAATTAGCTTTTAACAAATTGTTAAATATGCTGCGCCCTAAGGGAAAACGCATTGATAAATTATAAAGAGAAAAAAAAAGAAACACTAATTAATTACAGAGTTTCCTCTCATACGATCCCAAATATCATGATTCTACGGAATTAAAAAGAAAAAGGAAAAAAAAAAAGGATATTCTTTAGATTTGTGCATGCGATGCGGTTTTTTATCAAGTGAGCATAATCTCTGTCAGCGATTGAAACGAATTGATAACTGATTGTGACTCGAAGTGTCTCGCTTGATTTGAACTCGTCATTCGTGTTGCGAGATGCCAGGCTATATTACTTTCGCGATTGTTAATTTTTTTTAATATTTATCATGTTTCATCTTGTTTTCTTTAGAATATAAGTATCATTTGTGAAGTTCAAGACGAACCGCACTTAAAAATATTTTAGTGGAGATTAACGATGGTTTTTTAACGAGATAACGTTCATTTCACTTTCTTCTCCATTTCAATGCGACTCAATAACGTGAAAAAATTAATATTTTGTGTTCTCCTTCGTTGGAATACACTTTTTTGACGATTTTAATTTAATGAAAGTTTAATGAAAGTTTAATGATCCTTTAATTAGTGCATCTTTTACGACTGCGTTTGGGAAAAGATGTCTACGATTTTTGCCGTTATCACTTTGTCAGATTCATATGTATATATTCAATGGGTACATATTGTATCCGTGGGAAATAAAATTAATAACAGCTTAATCAAAATAACGACACCCTCGCTTTTATAATTAATTGCATGTGCATTTAGAAAAATGTTTTACAAAATATGTCGAGTCGCATTGCTAACTACACACAACTTGATATTTCACAGCTATGTGTTTTATATATAAATAAATAAATAAATAAATATATATATATAAATATAAATACAAATATAAAATACTGAAGAACAGTAAATTATAAGAAATAAAAATTATAATAGATAATATATAATAATTATAAAGCCGTCGGATGGTTTGTTAAACCTTCCTTTTCAGGACCCTAAAGTGATTTCCTATTCATCCTAATCGTTTTATTAATATTTATGAATATTCACAGTGTTATCCATCGCTATAAATATTCATGAAAGATTATGTAAATTATATGTTTAAAGTATCTATAGTTTTTATATTCTTTGTACATTTAAAACATTTTCTATATATCATAATGTAAGATGTTTATTTTCCATGGATATTCTATTTTATAATTGGGTATAAATATTTTCGTTTTTTCTACGTTCTATTATTCAAAGTTTTGAAACGTTTCATTGAAAACGTGAGCTTAAGTTTCGCAAATATCTTCGAAGTGTTTCGACTATTAGGTATAAGTGAATTGAATAGCTTATCGTTTCATGATAATTCTTATCCAATGTCAGTACATAACTTCGAAAATAAGTGTTATCTTTTAACACGAAAAGTGCTCGTACATTTTAGAAAATCGTACAATGAATTTTTTTAACCGTTTGTTACATATCTACGTATCATTTAGATTAAGTTATTCATCAAAATAATGAGCGATTCTGCAAGATTTAAAAAAAAATCGGTCGTTTGAACTATAGACTTTGCTATATTATGCGCATAGGGTATCGTGTGCACATAGGGTAGGGTGACAAACGGAGAAGTCGACAGGAAATGGTCATTATCTAATATACTTTTATTATTACGTCTGAGAGCCATTAAAGTGATCCCCTTAAATGCGATCTTCAATCAGGAAAATACCTTTTCAATTACGTCAAAATAGGTAATTACATTTCAGGTCATTTTAAATGCTAACGACAATGGAAAATATATTCAAAACCGATAAGCATTTTTACTAGTATTCAAACGAGCTCTACTAGTTTCGCTATATTTTACATTTCAATTTGAACTTTACAATTATAATAAACACATAAGTCCAATCTAAGATATATCAAGTATTGTGTCAAATTTCATATAATTAACTTTAATAACAGTAGCCTCACCCGACACTTCAAAATGTAAATTTAAATTTAAGTGCTGTATCACATTGCATTGATAAGTTCAAAAATGCAAATGTAATCATCTAAGTATACATTTATATATCTAAAAATATAGATGAAAAAGTAGTCTGAACAGTAAGTATATGTACATTGTTCATTACTTTTGGATTTCACACTTATCTTCAATCTCTAACGTCTTACTTATAAAAATTACATCAATAATTTACATAATATCTGTTACAATTTTAGAACGAACCTTCAGCCGGATTCACAAGTGATTAGACGCACATGCGCAATGCGACACCAACTGAATTGTGGGTGAAACTAACTCATTCGTAAATTCTACGCATTATATGTGTATGTGATCATTAAAGAAAGTCAGTCTGAGCAAGATGGCCGGGCGGGCAAGTTCGGCCTTTTGTTACTTTGCGTTTATTTTTTATCTGTTATTACTAACAAATTTTAGCAACGGTCGACGATACGGTGACAAATCGAAAACACTACACATAGCGGAGGATGATTCACATAAACACAAGCAACCGTTAATAATTAATCGTGATGAAAATTTGGAGGAACCAAGCGAAACGTCATCCACACGAACGCGTAGGGATGTTCTAACGTATTCAAATAATAATCCAAATATTACAACGAAGGTACGTTATTTGTCATAATTTCGATCGTAACATAAGTTTCTTTCATTTCGGACCGATAACCGTGAACAATGTTCACGTCTTTCTCGCATATTTTGCATTGTTTTTGTTAGCTTTATCTAGAAGAGTTGTTATTGGACGATACGGATAGTTTTAGAATTTTACGCAGCAGTTAATAAAGCTGGTTATATAGTGCAGCTTTTATGCATCAACGAACGGAGCCCGTAATTGTCGTATTATGTCCCTTCCGGACTAAATTTAATCAATATTGCCGGAGTAGCGTCATAATCGTTCTGTTATTCGCATACAGAGGTCAGTAACTGCTCTGTCTATCTTTGTTTTTTAACAAGATTTTTAATAAACGTTGGATTCATTTTAAATAAAGGGTCTATTGATCCGTATCGTTGTATGTTAGCTATGCCGTTATAATTCTCGGATAGTTGAAATTAACGAAGCGAACTTCCTCGTGACTTTCAAACGATGTATCTATTATTTTCGTACATTATTATAAAATTTATTAATTACCATCATTGTATCTTTATCAACTACGTAATTCTATAGCGGAGTTTTTGTCATTTACTTCCATCAACTTAACTTACACCATTGTTCTATTACTCTCCCCGTGTGTTATATAAATGCTGTAGTTATATATTTGTATACTTTTTTTTTATACTTCCAAACACGATTTTAATTTTAAACGAATTTGGAATGATAATTAAAGAAAGTACGTAGATAAATATAACTCCTCATGGAATTTTCATGTATCTGAAAATTGTATGAAACTGCTCAAGTTTCAAGTAAACATGTAATTTTTTTTTATCTGACATCTCAAAACTCTTTGTTCTCCAGTATTTCATTCTCAAATAAGCACAGCAGTTTCCATGTATTATTTGAATAACTTGTGACTGTGTGCATCAGTACCATAATATTTTTTGTACAAAGTGTACTGCTGATGCATCATCTTCTGTGGTAATTAGTCATAAATATGGCATATATACAAACACATTTAAGTATAGGGTTTCAATACTTGCACCGTTGATAACAAAGAGAGATATAACAATAGTAATCTGAAGTAATAAATATGTTATAAGTTACAATAGCCTTACTCATTTATGATAAAAGGTAGCCTTTATTTTCATTCTATATCTCTTCCTTTTCTCAGTCTTTTCATTGGTTTACCAGCCTTCATTGTACCATAAATTGTATCATAGATTTTACAGAATGACATAGCGGTAGGTCGAATCAATAATTCATCATGTGGATATACTTTCACTTTTTTTTGTACATGTGATGCAATCACTTCTTAATAAATTGGAGATCCTTCTGAATATTGCCGGGATAAGGAAAAACCTTGAGCAAATTAAAAATAACTCACTAAAGAATTCATAGCTGCCTTGTGTTTTCTGAATATTGAAAATCTTGGGAAAACCATAATTGTTAACATATTTTTTGCTAGTAAATGTTTAAAATTTTTTTTTTTTTTTTTTTTGTTCAATAAAGACTAAAGGTGTATTGTAGTTAAAATTGGCAGTAATTTGTACATGGTGAACATGAAAAGAATGAAGTAATCATTTTCTAAGAATCATCATTATTGTTAAAATGTGATTCATGAATTCTGATTGTCAGCTTTATTGAGATTCACTAGTTCCTGTACAGATAAAATGAATAAAAATGACTCGCTAATAACTGAAATAAAATAAAGAATGAAGGCAAAAGCAATGCCTTCTAATTTATGCTACATCTTTTTGCACACATCTGTTCCGAATTATGACTGTGGATTATCAATTTCCTTTTATCTTAAGCTTTGTTTCCAATACATGTTTTAAGATAATCTTTTTATTTATTGATAACGCTGTTCAAATAATAATGTTATTGTAACAAATGTCACAAGATTAAAAGATAATACATTGATTATATGAAAGCTTTTACGATTTTTTTTCCCTATAAAGACATATGTCTGCATTCACAAAGTTATTCAATTTACCATCTCCAAATAAAAGCTACAAATCTATACAAAAATTAGGTGTGGTAGAAAAGTTTCAACTTTCAAAATGGACTTTAGACAACAAAGTAAATGAATTTGGAAACTATGGGCAATTATGAGATTATTTGCTTATTTCAGATCAATGCTTTAAATGACTCTCATCAACAGTTGATGGTACATTGGGTAGGAGAAGGATCTAATGTAATTATTTGTCTAGCAAGAGATAGTACACCTGCAGCACGACAACAGCGTAATCCTAGTGCTGTGTATATAAGTTATGATTATGGAGACACATTTGAAAATAAAACTGAAGAATTCAAAGTTTCTTTTGAACCTAATGCTTCTTACGCCACTTTGGATAAATTCATTAATCACCCACAGTTTTATAGCCTTGTAAGTATAAGTTTATCTTGTATATATATATATATATATATATATTTGTGTATAAATTTTATTTAATACGTGTTGTTATTTCTTATTGTAGTGTGTGTTTGTGGATAGTACAAACAGCTTACTATTCATCGCGGACAACAGTGGACGACACATAAAGAGACTTGAAGTCCCATTCCATCCAAGTGAAATTTCTTTCTTTGAATTAAAACCAATGGTTCTGGTTGCTTTGGACAAAGTTGATCCAATGCGCAAAGTACAAATTAATTAAATTATTCAAAACTATAACTTCCTTTTATCATATTTTAATGATTAATTCGTAATTTGTTTTTAGTTATGGCTATCAAATGATGTAGGACACACATGGGTAACAATACACCACTACGTGAAAGCATTCTTTTGGTCTTCTCTTCATACTTTATTGATAGAACGTGCTGAGCCTTCTGGTTCTAACACTGTTTTGCAGTTGGATTTAATGAATTTGTCATTTCAACGACCATTTATAAATCAGCTAGCGGGTAAAACCTTGAATGATTCATTTGAAGTGGTAATTACGAATGTAGAGGACTTTCAAGTTAAAGGCGATTATATGTTCGCAACAATGAAAGACACTTCAAGGGTAAGCAATAACAAACTTCACTAATTTGTATTAATACTATTAATATTTTACATTGTTCAAGAATTGAAATGTATTTAATAATTTTCCTTTTTCGAATAGAATGGAACATCGGAAAATCTGGATCTTTATGTGTCATATAAAAATCGAGGCTTTGATAAAGCTAAATTCAATACAGAATTAGATCGCAAAGACTATTACGTCGCAGATGTTTCACATAACAGAATTTTTGTCGCAGCTTTGCACAGTGAAACAACTGTAAATCTTTACATATCAGAAATTTTAGATCAGAAAAAAGTTACATTCACGTTGTCCTTGGAAAGGATTTTGACATTTTTCCCAAACAATACCTGGAAAGAGAGCTGGTTAAAGTGAGTACTTTGAAACTTTGAAGTCTTTCATCACTTGAATTGAGTAATTTGACGTTGAACGCTACCATTATTGCGCTAGTTTTGCCATTTCCACTAAAATGAAACTTTCCCTATTAAAATACATCTTTTGAAAAAAGATTTTATCAAATTTTTTCAAATATACACATATATATGTATGGTATCATTCTTTACAGTGAGATTGCTGACGAGGCATTTGCAGATTTATACAAAGTTGAGGGTCTTCGTGGTATTTACATAGCATCGCAAGTTACAGGAACCCCAAAGGCAGGATTAATTGGCCCAGAACATTTAGTATCTCTGATTACGTTTGATCATGGGACAACTTGGAATCCCATAAAACCACCTGCTACAAATCCCGAAGGTTTTCATATTCAGTATACGAAAGATTTTTCCTTACACTTGAGTCAGCGCTTCAGCCAATTGTATCCTGTAACAAGATCAGTAACGATCATGAGTTCGAAGTCTGCTCCTGGTATTATAATGGCAACAGGTGTAATAGGACCAAATCTCAAAGGTCGTCCTGCTCTATACGTATCCAGGGATGCAGGTCTAACATGGAAGCAAGTTCTTAAAGATTATTACTTCTTTAACATGGGAGATCATGGTGGTTTGTTGGTGGCCGTTAAGTATTTTAAATCATGGGGTGAAACACGAGATCTCTCTTACTCCACAGACGAAGGTGAAACGTGGCAGACGTATGAATTTAATACAAAAATGTTACGAGTGTACGGTCTCATGACGGAACCAGGGGAGAACACTACAGTGTTCACGATGTTCGGTTCGGACAGTGGACAGCATCAGTGGCTGATAATTAAGGTCGATCTGAGAAACGTGTTTGAGAGAGATTGTACCGAAGATGATTTCAAATTTTGGTCTCCATCGAGTAAAGAACAACCGGTCATGGCATGTGTCCTCGGTCGAAAAGAAACTTATCAGAGAAGAGCAGCACGTGCTAATTGCTACACAGGCATAGATTATGACCGACCAATAAAATTAGATATTTGTCAGTGTGATTACAATGATTACCTTTGCGATTTCGGATTCACACGAGTTTGGAATCCGTATCATTGTATTCGAGATCGATCCATGAATTACGATCCTTATGCTATACCTAGCACGTGTAAGCCTGGCAAGTTTTATAATCGTACAAAAGGATATATCAAGATACCGGACGACGAGTGTTTCGGTGGTTTAGCCAGAAACTTCGAACCAGATGAAATTCCTTGTCCGATGAAAGAGAAATCGGAGTTTCTACTGGTAGCTCAGCGAGAACAAATATCACGAATCGATTTGGTAGATGAAAAACTCGAAACGTTGCCTGTTCACGATCTGAAGAATGTTATCGCCATAGAATTCGATATGAGAAACAATTGTTTATACTGGGCAGATATTGTTAATGATACGATAGGCAGACAGTGTTTCAAGGATGGTACGAGTTATCCTGAAATACTCGTGGAGACTGATTTGAGTTCGATCGAAGGAATGGCTCTCGATTGGGTGTCAAACCTTTTATACTTCGTGGATGGTGTTAAAATGAGAATACAAGTAATCAGGACAGATATATCCACCATGGGCAGAATGCGAAGAACGATCTTAGGACCAAATAATTTACCAAAGCCGAGAGGTATCGCTGTTCATCCCATGAATGGATATATGTTTTGGACGGACTGGGCTCCAGGTAATGCTTCTGTTTCAAGAGCAAATCTCGATGGCACGGAAGTGAAACGATTATTCGTCGAACCAACTGTAGAATGGCCAAACGGAATAACAATAGATCATATAGCAGAACGTATCTATTGGGTAGACGCGAGGCAAGATTACATAGGGTCTAGCGATTTCGACGGGAAGAAGTTTAAGAAAATAATCTCAAAGAACGAGCGAGTTTCGCATCCGTTCGCAGTTGCAGTATTCAAAGATAACATGTACTGGGACGATTGGAAACAGTCAATGATATTCGTCGCGGATAAAGATCACGGATTAGGTATAGCGACGATATTCGGCCACTTGACCGGTCTGATGGACTTGAAAGTATTCGCCCACAGTATACAAGTTGGCACAAATGCTTGTGCTAATAATACCTGCTCACATATTTGCGTGGGTGCACCAGGTGGCAAGTACAGTTGTCTCTGTCCAGATGGTATGGTAATGATGGATGGTAAATGTATGTGTCCCGAAGGACTTAAGCCATACGCAAATTCCACGTGTCCACGAATAGCTAGTACCTGTTCAGCGAACCAGTTCTCCTGTCAGAATGGCGTCTGTATACCTGCCTTCTGGAAGTGCGACGGTGAGAACGATTGCGGTGACAATTCCGATGAGATTCATTGTAACAAAGCTACCTGCAGTCCAAATAGTTTTGCATGTGACGATGATAAGTGCATACCAAAGTACTGGGTCTGCGATCTCGATCGAGACTGCAAAGACGGCAAGGATGAAATGAATTGCACCTACATGAATTGCATCGGAGGTCAGTTTAAATGCGACAATGGAAGATGCATATCTCACAGGTGGAGATGCGACGGCGAAGTTGACTGCCGTGACGGCTCAGACGAAAAGAATTGTACGAAGAGTGCACCTCCGAATACTTGCAGGTCAGATGAGATTTTATGTCCAACTGATCATGCCTGCATACCAACATCCTGGAAATGTGACGGAGAACCTGATTGTCAAGATGGCTACGACGAAGCGGACTGCAGTAAGATAGTCTGCGAGAGTTGGCAATTTACTTGTAATTATACCTCTGAGAAGCGACGTTGCATCTATAAGTCCTGGGTGTGCGATGGAGACAAAGATTGTCTGGATGGCTCTGACGAGTTAAATTGCACCGTAACAACGACACCAACGTCCGTTATACCGATATTAACAAATAACTCCTGTAACGATTGGATGATCAGATGTAACAACAAGAAATGTATACCCTACTGGTGGAAATGCGACAGTGTTGATGACTGTGGCGACAATTCCGACGAGATAGGTTGCGGAAAGATTGACGATGATACGGTTGATGAGACTAGCATGGTACCCACTACCGAGCAAGTACGTGTCTGTCATGAACATCAGTTCCAATGTGGCAACGGTGAATGTATAGTGAATTCTTGGATTTGCGATGGATTAAACGATTGTCCAGATGGAGAAGACGAGTTACGCTGCGAAGGAACACACATAGGTTGCGGGGAAGGTCAATTCATGTGTCGTCATGATGGCTCTTGCATATCCATAAGAAATATTTGTAACGGTTTTGAAGAGTGTCCAGATGGTAGCGATGAATCAGGATGTCCAGGTGAACATCCAAGTCCTGCAGCAACTCCGTCTTGTTATGCTGGTCTCTTCCCCTGCGATGAGACACGTTGTTTCCCTCAAGCGTCATACTGTGACGGGGTACAGGATTGTTTCGATGGTTTCGATGAAGCTAATTGCGATAGAAATAGCTCTCGCGTTTATCAAGTTCTTGCCATGGGAGTCGATGAACGATCGGTGAATGCTACCAGTTTGATTTTATTCTGGTGGATGCCGATACCTACAAATGTCACCTTTGAATTCTTGCCATCGATAGCACGCGCAGAACCGGATGCTAAGTGGACCAATGCAAGCGAGTGGATAGAAGATATGGAGTATCACTTCAACGATCTTCAACCATACACTCGTTACAATTTGACGGTACACGTTAGACTAAAGGGTCAAAGTACCGTATTCCCTCCGGCCAAATATTTAGTAGTTCTTACAGGAGAGGGTACTCCGTCCGAGCCATGGAATGTTGCAGTTGCACAGAAGAATGGAACACGCGTTGAAGTATCATGGCGACCACCTTTACATCCTAATGGTCCTATCACTGGGTATGAAGGTTTCGTTGCACCACCCATACCTCCCATGCGATTTACTAGGCAGAAAACATCAGCAATTATCGACTTACCGTTTGAGGCAGGGAAGAATTATTCATTTTGGGTAATAGCTAAGAATCGAGAACATCAATCAGCTTCGTCGAACGTTGTTATGTTGACTTTCGATGGTTCTGCTAATATTGATAACATCGAGGACCTCAAGGTGACTGCAACAACGAATCATTCGGTCAGCTTGTCCTGGAAGAAGATCAAAGACGTTGATGGGTATCACATTACTCCAAGGGCTCCAGAGACGTATCCTGCTCTACAGACAGTCTCCACTACGAACAATTTCATTGAAGTTAATAGATTAGCTCCAGGTGTTAAATACACTTTTGAAGTTGGAGCAACGAAGAAACCCTACGTTGGAAAAGTTGCCATGATATCTGCCACGACAAATGGTACCGCTTTACCGTCGGTAACGAAACTCGTTGCTAGGTTGTTTAAACATGATGGAACAACCGTGAAACTTACTTGGGACCCACCGAAAAGCTCGAAGAAGATTAAATGGCAGTATGCTATTTATTATGCCATCAATGTAGTAGATTTTGTTAAAGGTAATTACGGAATTTCCTGGTAATTGGTACTCTTTAGATGATATTAACTTAAGTATGATATTTTTACAGAATACAAGATTCTGACGACGAACTTATCCGCGACTATAAAAGACTTAGAGGCCTGCGAATCCTATATAATCGCTGTTGGCGTTAATGGTGATTATGGCGCGGGTCCTTTGGGTTTGCCGGTTAAAGTATTTACATATTTCAACAAACGCGCGCCACCAAAGAAATTGAGGGTAACGGAGACAGATCAACACGAAACCATAATAGTCTCCTGGAGTGCTAGTTGTCCAACAATCGATGAGCCTATCAACTACACGGTGTGTATGAGATGAGAATGAATCATCCTAAGGAGATGTGTATCCAACAAAATGTTTAATTTTATATTTTTTATTAATTACAGATTACCGTAACAGATTTGGTACTTGATAAGCAATTTGTCGTGACGTTACCTTCAACGAATGAAACGTTAATGAAGCATACTTTTAATTCTATAAAATTCGGTGGAAAGTATCAAATTACAATAGCAACGGATGTTGAAAATGCTATACCAAGTCAACCGGTTGTATATACGGCACCGCCAATTTATCCACCCCATCAGTTGAGAGTTTTGCACAATCACAGTGATTATGTGATCCTCTGGGAACAAATTAATTTACCGGCAAGTGCGAAGCCGACAGATTATCATTACGAAGTTCTGGCGGTTGAAGGATCACGCACGATGAACGAATCTATCGCAAAGATTTATAAAGTTAATCAACCACCGTTTACGTATAAGGATGTTAAACCGGATGTTATTTATACATTTGCCGTACGATTGGTTACCGAGGAAGGATATAAAAGTCCATTGAGCGAGATCTTCAGTACTAGGAATTCTGCGGGTAATTTATCATTATTTCTGGCTATTTCCAGTTTAGAAAGGATATTGGAATTGTTAAACCATGACAATAATTATATTTTTCAGAGGCGTTGCTAGTAACGATAAACACATCTAGCATATTGTCACACGTGGTACCAATTTGCTTGCTAATCATAGCTTTGGGATCGGCGTTGGTATACTTCGTTATAAGGCATAGAAGATTATCAAACAGCTTCACGCAGTTTGCTAACAGCCATTATGATACGAGACGTGGTCAAGCCACTTTCCCAGGAACGACGGACGGTTTAGGTGATTTTAATTAATCAATTTGATCATCCGATAGATATTCTTGGTGTATATTTAATCCTCTATAGGCCGAGTTTTTTGTGGCATCCAAAGATCAGTTTCACAATAATACCATTAGAAAATGATAAAAATACTATTTTAAATAATGGACTAAATCTGAATTTTAAATATTGCATTTTAAAGAAATTTAGATGTGTCTTCTTGCGTTATCTCAAAGTCACAGGGACCTATAAAGTGTTAAGGTTTTTTAAAATTCGATGGCTAAGGATCCATCTGAAACATCGGGACCTAAGTGACGATACAGTTAACGCGATTGAAAAAAAACGATATTATTAGATGTTTGTAACGTGACACGTGATATTAATATTATGTTCTATCATTTTTTTTCTTCTCAGAAGAGGAAGACAGTCCTGTGATTCGAGGATTCTCCGACGACGAGCCATTGGTAATACCGTAAACGTAAAACATCAAAGAGGTGCACAGAAAACACACAAACACACACGTACACAGAGAAACCAGGTACACCTTTACACGTTATATACATATATAAATATATAAATAAAAAAAAATGATATTTACATGTTAAGAAAAACGTGCCAAGACACTATTAATACGATAATTTCGAACGTAGATAAAAACTTTACCATAAGAGTGAGAAGCTTTTATGAAAGTGGCTCAAGACTGACATACTTTGCTAATTGTAGTAAGTACAGATTGATAGATACAGGCTGCTCAGAGCACTTACATGAAAGCTTTGTAAATCGATTCGTATGCTATGTTGTAAAGACCTTAGTCTTATGTATATCCACATCTCAAGACTCTCGGATATTACAAGCTGTTACGATGGGGTATGGCGAACATGAAGTTTCCAAGTTTTACAAATCTGCACGCCATAACGTCGAATTTCCAGAATGTCGGAAGTGACACTATCGTCTCGATATAGACATAGGAATCGGACAAAGAGAGAAAGAGAGAACGAAAGAGAGAGAGAGAATGAGAGCAATTTGTACATAGTAAAATATTTTGTATGAATCACAAAAACTTTTGAGCTTTTTCAAGATGCCATGCACGATACTATGAAAAATTTACACGGGAAAACAGCGGACATTTCAATTATACAGTCATTGTGACAATTTTCCTCAGTATCGAAGTGTACATTTCTGTTGCTTTCTTTTTATTATATGTGCATTTTTTAATTATAAAGTGCAGAGCGCGACGTCACTAAGGAAAATTTTTTAAAGATCAAGGAGGAATACTCTGCCTTTTCCTCTTATTTTTATCACGTCCTTTTGATGTAACGTTTACAATTGGATTTGCTCTACTTCTCGTAATAAATCATTTTTACGTAATATCACGAGCTGATTTATATTCGCGAAAAAGGAAGGCAAGAAGGTAACGTTATTCATAGAGAAACAATACCGAAGAGTTCCCTTAGCTTTATTTTTTCTAAGGGGCACGGACAACGTGTTCGTTTGTCCGTCTGAAGGGAGAAAATGCAAAGGAAAAAAAAGAACTAATCATGAATCTTTTTCGAGCGTATTTGATAAGGATACTTTTGGATGCGATTTCATCAAACTGATATTTTATGATTATCCTGTATCGTAATTATTGTATTTTAAATCATCCCAATGACTTTACGATTATCATGTATTCAAGAATTTTTAGCATTTTAACATATTCAAAGAATAGATATACATATATGTACGTTTTAATTGTTTTTTATACTTTAATCAATATCGCTTTTACATACACTGTATATTTCGCGTCGCTCGCGTTCTTCAGGGTGTCCATTTGAAGGAGAAACATTCGTGAACTCGTTTCAACGAAGGAAGCATTGTTGTCAAACCTACGCCGACAATTTTACCGCAAATGTAAATAATAATACACGAAACAAGTATCACACCATTTCTTCTAACGTCTATTAAATTATTTGCGAAGTCAACTGGTACCAATAATTATTAAATTCGCCAGTCCATTGTCCCTCTTCACATTCGAATAGACTAGTTATATAGTTTTTTCTCTTTTTCTTTTCTAACGAAGCTAATAGCAATCCCAAAGAAGGCTTTTTATTAATGTCTCGTGTAAGTTTATCTAGTTACAAGATATCGAATGAGAAAAAATATTTTTGAAGTTTTCATTTTGAAGGGCTGAGGTCAAATAGTGATAATTATCTTAGTTTTACAATATGCCAAAAAATTAGCCTGTCATGGAAACGTTGTAGTTTCGATTCTTTAGATAGTTTGAAATATTTGAATGATAAAAAGGTGAATATTTGAGTTGGGAAAATTTTTAGTAACATATTCGACCGGTTATTTGCTTGATTTTTCTTCACAAAGTATTGTTGCGAATTCTTCTGGATATCCATGTAATTTAAATATTTGCAAGTTCAATAAGATTTTTTTTTATACGATTTTCGATTTTTCTTTTTAATACATTTTTTTCCATAAGATAAGGAAACGAGAAAACCAAGAAAAATCAATTATTTTGATCCTCGCTTTTCTAAGTTTATGTGAAACCTTCGTGTTATCAGTATTGTCTCAGATTATAGTAACAATTCTTTTGAAAAATTAATGACAACAAATTATTATCGATTATATGAACTTATCTTCTGATACAGACGAAGATAAAAGGATTTTTCGAATCGCTGTTAAAACATTTAGCCTTTTTTAAACGTAAAATTGCAATGCATTCGAAGAAAGGAACGATGGACTTAAAATTTTCAATAATGATTTTTGTTTTTTTAACGAGAGCGACGGTCGGAGGAGTTTTTTAGTTTGTACGTGTAAATCTCAAGGGTTATAGCAATATGACGCCGATATGTATACATTATAAATATATATTTACAAATACATATACATATATAAATATAAATAGTTATAATATATTTGCGTGTAAATAAAGGAAGTTAAGGCACAGAGAAACATGTTCTTATTTTTACATAAAAACTATCGTTTATACTACATAGTAAAATAATTAATAAAAAACACGTAAAACTGTTGAAGATATGACAGTGTTTATGACGATAAAAAGAATAATTATTCAAATTTCAAAATAGGAGTCAATTGGGATTCATTATTATATGAAATTGTTTCTAGAAATTGTACGTCATGAAGTACAATGTGAACTCTTCATAAAATTATAAATTCCCAGTCAAATGATCAAAGTCAAAAATTGTAGATGTGTCAACGAGAATAGTAATTTTAGAAAAAGAAATTTTTTCCTGTAAAATGAAACGAAATACTCTGCGCACTGTTATACACGATAAAATTTCTTTGAAACGAAACCCAGCTAATTAAGGCATTTCACGAATATAACGAAGATTGAGTGAAAACGGAAATGGCTTAATTCCAACAATTCTTCCAGCTTACAGTACGCATTAATTTGTAATTAATTTGGTTGAAAGATAGGAGAAATGGTTTCGAATCTGATAAGCTACACTGACGATTTTATATGCGATTGTTGTTATACAAAAGAGATTTTTTATCGTCAAGAATAGTTATATTTCTAAGATAATTACAATGTAATATTATTAAGTCGAAACTCTGATAGCATATAGTAAATTGAAGTAATAAAAATATCCAGCGGGCTGTCCATCGCGAACTCACCGATCCAATTAATTTCCTGTCAGTCTTTCCTTCATGATTTACACCTTTAATTTCATTCTGCTAAACTGGAATGTAAAAAGTTTCGTCTCAACCCAATGGAATACGGTTTACCGGTTTTATATGTGATGCATGTGCCAGTAATTATGACAGTGCTTTAACTGTAAGTCATTTACTCTCGGTTTTTTAGATACTTCAACTTCCGTTTTGTAAAAAACAATTAGACACCCATCAGCACTGTCAGAAGTAAGTACTTGCAAAGACTTGGATTGATGTGAGCGGCAACCAAGAATAGAATTTAAAAACACGTGAATTCACATCTCTTGCAATTACAATCAGTACATGAAAAGACGTTAATTGGTGCAAGCGGCAACCGGGAATAGAATTTAGAAAAACGTGAATTTAGATCAGCAGCAACGATCAGTACCTGCAAAGACGTGAATTAACGTCAGCTGCAACTACGATCAGTACCTGCAAAGACGTGAATTCACGTCAACTTCAATCACGATGAGTACCTGCAAAGACGTGAATTCACGTTAGCTGTAACTACAATCTGTACCTGCAAAGACGAGGATTCACGTCAGCTTCAACCACGAGGAGTACCTGCAAAGACGTGAATTCACGTCAGCTTCAACCACGATGAGTACCTGCAAAGACGTGAGTACACGTCAACTGCAACTACGATGAGTACTTGCAAGACGTAAATTTACGTCAGCTGCAACTACGATCAGTACCTGCAAAGACGTGAATTTACGTTAGCTGCAACCATGATGAGTACTTGCAAGACGTAAATTCACGTCAGCTGCAACTACGATGAGTATTTGCACTGGCATGAATTCACAGGAGCAGCAACCAAGAATTGGAATGTAAAAAGACGTGAATTAACGTTAGCGGTCGGAAACGTGTTAAAATACATTATTAGTATTATTGTTATTATGACGATTAGTCCCAAAATTTGACAGAGCGTAGTGATTGAAGAGTGGCGTAGAACTTCCTGGCGGAAATGTTGCGTTACGTTGAATTGCCAAAAAGTGGAACGACAGAGAGCCGTTTGGCCGATTCACAATGGGCCTCTCTGGGGACTAAAGACTTCCGTTAAACTTCTCTGAGATAATTCGAGGCTTAGGACACCGTTATTTCATTAAAAATGAAAAGAACCGGAGTAAGACGAGGCGCGTTACTCCGGCTTCCCTATTTTATGTTCTTTCCTGTTTAACTAGCGCGTTCGATGCAACGTATTTTCACCTTTTCTTTTGCATTCCGGATTCTCGAATCTTTTTTGGTTAATTGCCGGATAGAGAAGATTACTTCATTAAATTACACGATTAAGGAGACAGTGAATAGGTGAATGCTGATGTGGAGATGGTTCGGACTTCAATTAAATCAGAGAAGTTTTGAAAAATTAGGGAGTCTAATTTACTGATTGTGAGTGTTCTAATGATATCAGGCTAGAATTAGAATAAGATGATAGAATTTTTTGTAACGTCTTCACTTCATGTTGACGATGGCTTAAGATAAAATACAAAGATATTGCAATACAACAGAAACTGACAGAAGTAAAAGGTAGCTCTTCATTTTGCGATATTAACACTTTTTTACGGAAACCGTCAAATTGACGGGCGCCTACTTTTTTAATAATCAGTTTTCAAATTTACGGAGAAGCAATGAAGTAGATATTTGTTGTGTATTTTATAATGTAAAAATTACCTAACGAATTATCATCTTTGCCGCTTGCTCCCTTTTTCTCAAAGTCCTTTTAATACATTGCAGTGTAACAGATTTCACGTCCGTAAATCTAGTGTTAACATAGAATCATTCGACTTTCGTAGATCACCCTTAACACAGTATTTCTGACAACAATCAAAACAAATATTCAAATTTCAAATTAGAAGTCAATTTTAACACTGTCATGCAAAATTCTTTCTACAAATTGTCCATCATGAAATTCAAAGTCTCCCTAAAGAATTAAAGTAACTAAACAAAATTTATAACTCTATCAACAGCGATAATAATTTTCTCTGTCATTCCAGCAATTCACTATCTAAACTGTAAACGTACAGGGAAAAGAAACATTACGTAACGAAGTTACTTTATCAGTTTCAATTTAAAGGAAATCTGAATGATAAAGATCGTTAGGTGAAATTTACATCGGGTTCGATGCGTCTTCACGGTGTTGGACAAGAGGTAGCTCCTTAGAAGTGTAAAATCGTGCTACGCACGTGCAAAGTGTACCGTAATAATAATTGTTCCCTTAATTACTCGCACCGCGTATGCGAACGGCGTTTCTTCATCGCGCTTCTAAGATCTTGCACGAGGGATAAATCATCATTCGCCACGAAGCTACCGTGGATACATCCACGTAGAGGGTTTGATGATTTATTCTCGTTGGTCTTGCGGAAATTATGATATTTCCTCAAACTGTCATGTGCTCTCGTGTTTCGGTTTAATCGGGAACTTCTTTCGTATTTTTTATTACGATATTTTAGAGATAAAATAGAAAGCTAGAAAGGAAATTGTATTGAGGTAAGAGGAATATTAATGTATAAAGAAAATTAAATTAAGAGAGGGTTACTGTAATTTTAGGAAAATAAGTAAGAGCAATTTTCGAATAGTTTCAATTTTAATAATAAACATAGGAAATCTTTTTAAATATTTGTATATGGTTGTTACTTTTGTATTTGACTGTTATTAGTCTCTTCTTGAGTAATTTACGTTGACTGTTATTTCGTTGATGAATCGTTATTTGCTCGAGTAAATTGTTAATTGGACAGGTGAAGAAAAAGTATCGCTTCTGTTATCGTGTTATGTAACATTGATTTTCAGCCTTCGTAAAAGCAAAAGTTATTTATAATTGCAAGGAATTTTTTAGGTTTTATGTAAGTCTACATTGTACGTAAAAGATTCTTTCCATAAGTAATATATTTTATGCAAGTTCGTCTTCATTGCAGGAGAACTTATCGAGGATTACATTTCTGTGTGATATTAAAAGAGCATAATTTTAAAGGGAGTGAAATGCACTCTCGTCTAGATAAACATGCAACAGCATTAGAATTATCTTATAGTCATGAATTGCTCGGTATATGCCTCTTCCCTGCAATTACTGCCGTTTAGTATTTCCAACAAGATTATAGTGCGATAGTCACGCAGAGTACAAATAGAATTATAGCAAAATGAGTAGGGCATCAGAAACAACTGTTCTTCTTCTTGTTTTCTTATCTTTTCGGTTTTAATCTCTAGGTTCATTTCACCGATGACCTAACGTTACAGGTGTCTTTCTAATCAACAAAGTTGCAATACATTAACACGTTGATTGCCATGCGGGTTACCGGTGGCCGGAGCTATTGGATTCAATGAAATTTCATGTAACTTTTAAATTGTAATATTTATAAAATTTCGAATATACTAAATATTTAAATATTGGCCTTAAAAAGATAAAGGTCTACTAAATATTTATCTATTAGGTTTTGTTGTATAAAGATGTTATTTTAATGGAAAAAGTTTCACTTCAGTGGAAATGAAACTAGTGAAATGTCGATGGCGTTCAACTTGTCACACGGTAGTTTAGGAAAAATTGCAGAGAGATGACGAAGAATTAGAATTTGGGTTCAATGATGGCGGAATCTACCCTTTACCACTTGACTCACCATAGGATTCCAGAAATAACCGTATGTCTAAGCTCTAAAGATAAAAAAATTATTTTTAAATTAGAAAAGTCAATCGGGAAGTAGTGATCAAACTGTGGAAATAATTTGAGATCCAAAGTTTCTTTTGACCTCTGATAAAAACAGTATTAACCCTTTGCGGACGCACATATTCTTGAATATTGAAGGGTAATCATTTACTTGCTGATCAAAAACCACTATTTTATCAGAAAGTTAGTCTGTTAATATATATAAATTATAAATTACTGTTTGTGCAATCATATTTTAACGGTTGTATTTCAATTTCTCAATTCTAACCGTGTATACTTGCAATAATGAGATATAATTGAATTTTCTCTCATCGTCAGATCAGATATGTCGCTAGTTCTCAAAGGGTTAATTTCATTTGGGATTGTTACAATATAGCAACTTCTCATTTTCATTTAACAGAAGAAAGTAACAAACTAGTTCATTTAGCGAGATATGTTTCTCTGCGTACCCAAAACGAGCACGTATTTGAAAAAACAATTAGTCCGACATCAAGTCCTTAATGTAAAAGTTCCTGGCCCGTGAAATCTCGAAAAAAGAAGAAACGGTAGATTCGTTATCCGCAAAATTACCGGAAGATACAGAAAAGCGCGTTACTTTGTAACCGAACAACGAGGAAATACACTTACAAGAGACAATAAGTTGTTGGGTGTTACCAAACAGTTTTGTGTGCAAACTTACAGTGAATTAGCGTGTCCTACTGTTTCGAATTAGCATATTACGGCATTAATGTGTTGCCGCTCGTTACTAATGACACTCTCCTCCCTGCGAATTCAGTTTATTCCAAAGCTGAGAATCTTTTCTAATTGGCTGAGAATTTATGTTGGTCATATTATATCGAGCTTTATCGTACTCACTTCCTCGCATTGTTTCGACTTTTCCGCGAATGAAATTTGAAAACAGAAGACCACCTTTTCAACCTGCATTAGCGCTAATTTACCTTGAATGTACGATAATCGTGGATCGTAACACTGAGACACGCGATTGTTTGAAAGATTTGCATGAAATTACTGATAAACATCCGGGATTTTTTATTCAGTGTGCAGAAAGTTCTCATTTTTTCTTGGCTTTCGTCCTATTTTCTTTTTAAAGTGGTGCAAAGTGTAGGGGGATGCGGTGTAGACAATTTTCGATAGATTGAGAATTATCGAAAAATATGGAGATATATTTTTATTCGTGAATTTTTAATTAGATTAAAATATATCTTTGAGGGTAGAAGAGATATGTTTCATATAGAGAAATAGATCTCTCAAGTATAGATATCTATATCTGAGAAAAAATATCCTTCGATAAGAAAGACATTTGGCAAAGTCAAGGAATTTGCTTACCTCCATTAAGAGGCGGTATTTTATATGAAGATAGCTAAAATGGTCGTTTCTTAACCCTTTGCCGTGCGATTTCTTTTGTGACGCGATGCTAATAGCATATAAATAATTTGAGCGTATCGTGATCCACTCATATTCTTAATCTAATCATTTTTGGGCACTCCGAAATTTCTTATTTCATTTATCACCTCATGAGAGTCACTGGTTATCGTACAACAAGGGGTTAATTTTTTTGAAACGTGTCTGCAACTTCTATCGCTGCTTCTTCTTTATTTCCCTGCCGCTATTTTACCTAATTTATTTTACTTCATTTTTTAACACTATTTTATTCCTACATCCCTACTTTACTAAATGTAGAATTGTATCATTCAATATTTACATCTAATGTCAACCTACATAAAAAAAAGCATATCTTTCCCCCATCAAAGAAGAATCCTCTAAACATCATGCATACCTATTATATCCCAAGAAATCGCTACCGACCGAAGAAACACGAGTTCCATCAAAGGGGTTACTCGTTCCTAACATGACAATGACGAATGACCGGGGTTAAAAGAAACTTTTCGTCGACACGAATCTCCACTTTTGTACATCAGAATCATACGCGAGAATGGTGTCACTGGTTAAATAAGAGAATCGTGGGAACGAGAAGAAAGGCGGAGAGAAGAATAAGAATAAGAGGAAAAGGAGTCACCCAAACTAGAAGAGGAGGATGCACAAGAAACTGAAGAAGAATAAGAAGAATAAAAGAGTAACTAGAAGAAGAAGAAGTAGAATAAGAGGAGGATGAAGAAGAAGGTGACAGAATGGCTGACAAGTAGGGATATGTTTTTCTGGTACCACGAGGAGGATCACAATCGCGAGTAGCAAGGACACCAAGAGTCTTGGTCGCCTCCCAGCGAAAGAAGGGATACCCGAGTCCCCACTATTAAATGGCTCGACGCCGTCGAGGCAACGAGAAGCTACAACGGGGGCGGCAGAACGCCATCCAGCCTCAGTGCATTTTCGACATTCGCGAGGCTGACTTATAAGGAATTAATCAGGATAAGGTCTTCAATAAGGTTAAGAAGAACAAAAACATTTTGGACGAAGGGAAGAATTCCTAGTCGATTTTTGGGAAATTTTATAAAATCGTTGATCGAAGGAGGAAGGCCTCAGTGCATTTTCGATCTACGCAAGGATAACTTATAAGGAATTAATCAGGATAACGTTTTCAATAAGGACAAGGAGAACAAAGACATCTTGGTCGAAGGGAAGAATTCCTAGTCGATTTTTGGAAAATTTCATAAAATCGTTGATCGAAGGAGGAAGGCCTCAGTGCATTTTCGACATTCGCGAGGCTGACTTATAAGGAATTAATCAGGATAAGGTCCTCAATAAGGATAAGAAGAACAAGGAAATCTTGGACGAAGGGAAGAACTCCCTGTCGATTTTTGGAAAATTTCATAAAATCATTGATCGAAGGAGGAAGGCCTCAGTGCATTTTCGACATTCGCGAGGCTGACTTATAAGGAATTAATCAGGATAACGTCTTCAATAAGATCAAGAAGAATAAGGAAATCTTGGACGAAGGGAATAACTCCTAGTCGATTTTTGGAAAATTTCATAAAATCATTGATCGAAGGAGGAAGGCCTTAGTGCATTTTCGACATTCGCGAGGCTGACTTGTAAGGAATTAATCAGGATAAGGTCTTCAATAAGGATAAGAAGAACAAGGAAATCTTGGACGAAGGGAAGAACTCCCTGTCGATTTTTGGAAAATTTCATAAAATCATTGATCGAAGGAGGAAGGCCTCAGTGCATTTTCGACATTCGCGAGGCTGACTTATAAGGAATTAATCAGGATAAGGTCCTCAATAAGGATAAGAAGAACAAGGAAATCTTAGACGAAGGGAAGAAGTATCACTTTATTTTTGGAAGAATTTGTAAAAAACTGTTGATCAAAGGAGCAAGAAGTGAAACCAGGAAGAAGATGTAGACTGATCAAATCTGGTCATTACCTGAGTGGTGGATCGAAGACTTTGGAAGGGTGAATCTTCTTCATCTTTCTTCGAACAGTAGCGAGTTTCTTGGAAAAGGACGAAGTACAGGAAATGGTAGAAGTATGAAGGAAAAGGATTAAGGGTTAAAGAAGAAGCTAGGATATCATTGATGGAAAAAATCTATGAAGAGGATCGTGTTGCGAAAGATGATACCAATTGCTGGAGATTGTTATAACGTTGAGGATCTTAATAATGGCATCATTGATAATGAGTTTCTACTATTTGTTTTTGAAAAGAATAGATACCAGGGGAAAGTATAAAGGAAATTATTTCTTCCTGAGATCGATGTGAGAAGGAGTTATAGGGGAAGTTTGTTTAAAACTTACCCTCGTTGATAATCCATGGAAATTTCCAGAGACCAAAAGGAAGTTTCATCGAATACGTCATAGCATTTTACTGAAAAAACTTCCAACACCTCAAAATTGCTTTAGAAAGTTGATCGAAGAAGAAAATCAGTAAAAAATCATCCAAAACACATCAATCACCGAAGAAGAAATCCATCAGGCTTCGAACCGAGAGATACTCATTGATCATCCCATAATTATCGTAACTATACCGAAAAGTCGAAAGAAATAAGTCGAGAACAAAAAATCAAGAAGCAAAGAGAAGTTTGCTGAGGATGATTATTTTCTTTCGATCATCGGAATAAAATCAAAGCCATAGACACGATAAACCGCAATTAAGGATAAGAAAAAAAGGGTTCACAATTGTCAGGCGAAGTCATTGAAAGAGCCTGCATCATTTTTTCTCCGATGCGAGCTTAATCCTCGAACTGTGACGATCGTTCGATTTTTATAATTATCGTCAAAGTCCTGGAACGCCTCGAAGATAGCAAAAAGGCAAGAAAAACTGTGGACCAGAAGGTAATCAAGAGTAGAAATGACAAGAGCATAACGACACGGTGAAAGCAAGGTAGAAAAATTGTTTACAAGAAGTAAAAGATTTTCCGGTGGGATTTCTTGCGCCTTAAACAAACTGAGAGTTCCTTTAATTCAGTGAGAAACGTAGAGAGAAACTGATAGATTTATGTTGCACCAAGAAAGACGAGGTTTCATCGAAGTTACTGTAAATTGACAATTGTGAACGTCGATTCAGGTGAAACTATTGGGTGGATGACGAAGATACAGGAAGTTTACGGAAGTTAAATACAGATTTATTTCTGAGAAGACAGAAGAAGTTGATGAAGAGAGAAGGTATCAAACTGTGACGGCAAAAGACGATACTTGCTCGTTTTTATTTGTTATACTAGTACATTAGATGTGTGGAACAAGAAGCGAAGATAAAAGACAGGAAGTTGTCCTCGACGATGTGCCTCTTATAAGTAAGTTTTCGTGTTTATGCTATAAATGTATATTTTCGATTGAGCAATTTTTGCAAATATTAATTGGTTATTATAATTCGGATAAAGAATTTTTTGATAGAAGTATAGGTGTTTAGAAATATGGAAATTTTTAAAAACTGATTTGCATAACAGGCTGATAAATTCTGAGGTATATGGGCTAATAATAGACGTTAATCGTTAATTAGGAGGATTGAAACGGTATAATTTACGGTTGAGATGTTGATCGATGGCGATCGAGAAAATTGTATCCGACGTTGAGGGAGATGCTACAAATGACGAGTAAACGCGCAAAGGAGCAGGCGATAATAAGTCAATTTGATGCTAATTGAGTAATAACTTTCCCCTTCGTGTACGCATATCGACTCCGAAAGAAAGCGAATTTCGACGAAACCGGTTGCGACTTGAAACATCCCGAGGGGCAGAGCGTGAAACTAATTTTTTACTTTCGGTCTCGAATGATTTTCTATGTCCCAATCGATCTTTACAGGCACTATTTCCATTATATTCATAAACGGTACTTTAAATCTTAATTACAAGTACCTTTAACTTTAATCTCTACTAAAAACATTGCTAATTAAAATGTAAATTATCACTCAAACTAAGAGAAAATAATTAAAAATCATTTTTCTGGGGTATTTCTGCGATGAAAAATTTTAAAAATACTTCGGTGTTCTTAATTTTTCGCCGCAAAAGTACGCTGAAGAAACAGATTCAGACAGAACATTTCTCGACGTGTTCTATATAAAAAATCTATAATATTCCATACCCTTTTTGCAATATCTTATCTATGCAATTCAGTGTCTTCAACATCTCCATCGAAACCAACAATTTTCATAACACAGCATTCATCTCCTTCATTGCAAAAGAAACAAAACAAATAGTCCATTCTTTAATGTACTCTATAAAAAATCTATAATATTCCATTCGCTATTTGCAATATCTTATCCATATAATTCAGCGTCTCCAACGTCTCGATTGAATCCAATCATTTTCATAGCACAGCATTCTTCTCCTTCCTTGCAAAAGAAACAAAACAAATAGTTCATTCTTTAATATACTCTATAAAAAATCTATAATATTCCATTCGCTATTTGCAATATCTTATCCATATAATTCAGCGTCTCCAACGTCTCGATTGAATCCAATCATTTTAATAGCACAGCATTCATCTCCTTCGTTGCAAAAAAACAAAACAAATACTCCATTCTTTAATGTACTCTATAAAAAATCTATAATATTCCATTCGCTATTTCCAATATCTTATCCATATAATTCAGCGTCTCCAACGTCTCGATTGAATCCAATAATTTTCATAGAACAGCATTCTTCTTCATTGAAAAACAATCTCAACGTTTTCTGACACACTCTATAAAAAATCCATGATATTCCATTAGTTATTTGCAATATACATACTGTCCATTTAATTCAGCGTCTCCAACGTCTCGATTGAATCCAATAATTTTCATAGAACAGCATTCTTCTTCATTGAAAAACAATCTCAACGTTTTCTGATACACTCTATAAAAAATCCATGATATTCCATTAGTTATTTGCAATATACTGTCCATGTAATCCAGCGTCTCCAACGTCTTGATTGAATCCAATCATTTTTATAGCACAGCATTCTTCTTCATGGCAAAACAAACAATCTGAATGTTCTTCGACATACTCTTTAAAAAATCTACAATATTCCATTCGCTATTTGCAATATCCTATGCATGCAATTGAACGTCTTCAACGTCTCCGTTGAAACGGAACATTTTCATAGTGCAACATTCTTTTCCAGATCGAGCGAATCGTGTTTCCATCTCGTAAAATCTCCAACAACATAAATGTCCGAGGGAGATCGAAGATAATTCAAGGCATTACCGTGGAGACCGTTGTCCAAACGATCGGTTCGATTTGGATCAGGAAAGAATCGCGATATGGAGAAACACGGCCGATCCGCATTCCCTTTGGCCGACTAAATAAGAAAAGGAAGAAGAATAAAGAGAGAGTCACGATTGAACATCGCTCTGCAGCTGAGGGTAAGTTGGATGAGATTATAATAGATAGTTGCAATCAAGTACGAAGAAATCTGCGGCAGGCTGAAGTTGCGGGACTTAAACATCGTTTAATAATAGTTTCCAAAGCTTTTGCATGAAAAGAGCAATTAATAATTTATGTAAATTGTAGGAGTACGAAAGAAACTAGTGATTACAATATCTGGCTAAAAAAATGGCTACTCTTGGCGATTATAAGCAGAATATCATTTCTCGTATTTGCCTCGCAGTTCTTATGAACAAACTGTCTGATTTCATGTCACTTTAGAAATTAAAATTATTTGAACTATCTCGACCTGTTTACCGTTTTTGCTAATTAAACAAAGTAAACTGGTTAATGACACGTATCTTAATAAAATCAAACTACCTGATAAAGCGAATCATTAAATTATGACGAAGCACGCATGAGTAACTTAGACAACGAAATTTTCAATGTCGAGAATTATTATCGTTGTTAAAAATAATTAGAAGTCTTTAAAAGTATAAAATTATAATGGCCAACATTTACGATCTTTCCCCCATGAAATAATCGATCCGCTCCAATAATTCGTTTGAACGTTCGTGCAAGTTGATTATTAAAATAAATTGCGAAATAAAAATCATTATGTAAAATAAGCCTCCCGGCTGTTCCTAATTGACTTCTTTCGGTTATCCTCACCGATCATTTATAGCATATTGCTCCCGAATAATGGGATTAGATCAGTGATTTTTAGCTTCTCGTTTGATTTTATGGTTATGTTAATTTTGAATTGCTAATATTCAGTCTGCAAAATACCGTGTCCTTTTTCCAAGACTAAAAATATCTCTCTGTGGTCGCTGCGCGTTACGTACGTTCATCGGAACATTAACTCGGAATTCAGGTGTCCGTTATGACGAACAGAACCGCGGTAATCAGAATTTCATAGAGGAAATCGTCGGTGAATGATTTTACGTTACTAGCGATGTTTATAAACACTTGCTTTTTACACGCGAAGCAATAAATAACACGGTAATTAACCAACACTTTCGGAAAGTAGCGATGTTGCTCGGCTCGAAGTTTGCTTCGGTTATTATCATGATGCGCCATTGTGTTGTAATGTGCCGATCTTTTTCTTCTGATCATCGTTCAGCTATTATATGCAATTTTATAATGTACTTTTTTATGATTAAAAAAAAGTCGGTGTTAGAAGAGACAGTTGTTCGTTTACAGATACAATTTTTTTAAATTCTCAGTATAAATGTAAAGTTATTATTATTTAATACTAGAACTACCAAAACAGTCAAATGACTGATATGCGACTTTTTCCATAAATTCTCCAAGTTTACAGTAGAGTTTCTGTGTAAATATTCTACGTCCATTTTAAAAAATCTTTTCCGCCTCTAGATTCCTCCATTTTCAAAGTACTAATTTAACATGTTAAAAAATAATAGATTTAATGCTGGTAGTTTTAGTGTTAAAGACAAGTATGTATTTTTCAGGCTTGTAGGTAACTAAAAATACCTGATTTTTGAAATTCTAATCGAAAAATAATTTTTCTTTGTCATTTGTCATTTTGAATAGATATCAAGAATATTAGTATAATGGTAATTTAGTTTGAACAACTATAAAGTAGAATACAATATTTAATATTGTTTCAGTACTGTTAGGTATTGTCAACTTTGTTGCTTCAGCAGCTTCATCATTTATTAATTCTTACACTGTAAAATTTACTCTAACGAAGCTCAGGTAGACACATATGACATCGCGTTTGCATAATTCTACCTTTCGCAAGTTATCGTGATCTAAGCAATTAGTATAGCTCTGCTGAAAGTCAGTGTCACTCTTAGCTTCCGGCGATCTCTTCACTGTCGCTACTTTTCGCCCCTCCGAGACTTTCGTTCTCCAATCGATCAATGACCTTACAGTTCTCCAATGTCGTATATTCTTTACCACATATTCTTCAACTCTATTACAAGAATTCCAATTTTTAAATTTCTACAAATATTCATAATCATTAAGTTCATTCATATTCCTTGAAAAATTTAAATAACTCAATTGATCGTTCAATCAGCAAAGTAACCCAACCTTGACTCATCCTAGATCTACATATTCTCATATCAATTTCTAGGTCACCTCATCTCCAAACCTGTCAATTCCAATTTCTTTCAAGTCTCTCGAAAGTTAATTACTATCTTTATATCAGCGCGAAAAGAAAGGTGCAAATATTTGAAACGTCTCTTTCAGGTGTCTCTTCTTTTTGGGCTTTCGATTACGCTACTTTCACGTGTATCTCCATTTCATAGGATTCCGTCGCAATCGATGGAATATTCACGTGGAAAATCGTGTCTGTAAATCGGTACGTTCAATTGCGTAGCCGTTAAGTAGATCGAATTATTATTAACGTTTCATTCGATAACGGTGCTCGTTCGCCAGGAAGCGCGCCCGTTCACCGATACGCGACTCTATCTTCGATCGCTTTTAATTATTTATGATTCGTGCTGCGATGTCCGTGAACTCGCGATTTATGAAACCATCCGACACTGAATCTCGTTGCAAGCATGCGAAAGGATACGATGGAATTTCAACGATACTCGAACCGATTTCATGCTCGAACGTTTCGTTATTTAACCAGATTTATCCGCGATCGGATCCCGTGGATGGACGATTCAGGGTAATCCTGAACTTTCTAATGATTTTCATGGTTTTGCATTGAAGTGTATCATTTTCCAGGGAGAAAGCATTCTTAACTTCTTTTAATTTATTTTTTATGTCGTCTATCTCGATTGGCTACGGTGTATGCGTGGGAGAGCTGTAGATTTAGATTTTAAAAGTATTGGAAATAAAGGATTATGGAAGAGACAAAATGTTTAGATTTCACTTCGATATATAAATTAGTAATTATTAGAGCTGGGCAAATTTTATTTCAAATAAAGATAATAAGGTAATTATTGAAAATAACATTATCTCAAATAATCTCTATGAAATAACTATTTGAGAGGAATTTATTTGAGTACATTTATTTCGAATAATAACTTTATTATAATTTATTTCGGCGTAGTCATTTGAAATAAACATATTTGAAATAATTAAGAGAAATGTATGATACTAACTGTAAGTTGAAATTTCGCCTTATTTATGTTTAGTTCGGAAAATAAGTTATTGATTGGTAGCAATAAAGATTTATTTTACACCATTTGCTTTCAATAAAACCCTTTTTTCGAACAGTTCATCGCAGAGAGATTTCATTCTTAGGGCATCAAAAATGTTATTTGACATTTGAAATACTTATCTCAAATAAGAAAATAACTTGTTATTTTATTATTTGAACTGATGTATTTCACGAAATAAAAGAATAGATAATCATTTCATAAAATTATTTTGTTCGATGAAATGTAACACTATTTATTTCAAATAGTGAAATATTCTTGTGAAATAACTTTTTATTTCAAGTAATATTTCAAATAACTTTTAAAATATTGTATCTGAAATAATGCCCAGCTCTGGTAATTATGAGAGTAATTAGATTTTGGTCAGTTACTTTTCGATGGGAAATATTTTGGATATTGTTCCAGGGTACTCGTTAATTTTTTTTCAAATGAATACTAGATGGTCAAGATGACTTGCTTTGAATTTTTTAAAAATGTTCCTGAAACTTCTAACACTTTTTCTGTTTCAATTATCTACGTCTATCTTGTAGCATGTAAGCAATTAAATCGATGAAGTTTCTTGCCCGTTAATTTATTTCATTCAAACATTTTTATTTAAAAACTTTAAACACATTATGTTAAGCTGCAAACTTTGTTATATTCGTTATTATTCGTATAAACTGATTTACCATATTGCAAAATATATTGGTCCTGCACAAAATAACCGATACTTTCAATTTCTCAAATTTCTAACTTATTGTAAGATCACTTTCATGATCACCGGCAGAATTCTCAGCTTCTTTTTACATTTCATCTTCGACCTTGATTTATTGTGATCTTAACACATTGTTGACCGGCAATTTTACATAAAAGCTAACTCATGTCGCCGCCTGTTTTTTTTTCCGTAATTGAGTATGATATATTATTAGGTGTACAAATTAATTCTCGGCCCCCAGATTTCATCGACCACAAAACCTATTCAGATTAGAATTTTTCCAAATCTGAATAGTCATTCAAAAGCGCCATTTGTTAGCTTTAAAATAAGATATATCGCATGACTCTACTCCAGACATAACGTGAAAAATCATGTGTAGAAGCGATGTCGTTTGATAAGCAACATTTAAGGCACTGTCTTCTTTCCGCGTTTAAAAAAAGAAAAGAACTAAAAAAAAGAAACGCTATATCGTGCAGCACTTGTAAAAAATGGTTTCAACAGTTTCGAATATTCTCCAGACTTAGTCCCTTCAAATAACCACCTATTTCGATCCCTATAACACCACCTAACTGATTCTCAATTCAAGTAAGTTGAACAGCTCGATAAATGCCTCAATGATTTCATTGATGTGAACCACTATCATTTTTCCGATCTGGAATCCGACAATTACCTGAGAGATGGCAAAAACGTATAGAAAATGAAGAAGATTATGTTTAATATTGAATTTATATCAACTTTGTTATAAATAAATGTCAAACTTAGTCAAAAAAGGCCGAGAATTAATTTGTACACCTAATATATATTTTAGTAATTTTTTCGGTGTGATAAAATTGAAACAGCTAATACAAATTAAAACACGAGTTATCTCGTGACCGGTCAACAATGTGTTAAAATTGAATACAGACAAATTGTACAATCCAAAAAGCCCCCAATATTAGACAAACAATAGCTCCAAAAAATTTTCCATCCATCTCAATATTTAATCTTAATCAATTACAATGAATTTCTAAAATGAATGACGATGGATATCCACGCAAACTTGAAAAGTCAACGCCATAAAGTCTATTCCTTAACAGCTTTCCGGAAGTCTATCGAAGGCAACGCTGTGGCAACCTTTTCTTGCTTATTCCGGCAGTTAACTCAACCCTCCATTAAATCTCCATGCCATGGAATAACGTAGATTCGCGGACGGATGCAGTTAACGCTTCTCGGTAATTTACCATTTCTCCTTGCCCCGGTGTTGAGATTAATTGTCCGAGACTTATCATGGGAATCGGTGAATCGCGAATCCCCCAACGATCCTCTTTTGCCCGATCTACATCTTCGCATCGCGCTATGAATGATCTCCGCTCGTTTTCTCCGACGTGTACCTTTCTGCACTTAATTTGTTTTATGGAATTCCTGGTTTAATGCGTCGTTAGTAACCGGAGATGTGTTTGTAATGGCGCGAATAGTGGATTTTATCATTGATTATATCGATCTTTATCGCTGTTGGATTATTTAAAAGTAGTCAGATCAGTGAATAATGTTTTCGTGCAGTCAGCCGTGCGATAGCAATTTACAATTAAATCTTGGGATGATAAAGTGTCATGTTTTTAACATCGTTAGGTGCTTGGATAGTATATGATGGTTGTTAATGAGTTTTCGCACGTTCTTCTTGAAATATTTTATGTTAAGGAGGGGGTGGAGAATTAGTGTTCATGGTTTAGAGTTCCTTTCGTGTTATTTATAACAATGGTACAGTCTGTGATTAGATACGGAACCATTAATAAGTCGGTAGCGCCGGAGGAATGAAAGGATGACTGCATCTACTTAACCAAACGAGTGCATGGAGCGTAAAGATAGATGGAAGTCTTTCATTCCATGAGAAATGGGTTTTTGAGTATTTTGGATGTCACTTGACAATTGAAAATTTTCACGAGCCGTGAAATTGTTTGGAAACATAAACATTTGAATAAAAAACGTCCCTATTTTCCTTATCAACGAGTTATCGATGATGCACTAAGCAATGATGCCCTATGCAATTATCGTTTACAATTATCCAAAGTTCTTTGCAATTTATACGTAACCAAACTTATAAATAATCAAACTTGTTAATTACATACAAAGCAGTTCTATTTTTAAATCTCTATTCTATTACACCGTCATTTCACACCCCAAACCTCAAGACTCCCCACACTTTCCACTTTCATCAATACAAATTTTTCCAGTGTCCCAAAACTATTAACAATTTCCCAAAAAACTATCGAAAACGCTCAAACTTCTAGCTTGCACCAAAAATCTTGCAATACATAAATAAAAATTGCCATCAGCATAAAGAGTTCCATACACTTTGACCCCTTGCCGTGCCATTAACTTTGTGACTGCCTCCACAATAATTCAGAAATAAATTAGTAAAATAAACATTGATCAGCAGACTGCGGATTTTGATGCATTTATGACAAATTAAATACGGCTAAAATATACAAAAAGGACATAATATAAAAATATATCTAAAATATCCAAAGTATGGTATTTGTTGTAATATTTATTGTGTGCATTAAATCCCTAGATAGGTTTTCCTGCCTCACCTGCATTTTTGAAACTCGAAATTTGCATAAACATCCGCAGTCTATTGATCAGTGATTCTTAACATATAGTATAATTTAACGTAATATTATAGAAATAATTTTATCGTGTCGCATCTCACTGATACTTTCAATTTAATAAGTTTTGTAAAACTTGAAATTTTCCTTTTCAATTTAGCATCACGAGTATCACTCGTTATAGTACGGCAAGGGGTTACCAACGTAGCACTTTAACAGTAACTTGTTATCAACGATAGTCACAAAATTCCACATCGAGTGCAATATAATTCTAAATAGAGTCGTTCTAACGGATGACACGACATTTTTCTCTGTTCTCAGATACGCATGCATGTAAACCGACATCGAAATGGCGCGACGACAGTAACGTCGATAGGACTCCTTTGGCAGCTGACGGCAAAGATATCTAAGGCCACAAGAAGTGCCGCTATGTCCTACATACAACCACTGCCAACGATTCTGGGACGGTAAGTGCGTTCTCCTATTATATACCTTCCGGGAGGTTGCTGCTAGAAGGTTGTTTTTTTCACCCCCGCATCGTGACCGGAAGTTCTCGTTTGCTTATTCGGTATCGTTAAGCGAATATAGATCACTGCGGTGGGATTCTTCGCGGAGCTGATGGAAAATTGTAGATCTCTCGTGCACCGAGGATAAAGTGATTAACTGGAAATCCTATACTACTTAATTATTAGGTGTAGAAATTAATTCGATGCCTTGATATTAATTTATTTATAACTCTGGTTTGAATGTAAATAATCGCCCGCCATTTTATAACGTTTAACACTAATACTATAGACGTTATATCTACTAAAATTTAGATTTATTGAACAAGTACTTTGGAAGAGGATAAATCAAGAAGTGAAAGGATTAGTTAATTAACTAATTTAGGCTTTGTATGGTAGAAGTAGAATTTTTACTTCAAGGCTCCTCTAATAATTTAGTTAGTTTTTTTAAAAAATTGAGAACCGGTCATTTTGACCGGCTTGGTAGGTTTAGTGTTAAGTACCAACACTTACAGTTATGAAACATTTGACAACTAATTAAAACAAAAGCTATTAGTAAGTAAAATGGCGGCGTCTGACAAGAATCACATACGACACTGCATACTGTTTGCCTTTCAATTAAAGAAAAATGCTTCTGAAGCCGCTGAAATGATTTGTTCTGCTTTGGGTGAAGGTGCAGTAACACATAAAATCTGTAAAAAATGGTATCAAAGATTTCGAAACGGCGACTTTGATCTTTTTGATCGAGAACGTTCCGGACAGCCAAAAAAATTTGAAGACGAAGAGCTTGAGCAGCTGCTCTGTGAAAATTCTGCACAAACACAACATGAGCTAGCCGTGCAACTTGGGGTGTCATAAAAAGCAATTTCCCATCGACTGAATAAGTTATAATACTAAACTTCTTTTAGAAAGGCACCGAATTAATTTCTACACCTAATATATCATGTTGGATATTTCTATTGTCATATGGAATTGGAAAAGTGTTTTTTCTGTAAAATATTCATAGTTTTAGGGGTGTCAGTAGAGCTATGGTGGGGAAGGAGATGAAGGGTTGGACTTCTAATTAACGGAGCTGAGTTTAAATACTTCGTTATTGTGGTCAATTTTTTCTTTAAATTATTAGTTAGTAGATTGTAGTCTGTGTGATTAGGAACTTAGTTAAAATAGAAGGCTTTTGGCGAAATGATTGTAGCTGCTGAAGTCGTAGAAATACGAAACTTTCTAAAAATGAAGGGGGGTTGTACACTGTTGTAATATTGTATATTTATTAATAAACTAGTATTTAGAGTAGTTTTCATCATTTTGAAGGCTGTATAGTATTTAAAAGATACCACTGAAAGACAGCACAGTAGTTAACCCCTTGATATGCGATTTATTTTATGTTAGCAATAGTACAAAATTAAATTGCTCAAATAAAAATTTATCAGTGATTCCCAATACGATTTTGAATTTAACGCAATATTAATAACATGTAAATAATTTATCGTGCAGTATTCTACTAGTATTTTCCTTTCCTATACTTTCCTATTCCTTTTCCTTTTCTATTGTTCCACTGGTAACTTGACAATTTTTGAGAAACTCGAAATTTTTTTACTCCATCTACCGTGGTGGTCAAAATGTCCTATTTCTAATTTTCTAAAAAATGTCCCAAATTAATAAGGGAGCCACACAGTAACTATTCCACCTCTATGTTATAAAACCTTACTTTTACAACTACTTCACTTTTCAGAAAAATTACTTTTCTAATCAACAATCATTTCCTCCTCACAATTCTTCTTTTTCCGATCTACTTATTCAGTATAATTATTAATTGTAATTGATATAAAGTTTCTAGTGTTAACTTTATGCAATTTTATGATGAATTCCACCACGAGTTCTTCACAAGTATTGATCTCTTTTTATTTACTAAATGCACAGTAAATATCTTATCATAATGAACATTGATATCCACTTTATGAAAATCCTCTAACTAACTTCACCCTGCATCTCGCGGTGTACATCTTGAACCATCCATGGCAGAAATTCCAGAAAGTGCGACGAACTTTAGTCAATCCTAATGCACAAAGACATGAAGAAATACATCCTCTTCGCCCTGGTCCCCCTTAATTTGGACATTACACCGGTACACAGGAACAGTTAGGAATTTGGTCCCTGAGATCTCGGAAGCAGAGATTTTTCTCTTTTCAACATCGTGCATCAAGGTGTCTGATTAAGACGCAAGTGGATCACTGGCACGCGCTACGAATGTACCTTTAGAACAGACATTCTACGTGCTCGACGATTACCATCGCGAGGAAGACACCTTCGAACCGGTTCTATGGTGGATACGGTGCTCACCAGGCATTCGAGAACCATGATACACAGGATCGAGATGCGGTCGCGACATGCGGTCAAAAAAGTTTGTTGCATGGAGTACTTTTACTGATACGACTTCTGTTAGGGTATTCATTACGGATAAAACTCAACGTTGGTTTGAGTAATATTTCGATTGAAACTATTTCCGAGGTGGTTTACAGTTATCGATGGCCATGTTAATATGTGTCTGATTTTAATTAGTACAATTTCCATATGAATCATTTATAACAGGAAACGGTTCGAAGATTCGAAATGATTAAGTGGGTTAAGTTTGAAGATTCATTTTAATAATATTTTGGTTAAAACTTGAATCGTGGATTTACAGTTATAGTGTAGATTAGCCTGATTTGATATCTGAGAACTCTTATCTTTCATCTCTCCTTAATTTAGGACAGTTCAGTGATTTACAATTGCCTCATGCTTTGTTCTTCATTTGCATTTTTTCGGCTTTAACTGTTACAGTCATTTCGCCTCAAAATAATTATTTGGAACCATCAAAGCCATGATATTTTAATTAATAAACTAGGAAAAATTTCTTGGAGGTGACGCTGGTGGATTTTTAAAATCGGTTCCACTGATAACGAGTTCGACCATTTATTTCCTTATCCGACTTAGCCTCCAAAATTGTATCCTTATTTTTAGAATATTCTTTAACAAAGCTTTAAAAAATTGGGGCGGCCAAAATTGTTCAAAGACATGAAAATAATGAACGGGTTGAGTAGCAGCATAGTTGGAACTTCCTGAGTCACGTAGGTACAGTTATTATACCCTATGCGAGGATGTGTTTGATATGACACGTTCATTCTTACGTAACTTACTGGTAGGTCGAAGACTAGTGCTGGGTAATATTTCGATGGAAATTACTGCAAACATGTATATACAGTTATTATAGCCGTTGCTGTACATTTAATGGAACGCAAAAGCAACTATTAATGAAGCGAAAATAGAACAGCTAAAAGATTCCTTTAATAGAACAAAATGATAGAAAGAATAATTCGTTACAATTTAATTCCATTTCCATCGAAGTTACATACATTAATTATTTGACAATTAACTTCCCTACCTTTATTAACACAATAAGTACTACTTCCCTCAATTACAAAGAAGCTATTCGAATTCATAGTTATCAAAATTTCAAGTCACTTTCATCTAAAGATTCCTTTAATAGAACAAAATGATGGGAAGAATAATTTGTAACAATTTAATTTCATTTCCATCGAAGTTACATACATTAATTATTTGACAATTAACTTCCCTACCTTTATTAACAAAATAAGTACTATTTCCCTCAATTACAAAGAAGCTATTCGAACTCATAGTTATCAAAATTTCAAGTCACTTTCATCTAAAGATTCCTTTGATAGAACAAAATGATAGAAAGAATAATTTGCTATAATTTAATTCCATTTTCGTCAAAGTTACATATATTGATTATTTGATAATTAACTTTCCTTCCTTTATTAACACAGTATTTACAATTTTCAACAATTGCAAAAAAGCTATTTAAATTCAGAGTTATCAAAACTTGAAGTCACTGTGATCCAAAATTAGCTGCAGTGAAACATCTGACTAAACATAAGTAGAAATAAATCGTAAATTGATAAAATATCGTTTTAAAACGCACCTAGTCGTTGAAACCCACGTAACGATGTTGTACCAAGCAGAACCACGAGCAATTCTTCAATTTCCGGCCGCTAAGTATCAGACACCCGCGCAAATAAATCAAACTGCATAACTTCTATTCGATTCCTGCACCAGGAACTTCCATTAAATTGTACATCCTCGTTGCCGATCGTTGTAAAATGGGAAATTTATCTTCACCGCGGGAAGGAGAACCCGTTTTACGGTACGCGTAATCGGATATCGTATTCTACGAGGTATTAATTCATCAGAATATCGCGACGATCCTGTTACGATCGTTTAATCGGGTTTAAATTCTCTTTAACCCCTTGCCGTAACGAGCGATACTCCTGCCGCGATAAATGGAACAGGAAATTTGGGAGTTTTTAAAAAATTATTAAATTAACACTAGATTTGCCTGCGTGAAATCTACTATATTTAAATATGTTAAATATCTACCTCAAAGCAAGGAAAATTAAGATGCGGAAGAGATGATAGATTCGGTAATTTATGTTTTATACGATGGACGAAGAACATTTATTCTACGGCTCTCTCATGAACCCGTAGAATTTTTGGAAAAAATTGTGCACCAGTCATTTTGACTGGTTTGGTAAATCTAGTGTTAAATATATCGATTTGTCACGATAAAATTATTTGTATGCTATTAATACTAAAACTACCGGTGTTAAATCTGTTATATTTTAATATATTAATTAATTACTTTGGAAAAAGAGAAATCAAACAGTGGAAAAGATAATCGATTCGGTAATTAACTCCTTGGCGTGCCATTTCTTTTGTGATTAAATGTGCAACGACTCTGAATTAATTACTGATATAACAATCTAACCCTTAATTTCGGATATAGTAAATGACTTAACGTAGTATTGAATAGCGTAGAATTAATTTCATTTTATCAGGACCCACTGATATTTGTAATCAAATAATTTTTGGAGCACTTCAAAATTGACTATTCCATTTATCACGTCACGAGTAGCACTTGTTATTGTACGGTATGGGGTTAGTATCGAATATTATCTACTGGTATACTAGAATATAAATACCGGTAATTATATAAAATGTATTTTATAAGAGCAACGTAGAATATCTGGCCTATAATAGTCTTGTAAACTTGGAGAACGTTTGGAATAAATTTGGAACCAGTCATTTTGACTTGTTTGGTAGTTCTACTGTTAAAATTGCGTTAAGTTATATCAGAAAGCAGTAATAGACTGTTATTTCAATAGGAATAGATTGTTAATTCTGAGTGATTCGGTCAGAAATAAAATCGTATGGCAAGGGGTTAAACTGTAAACGCTAAGAATGGATTTTCTCACGATCGAAAAAGGAAAGAAATTTGAATTTCATTTTCGAGAAAGCGAAGAACAAGGGAGAATTTAAATCATTGTACTCCTTTTCGGACGATAAAGCAGAATCATTGAGGAAATTTGACGTCGTTGCACTTGATATTTATGGATTTAGATGGCGATTTCCAAAGATTAGAGTCAACGCGTGTTCCTTCGTGAAAGTCTCGAACGAAGTCTGCGTTACTTTTCTTCTTTTCGATCGAGGAAACTTCCTGATCATTTTAGAAAACTGTGACGGCTTGTTGTCTTGTTTAATCGAACTACGGTCTGCAATTTCCCTTGCGTTCGTTCTGCAAAGTTCTACGTCTGTTTAAATCGGCAAGGCTGTGTATTAATAGAGACACGAACCGGTATTCCATTCATTATCCTGTTCGGAAGTAAATGCACTCATCTGGAAATACATTATTTTAATTCAGTAAAATGCTGATTGCACGTTACTTCAATTGTACTAACGCAGCTTCCGTGGAGCATTCCCTTCTTTTTCAAAGAAACGTTTTATTGTGAGAAAATTAAATATTCTTTCACTCAAATGAAACTTATATCGATAGAACAAATCAGACAATGCTCAAAAAAGTGATACTTTGAATTATAATATCGAATCTCACTCGTGATGATAATAAATTGATAATGATTTTAAAAACTCCCAAATTGAGAAAATTTAATAGGATCAAATTTAATATGAGCCTTAATTAACACTAGAACTACCAAACCAGTCAAAATGACTGGTAGACAATTTTTTCCAAAAATTCTCCAAGTTCATAGAAGAGCCATGGAACAAAAATTCTACATCCATCACAAAAGACATAAATCACCGAATTGACCATACCTTTCCGCCACTCGATTCCTCCTTTTTCAAAGTACTTATTTAATATGTTGAAATATGATAGATTTAACGCCGGTAGTTCTAGTGTTAAAACGAGTGCCTAATATTAATTTAATCTATTTTATGCTTAACTATAACAACAATCACAGAATGTCACAAAATAATTTAAATAGAAAAAAAATTCACCTTAACTCCAAAAGTACCGACGTAAACCTATCACATTTAACCCTTAAATTCGCGGAGTTGCATTTCTGCAACATACTAATTCTATGAGAATAAAAAAAAATCTGAACGGATTACGGTTTCTGAACAAACTTTGTCATAGACTATAGTGTACTTTGTAAATTTTTGACAGGTGCAGTGGCACCAACTTTCAAATGTTTTAATTATTTGGCAGTTTTAGCGGGTTTTCATCGGCGCGGAAAAAAGTGATATTGGAATAACTTTCCTCGGTCTTTGTTATAATAGAGAAAATAACTGTTTTTATAACTCTCATAATAAATAGAACTATAATTAAGTACTAAAATATTTTTTTATGCTATTTATATGAGTCAATAATTCCCCATACATCTGCTTACCTAGGAACGCGCAGTGTTGCATAAATGCGACAAAGGATTTTCAAGTAATTTAGAAGCTGAATTCTTTCAAAAGAATTTTTTAAATATTTTTCCTATAATCTAAACTATATATGCATATTAAAAACATTTTTTCTGATTAAAAAAACAAAATCGCGCATTTAAGGGTTAAATGTACTAAATAACTACTTTAGAAGAACAGAAAAATCCAAATATGGAAAAGCTAATTAATTCAATGGTTTATATTTAATAAAGTCTCTAAAATCTCATAAAGTGAATCTAAAACATCTACTCTACAGTTTCCCATAAACTTAGAAAATTTCCAGAAAAGATCACTTTGACCACCTTGGTATTTCTATCATTAAATCATCCCCCCCGAAAACACATCCTCATCCATGCCAAGAAACCCAACAGCAATCTTTAACCACGTAACACCAACACCATAACATCTCTCCCCACGAGTTTGCGTTCCATCGCGAAATTCTCCTCGGATTCACCCAGTTCCCGAGGCGATCGGCCAAGGTAGTCATCAGAGGTTTAGCATACGTCCATGGTGTACGCGTACACCATCGTATGTACAATTTGTACGTACATAGTGTTACATACGAACGTAGGTAGGTCCATGCATACACATACCAATAGTGGTATAGCCACGAAGGTTATTCAACCCAGCAGGATCTCTCGTAGGCAGCGAAGTAACGGGTTCCCCGAAGGCTCGTACACGGGGAACCCGTGGCTGCCTCTCCACCTTCGTAGATTACCTCGTGCCGAGGTGCGTGCACGCGGTTCCCCGTCAACCTTCTCTCCAACCTTCTTCCCCGAGGAGTCAGTCAGCCGTACACCATTGTCGAAAGATCGTCCAACTCGAGGAGGAGCCGGATCGTCATTCAGTTCGATTTCTTACGTTTCGTTTGTCTCTTGCTTCTCGATCGTCGGGCAAATCGGATGTTTTACTCCTCACTGTCACGTTTCGCGTTTCATTGAAGTCGTCGCCGAACTATTGATTGGTATTGATCGGTTTTTTGGTTCTTCGTGACGGGTTATAATCTTTTTTCTTGTTTGTTTTCTTTTTCTGGGGTGTTTTAGAGTTTTGAGTTTATTGGTGTTTGTTTCTTTTGGGGGATATATTAGTTGCGAGGGTGGGATAGAAGTGGTTCTGTTGGAACGCGAGTTTTGGTGGTTAGATGAGACGTCGGAGATCTGTGAGTGAAGTTTAGGTAAGTTTTGTACTGGATATATTGTATTTTGAAGATGGTATTTTAGAGTTTGATGTCGTGGATTTAGGGAGGATGATGATTGAGTGGATTTTTAAGGGTTTTGGTATTTCTTCGTGTCAAGTCGATATTAAAGTCTGGAATCGAGTAGATTGGAACGTTGTACAGAATCGGAAGTATCGACGAGAGAAATGTAAATAGCGCAATAAAATATAAAGTAGATCGATTTTCTCGTTCGTCAAGTTTGATCGTTAATCACTCCTTCAAACCACAATTTCCGTTCAAACTTTTGATTTCCTCCTTTCAAACATATCCATCACAATTCTTCCATTCTCTTTATCCCCCTTACCCAATCATAAATTCTCATTTAATTTCGTAAAAATTATGCGACCAAATGCGAATGAAAAGTAAGAAGATTCTCAAAGTTAAAACCCGAGACGACAGACTGACCGAAATCAGCCAACCTCGAAGTTATTTCGACGAGCTTCAAAACTGGATCAGATGACGAGGACGATAACGTCACTAATTATAATCATTTGCGGGCAGGTAATGTTCAACGTGATAAAATACCGTGACGTGACGTCACACCGGACGATCCATCGAAACGACACCGCCACTTTTCAGACGTATTCAAATGGTTAACGGTACGTGTAACTAATAAAAGTAGCCGTACACTGTGTCGTACAATGTTTTTCTTCGATGCTCTCTTCGGCCGCTCACGTTCGTGGTAATGCGGCTTCTACGCGCTTTACGGCACATGCAAAAGAAGGCCTCGGAGGAACGATGCCTGGTACCGTTATCGGACACAAATATGAACGAAAAAATGCAACGGTAAAAAACGGATGCCCGGAGACATTTAACGACGCGACTGAACGACGAGATCCTCGATCTTGGAGAATCGTGCGGGATTTTAACACCCTTTTTCGAGAGGACGTGCTCTTGGTTCCAGTTTTATGTATGACTTGTTAAGAGGTTCTGTGAGATAATGGAATTTCAGGGGGAGATGGTTTATGGACGGTATAAATACAGTCGACCCTTGGTAATCCGACAAACGTTTTGCAAGGCGGTGTCGGATTATCAAATTTGTCGGATTATAGTGTACTGTCACAGCTCCCTGTAGTCCGGAACTTTTTGGAAAAGCGTACCTTGTAATCTGACAAATAACATATCAAAGTGGTAAGATTCTATATGTACTATAAATAAATCATACGATATGGAATTTAGTAAATTAAACAACACAATAAACAGCTTAGGGTTTATTATAAAATTAATATAATTAACGCTCCAGAACTTATTCTACCCCCCCTTCGTGGCAGATTCAGAAGGCAACTCGACTGTACCTGCATGTTATAGGCATGTCGGATCTCAGGGGGTGACTGTAGAAAGTTGTTGATAGGGTTTGTTGAATTTTTTGTTTGAGGAGAATTGTCGTTTTTTTTAGAATTTTGTTGTTGATGCTTCAAGGAAGATGAGAGAGGTGGGGGATGTAGATTTTGGGGATGTCACTGTAAAATTTCGATATTTTTGGTGTCTTTTGATAAGAATTCTATGGATAGGATTTTTGAGGTAAAGGGAAGTTCTTCTTTTTCTCAAAAATCGCATGGGTGAAGATTCTGTAATGAAGTGTACTTGAAATGAAATTTCTTTAATCTTTTTCCTTTTTATACTTTTCATTTTATTAAAAGGAGAGTACAAATGTAATTTAGAACAAGTACAAAATATATAAATTCAAATTTATAATTCAGGAATAAATTTAGGTTGGACGACGAAAAAATGAATTCCTTCGTCCACGCTTTTCGAAAAATGTATCGAAGTGGCAGCGCCATTGCGTCATCTCATCTTTTTCTTGACACTTAATCGAACGTTCCGTGTTACAACGAATAACCGCAGTTTCTCATTAGCATTCGACGAAGGCGCCAGACCGAAACGATCGGGGCATGGGAATCGAATACGAACGATCGCCTCGATCGAGACCTTGGGAAGTTAATCGGTGATAAGGGATTCGCAAGGTGTTTCGATCATCAACGATCGAAGCCATCTGCAGTGTCGATTGCGTCAATGCTCATCGATTTAAGAACGGAAGTCTTTCGATATTCTCCTTTCATCCGATTCAGTTCCTGAAAAAAAGTTATTGCAAATTAATCAGTTAGCTGTGTTTGACGACTATAATCGTCATGCGTAAAAGCTACCATTGTAGCTTCAAATTGTAATTTTGACGGATACTAAAACATATTCGTAAATTTCAAGATGTTTGGAATATTTTCAGGCCATGCCGAAATAAAACGAATAACTAAAGGGTAAAAATAATTTGAAATAGATTTATGCTCATCTCTCTATTTTCGTTACCCAAAATTCAAAAGAATTTCCGCCACAGTTAACTGGTTAAAGAGACATGAAAAGTCAGTAGCTTTACTATCATTTTTAGCTACAGTTACAAATTAGTTTTTGGTGGTTTCTGAACCATGTAAACTATCATGTATTAAATAATAATTGAAGAAAATTACCTGAAAGTAGTAGGAATTGAATTCAACCCCATTAACTGGCAGTCCAAGCCTCTAACCTTCTAGCCATCGCAGTCCTTTTAAAATTCAACGATAATTAATAACATTCTTTCCAACTATACTACTTCAACATTATATTATCAGTCAGAAAATTCAAATCGGATTGATTCAATTCTTTTAATAAAGAAAAAGATATTGAATAATAATTTACCTAATATTTCCCAGAGGCGATGAAAATTTAAAATCCGATAATCATCATAGGCCTTAACCCTTTGCACTCCTATGTCGTGCTACACTCGACACGGTTTTCTGTGACACTTAATGCTTCATATACTAATTATCGACTTTTCGAAATCAAAAATAATGTTGCATTTTAACAGGAATACACCGCAGTATCTACAATGGTTCCTAGTATTAAATAAAAACGAATAATCAACAGTAGACAATTTTCCGAGATTATATTTGCTTATCTGACAAAAAGTTATTAAATTAATTTAGAGCGCAAAGGGTTAAGGATCTGTATGATTGTTAACGGAAGAAAACGAGTCTTTTTCCCTCCCCTTGCTCTCATAAATATTCTACTCCGGCCAGACGAGACGAATGATCTGAAACCTCGTTCAAGATCAGGTTTGAGTCACTGGGTCGAGGTCTTCGGGCACGTGCTTCACGCTTTTTACAATCTTCCGCTTCAATTTCGACGATTCTTCTTCTTCTCTGATGAATACCATGATCTTTGGTCGATTCATGGGATAGAATCTTGGTCTCGATGCTGTTTGTTATTTTGCTAAAACGATGAAAGTGAAAGTTCGTCCTGGTATTGTACTTTGCAGTGATTGTATAAAATATTATATGGTAAGAAAAGGAAAGCGAATAATTCTCTAACGTAGACGGTTGTTTGTTGTTGCAGTGCAACGATGCGGACGAAGCTGCTGAAAATCGTGGTCGTCCTGCTGCTCGCAGGATCGGGAGATTCCAGGCCGCAGAATGTTGGTAAGGTTTAGTTTTTAATTTATAGTCCTTTCAGACCAACAAAATTACTGATCCTCCACAATATTATGTTTTTCGAATGAAAGTTTACTGAGCTTTATTTCATATTACAGTTATTTGCAATTTTTACAAATATGACACAATTATTTCTATAATATTGCCATGCCAAGTTCAGACGTTCGCCAGAACACTGGTATTATCCATTTTGGAAATATCTGGGTTAGAAAATTAGTATAAAAAAATCTAGCATATTTAATATCTAGTATGTTAAATAAATCTAGTACATTTGAATAAATTAAATAAGTCACTTTAGGAAAAGAGGAATCTAAAGATGGAAAATATAATTAACACTAATCCTACCAAGGCGGTCAAAAGACCACTACCAAAATATTTTCTAAAAATGATCTAAATTAATAGAGTAGCCATGAAGTAAATATTCCACTTCTATCTTACAAAAGCAAAATGAGTCAATTAATTATCTTCTTTATCTCTCCACTTCTCTTTGTGTAAGGTCGTTATTGAGTATATTTAGATTTTAGCAGATATAACGTCGGTAGGTTTAGTGTTAATTCAATTTACTATGTTGTATATAATGGATGTAGAATATCTAATCTATGGCTGTGCTATAAAATTGGAGAGTTTTTATAAAGAATGAAGAACCAATAATTTTGACTGGTAATTGTATTGTTCAGACTCTTTGATAAAGTTTAGAAGGTACACAAAAGATTAATGACAAGTATAGAGTACAGAGAAGTAATCTCTTCTCCTTTTACCAGACCGTTCTCTTCTTGTGGGAAATAAAAATCTTGGCGGAAATAAAGAGCCGGGAGAGAAGCTATCGAGGAAGCGATTTAAGAGGGTTTGCGAATTGAAATCGTGTCACGTGCACGAACGAGAAGGAAGAGGCGGTCTTACTCCCGTAAATTAATGCCTTTACCATAGTATTCAATCGTTGCGAATGAACAGTATTTACCGAATTACAAATCGTTTGGCATTGCCTTCCGCGAAAGTTTCAAACACGATTTCACAATTGACGGTGAAGATTGGTCTTTGATCAACCGTGATACCGCGTGCTTATTTAGATCTCAAGTTCTCACGGATGATAAAGTGCAAAAATTATAAAGATATTAAAGTGAACAATTCTTCCAAAAGATTTTACGATTAAGCAGAAACGAAGTACTTTTAAATTGTTTTTTTTGTAATATACTTGACACTGCGGGTATCAATTGAGCGAAAGAATTGTTCCTATTGTAATTTCGTACTTGGACGGACGATTTACATAATGGAGAATGTATGCTAATATAACGTCTTCGTGAGAAGTGCTAAATTAATTCTTCAAACAATAATTGCAATACGTGTTTATTTTTTGCACTGAGAGTTTCATCATTTCTACTGTGCTGAAACCTTTTCTGTCAAAATTGAATTAATATAGGGTAGAAATGTTAAAGAATTTGTGAATATCATTCTGTGAACAATAATTGCAATACGTGTTTATTTTTTGCACTGAGAGTTTTATCGTTTCTACTGAACTGAAACCTTTTCTATTAAAATCGAATTAATATAGAGTAGAAATGTTAAAGAATTTGTGAATATTCTAATTGGAAAGTTATTAAAAATTTTATTAAATTCACTGAAGCAGGTTACCTATTGATCTATCGATAATCAAAGGGTTGAAGCACTTATTAATAGGTATTTTTAGGATTAAATCGAAATGTTAAGACTTGCAAATTGTTCCTAATGTAGAGAATATTGAATTATTTAGTAACATGGATATATCTTTGTTTCTATCATTTCCATGAGAAATTTCCGATACGCTGCAGATTGCAGAAATTTTACGCAAAAAGATTGGTTACGTGATCGTTTAGCTTGGCGATTGACAAGCTAACGATCAGATTGATAGAATCGCATAACGAATTCTCGTTAGCCATTGCGTTGTTTTATTCACCTACAAATCTGCACGTTTGCGAAATTGGATATTTCGTAACACCAACTTTTCGCGAGCTTGAATCATTTTTTATTGCAAGCGACTTCGATATCGTATCGTTCGTAGTTTTTTTTTTGCGAAATCATTTTGTCGAATATGTAAGCGATGATCGCCGTTATGCAAGTGCCGTCTAACGTAATGTCTTTGAGCGTTAATATCACTGTCGCTTCCTTTTATGTTGCAAAAGAATTGCATGGTTTACAGATCCGAGAAAATTGATCAATACATGCATTCAGTTTTGAAAGAAAAATAAATAACAATAGCAACTATTTTTAAATTAAATGATAGTCTAAGTTCTCGTAATTATAAGCAATATTTAATTAATGAAATGCAGGACTTTTACACTATTTGTACCGTATCTTATTTTAGATAAATGTAGGCTGTGGTTAAACTAAAAGAAAGCAACTTTAGTACTTTTATATTTTATTGATCAGAACAAAAATTTTATTATGTAGACAAGTACATTTTCATTTCATTGTTTTCAAAGATTTTAAAAACTCAGAGGATGTAAAAGTGGCGAATTTGTTGGTAAAATATAGTAACAAATTTATACAGATAAAAAATATCAAGATATTTTATATATTACTTTGGAAAATACAGTTTTTCTCCTTGTAACAAATATTTTCTTCTTTTTTTCTAGAAGAGCCAAAGAAATCAGAATCAACCCAGTCGGACACCGTGGGATGGAGAGTCGTCGAACCCCATGATGTCCGAAGAGATACCAGGTATACGTGGAATTCCGGAAGTAATAGAATATCCTACAATAATTATTATCCGATCAATAAAAATCCCTTAATCGAACGTCCCACAGAGGTAAGTCACGGTTTTAATGAACCGAATAGATCGAACACCGTTGATCTTCATAATTCCAATTCAAATAAAGAAAATAACTCAGAATCCCATATAAATAAAAAATTAACAAGGAACAATTCCAACGAATCAAAAGATTCAAGCAATTCAAAGAAAGTCAAAAATAATTCCCATGAATTCAACGAACAAAATCCAAGAATACCAAAATTACAGCACGAAGGAGTTTCACAAAGTTCAAATAATAATTTAATCCAAGATCATAGGAGGTCAGGTAATTCATTCTCTCGTTATCATACAATTCCTTTAATCAGAGAAACAAGTGATAATGTTAGATTTAATCGCATATTTTTCAATCGAAGAAAATCCGAGCAAAAATCGAGTTCACACAAATCCGAACGTCCATCGCCGTATCCGAGATTCTCAGAGTTTAGGAAAGCAACGAACAAAATCGGTTTGGTCGAAGGTGACTCTTTTAACGATTCCAACAACGTTCGCGCAAAACCGTCAGGAAGGACGAACGAAAACGACTTGAATAATTCAGAATCAACGGTACTGGCCTTGAGTCGGAATTCGGACACTGAATTCACAGGTTACGAGACAAAATCTTCGAATAATATTCGCGAAATTTCGATGGATGTTAAGGACAATCTCAAGGTTGAATCTTCGACCCAGTTCGATCAAATTGAAGCTATTAAAAGGATCACTCATATGTTACAAAATGAGAAATCTGAATTTCCAAAGTCTCCTCAAAGTAAAAATAATCAAAAGATAGTAAATAATGGTTCCATTAAGTCAGATGTTTTTATGAATCAAAATTTCAATCAATCGAATCGTAAGTTGAACACGAAACACGCGAATAGAACGAGATATCGTTTCTCTTCGAGTATACGAAATTCAGCGAATCGAAAGAGAGTCAAACCAAATATAATTTACACAAGTCAAAGTAATCTTCCGGTTCGGGAGACATATTTTAAAAACTGGCCGAACGAGGCTGTTCAAACTACCGAGGATCTTTACAATTATGATAAATACACTTCTCTTGAAGATTCAGAAAATTTGGACTCACAATTTCACGATGTTCGTAGAAGGCCGATATCTATGGAGAATTCAAGCGTCGATTATGATCGACCGACGAAGAATTCTATGCAAGAAATAATTCACTGGTTAAAAATACCACCGTTCACGAATCAGAGTCATTTCGTGGAGAACGAGCAGCTTGAAGGTCCCATTAGTGTTGCCTTTGATCCTGTTTATCAGAATCTTCAACCTAATCAACCTTCGAATACAGATTGGGAGAATTCTAAACCTGAGTCTTACTCTCAGCATGATACAGTATTTCCAGAATCGAATTATCCGATAGAATCTTCAGTAACACAGTCTCCAAGTGGGTTGCAAAATGTGCCATTAAAAGATAAGACATCTTTCACACCGATAACTCAAGTCTCTCAGAACACTGTCGTTCAGGTTTTAAGTGCCAATCTGAAGAAGCCTAATGTAACAAACATGGCTGTTAATGTGTTTGAAATGAAGCCATTTTCCAATGAGACATTTTCTTCGAGTTCAAATTCAGAATCTTCCAGTTCGTCTTCAGTTGTTTCTTCTTCTTCGCAGACTTCTTCGTCTTCTTCTTCAAATTCTGGACCAAGTCAAGGTCCTAATGTTCACATAGCATTTACTTCTCAAGAGCAGAAGGATAAAAAACCAAACGACACGGACACTCAAGTTCCAATGGTAACTTACGACGAGAGTTGTCCAACTATAATGATCAACTCTTACACACGTGTGAATAATACGATACAAAGTAAAGAGGGCTGTACGGATTTAAATATTATCATTAATTCTCATGTATTTAATACAAACGTTTTTAAACCCTCCGCTGATTCATCTTCTGACCAACAAATTCAATCGACGGATGTTGAAAATTACAATGAAAGCGATAAATACGTTAATGGCGATCAAGGAGATTCATATTCAAATTATCAGACAGTTCCTTCGCAGACGTACAATACAAATTCAGTTTCTTCTGATTCTCCTCAAGCTAGTGTTTATTATGAATCTCAAAAAGACCCGCAGGAAGACATTTTAGAAACTGCAGTACCCTCAGAAGATCCAGAGTTTCATGTCTTCCAGGACACTGAGGTTATTGTAGATTTAACTTCTCAGTACGAACCGACAGATTCCGTGTCCCAAGATCCATCTTCTCCGGTTGAAAATCCAGTTCAACCTCTTTCTGAAGAATCAAACGTGACAGAAGACGCTGAAACTCCCGCCATTCAAGGAGTCGATTCATCAGTCAGTGAGGAAGCGAGTTCTGGTCCCGCTGATTCCTCCATTTCTGATTTAAGTGCTGAACCTTCTCTATCAAATTCTGAAGTAGTGAATAGCCAAGGAAACGGCGATGTAGCTTCAACTTCCTTGCAATTACCTGCTTCTTCTAATCTTCCTAATTCAGGAAGTCTCTCAAATCCTTCCACCAGCTTGTCTCCCGGAAGTTCAAACGCTCAAGGATCACCACCTGCGGTTGTTTCTGGTTCCAGCGACGATGACGATGATGACGATGACTTTGATTTATCTCCGGATAATATGATAGAATCGGTAACATCTATCTTCACTTATTTCACTTTTTTGCATCCTTTGAATTATAGTTTCTTCAGTCTTGCTGCTGCACCTTTTGCAGCTTTAGCTGCAGGTGTGATTGGTATAAGTGCTTTTCTGTTTCCTTGGGCTTTTCCTAGCGTGTTTGATTTCGGACGTGCTTCTGATAAGGTCAGTATCAGATTCAGGCCGAATATCGAAGAGGTTGTTAGACAATCCATGTACAAGTATGGACGTTTGAATGAGTGGAAGAGCAAAAGAAAGAAGAGGAAGAGATGAAGTTTCTTGGGTGGTCGATTTTTTAAAATTTAGATTGTGTAGATATTTGTTGGTAGCTTTGTAAGTTTCGCGTGAAGATCGGCGGATTTTTGTACAAAAAGTTCGAGGATTAAGTTTAATGATTAGGAGTGAAATAATTGCGAGAAGATTTTAGCTTCTTTATGCGTTAAACGTGGAAGTTTTAAAATTAAGAATTTAGATTTGTAGGAGAACCCACCAGGTAAATGATTAATTTAGTGATTAATGAGGTAATAGTTAATGTTAGGTGAGAACGTCGATTATTGTTATTTAATCAGAAAAAAATGAGGCGTGAGATGGATGTGGGAAAGAACTTCGATTTTTGCTTCTTTTTTGTGAAAACTCCGTGAAGATTTTCATGGATTATTCGTTGAAGTGATGGCGGTGTTGAGTAATTAAAAATGGCAATGAGTATCGTCATTTAGGAATAATTATTGTGTAAATTTTTTTTATTTATAGTAATTGTTACGTTGTAATGGTAAGGTGCATGGTGAAGGAGCTATTTTGATTAGAATGTAAAATATTAACTCTTTTAACACCTTGAAACATAATTTAAGAATCGTACAAATAATTCTTATGATGAATAAATTCTTGTTAAATTAGATTGTAATATCAAATCTGAAATTTAATGTCCCTAATCAATTTGTTTACGAATTTTTATGGTTATTTAATATTATATCGTTTCAGGGCATTAGAGTTACTTGTGCCAGTGAATTGTAACTTAAATAAACCATTTAAAACAAGAATACTCGTTTTTCTTTTTGCATAACTACATAACTATTTATTTCATTGTATATTTAAGTAACTACTGTAATAACTAAATGTTTTGCACTGTAATTTCCCATCTAACCTTCATCCTATCCCAGTTAAAATTCTTGTACAAATAATCAAAAACAATGATGTATAATAAAAACAATAGTCTCTTTGAAATTTGAAGTAAAAAATTAATCTAAGCGACAGCCAAAATTGTAAAACACATTGGAACTTCTATTTTTTTTTATTTCACTTCACAGATCTATTTGAACAAAGGTAAGGAAGAAAATTGACATGTCGCAGATGCCATAAACATTTCATCATTTTCAGTCATCCCAATTTAATTTACTTCCATAAACATAATTCTCTCGTAATTAATAAATTTCCACTCAATAAATAGAAATATTTCCCATTCAATAATTCAAAAAGTATCCATTTTGCATTGAAATCCATTACCACAAAAAAAAACCTTTAATTAACAAGTCTATTTTCTTTCAGAATTCAAGCAAATGACACACGACGTCATCTGAAGGACCTGCAATACATGAACCAGTCATTGAGAACAGTTGCGACTCAGTTGTTGAACGTGACGAGCCCCGAAGAGAATACGAAGATCGTCGATAAGAAGCCCATCGAGAAGAAAGAAACCGAAGCGTCATTAATAAAAGAGATCAACTCCGAGATAAGCAGTCTCGAGTCAATAGGAGTTGGATTTGGGAGGCCAATGAACTCGAAATTCGGATATTTCGAGAACAGTCATCCTGGCCAGGCTATGGCAATAACTGAAGAAGAACTCGAGAAAGAAATGAGCTCCACCAGGTTAATGACCGCGTATAAAAATCATCCTACAACCACAGGTGGTATTTCCACTTGGATTCTTCTCAATCCACCATCAAGTACAGTAAAAACTATTGAAAATGAGAAGAAGCAACCATCAGAAGCAGAAGCACGAGTTACTCTGAAACCAGTGGCCACCATGGAGCGAGTAGAAACAACGGAGAAAATTATGGAAAAACTAACATCGCCTATTATCACGACACTCTTCACAGAAGAAGTTACTTCTACTAAGAAACCGATTGTCACGAGTACACGAAGAACGACGACTGATTCGAAACCAGAGAAGTCATTGAGTAATGATAAGTCAGAGGCTGCAACAACTACAACGTCAAGGGTTTCTCATACGACTGCGAGTACTTTGGAGAACAAAGAACTAGTTTCTACAATTAGTACAACTAAAAAGATGCAAGTTGTGCGAACAACTCCTAAACCTAAGATCAGCAGTAGTTCTAAGGTGACGGTTTTATCGAAACCGACAAGTTCAAAGACTGCGAGACCTAATCAACAAGCTAGACCAAAACCTGGTATGAGGAGAACTACGATGAAACCGGAAACTGCGAAGAACGACAGTCTGTCGACAGGAAAAATTGAGAAAGTGACGTTTAGACCTGTGCAAATGATCACGACACAGAAAACCAAAGCTGAAATTACGGAAAAACCTATGTTTGTGACGAAGATAAAAGCTTCTATTCTGATGGACACTCAGAAGACGACGACGAGTTCTCCTGCAAGTTCTACTTCGAGTTTGGAATTAATTAACACCTCGAATTCAAACATGACAGCCACAAATCTTCTTGAAGTACCGGTAAAATCGAAACCTGTTGGAACGAAGGTGAATAACGTTCTGAAAGTTCAGCTGAAGAAACCGTTGGTGGAACCAACGAAGATCGAAATCGAACCCATCAAAGTAAACGCTCCAGTTCTGACGATAGAGAAGTTGAAGAATGTCGAGAAGAAAGAGGAGAAGGTTGAGAAAGAAACGGAAGCTTTGGATAATTCAAAAATAAATTTGAAGTTCGATTTTAATCCAGAATTGACGAAGATAAATGTAGAAACTTCAGAGGCTACTACAACCACGACGACGACTACGACTACGACGAAGAGGCCCAGACAGAATTCGAAGAGGAAGAAGAATAAAGTACGACGACGAAAACCATCGACAACTACCACATCTACTACGACTGTATCAACGACCACATCTCCAACAGTTACAGAGAATGAATTCTCAACTGAAGTTCTAATTCCAGATGTTGGAATTCAAGAATCAAAGATAGAACCTGAGTCGAAGGTTGCAAATTCGACGAAGACGAAGAAGAAACCGATACAGAAGCCAATTAGTACTCAGATATATAATTTCTTGAGTCGAGAAGTAATGCCTAGCTTCGGAGTGATGTCTCTGGTAGGATTAGGTCTTGGATTAGCTTCATACTTCCTGTATCCCTTCGGTGGTACCATCAGTCGAAGGAATTACGAGTTAGAGCCAAAGTATAAGTACAATCTTGACGAATATGGTGGAAATTATGGTCAAAGTGAGGAAGAAGTCTTATCAAAGGTTCTCCAAGGTATGATCACCGAGGAGAACAAATACCCTGACTCAAAGGAGTATGATAATAATTATTATCGTTATCAATATCAAGATGGAACTTATGATTCTCAAACTACCAAGAAATCCGATCAACGCCATTCTTCTTCATCGCCAATGTATCGACCTGAAAATACAGCTTCTGTTCTTAAATATCGGAACACTGATTATCGCTATCCAGATAGTTCTAGCACACCTAATTATTATGGTAAATCGAAACATCCGGATTATATGGTGGGAAGTCAAGAAATGATGGACTCAGTGAATCGTCAATTCGTCGTTGGCAATGTTCCTAAAGAATATCCAAATTATAATGATAAAAATCCTTCATTGTCTACAGCAAAAACATCTGGTGTTAATTACGAGGCTACTGAAAGCAATCAGGCACAGTTCGATCATAATATTCCATCGAATTTCAATTTTCCTTTGAACGCTCAGAATTATGGTCATTCGGAGACACAAACTACGAGAACGGACGATGGTTATGAGGAGATTGAAATTACTCCGACAGCAGTTGCTGTTGAACATGGTCCAAGAAATCTGAAGAAAAGATCTGTAGGAAGTTTCACGAGTTCTCGTTCCTCTAGAATGAAATCTGTTAAAGATTCATTTGGAGATTCGAGAAGAAAAGGAATTGGAGAAGTTCATTTATTGAGGTCGAAGAGAGACTCGGTGATACAGGTGATACCATCGAAAAGAGAATTGGAGGAAGAAGAAAAAGAAGAGAATCTTAGCAATGAAATTTTAGATATCATCGACGCTGCTTTACCCGGTGAGAAGGAGAAGACGAAGAATAGAAGAGAAGACAATGAGGTTGAAGATTTAGAAGCTCAGAATAGGAAGAAGCTGGAGGAAGAAAAGACACGTTTGAAGGAATCAACGATGAAAACGATCACCACGGAGACTTCAAAGAATGTAGAAACTACAACGCCGGAATCGACTTCTTCTTCGAGTAAGGAAGAAGTGACAAATTCCGTGGAAATATCGAGTACTCCTTCAGTTTCCTCGGAAAGCTCGATGGACGTTGATGCGGATAATGGAACAACATCAAAAGGCACCGAAGAAAACAATGTAGAGTGGATTGATTTAACTACGAAGAGGCCAACTGAGGAAAATGGTTTCAATCTCTTCAGTTTCGTGAAGAAAGTCGCCGAAATAAAGTTCAGACTTGGTCTGACACTTCTTAAACATGCCAGCGAAGGATTCGCAAAATATCTTGGCCACGTACAGAAGAGAATCAACGGTGAAGAGTGAAGAAATCGATTGTCTTCGTCGGAGAACTTGAGGAACAATGGACTGAAGTGACGATTTGAAAGTTTTGTCACGACTATTATGTCTTCCATCGCGATTTTACCACGATAAATGAATTTCATCGAGGAGAATTGTTGCAACAGGAGATCCTTAATGTATCTTGTTGCATTTTAGGTTCAACGTTTAGATACATTTTGCATATTCTCGTAGAATATCACAATCGTAATCCTCTCTTCTCTTCTATTTATTTTCTATTTTAACAGAGAATTAATTGTAAACGATGGAGAGTTAATTTTGCGTCTTTGGAAAAATCAGTTTGGATAAAAATCAATGGATTCTACGTGGAGAATGGATGATGTATAAAATATGAAGCTTTAAATAAAAGGTAGATTGTAAGATCTCGCACGAAGAATGCATTTTAATACGCGTCAGAATTACAAGGCGTTTCGGAATGCATTCTTGAAATACTTTTTCAAAACCGTAATTTTGGACTCATCGGATGGGGATAGGTTTTGAAAGATTTTATTGGCGAAAAGTTTTATTTTTCATTTGAACATGACTTTACGATGCTTAATCATTAGATATTCGAACGAACGATGAAACATTCGACGAGATATTGATAACTATGTTATAAATAAATATATAAATAAATAAATAATTAAATCTGTGTAATACCCTGATACGTGTTATGTAAATACGTTAGAAAATAATGTTTCTTAAATGGGAACTTGTTGGTTTACGTTTACTAAAAGTAATTGGGTAACTGAAGTAATTGATTTGATTACGAAATATATAGAATTTAAATTGCACGTACATGGAAATCTTTGTGATTCCAGTCATTTCTAGATTACTACGATGCTATAATTAAAAAAAGTATAAAAACAAAAATTCGTACTAAATACAAATAACGGTTAACAATACATATTAAAGCGGAATATCAAACATTCGAAACAATACAGATTTTCACGTTCGATCATTCGTGAAATATTGAACTACATGTTAAGTTAAATAACAATAATACATTCGTATTCTTCTTAAAATACTCTTTTCTCATCGCTGTATTTGCGCTAGAACATTTTCAATTTCAGTTTTCCAATTTTTAAATGACATTTTATCGCCTCTAATTTAAATTCTTTTCTTTTTACACTTTCAATTTTCAATATAATGAAAAGTATAGTCAAAAAAATTTCTTTCCTGTAATAATCTCCAACTTCTTCGAATACTTTTCACGCGCAAACGTAAAGTACAGCATTAAAGATCTTGTTCCTTTTTACACGGACGAAATCTAAGTTGATACGGCAAGAAAAAAACAAAGAACAGCTAAAACCGTTCGTTATAACAGAATCTCAAACTTGATAAGTCATTTCCGCATCCGAAATTCATCACGGTATTCTTTATATGAAAGTCATTCTCGGATGATACCATCTGATGGTCTTTTTCCCCATGATTTCAACGAATCGTCCAAGATTCTCATTTTCTAATCGTATTTACATTCTCTCTTGTTCATTCGCTCTTCGAGATTGATATTTGTTCGTGATATCCCGAAGATTTATGAGAGGATCGAATTCTGTCGTTTGCAGATTTCTTTTCCGACGGCCCAATAACATTGGTATCATCATTGCCATGGTTGCTGGTAGCATTCCTATAAAAGTATGAATTATATTACTATATTACAAAGATAATGATTAGTTCAAATTATAATTGCAAGTTGATACTTTCCTGCATTTCAGTAAATCGAAATGTTTTAATATATTGTAACAACTCAAATATTACAAAATAATGTCTCTATTTTAACGGATCGAAACTTCTTACTCAAAGACAACTCTTGTCTCTACTATTAAATCAATATTAACATTTGCAGTTCATTGTTATGATTCTCATAATCGATATAAAATACAGGGGAGACAATTTCGTTACGATAATTCGTAACAATACTGTTTTAAAGCTACCAGTTGTAAGTAGTTTCAATTACGACTTTCCAAATTACTTTTTCTTGGGTATGTTAAAGTTCTGGCTACTTTTGGAAAAGACCGGAATATTAATTTTATATATATTAGGGGTACCAAAAAGTAATCAAAACTGGAGAAGTGAGAACGTAATTGGAAACGTTTTTCAACAAAAAGTCGAAGCACTTTTTTAAAAAGGAAATCGCAGAACTACCTTTTCGCTGACAAAAAGTGTTAGAAAATTATGGAAATTACTTTGTTGATTGTTATTTAAAATTTCTTTAATAGATAAATGTTTGTCAACGGCAAAAAAAATTTTTGATTACTTTTCAGTACCCCTAATACATATATGAATATTTGTAGCTAAAATACTTAGTTAACCATCATGAAAGTAATGATTTGCAAACTTTCGTAAGTTCATGGTGAACAGTGCAATTTATAAGATTTGTTAATTTAGATTAGGTTGTGATTATATAGTAAGCAAGTTAGGCTTGAAAGTTCAGTACTTTAAGCACCAATAATGAAAGGACAAAGTGAAAAAAGTTCACGAAATTGTTAACAAACCTGCACCAACGGCTGCCAAAACGGCCGAACTAGAAGGCTGTGGTGAGAGGGTGTTCCTGATTGGTCTTTTCCGTAGAATTGTTGCTTCTGTTGTCTGTTTTCCCAATTCGTATTCCTTGCGACTTTGGTCGACGCTCTTGAAGGTTTTCTCTACCTCCAGGAGTCCGCCGTGCGACGTCGTCGTGTTCGTGCCGTTGATCGATGGTAACACCGTCAATCTGACCTAGGTAAACGATATTTCATAAAGCGACCGCCAATTAGGACCTAGTTTAATTATTTTCATTTCTTTTTTAATTTAGCGATCATAGAATTAAAGATATCTTGCTTTATGTCGAGAATTTAAAGTTTCTTTTTTAACCCCTTGTTCTACGATTGGTTTTCTATCTGACTCGGTAATAATTCTAGATTTAATTGCTTACATAAAAATTGATTGTTGATCGACGATAACACCGTCAATCTGACCTAGGTAAACGATATTTCATAAAGCGACCGCCCATTAGGTCCTAGTTTAATTATTTTCATTTCTTTTCTAATTTAGCGATGATAGAACTAAAAATATTTTACTCTATGTCGAGAATTTAAAGTTTCTTTTTTAACCCCTTGTTCTACGATTTGTTTTCTCTCTGGCTCAGCAATAATTCTAAATTAAATTGTTTATATAAAAATTGATCAATGATCCTTGATACATCGTACAATTGAAATTAACATTATTACTATAGAAATAACTTTATCGTGCCGTGATAAATTTTAATTTGATAATTTTAAATATTCGACAGTACGCACACATACATTTATGTTATTGATAAAGGGTTAAATTAGAAATTAAAATTACATCTAATCGGTCATCAATTCCTTCCCCATCACATTCCCTTGGTATCCCTGCTAATTTTATCTACCAGTTACAAATTCCCGGAACCTGTTTCTCGTTTAATGGAATTCAGATTTAATTTATTCGCGTTGTTAAATCGGTGAAATTTAGGTGCGACATTATTTCCGCTATTAAATCTCGAACGTGCTCAGTTATTCGTGTAATATTTCTCACCTGAATTACGTAAGTTCCCCTCGATTAGTTCATTCCTATCGTGTAATCGTTACACAGTGGATGAGTGATAAACAACCAAACAAATTTACCTTTTCCGCAAATGACTCTCATAAAGATAAGTCTATCTCCTCTTCAATTACAACTTCGCAAACACGAACTCTGAATAACAAATCCGAAGTAATGATCGAAGCAAACGTAAAACTCAAAGTAGAGTAATCCCATGATTTCTACCAGTTTCCGGATTCCTGTCTCAACGATCCTTCTTTTTCCATCGTTTCGTAAATCTCTACACCGTGATACAACGTACATGCCAATACCAATATAAATCTGACAAGAATCTAGAAACCAGTGCAAATCCTACCAGCCATGAAAGTAGATCAGACCGAATCAGAGCAAGTGCAGTTAATATATTCAGGATCTATTCGAGCAATATACACGGTCTGTGATCAATAAATGCATCGTTACTAACCGTGCCTCGTTGTCAATAATTTATTTTATTAATGATCATCTAGCCTAACCTGTCGTTTCGATGTCATCACAGCAACCGATGGATCCTCCTCCTCTCTCTTCCCTCCGCTCGTTTTCGTCACAACTGCCTTCGTTCCATTTCCATTTGGATTTATCGTGTCGATCTTAATAGATCTTTGTCTCGACTTTGAGTAGCCTCTATTAGTTGACAGAAGGACCCATTGTCCTTCTCCATTGTTTGGATAATTCGATGGATGATTGTTGACGTATTGATACTGCGAGAAACTTGGTCTTTCCGTTGCCGGTCGTAGACGATCGTTTACATCGTATCTGGTTGAATAGTCGTGCCAATCGTTGTTCTCTTCTCCTGGATTTTTATCGGAGAACCGGTCGATGAACTGATAGCTCGGTTTCGATTGGGGTCTGTTGCTCCAGTTGTTGGGGAAGTTTGTTGGACGATCGTCGGTGATTATGTCGCTGCTGGGTCGATGAGGATCAGGATGTTTGTTCCAGGATGGCCTTTCCGGTGGCCATTTCTGTGCTTGATTTGAAATCTCTTCATTTTTCTCTGGATAATACGATGGACGAGACGTAGGCTTCTGCCAGGGCTTGTCGTTGTTGATCTCTGGCCAGTTTGGCTTTGGTTTTTCATACCTGAAGTGAAGAAAGTGCATTAATCCCTTGCTGTGCCATTCCTTTTGTGATTGGATGTGCAATAACTTTGAATTAATTACTAAAACAACAATCTACCCCCTGATTTTGAATATACTATATGACTTAACGCAATAGTGAATAGTATAGAATTAATTTTATTTTGTTAGGATCAACTGATATTTTTAATTTAATAATTTTTGGAGCACTTCAAAATTGACTGTTCCATTTATCGCGTCACGTGTAGCACTCGTTATTCTACGGTAAAGGGTGAATTAAGATAGTTCATAGAGATTGGAAAATAATGTGTATGCAATAGTGTAAAATTGTTTAGATTTGTAGAATGGTGTACTTGTTTTTGTTGGTATCTTATGCGATGTGTTTTCGTTAATTTGATAATGGATTATAAGAAGGGATCAATTGAAAAATAAGACGTTTACCAAGGTTTGTTGCTGTTGTTATCGTAAACTGGTCTGATGGAATAATCAGATGCCCAGGGTTTTGCGATGCTCGGCTTATCCCATGGTTTTATTTCCGGCCATGGACGTTGCGTGCTAGGGCTGGCCTGCCACTTGGAAATTTTACTCTTGGACCATGGAATTGCTTCCAAAGTGACCCAGCCGTTTCTATCCTCGTACGAATTAGATCCATAGTACTTATTCCTCTTCAAAGTATCGTTTAATGCTTCGCTTAGCTAAATGAAACAAAAATACCATTCATATTTTTCTACCAAGCTGGTCCACCATACTGCAAAGTATCTTAGAGCAATAGAAAATAAGATAGAAGTTTAACCCCTTGATCTACGATTTCTTTTCTGATGGAGCGTGTAAAGACTCAAAACTATTTCCTGAAATCAAAAGGTTTCACTGATTTCTGATATTTCGTACAACTGAACGTGATATTACTAGTACAGAAATAATGAGACCGTTTCGTGTTCGGCTGATATTGTTAACACTGCAACGACCAAGCAAGTCAAAATGACTTGTTCACATTTTTTTCCAAAAATTTCCTAAGTTTACAAGAGAGTCCTAGACTAGAAATTCTAAGTTGATCTTATAAAACACAGATGACCAAACCGATCATATTTTCCACCCCTTGATTCCTCTACTTCCAAAGTTCTTATCTATTATATAAAGCTCAAATACCACTGACTGACTGACTGACTCATTCATCCACTCATCACGAAATCTCAAAAACCACAGAACGGATTGCAATGAAATTTGGAACATACCTTCCCCTTGGGTCTTAGGTGCTCACTAAGAAAGGATTTTTCAAAATTCGAAATTTTAAGGTTTTTTTTTAGTTTGGATTACACCGTAGCGAAGCACGGGAGCTTTCAGCTAGTTTAATATATTTAAATGTAATAAATTTAACGTCGGTCGTTCTAGTCTTAATTTAATAATTTCTAGAAGATTTCAAAATTTCCACGCTACGAGTCTCACACGTAGTTGTAGATTAAGGGGTTAATACTTCTAATTTTCAACTCAGACTCTATCTTTTACTTGAAAATGATTCTTCAAAATCTTACCCCCTCTTCGGCCGACGTAGAATTCAAAGCATCCCCTTCGAACTTATCCTGAGGTGAATCCATGGTGGTAGGTTGAATTGTCCGATCGTCAACTTCCAATGGGATAGATTCAGTAGTGGATTTCACGATTTCAAACGGATATCTAGGATTCTTCTCCGTTATGCCCTTCAATTTGTTAGCGTATTCCTCGAGAAACTTATTGAGCACGTCCGGATTAAAAGTGGATGTCTCGAACGAATTTCTTCGGTCGTGTTGAGGACCCGGTAGGTCCTTGATCATTCTCTCGTCCTCGTCCTGAAAGTCAGTCTTTGTTTCATCGTATAATGGATTCGGTGTGGCCGCGATCGGATCCTGAAGTACCCTCAAATTGTCGCCCTTAGTCTTGAACAACTCCGAAGCATTTGTTCTCATCTTCAGGAAGTACCTCGTGTTGCATTGACTCCCCTTCAGAGTCAAGGTCACCAGGAGCAAGCAAATCGCTCCTCTCTGTGCCATCTGAAATACACAAATGAAGTGTATACTTGAACTTAATTGAAATCGACTCGTTCCATTCTCAGAAATTAAAACGTATCACAATTTATTAACTTTAATTTCAATTCAGCTAAATCATTGAAGGAATTTCGAACTATCAACGATGTGAATTTATAAATGACGCTCTGTTCATTCGATCAAGTGGGTGATTTATCGACAAGGGGGAAAGGAACTTGTGTCACTGTCTACCAAAGTTTAGGGTAGGTCAAGAAAACCCACGTGTTGCTACGAGAATCATAAACCAAATGTTAAGGATTCTCAGATTAGCATCGATCTCGGTAAGGGATGTCACGAAATCCAAGATAAAATTGAAAGGATGCCGTTTAAAGATCGAGAAAACTTTGGTCACATCGCTGCACTGACCGTGTGTTGATTTAAACGTCCGACTTCCGTTCGGCTCGGTGTTCCGACTTTTAATTACATGAACGAAGAAGAAGAAGAGGAAGATGAGTAAGCCTCTCTCGTTTCGACGCTCCAAATCGCAAGAACCCCGTTAGAAAGATCACGAAGAAGAAACAAGAGGAAAGCAAAGCCACCGGTGGCCACTGCTCGACCTCGACTCTTCAAGGTCCGAGATGGCTCTGTCTCCGAGACGTTGCCCTCGTTTGCTTTTAATCCAGGTCCCCACTTCGTGAGTACTTGGTCCATTTTACGTCTCTCTCTTTTCCATGGACACGTTATGCGTCGAGTATGCCTTCCTCCAGCTTGGTCACCTGGAGAACGGACACCGTCTCCGTCTTCGTCTCCGTCGGTCTTTCCTTTTCTCCTTCCTTCATCAGGAGATTTGTTCTTTTTCCTTCTTGTTGATAATCGTTCTGGGAATAGGACAGGTACCGTCGCAATTCGGCATGAAAAGTCTCCGTTTATCGATACAATTCGATCGTTAATGTCGACGGTCTAGATCTACGATTGGGTTTCCATTTTGCTCGTCGAAATGCTCGAATTGCATCGCGTGCTATCGCCGGTCGTGCATGAGGAGACATTAAAAATGAATTGAATTATTCGCTGAATCATTGAGTTGTTTTGTTACTCTTCTTTTCCTTTTAGTCGTGGATAAACTCGATGGATTCTTAGTTTCTTTTCTAAAATCTGTAAGATTGGATTTACGCGTGTGTAGAGGGAAGAACATAGGTGGATGTTGAAAACAATATTTTCGCTTCGTGTGATGATTGTAATCATAATCATGACAATAAAAAATTAAAAACGAAGAATAATAAATTTTATTTTATGGAATTAGAAAACACTCCTCCACAGGGGTTGAAGTTTCGCTAAAGTAATCTATTATGAAACAATAACATCATTATTCTTCTTCAAAATTTGATCCCTAACAATTACATTTTACACTGTCAACATTTTCTGAATATTTCAGTGACCGTGGATGATCGTGAAAAAGCAAGGAGGGAAACAAACTTCCGTCACGCACTAATTACATTCCTGTAGACAATCAACGCTTCGTTAAAATGCTGCTTTTTCCGCCTACTATTTGGCAGGTAAAATTCCCCCCTATACAAACCATAGACATATTTTCAATATTTTACCACGAGAGGTTATCTCTAAGCTTCGACGAGCTATTAAATCCTTTTCCACTCGTTAAAAGCAGTTCCTCTAAAAGTAATTGCAATGCATCCGGCAAATTAGTCTCACTAGATTCTAATCGCTCGGTTAACGGACACGTTCCAAGTATTGACCTTTGCAGTACACTGCAATATTCTTTGAAACTCCAATAACTGAACTACCTCGGTAAAAATTCCTTTCCTCTCTAATTGCAAATCATTTCGTCTGACCATTGCCATTTCTTTTCCCCTGTGTTCTCCTAACGTGGGAACAATTTGGTTCTTTTCCATCGAGTAGAAATTTGGGTTTCGGGGCGTTGAATTCCCTGGTCGATTAAGGACGCGTCAAGAATGCGCGGAAAAGACAAAGAAGGCCGATTTTCATGGTCGATAAATCATCGGTTTCGACCTTCTTCGACACTATACTGCTGGGGGATCGGCGCGAAAGAGGGTGTCGGTCGTTTCGCGATTTTTGCTCTCTCGCGGCCCACAAACCTCTGGCTTTTTTCTACAAATGTAAGAAGAATTCTCGCGAGAAGAGAAACGCTGGTGAACGCTTCCGTTTTACGAGCGACTTCCGATGGTACTGTTGAATTTTTACGGATACATAGTTTTTCCAGTGTTCGACCTACAAAGTGAGAGTAGTTATTGTTGTGCTGAGAGAGGAAATAGATATTGCTTGAATAATTGTGGGGTTGGGTTACATTGTGAGTGTTGATTCCTTATTTAATTTAATTTTGTTGATAAGAGGAAAGATATGAGAATTTAAATGTTGTGTTGAATTTAATTATTCTTTATTTCTATACAGAAAACTGTGAAAAATTTAAAGGGATGTTTAATCGATTTTAATGAAGCCTATCGATAGAAATGGCAGCAATATCGATGAATAGATATAGTCAAGGAAATATTTCAAGCGATTTTGTAGCCAATTAATTTATCTTCGGCCACAGTAATTAATCTCGGGGGAATCGAGAGGAATACCTAAATATGCTATAGTTAGCAGAAGTTCTCGTTTGAACGGAATCGAGTCTCGGTTAGAACGACTTCTGTTTTATACATTTACAGAGAAACGGAATTTCTTCTTTTTTGATTCCAGTAGTGCAATTCGTTTACTTTTCATCGTGGAAATTAATCTCAAAGGAATTGATAAAGGTATTTAAACATTTCGAGCATCGAGAGATGCGGCTCTCGTTTAGAGCGACTTCCATTAAAAAATAAGTAAATACAAAGAGACTTTTTTATTTTCCTGCGATGCAATTAACTCACTCTTTATTGGTAAAATTGAACCTCACAGGAAACCGAGAGAAACATCCAAATGTCCTTGCCCCCGGAAACCTTACCGATGAGAACCCTTGCCTTCTCTCGATTAGGACAATTTCGTTTTCATGTGTCTACAAACCGTGATAATTCGACTCTCTCGATTCAAGCTTTTCAATTAACTTACTTTCCTTCGTAGGAATTAATCCCAAGAAAATAAACCCCAATATTTAATATACCAAGTATCAAGAACTCTTTCACAGAATCATTCCAGATTCTTTTAGGGCAACAGAGGCAAACATATTCTCTCTCTACTTAATTAACTCATTCTATATGTCGTATTATATTAATTCTACCCAAAAATTCGATCATAGAATCATTCCAGATTCTTTTAGGACAACAGAGGCAAACATATTCTCTCTCTACGTAATTAACATTAGATTTACCAAGCCAGTCAATATGACTAGTACATAATTTTTTCAAAAATTCTACGGGTTTATGAGAGAGCCGTAGAATAAATATTCTGCGTGCATCGTATAAAACATAAATTACCGAATCTATCATCTTTTCCACGTCTTAATTTTCCTTGCTTTAAAGTACATATCTAACATATTTAAATATAATAGATTTCACGCTGGTAAATCTAGTGTTAACTTATTCTTTATGCAGTATTATATTGATTCTACCCAAAAATTCTATCATACATTCATACAAAAATACATCCTCCGTCTACATAAAGTGCACCATTTGCAAGTGGACAAATCATGCACCAAAGTAAATCGCTACCAGTATTCAGTCGTATACGTTTTCCACTTTGCCTTATGTTAAATTTTAAACAAGAACTCCAACAGAACTTTCCGATAGTTCCAGTATATCACTCGATATATAAATATCCTAGCGATCGGAAGCTTCGACGCAGAGAGACCTAGGTCTCGGCTCGATTAGGACGATTTCCGTTTTATATACACATGGGGAGGATTTTTCTCTTCCGATTCCGGTCTCGCGATGCGGTCGGATGGCCTACTCAAAACCGGAATTGGGTCGTTCGAGGCGTAGATAACCGCGAAAACGACCGCGACAACGAGGCGGATGAAAAAGGAAGAACCGATGCCCGTCAAGTGCAGGGAACGTCTACTTTCATTGTCGGCTGATTTTATGGGAGGGAAACGCGATATTCTCACGGGGCCGTTTTGTACGACGTGAGTTCTACAAACTGGGCTTTAACCTTTTGACCGGTGAGTGTAATAGGACTCGTTGGGGAAATTTGAAAATCCAAGCTGGATCGAGGAAGTGAACCCATTGTACTTTGTGTCGTTTCGTTGCCGGAACCACAGTACCTTTTTTATTGTTGTTCCTTCTATTATATAATATTATTTAATTGACACTTGTTTTAAACAGTAGCAATTCGATTGAAGCTTATTTTTTAATGTTTAATTTACTATCATTGGTATCGTTAATTTCGATAAAGTATGTGAGGAAATTTCAATTTGGAGTTGCAAAGAAGTTAACTATTTAAAGGAACAATACGGTTTTTTGTACTGCGTATATTTTATCATAGAATAATTAGTATATATGTATTATACTAAAGAGGTAATTAATTCACTGAGAAATATCGATTTCAATTTGGAGGGAAAAAATTATTTAAATCCTACACTTGAATGAACATCGCGAAACCTTGGGAGTTAATCTCATCTAAAATTATTAAAAAATAAATGCTGTGTGATATGGCAAATGTTTTTAATTCATAGCACTTTACAAAGTGAGATAATAAATAAGCAAATAATCCGAACCTAACGTGAGAAAGGAAAAGGATTCATGTCTCAATTTCTGTACTCACAGAACACCATTAGCACTTAAACCAATGAACAAAGCAAGGGACGTAGAAAAAAACAAGTTTGCCATTAGATATTGGAAAATGGGGAATAGCGAAGTTAATCAGTGGATGAGGGAATGTAGAGAACAGGGAGTTTATCGTTAGAAATTCGAAAACGGCGAAACTCCAGGGGAAAATGTTGCTGGAACAACGTTGAAATGAAAGTGGATGGAAGGATAAAAAAGTGGCAAGTAAGTTAGAAGGAAGATAATCAAGCTGTCAGAGTATTACCTCGCATCTCGCAATGAGCTCTCGAGGAGAATATTTACGAGGATAATTAAACGATTTTTATTATAAACTATGTGTCGAAGTGCTCGTCAACTGCGAGATATCGCGAAAGGATGTAACTGAAACCTTTATATTCGAGAGTGCGCATACTTATGGCGTCGTTTCAATGAGATTTCTCGGCCGATTCTGGGACAATTTTCACGCTGGCGTGACTCGAGGAAAATATATCCACAAGCAGAAGCCAAACGATCTTTTCAGATCGAATGACAGATGCGTTTGCTACCTTGCAACAATGATGCGGCCCTGTGGAGAATTACAGCCAGGAAAACCTTTTCGTTTACTTGTTCTACTGTGTGGATTACCCGAAAACACTTTACAAAATATATACCTGTCGTTAAGTTTTGCTTAATCATTTCTATTGAATCTGAGATATATGCTTTTAAATAATTTGCAAACGGAGAGAAATATATCTTTTTTGAGTGCAAAAATTACCTAGAAGCAATCGTATGAATATATTTTATATATTTTGAGAAGTTCAAGTAACTTCAATTTAAAATATATTCCAAAAATATATGTGTATTTTTCATGTATTTATGTGAGTATGTTTTAAATCGTTTTTTGGAGTGAGGAGTTGTTGAAAATCTTCTGAGAATGAAGCGTTAGAAGTATAATTGCGATGGAAGAATCGGGAGCGTTGGAATCAGGGAGAATCCGGAGAGGCAACCGGATCGAAGAATTTCTGAAATTAGAAAGGATTGCACGGAAAGAGAGAAACAATTTGGCATTACTGTTTCACGGAATACGAGCAAAGAGTGCGGAAGGGGTGAAAAGACTTTCTAAGGCGAGTTTTATCAGCGAGCGGCGAGAGTCTGACCTTATTTCAGGCCGAGGTCAATTTGCGCCAAGAGAACGAGACGAAGGTTGCCACGCTAGATTCAGTGCATATTTTTTTAAAATACATCACCACGAACTAAATTACTTTCACATGAATTATCTCGAAAAGTGTACGTCAAAGATACCAAAACTAAATACATTTTGTCAAACCTTTTCACGTCTTTGAGAAATCTTTCAGTGTCACAAAATTCTATAAGTATTTTTCACTTCATTTCTATTAAAATAATATCTTGGAACTTTGAATATATTGTACGCGAGGATAATACATTTGGAAATAAGCAAAATAGAAAAGCAAAGTCGTTGCGAAACGCTTGGATATTTTGCCGCTTTTTAGGTTTGAGACATTTGTGTCAAGAGGTAGATACAATGTGCTCGAACTAACGACACCATAGCGGCCAGTTTGTTAACGGCAATTGGAGTGAGGCTGACGATTAAGAGACGAAATTGCCGCCTTCGTTCACGCTTTTTAGAAGATTCACCCGCGTTACAGGCGCATCAGGCCCGTTAAAGGCACCGAACATCGAAAGAAACGGTTTAGTCGCGGCTACCTCGCAATGGGAACGGCTCTTCTTCGTCTGCACTTCACAAAAAGTACTCCTCTTCGACGATGAACATGAAGAAAGGAATGTGCCGTCAACAAATGTCCGTAGAGAAATTAATAATCATTTTTTTGTTGCTTTCGGATTGTTCCATTTTAACGGGAAGCCTCGACAATGACGATGAAACCAGAGAACGGAACTCAGGAATCAACGATGATAAGAAGACGGTGGAAGAATATTCTGAAGAGATTTTAAAACAACCATCGATTCAAGAAGGGACCAACGAAACTAAAGATTCTTCTAGAAATTATGAAAAATTCAAATTCTCGACTGAAGATAAAGAGATTGTTAAGAATAATATCTCTGACTTCAAGCCAAGCCTTCATCTAGGAGAGATCGAAGAAGCGGGTCGAATAGAAGCCTCTAAAAACCCTTTCAACAAGCTTCATCACGTTAAGTTCGAGAACAACGTTGATCCACGATCTCATCTAGAATCTTTCAAAAATTTTAGACCTGGTGTAAAAGCTACCGATGAAGAAAATCTTCAGAAAGATGATCATCGTGCAAATGCAAAAAGTATCTCTGCAATCGTCGTGGAAAATAATGAAGACGTGAGAGCAAAGAATCGAATAAAATTCGAAGATGATGCGTTGCAAATTCCACGGATTCAATTCGAAAACGTTCTGGCGGATCAACAGGTCGCAGTTCAACCGATCGCGGCAAATTCAGGAACACAGTACGAAATTGTAGATCAGCATTATTTTCCGAATCCTGATAAGCCTGTTTACGAAGTTTCCTCGATTTATGGTACACCGACAAAGTTTCCGGAAGAAACGCAGAAGTACAACTTTGGAGGTTCTTCCGGAATCGATGGCTTGAGGTCGCAGTTTCTTGGTGTTTATGATTATCATAATTATCAACCGGTCCTGCACGAATATGCAACTACCAAGAAGCCTGATAATAACGTGGTTTACGTGCAGGAATCGTCTTTCACTAGGATGCAAAAATTCCCTTATCCTTATTATCAGCCGGTCGGTTATCACGAGTTTCAGTACGTCGATGATGTTCATCCTGTTGCGACATATCCTAGGAGAAGAAGGTATGAGTTTCTAATAATTTTCTGTTCTTTGCGACCCTTTTGCGAATTTTTACTAGACAGAAATGAATGATATGATGATATAGGATCAAGTACAGTATCAGATGTGTCTTATTGTTAGTATTGGAACTACAAACTTCGTGATTATTTCTACGAATAAATTACCTACGAATCTTTAAAATATCATAAGTCATAAAATTCGACAGCATTTCATATCTGAAGATGACTGAGAATCCTTGGCTACTTCCTTTAATTATTAGGTGTAAGGGCAAGTGCTGTAGTTTTTAGTTCGTCTGGCATTTAAACAGAAAGTTTGGACAGGATACCAAGTTTTTTAATGTGATACAAAGCAGTAGTCTGTTGAATTCCAATCTTGATGCCCATTTTTGTGGATGTTAACGCGGGATTTGTCCTGATCATACTGCGATGGCTTTCCTGATTTCTGTGCATCTTTCAAAGAAAAATCACCCGAACGAAATTTCCAAAACCATCTTTAACATTTTCGAGCTGTTATTGCATCCTCTCCAAACACGTCACACAAGTTTTTTTTTGCTTCCATCGCGTTATTCCCTTTTTGGAACTCATACAACGTGCAATGTCTTAAGTGCACTTTTTCTTCACTCATGTTAAGAGTTTTACAAATTTAAAAAAACTGACTGAAATACGAAAAATGTGTTTAAGTCATAAACCATATACTAATCTAAGTGTTTAAACTGGTTTCAGTCGGATCAGAATTCTTGCTAAGGATCGACAACGCATAAAACTTCACGTATTCAAAAACGACAGAACTTTCCCTTATACCAAATAAATAGAAACCTGTAGAATATCTTGAATTATAAAATTCCATCGCGTTTAGATATCATTTGATTTAATAATTAAAAGTTTTTCTATATCTCTTTGTACAAAAAGAAATTGATAAAATATGAAAACCATAAATCCTCTTCGAGTTCAAATATTACAAGAGATAAAAATCTAATTATTGAAAAATTAAATATTCGAATAATTAAAAATTCTCCATTACTTTCAAACAAGTATAAATCTGTAAAATTGTATAAAGCATATATTTCCACTGAGTTTAGATACTTCAGGATACCCGATAATTAAAAATTCTACGTTATTCCCTCGGGACAAAACTATAAAACATTATGAACCATAAAACTTCATCTCAGTCATTCCAAGAGGTATTATAATTTCCAGGATTTCGCCTTGGAAGAAACTGGTACACCTGATCGGCGCCTTTCTGCCACTCGGCCTGCTACTCGCGAGTCTCACGCCGAATGTCGTGAAGATCGACAACACGACGTAAGATTTTTCCTCTTGGTTTCGTTCAAGCAGAATTACGTTTTTGCATTTTAATCGAGGACAGATTCCTACAGCCAACCGAACATCGTTCTTTCGAAACTGAGGGTCGCCGACCTACCGGCCGAACATAAACAAGCCCGCCTCGACGACCAATCTCCGGAGATTTGCGAGGACAGATCCATTTGCGAGCTGATACTGGCAGGTGGAAAAGCTGGGTCGAACGTGTTGCAAAATGCACTGTGGAATCTTGCTACCAGGTGAGTTAACACTAACGTTCGACTGTCATTGCTGTAAAACTGATGGATGATTTCCTGGAACGGCATCAGAATGTTGTTCATTTTTTTCATATAAGATCTCTGAGATTTTCAATTTGTAAACTTATTCTGAGTTTTTTTTGCGATTGTTTGAGAGACTTCAGAACTAAATTGTGGAAATAGAGACTTATCAGTTGTTTCTGCTGTAATAATTTGTTGGCGTTGCGCCCTATTTATTCTTGTTTTATTTGACTGTTTTGAGAAAATCTTAAGATTTTTAACTCTATTCTATTTGTTACTATTTTAACGTCGAAGACTTTTTTTTGAATAATTTTATGAGCCCCTTGCCGTGCCATTTCCTTTGTGATTAAATGCGCAATGACTCTGAATTAATTACTAAAATAATGATCTAACCGCCAATTTCGGATATAGTAAATGACTTAGCGTAATATTGAATAGCGTAGAATTACTTAAATTTATTTTATCAGGACCCAGTGATATTTGTAATCAAATAATTTTTAGAGCACTTCAAAATTGACTATTCCATTTATCGCGTCACGAGTAGCACTCGTTATTGTGCGGCAAGGGGTTAAGGAAAGAGTGAGGGAAGCATCTATTGTTTAGTTGAATGGAGTCAGAATTTGGTAGCATGTTCAATGTCAAATGAAATAGGAAATATGTTGAAAAGATAAAGGGGATCATTGTAAGAAGAAATTAAATTTCACTGTGATATAAAATTGTATTTTACATCCTGTGCGTTTTAATTGCTTTGTTTCTTCGTAGGACATCGGAAAAAGCAGCGAAGGAGAACGGCCTTAAAGAAATCTTTGAGGCGGCGAGGAAGGAAAACTGCACGAATATCGCTTGCTGACGTAAAAAATTGCAAAACTGTTTTAATAATGAGAAAAGTAATCTTTCTCGCATGAACATTCCATGAGAGTAACGCCTTACGATTTGTCATTCGCGTACGAAACAAAATGGGCATGCTTTTTAATTGCACATTTGTGAAGGCGTTGTGAAGTCCTTCGAACCATGAAAATTCCCATGACGATCGTTGCAATCACTGTGGCGGTAAGGAATTAAAAAAGAAATTATATTCTTCTGTAAGCTAGAAACTAAAATTCAATTGTTCGTGATCAGCGAGAAAGAAACAAAAGTATTTACTGACCGTTGAATTTATGGGACATTTACGGAACTATGTGCGAAATTTTTTTGTCAGAGCACTTAAAAAAAACATGGGATAAAACGAATTGGCTCTTTAAAGTGTAAGAAGCGTCTCTTTTGTGTATTGCAAGTCGGAATTCCATTGATGGCGTTCAAAAGAATACAATGAAGTTCTTTTTAAATGCAAGAAACGTGTTTCTCATAATTATAAGGGCGTAATAACTATTATTATTTAACGAAGACAAATAGTTAGAAGGTTTCTAAGTACCTGATCATTTCGAAGAAGAAATATCCTCGTTAGCGCTTCGAATAATTAATATATATGTTTGAAACCTAATAAATATATAATTAAATCCTACTTAGATCCTGTTGACAACCTCAAGAAGTCTCCTCGGAGGTAGGCCTGTTTCGGCAGGATTTGATTCGCCATGCGTCAAGATATTTTAATAAAGATATTTCAATGTTACGACTTTGTCAAGTGGCCAAACCTTCAGTAGGCTGAGCAGGGTGAATTAAATAAAAAAAACGGTGCGAATAGGGGGTCTTTAGCGAGAAGCTCCGCCGCTCAAGAGACTTCGTGAGGTTGTCGAAGAATACTATAATTCATTCAATTTGAAAGCAGATCAGCTAGATTTTTTCCAGGTCTGATTTTTGCTGAGATCAAAATGACTTCTTGATTATTATTTTATACTAAATATATTGTATACACTTTTGAGCACAGCTTCCAAAATAGATCACTCTACATCCACCTTAAACCATAGATTTTCTGCGGAATTACCATAACAATTGAAGTTACGAAATAGCAAAGCAATAGAAAAAAAACGTTCAAAACTACATCAGTCCCTGACTTCAACATCCTAATAGTTCCACACGAATTTTAGCATCACCAGAAAGGAAATAAGGGTCTATCCTGGGTTCAGAGACGACAACTCGAACTCACAATAAGTAGGTCTAATTGTAAGTTCAGGTCCACCACCACATCTAGAAAATTTCTTCCAAATTATTAATTACAACATCACAGCATTACTGATTCAGAGTCCATCTAAAACAAATAGAACGTTGCAGAAATAACCACAACAGTCAGAGACCTGTACTAGGTAAAGGGATAAAAGCTCGGTCTAGCAACAATTGGTTCAAAGTTCTGATTCCCACTACCTCCAAAAAATTTGGTCTAAATTATTACTCACCACATGACAGCCCTACTAGTCCTTAACTTCCAGGTAAAATAACCATAGCAATGACGTAGAAAAAGATAAAAAAAAGACACGACCACTTCAATCGAATGCAACATCAACCGTTAAGTTGCATCAGAATCGCAAGTATCCCTACTTCCGCTCGAGGAAAAAAGTGAAAAGGGGACAAGGAAGGTGGCGTAGGAAGGTAGGGGCAATTATTCGGGAACTGTTCAGTGGAAGCCGCGTCATTCGTTGTACTCACTGTGCCACAAGTGAAAGTAGTCACCGGGTATAAGTGGGTCGGTGCTATTTCATGCTGGCTCGAGTCGTGGAATTTATGTCCTCATGGATGAGATACGGGCTATCGATGAGTGCAACGGGTTTTCCCTGTACATAAGGAACACCCGTTGCATGAATCGCCATTGCATCGCTATGCCAGACGGCGATGCACCAGTATGAAAATCAGTCCCCCATTTCTATTCCACGTTTCGCGGCACTCACGTTTGTCGCTATATAGACACGTAGAAAGTGCGAGATTCGAGAGTGCTGGCGATAATGGATGGTTCTTATTTGGATGAAGAAGAAGATTGGATTAATGATGGACATTTTATCTTTCTTTCCTTTTTTTGTAATTTTTTGAACGGCTTGCGGAGTTTCGAATCATTTTTGGGAAGAAAGAGACTGTGATTTCGAATTGTTGAAAATTTGAGATCAGTAATTTATTTCTTAATGTTTCTCAAACTTTCAACAATGTTTCTCGGTACAGTAAATATTTTCTGTGCATTTTATAAGACACAAATTATGTATTTAACTTTTTCACTTGAACTGTCTCTTTTTGATGTATTGATTAAATATTTAAGTGTGACAGATTTAGTTTCTATAGATCTAGTGTTAAATGGCAAACTAATATATTAGTATTTATAAACTGTGGACAGATCTTAAATTTTCAGATTAAGAAGAATTTCACATTTTACAGAATCGAAGCGATTAAAAAGACTGCAGACTTTTAATTACGAAGTCAACTCCGATAATGATGAGCAATTTATCGTAATTATTCTTGTATACTGAAAATATTTTCTTCACGTGCTTCAAGAAACTGAAAAACACGCAAATGAATCGAGTATTTCATACATCATCATTCCATATTACGAAATCAGTTTCTCCGGAATTGCATACAATTTCAACCAAAGTATCAGATTGCAATGCGTAACAATTATTTGGAAAAAGACGAATGGCATTCAGCATAAATACCGGATGAGAATCGAATTTCGGGTCGCAAAGTCTCTTCTCCATTTTCACTTCAGGAATGCACGAAAGCCCAGAATCAGCGCTGATTATCGCACCGGCTTCTCGATCTGGCGGAATCGATTAATGACCGGCTATTAAATTTAGCGAATGCAACCGAATTTCTGCTTCGTCGATTAACCCGAATCTTCTATCTCACGGTATAGTTCGACCATTCCTTTCTCACCTTCAAAAATTCCTTCTGACGATTGTCCGTACGATAACGATTTTCTCAGCAAGTAGTAAACAACAATGACAAGAAACCGACAAAAGAAAAATACCTTAGATCCAATCATCTGTCGTTAAGATATTATATTGAAGATCTTGATGCATCAGTAGAGAATTTATAAACACATAACGCAATTATTATACCAGTAGTCGCAGGACAGGCAGAAGAGAGGTAGGACAAGCACAGGACAACCAGGATAGGCAAGGTATAGTCGGAACAGGATTTAATAAATAAATAATTCGTAATTTTAGAAGTACACATTTTTATTTGATAAATACTGTATTACATACATGTACATTGTGTAACATAAATGGTGAATAAAGAATTTGTTAAATCGGAAATACTGTTAAACTGTATTGACCGCTATCATTGTATCTGTCCTTCCTATCCTATAGCTGTTCTGCTTGTCTTGCTTGTCTTGATCGTGCACTGCCTGACTTGCGTCTGGACGTAGATTGTCGTTATCTCCGATCGAAACAGATCGAAGAAGATTGTCGATAGATAGTTGGAATGGTAACGAAAGTGAGCCACTTTTTGCTCGATCGAGAGTCGTGCGGTTCGCCGTTTTGCAGGCACAGTTGAGCAACGAGATCGCTCGTAAAACGGAAGAACAGCCTCCGTTTCCGGTCATCGCGACAGATGCTTCGTAAATAGGCGAGGGTTTTTATGCCTCTCTAACTGTGTCGGGGAAAGATCGTTAGAAGACCGCAGGGATTCCACATTGTGCCGATTGTAAGCTGCTTTAACGCGGATGAATTGTTTTATGAAATTGATTTTCACGCTTTCCAAGATGTATATACAGTCGGGATTTGCTCTCTTGATGGGAGAATGTCTTACTTTTGTTCTTGTAAAAAAATCTGCCTCTGTGAAACATAATAGTTTTAGAAGAAGTAGAATTGAGGACTCTTAATAAGTGGATCTGAGTCTCAGACTTACAATCTGAAACTTTACTTACAATTGAAGACCCTCATCACCATTTTTGGAAAAGTTTTTCGAATTTATTACTCAAATATATCATACACTCGATGATTTAGATACCACTTAAAATAGTAGGTTCTGGTTTCTTTGCCTCAATTAAAAGAGACTAATATAGCGTCAGATCATTTATTAGAAACATTCTACTTTGTGTATCGCAGTCTTTTTAACCAAAGTTTACCTAAGCTCGTGACAAGTAGATCTTTCGCAAAGTAGCTATAACAAGACCGGAGGTGAAAATACAAACAGAAATCTACAACTTCGACAAATTATCCTGTGAATCTCGACTTAAAAACGAAGGACTACTTCGACAGAGACGTTAACTTAACCACCATATCGTCCCTAATAGTAATTACACGAAATTCCTGTATCTCTGAAAAAAAAATAAACGAATTTCTCTCATGTCGACGGCACTTCATGTTGATTACCCGTCCCCTAATTCTTATAATTTCATCCAGGATAGATAGAGAATGATTTTCTCGCTCGGTGAAATCGCGTAAAGACAATTAAATCGTGAAAAAACCGAGAATAATTGCATCTCCGCCACCGAGCGGACTTTATTGCCAACTCTCATGCTTTTACACTTGAACCTGCCTCGTGTCTACGTGTTTTCAGCGAGCCGAGAAAATCCTGTATAATTTATCAAGCGTTTTAACTGCAACCGATATTTTCTCGTCTAGCGATATGCTCGTTAAACGACAATGAATTAAATGCTCGATTAACATCTTATCTCTTGCCTTTCCACCTCAGTGATATCTTCATCCGGAGAGTGCTACCTATGTGGATAATTTCATAATCGGAGAACTTAGCATATATTCGATTTCAGATGGAAAAAAAGCAATCGCTATAAAACATACGTCGAAAGTCAGTACTAGAAAGTGACACGGTACGATTCCTGAAGAAAGCACGAATATTCTGAGAGGGAGAACGAGTGATTGAATATTCAAAGTTGAACATTAGTGGCCTTTTCGAGACTTTCTTTTATTTTGTACTTTAAATATACTTTTAATACAGTCGATGGTCCTATGAGTAGATAACTTTTTATTTTAATCGTTTTGCAATGTCGTAGTCGTCCTGTATAATTTTTTGTGATGCTAAATATGCAGTTCTGGTACTTTAAATAGTAGGATTAAAATTCTATAAACAAAATTTCTTCTAAGTCGATTCTAATTGCCTTATAAGGAGGTAACTAATTATTTCACTGTTAAATTTCGAGGAACAAGTCATTTACTTGAACTAAATATTGAACTATTAACCTCGAGTGAGGAGCCACCTGTTGCAAAGAGTTGTAGGACACTATCAACACGAAGTAAATTAAATAATAAAATTCAGTTTGCAATTACCAAACCTAAACTGAAATCCCCCACTGCCTCTGTTAATTTTTTGCTAAATTAGCATTCAATATATATAATCTCGGTGGTTCAAAGCTCACCCTTAGTCTGTGACTCCTAAGCGAACCGATCATAGCAATTGATGCAAAAAGAAATGTAAAAGAACAAGAACATTTAAATTTCAATTCCATTGCAATAGTTCCTAACAAAGTCTCTCATATGGACCACAGGATTGGACCAAGATAACTGTATATATTGAAACCGAAAGTTAGAAACAACACAAGAAACGTTCTTCTGTCTGTGCAATGACCAAAACATTTCTCGAGATCTAACCCGCGATTGTGTGCACATTTCAACGTGGGTCGTTTGCTATGAGGATGCGTGGGTTCGTATTCGAGGTATGTCAAGGAAAACGAGTGTGCAAGAGACGTCGGACGATATTGGAAAACGTCAAGACCTTCGTCGATCCCATTGGACACAATGGGACGCGTACGCGTTCATAATTCTTAATGATACGAATACTGCGAGGCCGTTCAATTTCATCGAAGGACGTCAATTTGTTCGTGACAGACGAGAGAAGCATCGATAGAGCATTCACCTTTCGTACTTGGCTTGGAATCAGTGTTATCTAGTATTTAAATAATGCGGAGGCTATGATCACACGTTCCAAAGGAGAATTAACATTTTTATTTTTTTTCTTTCATTTGCATTTTCTCCTGTGGTGGTAATTTCGCTCAAGAGCTACTGATTTACGTGGGTTTCGAACTATCAATGCTGTGATATATCGATTAATTAATAAATTAGAAAAAAACATCAAAGAGGTGGAAAATTTGAATCTGCTGATTGTGAGACTGAGCCTTAACTCCTTGCTTGTATTTACCATGTTAGTGTTTTTTCGGTTTGTATTGTTATGGTGATGATTTCTCCAAGATTATGGTATATTAAATAATAATTTGAGAAACGTTCTCAACTGTGATGGAGGATTTAAAATCGGCTTCAAGTTTGAGCGTTTATCTTCTTATCCACTGTGTGCCTCATTATTTGTATTGTAAAGCATAATTACCCTTATTCATCGCCTCGAAGGAATATCATCAGCATTACTGGAACCATTATGCCTTTGCGTCTTTAACTATGGGTATTTTTGCTATAAATCTCAATGCTTTAAATCTTCTTCCAATCATTCTTAAGTGAAGAGATCTTAATACTCGTGGTGATGATTTCTCAAAAAGATCGAGATTGTGGTAACGATGCGAGGAATAAAGTATGAAATATCTCAGACCCTTTGAGTCACGGAAATCAAAATAACCATTCGTTGAACATCCTGCATCATGCCCGATGAAGAGTGAAAAAGAAGATGAAATTTATCATTCTCAGACACGTGGAAAGTTGTGTTTTGATATACCGAGATAAAAGAGAAATTCGTTGCGAGATTTGTAAATGACCAAGGCTTGTAAGAATTTCTCGCACGAACGACGAGCTTCATGGGACACCACGAATTTAAGGAATCTCCTTGTTGCTTGTCCGACATCGCTGTTTCATTTGCATAGAGCCAAGAAGACACCGAATCGTAATTTGTCAAGGTATTAGCGTGTTCCCTGAAGATGTGATAATTGGAATACCTTTCCCGTATAATATCGTAAGCGAATTGTATTGCGTAAATAAGATAAATTAGTAAGGAAAAACAGCTAACGAGCTTAGGTGCGGAAGCATGAACGGTGCCGGGACAAAAGAAGAAATTATAAATGCATGACGAATAAACACACGATGCACCATGCTTATCCGGGTGCATTAACGGCTCTTCATCACGGTATCTTTCTCTTCTTTTTCCTCTCGCTCTCTCTCTCTCTCTCTCTCTCTCTCTCTGTCTCCCCTGTTTTTTATCTTTTCTTTTTATTACAAGAATACGTAACTTTAGAATGTAAGTTACTTTGTATAATATACTGTGTATGTAACATAGTATATGATGGAGGATCATTGTGCTTCGCTATTATAATGCTACCTTGTTAACATTAAAAGTGAAACCTCAAACTAACGTCCAAATTTGCTCCGAAAAGCCTAAACCTATTTTCTGAGTTTGTCACGAAAAAAAATCACTAAATGAGCTTTTAGTTTGAGCCCCGACACCAGAGCTTGCAAGCTCACACCTGATGGCTCAAACTAAAAAGCTCAATTAAATTTTCGAATTTTCTCCAAAAATTTGAGTTTTTGAGCTATGAGCGCAAAGGTATAGAGCTTTTGAGCAATTTTTCCGAATTTTTCGCAAAATTTTGACAAATCCGAGTGAGCTTTTTAGTTTGAGCACCGACACCAGAGCTTGCAAGCTCACACCTGATGGCTCAAACTAAAAAGCTCAATTAAATTTTCGAATTTTCTCCAAAAATTTGAGCTTTTGAGCTATGAGCGCAAAGGTATAGAGCTTTTGAGCAATTTTTCCGAATTTTTCGCGAAATTTTGACAAATCCGAGTGAGCTTTTTAGTTTGAGCACCGACACCAGAGCTTGCAAGCTCACACCTGATGGCTCAAACTAAAAAGCTCAATTAAATTTTCGAATTTTCTCCAAAAATTTGAGCTTTTGAGCTATGAGCGCAAAGGTATAGAGCTTTTGAGCAATTTTTCCGAATTTTTCGCAAAATTTTGACAAATCCGAGTGAGCTTTTTAGTTTGAGCAACAACACCAGAGCTTGCAAGCTCACACCTGATGGCTCAAACTAAAAAGCTCAATTAAATTTTCGAATTTTCTCCAAAAATTTGAGCTTTTGAGCTATGAGCGCAAAGGTATAGAGCTTTTGAGCAATTTTTCCGAATTTTTCGCAAAATTTTGACAAATCCGAGTGAGCTTTTTAGTTTGAGCAACAACACCAGAGCTTGCAAGCTCACACCTGATGGCTCAAACTAAAAAGCTCAATTAAATTTTGGAATTTTCTTCAAAAATTTGAGCTTTTGAGCTATGAGCGCAAAGGTATAGAGCTTTTGAGCAATTTTTCCGAATTTTTCGCAAAATTTTGACAAATCCGAGTGAGCTTTTTAGTTTGAGCAACAACACCAGAGCTTGCAAGCTCACACCTGATGGCTCAAACTAAAAAGCTCAATTAAATTTTCGAATTTTCTCCAAAAATTTGAGCTTTTGAGCTATGAGCGCGCAGGTATAGAGCTTTTGAGCAATTTTTCGCGATATTTTGCCAAATCCGAGTGAGCTTTTTAGTTTGAGCAACGACATTTGAGCTTGCAAGCTCACATGTGATGGCTCAAACTAAAAAGCTCAATTAAATTTTCGAATTTTCTCCAAAAATTTGAGCTTTTGAGCTTTGAGCGCGCAGGTATAGAGCTTTTGAGCAATTTTTGTCGAAATTTGGACAAATCCGAGTGAGCTTTTTAGTTTGAGCAACGACATCTGAGCTTGCAAGCTCACTGTTGATGGCTCAAACTAAAAAGCTTAATCCAATATTCGACTAAACTCCTAATTTACTACGTACGTTCTGAACTGTTGAACCGTGAGCCCGTTCCTTCCTTCTTCGCGCTTCTTCTTCTCCCTTTCTCTCCTCAAATTTACGTACGTGTTACTACGAGCCACACTTACCCACTAATCCATATTGCTCGCTACTTCTGAAGATCATTTGAGCCTAAGAAATCAAAAGCTAGTATCCATAAATGAAATGATGTCTTTGACGTTCGTCTCCTATTCGTCTTCGTCCCATAGAACTCACTGTTGCGCAAATGGTAGCTTTCTTCTTCCGATTCTTCTCTGTCCTTGAAGAGCGAAAGTTTACGCATTTCCTTCTCAAAACTCTTCTAAGAAATCCGTCGTGGGTTTCGTAAATATAACACACCTGTTTATTCCAGCCTAAATGAGTCCTGAGGAAGGTCAAGCAAGGTCGACCGTCATCTAGATTTTAACCGAGCGAATCTGATGATCCGGATAATACTTTCCTTTTTTTTATTTTCGTTCTTCAACGTAGGAGAAAATCTTATTGTTCTAAATTAGCTTACGTGACTCATCTTTTCATTTAAACTTAAATAAAAGGACGATGTAGGCAAATGTTACAAATAGCGTGGATAATTTTTCGAATAACATTTATTTAACAATTTATTACATTAACACCATTACAAGTAGTACAATTACAAAAATGACATGTAGTTATGTAGAAAATGTGCCTTTAAAGGGAGAGCGATTATGGTAACCATGAGGACAGTGCCTGAAGCTTCCAATTAGTGAGCCCCTTCAACTTCAAGAAATTTCTCCTACAACCTATGTCCCAACGAGTTTTAAGTCACAATAGATCACAGAGATTTAACTTTCCATCAGCTTCAACGATTCGTCATCTCCATCGTAATATCGAACTGTACTCCATCGTACATAATTCAAACGCTCACAATCAATTCCACACAAGTTGAGCAATCAATACAACTACAACTTTGTAAAATCTCAGTAACAATACAGTACCATGACTCATTCTCAATTTTTTCCAAAAGTTCTCCAAGTTTGTAGGTCAGCCATAGAGCATATGTTCCACATTGATCTTATAAAATACAGAATTACCAAATCGATCACCTTTTCCACCTCTTAATTTCTCTTTCTCCAAAGGACATATTTAATATATTGAAATACAATAGATATAACGCCAATAGTTTTAGTGTTAATACTTTCTAACCAATCACCAAGAGTATGTCTATATGAGGAAAAAGCACCATTACGGAGTAATATTGTCGTCGCGAAAACAATGAGGGTAGAAGAACATTTAAGGTGTGTTTTAGCTGCCGACAGAGCATGAAGTTACGCAGGTGTGCATCGCCGTCGACGTCGACATTCGACATCGGCATCGTCGTCGTCGTCGAGCCGATGGACTTTCACTTGCGGGTCTCTGAACTCCCTGTTGGCACCTTAGGAACGTCTCTTCCGGCTCGGCCCCACCGGGTCGCCGTTCGTGAACTTGAAAACCGGACCGGCCACTGTCTCAAAGTTTCGCGAATCTCCGTCATTCCAGGCCGATCGGTTAATATAACGAGGAATTAATTCCTTTCGAGGATGTGGCGAGATTTGCTCGTTTTCTTTGAAAGAATTCTATTTGCAGATATACCGGTTATCCGAATGGAGAAGACTTTTAGTAGAATTTCCAATTTCATTTTTAGATTAGTGTTGTTAGATGTACCTACAGGAATTTCAGACTATTTTTATCACTCTTTTTGGTGTATGTACTTTCACCAGTAAGCCTCAAATGGCAGGTTTACATTTGGATGCAAATAGCTGTGAATATCACTTTTAAATTCAGAAAATTTCTAAGTTCTATTGCACAAAAATTTACCACAAAAAGGTCGCTTTCTACAAAAAGTTCCTTCAAGAATTAAATATTACAACTTTTAAATTAGCAATGCTCCCTTATCGGCATAAAGAGTGTCAAAGGACAATGTGATAGTATATCTCCGGTCACCTTCAAGAAATTTTTCCTAAATTATTATTTAATATGTCATAGCCTCAATGATTGCAAATTCAACCTAAAACAGTAGTTCTTGCCGGAAACAACTGTAACATTCACAGGACTATGATGGAAGAAAATGATTGAAGTCTCTGACTCGCAATAAGTTACCCCAATTTCCAGTTCCCCACCATCTCTGTGAACTTTTACCTTAATTATTAATTACTATAGTGATTTCGGTGATTTCGACTCCACTTAAAGCAGTGCGTCTTAGGCGAAATCGCCACATTGAATTAAACGCGGTAATTATAAATACAAAAAAAGAAGATGGTTAAAATAAGAAATCAACGACAACAATCGCAATGGTAGTAAACGTGTTAATTGACAGAGACGCTGGACGTCGCGACGGAAGAAGGCGAAGGCGAAGGCGAACGCGCTAACTCGTAAGTAGGTCGGAGAGAAGTCTCGGTCCTTCGTCGGAGACACGAGGAGCCGCCGGCTGAGCGCCTTCGTCAGTCTCGCGAAGATATTCCGGGAGTCAACAGGTGCGTAGGAGCAGGCCCTCCTCTCGTTTCTCTCTCTTTCTTTCTCTCTATCTCTATCACTGTCTCTCTCTCCACCCTCTGTCACTTCTTCTTTTTCATTTTTCCTTCTCTGCCATCCGTCAAATCGGGCCCGAATCTGCAGATTTCGTTGGTCGCGCGTACCATGCGCTCCTGAGAAGAGAGGCAAGCCGTAGATTTCATCGACATTAACAATTTTCCACGTTGCCGGGACACACGGTGGCTGGTGAAGAAAAATTCTGGGGATCTTGACGGAGATACGGAAGATCTGAGAGTATGGCCAAATTTCAGGTATTTCCTATCGTTCCTTTCACTTTAATTACTTACTTTGAAGTCTTCTTCGTTGATGATTTCGTTGGGATTGATTTATAGTTGTGACCGTAGTTGAATATTTGTGGAGAACGGAACTTTATTTTCTTCTTTTAAATACACGAAGTATGAGGATCGATCATCAGTTTGAATTGATGATCGTAAAGTAAGAAATCAGCTGAACGAATACTATTTTTTGAATATTTTAGATGTGCAGTTTTATTTATAAGTGTTAGAAATGATTAATGACATTTTGCACCGCTAGTTTTACGATGCTTTAGAGGATGTAAGGATTTTAACGTTTCTATCTTGGTGATTGCGGTCTTACGGTCTTCGAGGCGATAAATTGGCAAGAAATTACGGAGGGAAAGAGGAAATCGTGATCGAAGAATGATCAACGACGAATGTCGGGCGTGATGCGGATAAAGGGAAAAAAATAGATCGGCTTAATTGCCACGGAATTAACGTCGGTTCGCGTATTTTCTGGAGCGGAAACCCCGTGTGACATGGATCGGGGCCACCGCACGGATCGTGCACTTCCTTCGGCTAATGAATGCATATTAATCTTGCGTCGTTCATTAGTCGATCGAGCGATATAATTTTCATGTTCTCATAAACCTGGTAATTTATGAACTGCGCTCGATCTGGTAACGATCGATTAATCAGTTTTTAGCGGTGGCTAATTAAAGACGACGATTTAGCGGCTTAAGAAAGCGTGAATCTCTGCGTCTTGATATTTTTTGAGGATGAAGGAATTGCAAGAATGTGATTTTTACCAATGTTATTTCATTGGTCTTTTTAATTTTACATTCTTTTAATTGCGATTAGTAATAAATATCTTTCTACTTGTGTCAATGTAAAATCATTAATCACTCTGCCTATTTTCTATTATTGGTTTTCTTCTGATCAAAATTAATCAATATTGCAAAATATTTCCATTAAAAATAACTTTTACAATGCAATCTTCAATATTTGTTGCACTTGTTAAAAATATCATACTTTGTACAACTCTCACAAGTAGTTTCTTCGACTATATTAACACTAGATTTACGGATATTGATATACCTATTTTTCTGAAGTGACCCAATTTGAATCATACAAGAAAATTGAAATTGTTTGCAAAGAAAATAGTTACAAATCAATTGAAATGAAAGATTTATTACTAAAAAATTAACCAACCAATATATCATAAATGTAGTAATCAAATTTTGAATGAGTCAAATTGACTCCGTAAATCTAGTGTTAAAATAGCAGCTTAAAGCTGATATTGGATGAAGTAACTATCAATCATCAAAAAGTAAAGCTGTTGTCTTTCAGAATTCTCAGTAATTCTCTTTCGCATCTCTTGACAAGTCGGTCAATAAATTTTCTTCATCGACTAACATCATCTCTATCAAATGATTAGCATCCTCTATCAAATGCTATTTATTTGCTTTCTAGCAAAAATGAAGTTCTAAAGACAGCTCCATTTAAATCCTCCCGATTTTCTTTTGAAAATCGTTGAAAAAGGGGCTCAAATAAAGTGGCATCTCTTATGAGAGGCAGGGGGGTAAAAAAAGTAAGCAAGGCATTTCGAAAAGACGCTTTAAGGTCAACAATCCCTCGTCGATTTCTGCGAGGCTAGAATTTCTCGTCGAGCATCACTAGTCAAGAATCGCCGATCGAAAGTCACTAGAATGGAAAAAGTGGATCGTCTCGTTCCCCGACTGGTCTTCGGTGCGTGTATGGGACGCGTTACCAACGCCATAGACGAGTTAACGCACAAAACGTGCTCGGGGAAAGCATGTCGTTCCATTTCACTTGCCGATCAACCGTGCACGGTCCAGGTCCTTCTTTGCTTTAATCTCTTCGTTCTTTGAGTTTCGATGGGCGCGTCGTTAGAAAGTATTTTTTTTCCTCTTCTTAATTGCCAGACATGAAGCGAAATCGAGGAAAATCCAGGGGTTATTTTCTTGGATTTCCTCACGCACGTTCTGCACTAAAAGATTTATTTCTTTGTAAAAAGCACAAAGTATAGGATGAATGCGAAAATTAGAGTCGTGGATGTAATTGTGCATTGGTTGCCTATAATTTTCCGGGAATCTTTGTTGCATTAATTTTGTAGTCGAGGTATCTTTAAGTGGAGATCTACAGAGGATTAATTACATATAATATATTTGAAATTGTCAAATGAATACGATAGAGGAAAAGAAGAGAAAGATGCAGAATACTCGATCGATTTAATTGCTTGATTCTGCAAGATGGGCGTAGAAAATTAAAAGAAACAGCGTTAGAAATTTCAGAAAGGTTTATTAAAAATTCAGGACAAATAATTTTGACGATCTTGATAGAGTATCGTTAAATATTAAATATTTATGTGGGAAATTTGAAAGGTGACAAATAGATGGCTGCAAAATTTTTTAAATATTTAATACTCCGCAAAGAAATACGAAGATTTTCAAATAATTACCATGTTAGGTACTTAATGATCTATGTTGAATCAGAGACAATTACCAATCAGCTGTTTTAAAGAGACACATAAAGTAACGTCTACGTGAGGCTGTTTTAAGATCACAAAAGACTCATTGATATCCCTCTGAATCATGAAAGCATCGCGATACAATGTATGGTTGTACTTCCGGTTAAAAAGCAACTTTTGTATCTGAATATTTATAAATGCAAATGGGAGGACAGTGCGGCGTTAACTTCGATGTTGAATAATTACCGCTTTAATAATAGAAAGTATCCCGGCGGGCCGGTTACTGCATCGTTATTTTCTAATCCCGTGAAAGAATGTCGGCAATTTCTGTGAGCTATTAAATTTCTCTCATAGACCCGCTGCGGTTACCTCAGAGAAACAGGAGGGTCTCTCGAATCCTCCGTTATAATCATTTGCATCGACTTTTCGCGATAATTTGCACAGACCTTACTTTATTCCTGCCTTTGCAAATTCTTTCACGTTAATTCACAGTATTCCTCACTTTATTCCTGTCTTTCTGAAATATGAGTGCTGTGATGCAATACCAAGAAGACTTTATGGAAATGAATTAACACCTTTCAGTCGCTAAAATCTCAGGTTTCATAAAATTGGGAGGAGCAAGAATTCTTTATTTTTTCTCTTTACAATAATAACAGTATTTTTTTACAAATTACATAGAATAATAATTCATTCCAAAATTATGTTTAAAATAGCATAAGAATTAAGCTACATTGATAATATGAAATTATAGAATGAGGAAGAATATATAACTTTCGCAATTGTTACTCTCTAAAAAAAACTAATTGTTATATAAATTCGACTCAAACTTAACGTGAATTTCACAGACAACATAAGCCTGCTGATTTCTATAAATTCTACATCTTTCGAATTCCATCACCGTCTATTTAATTGCAACAAATCGTTCTCCTTGCAATAGAGGCAAAAGTTTCGTTCGAACGGTTAACGAGGAACTGAGAATTGCATAGGAACGGTATCGCCGCTGGGGTAAAACGCAAACACGAAGAAGACCAACTTTCGAAAACCTTTTCAGACTAATTTAATATGCTAGACGGCTTCTGACCGGCGCTCGAACAAAACGCAATGCTAATCGTAAAGATCGGTGCACGTTCCTATGTGCACGTCTGCAATGAATGCACGAGCCTCCGGAAAATTATGCCGTGAAATTGCAATTAATCGCGAGCTTCTACATTGCTATTAAGTGCTAAATTACTTTTACCTTCGAGTTTGATACTTTGCACTCGTCAGATTCGTCACTGAAGATTGAATTCCAAATAGAAACATTTCCAACACTAATTGAACCATTTTCTTTATTTATCTTCTATTGTGTTCACTTCACGGTTCAATAATTGCACATAAATTTACTAAGAAGTTCAAGAAGTGTCTTCATTTAAAAAAAGTCTTTCGAGTGCAATGAATTGCATAGATCTGGCTTTGTTAAGAATCAAGTTTTTATACCTGTTCCAGGAAATGTTCCTCTTAATTTTAATTAGCGTCCTCATCGACCTCAGCATCGCTGAGGTACCAAAACCAAGCTACGCCAGGACGGTTTTGAAGGTCTCTAGAAGTCTTCCAGGTGAAACTGAAGAACTCAAAGTGCGAACGAGCGAAGGAAACTTGGCAACTTTGATCGTTAAACGAAGAGATAAATCGTACGGTGATTCAAAGATCGATCAGTCTCTTCCGGGTCCTCGAGAGAGTCAAAATGGAGAACGAAACAGTGAAGATTTACCGGCAAAGATGCATCGAGAAACAAATAAAAATGATAGCAGTGAAATTCGAAGAAGGGAGGAAATCACGAAATCAGAAGTAGCCCAGATAGAACAGCTGAGAGCAAAGCTGTCGGATTCCGAGGCGCAGAAACATTCGGAGAAATCGGTGAACGTTGCGGAAGACGAAAGAGCCGCGGTTACACCGAAGGATCGCGCAATCGTCGAGAGAAACATCGATTATGGAAACTGGACTCCGCTTGGTAAAGACGGAAGAGCCTTAAAATTGGAAGAACCTACTACGGAGGAGTATCAGAACTGGAAACCGGTGCAGACAGATTTGAAGACCACCACTGAGGAAAGAACCAACTACGCCAGATTCGGTGATTCTAGTTTCGCAAACGGTGGTCTCCTGTTGCTGCGAAACTTCCAAGATCGCGCGCAAAGGAATTTGCAGTTGAATGCGCAGGAAGAAGAGAAAAATGTCCGATATACTTTCCTGCCACATCAGATACGCTCATCTAGGACCAATGTTGGGGCAAATCTCTCGAAGAACAGAGACGCGAAGAATGTCCCGCCGGAAGTGATCGTTAGATCGGAGATAAACGTGAAATCGTCCCCGAAAAGAACGGCGATGTCGCTTGATCGTGATGGAACACCGGTGATCCATGGAAAGAGAGTTCCGGACGAACCGATGGATAAAATTCAAACTTGGCGTAATGCTAGGGTGATTAACAATAAATTGGTTCGTGATGCTGCATCCACGGGTAGCTTGGAATCCACTACGAATTTCTATCCAGCTGAAAATCAAATTGAGAGGCAGAGATTCGAGAGATTTTTTAAGAACGTTAATAGAAGGTAACGCGATGATGTAATAATTTGCACTTTGTCTTGCTGTTGATCGGTTCATTTGTATAGTATTAGGGGTACCGAAAAGTAATCAAAATTGAAAAAGTGAAAAGGTAATTGGAAACGTTTTTCGACAAAAAATCGAAGGACTTTTTAAAAAAAGGAATCTAACTACTTTACGCTGGCAAAAAGAGTTAGAAAATGATGGGAATTATTTTGTTGATTAGTATTTAAGATTTCTTTAATAAATTAATGTTTCTCGCGAGCAAAAGAGATTTTGATTACTTTTCGGTACACCTAATATAAAGTATTAAAATTTCTTGGCTCTATTTTGAGGGCGAATATTTTATAATTGTTGAAAAATCTTATTATTATTTTCTTCATACTACTTTCAATAGTTTTTACATCTTGATAGAGCACCTAGGCGAATCGGAATTCAATGGAATTTGGGAAGACTTCTTTTCCTTCTTTTTTTATTTTACAGATACGGCAGAGATTTCGACGAGGAGGGAAGAAACGTTTTCTTCGAATGGGATCCAAAGAATTACAAAAGCGAGACTTTGAAAGCCGAGGTGTACGAACCCAGCGACAATTATCGTGCGAGTATCCATAAAAGGATGCTACATCCGGACAATATCGCGACGTATCCAAATTCTCAATTATACACTCCGGAAAGTCAAAAAATAGCACCGGTTGCATTGAAACCAGGTGCCAGAGCGCCCGTTCTCCAATACGCGCATCCAGAATTGGGCGTGCAATCGGCAAAGATCGTGAAAAACGAGAAAAGACGACCGGACAATTTTCCGGAGAATCAGCATTCTTTCACCGAGCAACGGCAAAAGAAAAAGTACGTTCTCAATGACAAAAACATCGTTGACAGTTACAACACGAAGAACTACTATCCCAATCAACACTTCTACGGTCTGAAGAGACCAAACGACGCACCATTTTGGGTGAAAATCTCGGAGAACTTGAAGAATCAGTTTTCCAATAGTGTCGAGAAGGTGTCACAGTTTACCAGACCTGTGATCGATCCTTTGGTAGAAGCTACTCATAAAATATCACAAAATTTGGGTCTCTCGAAAAGCAAAGAAGCACAGGATAAGATTGGTACCGTTACTTCCGGTACCAGCATTCTGATACCAGCTCTTGGATTGGTTGCTTCCGGTGCTGCGCTTGGCATCGGAGCAGTGGCAGTCGGTAGATACCTTGACGTTGACGTTTTAAAACGTTCGAAAGAAGGTATCAACAATGTCGAATGGGAACGTCAAAGAGCTCTTGAGGCTTCCGAGCCGTTTTTGAGGAAATTGGAAGAAGAGAATGGACATTTATCAGGATTGAAAGATAATGATCCTGTTGGAACTCTGTATCTAATGGAGAACAGTGACGAATATGGAAATCAAAGAAACGACGACCGCGCAAGGTCCTTGGAGAACGGAGACAGAGTTCTGGTGATCCTTGAAGGAGATCAAAATGCAGATAAAATTGAAAATATTGAAAGTACACCAACGATACATTCCACGCAGATGGAAACGGGCGGAAGGAGAAAACGTGATTTGGATTATTTGGATGTTTTTAAGGCAGAGAGCAGCTTGAAGAATCTCGTGAGAAACAAACGGCTTCAGAGAAAGGGAGCGGATTCTATTAGCGAGATCGTCGAGATCGATTTGCCAGTTCGCGAGGGCAACATCGATGTAACGGAGTTTCTAATTCCAAGGAAGAAATCGGGAATGGAAAGCGATGGAAAAGAGTTGGAAAAAGACGATGCTATTCTTATCGTAGAGGATGGATCGACACCGTTGAAAAATTTACGGAAGGACTTGGGAACGGAAGTTTCAGATCCGAATACTTTGGAGAACATTGCGAAGATCGTGACGGACATGATTGGAGAAGAAACAAAGAATTCTGTCGATGGTAGATCCGAGAGGAGGAGAAGAAGTATCGAAAGTGATCAGGAGCTTGATGACGCTTTTCAGAATCTGGAAAATGTTGAGATTGCGGAGGTGGCTCACATTGATGCTGATTGGACGAATACACCGTGCGCGAAAAGGATATTTTGCGATGCGATGATTCAGAGAGGACAGGATGCGGTGATCCTTATGGAGAAAAAGATGGCTGCTCTTTTAGGATTGTAAGTATTGCTTTGTGATACGCCTTTCATCAATTTGCAAACAATTTCGAATGTCGGAAGACCTCGATTTTCGTGTTAAATAGCTATCTATTATTTAACTCTTTGAGATACAGGAATTTAGAAAATAAAATTACTCGTGTTGCACATGCATTTTTTTCTGCTTTTAATCGAATGAAGTTGGTTTATATTAATTGACAAAGTTATACAATAATATAAATTTTCGAGATGGGACAAAAAATGTCCCACCATGCATCTTCACGTATCAAAGAGGTGGGACAGTTTTCATCCCACTGTGGTTCAAAGAGTTAAATAGTTACTTCGTATCTATTTCTTAGGAGTTACAAAATTGGCGGCAGATTTTCAATTAATTATTGAAAAATATTATAAAACGTTATTGCGTTAACGTTTAGTACTGGATTTACTGAAATAATATCAAATATGTATGAATCTAATACTTGAAATTAGCAATTACTGTCGGTTTTGTTTGAACAAATTAGCCGCGCTAAATACTTGAAGCTTTAGTCCTGTTCTCCATATTACTATTATACTAGAAATTATTCAAAGTCTTCCAAAACTTATTAACAGAATGAGAACTTAGTATTAAAAAATTCTAATGAATTCAAAGCAATAACGTTGCTGCTCAGGCAATAAAAAACTATTCAATTTTCAATCGCAACGAGTACAGAATCCAAAGCTAAAGCAGCTGATACTTAAAATGCAAATGGACACCATTCACATCATGAGACATTCCTGAAAGTGCGATTAAATCAAATAGAACGAAAGGAGAGAAAACTCGATTGTCCGACAAGCGAAAGAAAACAGGATGAACGTCGAACGGTCGAATCAAATGGATCTGACTTATCTCGAATTTTCCATCGATTTCGTTATTTCTTTCTACGACTTTTCCTAACTCGCACGTGGTCCCTGTTGCTTCTATGGGGCGCTGTATGTGTACAGAGTGAAACTGTGCTAAGAGGTAAAAGTCGAATCAGTCAGTAGGACGAAACGACGGTCGCCGGCGAAAGCTGGAAGAAAGTTATCTGTTTCTCGCTATGGTTCCGTTCGGGTGGGCTGGTTCTTCGGTCTTCTTGTCTCTCCATGTCTCAGATTCTCATAAAATAGACTCTTCCTCTGAAATTTGGAAATTAGATAAATCAATCGAGAATCTAGAGACTTATAGAAAATTATGAATTAGAAATACGAAAGATTTTTTTGTCGAGAAAGCCTTTGAGTCTTTGAAACAATTAATATTTGAATTTACAAGGACTTCTTTTTTTTTAATGAATGTAAGTTAGTTTGTAAGAATTTATTAACTAATGAAATGTATATCTGTGTTTTTTTTCTTACATCTTTTAAAGTATTGAAATATATGCGTGTTTAAATTGTAGCGAGAACTTAATACGTAATGAGAACTTTTTGATAGAAGATAGAATTCATAAATTATTTATAAAATAATTTGTTCAATTAAATGAGCTTACATGTTGAAAAGAAACTACATGGTGGCTCGTAAGAAATGAAATAAGAGTATTGTAAAGTAAAATAACGAAGTTTCAATCGCATCGATATGGAGGCATTAACTAGTTCCATTAGCAATCAATTACCAAGTGTGTAGTACCAATGATTTATCTGTCATGATCATCTCGAGTGCTCTCGAGCTTTCTAATGAATTTCTATTGGCCATTAATCGTTGACGTTTGCATACCTTTTCAGAATTCAGCCTGGAGCAGCTGCCCAGGTGTCCAGTCATTTCCAGGAGGTCATGGATGCCGTAAGGAAGCACGATTGCTCTAACTTTCTGTGTCCCCATGCAAGACCATCGAACGTTTTCCTTTAATTAGGAATTCTCTTCCTCCTCGATTTTCCTGCGAAAAATAAGAAACGATCGTAATTCTTCGTTTCTTTCACAGAATCATTGATCCAGATTGCATTTAATATGAAATTCCAATTTTTTTAATCAAATTATTGATTGGTTCTGAAATCTGTGTGCTGAAATGATAAAATATGACTTTGAAAATTATGCAGATGTTGGAAGAGAAGCATGTGCTTTCATGTGAATTGCAAGTGGAAGTAGGAATTCGTTGGAGGATTTAGCGAAGATCGAAAAAATTAGATTGTTAAGAGAGAGAAAGAGGAAAAGGGACTGTTTCGTTCAATTGCGAATTGGTCTCGAGCCAAAACTGTAAATACTTGCCATCTTGGCGAAACTATTTAATGTTCATTTACGTCTATATTACAATTTAAGGAGTTAGATATAATACTTAGAATTAACGACGAAGAATGATTTTACATTTCTAAGATTTACAAATTCATGGGAAAATTCGAATTTGATCTAGATAATATTTCTTCCATCGTTACGCTTTCTTCGATTAAATGACACGCGAGAAACATCTGCGAAACATTCGACGTCGAGTTCAATGAAACTTGGTACACTTTTAAACAATGAAAAATTCAAAGGCACTTCATTATCACCTAAAGTATAAAGATGAGTGCTTTTTAATCACATTTCATCTGAAAATTTGGTAAGTTTCATTAAAACTCGAATCGAACACTTTGCGGACGTTTTTCGTCCGAGAAACTGTCTTTGGATCAAATTTGAATTCCTCTCGAATTCTGCACACCATAAACGATCATCTCAATCCTTTCTGAGCTTCGAACAATTACAGTCGAATTTTGTCCTCAGAGATCAGGAAGGATAGCACGATTTCCAGGATAATTGACGATCCGATCGTGTAGACGCGCATCGATACGAATTTCGCGCATTAAAAATATTTATTTTACCTTTTTCTATTTTGTCCATGTATGGAGAAATAAACTGAAGGATGATATTTTTTAATAAAATAATAAAGACTTACTTACATCATGTAACATACATCGGTTTGGCGTGTAAGTAAACAAATAAACGATGCTACGTTCATTATGATTCCCCGGATGTCCCAATTTGATAACATAAAAAAGAAATTAATTATCAGAAACTTAACAAACCAGTAATTATACGAGAGCTAATACTTTTCAACATTCCTGGCATTAACTTGCACGTTAACCCCTCGTCGTGCCATTTCTTTTACGATTAAATGTGCAATAACTCTGAATTAATTACTAAAATAACAATCTAGCCTCTAATTTCGGATATAGTAAATAACTTAACGTAATATTGAATGGCATAGAATTAAGTTTATTTTATCAGGAACAACTGATATTTTTGAGAAAATAATTTTTGGACCACTTCAAAATTGACTATTCCATTTATTGAGTCACGAGTAGCACTCGTTATTGTACGGTAAGGGGTTAACAATAGTATGTCCATAGAAATAGAAATATCTCGGAGTTCGTGAAGACTTACCAACGGTTGGAATCGATTATAAAAATTGTATCTGCCGTAAAGGACAACTGTTAGACTCCCTTCCTACTTGATATACTTTAACGTCCCCCAGAGGGGTGGTCTTTGGACCTTCCTCGATGAGCATGCGTTCTTACGACGTTCTGACGGACGGAGACGAACTTCGTAATTTCGTGTCAGTCGTTTTGTAGAACAGTTTACGTGCCCCAAGTACCGATGGAAATCCATCGAGGTACGATAATCGATTTCTTTGCTCGAAACGCGCGCCTTTCCCCTCGAATTTCCAATCCTTCGGAGGAAAGCACGAAGTTTAATCAAAGTTTGTTGTGAAATTTAAGAATAATTGTGTGAAGCAATATAAATTATTTTCCTTTTATTGTGACATATGTAAATAGTATTTTCTTTAATCGAAGTGAAAATAGTGGAAATTAATACTGCAGGATAATTGTGTTCTTTTGGTTCGGATTTCTAAGTTTTAAGAGTTGTGAAAAGTTTGACGGTAGTCTATGGAAATGTAAAACTTTTTTATCTTCTTTCTTACAAGTAGAATCTTTCTAAATAATTGTTAATATAAATTGAATTAGTGCTGGATAGTAATTATCTTTTCTCGGCTTGGATTTCCAATTTGTTGATAGTCATGAGATAAATTAAATTACTAGTACGACTAATGTAAATTACTATAGTTTTCATTTCGTTACAACTATAGAGTTTCTTTAAATTTACAAGAAGATAGTTGCGATTAGTGCATCTGCTCAGTAATTGCCTTTATATGCAGATTTGAAAGTGGCGGTTGGATGGAATAAGTTTAATTTGAAACTTCTTGGCGCCTGGCCAGATGCGGCTTTGTTCGACGGATATTTCTCGGAGTATCGAGTTATTATACCCGTCTTTCTTATGATCAGTTTCATTACTGGTCCGCAAATGGTGAATCTCTTTCTGATATGGGGTGACATCGATCTGGTTACGGAGAATCTCGCAACGGCAAACGTGCCAGTCACTAATTCGCTCGCAAAACTGTTCGCCCTTTGGTACCATCGAAAAGGTATGGATAGAGAAACTTGTAAAAAATAACAGTGAATATTAACTGATATTTGATGGCTATTTAACCATTGCCCCACACTTTATATTTCAAATGTGTGCGCAATAACTCAGAAGTAAATTCAGAAATCAAAATATCTCTTTGATTTTCAAATATTTCATATAGCCAAAAGCAATATTAACCCTTAAATTCGCGATTTTATTTTTTTAATCAGAAAAAATGTTTTTAATATCCATAATTATAGGAAAAATATTTAGAAAATTCTTTTGAAAGAATTCAGCTTCTAAATTACCTGAAAATCCTTTGTCGCATTTATGCAACACTCCGCGTTCCTAGGTAAGCAGATGTATGGGGCATTATTGACTCATGTAAATAGAATAAAAAAATATTTTAGTACTTAATTATAGTTCTATTTATTATGATAGTTATAAAGTTATTTTCTCTATTATAACAAAGACCGAGGAAAGTTATTCCAATATCACTTTTTTCCGCGCCGATGAAAACCCGCTAAAACTGACAAATAATTAAAACATTTGAATGTTGCTGCCACTGCACCTGTCAAAAATTTACAAAGTACACTATAGTCTATGTCAAAGTTCATTCAGAAACCATAATCCGTTCAGATTTTTTTTTTTATTCATAGAATAAGTATGTTGCAGAAATGCAACTCCGCGAATTTAAGGGTTAATAGTATAGAAATAATTTTGTCGTCCTATGATCGACAGATGCTTTCATTTTAATAGTTTTTGGAAAAATTCAAAATTTCCTATTCGATTTGACGGATCACGAGGATTACACGTCACTGTCGGCTAAGGGGTTGAAAACATTTTTGAACCATCCCTTGTCTACCATGAAACTTAATTAGTTTCTCTTGCATTACACATAAAAAATAAAATAACAGCATATTTGTATAGCAAATCGTCAACACTTCAATTTCATTGGTGGAAACAAAAATATTATGCGGATTTTTTGTAAAAGATTTAAATATTGTTATGATTTAAAGTTCTCAGGCCACTTCTCGACTCATTTTACGAGGATTGGTATACTCCAAAGAACGAAGACGACAGAAAATTAATGCTAGACAATGCCAAACTTGCAAATAGCATATCAGTCTGGTGTACAGTGCTGACTCAAGTGATGGTTACTCTATTTATCACTCTGCGAATTGTGACAGTGCTCAATCTCGATAGAGACAACGAAAATCAGGATCACATTGTCCTGTATCCAGGATATTTTCCATACAACGTGCGACCGGCTCCTATTCTTCTCTTAACGTGCTTTGGACAAATTATATCTGCTTATTCCGCGACGATTACTTATACGAGTGTCGACAGTTTCATTTCCATGCTCGTTCTTCACACGTGCAGTCAATTTTCGAATTTGAGAAGAAGATTGGAAAATCTGATGAGCGGAGAATTCACGAAGAACAGGAGGGCCGAGTTTCAGAAAGAATTGTCGTGGATTGTGAAGAGGCACGATCATCTCAACTGGTTAATATTTTCATTTTTTATTTCTATTTATTTTTTGTTACTTGGAACTTATAGTTTTATTTTTTTTTATTTGTGATTGTATGTAAGATTTTGTTTTTTTGATATATGTGTGTTTAATAAAATGTTATCCAGGGGTTGGTTATTGGTATTATTAATTGTAATGAGTAATCAAATAATGAAATTTTTAATTTTAAAGGTTCGCCACGACCGTGGAGGAATCTTTCAACCTTCTGTTGTTGGTGCAAATACTACTTGGTACCATTCAACTGTGTTTCCAGGGTTTTCAAATTTTTAATGTAAGTCACAGTAAAGACAAATTGAAAATTTTTCTCTTTTCGTATATATTTTTGGATATATGTAAATAGTGGGCTATTATTGTAATATTAATTTTACAGTTTCTTAATGTTTCCCTGTATTTTAATATCTGAAATAATTAATTAGAAAATTTAATAAGAATTGAATTGAATATAAAGTTTTATACGATATATGTATGAAACTTTGTAGATACTGCTGCAAAGAAACGACGAATATCCTCTCTTTCAGTTGGTCTTCTTTCCATTCTTCGTAGGCTTCATCCTCGTTCATTTATACATTTATTGCCACATTGGTGAAATGCTTTTGACTCAGGTGGATATACAAATATATTTTAAATCCACATTTCCCTCTCTGTATTCTCATTTGACGTGTACGAATACGAAAGAAATATATTTCAGAGTTCCGGAATGAGCGACTCAGCCTATGAATCTAAATGGTTCAATGTTCCACCGAACGAAGCTAAATGTCTTTTACTCATAATGCAGAGATCCATGTCTCCGATTCGTTTGACAGCAGGAAAATTTGGTACTTTTTCTATGGAAATGTTCAGTAAGGTAAATACGTGAAAGTACGTCGCGTGAAAAATACGTTTTGCGTTACGTTTCATTTTTGTGCAGTCTTTAGATTTTAATTAATTCTAAAATGCCGGGCGATAAGATCGTACAATCTTCTTTTGAATTCCATTTTCAATTCGTTGTAGAAATAGTTGATATAACCGCTCATACAAAATGCACGAAGAAAATATCCACTTCTTCAATTATTAAGACCATTGCTGATTACAAAATTTTATAAAAGTACAATTTATTATATTTCTTAAAAAATTTTCCTGAATGACTGACATTAAATAAAGCAGAAATAAAAAACATTAAATAAAGTTATTCTTTTCAGATATTGAAAACATCAATGAGTTACCTGTCGGTTTTATTAACAGTGGCAGCCACCGGCGAGTAGTTTCCAGGATCATTTGGAAGAGACAATTAGCAATGTTGTTAGACTAGGTTTTTCATTACCCGATAATTCATATGTGACAGTTCATAACATAAGACAAACGAAACTTAATGGATAGTCTAATGTATTATTCCCGTTAAAAAGAAAAATAAATGCAATACCCTCTGAAAACTCATCAACCCTTAAATAGATTATTTTTTTTATCAATTGTAGATCGTAGTAAATTAGTAAATAATACACACTGGTGCAACACAAAATAAGGAACAAGTAGAAATTTTCAAAATTTTAACTTAGAGGACTTTCATTAGTAGGATAGACTCTATTTTGTTGTAAATATCCTTGAACAAGTGTTCTTCCTGAAATTCCCTAAAAAAGAATAAGAAAATCTGATTAATTTCAAATAAAACAAAATTCTTTTAAAAAAATCACATTGAATGTGGACATTGCAAGAAATTACGTTTTTTTTCTCTGTCGAAACTTAATATTTTATTTCAAGTGATAATTAAAGAGGGTGATTTGTAGAAAAAAAGTATTTAAAAGGTATAAATGTGATTTGAAAATTAGGAAAAATATTTGGCATACTACCATAGCTTATGTGTCGGGAGAAATATCGGTGTAATGTTTCAGATGACACTGTGGATCCTGCAGCTATTTAACACAGGCTTCTATAATGACTGCAATCGATGTCCGACAAGGTAAATACTTGGTGCAATATGTTTCCATTATTTAAAATGCAATATTACACATTCTTCATCTTCTTGCACTTAAATGTGGAATGTTCCTCAGCCTTTATATATATTTCGTTCAATATTTGCACATGTCAAATTACTATCAAAGTAGGACCAAATATCAATTTGAATATCTCAATTCCGTTTGGAAAATGTCAGATCGAAAATATGTCTACGGTTGGATCTTTTACACGATAAGATTCGTCAGAATTTCAACGACCTACCTTAATAATCCAACTATCCATTGTTAATCTTGATTTCTACAATTCTACGCTTTGGTTGAGCACCCGGAGCGATAAATCTTCTATTCATCTCGGGTGATTCCGATTTAATAATTGAAAAACTGTCCATGGGCAGCAAGACGTGCACTATTCCACTTTTGAAAACGAATGGTTGGTAAAGACTTGCAGTGGATGAAATGGAATAAAATAATGAAAATTGTATCTAGCGCAAAGGACAACTGTTAGACTCCCTTCCTACTTGACTTGCCTGCATATTCTCCAGGGGGTGGTCTTCGACATTTCCGCGACGAGCATGCGTTCTTACGACAGTCTCACCGATGAAGAGAAACTTCGTGTCAGTCGTTTTGTAGAACAGTTTACGAGCCCCAAGTACCGATGGAAATCCATCAAGGTACGATAATCGATTTCCTTCCACGGAATGCGCGTTTTTCCTTTCGAATTTCCAATTCTTCGGACAATTTCGCAAAGTTTGATCCAAGTCCATCGCGAAATTTGATGATAGTTGTGTGACAAATGCAAATTTATACGTTCTTCTTTTTCTTTGAGATTCATAAACAGGATTTCCTTGAATCGAAATAAAAATAGTTGAAATTAACATTCTAAGATAATTGACTTTTTGAATAGTTTCGCATTTTACGGTAGTCTCGTTACAAATCTAAATCTGCTTTGTTTTCATTCACTCTTGCAAACAGAATCTTTCTAAATCATTGTGAAAATAATTAGTTTTAGATCTGGATCATAGTTATCTTAGTTCCACTTGAATTTAAAATTTCTTCAAGTTTTTTTACAAAATTTTAAGTAACAAATATAGATTTATATATTTTTCATTTCGTTAGAACTTTTTTAAATTTACAAGAGGACAGTTGCAACTAGTGAAACATCTCAGTAATTATCTTTGCGTGCAGATTTGAAAGTGGCGGTCGGATGGAATAAATTTAATCTGAAAATTCTTGGCGCCTGGCCTGATGCGGCTTTGTTCAACGGATATTTTTCGGAGTACAGAGCTCTAATACCCCTCTTTCTTATGGGCACTTTCATTTGCGGCCCACAATTGATAAATCTCTTTTTCATATGGGGTGACATCGATCTGGTTACGGAGAATCTCGCAACAGCAAACGTGCCGACCACTAATGCTTTCCTGAAACTATATACTCTTTGGTATCATCGAAAAGGTACGAACAGAAAAACGTATACAAAATATTTGCAGTCTTTAAGTGATACTTTGCGTCCATTTAAAAACATTTCTGCATCTTCGCTTGACCACCATAAGATCAGGATAGTCTGTTATACTGCGCACACTAACAACACTTGAACAAGATGGAAATTAATTTCTTATAATTGTTCCATATCTCTTAATAGCATGTAATATGTATTTAACCCTTTGCGGACGGAGACATTTTCGGATATTGACAGATAATCATTTACTTGATTGTCCAAAACCACCTTTTTATCAGAAATTTCGGCTACTAATGTATATAAATTATAAATTATTCTGTTTTTAATCATATCTTATCGGGTGCAAAGGAATTTTTCAATTTTAACTATGTATACTTACGGCGATAAACTATAATGAAATTTTTTCTCAGACCGCATATATGCGTCGTTAGTCCGCAAAGGGTTAATATTCCACTAGCATTTTTTCAAGTGTCAACAATATCACACGGATTTTTTTTTAAATATTTAAATATCATATATGTTTAAAGTTTTGAGACCACTTCTGGATTCGTTTTACGAGGACTGGTACAATCTAAAGAACGAAGAAGACAGGAAATTGATGCTCGACAACGCCAAACTCGTAAAAAGCTTATCAGTCTGGTGTACAGTGCTGACTCAAGTGATGGTTACACTATTTATCTCTCTGCGAATTGTGACGGTGCTCAATCTCGATAGAGACAACGAAAATCAGGATCATATTGTCCTGTATCCAGGATATTTTCCATACAACGTGCGACCGGCTCCTATTCTCCTCTTAACGTGCTTTGGACAAATTATATCTGCTTATTCCGCGACGATTACTTATACGAGTGTCGACAGTTTCATTTCCATGCTCGTTCTTCACACGTGCAGTCAATTTTCGAATTTGCGAAGAAGATTGGAAAATCTGATGAGCGGAGAATTTACGGAAAAGAGGAAGGCTGAGTTTCAGAGAGAATTGTCGTGGATTGTGAAGAGGCACGAGCATCTTAACTGGTAAATGATTTTTTTATATTTACTTTTTATTTTCACCTGTTTTTGGTGTTTGAGATTTATTATTGGCTTTTTTATAGTTATGATTCTATGTGATATCTTGACTTTTTAATTTAAATATTTATTAAAATGGAATGAGCGGTTGGAATTTGATAGTATTATTAATCTGGTTAAGTAATTGTCACTATATAATGAAACTTTTGACTTTTAAAGGTTTGCTACGTCCGTGGAGGAATCCTTCAACTTTCTGTTATTGATACAGATACTACTTTGCACCATTCAAATGTGTTTTCAGGGTTTTCAACTGTTCAATGTAAAACACCTTCATAATTCTTCTTCCTTATATATTTTGAAATCTATGCATGTCCATTGTAAGCCACTGTTATAATATTAATTTCCCAGTGGCTCAATATTTTCTTACGTAACTTCAATGATCAAATACAAAATTTAAGAAGAATTCAGGTGATCAAAAGTATCGTATTAAAGTTTCATTTAATATAAAATGATTAGCATTTAATAAGATTTGTATATGGTATTTTTGAAGTGTTCACGTAATTGAAACTTTGTAGATGCTGTTACAAAAGGACGAGGGATATGCTATTCTTCAGTTGTTATTTTTTCCATTTTACGTAGGCTTCATCGTCGTTCATCTTTACATTTATTGCCACATTGGTGAAATGCTTCTCATACAGGTGAATAGGCAATTATATTTTAAATTCCCAATTTCGACACCAGAATCTCAATTCATCGCTTGATCTTCTACCCACTTTTTTTAATGTCATGGAGATTTTTCTTTTATTTTAATTTAATTTATTAATTATGAAATAATTGTGTTTCAGAGTTCCGGAATGAGTGACTCCGCTTATGAATCTAAATGGTTCAATGTTCCACCGAACGAGGCGAAGTGCCTTTTACTCATCATGCAGAGATCCATGTCACCGATTCGTTTGACAGCAGGAAAATTTGGTACTTTCTCTATGGAAATGTTCAGTAAGGTAAAAACGTAAAAATACGTACCGTACGTTCTGCGTTATGTTTCACGTTTGTGCAGTTTTTCAAACTTTAATTATTTCTAAAATGCCGGATGAAAACATCGTACAATCTTCTTTTGAATTCGATTTTAAATTCGTTGTACAAGTAGCTGATACATCTGCTCATACAAAACACAAGGAAAAAATATCCTCTTCTTCACTTATGAAGACCACTGCTAATTACAGAGTTTGATAAAAGTACTGATAATTATATTTCTTAAATAATTTTCCCGTATGACTGAAATTTTTCTTGATTCTAAAGTACTGAGTAGAAATATCGCAAGAGCTTCGTTTAAATTCGATCGAGTGTTTTTTTTCTTCACGTGGAATACAAGAAGAAAATGTCCACTTTGTAATTTATCTTGTCCCTTGCTCGTTACAAAATTATATAACAGTATGATTGATTATACTTCTTAAAAAATTTCTCCGAACGATCGAAGTTAAACAGAGAAGCAATAAAGAACGTTAAACAAACTTATTCTTTTCAGATCTTAAAGACATCGTTGAGTTACCTCTCCGTTTTATTAACAGTGGCAGCCAACGACGGATAGATTCCAGGATCGTTTGGAAAACTCTGTTAGCAATGCTGTTAGACTAGGTTCTTCATTACACGATAATTTGTATACGATAGTTCATAACATGAGACAAACAAAACTTAATGGACAGTGTAATGTATTATCCTCGTGCAAAAGGAAGTAAATGTAATTCGTCTTAAAAACTTCTCTACCCTGTTAAATGATTTAAATTCGTATTAATTGTAGAGAGTAGTAAATTAATAAATAATGCATACCGATGCAACACGAAATAAGTGATATCAAAACATTTACTTACACAATTTTCATAATTGGAATGGACTCTACTTCGTTGTACACATCCTCGGACAATGGTTCTTCCTGAAGTTCCCTAAAAAAGAATACGATCATTACAAATAAAACAATACATTTAAAAACAAAAAAAACACTTTGAATATAGACATTACAAAAAATTATGTTTTCGTTTCCCTGTCGAGAGTTAATCTTTTATTTTAAGTGATCATTAAAGAGTATGAATTGCAGCAAGGCAGTGTTTAAACGGTATAAATATGATTTGAAAATTAGGAAAAATATGTAGCTCATTACCATAGAATATGCTTCGGGAGAAGTATCGATGTAATGTATCAGATGATGCTATTGATCCTGCAGTTGCTCAAAACAGGCTTCCATAATGACTGCAATTGATGTTCGACAAGGTAAATAATTCGTCCAATATGCTTCCATTGTTTAACATTGCAATAATGCACATTCTTTATCTTGCACTGAAACGTAAGATCTTCCTCTGCTTTCATGTCCATGTCATACAATATTTGCAAATACACTTGATATACTCTTGCCGCAAATGTCGAAAATATATTTGTTGCACTATAAGATTTATGGGAATTTCAACCTAGTAACTTAATAATCCAACTATCCATTGTTAATCTTGATTTCTACAATTCTATGCTTCGTTAGAGAGCCCCGAGCGATAAATCTTCTATTCATGTTGCGTTATTCCGATTTAATCATTGAAAAACTGTCCATGGGCAGCAACACGTTCACTATTCCACTTTTGAAAACGAATGGTTAGCAAAGACTTGCCAGTGGATGAAATCGAGTAAAATAATAAAAATTGTATCCGGCGCAAAGGACAACTGTTAGACTCCCTTCCTACTTGTCTCGCCTACACATTCTTCAGGGGGTGGTCTTCGGTTTTTCCGCGACGAGCATGCGTCCTTAGGACGGTCTAACCGATGAAGAGAAACTTCATATCTTCGTATCAGTCGTTTTGTAGAACAGTTTACGAGCCCCAAGTACCGATGGAAATCCATCAAGGTGCGATAATCGATTTCTTTCCACGGAACGCGCAGTTTACCTTACGATTTTCCAATTCTTATGAGGATTTCGCGAAGTTTAATTAAAATTTCTCATAAAATTTAATGATACTTGTGTAACAAATACGTATTTATACGTCCTCTTTTTTGAGATTTATAAGCAGGATTTTCTTGAATCGAAGTAAAAATATTTGAAATTAGTATTGCAGAATAATTGTCTTTCTTCGGCTAATTTTCAATTTTTTAAATAGTGTCGCTTTTTTCGGTAACCTTGTGATAAACGTAAATCTCCTTTACCTTCGTTTAATTTAAAAAATAGACTGTTTTTGGATCGTAGTTATCTCTCTTCCATTTATATTTTCAATTTATTGCCATTTTTTACAAAATTTCGCGATCATCATGTGACAAATATAAATTGATATATTTTTCATTTCGTTTAAACTGTAGAGTTTCTTCAAATTTATAAGAAGATAGTTGTAATTAGTGCAAATAGCTCAGTAATTATCTTTGCATGCAGATTTGAAATTGGCGGTCGGATGGAATAAATTTAATCTGAAAATTCTTGGTGCCTGGCCTGATGCGGATTTATTTGACGGATATTTCTCGGAGTATAGAGCTTTAATACCCATTTTACTTATGGCTTGTTTCATCTCCGGCCCACAATTGGTGAATCTCTTTCTCATATGGGGTGACATCGATCTCGTTACGGAGAATCTCGCAACAGCGAGTGTGCCGGTCACAAATGCGCTCCTGAAACTGTGCGCTCTTTGGTACCATCGAAAAGGTACGAATTAAAAAACGTGAAAAAAATAGTAGTAGACATGAAGCGATACTTGATGGTTGTTTATCAACATTTCTGAACCTCCCGTTGACCACCATGGACGTACTAGCTTCCTCATGTACTCTACAAAAAAAAGACACTTGAATTAGATGGTTATTAACACTTTACCGACCGGTATTTTTTAACATCCTACTCACTTCTGATCTGTCACTTGCACGCAAATATTTCCCTGATATTGATATCTCTTCGAAAATTGCAAAGTTTCTTCACTGAGTCTTTGGCACAGTTAACCGCAATGAAAAATAATAATGTATTAATTGCCGTAGCGACCAATTAATGAGTTAAAAGCCCAAAAGTGTTTGGCCCGAAAAGTCAATTAATCGGCTACCGGTCGGTGAAGTGTTAAGTATCATATAATTTCCTCTCATCTATTAGTCACAGTTAATATTTATTGTGAATTTTATTATTAGTGTCAAACTATCTGGGGTCTTATAATTACTTCACACTTTTTAATCGTATGTAATATGTATTTAATATACTAATAATATTTGTCGAAATATCGAAAGTATCGCACAGTTTCTTTCTAATTGATTGCATCTTTTTAAAGTCCTGAGACCACTCCTTAATTCATTTTACGAGGACTGGTACACTGTAAAGGACGAAGAAGACAGAAGATTGATGCTCGTCAATGCCAAACTCGTGAAAAGCATATCGATGTGGTGTACAGTCCTGACTCAAGTGATGGTCACCCTCTTCATCACTCTTCGAATTGTGACGGTGTTTAATGCCGATAGAGATAAGGAAAATCAGGACCACCTCGTCATCTATCCAGCATATTTTCCATATAATGTGCGACCGACTCCTATCCTTCTTTTAACGTGCCTTACGCAAATCGTTGCTGCTTATTATTCAACGGTTTCTTACACGGGCGTCGACAGTTTCATTTCAATGCTCATTCTTCACGCGTGCAGCCAATTTTTGACTTTGAGAAGGAAATTGGAAAATCTGATGAGCGGAGAATTTACGGAGATGAGGAAGGTCGAGTTTCAGAGAGAATTGTCGTGGATTGTGAAGAGGCATGAGCATCTTAACTGGTTAATATTTTTATTTTTTATTTTTTACCTATTTTTTTGGTATTCAAAATGTACGGTTTATTTTTTTTATTCGTGATTTTATGCGACATTTTGGTGTCTACATATAAATGTATATAATGGAATTTTTCATTTTAAAGGTTCGCCTCGTGCGTGGAGGATTCTTTCAATCTTTTGTTGTTGATACAGATACTACTTTGCACCATTCAAATATGTTTTCAGGGTTTTCAGATTTTCAGCGTAAGCCAGCTTTACTTAACATTGTAAATTACTTCACGTTGTAATATCTAAATTAAGAATCTAAATTACTTAACGTTGTAATATTAATTTATCAGTCGCTTAATGTTTTAATATTTGTTGAGACCTTTAGTAACGAAATAAAAATTTCAGAAGAATTCAGAATGTTTTTCGGAGTATTCATATTATTGAAACTTTGCAGATGGTGCTGCGAAAAGAATATCCTATTCTTCAATTGTTTTTTTTTCCATTCTTCGTGGCCTTTATCGTTGTTCACCTGTACGTTTATTGCCTCATTGGTGAAATGCTTCTGACTGAGGTGAATAGAAAAGTACATTTTATACTTCCACTTTTACTTCTAATTCTAATTTAACGCTTTATCATGCACTCAGATTTCATAATGTCAAGTCAATTAATCGATCAGCGGTTGAAGAATGTCGTACACACGACAGCCTAACAAAAACGATTTAAAAAAAACAGTAATATTTACTTCATAAGAAACCCAGCTGCAGAAATTAAATACATATTTTAATTTGTTAACTGAACAAATAAAAGCATAAAAAAAATGTAAAGTACATGAGAGAAATATGTTTCAGAGTTCTGGAATGAGCGACTCCGCCTATGAATCTAAATGGTTCAATGTTCCACCCAACGAGGCTAAATGTCTTTTATTCATCATGCAGAGATCCATGATACCAATTCGTTTGACAGCTGGAAAATTTGGTACTTTCTCTATGGAAATGTTTAGTAAGGTAAGCATAAATGGCAGATTACAATTTCAGTGAAATTGCACCAACACGAATTGTCAAAAAAGTAGTATGATTTCGAGTGACATTACCGTAAACCGTACATTGGACTCGATCACTTGCAATCTGATAGAATATCTTCTTCACTATATAAAAATTGAGATAAACATAATACATCAAATTATCAAGAATTGGCCCACAATTATTGAGCGTCCGTTAAGTGATCTGACAGTACAATAAGTTTGACATTATCGCGAGAAAATTTTTCTGGCAAAATATTTCTGTGAATAACACAAACTCGTTGACATGAATTGATAACTGAAATACAGAATAGATAAATCTCACAATATTCTCTTAAATTCGATCAACCCTTTTCAATAGCATTCTATAAGAGTAAAATGTAAATTTTAAGACACGTTATAGAAATAGTTAAATAAATACTCACGTAGAATACGAGAAAGAAATATTCACTTTGCAATTTATCGAGCCCACTGCACAGTATAAAATTATATAATAGTACGGTTAATTACATTTTTTAAACAATTTACCTGAATGATCGAAATGAAACAAAGCACGAATAAAGAAATCGAACAATCATGTCCTTTTCAGATCTTAAAAACATCGATGAGTTATCTCTCGGTTCTAGTAACAGTGGCAGCCAGCGGCTAGTAGACACTACGAACGTTTGGAAGAAACTGTTAACAGTGTTCGTAAACTAGTTTCTTCCTTGCCCGACATTTTGTGTACAATAGCTCATATCACAAGACAAACGAAACTTAACGGACAGTGTAATTTACTATTCCCGTGCAAAAAGAAGTAAATGCAATGCGCTCTGAGGAACTTCCATCGAGTAATTTCACGAGGAAAGTTTTCGTACTTTAAAGTACGATTCGCCGTCTGCGAGGAAGGGTCTTTACACTTTCGCGACATGAAATCGAAGAACGAAGGAGCCAAATTATAGTCTTCGTAGAATCCGGCGGACAACAATTTGGTTGCATCGATTAAAACTTTTCTTCGTAAATTGTTTTTACACTGCACTGACATGCGTAATGGCGAATTGATTTGCGAAAGAGTTGAGGGAACTGTGCACGATGTTAATAGAAATTTTACGTTGCAAGAGATAGCTTCTAGATAGACGTTGAAGATCGTTTCGTGATATTGACAACTTTGGTGTTTTGTTTGGTTCGGTGTAATTTTAAGGTGTATTATTTTTGAGGTACTTTTAGTAATGTATTTACAGATGATAATTTCGAATATTAATTTAATCGAGGGTATAATTTAAAAGATAGAAATTTATAATTTGAAACACTTGAAACATTAGAGTATATTAATGTCTGAGTTTCGTTTTCAATAAAATTTGTCACATCGACTTAATTTCGTTATTATTTCTACTCTTATCTTTTGAATAGTTGCAACAATTTTTAATTAATTCTACGATGTTTCTAACATTATATAGATTTATTAAATAAATATCGTCATTAGTTAATTGTGGCAAAAGAAATCATGATTTCCACGACCGTTGAATTTTCAAAGTACTAATAAGAAAGAATCTGACGAATATCGAGGAGCCATGGATTTCGCTGTTGGATGGAATCGATTTAATCTGTCTGTTCTTGGAGTTTGGCCGGAACCGAGAGAAGTCTCGAAATTGTGGCGTTGGACGTCGAGTTTTATATTTTGGTCGTCGACAATTATCACATTCGCATTCACCTGTACGCCTGTGACAGTAAAATTGTTAGTCAGCTTGACGAGCCTAGACGAAATCATCGAAAACTTGTCCATCAATGTGCCCATTACATTTGCGTTGATTAAACAGATAGTTCTGCGATATCATGGAAAAGGTAATACTTTTTTTAAATATGATGATTTAATTTAAAAAATTATCACTCCTTGTTGATTTGCGGTTCAAAATTGGAATACTTCACGCAATATTGACTTTCATGACTCTCTACACTTTTCTATAAAAATGATCTACTTTAGACAATTTTATATAAGATTGTGATACAAATTTCTACCGTATAATTATTTCAACTTGCAGACCTTCTAATAGTTTGCAATTTTTTTCTCTAAATATTCTCACTGTCAATCAAAAATTTATAAATTTATGAAAATTAAAACATCTCTATCTACATTAATAATAGCAATTAATCTTACATTTTTGATAACCAATTTTATGAAACATCTCGAAAACTTTCCGCCGGAAGCCCTCAAGTTCCTCCTGAGCCAAATTCACGAAGATTGGCGTAAGACGACGTCCGACTGGGAACGACAAACGATGATGAAGAACGCAAAGCTCAGTCGACAGATATCGATAGTTTGTTCAACACTGACATACATGATGCTCGGTGCTTTCATAGGCTTTCAAATTTGGGGTCATATGCAAATGAATCCAGGACAGAATTACCATGGATTCCTTCATCCTGGATTATTTCCTTATAATGTCCAAAAGAGTCCAAACTACGAGATCAGTTGGATCGGTCAATTTATAGGAACATCGTTAACGGCAATCTGTTATTCCTGTTTCGATACCTTCTTGGCTGTTCTTGTGTTACATTTATGCGGCCAATTAACTGTTCTTCGATTGACTGTGCAGAATTTGTGCAACGCGACGAAGGAGCAGAATTTTAAAGATTTCGACGCGAAACTTGGTTTCATTGTGCATAGACATTGGCAGCTACACAAGTAAAATATCAATTATCATTGCGATACAGTAAAATTCATTATTGAGGAATCGTAATTATTTGAAATTAATTTCTGAATTTCTAATTTCAGCTTTGCCGTCACGGTGGAAAACTGTTTTAACGTGACGTTGCTGGTGCAAACGTTGATCAGTACGGCGATGTTTTGTCTCACTGGATATCGTTTGTTAACTGTACGTTTGAAATTTATGTGTCAGTAATTATGAAAGTTGACATTTTCTCCTAATTCCTAAGCTACTTACTCTTTGATCCGAGATATTTAGACTTTTGTTTCGAGTTGCGCGTCGAGTTCTGTGCAATATGGCAAGAACTGATGAATGGTTTTATTTTTTATCGTTTCTAGAAAATGGCGAAGCAGTGAATAATGTACATCGGTGTAATGTAAAATAAGTTATTAGTAGAGTTTTTTAAAATTATTGCTAAGACGACTTCTATAATTAAGCGAATTTATATTTTATACGCTGGAAATATTCCTCAAAATTAAAGCTAACAGAAGCTATAGTTTATAAGGAATTTTAATTCAATTTCTTCAGGATTGAAGTATTCTTTTTTCAGTCCGTGGACCAACAGGAAGATGCTTTGCCAGTAGTCGCGTTAACGTTCTTCGTTATTCATGTAATATACACAATGTTGCATTTATTCATTTATTGCTACATTGGCGAGCAGCTTCTCGGCGAAGTGAGTTACAGTAATTGCAAATGCGCGGTTTCTGACATAGAAACAGATTTTTATTAACACATTGCGTACGGTTAACGAGATATCGCGTATTTAACAAACCGACTACTCGATATTTGCTACCTTACTAAAGTAACGTAGCTTTCACTATTCTCATGACAGATACTTAGCGAAATAAATGTTTATCGAATTTCCAAGAGAGTACAAAATAATCGGATATATAAAATATACCAAATCTCCGGAACGCTTAAAAATCTGCGAGCACATTAAATCAGCAGAGTGCCGTAACCAATGTGTTAATATTAACCTTTTGAATGCAAGCCCTCCCCGAAGGTGTTTAGCATTTAACGTTTAGAATTGATAACATGATTGTGAAGCGCAAATACTCGATAGTTTAATTTTGTAGAGTCTCGGAATCGCAGATTCGGCTTACGATTGCAATTGGTACGATATGCCGCCAAAAAAGGCGGTTTTATTGGTAATCATAATATGTCGAGCAAGGACACCTTTACTAATAACTGCGGGAAAATTCAGTCCTTTTTCCTTTGAACTATTCAACGGCGTAAGTGAAAATTTTCTTAATTTATCCAGCTCTTTAGTGGGGTATTTATCAGAAGTAATCTTCAAGCAGATCATCTTCCGCAAATTAATCAAAAAAATTGTGTTTTCTTTTTTATTCAGGTATTGAAAACGTCCGCAGGATACTTATCGGTTTTGCTAGCCATGAAAGATACATAGATTGCAGAAAAGTTTCTTTTTATAAAATATCTGTCTCATTGTATCAAATTAAATACGTTTTCTCATTCTGTACTGAAGATATATGTAAGTAATATCATTTAACACCATTAAATGTGAATAAAACGGGGATGAATACAGTGACCACTGGAGTACAACCTTTATTATGCCCTCGACCCTGTTTGTTGCCATCAATGGTAGAGGGTGGTTTCTATTGTTTTATAACTATCATTTTACAATCATTCATCTGGGTATTCCTTAACAAACTATAAAATAATCTACTTAATTGCACGTACATCGCTTCAACCTTTTTTAAATATTTTTAATATGAAAATTGTAGAATTTGTGTTTCTTTTTCTACATCGAAAATTATTATTTCGTATCAACTGGGAACTAAATAGTACTATTTGCAGACAAGCAGCATTTAAAATGGTTTAAAATTTATTTGTGAATTAAATAAAATATTTTGCATATGATAGATGTTTAGCTTTCGTTGAAATGCATTTTTATCGGTACCAAAAAGCATGCGCCAGGGGAAATATCGGTGTAATGTTTCGAATGACACAATAGATCCAGTAGTTGTTGAAAACAGGCTACCGTAATGGCTACAATACATATTCCACAAGGTAAACACTTCGTATGTTTTTTCATCATTTTGATTATTTTTTATCACTTTATAATACAGTAATCCTCGTCTTTTATTTTGCACTTAAGTGCAGGATACTTTGCTAATTTTATAAATATTTTATATATTATCGTGCTTCAAAAGGTGTAACTTGAATGCAAATATTTTATGAAAGACATTTTATTGAATTAAATGACAATTTAAATAATTCAAATTCATTTGAAAAATGTCAGATTTAAAGTATGTCCTCGGCTGGAACTTTTACACCATAAGATTCATGGGAATTTGGCCGCAGGAAAGGATATGGAAGGAATTGTCTACCTACATAGTGCTAATGCCAGTTTCTGCAATGCTATGCTTCGTTTGCGCAACCCCAAACTATAAATCTTCTGTTCATCTGGAGTGATTTCGATTTAATCATCGAAAATCCATCTATGACCAACATGACATTCACTATTACACTTTTAAAAACGATAGTGTTGTGGTCCAACGGCAAACGTAAATATTTCACGGCAAATACTATTTAAACAACAATTTCTAACTTCGAATAAACTTTACTAAAATAACGCTTACTTGTTTTTACACCTAAAAAATTCAACGTAACAAAGCACAAATAAAGAAATCGAGCAACCATGTCCTTTTCAGATGTTAAAAACATTGATGACTTATCTCTCGGTTCTAGCAAGAGTGGCAGTCAGCGTCTAGTAGACACTACGAACGTTTGTAGAAACTGTTAACAGTGTTCTTAAACTAGTTTCTTCATTGCCCGACATTTTGTGTACAATAGCTCATATCATAAGACAAACGAAACTTAATGGACAGTGTAATTTACTATTCCCGTGCAAAAAGAAGTAAATGCAGTGCGCCCTGAGAAACTTCGATCGACTATTTTCATGAGGAAAGTTTTCGTACTTTAAAGTACGATTCGCCGTCTGCGAGGAAGGGTCTTTACACTTTCGCGACATGAAATCGAAGAACGAAGTAGCCAAATTATAGTCTTCGTCGAATCCGGCGGACAATTTGGTTGCATCGATTAAAACTTTTCTCCGTAAATTGTTTTTACACTGCACTGACATGCGTAATAGAGAATTGATTTGCGAAAGAGTTGAGGGAACTGTGCACGATGTTAATAGAAATTTTACGTTGCAAGAGATAGCTTCTAGATAGACGTTGAAGATCGTTTCGTGACATTGACAACTTTGGTGTTTTGTTTGGTTCGGTGTAATTTTAAGGTGTATTATTTTTGAGGTACTTTTAGTAATGTATTTAAAGATGATAGTTTCGAATATTAATTTAATCGAGGGTATAATTTAAAACATAGAAATTTATAACTTGAGAGACTTGAAACATTAGAATATATCAATGTCTGAGTTTCGTTTCCAATAAAATTTGTCACATCGACTTAATTTCGTTGTTGTTTCTACTCTTATCTATTGAATAGTTGCAACAATTTTTAATTACTTCTACGATGTTTCTATCATTGTGTAAATTTATGAAATAAACATCGACATTAGTTAATTGTGCCAAAAGAAATCGTGATTTCCACGACCGTTGAATTTTCAAAGTACTAGTAAGAAAGAATCTGGCGAATATCGAGGAGCCATGGATTTCGCTATTGGATGGAATCGATTTAATCTGTCTGTTCTTGGAGTTTGGCCGGAACCGAGAGAAGTCTCGAAACTGTGGCGTTGGACGTCCAGTTTTATATTTTGGTCGTCGACAATTATCACATTCGCGTTCGTCTGTACGCCTCTGACAGTAAAATTGTTAGTCAGCTTGACGAGCCTCGACGAAATCATCGAAAACTTGTCCATCAATGTGCCCATTACATTTGCGTTGATTAAACAGATAGTTCTGCGATATCATGGAAAAGGTAATACTCTTTTTTAATATGAGCATATCATTTTAGTAAAATTAATCTTATATTTTTAATATCCAATTTTATGAAACAACTCAAAAACTTTCCGCCGGAAGCCCTCAAGTTCCTCCTGAGCCAAATTCACGAAGATTGGTGTAAGACGACGTCCGACTGGGAACGACAAACGATGATGAAGAACGCAAAGCTCAGTCGACAGATATCGATAGTTTGTTCAACACTGGCATACATAATGCTCAGTGCTTTTATAAGTTTTCAAATTTGGAGTCATATGCAAATGAATCCAGGACAGAGTTACCATGGATTCCTTCATTCTGGATTATTTCCTTATGATGTCCAGAAGAGTCCAAACTACGAGATCAGTTGGTTCGGTCAATTTATAGGAACATCGTTAATGGCAATCTGTTATTCCTGTTTCGATACCTTCTTGGCTGTTCTTGTGTTGCATTTACGCGGTCAATTAACTGTTCTTCGATTGACACTGGAGAATTTGTACAACGCGACGAAGGAGCAGAATTTTAAAGATTTCGACGCGAAACTTGGTTTCATTGTGCATAGACATTGGCAGCTATCCAAGTAAAATATAAATTATCATTGCTGTGGAATGAAATTCATTATTGAGGGATCGTAATTAGTTGAAATTAATTTCTGAATTTCTAATTTCAGCTTTGCCGTCACGGTGGAAAACTGTTTTAACGTGACGTTGCTAGTGCAAACGTTGATCAGTACGGCGATGTTTTGTCTCACTGGATATCGCTTGTTAACTGTACGTTTGAAATTTATGTGTCAGTAATTATGAAAGTAGTCATTTTCTCCTAATTCCTAAGCTACTTACTCTTTGATCCGAGATATTTAGACTTTTGTTTCGAGTTGCGCGTCGAGTTCTGTGCAATATGGCAAGAACTGATAAATGGTTTTATTTTTTATCGTTTCTAGAAAATGGCGAAGCAGTACATAATGTACATTAGTGTAATGTAAAATAAGTTATTGGTAGTTTTTTAAATTTATTGCTAAGACAACTTCCATAATTAAGCGAATTTATATTTTATACACTGGAAACGTTCCTCAAAATTAAAGCTACAGAAGCTATAGTTTATAGGAAATTTTAATTCATTTTCTTCAGGATTGAAGTATTCTTTTTTCAGTCCGTGGACCAACAGGAAGATGCTTTGCCAGTAGTCGGGTTAACGTTCTTCGTTACTCATGTAATATACACAATGTTGCATCTATTCATTTATTGCTACATCGGAGAGCAGCTTCTCGGCGAAGTGAGTTACAGTAATTGCAAATGCGCGTTTTCTGACATAGAAATAGATTTTTATTAATATTAACCGTTTGGGTGCAAGCACTCCTCTGAAGGTGTTTAGCATTTAACGTTTAGAATTGATAACATCATTGTGAAGCGCAAATATTCGATAGTTTAATTTTGTAGAGTCTCGGAATAGCAGATTCGGCTTACGATTGCAATTGGTACGATATGCCGCCAAAAAAGGCGGTTTTATTGGTAATCGTAATATGTCGAGCAAGGACACCTTTACTAATAACTGCGGGAAAATTCAGTGCTTTTTCCTTTGAACTATTCAACGGCGTAAGTGAAAATTTTCTTAATTTATCCAGCTCTTTAGTGGGGTATTTATCAGAAGTAATCTTCAAGCAGATCATCTTCCGCAAATTGATCAAAAAAATTATGTTTTCTTTTTTATTCAGGTATTGAAAACGTCCGCAGGATACTTATCGGTTTTGCTAGCCATGAAAGATACATAGATTGCAGAAAAGTTTCTTTTTATAAAATATCTGTCTCATTGTATCAAATTAAATACGTTTTCTCATTCTGTACTGAAGATATATGTAAGTAATATCATTTAACACCATTAAATATGAATCAAACTTATGAGCACGTAAAAATCCTCTAAACTGCGTACGCGTATATCGTTACAAGTAATTGCTCCTCTGTGTAAATACAATTTTTCAATTTCTTTTCGGTATTCTTTTCATCACAAGTCGATAAGTTAACATAAACTCTCTTATGTGAATAAAACGGGGATGAATACAGTGACCACTGGAGTACAACCCTTATTATGCCCTCGACCCTGTTTGTTGGTATCAACGGTAGAGGGTGGTTTCTATTGTTTTCTAACTATCATTTTACAATCATTCATCTTGGTATTCCTTAACAAACTATAAAATAATCTATTTAAGTAATTGCACGTACATCGTTTCATCCTTTTTTATATATTTTTAATATGAAAATTGCAGAATTTGAGTTTTTTTTCTACATCGAAAATTATTATTTCGTATCTAGTGGGAATTAAATAGTACCATTTGCAGACAAGCAGCATTTAAAATGGTATAAAATTGATTTGTGAATTAAATAAAATATTTTGCATATGATAGATGTTTAGCTTTCGTAGAAATGCATTATTATCGGTGCCAAAGAGCATGCGCCAGGGGAAATGTCGGTGTAATGTTTCGAATGACACAATAGATCCAGTAGTTGTTGAAAACAGGCTACCGCAATGGATACAATAGATATTCCACCAGGTAAACACTTCGTATGTTTTTTCATTATTTTTTATCACTTTATAATACAGTAATCCTCGTCTTTCATTTTGCACTTAAATGCAGAATACGTTGCTAATTTTATAAATATTTTACATATTATCGTGCTTCAAAAGATGTAGCTTGACTGCAAATATTTTATGAAAGACATTTTATTGAATTAAATGTCAATTTGGATAATACAATTTTGTTTGAAACATGTCAGATTTAAAGTATGTACTTGGCTGGAACTTTTACACCATGAGATTCATGGGAATTTGGCCGCAGGAAAGGAAATGGAAGGACTTGTCTACCTACATAGTGCTAATGCCAGTTTCTGCAATGCTATGCTTCGTTTGCGCACCCCAAACTATAAATCTTCTGTTCATCTGGGGTGATTTTGATTTAATCATCGAAAATCTATCTATGGCCAATATGACATTCACTATTACACTTTTAAAAACGATAGTCTTTTGGTCCAACGGCAAACGTAAATATTTCACGGCAAATACTATTTTCACAACAATTTCTAACACCCAATAAACTTCACTAAAAAACCGCTTAATTGTTTTTACACCTAAAAAATTCCACGTATCATTAAATAAACAATATCATCTCAAGCAAAATATTTCAGAACCTGAAATAAATTTGTATTCATCACCATTAACATCAATTTCAATCAAAACTGAAAACGAAATCCCTTCTACTTAGAATTTCACATAATTAATTAAAATTCATCCACATAATCATCTCATTTTCAAAACTTAATAAAATTTCATTCACCCGATCATTAAACAATCTCAATCACTTGAACATTCAACAATTAAATTGCCATTGTCCTAGAACACTCTGCAAATTCAACCGTGACTCCATTATTCGCCAGAACACTTTCCAATTTAATATTTCAATGTTCAAAGCATTAAAGTCTCTTCTGACCAACATGGCGAATGATTGGAGAACAGTAACGGGAAAAGAGGATCGCGAGAGGATGTTAAAAATCGCCAGTATCACCAGAACAATGTCGATAAGGAGTACAGTGATGTCCAATGGCGTAGTGGGCACTTACGTCATCCTACGTTTCTTCAGCATGCAGGATACCGAACATCGTCTGCTTTGTCGTGGTTATTTTCCTTACGACGAGAATGCCAGTCCAAATTACGTATTAACATTTCTTGGACAACTGGTAGCATCCTTTTACGCTGGGACAAGTTATACGGCGGTGGACACTTTTGTGGGGATGTTGGTTCTTCATGTTTGTGGACAGTTATCAAATTTAAGCCAGGAATTGAAGAATCTTCAGGCTAACACGAAATTGGAGTTTCGAACGAAGTTGCGAGATATTGTTCAGAGGCACGAGTATCTTAACAGGTTGATAGCGGGTGATGTTGTTAATTGAAGTAGATTCAGTTTTTTTGCTTTTTAATAATGGTGGAAGTGTGTGGTTTTAGATTGATAATTCACTGAGATTATATTGGAATTAATTTCAGTGGAAGTTATTAATTATATCGGAGTTATTGGAATGATGCGAAAACTGGATGTGAAGTTTTTTATAGGAAATATTAATACTTAGAGCGGAGAATTTTTAGATATTTTTAATCACTGTGATTGTGCATTTTTATGAGTTAAAATTTTAAATTTACATTCTCTCTTTATCCCCCATTACAGTGTTTTAATATCGAGTCAATATATCATGAGAATTGAGCTATTTTTTATGTCTTTTTCAAACATTTAAAATACACTTGTCTTTACTTCCACCTCGTTATTTCGACAATCTATTTAACCCTCTATGTGCTCCCGTGACTTTGAGATACCGCAAAACACAATTAAGCTTCTATTCTTCAAAGTCAAGTATTATAATTTAGCTCGTGAAAATCATGAAACTCTTTGCAATTCATTGAGTAAAACTCAGGTTTAATCCATTACATAAAGTATCATTTTTATCATTTTCTCATTGTATTATTGAGAAACTGCTATCTTGCTATAAAAACTATTGTGATATGTTCAGTTATCACAAAAAATGTGGGCATTAGAGGGTTAAATGGAAAAACAAATTTAAGAAAATAAGAGGAAAAAAAATGACGTGTCAACTACTTAATTTTGTTCTTTCAAGGTTCGCTCAAACAATTGAGACATGTTTCAACGTGATGCTTCTGGCTCAAATGCTGAGTTGCACCATTCAATTGTGTTTTCAGTGTTTCCAGGCGATTATGGTAGGAAGAAAAATTTCGCGATGACGGAAATTCGACGCTGTTTCCTTCATCGAATGATTCGCTTTTTAGTCGATCGACGGGGAAGTGAATCAACTGCTGATTTTCCAATTTCTCTTCCTGATACTTTACGTCGTTTACGTCCTGTTACAATTGTATTTGTACTGTTACGTTGGAGAGCGACTTTCTGTCGAGGTACAGTTAAATAAAACGATCATACTTTTATAAAACGTCTGCATAATCTTTACTCTTCAGATTTTAAATACTTATTAATTAATTAAACATTGGTGTCCTCTTTGTTCCAGCGACTTTAATAATGTCTGATTTTTATTTAAATTTACAATATATTGAAATCATTACAAATCAGATTTTCTGTGCATAAATAGTATATTTAACACTAGATTTACGGAGCCAATTTGACTCGTTCAAAATTATATTACTATATATATATAATATATTGGTTGCCTCATTTTTTAATAATAAATCTTTTATTTAAATTGATTTGGAACTATGTTCTTTGGAGAAAAGTTCAATTTTCTTGCTCGAATCAAATTGGCTCACTTCAGAAAAATAGGCGCATCAACTTCCGTAAATCTAGTGTTAATCCCTCGCTTTACGATTTCTTTTGTGACCGAATGCTCAATAACTCAAAACTAATTGTCGAAATAGTAATCTATCACTGATTTCTGAAATATCTGTATAAATTAACGTAACATTAATAGCATAGAAGTAAGTTCAAGGTGTCTTGATCTACTGATATTTTCAATTTAATAGTTTTTGGAAAACATACAAATTTTCTATTCCATTTACCGTGTCACGTGTGTCACACGTCATTGTAAGGCGAGGGGTTAATATTCATATCATGTATCAGAGAGCTTTACGAAAAAAATATCTGGATAGATTAATTTCGCTCATGGTTTAATCCTTAACTCACTATTTTTAGTTGATTATTATAGATCAATGTTGTATGAAAGAATATTTCTCTATGATTTTAACTGACTTTCTCAGATAACTTAATTATAATAGCAATGAATTTCATTGTTTTGCCAGAGTGTCAAGATTGCCGATGCAGCTTATGACTGTGACTGGTACAATTTGTCAGTGGCAGAAGCTAAACTGCTCATCATAATCATGTGCCGTGCCAGATTGCCATTGCACATTACAGCTGGTAAATTTTGCACCTTCACCATAGAACTTTATAGCCAGGTAAGTAGCCATAAAAAATATTTTCTCAATGGTGTGATTTACCTTCCCCAAAATTATGATGCACGTATAAAGTTCCATGAAAAGTAATTTTCACAGACGATATTCTACCGTAAATAAATAAAATCTTCTAAAATTGCAAAGGAATTTTGAATATAATAATTAATTTGACTTTCTACTATATAAGTTGAAATTATAATACTTGATAACATTGGAAATATTAATATTTTAATTTGAAACGTTTGATAACAAAATAAATTTGAACGAAACTGTATAAAAATGTAACAAAATCGAATTCTAGTAAGTCGAAATTATTTTTAACAAAGATCATTTTATATTTTCTTTGTTTCTGCGAGTGGATGTCGGTTTCCTTTTTATTTCAGATTTTGAAAACTTCGATGGGTTATATTTCCGTTCTCTATGCAATGCGGCAATAAATTTTCCCGTAGTCCAAATTAATTTAAAGCATTATATTTTTCAATTTCAAATATAACAGTTTCAAATTTCTACACATCTATAAATTTAGTAACTCTAAAACATTCATGTTTAAATAACTACCCTCGATAAATTCGAACTACCCTCCATTACAAAATACTCCAATACAGAAAATTACAAAAAACCAATATTACCCCAAAAAAAAATATTTACATAACAATTATCTTATCAAATTCATTAAACTACCAATTAAATTGCATTACAAAGGACACACCTTGAAGAAAATTACAAAAAAAATCGACACGACATTACATAATAAAAAATGCGCGAAAGAAAAGAAAAGAAAAGAAAAAAAATGAAGATATTTTATACGATCGAAATAGAGGGAGCATAAAAGTACGAGATCCAAAGTTAGGTGATCGTGTCGTAAAAGTAGTATATCATATTAATGAGATACCAAGAGACAGGGGCAGTTCTTGCATTAAGTATGCAACGGGGTCTTCAAGATATTATTTCCCTTTTCTTTTTCCCCCTAAGAAGATAAGGGGAGTACCTTTCTTTTTTCTAAAGACCTTAGGTGCATACTTTAGTAGGCTTAAACTCATTCATAAGCGACTGCTTATGGACGCGTCGCGAACATGTGGGTGCAGTTGATCGCTGAATATTTAAGGAACTCGTCTGCGAACCATCAATTACCGGTTTCCCTGCCATAGACGCATGGTTTATTTTTGCAAATATCGTGGATATTCTCTTGCATACGATATTTAACGTGATCTATGGAATATAGTTATTTCCATCAACGAGTATCATCGTATCGAACTTTTAAATGTGTGAAAAGAAAAAGAAGAAATTTTATATAACAAGGCTATTGTAGCTAAGAAGAAACAGACTTCGTAATTAATGGCCTCTTTAAACCTTTGGCCTACGATTTTTTTTCTGACTGGGCGTTTAATGATTCAAAATTAATTCCTGATATAAAAAGTTCTCATTGATTTCTGATATTTCGTATAACTGAAAGTAATATTAACCCCTTGCCTTACAATGACGAGTGATATATGTGATGCGGTAGATGGAACAGAAAATTTTTAGTTATCCAAAAGCTATTAAATTGAAAATATCAGTAGGTCAGGGGACGTTGAAATTAGTTTTGTGCTATTAATATTGCGTTAACCTACGTTGGTGTTTCGGAAATCGGTGATATATTATTATTCCAACATTTAATTCTGAATTATTGCGCATTCGGTCACAAAAGGGATCACAAGGCAAGGGGTTAATAGTATAAAAAGAATGAGGGCTTTTCGCAATCGGCTGATATTTTCAATTTAACCCTTTGCGGACGGAGGCATTTTTGAATATCGAGAATCAATCAATTATTTAGCGATGAAAAAACACTTTTTCATCGGAAAGACAGTCTGTTAACGTATACAAGTTGAAATTTACTCTTTGTAAAATAATATTTCAACGATTATATTTTAATTTTTCAACTCTAACCGTTTATATATGCACTTACAAACTATAACCAATTTTTTCTCAGGGCGGATATATTCGCCCGTCGTCCGCAAAGAGTTAATGGTTTTTGAAAAACTTAAAAATTTTCTATTCCATTTTCCACGCCACGAGTGCCACACGTTGTAGGCTAAGGGGTTAAATATTAGTTTGTCACCTCTGGGATATTTTTATTAAATTTCAATTTGCCGTAGCCGCGATGCAACCCTCCCAATAAGGAAGCCCTAAGTGGAATATTCAAAGTACTCAGAGGGCTATGCTAGCTAAAGAAGCAAAAGCTTGGATTCGTAATTAGTAAATTTAAAAGTTATGAGAAATTTCATTGAACTCGGTAGCACAAATAGCTAATGACTTTGAGGATATTGTACCTGTTAATTTGAAATAATGCGTCTCTAAAGAATAATTAGCGAGGACTGATGATGTTTGCCATGAAATCGTTTCTGCACGCGGATCGAGTAAAAGTTTTTAAACGGCAAGCTTTCACCGCTTATTTCCGTCAACCATCGAAGAAGGAAAGTTCTTGGAGGGTCGTGCAATAAAGTGCCATAGAGATACTAATAAGCGTTATTAACAATTGCGTGGTGCACCGTCACAATAGAGAAAATAAGGAGACAGTGGTCACCTTCGGTTAGATGCACATGGATAAAACGAATGGCTTCACGGTTTGCTGGGAAAGCAAAAAGCCGGCCTTATAAAAATCCCTGTCCCTCTTTGCTCGAACGTTACTCCGATTTCCAACGTTCGTCCGATTCTTTTTCTCTATAAAACAATATCTCTCCTCTATGTCTTTTGCTCCTTAAATATTTACATTTTAAAAGCTTTTCAATTATTATACAGTAAGTATCATTGATGATACTTGTGAAATTCTTGTTTCAAGAATCTCCTAAAAATATGAGATTCCTTATTTGAAGAAATATTTGGTACTGCGTTTCATTGATCGAAGATTGATATTTTTGTGACGCGTGATCATTTTAAAAATAGAATGCTATTTAACGCGAAATTGTTCATTATCGTCGCGCTAGTGAGTTGCAACGTTTTAGCGCGCAATGCGGATAAACAAGATTTTCGTAAAGAGACAAACACAAAACGTGGTGGTTCGATGTTGGCTGAAGTTGCGAAGGAACTTGTGCAACGATCTACGAGCAGCAGTCAAGTAAGAGGATAAGTTTTCTTATTTCCGGTAGCTTCCTTGTTAAAATGAAATTCGTCCGAATTTTTTTAATAATCGTGCAAAATCTTTCGAATTTAATTTCGAAGGAATATATTTGGTACAGTATTCGTTGTTTTTTTAGGTACTGAATCTAAATTTGTCAAATCTGCTGCTTCTTTTGGTGCTAAAAGCAGTTGTGTTCGGAGCAGGATATTTAGGTAACCAGGGCTACAGGGGTCGTGAATTAGAAGAAGGTATTAACACGTATTATATTAACATACCATATAATAATACACGGATTGTTGCAAATAATAATAGCCTAAATATTTACTGTTAATATAAGTATAATAGGATTCTTATAACATTCATAATATTATTAACTCCTAGTTGTACCATTTATTTTGTGACTGAAGACGCTATAACTCTGAATGAATTGCAGAAATAACAATCTATCTCTGATTTCTGATATAGCGTATGACTCGACGCAATATTAAATAGCATAGAATTAATTTTATTTGATCGTGAACCACTGATATTTTTAATTTCATAATATTTGGAACCTTTCGAAATTAACTATTCCATGTATCTTGGGGTTAATATGTCGCAAGGGTTTAATAAGTGAGATATAACTATTCCATTATTTAGTTTATCCTGTGGTTATTGTGGCCATGAAAATGTACAATTAACCCCTTGCCGTGCCATTTACTTTGTGACTGCCTCCACAATAATTCAGAATTAAATTAGTAAGATAAACATTGATCAATGATTCTTGACATATAGTATAATTTAACGTAATATTAATATTATAAAAATAATTTGATCGTGTCGCATCTCACTGATATTTTCAATTTAATAGGTTTTATAGAACTTGAAGATTTCCTTTCCAATTTGTAGCATCGGGTATCACTCGTTATATTACGGCAAGGGGTTAATATTGAAAACAATTGATTTTGTATTTGAAATGTAATAGTAATTTCTTTCGTAGAAAACGTGGTATCAGAGGGTGAAATGGCGTTAGCTTTGGGATATTTAATTGGGGATACCTGTCTCTATAGAGCAGCATGCGAAGAACCTTACATCGCAAAAGAATATCTCGGTGCTGCAGAAATGATTATGGAAACTATGAAATTAATGCCACAGTGAGTGGTACCATTAATTATTCACCATTGTTTGCTCGCAAAAAATTTGATTATGTAACAAATCATTAAAATTTTATTATCGCGCTTTGTAGAACTCTGCCATTGGAACAAAAGTACGAAAAGACTATCGCAGAATTCCGGAAAGCAATCGAGCATGGGATTAATTACGATTGTCCTGCCGAGTATACTTGTAAAAAAGAGAACATCAAGAGATTTTTGAAAGATGAAAAAGAATAATTTTATTGTTGATGAATACTTGTAAAAATAGAAATTGAGATTAGGGTTCTTAGTTTTATACGATTATTGTTTTGTACAGGTTTAGATTTGGCGTTAATATACTTCGGTTTTCTGTATATTTAGAGCGATCGATTAAGACTTTTTGTATAAAGATATTTTTATAATTCCATAGAAAATAAATATAATTTCTCTAACAAGTAGTTTAAGTTTGTACTAACTTCTTCATTAATAAAACGTAATTGCTGGCAAGACGTTAAATGTTCTTTCTAATATAATTCTTCGATGTCTGATGCATTAGTATCAAGTGATCGTATTTTATAATAAAACATTCAACCTATTTTATTTTAAATAATCTCGGTATGTTTATCTCGAAGCGAGGTAAATATGGTTTTTGAATTTTTAAAAGTTTCGTTAGATGTCAGGTACGGGCAATACCTAACCTCTTCTACGAACAGTGATCTCTAGAAGTTAAATACCGCTGACTGGCGCTGACGATCAAGTTTTGATCGTTTTGATTTTCGCCTATTCACGCCGTATACGCGTATAAACAATCCTTTGTGATCGAAAGTATCACAGTATTTTTTCCACATCAACCTCAAGATGAGTTCCATAGGCACTGGGGTAAATATTTGACATTCAAGTCAAAGAGTGACTTCAGTAACACGTTAAATAGAAGTACAAGTGAATCCTAACCTCGCTATTAATTTCAGTATGACTTGTCCGCTTCACAATTTTCGCCAGACGGACGTGTTTTTCAGGTAGAATATGCACAGAAAGCAGTTGAAAATCGAGGGTAATTATTAAATCAATTTTACATGATAGTTCATTCTCAATACCAACACTATACAAACATGATACTCTTTCAGGACAGTCATCGGCTTGAGAGGAAAGGATGGCGTCGTGTTCGCCGTAGAAAAATTGGTAACGTCTAAACTTTACGAACCTGGTACAAATAAAAAGATATTTAACATAGATCAGCATGTCGGTATGGCAGTTTGTGGTTTGATCTCTGATGCGAGACAAATCGCTGAAACTGCTAGATCCGAAGCATCCAGTTACCGCTCCCAATACGGAGTCGGCATTCCTTTGAAGTATTTAAATGATAGAGTATCCATGTACATGCACGCCTATACTCTCTACTCTGCTGTAAGACCTTATGGGTGTTCCGCAATTCTTGGTGCCTATGAAAACGATGGGCCAGTCATGTACATGATAGACCCTTCGGGCGTGTCTTACGGATACTATGGATGCGCGATTGGTAATTAATTTTTACTCATACACCATTCACAATATATACATATATATATTACGTACTTTATATTTACCATAATTTATCACCAAATAGGTAAAGCGAAACAGTCTGCGAAGACAGAAATTGAAAAATTGAAACTATCAGAAATGAGCTGCCAGAGCTTAGTAAAGGAAGCAGCACGTATCATTTATCTCGTACATGATGAACTGAAAGACAAGCAATTTGAACTCGAAATGAGTTGGGTTGGTGAGCATACGAACGGAAGACACGAGCGTGTACCGGCAGAAATAAAGGCCGAAGCGGAAGCTAAAGCGCGACAGGCAATGGCGGAGGATTCGGACAGTGATACCGAAGACAAGTAATTCCGAGAATAGCCTTGCAAATGTACTTTATATTTTAAGTTATAATTTAAATACAACAATGGATTACTACAAAACGCTACTATTACCATCATTATCAATGAATAAGTGGAATAAAATGTGCTGCCTGTTGTTTATAAAATTATAACACATGTATCTTTACTTTTTTTCATAAGACATAATGTCATTTACAATCACTTCGCAAATTTATTTCAACAGATATTCCTTCACTAACGAGGTACTGTCATATGACGTCAATTTTTACAATAACGAACACTACGCAAAATTTTAATCTACAAATAAAAACTAACTTTTTCCCTTCTGTTTCACGTATATCCGCTTTTCCCTCCTTGTTAACTCGAGATTGAGCAAACAAAAAGTAATCCCCGGTTAATGAATATGATCCGTTTCTCTACCATTACCTGATTTAGATACTCTTTATGTCTAATAATTATTACCTTGTGCTTCGTTAAAACAGACATTGCATTTTGTTAACAATGTAAAAGAATAAAAATCTAACAATGACTGCCCTTTAAAATATTTGTTACGAATGTTAGTCATATAACGATTACCTTCATGGTATGATGGTTTTATTCCATTCGAACGATACACCGATATAATCGATATATTGATCTTGCATTTTCATATTGCATTATCATCACTTATCAATTATGAAATGTGCGTGCGATTTCATCTGCACGTATTTGTGAATAATCCTCATGAACGTGCGAACACGCACAGACAGATTAAACCTGGCATTCTCTTTAAATCGTTAAAATATTAAATTATTTTGTCCGTTAATTAATTAAAGGCAAAGTTGATTAATTAAACGCAGAGGTACTTTGTATTTCCAATATACGTTAAATAAAACGTAGTTAACAAACGGATATTCGTCTCTTTGTTTAAAAAATCACAGGTTCCACTTCCTTCCTAACGGGTTTCAATAATTGTCCTTATTCTTTTAATGTACAAAGAAGATATGTAGTCGAAAAGCATTAAGAATTCAATTTTCTCTCAGAATAATTACTGTTTACGGACGATAGATGCAATTAATTACATTTAGGACAATTGTTCCGCGCGGAGAAAGCAAATTAATTGGATTTAAATTATCATATGCTACATCCTTACATACATTGTGATAAGTACTGTTAATATATTATAATTATTATTCTAATTATACATAAATACATCATTATTAGTAATAATTATCACAATTACCATATTACATCAAAATAGCTCCGTTCGTCGTACATAGTTATAAATAATGAAATAAAATTTCTCCCGATGATAAATTAAACGGGCACGCAATGCAACAATTGTACATAATCTATTAAAATTACCATATCAATGTATAATTATCTGCGCCATCCTATTATCGCAAGATTGCTTTGTTTATTATACGCAATTATGCTCTAATAAAATTCCTTTCCAATGAAGATCTGCCCACACACGCAATGCAGTAGTTATGCTCAATCTCTGTAAATTATATATCATATCTATACGTGATTATCACCGTTAGAACATTACGTCAAAATTAACGCACTTATTAAAATGTAATTGCAAATATCAAAATGAGATTCCATCCCAGCGAGAAGCTGCATATGCACGCAATGCAGCAAGTGCGCTTTATCTCTTAAAGTTGCATACATAAAATATCGGTCTATAACTGTTATCATTCCCGTATAACATTAATATTGCTCTATTTATCAAAATAAAGCTGCACATATTGAAATAGAAATCTCTCTCAATGAAAATCTATAAAGCAACTCTACTTCGTCCCTCAAAATTACATAATAATATAATAATTATTCAGTACTTAATAATTATCATTCTAATTATCAATTAAAATTGTTCCTTTCTGAAAATCAAATTGGAAATGCCAAAATGCAATTTCTTTCCAATAAATCACACGCAATACAATAACCGTAGTTCATCCGTCAAGAGTGCACAAATTTTAAAATACAAAATGATTAAATTAATCATTTTACAGGAATTCATTTAACTCATGAAACTGTATAAGAATTACAGTCCTACCTAAAAGGCAGCACACGTGTAACGAGACAAAGGATTTACGACGATGCGCCTGATTTCGCGCATGCTGCTTTTTCACGTCGAAGGGGTTGCTCGGATCCGCTCGCGGAGAGGTAGAGAGTACGCGCTACCAGGGGAGAGAGGGTAGTTTTAGCCGGGCTTTATATAAGGGTAGGTAGACTTTGAAACATCGCCACTGGTTTCGATTGATGCATGCCGATCATCATTTACTGTGACCATTCGCTCGAGAAGAAAAAAAAAACATTCTCGAGGGAAAATAGGAACGACCCAAGAGTTCCCTTTAAAAAACACCGAGTGCCGTTTTGTTTTTGCGTTCGATCAAGTGTTTCTCGAGGAAAGAGAATTCTTTGCATCGAAAAAGGATGTCTTTAAATCGTAGTGTCATAGTACCGGTCAATGCGATCGAGGAAGAAATCAGTCCTGGTGTTTACATCGGTGCAGCTGTGATCCTTGGTTGCATCGGTTTCTGTGGCTTCAATATGAATCTACTGGTAGCGATCGTCATCATAAAGGATGCTCAGACCCTCTGGAACCCCGTCAACGTGATACTTCTCAATCTTGTTGTGAGTATTCGCATGACGAAATGACTATCATTAATTATTAATTATACGATCGGGATTTTATTATTTGTACAAAGAGAAAGTCTGACGAGACGGTGTTGATTGAGCGCGTTTACAGTTCATCAAGAAGGTAGAAGTAATGGATATTGGATGATTCTTGGTGTATAAAAGTTTCCGTGGAAAATGGCAAAAAGATTCACATTCTAATTACACTGAAATTAAATCGACATTTACGATCGTAGAACTCAACATCGAGAACTATGTTGTACACGTTGGATCTGCAATGTTTGCACGGAATACCATTGCCTGCAAAAGGGTTAACGTTGTTTCTTAATTAAACTATGAAATCTCTGTGGTTCGTTAAATTTGCACTGCACGCAGTTTGCACGAGAGCGTGTCTACTGCAGGCCTTTTCCAGCCGCTGGAGAAAATGGATTATTTACATTTTCCAGCCCCGGTTCACGATGCTCGCAGTGGGCCGCTAAAGTACCGCTGCTTTTCACGTGCTTCTATGTTCTTTATAATTTTATGGGGAAAAAAGTATATTCAGTGTAGTTATCATTATTTCTAATCTTCTTATTGCAATTTGAATCGTTAAAGGATGCAATGCCGAACCGTAACGATATAACGTTTGCGACTTTCCCGCGCATTTCTTTCGATCCTTTCAACAGATTTACTCAACGATTTACGAGCATCTCGATAAGAAGATAATGCAATTGTAATACCGTCAGACAGGAAATCAATAGGTTTGCAAATTTCGAATGTGATCATTTTATTATCTCTGCAATGAATTGCAGAGAGTATCGTATTATATGCGAGCAAAGTATCGTCATGTCGTTGCTATATTTGCACTAATTAACGTCAAAATATCTAACGAATATCGACAAATCGGACGTCCCGTGGATAAAACACAGAGATGACGAAAACAAAAACGATCATTCCGCGAGTGGATGACTGCAAAATCGGAAGAACGCGATATCGTTGTCATATTTTCACTAATTACCGTCAAAATATCAACCCTTTGCAGTCGAAAGGCTGCTACGTTGCCCTGGCGTGTCACGAATTCTATTTTTTTTGTTTCCGGTACGATTAGATATTTGTCGGCCTGCTTTCTTCGTATAAAATTATTTTAAAGTACCTGTAAAACACTTGCCTAATGTAGCCAAAATCATCTCGCATTGTTAGTTCGCCCAAGCAAAAATGTCCTCGAGAGCAAAGAGTTAATCACTACAGTCTGCAAACGATACTTTAAATAAACGTGCAGGTAAACGAGCATTTTACAGATCGGTTGTCCTGTGGAGACAAAAAAGAGGGTGAAGGAAAAGGGGAAAGAAAAAGGAAAAGCATCATTTCGCAAGTGGATAACTAACAAATCGAAAAAAACAAAAAAATCGTTGTCATATTTGCACTAATTAACGTCAAAATATTAATCATTAGAGTCTGCAAACGATACTTTGAATAGACTTGCAGGTAAAAGATGATCTACAGATCGGATGTCCTGTGGAGACAAAAAAGAGGGTGGAGGAAAAGGGGAAAGGAGAAGGAAAATGATCATTCCGCAAGTGGATGACTATAAAATCAGAAGAACAACAAAATCGTTATCATATTTGCACTGATTACCGTCAAAATATTAATCATTAGAGTCTGCAAACGATATTTTGAATAAACGTGTATACAAACGATCACCGACATATCGGATGTCCTGTGAAAAGGAAAAAGGGGGTGGAGGAAAAGGGGAAAGAAAAAGGAAAATGATCATTCCGCAAGTGGATGACTATAAAATCAGAAGAACAACAAAATCGTTATAATATTTGCACTGATTACCGTCAAAATATTAATCATTAGAGTCTGCAAACGATAGTTTGTATAAACGTGTAGGCAAACGAGCATTTACAGATCGGATGTCCTGTGGAGAAAAGAAAAGGGTGGAGTAAAAGGAGAAAGGAAAAGAAAAAGGATCGTTTGGCAAGTGGACGACCGGATGATACGAAGGAAGTGACATAATTCGCAAAGTATCCTCTCTATCGAGCGAACGAAGTACATACTTCTGGACTTTCACGAAGAATGTGAAACGTCGAAGTTCGTTTGCGCGACAAAAGTGAATTCGCCTCAAAGCATTTTACCGATATCTCGCCCCTTTTGTGCCCGATCAGCATGGCTCTTGAGAGCTAATAAAGAATTGTCCTCGAGAGGACTCTTTGGTTTTAACGAAGGATGAGTTTTAAGGATGTCTTCTTCCCTCTGACGTAATAATCGAGCGATAATTAAGGGGAAGAAAAAGGGTGATCGAACTAAGGCGAATTAACTTGAGAATTTGACGCAAATTCTTACTATATTGTATTTCAGCTGTTAATTGAAACTTCCTCGTCGCTATCTTCTGAAAGTCGTATAGTTTGTACTTCACAAGCATTTTTTTATTCTCTTTTTAATTTCACTACGAACTTCCTTAATTCATTAACGTGAAATAATTGATTAATTAATTGAGAAAAGGAAGAGAAGAACGAGGATAGGAATTCAGAGGAAAAGAGAACACAGAGTAGTAAAATGGAAAACTTAAATTCATAGGATATAAGTTATATCGCTGTGTTTTTTATTTAATTTGTTTTCAAAGGCTCTCAATGTAAACAGAGATATACCGAACGTTTTTAATTTCAGCGTGCAGCGGTATGTGAATTGGAAAATACGAGAGACTTGAAAGACTTAGAAACTTTAAGAGAGTCTTCTGACTTTAATACACCGTACTTTATTATTTTATGTTATATACGTTTCTCGAGAAAATAGTAAACTTTTTAGATGGCAATCTTACGGCATCCCTAAGGTGTTGATACAAGAAAATGAATTTATCTGATCCATCCAATCGCACCGAAACACCTTGAAACGTTGTATTTATCTTGCTATTAATTTCTTTCAAAACGAGGGTGAAAAGTGATTGTCAAGTAAATTAGTAATTCACGGACAGTGCAATTAAATTAAAGCGAACGCGCGAAATGCCTTTTAAAAAGGGCACGATACTTTATTCAGGAATTTACAGAGGTTGAGCATGCGTCCCGACTGTTCACAGAAGTTTCCTTTTGTTACGAATGTTGAAAAGAATTTCCTTCCTAAGCCTGAAAAAAACTGCTTTTTTTACTTTTTTTTTCCCTGCTCCATACAACGTTCCATGAGCTACGATTACTCGCAGTTACCCGTGGGACTATTTCTCTGAGTAATCTCATAAAGTGATCTTTTATTTTGCAAATATAAAACAAGATGTATCAAGATGTAAATAAATAATAATAAATGTAAGTAAATCAAAGACTACACTCGATAAGATATTATACATGATTGATGATTGCTGGCTTGAAGTACAAAGAGATAAGACAGAAAAATGAATTAACAATGAAATATCAATGGGATCTTTTCTTTTTCTTTCACTCTTATTTGATCTGATCGTAATACGGTACATCGGGGAAAATGTAATTATCCGTGGTACCTGGCAAAGATAAATTAATATCGCATAATAAATCTCTAAATTTATATACACCCATTATTTCATGGAATTAGTGTGTTTAGGATAGGAATCAATGGTGAATCATTTGCTACTATCTCACTAATTAATCTTCCACAAGCCATTGTAATTTTAAAGCAACGGACCATGGATCTATGTTTTCATTCTATGATCTCATTTTTCTATCATTTTGTAGCGTAAGTTTTAAAGAACGACAAACCGACAGTGTTTGTGTAACGAATAAAAATTTCCAATTGATTTTCCCTTTGTGTTTTTTTTTTTTATATTTGTTTGTAGTAGGTTGTACGATTTAACGTTGCACTATTTATTCTCCAATAAAAATTTGAATTGTAGAAGGTTATATTTTTTTGTAAAAGCGGTATTTCTTTATTGTATCAAACTGACAGATTGTTTTTGTTCCAGCTTGGTGACTTTTTAGTGGCAGTTCTTGGAAATCCTGTGGCAATGACATCGGCGATAACTGGTGGTTGGTACTGGGACTTCAAAGTCTGTTTGTGGTATACCAAATTTCCTATCAAATTAATCACTTCATTTTAAATCATACTGTCATCTTACTTATAAAATATCACTCTTACTTTAACACCTTAATTTTACTTTAATTCAGCAACCTTCTTTTTATAAGTCTTCAATTATCAGAACGTTATCTCCATAATTAATGATATACAAATTTTTTTATAGAACTACAATTAATAGAAAATATTGCAGTCAAGTAAATGCTATAAATACGAAAAAGTAATTAAAAATGTAAGGAATGTAATTTATAAAAATACAGTGAGATTATTATTCTGTTGAGAATAGTAAATAGTTTAATAAAAATAAAGTATATAAACAGTAATATAAAATATGGAAGAATTCCGAAGGTCCTCTCTCTCTCGCATTTATTCTATCACGTTCTCGCATCCTACAATACAGTTATATAAAAATCTTCCCCTACAATTAACATATCTGCTTTAAATCCAGCTTATTTTCTGTACGTCCTTTTCAGAGAACATGAAAAGTTCAAATTGTGTCTGCTATACAAGATGTTTCAAAATTATTTGCCATGGCTTTACAGGTTACTCTACACCCTTGGACAGTTGTGAAAAAAAAAACAAAACGGAAAATTCGCGAAAGGGAATCAAATTTTTTTAATTGGCTCATCGCATTGGTCTTGTCACGTACGTAATATGTGTGAGAGGAACCATGAGTCAGAAATGAACAGTTCTCACGCAAATTAATTTTTCATTGTCTCTTCGCGATTGAATTTTAGCTGAATAAGTCAGGCTTCCAGGTCTTCGACCTTTTAGAAATAAACACACGAGATATCCTTACTAGAGCGACACAAAATCAGAAAATGGAGGATTGGGTAACCGAACTAGGGAGGAAAGCGCAAGTGCTTATGTTCCTCTCCCCAGAAGAACCCTTGAGCGAACGCCGAACATAGAATATTGACATCTTTGTAGCTTCCGAAAAGTTACAGATAAATTTCATTGCAAGATACAAAAATGCATGCTAAATATTCCTTCGAGATTTCTACCTCTCAAGTAAGTTTAATAAAAATCTGCGTTCAAATGATCAACAAAATCGAAGGCGATATCTAGGAAGAAATAGAAATTTGGAAGAAAGCGGAAGTCTCCTTTTCTTGCCCGGCACTACACTTGCCGAAACCGTTAAACCAACATTTGACAGCCATACACATATGCTCACGGGTATTGAAGAATTGGACACTTCGCTTTGCTTTTCCTACTAAAAGTCTCTCTCACTTACAAGCTACGATATTTAACTCTCCATGATCGTCAGTTCATCAAGAACAAAATCTGGAATCGCACTTAAAACAAATCTACTAAAGTCATAATAAAAATTATATTAGGGGGCCGGAAAGTAATGTCGTTTTTATATTGCATTCAAACAAATAAATTTGTACCAATTTTTTATTTCTAATGAATAATGTAATCACCCTCATTATCAACAACCTCTTTTCGATCTGGTGTGCCAATTTTCAGTGGTGGTTCGATAAAAATTAATTAGTTTTTTATCAAAATATCTGGAAAAACGACGTTACTTTCCGGTCCTCCTAATACATACCTCAGAAACATGTTGACTCTTTGCTTCGATGGCTGAGAGTAGACTTACGATGGCAACGGTGAAAGTGCTTTGGTGGCTGGGAGCAGACGCCCGTCAACTAAGGGTTGATACCACTGCGAGGATCAATTTCCAAATAGTCCGCAAGAAGAGAGGTACTTGATGATTCAGGATCTCGTCTTCCAAAGTATTATACACGCACTAATACGCGAAAATTCGCGAACGCGATCACGGAGCACTGATTACTCGTCGGAGGTCGCGGGGGAACTGATAGCGAGGCGAGGCGAGCATCGAAATGCCTTATTGTTAAGATTCCTGGAAAGGATACCTGTAGGTTACGAACGCCGGGCTCTGTCGAGTATATTTTGACAACACACGTCGACATTTGTACTTCTTGGCCAGTGAAGTGGAAATAATCTCTCTCGTTGGTAATAGAGTTAATCTTGAAATTGTAAATGAAATTAAACGTTATTATTTATTTATATAACGAGATGAAAGCCTGACTTACTCAAGTAAAATCAATGGCGAAGATATAATTAAAAGTAATTTGCATGAGAATGTAATAGAACGATGAGGCAATACAAAAAAGTTGCTATTGTTTGGTTATTATGTAGCGCGATTTTTTTCACGAATCTCCATCGGTCCGAGGGTGCAGAATAGTCCTTGAAAATTGTGCAAAATAATTTTGAAACACCCTGTACATACATAGTCAAACGTCAAGCATGTACTACGTTGAATTTCGGTTCGATGTACTCACCGCCACTCATTAGTCACAAGAGTGTAATTACTCATGGAGGCGGGAACATCGATAAAGATGTGGTTCGTTAAACGTAATTATCATAACGAGAATCCTAGGGACGCTTAAGCTTGATTATTATAAACACATCGGAAATGAGAATGAGGGAAAACTGATTAACTTTGAAAAATTATTCACTTCTCACGATTCGTTCTCTGGAACTTCTAATTCGATACAAATTGGGAGCGTTTTGCATTTACACGTAGTTTTTATCGATGATTCAGAATCCACCTCAAACAGTAGGCCGAAATAATCATAGCAATTAAAGCAGAAAAAATAAAAATAAATTAAAGGATTTGGAACCAGTGAGTTCAAGTTCAAATTTTCCTCATTGTCCCATTCAAATTGATTTTTTCTTAATTTATTAATTAACTGATACATCGTAGTAGCTTTGATGGTTTGGAATTCACACAAAATAGAGGGTTCTAGACAAGAGGACCATAACAAATAGAAAAGTGGTAAAAAAAATAGATTTTTTAAAAGTATGATGAAATTCCCCATGTAATCTTAATACAATGTGAGGAGGAAGGCGACAGTGGATTTTTATCATTTCTGTGCCGAAGTATCAGGACTTAATTTCGCGTCGATTTCCAGGAGGTTACTTCGATAGAGGAAACGGCATGATTTCCCATAGGAATTTTCACTCTACGCTACTCGCGTCATATTTTCTGATTTTTCCTAACTTCATCGTTGTTTAACCTCACGGAAAAATTGAATTGTTAAACTTTCGATCTTCCACTGCCCTCCAAACAAACAATTTTAATTATCGGGAAGTTCGTGAAAATACGGAAAACTGTGCGGAGGAATAAATCGAACAATAGAAGAGGTGTTAAAGTACTTCTTTCAGAGAAATATAGTTGTTATCCGTCGACAGAAGTTATTATGTCATCCGTGACGGTGATATTAATCGTAAACGTCAATTCGACTTACTTTGATACTTGAACTTTCACATTTTTATGGAGTTACGGAAGAAATAAATGATACTTGGAAGTTACATAATGAAATGCTACCTAATTTCTTTCCCAGAATGAAAACAATCGTGCATTATACCTTAAAAAAAAAACATATAACGTTTTATGTAAGAATTTTAAACATATTGTGGTATTATATTTGCAATTTTATATCGCCAATAAAATTAATTACATACTGTATCCATAAAACATTCAACATTTCGTTTCACCAGAGCTTTTGACTTTTTTAAAATTCTTTTTTATAAATCCTACATACCTATAGTGTCGACAAAATTAATTAATTTTCATCCATGCTGACAGGCTATCTATCATTTCCGTTTCAATAGCATGACTATTTTTTTTAATACAAAAATATCAAAGCTTTCATTTTAAGTATTTTGTTTTTTTGTAAATACTATGTTCGTTCATAACGGCTACAAAATACAATATTATAACTGTCGTCGACATCGACAAACTGCACGTTATTTTCATTGCCATAAATCTTCCAATTTTAATTCCATAAAGTAATTATATTTTAATACACTGTGCAAAACTAACATTCTGCTTTCAAACTTATGAAATTCAAGGTACGCTTGGTTTATGTCCACCTTGGGATTTGCCAGCATTGGTAACTTAACAGTAATGGCTGTTGAAAGATGGTTATTAATTACTCGACCAATGAAAGCCCTTTCCATAAGGTAAGAAATGTTTTACCATTTGAATTACTATTTAACATTATAGTCTGTTTTATTCGTGAATGTCGTCGTGTTCGTTTTATTCATAACGAAGGCCAACACTCGACCAAAATGTTTTTAACTTTCCGCTCCAAAAAATTGTTCCTGATTGCAGAGTCACACACGCACGCGTGATTCTCAAAGAAACCGACGATATTTGCACGCAACAGTTTTTCTGATAACTTACAAACGAACAAGTTTATTTTATCATTTAGAAACAATATCTTCAAAAATAACACATTTTATGTTTTCCAAGTTTGAAGACTATTTCACAATTTCTCTATCACTTATCTTTAAGAATGTTATATTGCAAAAAATTAATTGCACGAGAAAAAAATCTATAAATTATGTCCTCGTAGATGTGAATTAAAATTTTATTATCGTATCACTATAATATGGAGATTTTGTTAATTTACAAGCATCGCTAATTAATTTTGGATTACTACCGACGGCTCTCTTTTTTCAACTGTCCTAAGAATATCGCTCGTCTTCCTTCTTCTGAGAAAAGAAAAAAAAGAGAAAGGATTCCGGCTAAAGCGGGTTTCAACGTCGAAACCGACGTGGAAGTACAAAAGAATTTCTCCGACGGCAGAAAGCTCCGCAAAGTGCGCATCATTCGTTAAAAGATACATTAAAATACTCGCCAAGCAATAACGAGAGATTCAACTTTCATTACACGGCTATTAAAAGATCCTTTATTATTACTGATCCGTGTTACTTTAATATTAAACCGGATAAAGTAGAAATACTAAAAACACGACGGAATATGTAATACATTTTTCAAGCGGCAAGAGTAGGAAAAAAAGTGTCGTGAAAGTAAAACAAAATTTTAACAAGTTTCCAATGTAGTTAGCCATTTCGATCTTGCCATTTCCGCCAATTATTATTACCAACTTTGCTGTTATCATACGTTAAATTCGATAAAATAGTAATTTCGTTTTAAAGTCATCGTGCACCGTTCCTTTTTCCTGTATTTAATCGACACTGTTATTCTTTTCGTATCTTTATTATTACTGTTACTTCTACCTTCCTAAAGTTGAATTTTGCGCGATGTTAAGTGTAAAACAACACGTGTTTCACGATGAAAGCATAATATTAAAATCGATGGAATCGGGTGAAGGAAATTTCAATAAAGCGATGAAAATAATAGTGGAGTAGTAATTTTTTAACGGTAAAGGAGTAAACTTAAATATAATGTACTTTCAACAGTCACGCTATGTAGTTAGCTATTTTCGTAAGGATGCGTGCTATCACTTTTGTTGCTGCTATTACTGCCAGCTCTATTATTATCGTGCGTAACGTTAAGTGCGATAAAATGGTAATACACCTGTCTCTCAATTTACACGGATCGTGGCCACCACGTGATTTCGCTCCGTTGAAGAATTGTTTAGAACGAGTCTATCAGAGTAAGAAAAATGTTTATGAAAATTGATTAATATTGTTGAATGAGCAGTTTATTTTGAAACTGGCATAATTCGCTATCTTTTGAAATCAAGATACTTAAGGGTTTGTGTTTGAACCTGTTTAACACTAGGACTATCGGCGTTAAATCTATTATTAAATAAGTATTTTGCAAAAGGGGGACTTAAGAGGTGGAAAAGATAATTGATTTGGTAATTTATATTTAATAAAATGGTCGTAGAATACGCGTTCTATGACTATGCTATAAACGTGAGGGATTTTTTAAGTAAATTGTGAAATGATTTGTTTGGTAGTTCTAATTTTAACCCTTCGCGAACTGAGCCATTTTTAAATATTGATAGATGATCATTTATTTGGTAATTCAAAACCACCTTTTTATCAGAAAGTGTCAATGTAGAGAAATGATAAATTATTAGTTGTATGATCATATTTTAAAGATTATATTTCAATTTTTCAACTCTACAACTGTATATATACAGCAATAAAGTATAAGTTAATGTTTCCCCAAAGCGCACATATGCGTTTATAGTCCTCAAAGGGTTAAACATATTGATATCAATTTTCAAGATTTACCTGCACTTTGTATCTTTGATACTCATATTTTTCTCAATACAGATAATGTCGTACGATCACAGAAAACTTATTGTTTTTCATTACGGTAAAGTGATCTATGTCACTTTCAATATAAACAGCTCAAATAAAATAATTATAGTTAAAATATATATAAAAACGCGCAAAAGAAATCACTCCAAAAGTATTATATATGAAGCATCTAAAGTAAGTGTTGTCGAATAAGAAATGAGTTTCGCAAAAAATTTTTAAAAATTGTGCATATTTTTCTAAAGTAAAATGTTCATATGGGGAAACTAATGTGTATTTAATAGACACGCCACAGTCCTGGCTTTTTTCGTATGGATCTACGCCCTCACACTATCATTACCACCGTTCTTCGGTTGGGGAAGTTACGGCCCCGAAGCCGGAAATGTGTCCTGCAGCGTGTCCTGGGAGGTTCACGATCCTGCCACAAAAAGTGATAGTTACATCGGCTTTCTCTTTATCTTTGGTCTCTTTGTACCGGTCATAGTGATCGTCAGTAGTTACGTGGCTATTGTACTGACTCTCAGAAGAGTGAAAAAAAGGACAGGTAATTCAGACATTTTTCTACTTATGCACGATAAAGAAACAATCTTTAACCTTCTCTTCAACACGTTAAATTCCATCAAAATATCCTTTTTCCTATGAATATCACGTTTTTATAGGGCATCAACACTGATGATCAGATTGCGGATTTTTATGCATTTATGACAAATTAAATACGGCTAAAATATACAAAAAGGACATAATATAAAAATATATCTAAAATATGGAAAGTATGGTATTTGTTGTAATATTTATTGAGTGCAATAAATCCCTAGATAGGTTTTCCTGTCTCACCTGCATTTGTGAAACTCGAAATTTGCATAAACATCCGCAGTCTACTGATGATAAATACAGTGATTTCAGTGGTATCTTACTTTTTAGTGCCGATGTTTAAATATTGCACGTATTAACAAATTTTTGAATGTTATTTGAAAGTTCTAAGAAATTTTGTTAAATTCAATAGAGCTCTGTCGGCTGAGTTGAAGGTATCAATGAGTTAAAGTGAATTTAACACGTTCGTTACCATATACCTTATATTTGAACCCAGCTTCTTTTTTAATATGTATATTAACACGTTAAGCGCCACACCGGTCCCTAGGGACCGGACGTTGACTTTTCGTTTATGCTGACGCTGATCAATGAAAATGAACAATTAGTTTTTTACCTAAACTACGTTGTCGCGCCTAACCGAGCCACAATTAGTGGAGTTCAGTATAAAATAGAACATTTTATCAAAAATGAATGTAGCATGTTAAAACAAATAGAAAGATATTTTTTCTAATAAAGGGCCTAAACGGAAAGTGCAGTACCAGTCTTTAAGAACGAGCGTGGCGCTTAACGTGTTAAATTTAATTTTATTCAGGGTAATATACCACAAAAGTCTTTTTTCATTATGATAGTTAATACGTTAACCCTATGAGGACTAGCGAAGCATATATGTGGTCTGAGAAAAAATTTAATTATAGTTTCTTGTCGCATTTGTATACAGTTAGAATCGAAAAATTGAAATACAACTGTTGGAATATGATTACACGAGTAGTAACAAATAATATGTATACCTTGATAGAATAACTTTCTGGTAAAAAAAGTAGCTTTAGATCGCCGAATAAATGATTATGTCTCAATATTCATAAATATCTCAATCCGCAAAGGGTTAAAGGCTCGAAATTGCAGTTTTCAATTGGAAAAATGCAGTTGCTAAGTTTTAAATCTAGCTTTATCAAAGAAAAGGAATGCTTTTCGAGTCAGCATTTTTTATTTTTTCGAATAATGAGAGTTTTGCAGTAACCGATGAAACGTTTCAATATCTTTCGCTATAGCTACCTTCTCGATTACTTCTTTCATAATTCAGGTGCATGCGGTAGGAGGGAAGTGAAGGTTACGAAAATGGTTGCATTAATGATAACAGCTTTCCTATTCGCTTGGTCGCCCTACGCAGCTCTAGCAATTGCGGCTCAATATTTCAACGTAAGTACCTCAACTTACTTTCCGCTATAGAATATTCTCTTCCTATTTCTCTTTTCCCGAGAGAGCATTTGCCGTATTAAGATCATAGGTATTTTATGTAAATATATCGTGCAATAGGCACGACAGAATAAAATACAATTTATATCAACGTGAAATTCTCATTCTATCTTTAACCCTTTAATCGCGACCGAGTTTTTGATACTTTGGTGGAAAGTTGTGAGCCAATTTTACTTGAACTCTATCTATACCTTGACAATTTGAAAATCTTTTTATAACCTACCGAGTATTACATTAACTCAGAGAATCGACGATTCAAATTTCTTTTTCTCTTTATATCCAGTTGAGTATTGCATTAAGAGAAAAAGATATTCAAATTTTTAGATTGCAAGTATGTAGCAAGTGCAACCAGTTTGCAATTTTACATCGTGACACGCGTGATGCGGTAAATGGCATAGATAGTTTTGAAGTCTTCTAAAAGCTACTAAATTGTAAATATTAGCTGGTCACCTAACGCCCAAATTATTTCTACACTATCAGTAGACTGCGGATGTTTATGCAAATTTCGAGTTTCACAAAGGCAGGTGAGACAGGAAAACCTATCTAGGGATTTATTGCACTCAATAAATATTACAACAAATACCATACTTTCCATATTTTAGATATATTTTTATATTATGTCCTTTTTGTATATTTTAGCCGTATTTAATTTGTCATAAATGCATAAAAATCCACAGTCTGACTATCAGTACTGTGTTCAGTTAGACGAAATATTAGAAATCAGTGAGAAATTCTGATTTCAGGAGTTAATTCTGAGTTATTGCGCTTACAGTTACAAAAGAAATGGTAGAGCAAGGGGTTAGTATCCT